>OZ005655.1:55700108-57165941 GCA_963930645.1 Salticus scenicus
TATTGAAACAGATTAATGGGAGGGCGGCCTGGAAAATAGATCTTAGCTCAGTCAGCGTATTACAAAATCAAAAATATATAAATCAACAATTTAATTATCTTAAATATCTCACCACAGCAGATAGTCGAAGGTGTAGAGACGGTCGCACTCGTACTCCAATACTACGGCTTCACTATGGGACACAGGATTCCCTTCTGACCCAGCTTGAACTTTCCGAAAACTAGTAGACACGCACCAACACTCAACACTACTTAACTTCACGCCACTAAATCTCCACTACTCTACTTTTCAATATCTGTCAAACTAAGATTCATAACATCCACTATAATATCCTCCAACATCCACACCATCTACTAAAACCATCTCTGTTTTTATACTTCTTCCTACACCCTCCTTTCACTACATTTCAATCCGTACTTTTAAAAATCACTTCTAATTTAACTAATATTCAAAATCTAAGTCTTTTGATGCAGCACCCTGCCGACACAAAACTAGCTTGACCTCAACCTTCCCCGAGTCACTGGCGACGGAGTGATTTTAACGGTCCCCACTTTCTACTTTGATGGATCCAGCTTAATTAAAACAACTGTGGTGACGTTCTAACGTCTCAACCTCACAGTCCCCCTCCAAGAAAAAATTTAGTCGGGAAAATCCCCAACGGGTTTGATCTAGTAAATTTAAATAGCTTCATTCCATATCTAACTATCTCAAATCTCTGAAGTGTGAGTGCAGCCGTCACTTAAATTTTAACCGGGTGAGAAAAACTTAAAAATTTGTTAAATCCCTGAGCGAAAACTCGGGGACGCAAAAATAATTAATTTAAAATTTTAAATAAAAGGCGTACTTTTACCCCGAGAACTCCGGGACTCTGACTGAGCTAAAACCAGGCTTACAGTAGGATTTACACACGTCTCCCTGTTAGGCCAGGAAGGCAATTGTATGACTTTAATGATATATTGTAGAATTATAAAGAGACTCGCATGTACAAATGCGATAATTTCTTGCTGTAGAATAGAGTCTGTTGCACAGCTTGTTCATATCCCACAAATAGTCTTTTAAACATATCTAAGTGAAGAAAAAAGTCTTTAATCAAATTTAATGGTATTAAATAGGGTGTGGAACTTGAAAATCTATCCTGCAGATGAAGTGGCTAGCAGCTTAATTGTCTTCAGGAAAAAGTAGACATCGGAATGTGCAGGCTGTCCACATCCAGGAAAAAGAACTTTTTGACATCAGATTATGAGAGCTTTCACTTCAGGTACTTTTAACATCAGATTAAGAGAAATAGTCCATTAGAGTGTGTCTGAAATGGGAAAAACTTTTACAGTATGCATAGTAAAAAAATAGTTAGAATTCATCTCTAGAAGAAACTGAGACATGTTCGTCTCTATTAACATAATAGATAGGTTACATACAGAAATATTTCTCCCTCCTTAGCTAAAGCATAAGCGAAAAAACTGAGCAGTTAGTCTTTTTAATGTTATATGGTTAAACACGCTTTTTATGCTTATAGCTAAAAAAAACATTGCTCCCCCTCTAAAAGTACATACAGATAAACTTTTATACAAATATTCAAAAGTTTTACAAATACAAATATGCAGTTTATAAATACATCATTTATAAAAATACGAAAGAAAAAGGGGGGGGGGAATTTACAAAGGGTCGAAAAAAAAAGTTTATATTACCAGCTTTCTGCAGGTGATGGCTACAAGGTAAAAGAACTTAATACATACATAAAATAGATATTTAAGAGAGAACAAAAATGTTGACATTGAAGCAGAACATGAATTTTGATTTGAAAGTTCATGGCTAAATTAAATTTTGTATGTTTAGTTTGGGAAAGTCCATAACTTTCGTAAGAGTTCTTAAAATATAAAGTCCCAAAAAGGCTTCAAGGTATGTCGAACATTTTGTACAGCTCTGACAGAAATGCACTTGTAATAGAAAAAAAAAATACAGAACGGTATCACCTGATGTGAATTTGCAGCTGTAACTTCAGGAAGGTTAGAGGTCTTGGTGGATGTGCTCGATGTACTCGTCAGCTAGGCCACAGGGTTGCAGACCGGGGTCTAGGGCTATCCCAAAAGGCTTGTACAAAGGCTTGTTCGGCAGGTGATTCATATGGCTGAGCATGTTGTCGGAGTCTGGCTTGACGCCGGGTATTGAATCGGTGGTGTAAAGAGAACTCGTCTGTGCCGATCGAGTCAGGAGCTGCTAGGAATTTCTCCATGTGCCGTCCGCTAGCTGATGAAGAGGGTGGAGGTCTTTTTCGAACTCTTGCCTTTCTCTTAGGTCGGAAAGAGTCGGTGTGCACTGAATCTGGAACTGCTAGTACCTTCTGTGGGCGATGTGTTCCAGAGGACTTTGAGGAGGGGGCTTGTGGCCTTTTTAAATATTTATTCTAAGCTTTTTTCTTTTTAATCTGCGGTATAAAAGAGCTATTAGTAAAAGAATAGTCGCGTTTGCGACCAGTTTGCCTAGGAAATTTCACATTAGAATGGTTTGATGACCCACTACGAGCTCGCTTTTGTGCGACGGGTCTGCTAACACTAGATTGGTCAGCGGAAGTGCCCTGAACAGATTGTTCGGGTGTTGTAGGAGTGGCTAGTCTATCAGCCGTAAAAGACTCAGGAGCACTCGGCTGGGAAGTGAGGTTAGGCGTAAAGACGGACTGTTCGTCAGGTGGGTTTGAACCCTGCACGCTATCACTATCAAGAGTTTCAGCATATGATTGAGTGCGCTCTTTGAATATTCGGACCTGATCAACATTAATGGTCGTTGGGGTGCCGTTAAAATCAATTGTCAAATTATTATTTTCTATCTTTAAAACAGAGAAAGGCCCAATTAATTTTGGCCCAAATTTAGCTACTTTAGAATCTTTTTCAGAGCTAAGAAAATGTGATTCTAGGAGTATTTTATCTCCCACTTTTACTTCTAAAATTCTACGTTTAAGGTTATAATATACAGCTTGTTGCTCTTGAGCTTTTCTCAAATTTCTCTGAACTTCTGGTAGGAATTCTTCAATATTTCGCGCAATAAATTGAGATGCGGTTTGCTGTACTAATACCAGTTTTTGAAAAGGGGTCAGAATCTTTCTGCCCAAAAACAATTCAGCGGGAGTTTTTCCTGTTGCATCACTTACCGCTGTACGAATCGCATAGCCAAAATGATAGAGAAACTGATCCCAATTTTCATGATTTTGACCAATGAACGTCGCAATCATATTAATAAAAGTTCTATTAACACGTTCGGCCTGATTAGCTTGCGGCCGATATGGAACCGTGAAGACATGTTTAATTTCGAGTGTATCGCAAAGTGCCTTAAAAACATTACTTATAAATTGAGGACCATGGTCCGTTACAATTTGAAGGGGGGCGCCGTAACGAGAAATATAATTATTAAAGAAGGCAGTGGCCACTGCTTGTGCCGAAGCTTTGCGTAAAGGCACAAATTCAACCCATTTACTAAAATAATCCACCATAACTAACACATAACGAAAACTATTTGGTTTAGAGAGGGGTAAGGACCGATTAAGTCGAGTCCAAGAATTTGATTTGGAAAATCAACTTTAATAGGAATTAATTTACCGGCCGGCTTTACATTTTTATAATTATATTGCTGGCACAAGCGACAACTCGAAACATATTCATTAACAAACTTCCTCATTTTAGGAAAGTAACAGGCATCTTTGAGCTTTTTATAAGTTTTCCTAATGCCAAAGTGCCCCGAAATTGGAGAGTCATGAAACTCAAATAGGATGGCTTGACGAAGAGATTGGGGAATTACAACTCGTAATTCGCCATAAGATGATAATAATTTTGAATAAAAAAGCAAGCCATCGATTAAAGAAAAAGATTGGGACCAGTTTAAGGCAATGGCTGATTCAATTAATGAAACTGACTCAGGATCTTCTAAATACTTATAGATTAATCCAAATTCGGGATCATTTTTTTGTTCTTGGATTAATTGATCTCTTGAATTTAACACAGATGCTGGCATAAGCGCTAAAGCTACTTTTTCCTGATCAGATACGAATTTATTGTTTAAGGTAGGTACTAGATTTGTAGAAGCAAAATTGGTTTACTTGTTCACTGTCAATTTCCTTTACACGAGTTTCAGTCACGTCTGCTAATATTTCGGATTGAACCGGTTCAGCCTTTAAATGCGAATGATGAATATATGAGGCTTTAACAGTAGAATTTAACTGATCATTCTTTTCATTTAAAGCAAGGGATTGATTTGTAAGATTAGATTCAATCTTATTTTCTTGAGTTTGAGTAGTACGTGAAAGAACGTCAGCTACGATATTGTCAGAACCAGGTCGGTGTTGGATGTTTATATTAAAGTTAGATAACTTAAGAGTCCATCGAATCATGCGAGGGGAGAGGTTCTTTCCAGTTGTTAACCGAGTTAATGCCGCATGATCTGTAACAACTGTTACTGGAAGTTGCGTAAAATATAAACGAAATTTTTGCAGTCCCCAAAGCACTGCTAAACATTCACGTTCAGTTACTGGATAACTTCTTTCTGCAGCGTTAAGCGTACGGGACACATAAGTTATTGGGCGGCCTTCTTGGCTTAAAACGGCACCAATGCCGTACGAAGAAGCATCAGTAGCTACTTGAAATTTAATATTATAATTAGGATGAGCTAGTACAGGAGGAGCGCAAAGTATAGTTTTTAACTTATCAAATGCTTCTTGTGCTTCATTTGACCAGTGAAATTTAACTCTTTTCCTTTTGAGTTTAAAGAGGGGCTCGCATATGTGAGCAAAATTAGGTATAAATTTCCCATACCAAGCACACATGCCTAGAAATCTCGAAACTTGTTTGGACGTTGTAGGAGGGGCATGTTTAAAACTGGCTGAACTTTTTCATTATCTACAGAAATACCAGCAGGCGTTATTTTAACGCCTAGGTACTTAATTATAATTTCCTGTCGTGCAAAATGGCACTTAGAGGAATTTAAAGTTAATCCTGCATTTTGCAGTATAGTAAAAACAGTTTTTAAATGATCTAAATGCTCATTGTAAGATGAGGACGTGATTATTATATCATCGAGATAAACATGTACAAATTTATTCAAAACAGGTTTAAGAATAGTTTCCATGGCTTTTTGGAATGTTGCCACAGCCCCTGAATATCCGAAAGGCATTCGTTTAAAACCAAACGTGCCATTTTTAGTTATAAACGCTGGTTTTGATATATCAGCGGGTTTCATTGCAATTTGAAAATAACCCGATGTCAGATCGAGAGTAGACATAAAATTTGTCGTTGTTATATGTGCTAACAAATCATCAATTATAGGCAAGGGATACTGAGGATATTGTGTAATAGAATTTAGCCTACGATAATCTATTGCAAATCTCCATGCCTCAGGATCAGTAATAGGTTTACCATTTTTCTTACGACATAAGACAACAGGAGATGCATAAGGAGAAGTTACAGGCATAATAATATCATTTTGCAACATTTTGTCAATATGCCAATTTATAATATCTTGTTTGGCTTGATTATAACGATAAGGCGTACTAAAGACTGGTTTATTAGTTCCAGTGTCAATTTCATGGCAAACAACATGGGTTAAGCCAGGTGTCTCAGAGAATAACTGTTTAAACTGATTAAGAAAATTAACAAAATCAATTTTTTCAATATGAGTGAGGGCACTTTCCTCTAAATTAACAATTAACTCTGTCGGCTCGACAGGTTTAGAATTTGACTTAGAATCATCAATATGTAAAGATTTATTGGCAAAATTTATTTCAACATTATTTGCTTTCATAAAATCTAACCCTATAATGCAGGGATGCTGAAGATTGTCGATGACGTAAAAAGGCCAATTAACACTTAAATTATGAATTTTAACATTCAGGCTGACTTCGCCTCTATTAACACAGGACTTGCCTTGAGCCGTTGTAATATTTAAATTTGTCCGCTTTAAAGGTTTAAAGTCAAAATACTTTTTATAAGTTTCATATGCTAGAAAGGAGCGTTCAGCACCATTGTTCCCATAAGTAGGTATGAAAATATCATGAATTATTGCATTCAAATTAGGAAGGTCCACCGGACTGATACAAATTGTGTCTAAACATATGGAGGTGGTTGAGATATTCAGTGGCTGTTGACCCTCCTCACAAGAGCCACTTACTCGTTTAACTGACGACTCTGGTTATTACGAGAGTTACGAAAATTTCTGTTATTTCTATCAGCTCGAGAAAAGTTTTGAGACTGATTTTGATTAGAACGATCGTTCCGAGAATTTTGAAAGTTATCATGCCTTGTCTGCGGCGATTGACGTTCTTGTTGATAGCGATTGAAATTTTGAGGGGGGTGAAATTTTCACGCCTAGAATTTTGCATATTTCCATTACCCCGTTGGCGATTAAAGGTGTTTTCCGCTCTTGGAGGGTGTCGTTCTTGATATTTGGCTAAAGTTTGAAACAGGCTGTCGTAAGAAGTGACAGGTTTCAGATCAAGATAATCTTGGATTGGAATAGTCAATAGCGGGGTTATAATTTCCATTGCAGCGGCAAAAGATAAAACTAAATCCAGCTGCTTTATAATGTCGAATTTACGTAATAAAAATGTGGTGGGTTTATCAAAAAACGACATCTTTGTCGTATAAAGTTCTTGGCGGAGTTTGGTTTTATCCACAATAGAAGAGAATGAATTTTTAATTTTGAGCTTCAAATCCTCATACGTAGGATTTTGGCCTAGAGCTCTAGAGGCAATGGTGTCATACCAGATTTTAGCATCTCCTTTTAAGGAGTATTTTAATAAATTAAATTTATCATCCTCGTCAATTTTACATATATCAAAATACTGTTCAAGATCTTCAAAAAATTTAAGTACATTGTTTGAGCCAGTAAAATAAACCCGAGTGGGGGGGATGTCGAACTGAGTTGGGCGCCACTGTGGAGTTTGCGTTCCTGCAAACTCCATCTTAACTTAAATACTTAGATTACTAAGAAAACCAGAGACTTGAATTGAGCAAACAATAAAAGTTTATTGAAACAGATTAATGGGAGGGCGGCCTGGAAAATAGATCTTAGCTCAGTCAGCGTATTACTAAATCAAAAATATATAAATCAACAATTTAATTATCTTAAATATCTCACCACAGCAGATAGTCGAAGGTGTAGAGACGGTCGCACTCGTACTCCAATACTACGGCTTCACTATGGGACAGAGGATTCCCTTCTGACCCAGATTGAACTTTCAGAAAACTAGTAGACACTCACCAACACTCAACACTACTTAACTTCACGCCACTAAATCTCCACTACTCTGCTTTTCAATATCTGTCAAACTAAGATTCATAACATCCACTATAATATCCTCCAACATCCACACCATCTACTAAAACCATCTCTATTTTTATACTTCTTCCTACCCCCTCCTTTCACTACATTTCAATCCGTACTTTTAAAAATCACTTCTAATTTAACTAATATTCAAAATCTAAGTCTTTTGATGCAGCACCCTGCCGACACAAAACTAGCTCGACCTCAACCTTCCCCGAGTCACTGGCGACGGAGTGATTTTAACGGTCCCCACTTTCTACTTTGCTGGATCCAGCTTAATTAAAACAACTGTGGTGACGTTCTAACGTCTCAACCTCACAACTTCTGCTCAAAAGTTCAGGAAGATTTGCAGACTAACAGTTTTCTTTTTCATTTTAAAAACTTATCTCTCGATGAAATGTTTTTAAGACAACATTTAGGGGGGGGGGGCGGTTACAAATTGAGCAAAATCATTAATGTCTGTGATAACCCTGTATCATTAAATGAGCAAAATGATCTGTAACTTTAGGATACGTTGAAACAGACCCAGTACAATTTGTGGATGAATTTTCGTGGCGAGAACGTATTAAATAACGGAGATTTAACATTTAACATAACGGAGAAACATTTATTTTAAAACTGAAAAAAAAAAAAAGAAAATCAACATGTTTTACATTTATAATATACAGAGATTTCAACGAAAATTACCACTTTCCGATAAGCTGAAAAGACACTTTTAAAACTATATAGTGCAATCGGAATACAAATATTTTAAATATCTCATGAAATATGAACATTTTTATGAAAAACGTTTTCACTGCGCATGTGTGAAAGATAGAAAAACATTTATTACATAGGTTGAATGATAGATATATTGACCAACGTTTTTCAAAAGTGCATTCAAATAAAGTAAAAATTAAGCAAATTATCCGAAAAAGAACGAGCTAGATTTTAAATATTTTCCAAGAGTTGAAATTTCATAAGGGATTTTTCACATGCCGCGTAATTAATTTAAAGATCCAATTATTTTAACCACCCAGCAAAAGTTCTTTTTTGTGAAAAATCACTTATTAATCTCCATAAACAAAATTATGTTAGAGTTACAAATCCATAAGGTTTTTTCCCCCAAAAAAGTACTTTTGGAGCGTCGTTGAAATAATTGGATCTTAAAATTAATTACGCGGCATGTGAAAAACCCCTTAGGGAATTTCAATTCTTGGAAAATATCTAAAATCTAGCTCGTTTTTTTGCCGAAAATTTGCTTAATTTTTACTCTATTCAAATTTGCTTTTGACAACAGTTGCTCAATATATTTAGCTTTCAACCTATGCAATACAAATTTTTTTGATCACAAACATGATTGATTTTGCTCAATTTGTTACAGGCACCCTAAATGTTGTTTTAAACCAATCTTCACTGAAGAACATGAGGAAGACCCAGTTATTTAAATACCTTATTTGAAAACATTTCATCGAGAGATAAATTTTTAAATTGAAAAAAACTGATCGTTTGCAAATCTTGCTAAATTTTTGAGCAGGAGTGTAAATAAACTAGACAAAACACACTAATTATTCAAATCTTCAATAAAATATAGGAGTTGAAATTTTAAATTAGCTCCGGGGGGAGGAGAAGAGGTTGCCAATTTTGGCAACATCTATAGATATTTTAAAAATATTGAATTCGTGTTTTTTTTTTTTTTTTTTTTTTTTTTTTAATCTTTCAGCTCAAGGTGTATTTCTTCAGATAGCTTTCTCGTATACACATACGCACATACATATATATATGTTTCGTATAAGAAATGAATGCATATATAAGAACTGAAAACTATGTGAAACAAGTGCAAAATCCAAACAAACCATAGCTCAAGACGGTCGGATTGGTTTAAACCTAGTTTATAAGAAAGAAAAAGGTTAAAATGAAGATTTTTATATTATTAGGTGAATAATAAATTTCAAAAGACAGTTTATCAATAGGGAATGTATAAGAAGTAAGTTAATGATGTAACATGCGTTTACAATCGATGATGTATATTCTTTAACAATTTGGAAAGTTTATTAAGCCGTAGTACATGAAGATATACTTATTTACAAAGATGGGGTACAAAGCTAAATTTTTGTAAAAGAATTTTTGCTTTGGGTAATCCGATCCCGGCTAGCCGAGAATTTACTGTATTTCTTCTTCTTCTTTTTTTTTTCTTTTCTTTTTTAGGCTTGTTTTTCTACATTAAGCTTCCTATGTCACAAAATAAAACGATTTTACGTAAAAAATAAAGATTGTTGTGACACAAAATACCAATCCTCAAATCCACGAGTAAGTTGAGAGTGAATTTTTTTCTCTAATTCGATTTTACGAAGTCTTTCTAAATGTTCATAGTAATCGAAGAAGTAAAAAAATGTCAAAGCAGTAGTGGGTATATTTAGCTTTCTTTTCTGAACTTTCCCCACTTATTCAATTTTCTCTTAAAACACAGAAACTGTTAGACGATACATCATTTAATGTCATTCTGACCGAAGAATTCTTCTATGTTGTAAAATTTGCGGAAACTCTCAAGTTACTAAGCTTTAATCAAATTCCGTTTCTTACGCCATTTATCTTGATATGTATTTTTTTTTTTTTAATCGTAAAATAGCTTTAAAACCTTGTTTTTATTTATTTATTTATTTATTTTTGATTGATAGCTTCTAAATTTCTTTTAAAATATCTCTAATCTTAAAAAATAATAACTGGAATTAGCAAAATTATGTAAAATATAAATGTGCTAGTCTTAAGGTAAGACTAGCTAGATTTAAGGTAATCTATAAAAATTATTGTTATTATTATATTCTTTTAATTATTTTTCACTTCAAATCTTGTATGTCATTTTCAAATAGTATTATTAGTTAAAATGAATTATTTATAACCGCGTTCTAAAAGAATAACTTAAACGATACGTTATATATTTATTTTATTTTATTTACTTGTTCATTTACTGCACAAATAAATAAATAAATAAAATAAAATAAAGCGTAAATTTAGCAATAAATATTGCATTTTGAAAGAACCGTATTTATTTTTACCACAACAAAATTATTAAATCAAATTAGCAAAAATTATGTAACTGTTATGCTCAATTATAATTTAACTATTTAATATATATATATATATATATATATATATATATATATATATATATTTTTTTTTTTTACGAAAAGCTTTTAGAATTTTTGCCTTTGTTTCTTTATTTATTTTTTCAACTTGTAGAAACACAATGGTTACTGATTTTGTTTTCAGTATAAAATAATTTGAAAAGCTACTAACATGAGTTTTCATGATTCTGACTTTTTTTTTTCGAAGAAATTTAAAATTTTTGGGAATTTAAGTGTGTTGTACTAAACTAATATTTCTAAAAGACAAATTTTTAATCATTTAAACTATACTTCTTCCTCATCGTCATCTCCTCCAATCTCTAAAAACAGAAAAAGAAAATCTGCTTTTCTGTGAACCAGAAGTGAACCTTGATACTGATAGTTATTTTGTATTCTCCTGTTTCCAGACTAACTATTGGGACATAAATACTTATGGTTGACTCTTGGCGCAAGGTTAAAGGACATTCAAAATTCTTTAAGAAATGCATTTTTTTTTTTTTTTTTTGATTTGACCCTCCAAATCTTCTTGCGCTAGAAGTGAACCACAAAGGTATATATTTGAGTAGATACATATTAATAATAACTACCCAAAAAGAGTAAAATTTGTGTGGTTGACTTCTGGCGCAAAAAAATATTTGACTTTGAAATTGCGAAAAACCAAACATTGCATGACTTTGAATGTCATTTACTGCTTGCGCCAGAAGTGAACAGGTATGAAATTAGTGGAAAAAGAAGCCTTAAGTAAGGTAGCACCAAGATCAATTCACAAACCTATGGTAACTTACTTATTTTTTATATAATGCGGCTCTATACTTTGTGTTTTGTGGCACACGTTAAATAGCTTTTATTACTTTATTTCAGTATTGATTACTACTGAATTTAAAAACATTACGTCGAAATTGCTTTTATTAACTGAATTTCTATCTAAAAACTAGTATATTGTGGCCACCACAAGACTTTCTTCTATATTTTCCTATACAAATTCACTCAATAACAATAAAAAAAAAGTACGATTTTTTTCCAAGTTTTTTTTCGTTAAAAGTAAAAAAAAAATCGATAACTTTGTTTTAAATTATCACATATTTATAGTTCAACCATTCATTTTAAAGGTATTGACGAGACCTTTCGAAAGATACCCAGCTTGAAAATTTGCCCCCCCCCTGGGGGTACTCCCCCCCAGGGGGGGGAAGCGATGCCCCCACATGCACAAAAATGTTTTACTAATTAACTACTACTGTTATCAATAATTCATATTAATTGTACAATCACAGGTTAAGAATAACTCTCATTATGTACATTTATACGGAATTTTGTCTGCCATGTTAAAAATTTAGAAAAAATACGATCACAGCGCCACCTGTTGAGCGATTGATCCCCAAATCTAATCAGCACCAGTTTATGTCAGGGGCCAACTAAATACCAAGTTTGGTTAAATTTCGATTAAAAAAAAATATATTACGATTTTTTTTTCTAAGTTTTTTTTCGTTAAAAGTAAAAAAAATCGATAACTTTGTTTTAAATTATCACAGATTTATAGTTCAACCATTCGTTTTAAAGGCATTGACGAGACCTTTCGAAAGATACCCATCTTGAAAATTTACTCCCCTCGAGGGGGGACTTCCCCCCCCAGGGGGGGTGGCGAGGCTCCTACACATACAAAAAAATTTTCCCAGTTGACTATTTCTATTATAAATAATTCTTGTAAATTTCATAATGATTACTAAAAAATAATTCTCTTTATGCAAATTTATACAAAATTTTGTCCTATATCACCATGTTAAAAATTTCGAAAAAGCGGGATGGCAACGCAACCTGTACGACAATTTTTACCAAAAGTTGATAGGCACTAATTTATGTCAAGGTGCAACTACATACCAACTTGTATCAAATTCTGTGCAGTAGTTCCTGAGATACAGTTGCCACAAAATTTTGTCACACACACACACACAGACAGACAGAAAGACATTTTCTAAAAATGGTCAGACCGTGTTCTACAGCTCTCAAAACGTGTAAATCCATCAAAAACCCGAGGTCGAAAATTTTTACGAATCCAATACTTTCTTCTATTGAATATAGAAGAAAGTAATAATAGGTTCTTAATAATAAAAGCCTACGTTTCACGGGGATAATGCTAACACTAACGTCATAGCTACAAAAGTGTACTGAAATAAAGAAAATAATTTTCTTATTCTTTGACGCCATAATTGTAACAATGCTTCACGAAAAAATAAATTTTACCCTTGATTTGAAACAAATAAGAATAAATGATAATTTAAAAGAAACGATGAAATTCTATGTAAGGACCGCCAGTTGATGATTTGATGGTTTTCTTTCTTGTCATCGCTATAAACTATCAAATTATAGTCGAAATAATCAGCTAAATTAGCCACACATCAAAACATTGCCCTCCTTAGATAATTTGGAGAAGAGTTATGTTTTGAGAAGTGCTCTTTGCTTCCAGCTTCAAAATGATGAAGTAGGATTTACGGAAATTCCATTTATAATATGTACTGGGTTCACTTAACCAGTCCACACACCAAAAATCCACTTTCTGGGATAATTTGGAGTAGAGTTATCTTTGGAAACATGTCAGTATTTTTTCTTCCTTATACAAAGTATAAGGAAGTTGTTGTAAGTAAGTGCACTTATTCCAAATTCCATAACATCCAGGAGCGTGTCTGTGCGTTTCCACAGTGGCTATCTTGGAGGGTGTGGTGTACAAATCGAGCTATGTGTCCAGAGCAGAAGTCGATACCCTGCAATTCCTGAGCTTTGGCGTTCTAGTTACATTGCTGCCCAGCAGCTTCCATTCGGTGATCTGGCGATTTATTCGCTCCGGCGGACGGCATCCAACCCGTTAAGCTTGGCGGAGCCCAGGCAGGCAGGGGCCGTCCTAAGGTTTCAAAGGAAGTTGTTGTAATCCCGATTTGCGAAGTGGATTTTGGACCTTGTGTAGTTCAAAACCGAATGATCGTAGAATGTTGTAAATTTATATCTGACTGTCATGACATCTAGTTGTAAATCTCCTCTTTTGGTCTTGACAAAAGCTTCCCTTTTTAGATATATATACGAATTTAAACGACTTTTCGTGGCGTCTGTATGTACATATGTGTGTACATACTATGTATCTTACATAACTCGAAAAGGATTGTATGTAGACCGTTTTCGAGTTATGCGAGATACAGGTACATACATTGAAAATTGGTATATAAGTTTATAAAAACATCTAGTTATGCACTTCTTTTTTTGGTCTGTCTGTGACTTTCCGATTTGGAGATATTTATAATAATCTGGCGTGTCACTCACACGACTTTCTCTTACCCAAAAATTTAATACTATAAATACTGGTTGGAAATTAAAAGGTAACATAACGAGTACTGTTATGTAAACCCATTTTAAAATAATTCAAATTAGGCTTCGAAAGAGTTTTGTATGATAATTAATTCTGTGTGAGGGGGGCGGTATCCCCGTTTCATTACTACACCTAGATTTTTATAGAATTTAAATCTGTTATTAAAATTAAAAATTCACTTAAAATTATTCAGACAATTTTCACATGCAACATTCCTTGAAACTTATCAGTCTTGATCAAACTTTTCCAGCAACAAATTTATATTAATTTGAAAATACAACTTTTGCATCTCCTGAAATTATTCATTTTTAAATTACTCTAAGAGACACAGACAATAATCAAACTTTAAAAAACTTGAGGTTTGGTAATCAGGAAACCTCAAAACGTGTAAATACACACACAAAAAAAAAAAAAACAAGCGATAGTATTTAACTTAAAAACATACACTAAGCTACAAAAAAAAAAAAAAAAAAAAAAAAAAGCCACACTTGGATATTTTCCTTTTCACCTTCTACAACCGCCAATTTTATCGTACAAAAAGCAAATTTTTGAACAGATTTTATTATGTTGTCCTCCACATACACTTTAGCAATGAGTCCAGTGTTAAAAATAAAATGCAATTGTCAGAAAAACTGTAATTTTAGAAAATATTTCAAAAATGGTAAGAATAAGGCAGTTAACGATGCCACAAAAAGTATTAATTTTTGAATGAAAATGAAAAAATATTTTAATACGTGAGATGGTAAAACAATTAAATGTTAATAAAATATTGGTAAAATGGTTTTTAGGAAGATATAAAATTTTTTGGCCGTTTAAACTAGAAATTTCGCTTTAGGCGGCCATGTTGCTCATGCAAGCGAGATGACCGTAAGTTAAAAAGTCATTGCTTATAAAACCGCATGTACTACATTTAGAACATAAAAGAGATTCAGAAAAAGTGTTTAGCAGCATAATTTCTTTAACTACAGTGCAGAAATTATTAAACAAAGCAGGTTTAAATGACAGAAAATCTCAAAAAATTCCATTCTTAGTGAAGAGAATTAGGAATGCAAGTCCTCAGATGGTTAAAAAATTTAAAAAATGATTAGTTAATTATTGGGCTGAACTAGTTCTCTCTGATGAGTCAAGTTTAACTTAATTCGAGCTGAAGAAAACAAGCAGATCTGACAACGAAAATATCACCGACTTAATGAAAATCGCACTTTTAAAACAGTGACACATTCTTCGTACATTATGGTACGGAGGTGCATAACTTTTCAAACAGTCGGACACATTTCTATGCTCAAGGGATCAATTAGCTCGAAATAAAACACAGTCTTTATAAAAGTGGTGCGTGACCGACTATTTTGGAGGTATCTTGGACATTTCCGCAAACAGCATTTCAAGATGATAATGCACCTTAATATACGGCGTCTTTGTAAGTTTATTCACTTCAAATTGTCAAAATTTTCTATCCACTCCCATGAAAACCTATAATTCTGTAAGTAATCATATCTTTTTTTACTTTAAGTTAAATCCTACAAAAGATATAGTAGAATTTCTTCTTTACCAAACATGGAAATAGTCCTAATCGCGATCCACTCGAAAATGTTTCGTCTATAAAGAGGCGGCTTGGAGGGCAGAGGATTCGAAATTTGCAGCCTACAACTCTGCCAGAACTAGAAAAAAATGTTTGTTGCATTTGGCACATTGAAATTTCTGAGATTTATATTAAAACACTGTATAATACTATCCCATTGTACATTAAAGCAGTAATTCCTTATAAAGGTGGAATTAACCGAATACAGCATACATATTTTTAATAAAAAATTGTTTAGATCTAACAAATAAATAGTTTTATTTCATACATTAAAATAGAACTTGTTTATTTCATATAATAAATCATAATAGAATATAAAGTGTACGGTTATTGCATTATGTTTAAAAGGAAAATTTTGTGCAGATTCTTATTAAGTACTTCGTAGAGTGTAATAAAGCGAATTATTATATCGAAAATGTACATAGGTATTATTTCATACCTTTGGTATTATGCAAGCAAGACAGTTTTATTTGTTTTTAATTTAAAGTTATTACAAATAAAAAAGGTATAAGTAATTTTTTCTGCAGTGCGGCTTTTTTTTTTTTTTTTTTTTTTTTTTTTTTTTTGTCGCTTAGTGTACATATTAGAGAAAATTTCGCTATAAATAAAGTGGTTTAAATGAAGGTCGGCTATTTATAATGCTCCGTAATAAATTAAAATGTTGGCATGTCTAAGGAACTGCTTAATTTAGTGCATAAATTAGCTTACAGATTGTATCTTGCCTTTAAATATATTTTTTACTTTCATCTATATTCAATAGAAGAAAGTATTGGATTCTTAAAAATTTTCGACCTCGGGTTTTTGATGGATTTACACGTTTTGAGAGCTGTAGAACACGATTTGATTATTTTTAGAAAATGTCTGTCTGTCTGTGTGTGTGTGCGTGTGTGTGTGTGACAAAATTTTGTGGCAACTGTATCTCAGGAACTACTGCACAGAATTTTATACAAATTGGTATGTAGTCGCGCCTTGACATAAATTAGTGCCTATCAACTTTTGGTAAAAATTGTCTTACAGGTTGCGTTGCCACCCCGCTTTTTCTAAATTTTTAACATGGTGATATAGGACGAAATTTTGTATAAATGTGCATAAAGAGAATTATTTTTTAGTAATCATTATGAAATTTACAAGAATTATTTGTAATAGAGA
The DNA here is from genome assembly GCA_963930645.1 of Salticus scenicus. Lineage (NCBI taxonomy): Eukaryota > Metazoa > Arthropoda > Arachnida > Araneae > Salticidae > Salticus > Salticus scenicus. The sequence goes on from OZ005655.1 coordinate 55,716,595, forward strand.
TAGTCAACTGGGAAAATTTTTTTGTATGTGTAGGAGCCTCGTCAAACCCCCCTGGGGGGGAAGTCCTCCCTCGAGGGGAGTAAATTTTCAAGATGGGTATCTTTCGAAATGTCTCGTCAATACCTTTAAAACGAATGGTTGAACTATAAATCTGTGATAATTTAAAACAAAGTTATAGATTTTTTTTTTTTTTTTTTTTTTTTACGAAAAAAAACTTAGAAAAAAAATCGTAAAAAAAAAAAAAATAAATAAATAAATAAAATAAATAAATTATGAAAAAGGAATTATAGGAATAAGGAATTATGGAAGTAAAAAAAAAAAAATTTTACTTCCCCCCGGGGGGAGGGGTAAATTTTCAAGACGGGTATCTTTCGAAAGGCCTCGTCAATACCTTTAAAACGAGTGGTTGAACTATTAATATGTGATAATTTAAAACATAGTTATCGATTTTTTTTACCTTTAACAAAAAAAAACTTGGATTTTTTTTTTTTTTTTGAGTGAATTTGTATAGGAAAATATAGAAAAAAGTCTTGTGGGGGCCACAACATACTAGTTTATTTATTGCTTTTACATTCTTTAGTATAATAAAACACAAATATTTTTCCTAAATTGTGAATATTTTTACTGTTTGTATCACGTTTTGTATACAATACAATCGTGTTTTTGAGCTGGAATATTTTTTATCTCATTCACCCCTCATTTCCAGCCTTTTTGCGGTTTATCCGCGATTTGCATTATCCGCGAAACCCGCGCCACTTAATTTCGCGGATAATCGGAAGTATATACTGTACTTTCTCTACCATACGTGCTTAAGAGACACGGAAAAACAAATACTATAGCGCTGTTGAAGAATTGATTAAAAAATCCATTTTGATATTTATATCTCTGAGTATAGTTAGGAAAAACTTTTATAACTATAAAACAAAATAAACCTCTGGCATCGAAGGAAAATTTGTCGTTTAAAACTTTGTTGAGTTATTTCTATCCTTTTCAAGAATAAGTCTATACATTCCTTATTCCTTAGCAATTTAAACACATTAACGTATTATTAAACTTACTGCTGTATTTTTACTTTAAATGACCGACATAACTTCTTTTACTTTATTACTTTAATTTAATTTATATTTATTTACATTTTTTATTCGACTAAACCAATGTTTAAAGCACTCTGACGCCAATTCCGATTAAGATGTAATGGCTGCTGAGTTTCGAAAATAATTATTTGTCTACGATAGTTTCTAATCTTACAAAGTTACATTAAAATGATTAGAAATAATTGCAGTTGCTCTATTATTATCATGGCCAACCCTGATTCTAATGCAATTTCTTAAATGACCAGCAAAATGACTCTCGCCTCGTTTAATAATTCGCGTCTAATTACGGCCACAATTCTTCCACAGCCTCTTTTCCGCAAAATGGTCGCCTCCTTATTTCTTCACTTGGGATGATGCATGCCGATCTCCCTTTGGCCGCCGAAATCTCGGACCTCCATTGGCTGACTAGCTCATCCCCTCCTCCCTTTGCATCCGGAGGTCAAGCGATCAAATTGCATCGCGTCTTAGAACTTTCTCTCTGAAGTTTTCTAATTCATGAAATGAAAGGGTTGTCGTGGATTTGGCTTGTATGGCAACCTGACTAGATCGCCAGAATATTTGATAAAGGAGAAATTTCGGATAGGTAAAATTGAATTCAATTAAAATTTATAGAAAGCTTAAATAACTTAAAATTTAAACTTAGCATTTAAGTAAACTAATCTTATTTAATTTTAAGCTTAAAAAATTTAATAAAGCATTCACGTAAACCAAAGCAATTTTATTTATAAAACTTACAAAATTCCTTACAGGAAAATTATAAGTTTGTAAAAAATTATATCTGTTATTGTATTATTAAGGTCGAAAAAATTTCCACAAAGTTTATTGATAAAATGCGATAAATACTTGTTTTTTTTTTTTTTTTTTTTTTTTTTTTTTTTTCTGTGGTAAGTGGTGACTGAAATATTGAGGATTTCGCTATTAATTCCACATTGTTTTTAACTACTTGAACCTCCACATAAAAGTACAATTACAGTGAAACCTGTGAAGTTGGACACCCCTATAATTTGGACACTTTTTCTCAGAACGGAATGTATCCGTAGGGTTAACATTATGTCCAACCTCTATAAGTTGAACACCCCTTTAACTTGGAAGTTGGACACTGAAATGCTGCCCTAAGTTGAACACTTTTAACCGATGAGACAGGAAAAAAAGAAATAAAACTTTTCTCACTCTTTTTTACTTTCTCATACCCATAAGGTAGAGAAAGTATTTACTTTCTCTTACCCATAAGGTAGAGAAAGTATTGTTTTTGGCTCAAATTTTCGAACGCGAGATTTTGTTATATTTACACGTTTTGAGGTCCCCTGAATACGAAAATCATGTTTTTAGCAAATGGTCTGTGTGTCTGTGTGTCTCTGTGTGTGTGTGTCTGTGTGTGTGTCTGTGTGTCTGTGTGTCTGTCTGTTATCAGCATATCTCAAAAACAAATTATGGCAGAAAGTTCAAACTTGGTATTCTAAATGTGTATCATATAGGGATGCCACAATAAGCTTTTCGTTAAGATCAAGCAAATGGTTCGTGTACAGGGACAATCAAGAGAATTCTAATACATTACGTCTATGGGGGGAAATTGCAGGAAAATAGAGTTTAACGTCTATAGACTGCACTAAACCAAATGAAATAAATATATATTTTTTGTAATAGAGACAGTTAACTGGAAAATTTTTTTTGTGTATGTAGGAGCCTCGCCTCCCCCCCTGGGGGGGAAGTCCCCCCTCGAGGGGAGTAAATTTTCATGATGGGTATCTTTTAAAAGAGCTCGAAAGTACCTTTAAAACGAATGGTTGAACCATCGATCTGCGATAATTTAAAACAAAGTTATCGATTTTTTTTACTTTTAACGAAAAAAAAACTTAGAAAAAAAAATCGTACGTTTTTTTTTTTTTTTTTTTTTTTTTTTTTTTAATATTGAGAATAAAATGGAATTTTTTTGGATATTTGGTGTTAAACTACTTCTCTAATATGGAAATCGTCTGCCTTATCATAAAAGATAATTTTTTTAAATAATAATTTTAATAAATTATTTTTTAAAAAGAGAAATATTTTTTAATAACCGAATTAAATTCTATATAAATGTAGGTGCATTAATGAAACGGGGGGTTGAGGGGGGCGGTAGCCCCCCTCACACAGAACTAATTATCATATAAAACTCTTCAGAAGCCTAATATGAATTATTTAACATAGGTTTACATAACAGTACTCGTTATCTTACCTCTTAATCTCCAACCTGTATTTATAGTATTAAATTTCAGGGTAAGAGAAAGTCGTGTGAGTGACACACCAGATTATTTTAGAAATTTTACGTAGCACTTGCATAAATAGATGAATATATCTAAAAACACCGTGTTTCTTGTCGCAATATATTCGCCTCTGTCTTATTTTATAAAAAATACTAGCAGGCTACGCCCGCTTCGCTGGTCATTATTTTTAAATGAATCACTATAGTTAATGAATTCTCAAAATTGAATCAATTTTTATCATGAAAAAAAAAAAAAAAAAAAAAAAAAAAAATGTGATTGGAAAAAATGTCGCAACGGGTTCCCACTGCCCTTGGCAGCGCAGGCAATTGTGCGCTGCGCGCGCGCATTTATGTTCAACACTCTTAATGAATCACTATATTATCGTAAGGGAAAAGCATAAAAAAAAAAAAATCTCCCATCAGTGGAATAATCGGTTCGGGCCACCACTGCCTGCGGCAGCGCATACAGGCGCGCAAGGCTCGCATGCTCCTTCACCTTCCGTTCCCGCCCCTCCTAATTATTTTAGACTTTAAAAAATACTCGCAGTCGTTCTCTCGGGCTTTTAAACCTAATAATATAATTTCCAATATTTTATCTAAATTTCTTTTTTTTTTTTTTTTTACCCCTGCGCCCGATCCCTACCCGACCTTCATAATAATTCTGTACTTTCGAAAATATCCGCAATCGATTTATTGGGCCTCAAAACCTAAAAACACTACTTTTCAGCGCTCTAACTCTTATTTATATATTTTTGCCCTTTCACTTCCCCCTCCCGTCTATCCTTTTGTAGGTATCAAAAACCTCCATGTACCAATTTAATAACTTTACAAATTCGAAAATATCCGCAATCGATTTGTAAGTATAAAAAAGTCTATGTACCAATTTTGAACGACCTAACTCTGTTTTTATTTTTTGCCCCTCCGTCCCCTCCTTCTGCCCCTCCTAATTACTTTACAAATTCGAAAATATCGCAATCGATTTGTAGGTATCAAAAACCTTTATGTACCAGTTTTGAACGGTCTAACTCAATTTTTATTTTTTTGCCCCCCCCCCCCCCCCCCCCACACCTTTCTGACCTTCCTAATAACTTTACACTTTCAAAAATATCCTCATTTGACTTGCAGATATCTAAAACATATCTGTACCAATTTTGAACGGTCTAACTATATTTCTATTTTTTTACCCCTTAGCCCCCCTTTCCCGCCCCACCTGGGACGAATTTCTAAAATTAAAGAAATTAGTTTTTATGTATTTATGGGAGCTATATTTTAGAGCAAAAATATCTTACACATATATTTTTTTCTGTTTGCAATACAAAGGATTATTTCAAATCACGTTTTGCCCCCTCTCCTCCCCTCTTGGGGGCTGAATTTCGAAAATTCCAGAAATTAGTTTTTAGGTATTTGTATTAGCTATATATTAGAGCAAAAATTTCACATGTATCTCTTTTTCTGTTTGAGATATATAGGAGTATGTGAAACCACGTTTTGCGCATGTGAAATCACGTTTTGCCCCCTTTCCCCCCTTGGGGATCGAATTTCTAGAATTCCAGAGATAGATTTTTAGATAATTAAATTGGCTATATTTTAAAGCAAGAATTTTACGTATATCTGTTTTTTTCTTTGAGATATGAAGGTTTTTGTGTAATCACATTTTGCCCCCTACACCCCCTTGGGGGGCGAATTTCGCAAAATCGCTTCTTAGGGGGTGCTTACACTATATGTTCAATAATCTGACCCAGTTTCGAGTCAGTGGCTCCAGTAGATTTTGCTGTGCGTTGATGAGTCAGTGAGTGAGTGAGTGGAAGTACTCTTTTAAATGTATAGATTTTGCCCCTCTGCCCCAATCCACCCCTCTTTTTTTTTACCCTATTAACAAATTTACACTTTCGAAAATTCCCTCATTCGACTTGCAGGACTCTAAAACCTATCTGTACCAATTTTAAACGGTCCGACTGTATTTTTATTTTTTTTGCCCCATAGCCCCCCTTTCACGTCTCACCTGGGACGAATTTCTAAAATCAAAGAAATTAGTTTTTATGTATTTGTGGGAGCTATATTTTAGAGCAAAAATCTCACATATATCTTTTTTTCTGTTTGAGATATGAAGGATTTTTTCAAATAATTTTGCCCCCTTTTACCCCCTCTTGGGGGCTGAATTTCTAAAATTCCAGAAATTAGTTTTTAGGTATTTGTATTAGCTATGTATTAGAGCAAAAATTTCACGTATATCTGTTTTTTTGTTTGAGATATGTAGGAGTATGTGAAACCACGTTTTGCACATGTTAAATCACTTTTTGCCCCCTTTTCCCCCTTGGGGAGCGAATTTCTAAAATTCCAGAAATTGGTTTTTAGATATTTGTTTTAGCTATATTTTAAAGCAAAAATTTTACGGATATCTATTATTTTCTTTGAGATATGAAGGTTTTTCTAAAATGGCATTTTGCCCCCTACTCCCCCTTGGGGGGCGAATTTTGTAAAATCGCTTCTTAGCGGGTGCTTACACTACATGTTCTATAATCTGACCCAGTTTCGAGTCAGTAGCTCCAGTAGATTTTGCTGTGCGTTGATGAGTCAGTGAGTGAGTGAGTGGAAGTACTCTTTTATATATATAGATGTGAAACCACGTTTTGCACATGTTAAATCACTTTTTGCCCCCTTTCCCCCCTTGGGGAGCGAATTTCTAAAATTCCAGAAATTGGTTTTTAGATATTTGTTTTAGCTATATTTTAAAGCAAAAATTTTACGGATATCTATTATTTTCTTTGAGATATGAAGGTGTTTCTAAAATGACATTTTGCCCCCTACTCCCCCTTGGGGGGCGAATTTTGCAAAATCGCTTCTTAGCGGGTGCTTACACTACATGTTCTATAATCTGACCCAGTTTCGAGTCAGTAGCTCCAGTAGATTTTGCTGTGCGTTGATGAGTCAGTGAGTGAGTGAGTGGAAGTACTCTTTTATATATATAGATTTCTTTTCTTCAGTTGAAACATTCACAAATTACTGTAATTTAGTGCATAATGCAACAGTCTTTCTTTTTATTCAATTACCTGAATTGTCCTATCTTTTTCCTTTTGAAAATATTCCACAGAGAGCATAGAGGCTTGACTTAGACTTTTAAAATAGGCATTAGAAAATACATTTTGGTTGGTAGGGTTCCTTTACATTTGTTGCTTTTATTTTTCTTACCATGTTTAATTTGAGTGTATAATTGCACTGAACTTGATGTGGGAGAGATCTGCGGTGAAAAACGATGCAGATTCAATTTGGATGCACATCAGCGCACAGGTGTTGATGCTATGCTGCAGTTTCCCTCGTTCACCGGAAAACTATATCTCAGTTTCTAGAGTGAATAAATTCACCAAAATTCATATGTGAGATGGCCGTTATGAAAATGAATGTTAGATTAATTTGGGTGTAGATCAGCAGACAGGTGGCGCTACTTTTACTCACATTCTCCGATTTTCCATATGACTATCTCAGCGTCTATTGGATAAAATTGCACCAAATTGCACCAAATGCTGCAAGCATTGTGGCATACAAGTCCCGTATGATGCACTGCGGCATCTCGTTCCCCATTTGTTGTAAACGCGCCTTTAATTCGTCCAAACTCGTAGGCTGCCAAATTTGCCGTCCTAGGTTCTGCCAGATACGCTCAATTGGTGACACATCTGATATCGAGCATGCCAGGGAAGGGTGGTATTGTGACGGAGGCAATCCTGTGACACCCTTGTTGTGTGTGGATGAGCATTGTCTTGTTGAAAAATGGCTCCAGGGGGCCCTGTCATAAGTGATAACCCCTGAGGCTGAATGATATTACGAACGTATCGCTGGTTTGTCATGGTGCCGTGGGTCAATATTAGGGATGACCGTGTATCGTGTACAATGTCATCCCATACCAATATCATCACATCAGCTGTGGGTGAGGTGTGCAGCTGTAAAGCAAAGGCAAGATTGAGGCGTTTACCATGATGCCTCCGCACACGTACATATTTGTCATTACTGCCCAAATTGAATCTGGGTTCGTCGCTGAAGACGACCTGGCTTCAGTCGGTTGCAATCCAACCCCATCGAGCGCGACTCCACTCCAAACGGAGGATAGAGGAGTATTATTGCCAGCATACGTAATGCGTGTCACGATAGTAAATGCCTTTCAACCAGGGACCTAGCGATGGTACGTACAGACACAGGGACAGATCATATAGTAATAGGTGTTGTATTTGTCCGGATATCGAATATCAAGACACTTGGCGTTATGCGTATTTTTCGTATGATATGTCGGTTTTTTCGATTATTGATCTATCGAGCACGTCCTGAGCCTAGTCGCCCTGTAAGCGACCTCTCTTTTTGTCCACTGGTCACAACCTCACAACACCTCCTCACAGTAAAATCAGAACGGCTTAGGTGGCTGGCTACTCACCGAGCCGATCACCCGTATTCCATCACACCGTTGATTCTTCCCCTCTCGGACTCTGACAGCTGTTCGTATTGTCTTCGATGTCGGCGTAACGGCATCTCTATTTACAAAGCGTCCCTCTTCAACAGATTATGCACATCAAGCAAGCTCTGCTTACCTGTTTTATGCTCCAAGAAAAACGAAGTTCAACACCCTCTGGTGGCATTACACAATGCGCAATCCCGCTGCATTTCTAATCATTTGCATATCTGCCTGGCATGTACCTTCATGCCAAGTTTCGTTACGGTCCAATAATTATTTCTCAGTGCGCAAATTTTTATAGCAATGAGTGTACATACATGTACTTGCGAACATATAAACACATACGGTGCGGCCCGCCTGAATAAAAAAGATTTCCAATGCGGCCAACCTAGTGTTTTGGGTTGGACAGGCCTGATATATATCATATATCACTTCTTAAAATTATTGGTGAGAGTTTAATAAAAAAGTAGCTCGCTGTCTACCGCTTGAACTGTTGTCAAGTTTCCGAGTCACGCGACAGGTATCTAGTTTAGGAGGCTATGGTTATACCATATTCTATACGAAACATGCTTTTATGAATTGAAGAAATATATATTCTTCGTTTTTAAATCTAACTTTTAAAAATGTCTATTAAAAATGTCTATAAAATTACTAAAACGTAATGCATTGGCATTTTTTTTTTTTTTTTTTTTTGCTGTTGACCCTGTACACAAACTAGTTGTACAGGACCTATTAATGCCATTTTAAACAGGAAACATTTCATAGTGATTTTGATTCTATCATTTTTTAAAAATTCTCAAAATATTTACGGACGCTAGGAGCCGGAGACAAACAGATAGGAAGATAGACAATCGGACAGACAGATGCAAAAATTGAAATCATATTCCCACTAAAATTATAAGAAAGTGTTAAATAGCTCATGTAAGCAAAAGTGCAATTCCAGCGAATTTTTATTAATAGCTCTTAATGCAATTGAATATTTTTGTGTGACCCTGTAAATCTAATGCTAACCATACTATATTATATATACAAGGCATTCTTTTGTACGTACGAATAATGTATTTCAATTGCATTAAGCTTTGTGCAAAGTAAAATTATTAAAATTTGGTTTATAAAAAAAAACTTTCATAGAACGCAATGCTTTGGAATACTGTCAAGTGTCCCAATGTACACAAACCAGGTAGAAATGTATTTACATAGGAAACAATCGATAGGGAACTTGAATAACATATTAAAATTTCATTAACGTTTCTGTAAAGTAAAGGTATTAAAATATGGTTTATAGAAGCGCCTCTCATAGAACACAATGCTTTCGAATGCTTTTGCGTGTTCCTGTACACAAACCAGAAGAGGTATTCACTCCATTTTCAATAGGGAACATTCGATAGTGAACTTCAATAAAATATATTAGTTTGCAGAAATTCTATAAATATTTACGGGATTTAGAGCGCAGAAAAACAGGCAGAAGAATAGTCAGACAGTTGGAAAGTGTTAGTTGGAAAGTGTTGAATAGTCTTGTTGGAAAGTGTTAAAAACGAGTAGATTCTTTTCAGAATAAGATTTTTTTTTTAGTTTAATTCATTTTCACTTTTAAAAATTTGCGTTGGTGTAAATTTTATAATTATCACAAATCACGTTGCATTATGCACGCCATTATGTCAAGAACGAATGCGATGTAAAAAACATATTATATTAAGTGTTTTACGTAAAAAATATATTTTATATTATATCCGAATATGAAAATTTAAGCATCATTACCTTTTGTCATCTTGTCACAATAGTTGTCATCTTTTATAATTTCGCTTTCAAATTTTCTTAAAAACGATCTTATCGTTTTATACCTGACACTTAAATTGCTGTTAAGGCCTTACTGATTACTGCTATATTTGCAGAAACGTGCCTCGGGTTTTGTCTGTCTCTGTGTTTGCAACGTGATAAAGGCCGCAAAAGTGACCCGATTGACTTACGAATTGGTACACATGTTTATAGGAAAACAAGTGCGTGTATGTAGGAGCATTATGGTTATCATTCGAAAGAACTCATCAATGCCTTTAAAACGAATGGTTGAACCTTAGATCTGTAATAATTTAAAACAAAAAGTTATGAAATTTTTTTTCATTTTTAATGAAATAATAATAATAATAACAATAATAATAAGAAAGAATTTTTTTCTGATTTTGGCATAAATTTGATTTTCTTTCGCCATTACTTCTTTGAGATAAAAATCATCGTCTGCACTCATCATGGAAAATAATTTTAATAGACAATAATTTAATAAATAATTTGTACAACGGGAATTTGTATATAAGATTATATAGAAGAAAGTCTTGTGGTAGCCACAATATACTATTGTTTAATTTTAATTTAATTTTGTTTTATGTATTATTTTAATATTTTTCTCTTTCATCCCTATTTTTTAAAAACTTTTGCTTACATTGCTAATTTCACGCATCAGAAACTTTGCTATTCATTTTTATTATCCAAAAGTAATTTATGCAATATATTTCGAACACAATAATATACATTAATTAGATATATGAAAAATCAGTTTCTGTTTTTTAAATTTAAAAATTTTATTTAACCTTTTTCATACTTATACTATTTTTCATGAAAATTGGATAATCAAAATTATGACAATGATGATTCATATTTAAAAGGTTCGGTTTAATTTACTTGTTCTATCGCCAAAGTAAATGATAAAATGCCATCAGTAATGTCTTACACCGAGAAACAAATTCGTTTTAGTTGATTGGTTTTTCTGTAGTAAACCTTAAATATAAGGATATTATGTCATGTGATATATTTTACGGCTGTGCTGTGCGGCCATATACATAAACGATCTCGGTTGAATGTCCGCCATTTTATATGTGCCGAAATAAAATGGAAGTGGATTCATTCTTTATTTGCCGTCTCCACGAATTTTAAGACTCATATCTATGTAAAAATCTTTGCATGTTTGCATTGAATTTTGTATCATGCCGTTTTTATGCGTGCGTGGTTGAATTTTAAAAAAATCATAAGCAATTTTTAGAGAGAACTGCAAGAAATTTAAAACAGTTTGGTAAATAACAAATCGTATCATTGGGTGAGTGGTACATCTTAGAAAACAAAACAGTATTAAATAAAATTCAAAACTAAATTATCGATTCGAAGAAGTGCAAATGAGAAGACGTTCGTATTTATAGGATGGAACAGTATAGCCGTTAAAATTTTGAAAGGTGATAAATCTCTTTAAAAACACATTTTTTGTAAGAAAGCTAGAGCAAAATTACTTTCTCATAAAAATATTGTTCATAAGTTTGAACGGTAAGAAAAATTTATTAACGATAGTCTCAACGATTTTTACATTACTTTCTATTATTATTATTATTATTATTATTATTATTATTATTATTTTTAGTGTTTGGGGTGTCGTTCCTTCTACGCTCATTTTTTATATTAAGGTTCATTAGACTAGGACTTACAGCGCTTAAAAAATATTCAAAATTACTGAAATCATCCATGTTTGAACCGGCATTCAAACCCGGCAGAGCATTAACCATTCCACCATCAGATAGATAGATATCTACTAAATTTTATGAGTATAGACATAATATATCTGTATTAAAACTTAACGTATATGTAAAATTTTCTAAATATTAGCCTATGAAATATTTAAAGAAAGTTCGTTGTACTCCCATAATTTTAATTTGTAGGTAAATTATATAGAAATTGATAAATATTATGTTTAATCCCGAAAGAGAATTATTTGGACATTTCATACAATGCTGGCGTGTATTGTATGAAAAGTGAAAAATATTATGAAGTTTGTTAGCGTTTAATATATTGTTATGTAATTTATTAGATTTAAAAGTACATTGTGAAAAATAAAATACTACGATTCACAAGGAGAACAGTTTCAGTTTATCAGCAATTAATATTTTTAGAAATTTGAGGGGCTATGTTTTTCCATTTTAGCAGTGCAGTTGAAACCCGTTGAAGGGATCCGCACATAATATCGCGGGGCAAAATATCGCGTTGACTCAAAAATAAATATGATCTATTTCAATTGTGATCTCTAGAAAGGGCCCCATAGAGCCTTATAAATAAATATATATTGTATCGTAGAGTGGAATTTCATTATTTTATCTATATTTAATTTTAAGCTATCATTTGATTTTAATCATTCAAAATACGTTTTAAAAATCTTTTTAATTACTGTTAATGTTAAAACTGAACACTGTTCACATATCTGAATTAAAAATTATAAAATAGATAAGCACGATTGAATTCATTATGACTAATCTTGACATAGTCTTTAAACTCCTATAAGCAAAATTCATAACAGTTTCTGTGATGAGTTTGTCTGTATGTCAGTGAGGTAAATGTGCATGTACTGTCATGAAATTTTTTATAAGATTAAAAATAATTACCAACTCATTCAAATAAAATGTAAAATGCGTCATTTTATTTGTATCAAACACAATCATCACTCACATTATTTTGCTTTCCATTCATTTATGTCCGCGATATTTTGTCCCCAACCCGCGATTGAAGTAGTGAAAGGGTGAAACTTACCACTAAAATATTGGTTACAGCTAAACTTTCCTAATTGGCACTTTTTTTTTTTTTTTTTAAACGTTGAAATATTATTTTTAACAGAGTGCTGAAAGTAAGCAGTCATTTAGTCAAGGATATTTTTGTATTACTCACACATTGGATGTCTAATTGTTATTGTTGCCAGTTTAAATTTGAATAAACTGAAGTAAAACTTTATAATATTAAAATTGTAAAATTGTACAGAATCTTGTAAAAAAAAAAAAAAAAAAAAAAAAAAAATGCTCTTACCCGTATAAACTATGCTGAAAAAATTTAAAGCAAATAGTTTTCTCGGTACTATAATTTTTTAATAATTGTAGATTAAAAGAATAATATATATTTGATATCACTCAGCTACAATACTATTACTTTCTTCTATATTCAATAGAAGAAAGTATTGGATTCGTAAAAACTTTCGACCTCGGGTTTTTGATGGATTTACACGTTTTGAGAGCTGTAGAACACGATTTGACCATTTTTAGAAAATGTCTGTCTGTGTGTGTGTGTGTGTGACAAAATTTTGTGGCAACTGCATCTCAGGAACTGTTGCACAGAATTTCATACAAATTGGTATGTAGTTGCACCTTGACATAAATTAGTGCCTATCACCTTTTGGTAAAAATCGTCTTACAGGTTGCGTTGCCATACCGCTTTTTCTAAATTTTTAACATGGTGATATAGGACAAAATTTTGTATAAATGTGCATAAAGAGAATTATTTTTTAGTAATCATTATGAAATTTACAAAAATTATTTATAATAGAGATAGTCAACTGGTAATTTTTTTTTATGTGTGTAGGAGCCTCTCCACCCCCCCCCCCCCCTGGGGTGGGGGAAGTTCCCCCTCGAGGGGAGTAAAGTTTCAAGATGGGTATCTTTCGAAAGGTCTCGTCAATACCTTTAAAACGAATCGTTGAACTATAAATCTGTGATAATTTAAAACAAAGTTATCGATTTTTTTACTTTTAACGAAAAAAAACTTAGAAAATAGATCTTTTTTTTATTTATTTATTTATTTTTTTTTTTTTTTTATTATTATAACGGAATTTAACCAAACTTGGTATTTAGTTGGCCCCTGACATAAACTGGGACTGATTAGATTTGGGGATCATTCGCTCAACAGGTGGCGCTGTGATCGTATTTTTTCTAAATTTTAAACATGGCAGCATAGGACAAAATTTCGTATAAATGTACATAATGAGAGTTATTCTTAGCCCGTGATTGTAAAATTAATATGAATTATTGATAATAGTAGTTGTTAATTAGAAAAAAATTTTGTGCATGTGGGGGCATACCCCCTGGGGGGGGGGGTAAATTTTCAAGATGGGTATCTTTCGAAAGGTCTCATCAATACCTTTAAAACGAATGGTTGAACTATAAATATGTGATAATTTAAAACAAAGTTATCGATTTTTACTTTCCGAACACTATAGTGAGGAAAGTATTGTAATAATGTCAAAAAATCCGAATTTGAGATTTTGATGTTTCTATACGTTTCGAGGTACCCTGAGTCCGTTTTCACTATTTTTACGAAGATGTATGTATGTGTGTATGTGTGTATGTATGTGTGTATGTATGTGTGTATGTATGTGTGTGTGTATGTCTGTGAGTGAACACGCTAGCGTCTAAACGCTTTGTTCGAATAAGCTGAAAGTTGGTACGTATATTGTAAGTCACCATAGTACGAATCCTATAGATTTTGGTGAATCTAGCACTTATAGTTTTTTTACAGGGACACCAGGGAAAATTCTTTATCATTATGGCCTATGGGGCCAAATTTTTAAAAGTGCGATAGCGTCTAAACGCTTTATTAATCTGAGCAAAAATTTTTTACACATATTATAGGTCACAGTTGCACGAACTGTAAAAATTTTGGTGAATTTAGCACTTACAGTTTTTTTACAGGGGCACAAAGAAAAATTCTTTATCATTATGGCCTGTGGGGCCAAATTTTTAAAAGTGTGATAGCGTCTAAACGCCTTATTAATCTGAGCAAAAAATTTGTACAAATGTTGGTCACAGTTGCACTAACTGTATAGATTTTGGTGAATTTAGCACTTACAGTTTTTTTACTGGGACACAAAGAAAAATTCTTTATCATTATGGCCTAAGGGACCAAATTTTTAAAAGTGCGATAGCATCTAAACGCCTTATTCCATTGAGCTGAAAATTTATATGAATATTATAAATCACTGTTGCACTAACTATAAGCATTTTGGTGAATCTAGCATTTATAGGTTTTTACAGGGACATAACGAAAAATTCTTTATCATTATGATCTATGGGCTCAAAGTTCAGTAGCGTTAAATAAAAAATCGTGTAATATATGGAGAAAAATACTCAAACACTCTATTATGGCTTTCTCTCTGTTGTTTTTTTAACAACTCCTCTTTCTTTACTTTATCTACAAAACTGTTAATTACTCAATGTTCGGAAAGTCGAGTGGAGTCACCCCAGATTTTGTTTTACTTTTAACGAAAAAAAAGCTGAAGAAAAATAGTTTTTTTTTTTTTTTTTTTTTTTTTTTTTAATATTGTTACTGAGTGAATTTGTATAGGAAAATATAGAAGAAAGTCTTGTGGTGCCCACAACATATTAGTTTTTAATTTTGCTATTTCTTTCTAACCTAAATTTACAAACGAGTTGTCAATTGTTTTATTCAGTTAGGAGAAGATATTAGTTAGAACGTAAGTAAATAATTTAATATAAAGAAGAAAACTATTCAAGTACAATTTAAATACCGAAACTAATATAACTTTGTAAAAGTTCTAAAAATATATATTTCTTACATTACTTTACGACATTATATCATTTGCAATGATTATGGAGGGCATGTTATAACGTTTTAGCGGTTTGTTTTTTGATATCTAATTGAATAAAAATCCGTAACGAGAAGAGATTGTTTTTTGCGTTCTATTTCTTTCTTTCTTTTTCTTTTCTTTTCTTTTCTTTTCTTTATATTGCATATAAAATTATTAAAAAAAAAATGAAAAAAAAATGTGTTACGGGATACCTTGTCATAATTTTTGAAACGTGGCACTTTCTAAAGTTCATTTCGAAGAAACAGTTGGTTGAAATTCAAGAGATAGAGTTTGGGGGGGGGGGGGGGAGGGGAACTGAAAGTTTGATTAGATAACAGAACATTTAAATAGTAATATTTGCAATTTAATAACTCTTTAAGTAAGTGAGAAATTTTCACAACATTGATCAGAAAAAAGTATCTTTTTTTAAGAACACTTTTAACTCTAGAAGAAAAGCTTTAAATTTTTAAAATTTTAAATAGATGTCTGTATTTTTTATTGTTCTTAATAAACTTTTAATCCTTTTAGTGTTTTAAACAAAACTTATGATATTTTAGTGTTTTTTGGACCGAACAAAATGAGACGAACTTTTGCACTTCACTAATATTTTTTTTAAAACTAAATTTATTATTTGTCGAGTAAAATAGGAAATATTCATTTTCTTTTGTTTTCGAGCTTTAGTGAGCATCTTATCTTGGCTTTTACAGTAGGCCCGAATCAAAATTTAAATCTTGCCCAAAAAAAGTGAGTCTGCACCTGCAGGAAGGGTTGCCAGAATGTAGAACGAAATACCTAAAAAATTTCAATCCAACGCTTCCGCACAAAAGCCTTTTTGCACGATTTTCTGCGCAATTCAAACATATTACAACAATGAAACTGACATAAATAAAAATTCTGCCGAGTGTATTTTAGTAGGAGGGATGCTCCAAAAAAAAAAAGAAAAAAATCAGTAAGAGGGGGTTTATAGGGAATAGGGTTCTCCATCGGGGGTGGTATGCGGGTGGTCCAAAATTCATCGTGTGTGGCGTTCACACTTATCGATTATCAGTTCATAAAATCATCTGCCATAAGCGCTTTTGCTTCATTCTTGGGTGTTAAACAAAAGCTTTCACTCAGCGGATGAATGGTATCTCATTATAGCTCGCTGCCGAGGGCTTTCCTTGACTGACAGCAAGTACCAAAAGGGGGCTGAATATTCAATTTTAAAAAGAGCCAATTCGCCAAACCTCAAAATTTACTTCGTGTTCGTGACGGTGCCCGTAATCTCTTCCATGACGGTATAGGAGTTATGAACGTATAATGATTTTTTTTTTTTCAAATCTTCTTTTGTTCAGTATACTAGACTTTCATGAAAATTGAGAATAATTAAATAAAACACTCACTCGTAGATTACAACATCTTTCCTAAATTTATGGGCTTATAAACTGAACAACCTATGTACAGTCGGTAACAAAAATCTCCGAACACTAGCAAAAATTCCTATGTAAAAGAAGTACACTTAATACAGTTTTGTTAAATAAATCCTTGAAGAATCCTGTTCTTAGTCAGTCTAAAAATAGGATTCGACAAGGATTTATTTAACAAAACTGTATTAAGTGTATTTTTTTTACATAGGAATTTTTGCTAGTGTTCGGAGACTTTTGTTACCGACTGTACGTGTTAAAGTTTTTAGCCTGATCCAAATAAGTTAAGCAAGTAACACATGCAGCTTTTATTGGGAAACGTACTACAGCATAATTTAAGGTTTTCTCGAAATCAAAACTGGCTAATTTCGAATACATTTACTTTTCCGTTTACGAGTGTATGAAAATTGATATTATTCCTAATTAAATAATAATAATAATAATAATAATAATAATAATAACAATAATAAACTAAAATAAAAAATTGAAAAAAATTCTTATTTTTTTTTTCTAAACATGGCAAAGAGTTAGAGGATTTATTAAGTTTAATCTTTGAAGCATATGTTCCTGAAAGTTTCTTTAGAAAAATAAAAATTTGGAGAGGGAGGTAGGGGGCTGATAACAGTCCAAAAAGTATTATTATGATTATGATTATTATTATTATTATTATTTAAGTGATTTAATTTTGTTGCAATTCGTTCGTAATATCTTGAATTCGACATTTACTTACAAAAATTGATTTTATTAATATATTTCTGAAACATTTGTGTCGTTGATAGGGAAATAGAAAAAAAAAAGTTTTAAATGTCAAATAAACAAACAATCAAAAGAATTTTATCAAGTTGACAGCAAAATAACTCAATCTAACAATATGCACACGATAACTAATACATATCTATACCCAAATATGGGGATTAAAATCGGGAAATAATTTTCCTCGATTTTTAATATTTTTTTACAAAAAATCCAATGGGCGATTAACATAGGAAATCATTTTTTTGCATCTACGGACGGTCAGTGACGTCACACTTCGCTTGCGTATTAAAATCCTTTTATTACTCTATTTGTTCTCATAGATATAGTAATAAGACATAGATTGATCAGCGAGGGCGAAAAAGTGATGCCTTTTTTAGTCTGGGAAAGACGGCCATTTTACTCTCTTACGGATGTCTTTCCCCGAGTGAATATACACGGGAATACACACAGATAATCTAGCAAATAAAATTTATAAATAATTTATGTATTAAAGATGAATGAAAAAACTCCAGATACTCATTTTTCTTTCTCTGTTTTCTTTTTCTTTCTTTCTTTCTTTCTTTTTTTTTTTTTTTTTTTTGTATGGAATAACGATATTTAAAGAAATTTATCGTTTCCATCTACTATCTCTGTCTGGTTAGAAGTTTTTTTGGTCGAAAAAACTATTGGACTTATCCTCATCTTTTGAGATATTCGAGTTAACCCTTTAACTGCCAATCGCAATACAATCGGTAACAAAAGTGTCCGAACACTAGCAAATATTCCTATGTAAAAAAAGTACACTTCATACGATTTTGTTTATTAAATCTTTATTACCTAAAACAATTGGAACATAATTAGCTTCAAGAAAATTAGTGTTAACCCTTTAACTGCCAATCGCAACATGTAGTAGAAATTGAGTATACTCAGAAATGGATATAACGATTTTGATTAAAGTTTAGAGTTAAGTGTCCTTTTTTTTTTTTTTTTTTTTTTTTTTACAGAACTAAAATGTTTGGACGTATCCTCATCTTCAGGAAAATTTGCGTTAACCCTTTAACTGACAATCGCAACATATAATAGAAATTGGTTTTACTCGAAAATGGATACAACGATTTTTATAAAAGTTTGGAGTTAAGTGTTCTTTAGAGAGCTAAAACGATTGGGCATATCCTCATCTTCAGAAAAATTCGCATTAACCCTATAACGGCCAGTCGCAACATATAATAGAAATTAGGTTTACTCGGACAGGTGGGCAAGCAGACTGGCAGAGAAACTAATTAATGTCATGATATTTTCTTAAACCTTGTTCGAAACTGCAAGAAACGCTTAACACAACTAAAAATGCAATTCTAGCAATTTCGAATTATAGCCCCTAATATGAACGAAATTCGGCCAAACTTGCATTCAGTTGGACCTTGACCTAAACTGGTGCGGATTAGATTTGGGAATCAATCGCTTAACAGGTGATGCTGCCATCCTATTTTTTTTTTTTTTTTTTTTTTTTTTTTTAAGTACTTAACATGACAGTGTACGAAAAATTTCATATAAATGTACATAATGTGAGTTATTTTTAACGCATGAATGTAAAATTTATATGAATTATTGATAATAGTAGTAATAAACTTTAAAAAAAAAATGTGTGCATGTAGGAGCATTGCTTTCCTCCTGGGAGGGAAGTGCCTTCCCCCGGGGCCTGTGTAAATTTTCAATGTGGATATTTTAGAAAGAACTCGTCAATATTTCTAAAACGAATGGTTGAACCATAGATCTGTATTAATTTAAAACGAAGCTATCGATTTCTTCTATTTTTAATGTTAAATATATACAGATATATATATACATATATATATATATATATACATATATATATATATATATATACAGTCGAACCTCGTTAACGTGAACACTGTTAACGTGAATTACTTTTAACATGAACTGTTACCACAATCCCCGACAAAATGAAGATTACTTTAATAATATGACGATCAGTTACTGATAGCATGAACTACTGGTAACATGAACAGATTTTTGATCCCCCTTGAGATTCACGTTAACGAGGTTCGACTGTATATCTTTTCATGTCTGCACAAAAGTGATTTTTTTCAGCATTTATTATTATACTACTTTAAGAAAAAAGTTGTCTGCATTCATCATGGAAAATATCAAATATCTTTAATAAATTATAACTTAATATATAATTTGTATTGCGTAAATATGTATAGGATTATATATAGAAGAAAGTCTTGTGGCAATGCTAGTTATAATATATTAAAACAAGGGGGCTTTACCTCTGCGGCTGCTAACTACATTTAAAAGAATTTTGAAAATTCGATATTATTTACTAATATAAAAACTTTAAAAAATATTAAAATTTTAAAAAAAGTATTCCATTAAAAATCAAAACAGTATTTAAATCATAATAATAACAAAGCAACTGATTATAAAAAATCATATTTTTCATAAATTAGTTAAATTTAACTCACTTATGAAAACTTATTCCATTTCCTTTCATAAATGTATTTGTACAATTAAAAGTCGCGCAGTATTTCGGCATTTTCAATGTACATCAACATTCTATTCCATTATTGTTTCCGAGTTTTATACTCTCTCATGGCTGATGCCAAAAAACTTTTTCGGCATCAAAAATCTTTGCACGTTAACATGGGGATGATAGATCTATATATATTACTATATCTATGTTTGTTCCGTGTAATTTAGTTTTATGTTTCTATATTCCGTTAAGTAATTGGTTTAGTTCCTACCTATACTTTAGTTCCTACTTAAAAGTTTGATTTTAGAATCCGCGATTGTAATGAAATGCTCGTCCTCTGGTGGGCTAAGGGGAAATTACAATAAACATGCTTTAATTCGAATTCCATCAAGCCGCCATTGCTAGCCGATGTTTAGTTTCACATATATTTATTGAATAAAAATGAATAAATCCGGTAAAAAAGATAACACATACTGTTGTGTGCTCCAGTGTAACTGCAAAGGACCAAGAAATCCAGAATTAAGCTTCCATTTATTTCCAAATGACAAATTTAAAATTTCAGTTGCTTCGGCTAATGGAAGTAAAGAATTAATCATGATGATTTGAAACTAATATTTGTTCAGCTTCAGTTAAATATCTACTTACGATCGAAATTTGAATAAACTGAAATATTTTTTTCCAAAAGCAATCAATTTTCCATGATGTAATGGCGGATAAATTATAGTACGAATATTAAGTAGAATAACAAAAAGAACAAAAATAGATACACGTGGCTGTAATATTTACTAACAACAAGAGCTGAAAAAGCGCCATCTATCGATCATTACAAACGCGGATTGCAAAAGTGGTTTTGAGTTGAATTTTTAGTTTTTTAGAATTCGGTTGCTTCTTTGAAAAGGAAAATTCATCTTTATTTTCGTCCTTAAGTTGGCGGCATTTATGGAAGCATTTTAGGTATTTTATCATTATATTTTAAGAGTTTATTTCGCCCATTACAGATGGCGTTTTATAGTTTAATGAAACTGTGTTTAATGAATTTAAGTTTTATGATATAGTTTAATGAATGTATTTGTAATATATGCAAAGTATGTCAAGATCTGTGTCAAGTATTATGGTTATGTTACGTTAAATAAAAGAAAAGAAAGAACTCAAGTGTGATATTTCTATTTTTCAAGTTAATATATTCATACAAGTAGAACACAAATCTTTATATAAGTTAGATTTCGACGATTTCTTTCTTCTTTATCACGAAACTTAATATTGTTTCATTTTGAATAAGAATGAACAGTTACGACTTTCCTTGAATTATTTATATATTAATACTTGAATTATTTATTACAAATTTTCGTACGTTTTAGACAATTTTTAATAAGAGAAAGTACTTAAAAGTTGTAGCATTCGAAAGGTTGGTTAATGCAGGTTTCAGAAAAATCTAGTTGGCATAGGTGGAATCAGCTAAATTCTCCATTATATACTGGTTTTCATAATTTTCTACTAGAGGGTATGTACTATGTTCATGTTAAGCGAAAGGAATTTGGCCAATCACTTCCCACGGTAACAATATAAAATGACCCTCTGAATTGACTACCCGACGTTTAGTTCGATACATTTATCTTATCCTAATTTGTTGATTTATTTTATTGCGGTTAGTTTCATATTTCAGTTTTCATGCAATTCAATACTATTTCCAGCGCAATGATTTCCGTAATGCGAATTTATGTGAAATATGGTTCTGTTCTGCTATGTTAAGGAAATCTTAGATTTTGCACAACTTATGAAAGAAAAGAAAGTACCTTTGAAAATAGACAATTCGTAGTCATTTATGCTCGAGCCAGTATCAGAAATGGTGGCTTAAAAGTGGTTTAACATCATTACTGTGAAGATATTCCTCAAAATGGACGTTCATGCGAAATTTCTCCTTATTCTACCAAGTTAAGGAAATCATAAATTTCAAATAACTTACGAATTTTTGAATATTAAGCTTTCATAGTTTAATTAAATTAAAGCATGCATTATGACTAATATTTTAAAGGTAGTCTGACATTTTTACAGTGAAAATATTCTTTTGAATGCACATTAAAGCAAAATTTTGCCCCATTCCCCCATGATAATTTCGGAAACTTGCGAAATTTTTAAATTAGAATGTTGCAAATCATTGAGCTTCATGTTAACGTAATAAGTGATATTTTAAAGCTGTCCAACCTTTTTGCAATCATTTGTTCTTGAGATATAGTATACGCAGACTAACGCAGGGTGTTTGTGACCCCGGAATTTGCTACCAGAATTTTTTAACAGTGATATTATTGATAGTTTCCTAGTAAAGTTCAGAAATTAACTATAACCAAAATTGTAACTCGTAATTACTGGTGGAAAATAAAATAAAAAACCCAGACCGCAAACACCCTGCTAACGCCTTGACACCCTACATACAGACACCATACCGATTTTGTTATTTTCGGATTCCTCATATTTCAAAACGTGTAAAAAGAAAAAAAAAAGAAACTAATAATAATAATGTTAACACTTTAATAAAATTAAGTTGCAGATATTAGATCTTCAGTTCTAATTAACATAATTACGAAAAACGACAAATTTTGTAGTAGTTACAAAGGATATTAACAAAACGCCATACGAATGCTATAAGATCAACAAACTGAACAGAAAAAAGAACTTGCCATTAGCACAAAGAAAAAGTTACTTGTAAAAGCTTTGCGAAAACGAGCAAGTACATGGAGTAAAGAGTCAATTGAAAGTTCATAATACTAACACTTCCCCTTGAATTTACAATTCATTTATTTTTACTATACCAAGAGCATTTCTTAACAGTTCAAAACGTGCTTTTAGCAACAATTTTGTAAAAATATCTGCAAGTTAATGTTCACCATCAATATGTTGAATATTGAGTTCGCCAGATAAAAAATTTTCACGTACAAAATGAAACTTTATGTCAATATGTTTGGTTCATTGGTGAAATTCTGTATTTCTCACCAAACGAACTGCACTTGCATTATCCACTTGCAGCGTAGGAATAGTTGCTAGTGGGGTAATGTCATCAAAGAGACGTGTCAGCCAAACTATTTCTTTAGTTGCCTCACGTGCAGCTACATATTCTGCTTCTGTGGTACTTAATGACACACACTGCTGCGATGACTAGCCCAGCCAATGGCTGCTCCACTATATTTAAACACAATACCTTAGACACTCTTTCTCGTTGTTATATCACTAGTGTAATCTGCATCACTATATGCCTCTAAGGTTCCAGGCTGAAAACCAGATGCGAATATTAATGCAAAATTATATGTCCTTTTGATGTACTTTAGAATTCTTTTAACCATTGACCAATGTCTCTGTTCAGCTTTATCCAAGAATTGTGAACAATATGATACAGCAAATGCAATATCAGGACGAGTAGCAACTGCCATGTACATCAAGCTTCCAACAGCCTGTCTGTAAGGGATTTTCTCCGAATCAACTTTTAGAGAATCTTCCCCTGAAAGATTACCTCTTAGCATAGGTGTAGAAACAGAGTTAGTATCTTTCATGTTGAACTTTTTCAAAACCTTGTAAGCATAATTTTTCTGACTGATAGCAATATCACCATTTTTCAGATTTTTTATTTCTAAGCCAAGAAAGTATTCAGCATCTTTATGTCTCACTTTAAACTCATGCTGCAATTCCCGAAGGAAATTATTCTTGATTTGTGGTGTCGTGGCAACAAGTCCATCATCAACATATAATCCTAATAATAACTTATGTTGTTTGTCATTCTCAGATAACGATTTAATTTCTTCATCCATTGCAATCTGCCATTCACTGGCATTTTCAGATTTTATTGTTTGATAGTAATGTTCTGGCTCTAGCTGTTCTGCAATACAACATTCAATAAGACGTACAGGTGCTTTCAGTCCTTTTCTATCTCAGTTCTCGAACATAGTTCACTTCCTCAGAAGTGTCATCTGAATCAAACTCAGTTTCAGTAGTGAGTGTATAAGTATCAATATCTGGTGGTTCAACATTAGATTCTGGTTCAACTCTAACATGGTTGATGCTGATGCTGATTCAAGGGAAAATACTACATCCCTTGTTCGTTCTATCTTTCTTGTACCTTTGAACCTTACACGATAACCATCAACATCATCTAAATAACCAACTAAGATTCTCTTTTGACCTTTTGTATCCCATTTCTTATGTTTCTGCTTAGGAGTATGGACAAAACTCTCTGTGCCAATAATTCTAAAGTAGTCTAGTCTTAGAGTTTTACCCCAAAAAACTCCATAAGGGGATTTTCCTTCAACTGCTGATTTTCCAGCCCGATTTAATATGTATACTACAGCATTGACTATTTCAGCCCACAATGATTTCGGCAAATTCTTAGCTAGATCAACAGCTAGATCTCGAGCTAGATCAACAACAGTTCTATTATTTCGCTTAGCTGATCCATTTTATTGAGGTGTATAGGGTGTAGTATAGCGAAACTGAATTCCCATTTTCTGCAACAAACCTTTGATATATTTTTGTTGTTATATTCTAATCCCCCATCACTGAGTATTGCCTTGATTGGTTTTTGCGTTTGGTTTTTAAAGAAAACACAAAATTTTTCAAATTTATTCACAACTTCTGATTTATGTTTAAGAAAATACATTCTTCTGTACTTAGAATAATGATCAGTAAAACAAACAAAATAATTAAAACCACCAACTGATTTTTCTTCCATAGGTCCACAGATATCAGTATGTATGATCTCACCAACATCTTTTGCACGTTGTTGTCGATTTTGAAATGGTAATCTATGTTGCTTACCTAATACGTATGCTTTACAGAATTCATTATCATTTTGCACATCAATACCTTGAGATTGAAGAAACTTTTTTACATGTTGCTTATTCAAATGTCCAAGTCTCTCATGCCAGATTTGAAGAGAGTTCACTTCATTCAACTGAACTTCTGAAAAGGACATTGCAACAGTGCTAAGCACATTTACTTGAGGCGCAACCATTTTACATAAAAGTCTGAACAAATTTCCATAGCGTATTCTAACAGCAACAACACCTTTTGGCTTTACAAATTCACATTTCTAATTTGACATTTTGAACTTTAACCCATGATCTAATACTTGACATACAGAAAATAAATTTCTTGAAGAATATGGAGCATACAGTAAATTTTCCATTATGCTGTCTTTCCAACTACCATGTACAAGCATTTTTACAGATATCTTGCCAAGATGATATGCTTTCATTGTTGAACTATTTCGAACTCTCACTTCTATTGGGCCCTTATATTTTGTGAAATTTTGAAAGCAATCGTTTCTCTTTGTGATATGTTGTGTGGCACTGTGTCATCACTACCAGCTACAAAACATTCACTTATAAAAACCTCTTCTTATTTATACCTTTTATCATGCGCAAACAAGGTAGTACAGTATTTTTCTTATAGTTACAATCCTTTTTAATGTGGCCTCGTTTTTCACATTTGAAGCATTTATATTTCTTCCTTGTTTTATTTGCAGGTCTTTCAAATTTCACTGTACTACCTTGAACCTTCCCCAAATTGGATTTGGCATATAGAGCAGTATATTCAGTTTCTCGAGAAGATTCTGTCAGTCTTCTCTGCTCTTCTGCAACCAGCTGTTTTTTCAAGTCTGTTAGTGTTTGTTGCTCTTCAAGCCTTGCACACCAAGACATTTTCAGGGACTCATAGTCATTACATAAAGTTTCCAAGAGTTTATTCATTATAACAAAGTCATTGGATTTAGTATCTAAATCCGACATACGTGAAACAAGGCGCTCCAATTTCGCTATATGCATAGCCATTGTACTGGTAGGATCTCGTGTAAACGATGAAAATTACAACTGACATGCATATTGTGCTTGTTTGTTTTTCTGTTCAAATGATTCATGTAATTTTACCCATATTTCCCTGGCAGTTTTACACATCGATACATGATCGCATATTCTAGAATCAAGTGTCCGGGAAAAAATTCCTTGAGCAGCTCTGTTACCTTTATCGAACTTGATTAACACACCATTGTACGCCTTACTAATATCTGCTGTAGCATCTTCGAGAACCGGTTCTGGCTTTATGATTTCGCCAGAACACATCTCGTATGAGTTCTCCTTTTTCATAAGCAGACCTTCTACGATTCATTTCCATCTTACCCAATTTTCCGAACCAAGAAGTTTATCTGTCGTAAATATTTCTGTAGTGATCTCAGGAGTCACAGTTTTGAAATGAACTGAAAAGCACATTCAAGTTTGAACTGAACTGAAAAACACTTTCAGCTTTACTGAGAATATATATGAACTGAACCGAAATGAGTCTCTTGTTAAAAATGTGAAAAAGATGTTGCGTTGTTTTATTTGATAAAAATCTGTTTTGGTTTTGTTATTGTGTTTGTATAAAATAAAAAACCTTTTGTTTCTTTTAAATATGGAGTTTTTTGTAGTTCTTTAAAACACAACTGCTACATTGACGACCTTTAGATGTGATCAACTTTTCATAACTTAGCCTGATGTTTTTCATGTATTGAAATGCTGCAAAATGGTAAGTCCTTTCCAGACATTTATTATATGCACCTGACTATTACAACTATTTATTTAATGGTAAACGTTTCCATTTCTTTTTCTTTTTACTTTTTAGACCATAATTTTTTTTATTTAGTTTCTATATAATGCATTTTGGTAAAAATATACATTCTTAATTAATTGTTATTTAATAGTGTTCCATCTTATTGTGTTTTACCCTCGGTTGAAATATGCCTGATACACTAGAAAACGTCAGCGGTACGTCCGCGTCCTCACAGTTAGCTTGCGTTGCAGTGAAACCGCTTCCTTTTTGCTTTCAGATTCCGCGCTTTGGTTTCTGTAATTAGATGCTCAATTTAGACTCTGTAATATAACTGTCGATGAAGCGCAATTTTACACAGCTATTTCTGCTTTGGATACTGAAGTTCTTCAATCCGTTAGGGACATTGGTCTTAACCCACCTCAAACTAACAAATATGATTCTCTCAAGGCAAAATTAATTTCGGTATTTGCCGAGTCTGAAACGGTTAAATTGAAACAGCTTTTGCAGAACCTACAACTGGGCGATATGAAACCGTCCCAGCTTTTATCTATGATGACAGATCTTTCTGGTGGTAATCTCAAAGGTAACGTTTTAAAATCTCTCTGGTTAAGTAGACTGCCTAACAACACACAAGCGATATTAGCAGCTATTAGTGATCCGTTGGCCAAATTAGCTGATATGGCTGATAAGATTCAGGAATTGACTACTCCACATCAAATTAATGAAGTTCATTATTCCTCACCTACTATTGCAGCCTTACAACAGCAACTTGATACTCTACTGAACAGATTGCAAAGTTAACTACCCAACGGTAACCCTTTTCGCGTGGTCGCCCACCGTCGAGAAACCGCCGACCTTGGCGACGCCGTACACACTCCTGAGGACGAAATATTAATAACGACATTTGTTTTTATCATCGTAAGTTCAGTAATAACGCCCGTAAATGTACCTCCCCCTGCATTTATCAATCAAATTAGTAAAACTAAATGAGCCGTCACTCGAAGTCATGAGTGACGAAGACCGATGCATTGCTCGACTATTTGTTACCGACATGCTAACCGGCCTCCATTTCCTTGTGGATACAGGAGCCGATATTTCCGATGTCCCTCCTTACCGTGCGAGACGAAACTCCCTCCCGAAAAACTTCAGCTATTTGCTGCAAATGGTACTCCGATCAACACCTTTGGCAAACGACTTCTTACCGTCGATTTAGGCCTACGCCGGAAATTTCAGTGGCCATTCATTATTTCCGCTGTCTCCCATCCAATTATCGGTGTTGGTTTTTTTTCGAAATTTTTCCCTTTTGGTCGATATAAAAAATAAATGCTTATTGGATTCCATTACGCACTTGTCAACCGTGGATTTCGTGCGGAAATCACAAAAATTCAATATTAAGTTAATATCCGGTAATTCCCCATTCCACCAACTCCTTAAAGAATTTCCAGACATTACTCGTCCAGAAGCCGGTGCAAAAGTTCCGAAGCATGACGTAATGCATTACATCGAGACTGCTGGTCCACCTATATTTTCTAAGGAAGACGTCTTTCCTCCCGATAAACTGAAAGCTGCTAAAGAAAAATTTGCGTGCATGCTTGAGCAGGGTGTATGCCACCCTTCCAAAAGCTCTTGGAAGAGTCCTCTGCACATGGTTCCCAAGCGTAATGGCGATTAGCGTCTGTGAGGAGATTACCGCCGGCTCAATGCTGTCACTATACCGGATCGTTACCCTGTTCCGCACATTCAAGTCTGTATGCAAGTTTTGGAAAGCAAAAACAGCAAAAACATATTTTCAACTCTAGATTTAGAACGAGCATACTTTCAGATTCCTGTCAACCCTGCCGACGTACCTAAGACTGCCGTTGTTACCCCTTTCGGCTTGTTTGAGTTTCCAGTAATGACATTCGGCGATATAATTAGCTTTTAATTATATCACCAAGAACAGTTTTACAACGTTAATCTCGATCACCTTGGATAGGCTTAATTCGATACTTTTTCATTTAACTCTAGCGCAGTAGAACACGAATCTGGGTCCATAACCTGTTAATACTTAAACAAAATTAAATTGCAGAGATTAGATCTTCAGTTTTAATTAACATAATTACGAAAAACGACACATTTTTTAGTAGTTACAGTCGGTAACAAAAGTATCCGAACACTAGCAAAAATTGCTATATAAAAAAAAGTAGAGTTAATACTGTTTTGTTAAATAAATCCTTGTCGAATCATGTTCTTAGACTGACTAAGAATATGATTCGAAAAGGATTTATTTAACAAAACAGTATTAATATTTTTTTATATAGGAAGTTTTGCTAGTGTTCGGATACTTTTGTTACCGACTGTATATACGATATTAACCAAACGCCATACAAATGCTACAACATCAACAAACTGAACAGAAAAAAGAACTTGCCATTAACACAAAGAAAAAGTTACATGTAAAAGCTTTGCGAAAACGAGCAAGTAAATGGAGTAAAGAGTCAATTGAAAGTTCATAATATTAACAAAAATTAATAATCTATATTAATAAAATCAGACTTTTGTCTGTAAATTTGTCAGAATAAGAAAATTTTGCGATATCTTCACATTTCACACACCATGAAAGACAAAAATGATTTCAGAAATTTTTGTCTGTGTGTGTGTGTGTGCCATCGTGTCTGTAGGTCGCTATTTTTGTCCGGCTATCACTCAAGAACGACTGGACGGAATTCAACGGAACTTGGTAGGAATTTAGGTCTTCACCCAACTTAAAATTATATCTATAGAAATTTCCAAATTTGGATTAGCTTTTGAATTGTGGGTAAAAAAGGGAAATGCGTTTTAAAGGGAAAATTAATCTATTTTAACGCGAAAAAGAGCTGGAAATGCAGAAAATTGACATTTTATCAACTTACTCTCTTTAAAAGAATGTATACGAAAATAAATAAAATTATTTACAATTTCGTAACAATACTCATTAATAAAGTGCTAATGTAGTTAGTTCTATAGTTATGATTCAACAGAAAATTTAAAAACATGGTTTATAAAAAGTTTTTTTTTATCTTATAATTATTTTATTTTTGCCATTTTGGCAATGAATTATAATGGCTATAGCAGAGACGGATATAAAGAAGTTGGCGAGAAATGTCCTAGGTATTTCGATGCCAAATTTAAAATTTTGCTTGGGGATCTGATACTAAAGCTGTACCGAAGAAAAAAAAAAGAACAAAAGGAAAAATAATAGACTTTAAAAAATTAAAATGTAAATTAAGCAACGTTGCCACGCTATTTGACGTATTTGGCGATGAATACGCACGGTGTTACGAAAAGATTATATGTGAGGATAAAGCTATTTGAGATTTTCTTCTCTCGGACAACTGATAAACAAGATGTTTGTAACAAATTATAAATTTAAAAAATAATTACATATGTATAAGGTAATTGTAAACAGGGTTTCAATTTAATATTATCTATATTAATAAAATCAGACATTTGTCAGAATCAAAAAACTTTGCGATATCTTCACGTTTCACGCACCATGGAAGCCAAAAATGACTTTAGAAAATTTTGTCTGTCTGCGTGTGTCGTCGTGAGTGTATGTCTGTAACGCTATTTTTGTCTGGGTATCAAGTGAGAACGGCTGAACGGAATTCAACGGCGCTCGGCAGGAATTTTCATCCTTACCCAACTTAAAATTATATCTATCAACTTTTTCGAAATCTCCCCCATTCCCCTCCTGGGGGGGGGGGGGCAAAGTTCAAAATCACGTTTGTAAGCATAACTCGGCTCCAAATTACTTCAGAGTAAAGAAATTGCTCATGAGGAGACTAGACATAAGTAAAACTAAAAGTTTATCTGCGATTTAGGAATTTTCGATTTTTAAGGAGAGAAAGGGGGAAATTTCGCGGGAAATTTCGCAAATTCTGGATTTTTGAGTAGAACTCTACCAAAAATGTAACAAAAATGTTGAAAAAAAAAAAGCTATGCGACTTCCTTAGGATATTTCCAAAAACACATTTTTGTTTTTTTGTGATTTATGATTTTTTTGGGGAGTTACGAGGGAGCAAAATCGAGACACCCTTTTACAGCTAAATTTGTCCTGAGAAATCTATGGGAGCTGCGT
This sequence comes from Salticus scenicus, assembly GCA_963930645.1. NCBI lineage: Eukaryota > Metazoa > Arthropoda > Arachnida > Araneae > Salticidae > Salticus > Salticus scenicus. The sequence goes on from OZ005655.1 coordinate 55,747,042, forward strand.
TCAGGAATTTTGGTGCTTGGATAGTTTATATGTATCCAACACCTAAAGTAACGGAATTTATCAAAATTACCCCCGTTTCCCCCCTTAGGGGGACAGAAGGCAAAAACATCTTTGTAAGAATAACTCGGCTCCAAATTACTTCCCAGTGAGGAAATTGCACATGGGGAGACTACACATGAGTACAAATAAAACATTATCTGCGATTTAGAGAGTTTTAATTTTTAAGGAAAGGGAGGGGGAAATCACTTTTTGGCGGGAAATTTTGCAAATTCCAGATTTTTGAGTAGATTTCTACCAAAAATGGAACAAAGATGTTGAAAACAGTCATGCATCTTCCTTAGAATATTTCCAAAACACGTTTTTGATTTTTTTTTTTGGGGGGGGAGGGGGGGGCGAGAGGGAGGGTAGTATGTGTTACGGAAATCAAATTCGAGACAGATTGCCAAAAACAAGTTTAGCGATAAAAGGGGTCTCTTGAACTTGCTATTTTTAAGCACTAAATTTGTCCTGGGAAATTTATGAGAGGTGCGGTCACGAAGTTTGGGGCTTGAATTGTTTATATGTATCCAAAACCCAAAATAACAGAATTTATCGAATTCCCCCGGGGGTGGGGGGCAGAAGGCAAATAATTATTGTAAGCATAACTCGGTCTCAAATTACTTCACTGTAAGGAAATTGCGCAAGAGGCGACCAGACTCGAGTATAAATGAAACATTATGTACATTTTTGGAATTCTTGATTCTTAAAGAAGAGAGGGGGAAAAATCGTTTCTCGGGGGAAAATCTCAGAAATTCCGGATTTTTGAGTACAGCTCTACTAAAAATGTTACAAAGGTATTGAAAACAGCTGTGTGACTTCTTTAGGATATTTCCCAAAACACGTTTTTGTTTTCTTTCTTTCTTTCTTTCTTTTTTTTTTTTTTTTTTTTTTTTTTTTTTTTGAGAGAGAGGGAGGGGGCGTAGGAAATTGCAAATTCGAGATCCCCCTTTTAGCACTAAATTATTTGTCTTGGGAAATCTATGGGATATTCGGTCACGAAATTTGGTCCGTAAATTGTTTATATGTATCCGACACTTATTGTAACGGAATTTTACGAAATCCCCCCCCCCCCTAAACCCTCTTGAGGTCGGGGGCAATAAGCACGTGTAAAAACACGTTTTCCTGCTTGAGTTCGCCTTAAATTACCTTAGAATTTCGAATTTTGGTATGTGGATGTTGATTAAGTGTACGCATTATGTACTTTGCTGCGGTTACGAAGTTTGGTGCTCGGATTGTTTATATGCATCCGGCACCTAAAAAAATGAGATTTATCGAACTACCCCCTCCCCCCCAGGGGGGCAGGAAGCAAAAAACCGTTTGTAAGCATAACTCGGCCCCAAATTACTTCACGGTGAAGAAATTGCACATGATGAGACTAGACTTGAGTATAAAAACATTATGTACGATTTTAGAATTCTTGATTCTTATAGAAGAGAGGGGAAAAATCGTTTATCGTTTTCCGAAGGGGAAATTTCAGAAATTCCAGATTTTGTAGTAGAGCTCTACTAAAGATGTTACAAAAGTATTGAAAACCATGTGTCTTCTTTAGAATATTTTCAAAAACACATTTCCATTTTTTTGTTATTTCCGATTTTTTTTTTTTTTTTTTTTTGAGGGGTGGGGGGAGTTGCAAATTCAAGAAACCCCCTTTTAGCGCTAAATTTGTCTTGGGAAGTCTATGGGATCTGCGGTCACGAAAGTTAGAGCGCAAATTGTTTATATGTATCCGACACTTATTATAACGATATTTTACGAAATTCGCCCACTTACCCCCTTGGGGTCGGGGGGGGAGGGTTCAATAAACACGCGTAAAAACACGTTATTCTGTTTGAATTCGCTTTACATTATCTTAGAATGATGAGTTTTGGTGTGTGGACGTCGATTATGTGTAAGCATTATGTACTTTGATGAGATTTCGCAAAACTTCTAACTTAGTCGCTGGGGAAGGGGAAGTAAGAAGTGGGTAAGTTGTTGCCGAAGGCAGTATGTGGACTCGGAATCCTCACGTTGCGAGCGGGAAAAACTTCTACGGAATACAGAGGAAACTTTTAGGTTATTAATAATGATATGGAATTTTGACAACTCATTTAAGTATAACGCTCAGCGAAGCCTGCTAGTTTTTGCTATAAAATTGATAAAATCTTAATTTTAAATTTCAAAACTCTAGAAAAAAAAATGGCTAAGTTCCATATTCAAATGAATAAATAAGCATTTCATTTCAAATGGTGACATTTAGACAATAAGTATTCAACTAATATTATAGACAATAAGTATTTAGACAATAAGTATTCAACAAAATCATAAATATTCTATCATAATTTGAAGTCAAGTTTGTTTTCAAACGTCTAAATAAAGTATCTGATATAAAATACTGATATGTTGCAGCAAATTAGATTTGCACAAATTTGATTGGAATTGATTCAGTACTACAAAAATTATCATAATGACAAACTTTAAAGTGGTTGCTACTTGCAAATAAATGTCCAACTTTGGTTTAAATCAGTTTAATATTTCAAAAGTTATTATTATGATGGCACATTTTCAAGTGGCCGCAACTTGGAAACAAAATGTCGGAACAAGTCGCCTGTCAAAGATATTTGACAAATTCACTGTCCAACTTTGATTCGAAGTGATTCAGCATTTTAACCCGGTGGAAGGCGCGCGCTAACCTTCGAACTGTTGGAATTCAGTTGGAGCTGCCTGGTGCCATAAGTGTGCTAATTCGCCAAAAATAGTAAACTTTCATTTTGTTCCTTCTGCTCAGTTTGTGTCAGCGTTTTCTCATCATTGACACCATCATTACATTATTGTTAGCAATACATGGAGCAAACAGGTTTAGCGAAAGCCTCATATTTGTGCAAACAATAATGAAAGTGTAATTGAAATGAAGATCTGCCCTACGAAATTTGTATACGAAGGTTTACATAGCTCAAATAGTTTTGCTTTTTAAAGTAAGATATTAAATGGAATATTAAACGGTTTGTTGGTTGGGTTTTACGTCACATTAGTGTTGCGCCTTGGGCAATTGGCAAATAGTCTGGGACTCACCCATAAGGATGGTCCTGGGGAAGTAAATGGAATTGGTGCTTTGAGAAAAATGCTATGAATAGAATTACAAGTCTTAATAAAGTTTCAAGTTGTATCGGAGTTATGGCTTTTGATAAATTTTTAATATTGTAGGTGCATTGGAAAATATTTTTGATGAAGTTCTGTTATGATTATCATTCAAAATGATTCTCCGATTTAATCTATCTTCACCATGAAGGCTCCATTCCCCTCCATGGAGGACCAAAATTTTGATGATATGTCTTCCAGTGGCGGCTCGTATTGGGGGGTACTTCATCGAAACGTCTAGAAAAAGTACAAAGAATGGAACTTTTATTCACCTAATTGGCTGATTCGCTTATTTCGACAAGATAAGTAAATATGTTAACACTTCAACAGCCAATTAAAAGAAAACGTTTTCGTTCTTAACATACTGTTTTCAGCCATTAGCCTGCAGCCCTCCGAAAACGTCACTCACGAGCCGCCACTGATGTCTTCTGACCACGTTTCGGGGCGTATCCTAGACAGTTGCCATTTGTCAATAGTGTAGCACTAGTGCTACCTAAAACCTATATAATCTCAACCATGTACATACATTTATCGGTAAATATAAGATGTCACCGAAGCAAGGGAGCCATCTACTCCGTAGAGGATCAAAATGGTGATGGTATGTCTCTGGACCCTCCTTAGGAGTGAGTCCTTGTACGTCGCCAATTGTCCAATAGTGCAGTACTAGTGCGACGTTAAACCCAGCCTGCCTACCCACCCTGTAAATATACAAAAAATATACACCCTTAAGTGGTGTGTCCTAGACTGTAGCCAATTGTCTTAGCGAAGCACTAGTGTGACATAAAACGCACGTCCGCTCTCTCTCTTTCTCACAAAATAATATAAAATAAAATTTTTAGTTATATTCTAAAGAAATATTAACTGTTCTCACAAATATTTCTAGCAATAACTTACTCAATTATGCTGGAAAAAGATTAGATAGTTTTATTGACTATTAAGGGTTACAAACAAACGGAACGCTTGCAATTTCGATGACGTAAATTTTGCAATTTTTTTGCAAATACAGTCGGCAGTAAAAGTATCCGAGCACTAGCGAAAATTCCTATGTAAAAAAAGTACACTTAATTCAGTTTTGTTAAATAAATCCTTGTCGAATCCTGTTCTTAGTCAGTCTAAGCACACGATTCGACAAGGATTTACTTAACAAAACAGTGTTAAGTGTGCTTTTTTCACATAGGAATTTTTGCTAGTGCTCGGATACTTTTGCTGCCGACTGCAGTCATAGATTTGGAACGCTTGCAAACGGCTTTGCAAGCGTTCTGGAAGTGTTTCATTTGTATGTACCCCTAAAAAGTTTTAGCAGTTGTGGTGACTCAATCATCCCATGTGAGTGCTACCGGTCTAATTAATTTAATGATATTTTAATGAATACAAAGTAAGGGAGCCGCGATGAGCGGGATTAACGTTGCGTTATGCTACGCAATGGGCAATTGGAGACGTCCTATAGTTAGTTGATTTATTTTTAACGTCACACTAGTACTGCGCTATGGGTAATTGGATGTACCCCTAAAGATGGTCCGGAGACATGCCATCACAATTTTGATCCTCCACGGAAGGTATGACCTCTTAAGGAACTAAATTTAAATATTCAGTATTTTTTTTTTCGTTATTTGAAGACGCTCACTATATACTTATAGAGATTAGTGTACAGTCGGCTGCAAAATTATTCGAGCACTAGCCAATAATTCCTATATTTAAAAAGTACACTTAAGACTGTTTTGCTAAGTAAATCCTTGTCGAATCATGTTCTTAGAGTGATTAAGAACATGACTCGACAAGGATTTATTTAACAAAGCTGTATTAAGTGTACTTTTTTTTAGCAAGGATTATTGCTAGAGTGCTCGAATAATTTTGCAGCCGACTGTATAATCGATTTTAAAAAATTTTCCCCAAAAGTTATTTAAAAAAAAATGGCGTTTGGAGGAGTTTTTCTTTTCTTTTTTTTTTTTTTCATCAAGAATGAGGTTGAGTGAGTTTAACATCTAACTAGAACTGCGCAGTGGGATATTAGCGATAGTCTGTGATTAACTTTAAGGGATGGGTTAAAGTGTTATATTATTTACATATAATATTATGTGTATTTAATTTTATATATAATGTTTAAATTATATATATATATATATATATATATATATATATATATATAATCAAAACATGTATGTCTATATATAATAAATTGTTTCCATACGTATTTTAAACCCTAGGCTTAAAATCTATATTGTCTCCAATAGCTCACTATGCAGTTCTAGAGCGACACTAATAAACCCTTTCTAGTCTAATCCACATGTATTCAGCGTTCTGTTTGACGTTACTCGCACTCTCTTACGTACAGTCGGTAACAAAAGTGTCCGAACACTAGCAAAAATTCCTATGTAATAAAAGTACACTTCATATGGTTTTGTTAAATAAATCCTTATCGAATTGTGTTCTTAGACTGACTAAGAACAGGATTCGACAAGGATTTGTTTAACAAAACCATATGAAGTGTACTTTTTTTAGATAGGAATTTTTGCTAGTGCTCGGACACTTTTGTTACCGACTGTATGCTGTGGAGGGTTGCAATTTTCGGCACGATAAGAAAAGCGCCATGTTGGCGATTTTTCGAAACCGGCTACCTATTCCAATGAATTGTCTTTGTTGGGGTAACTGAGTCACCCCAGCGAGTGCTACCGGGTTAAACGTGATGATAAATTTTCAGGTGGTAGTCTGATTTCAAGTGGCCCACTTAATTTCTGATATCCGCCACTTTGTTAAAAATAGCGGATAAAGTTCATTTATAAACTTGGTTGAGCCCCTTATATGGTCAATGTATACGTCAAAATTCAAGCAAATCCGGTTTTAAATCCGCTTTTTATAATGTGGATTTGAAATTTTCAAGTAGCCGCCTCTTGAAAACAAAAGGGCACAACAACATGGTTTACCAACTAATTTAAGATATTTATAAGATAAATTTGCTGTCCAAATTTGGTTCGATTTGGAGTATTATTTCGAGAGTTATCGTGAGGGCAAAATTTCCATTATATATATAAATTATATATAAAACGAAGTGATTGTAATAGGTCGATTACTAAAGAAATCAACCCAATAGAATACTGCTTATTGTAATATTTGTCGAAGTTAACAGTTCGTTTTGAAGGGCGTGGCCTTTACGGGACTACCTCTGTTAACCTGGAACTCGGTTAAACGAGATTCGGATAACCGCGACTTAACTGTATGTGTATGAGTATGAGTTCCAATCGGGATTTCCTGCACATGCTGTAGCATTGATACAAAAAAAATTTTACAGGAATAAAATGGGTTTAAAAGCGACATCATGAGGTAATTCTTGTTGCATACGTTTTGTGTGCAGCAAACTGATTTACAGGTGTCAGAAGGGTTGGGAAGCATATGAATGAAGAATTTTTATGATATGCTATATAAGATTATTATTATTATTTATTTATTTATTCATTTATTTAATTTTTTTATGAAAGAAAGGGAAGAAAAGAAAGAAAAAAGTCACAAGGAGAAAGTGAAGTGACATTGTGTGTTTGTGGCACAAAAACATAGCATAAGTTAAATACATGTTATGTATTTTCTCGATTAAAGTCACGATCTACAATAAATATTTATCTTAACAAAACCAATCCTTTTTATGAATTAAATAGGGTACTCAACGACATTTGAAACGTGTATTTGAAAAAGTGATTCAATTGTAAAATATTTAAGTAACTAAGAATAAATATAATATGTTCACATATTGGTAATTACGAAAGTGTAATTCTTGAAAAAAAAAAAATCAAAGCAGAGTTTTATAGAAATAAAACAAAATAATTAATATCTTATTAGCTGGTGTTTGTTTGCATTGTTTGCAACACTCATGACTACCTTGTTCGCCTGACGAAGGGTTGTGGTTTACCCGAAAACATTGTTGCGAGTCCTTGCATTTTTTGGTGTTTATTCAAAGTTTTATACTTATTACAGATAACTTTTATTTATATTATTATATTTATATTTTATTTATATTTATTTTTTATTTATATTTATTATATTCTTTACGCAAAAGATCTTTTAATTACCTAAATATTTAAAATTTTTAATTTTTATTTAAAACATCCATTAGATTTCATAGGCGTAGCGTGAACGAAAATTTTGGAGGGGCACACATATATGAAAAACCAATAATTTTTTTTTTTTAAGTTTCCTCTATGCTATAAGTATGGAAATATTAAATATTTATGAAAATTTCAGATCTCAATTCTTAAACAATTTTTAAGGTATGAGAAATCCAAAAATCATAAATTTATGTGGTGTCAGTGTCTGTGTAGACATCAACTTAGAAATGATTAATCGTGAAAACGTCTAATTTTAAGTGACAAATTTTAGTTTTCATGAATTCAGAAATTAGGACAAAAATTTTACAATTCAAATGTTATTTTACGGCATCTAGACCTGAAAAATCCCTGCCATTACTCATTAAATAATACATAATTTTAAATTTTATTTTCACATTCAGAAAATTCATGAATTTTCTAAATTTCGACAATATTCCAACTTTTAAATTCGAAAAATGTAAGAAGAAACTAGTTGGCATAGGTGGACTTTGCTCAGTTCCCCATCATATTTATGTTCTCATAAATTTATAGTACGATACATATAATCATGTTAAAAGAAATGAATTTCACCAAAGCTTGATACAGTGACAGAATGAAATCCCCGCATAACAGTCTATTCACCGTTCACTTCGATATATTTATCTTATTCTAACGTATTAATTTATTTTATCAGGGTCAATTCCATTGTTTAGTTTTCATGCTAGTATTTTCAATGCAATAATCCTAAAAATTCATACTTATATGAAAAATTTACCATTTCGCTATATTGATAAAATCGTAAATTACGAATAATTTACGAAATGTTCCTATTAGAATATTTGTATTCAATCATGTTCAAACAAATATTATAAATGTAATTTTGAAGTTGTCTAATGTGTTTACGATTCTCAAAATGGAAGTTTATGCTTAATTTTGCCTTATTCTGATATGTTAAGTAAATCGTAAATTCCAAATAACTTACGAATTTTTTTAAATTGGAAAAATCATACTCTATGATATTCATGCCGGTATCCTAAATAGTATTTTGAAAGTGGTTTGACATCTTTACGATGAATATATCCCTCAAGATTGACGGTCATGTGAAATTTTCTCTATTCTGCCATGTTAAGAAATTCGTAAATTTCCAATAACTTACGAATATTTTATATTGAAAAATTCATAGTCGTTAATATCCATGCCAGTGTCCTAAATAATATTTCAAAAGTAGTCTGACATCTTTACGAAGAAAATATCTCTCAAAATTGACGTTTACGTGAAATTTTGCCCTATACTGCCATGTTAAGAAATTCGTAAATTTCCAATAACTTGCGAAATTTTCAAAGTAGCATATTTATAGTTTTTGATGTTCATTCCAGCATCAAAACGGATATTTTAAAACTGGTCTGACATTTTTACAGTAAAACGTTTCCATTTAATGCACGTTTAAGTGAATTTTTGTCCTATTCTCCCATGTTAAGAAAATCGTAAATTTCTAATAACTAACGAAGTTTTTTAATTCGAATGTTGCAAATGAATAGGGTTCTTGCCAGTATCGAAAGTAATATTTTAAAACTGATCTGAGCTCTCTGCGATCAATTGTTCGTGAGATATCGTGTAAACAGACTAACAAACTAACACACTAACAGACACCATACAAATTTTGTCATTTTCGGATTCCTCACACCTGAAAACGTATAAAAAAGTCAAAAAACCGAGGTCGAAATTTATCACAATTACCTAAGTTCCCCATACCTATAGTATGATGGGGAACTAAAAACGGCAATGAGAAAAATTTAATTTTTCAGGATATTTCAGACACAGAAAATAATGATAGTAACGATGCAGAATATTTAAAATTTTAGTGTTATTTCCCATCAAAACCGAAAAACGATTGGCTAAAGGTGAAAAATTTACAATTTTGAAATAAAAATTTACAATTTCGGAATTAATTTACGTCTTTAAATGCCCAAAAATATTTTGAGTAAAGAAAAAAAACCAATGAAATTTTAATATTTTATACGGCTTTGGGATCAGTAGACTCTTATTTTTTTTTCTCTCTCTCTTGTTACTTTCCGAACACTATAGTGAGGAAAGTATTGTAATCATGTCAAAAATCCGAATTTGAGATTTTGATGTTTCTATACGTTTCGAGGTCCCCTGAGTCCGTTTTCACTATTTTTACAATGATGTATGTGTGTGAGTGAACATGCTAGCGTCTAAACGCTTTGTTCGAATGAGCTGAAAGTTGGTACGTATATTGTAAGTTACCCTAGTACGAACCCTATTGATTTTGGTGAATCTAGCACTTATAGTTTTTTTTACAGGGACACAAAGAAAAATTACACAATTCAAAAATGCAGTATTTTGGGAAAAAAAAATGTAAAGATGACGATAAATCATTGATTAGCCTACAATAATGCTGATACAACTGCCTTTTAGGTCGATAAGTTACGGAATAGAGAAGAGAAGTGACGCTTTTCGTGCACATTGGGGTACTTCATATACATTTTTTAATTACATAAACTCATAATTGCTATTTCTTTTTTATTTGGGTCTTTTTTTTTTTGTTTGTTTGTTTCACGGTGTGTGATAAGACAATTTTTTAATTGACTTTATCACATTTCCTAGTCTAAAAATTTTTTAGGTTCTGAAAGATTGAGGGGGCACGTGCCCCCTCGTGCCCCCCCGACGCTACGCCTATGTTAGATTTACTTTTTTCTTCATTTTTTAATCAAAAAATCTTTCAACAATTAAAAAAAAAAAAAAAAGTAAAAAAAAAAACTAATTCACGAGTACAGAATATTTTTTTTTTAAAGAAATATATTTCAACAAATAAATACATATTTAGATACTTTTCTAAGAATTCAGCGGTAATTAGTTATAAATTGGTGCACTTGTGTCCCAGCGTGATGATATTTTTTGTAATTCAACAAATCATGCATACATGATAGTGTAACAGTCCTCTTTACTCTCTCGAAAACGATGTTTTACGTACAAGGGCCTTAGTTTTCTTTCGGGAAAAATCTCTCTCCAAATAGCTTTTTCCCATCGACTTGATAAATCCTCCCTCCCAAACGAAATTTCGACCGCACATTAAGCGGATATCACTTACAGTTATCCGATGGAGCTGTAGCTTAGATGTCGGGCACCCCCGCAACCCCCGTGCCTTTTCCCTTCGAATTCATTGGCCATCGCCGATGAAGTGTGTCGCCTCTCCTTCTTTTCTTTTTCTGAATATAACGGGGAATCCAAATCCGATTACAGTGTCTTTCTCATAACTAAAACTAATAGAATCCAAGTCTGATTCGGGCGCCCCTGTATTTCATTAGGGGGTCAAGGGGGTTACGTTACCCAACCGAAGTGGAGAGCCACCAATTCGATAAATATCCCGGTTCCCCGCTCTAATCGGGCAGAAACTTGCGGGTAAGTCCTGCAGATTGCTTATTTGGGAAGAAGTGGTGAAGAGCTGGTCTTGAAATCTTAGAGTAGGTACACTTTAGCTTGAGAAAGTAGAAAATTTAGGAAATTATCTGACTATTGAATATATAACCATAATTGAATATATAACCGCTAAATAAATACAGAAAATTAAATTGACAACAACATTAAAACGTCATAAATAAAAATATTGCATTCTGCAATTTCAGTAGCTTTAATTATTGTACATTGTTAAAAATGGTTTCTTAAAAATGAGCTAAATTGTCTCAAAATAGCTCCGAAACAATATATACTTAAATTTGAAAATCCATGTACTCATTTTTGAGTATACTGACGTGTCAAACATGGGGATATTTGGAATCTTATTGATTCAACCCCATTTTTGAGCATGTCAGTATACTCAAAAATCTGGAGTGACTCCACTCGACTTTCCGAACATTGAGTAACTAACAGTTTTGTAGATAAAATAAAGAAAGAGGAGTTGCTAAACAAACAAAAAAGAGAAAACCATAACAGAGTGTTTGAGTATTTTTCTCCATATATCACACGAGGTTTTATTTAACGCTACTGAACTTTGAGCCCTTAGATCATAAGGATAAAGAATTTTTCGTTGTGTCCCTGTAAAAATCTATAAATGCTAGATTCACCAAAATGCTTATGGTTAGTGCAACAGTGATTTATAATGTTCATACAAATTTTCAGCTCAATTGAATAAGGCGTTTAGATGCTATCGCTGGCCTCATAGGCCATAAAGATAAAGAATTTTTCTTTGTGTCCCTGTAAAAAAACTGTAAGTGCTAGATTCACCAAAATCTATACAGTTAGTTCAAATGTGACCTATAACATGTGTACAAATTCTTTGCTGAGATTACTAAAGCGTTTAGACGCTATCACACTTTTAAAAATTTGGCAAAGAATTTTTCTTTGTGTCCCTGTAAAAAAACTATAAGTGCTAGATTCTCCAAAATCTATACAGATTGAGTATCTGTGACCTATAATACGTGTATAAAGTTTTTGCTCAATTGAATAAGGCGTTTAGATGCTATCGCACTTTTAAGATTTTGGTCCCTTGGCCATAATGATAAAGAATTTTTCTTTGTGTCCCTGTAAAAAAACTATAAGTGCTAGATTCACCAAAATCTATAGGGTTCGTACTATGGTGACTTACAATATACGTACCAACTTTCAGCTTATTCGAATAAAGCGTTGAGACGCTAGCGTGTTCACTCACAGACATACACACATACATACACACATACATACACACATACATACACACACACATACACACATACATACACACACACATACATACATCATCGTAAAAATAGTGAAAACGGACTCGTTGGACCTCGAAACGTATAGAAACATCAAAATCTCGAATTCGGATTTTTGACATGATTACAATACTTTCCTCACTATAGTGTTCGGAAAGTAAAAATGAGTACATGGTTTCTCAAATTTAAGCATATATTGTTTCGGAGCCATTTTGAGATAATTTAGCTCAATTTTAAGAAACCATTTTTAGCAGCGTACCACCATTAGTACAGAATAGCAAAAAAATGAATAAATAAATAAATAAAATAAAATAAAATAAAATATAAATAAATAAATAAATAAATAAAAATAAAATAAAATAAATAAAAATACTATTAATTGCAACTTCACTGTTACCCTTTTGTCTTATTGTTCGAAATATGATACTAAGTCAATATTCCCTTAATTTTCTCAATTTCCTATTGGCTAATTTTTCCCCACTACAATTTATCCCTACAATTCCTATAATTTTCCCTACAATGGCTGTTTAATCCAACTATAGAAATCGCTTTCACGTTATATTCAGAAGCAGCACTATTTCTTGCTATTCTGCACTGATGACGGTATGCTTAACCAGGACTCGCATAGCATTCCTAAAATTTTAAATGCGTTTTATTATATTGTCAACGTTATTTTAGAACAGACATTTTTAGGTAAAATTATAGAGATAAAATCTTCAATAAACTTCTCTTTTTGAAAATAGATGTGCCAAAGTAACAAAATGCGCGTAAAGTTTTAGGAACACTGACTTGACGAAACTGCAATATGCAAATTGTAATTTTATTTTTGGCGCTTCAATATTGTTGTCAATATAATTATTCGATTATTGGTAGCAACATATTTTAAATAATATTGTACTTAAAATAATAATAATAATAATAAATGTTAGTTATAAGGAGACTGGGGTCTAATGGGACATGAGTAGGTAGAAAAGGAGAATTTCAGCTCAGGAGGTGGAGGGACCGAGGGACCACGGTGCGGTGCGGATGCCACACCATATCCTCAGGGGTCTAAACGGTCTGGCGTCGACCTCCGTAATACCTCCTCCGTCTTAATCGTGAAACGTGAAGATGGTTTTAATTGAAAATATTAATTAAAAAATATTAATTAGATATTTTATTGTAAATGATGACGAATATTTTAAAGAGATGTTATTATTTCACTTGTGGTATTATGGTAAAGAATGTTGTAGACTTGATTCGATGAGAATGATTCAGTTATTAAAAAATATGAATTAAAAATATGAATTTAAAAAATATGAATTAAAAAATAACTATGCTTTTCAGATAAAGGAATATGAAATGAGAGTGTCAATAGTGAAAATTAAGTAAAAATGAGGATTATAAAATCTTCAGCATGACCTGAATTTGAACCAGGCACCTTCCATTCGAAGTTGTGATAAAATATTTCTATGGGAAAGTAGTTTTCGAGTACTCTAGCCTTTAGAAATTTAACCTAATGAATTTTGTTTTAATGTGTAGATAGATGAATTTGATACTTCTTGACAAAATTTTTAGTGTAATTTTCTTCTTTAGTGAAACATTTAGTGAATTTTACACAATTTTTCGTTTAATAAGTGAAAAATATAATATTACTTAGTAAACCATAGCTAACTAATCTTAAAATACTTTCATTGAGCTTTGCATTTTATTCAAAATTTAAGATTTTTTTAACATATTATATTCCACATTGTTTTGTAAATAGTATTGGATTGAACTTAAGCTACAAACATCTTGAACAGTTTAAGGTTTTTGCGAGGAAAAATAAAAATAAAGAATAAAGAATGAAATCAGAGTATTGAATACAGAAATAAAGTTTATACATGTTTAAAAACTATTGTGAGTAAGAAGTTTTTTTTTTATTAAAGACTTAAAAATATATAGGGGAGACAGGTGTTAGTTGTTCCATAGAGCTTTCTGAATGAGCCGATTGGTTGCAAAACCTGTCACGTAATGTAAGTGAACAGGTTTATTATATTGTAGCGTGCTGCGTATGTTTGGAAGTATAGCGTTGCGTTGTTTTCGAGATAAAATTATTTATCACGTTTTCTATTGCAAAAGTAAATTTTGCGACCTACCTTGGAATCGCCATTGCCACGAGGGATCGTGAGGTATGTAAACTTCCCTAACATTATTTGAATATTTATATTTTGAGCTGTTATTCTATGTATTTCATTTGTTAATCATGACAGTCTTTCCGAAACTAATGAATAAAGTTCAAAACGGCGTAACGCGGGGCTGGTTGTGACGAAGTGTTGGAGGCACGTTATGACAGTGTCATTACTTGCCGCGGCATAAATTTTAATGCATGTTTTTATATTTCAGAAAAAAATGGTGCGAAATTACAAAAGACACACTGAAAGAGCTAAAGCTATTTTAGAAGATTACGAGAGGGCTGCAATAGAAGTAAATTTCGGAAGGTGCAGTTTAAAGAAAGCTCAGAAACTGTTTAGTGTAAACGCAATGCCACTTCTTAGATATTATGAATAAAAAGAAGAGTACTAATACGGAAGGAAATATCGAAATGGGATATAAAAAAAAACACGTATGATATTCACACTATGGAAAAAAAAAAAAAAAATCTACGTTATCGGGAAAAAAAAAAAAAAAAAAAAAAAAAAAAAAAAATGGAATAGCAAAAATCGGATAGCTCTAAAGATGACGAAAATTGTTTATGTCTATTTTGCTTCGAGAAATACAAAATTTCTAGTCTGGAGAAAACTGTGTGCAATGCATGACATCTAAAAGATGGCTCATGTCAAATGTACTAAAAATGAACCTTATTATATCTATATTTACTGCAAATCAGACTTTGAAACAAGCGATGGCAATGAGTGATTAAAAATATAGGCAGGCCTATAAGATATAGACCTACACGTTGTAATAAGCTACCGAGTCAAAGATCAATTTGGCCAAAGATATGTGTTGGCCTACTTTTTATTTATTTCCTGATTAACACAGTTTCTTTTTCCTTTACTTCTAATGTTAAGGGTCTCTAAATGTAGCTTTATAAAAGACTAAGAGATTACAAGTGTTAGTAATTTAACTTCTTCTTCTTTTTTTTTAGGTTGATTTCTTTAGAAATCGACCTATTGCAATCACTTCGTTTATCTATATATATATCTATCTATCTATCTATCTATCTATAATGAAAATTTTGTCATCACGATAACTCCCGAAATAATACTCGAAATCGAACCAAATTTGGACAGTGAACTAATCTTATAAATATCTTAGATAAGTTCGTTAACCAAGTTGCTCCGACTTTTTGTTTTCAAGTGGCAGCCACTTGAAAATTTCAAACCGACATTGTAAAAAGCATATTTAAAGCAAGATTTCCTTGAATTTTGATGTAAATACAGGCACATAAGGGTCTCAATGAAGTTTGTTAATGAAGTTTATCCGCCATTTTTAGTAAAGTGGCAGATATTTTAAGTTAAGCGGGACCACTTGAAATCAGGCTACCACTTGGAAATTTAAAATCACTATAACTTCCGAAATAATACTCCAAATCGAACCAAATTTAGACAGTGCCTTAACTTATCTTATAAATATCTTAGATGAGTTTATTAATCAAGTTGCTCAGCCATTTTGTTTTCAAGTGGAGACCACTTGAAAATTTCAAATTCAAATTGTAAAAAGCTTATTCCGAATTTGCTTGAAATTTGATGTAAATACAGACCACATAAGGGTCTCAATGATGTTTATTAATGAAATTTATCCGTCATTTTTAATAAAGTGGTAGATAACTTAAGTTAAGCGGGGCCACTTGAAATCACGCTACCACTTGGAAATTTAAAATCACTATAACTTCCGAAATAATACTCCAAATCGAACCAAATTTAGACAGTGTCTTAACTTATCTTATAAATATCTTAGATGAGTTTATTAATCAAGTTGCTCCGCCATTTTGTTTTCAAGTGGAGACCACTTGAAAATTTCAAATTCAAATTGTAAAAAGCGTATTCCGATTTTTTTTTTTTTTTAATTTTGATGTGTACATAGATTACACAAGTGTCTCAAATAACTTTATTAATGAACTTTATCCGCCATATTTAATAAAGTGGCGCATATCTTAAGTTAAGCAGGACCACTTGAAATCAGGCCACCACTTGAAAATTTAAAACCATGATAACTTCCGAAATAATACTCCAAATGGAACCAAATTTGAACAGTGTCTTAACTTATCTTATAAATATCTTAGATAAGTTTGTTAACCAAGTTGCTCCGCCATTTTGTTTTCAAGTGGAGACCACTTGAAAATTTCAAATTTAAATTGTAAAAAGCGTATTTCGAAATTGTTTGAATTTTGATGTAAATACAGACCACATAAAGATTTTAATGAAGTTTATTGATAAACTATATCCGCCCTTTTTAATAAAGTGGCAGATATCTTAAGTTAAGCGGGTACAGTTGAAATCAGGCTCCCACTTGAAAATTTAAAATCACGATAACTTCTGAAAAAATATTCCAAATTGAACCAAATTTGGACAGTGATATTATCATATAATTATCTTGAAGGTTTTCACTGGGCAACTTGTCCCGACATCTTGTTTCAAAGTTCCAGACACTTGAAATCACACTGCCACTTGAAAATATGCCATCACGATAACTTTTAAAATACTATACTGATTCAAATAAAAGTTGGAGAGTAAACTTATGGTTCAAATAGCTAGGATAATTTCACTTGGTGACTTGATCCGCAATTTTATTTCTAAGTGGCGGCCACTTGAACATTTGTTATTATGGTAACTTTAGTAATACAGAATCGATTCGCATCAACTTTGGGTAGTGGATTTATCATTCAAATATCTCAGATAAGTTCGCAGGGCATCGCACTTCACTTTTTTTTACAAGTGGTGCCACCTGAAAATTTCTTATGGCGATAATTTTTGAAATACTGATTTAATTTAAACTAGAACGGGACAATGAACTTATCGTACAAATATACTAGATGATCTCGATGGGCAAGTTTTTTTGCTATTTTGTTTCCAAGTCGCAGCCACTTAGACTGCCACTTGAAAATTTGCCATAAGAATAACTTTTGAAACACGGCACTGATTTAAACCACAGTTGGACAGTGAACGTATGCTTCAAATATCTTGGATGTGTTTGCTTGGCAACTTGTTCCACTGTATTGTTTCCAAGTGGCGGCCACTTGAAAATTTGTTATCACGGCAACTTTAGAAATACTTAATCAATTCAAATCAAAGTTGAAAAATGGATTTATCATTCAAACAACAAAAATTTAGAAAATTCACGTAACTCGGGAACCAATCACGTTATTGCGTCCAACTTTGGTATATCGATAAAAAGTATTTTCTCGCCAAAAGTCGCCAAAAATGTCGCCATAGGGGAAAAGTCGCCAAATTTGGCGCCCAATCCATTATCTGCGTTACTGGATCTTTTTAATGCGTTTTTAAGGAAAATTAGGCTATTTTAATGCTAAAACAAACTAGAAATGCAGAAAACTAACATTTTAGCAGCTTACTAAGCCTCTTTGAAAGAATTTCTACAAAAAAAATTATTTTCAAATTTGCAACGATATCTTAGATGAGAAACTTTCTCTGCCATTTTGGCCGAAGTGGCAGCCACTTAATTTTTCAACACGATGACTTTTGAGATTTTCAATTAATTCGAACTATATATACAGTAGACTTATCTCACAAATACATTTCATATATTTGTCAACTTAACCCAAAATTTTGTTTCCAAGCGCCGGCCACTTGAAAATTTTAAATTTACATAAAAATGTATTTATGAACCAATTTTATTAAAACTCCATATGTGCATAGCCTACATCAATATTTCTACCAAGTGCATTAATAATTTGTAGCCGCCATTTTGAAACAAAATGACGGCTACTTGATAAGGAAAAAGAAATCAACCTACCCTTCCGAAAAAGCCGGAAGGACTTGTTTTTTTTTTTTTTTTTACATTTGGTTTACAGTGCTATTAAAAAAAGGAAAGTGCTTTTATTGTGTTAAGAACGATATAAGTGAATAAATTTTTCATTGTTGATTTAAAATATTGCATTTAATTACTTTTCTCACATAATTTGTACATGTTACAATGTGTTTGTATGTGTAAGTTGTATGCCACAATGTGTTTGTGTGTAATTTGCATGTCACAATGTTCCCCAAATATGTCACTACTAGCCCCGTTACTGGGCAAGTTGTGACAAATTTCGAGGTTACGAAGAATTCATTTTATGGTTTGAAAAAGTTAGTAAAATTAATAGTAGTTTTATAAATATATTACACAAGGTTTACTCTATGGTATGATATACTAATTGTTTCACTTCCGTTTAAATTTCACAGCTAATATAAAAAAATGACAAAAACGTCACTACTAGCCCCGGTCTCCCCTACAAGTTACTTTTCGTAAAATGAAAATTGTTTAAAAACTAGTATGTTGTGGCCACCACAAGACTTTCTTCTATATTTTCCTATACAAATTCATACAGTAACGATAAAAAAAAAAAAAAAAAAAAAAAAAAAAAATTGTTTTTTTTTTTCGTTAAAAGTAAAAAAAATCAATAACTTTGTTTTAAATTATCACATATTTATAGTTCAAACATTTGTTTTAAAGGTATTGATGAGACCTTCCGAAAGATACCCATCTTGAAAATCCCCCCCCCCTTTCGGGCGGTACTTCCCCCCCGGGGGGGGGGAGTGATGCCCCCACATGCACAATTTTTTTCCTAATTAACTACTACTATTATCAATTATTCATATTAATTTTACAATCACAGATTAAGAATAACTCTCATTATCTACATTTATACGAAATTTTGTCCTATACTGCCATGTTAAAAATTTAGAAAAAATACGATCACAGCGCCACCTGTTGAGAGATTGATCCCCAAATCAAATCAGCACCAGTTCATGTCAGGAGCCAACTATATACCAAGTTTGGTTAAATTTCGTAATTTTTTTTTTTTTTTTTTTTCTAAGTTTTTTTTCGTTAAAAGTAAAAAAAATCGATAACTTTGTTTTAAATTATCACAGATTTATAGTTCAAGCATTCGTTTTAAAGGTATTGATGAGACCTTTTGAAAGATATCCATCTTGAATATTTACTCCCCTTGAGGTGGGACTTCCACCCCAGAGGGGGTGGTGAGGCTCCTACACATACAAAAAAATTTTTCTAGTTGACTATCTCTATTATAAATAATTCTTGTAAATTTCATAATGATTACTAAAAAATAATTTTCTTTATGCACATTTATACAAAATTTTGTCCTATATCACCATGTTAAAAATTTAGAAAAAGCGGGATGGCAACGCAACCTGTAAAACAATTTTTACCAAAAGTTGATAGACACTAATTTATGTCAAGGTGCAACTATATACTAATTTGTATGAAATTCTGTGCAGTAGTTCCTGAGATACAGTTGCCACAAAATTTTGTCACACACACACAGAGACAGACTGACAGACATTTTCTAAAAATGGTCAAATCGTGTTCTACATCTCTCAAAACGTGTAAATTCATCAAAAACCCGAGGTCGAAAATTTTTACGAATCCAAGACTTTCTTCTATTGACTATAGAAGAAAGTAAAAAATAAAAAATATACTTTGTTAAAACATAACTTCATAATATTTAAAACTAATACATATCAATTCATGAAATTACATACCATAAAAACCGGCGTATGAGCCGCAGTCAGTACCGTCAAACTGAGGAAATTTTTGAATCAACAGTCACCAATGCTTTTTAAGAGTGACATTTCATTCATGTAATAGGCGACTACTCTTCGAAGTGATTAGACAAACGCTATAATTGAATTTTAGTGGTGGCTACTGAATAAAGCACCGAGTGCGGCCCATACGCCGGTTTTTACGGTATATGTGTTCAATGTTCTATAGTATCTTCTATAATTTCGATAAAACAAGAACTTCTAAAAAAGTTCGAATTTTTTCAATTCGTCATTGAACTTTTTAAGTTCCAAGGATGTTCATGTGTTTGAGATATTTTCAAAAATTTCTATAGGTCAGTGGTTAGGTCATAATTTTTTTATAGAAGAAAAGTAATAATTTCCCTTTTACTAAAAGATGTTTATAAAATAACATTTGACGTTTAGACAGAAAATTTTTAATTAAGTGTAAAAACAACAAACTTTTTTTCAGACCGTCAGTTTAATACGCAAAGTAAAATAATACATGTCAGTCATAGTAAAGAAGCTTGGGTAAAAATAAGTACTTTTTGTCAAATTATGGTTTCATGACGTAGTGGATAAGGAGAAATTCGAAACTAGAAACTTACGTAACAAGGCTTATGACGTCAACAAGAGTTTAGGGAAGTCTTCTAGTGTCTCCTCAACGTTATCTGGACATGCCTAAACTTGTAAGTATATATTTTTTCTTTGTTATTACTTCACAAATGCTTTTATGTATAGCGTAAGATTTATCTACAAATTTTCTAACTTAATGTTTTGTGTTAGCAATTGTGCTAAAAGCAGTTAAATTTTTCTAAGTGATATAACTTAAAGAAAACATTTGACTAAAATGCTTAAACTATACTAAAATACAGGGTGATCCAAAAGTCAGGACCAACTTTAAAATTGAATAATTCGAAAACGAATCAAGATACAAAGATACGGTTTGCACCAAACGAATGGAAAAGAAGCCGGGTTTTTTGTGGCAACGAAAAAAAAATGGTTCTGTTGGCGACCAACAGATGGTGCTGTCGTGTTTCTGATGTAGGATTATGCAAAGCAACAAACGATATAAAAAGGAACAACTACAGCAGGTAAGGGTAGTCGAAGCTTATATGCTTCGAAATATCGCATTCTCAGTCGCTACTTTAATCACGCATGGCCTCCAAGATCTCCCGACCTGACACCCTGTGACTTTTGGCTGTGTGGATTCTTGGAAGTCAAAAGTGACCCGAGACCAACCGGCAATAATAGCAGCACTGAAAGATGCCATCCTCCAAAATGTTTCTGCCATAACGCAAGAAATGCTACTAAATGCTGTGAATGATGTGGTGAATCATCTCACAGCTGTACTTCTGAATGATGGACATTGAACAGTTACTGTAGTAGTACTAATTAACTGTAATTAAGCTGACTTGTAAGTTGTCAACATTTTTTTTTTTTCATTTGTAAATCATCTTTTAGTGAAATAAAACCCTATAGCACCATCTGTTGGTCGCCAATAGAACTAATTTTTTTCCTTTGCCACACAAAACCCGGATTCTTATTCCTCCGTTTGGTGCAAACCGTATCTTTGTATCTTGATTCGTTTTCGAATTATTCAATTTTAAAGTTAGTCCTGACTTTTGGATCACCCGGTATTTTGTATATTTTTTACAACTGTCTATAATTAAACTTTCATACGTTCTTACAAAATATGTATTGTATTCTAAAAGAATGTTAAACTATAAAAACAGTCATGAGTACACCTGTGTACAGTCGATAACAAATGTGTCCAAACACTAGCAGAAATTCCTATGTTAAAAAAGTACATTTCATAAGGTTTTGTTAAATAAATCCTTGTCGAATACTCTTCTTAGTCAGTCTAAGAACATGATTCGATAAGGATTTATTTAACAGAACCGTGTGAAGTATACTTTTTTTACATAGGAATTTTTGCTAGTGTTTGGACACTTTTGTTACCGACTGTACAAAAGTTTAAGTCGTTACTGTAAAATTACTTTTACGCTCTTCAGAACAGAACTTGTAACTTTTTTTAAAGTACAAATCACTTTAAACATACATAACTAAAGTAAGATTCAAACATGATACTTAGGAAACTGCTAACCTGATAAGTATATCTATAAAAATTTTATAAGTTGGTGTTTCAGATAAAATTGTTAATAATATACAGGGTGGTTATAATTAAACTTCCCCTATAAACAGCATCCTACAGCGCATACGGGTGAACGGAATGCAACGAAATTTGGTATATAGACTATACACGAGATGCGCTCACGGAATTTCGAAAAGCAAATTCAGTTCCAAAATGTCCACCAGAGGGCACCTTTTCCGGAAAAAAACATTACATTTAACACAATAAACGACCAAAAGGGATTACAGAAACAATATTAACTTTCCAGAACAAGAATTATGAGTAATAAAATGTAAAACCGGAAAAAGCTGTCAGTTCTAGGGAAAAAAAAATGTCGAGATTTGCATGCTTGTGAAGAAGAGAAAGCTTTATGCAAAACAGGTTAGGGTATAAAACGTTTGGAGACGTTGTCATGTTTTATGTCGATGTATCCGGCTGTAATGCTGACGGCATCTTTAGTTGAACGTTTGTTATTGGTGAAGCTGTTTTACGAAAACGATGAGAATGATTCTGCTGTAGTTCGTGAATTTCGTCGTGCAAAGAACCTACGGCGTGGACCAATGTCTACTAAAGGTATTCGGGCCATGATTAAGAGATTTGAAAGGAAAGGGGCATTAGGAGTTTTACCTGGAAGAGGCCGTAAACCTGTCACGCCGGTACTTGTTCATGCCATCAAGACAGCTGTTGCCGCACAGTCACAGACATCAGAGTTTGGGGGCAGTAGCGTACGTGCTGTTTCTCGACAGACAGGCTACTTTTACAGCACCTTCTGAAAAGTGCTCAGAGGCATAATGTACTACTTCCCATACAAGATCCACCATACCCAACAGCTGCTTGATAGGGACAAGTCCCAATGTCTCTAATTCACTGTCAGTTTTCTCAACAGAATGACTGTTGATCTGTCATGGCCTTGGAGTATTCTGTGGAGCGACGAGGCTCATTTCTATCTCAATGGGATAGTCAACACACAGAATTGCCGCTTTTGGGCTAAGGAAAATCCGCGGATGCACACTGAAATTCCCCTACATTCTCCAAAGGTGACTGTCTGGTGTTGATTCACGGTGCCATTCTTCTTTGAGGAAATGACTGCAGGTGGTCTGTCACATGTTCTGTTACGGGCCGTCGGTACCATGACATGCTGCAGACGTTTGTTGTGCCGCAAATACAGCAAAGGCGAGTCCTTACATCGACCATTTTCATGCAGGATGGTACGCCCCCATACATTCATGAGTCCGTGAAAGCGCTATTGCTCCAACACTTCACAGACGAACGTGTTATTAGTCGCTTCTTTCGTAATCCATGGCCACCACGTTCGTCGGATCTAAATCCGTGCGATTATTATGGGGTCACTTAAAAAGTTTGGCGTATCGTGGTGGTGTTGCGAAGTTGAATGACTTGAACTCCATAACGTTTCATGTACGAAGCATGACAACTGATCAGTTACGATCTTTGTTTAACACACTGTCCATCGACTTGAAATTTTGCAGGTGAATGAGGGTGGTTCCATGGAGCACGTTTCCTTACATCGTCGTGGACACGATTAACAATTGCTCCTATTGTGCAATTTCGTCCTAATCTGTTTTCTTGTTTTTGTTTCTGCAAACTGAACTGCTTTTTTTTCACAAACAGCGTGTTATTATTTTTTTTCTTACATTTACTTAATGTGGTTCGATGACAAGGTGGTCAGAAACTAGTCAATAAATGTTAATATTATTTCTGCATTCCGTTTACATTTAATGTTTTCCGGAAAAGGCGCCGTCTCGTGGATGTTTTGGAATTATTTTTTTTTTTTTTTTTTCGAAATTCCGTGAGCGCATCTCGTGTATAATCTATATGCCAAATTTCGTTGTATTCCGTTCACCCGTTTGCGCTGTAGGATGCTGTTTTTAGGGAAAGCTTAATTATAATCATCCTGTATATTCATTGAAGATTTTCATAAACACTTTACGAATGAGTAATAAAACAATTTCACTAGTTTTTTCTTCTTCGATGTAAGTTTGGTTGTTTATAAAACTGCTATCGTGTATAAATTTTACTTAGAGTTTAAATATTATACTCAAAACAATTCTACTACAATAATGAAAAAAGTACATTTCTAGTACATTTCATGTAAGAAAATTTTTACATGTTTAGGTTTTCAATAGATATTACTTAACTTTATATTCTAACAGAAAATGTTGTGTAAAAGGTGATTTCATAATAAAAATTAAAACAAACCATTTTCCTCGAAATCTTTTTATTTCAAGTTAAAATATATTTACAACAGCATAAAATAAGAGATTCATACGAATATATATGGTTGGGATATCGTTAACATCATTTATACACTCAGCATTAAAGTTATACAAAAAATTTAGCAAGTCTAGATTTTCATTGTCAAAATTATCTGTTGATAAGTCATTTTGAATCATTCAAAAAATTTCTAATTTGTATTTCCGTTGTTAGCAGAAAAATCGTGAACATCATTCTGACATTCGATATTAAAATTATTCAAAAAATTTAACTAGTATGATGTGGCCACCACATGACTTTCTTCTATATAATTTTACACAAAATTCATTGAATACAAATTATTTATTAAATTATTAAATTATTTTCCATTATAAATGCAGACGATTTTTATTTGACAGAATTATATATTCTCATTAAATGCCGAATATTATCAAAAGAAATAAGATTTTTTTTTTCTGTTTTTTTTCGTTAAAAGATAAAAAAATCTATAACTTTGTTTTAAATTATCACAGATCTATAGTTCAACCATTCGTGTTCAAAGGTATTGACGAGATCTTCCGAAAGATACACATATTGAAAATTTACTCCCTCCAGGGGGGGGGGGGGGGTACTTCCCCCCAAGGGGGTAAACGATGCCCCTACATGCACAAACTTTTTTTCCTAGTTAACTACTGCTATTATCAATAATTCATGTTAATTTTACAATCACAAAATGAAAATAACTCTCATTATGTACATTTATACGAAATTTTGTCCTATACTGCCATGTTAAAAATTTAGAAAAAATGTGATCACAGCGCCACCTGTCGTGCAATTGTTCCACAAATCTAATCAGCACCAGTGTATGTCAGGGTACAACTAAATACTAAGTTTGGTTAAATTTCGTTCACTGGTTCGTGAGATACAGCGTCCACAAAATTTGTGATGCACACACAAAGACACGCAGACACACAGACTGACAGACAGACATTTTGTAAAAACGGTCAAATCGTATTCAGGACATCCCAAAACGTGTGAATCCATCGAAAACTGGCGTTTGAAATTTTTCACGAATCTAGTATTTTCTCTATATATACAGTCGGTAACAAAAGTGTCCGAACACTAGCAAAAATTCCTATGTAAACCGCTTGCTTAAGACGGTTATAGAACATACATCACATAGATATTCAGGTTTTCTCTGAAACATCCTCTCATGTTTTACTAATTCATTCTTGCGCTTAAAAGTATCATTGTAAACAACGCATAAATATTCAGGTAAGACTTTTTGATGAAATAGTCTCTTATTTTTGAATAAATCACACTTTTGTGTTTGAAATTTTCGATACAATGTTAACAATAGCATCTTATGGGAGTTTTTCTGTGAGTTTCTAAATGCCTTTTTAAACGATATAAAGTAATAAATTCTTACTCGCATACGTAAGAAATACTGGGTTTTTCATCGTTGTGAATTTTCATATGGCGAGTTAGATAGGATTTTTTAAAAAACGTCTTATTGCAAGTTGGACAAATTAAAAGTTTGGAAAACTTCTCATCCTGAAAACTTGATGAAGAAGGTTGTTGAACAGAAACATGAGTCTCCTCAAATATTAAACTACTAGCAATCCAGTGCGAAATTTTCGCACTTTATTTCCTTTCTTATTTGCCTTTGAAATTTGAAACTCATAAATGTTATACTAATTTCCCCACCTAATTAAAATTTTAATTTACCAGAAGCCAAATTATTATTAAAACCAAATTAATATTGTACAATTGTGAAACAAAAATCATTCAAAGAAATGTTTCCAAATAAAATTCATGGTTCACGACCCAATTTTCATACTTCCTCATACTGTACAGTTTTAATATAGGACTCCCACGACGCCTTTAAATTTTTTGTCGCCATGTTGACGATTACTTTTTATTAATTTTGGTATATGTTTTTGTTTAATAAAATAAATTTAAAATAAAATAAAATAAAATAATTCCTATTTTGATTATATTTTTTATGATTGTGTTTTTTAAGTCAATTTATGACACAAAAGTTCATATTCTGTATATATCTTTCAGGTACTGCTAGGTTTAAAATGACGCTTGCAAAGATTTTGAAAAAGCAACTGTTAAAAATACATTTTTACGTAAAATAATCTCATCAGACAAATGTCGTCATTTTTCCTTATTAGTTCATTCCGCGTGCTTAAATATTGTCCATGTATAAATATTATTTTTTATCCTCGCGTATTTTATTAATTGCACCACAATCGTATCGTTTCGGCAAAAAATAATTGAAACTGGTCCACGTTAGAAAAATATTATATAGATTATCCCTTTCGTACTTCAATTTTGAATGTATAAACATATTACTCTAAAAGTAAAACTTTAAAATGTGTGAAAATTATGAAAACTGTTAAATATGAGAACTTAAACAACTCTACAGCGTGAAAAGATTGCAACTAATACAAATTTTTTCTTCGTTCTTCAGTTTTACCTAATAATTGGTGCCAAATTCTCTTATTAAACATCAAATTTTTAAAACTGTCGCCAATAGTGTCTTAGATCTCACCAAATATTATATTATATGTTACTGTAATCAGAGCTGCCAGATTTGAGGGAAATTTTTATTCAACAGCCGCCGTTAAATTTTACTTGCAACAGTTACCTAATTACATAGACGATTTCTGTGAAAAATGTTTCGAATTAATTACCAAACTGTTTCAAATAAAATTTAGTGGTGGGAGTTACATAAAAATTTCTCTCAATCTGGCAGCACTGACTGTAATAGCCAAATGTTGTAGAAAATTCGAGTTTACAATAATGTCTAAACAGATAATTTGTTCATTTTCACTCTATCAGGGATGGAACACGGGCGCAGAATTCATACGACTAGCAATGTAAGAAAAATTCCAACTTCTTAAATCAACGATATTATAGTTAGAGAAATTTCTTACAGAAATACCGGTATGAATTCTGCGTCAGTGTTCCATCCCTTCTCTATATTTTGAAGCAAGTAACATCTATGTTAAAATTTTTAGGGTAAGAAATATTCTAAGATTTGTGGTAAAGCTCATGTTTTTAAAAGTTAGA
The DNA here is from genome assembly GCA_963930645.1 of Salticus scenicus. NCBI lineage: Eukaryota > Metazoa > Arthropoda > Arachnida > Araneae > Salticidae > Salticus > Salticus scenicus. The sequence goes on from OZ005655.1 coordinate 55,774,109, forward strand.
TAAAGATTTGTCGAAATCTGTAGTTTAGTATTTACAAAGAAGATATGGTGTTCACACTTAAATTGATGAGTTCATAATTTTACCATATATCTACAGCTTCTTAATTTGGTAAGTATGATCTTACATTTACAATCTTATTATTCTTAAAATAAGAGATGATATTTCTTTCTAAAATGATTTGTTTAAAACACTTTTCATTTGTACAAGCAATTTCCGTTTATGTACAAATTTTAAAACTTTAAAATATATTACTTAATTAAAATAAGGCATGCTATTAACAGATGGGTAACACTAAAATTGCTAACTTCATGATTTTATCGGACATCTACAGCGTCTTAAATTGGTAACTTTGAGATTTTATCTTACATTTACAATCTTATTATTCTAAAAATAAGTTTCTAATATTACAATTCTAAAAATAAGTAATGATGATTTCTGAAATGGTATTTTTCTAAAATAATTTGTGCAAAAATCTTTTCATTTCCAAAAAGTATTACTTAGTTAAAATATTTTTTAAGTATGTACAGTCGGTAACAAAAGTGTCCGAACACTAGCAAAAATTCCTATGTAAAAAAAGTACACTTCATATGATTTTGTTAAATAAATCTTTATCGAATCGTGTTCTTACACTGACTAAGAACAGGATTCGACAAGGATTTATTTAACAAAACCGTATGAAGTGTAATTTTTTTACATAAGAATTTTTGCTAATGTTCGGAAATTTTTGTTACCGACTGTATGTAAGAAAATAAATGTGTATGCCTAAATACACGTTGGAATTTTAAAAAACGTAAGTATGCATTTGTGAATATGATTGAATTTATTTATGTAATACATATTAATATTTTTCAAAGTTAACTTTCATTTTTTACAAAATTGAAGTAAATCTAATAAAATCGCGTGAAGGGTAGCTTATAAGGTGGGGTTATTTTACTGTGGTAAAATAGTAGAAAGTATTTACAGATGGATCGTTGAATAATTCTCGGAAACATATCTTAAAATAACTAATGTTGAGAGGGATTAAAAATTTTTTTCAAACACTATCATTTCGGGAAGTGTCTGGTTTGTTCCTAGATCGCGTTTAAAACAAATATATGGTAATTTCTAATTATATCTATGTTTGAAAACTTATATTATTTTTAAGAGTGTTGGAGAATTTATAATATATTATAAAATTTATATTTATAAAACTTTACAATACTTTTTTAAGTATATGTGTAAAAATGTATGTGCAAATGCAGATCAGATTTTTTTTTTTTTTTTTTTTTTTTTTTTTTTTTTTAAAGAGTGTAAGACTTATATGTTTTACTTAAACTTACTTACTTTTCTTAAACTTATCTAGAATTATTATAAATCTTAGACAATTTTTATATTGAGTTGGACTTTTCTCAAACAGTAAGACTTATTCCATAAATGCTATACTATTTATTTTACATTTGATGAAATTTTTCTGTAATTTTTTAGGAAGAAGAATTTTACTTCATATAATTGTTTCTTAGCAAATTTTTCATTTAAAGTTTTTTTATTTACTTTGAATTTTACATTGGATGAAATTTTCTTGAACAGTGTTCTTATAAAACATTGAACGGAACATAAATCATCTTAAAGAACAGATAATATATTTACAGTTTTTACTTTCTCTTACCCATAGGGTCGAGAAAGAATTGTTTTAGGGTCAAATTTTCGAACGTGAGTTTTTATTATATTTACATGTTCTGAGGTCAACTGAATACGAAAATCATGTTTTTAAAGAATGGTCTGTGTGTCTGTGTGGATGGATGTCTGTGTGTGTCTGTTATGAGCATATCTCAAGAACAAATAGTAGCAGAAATTCGAAACTCGGTATTCTAAATGTGTATCATATAGGAATGCTACAGTAAGCTTTTCGTTGAGTTTTTTTTTTTTTTTTTTTTTTTTTTTATTTAGTGTTATACTACTTCTCTAATATGGAAATCGTCTGCATTATCATAAAAGATAATTTTTTTAAATAATAATTTTAATAAATTATTTTTTAATAACCGAATTAAATTCTATATAAATGTAGGTGCATTATAAAACGGGGGGTTTAGGGGGCGGTAGCCCCACTCACACAGAACTAATTATCTTATAAAACTCTTCTGAAGCCTAATTTGAATTGTTTAACACAGGTTTACATAACAGTACTCGTTATCTTACCTCTTAATCTGCAACCTGTATTTATAGTATTAAATTTCAGGGTAAGAGAAAGTCGTGTGAGTGACACACCAGATTATTTCTATTGTGATCAGGTGATAAAATTCCACAGTCTTTGAAAAAAAAATTTTTTCACTTGTTTTTATACATTCTTTTTGATCAACAATCCATTTACTTAAATTTTATTGGAAGATATAAAATCTTTTTATCCAAGGTGCGATAAAGTCCCCAGATTCTTTCATATAGTTTGCAATCATTTCGCTTGAAAATATTAAATAAATTACAATTTTGTCTCAATGAATTTCATTTTTTATCATATCTCCTAAAACAATTTCTGAACTAGTGCATAAGTTTTCCTCTGACAACATATTAACATTTTCATATAAATTGTTTGCTAATTACTGATTGAATAAATTCCTCCATTCGTAACTTAAGTCTATTAAAAATTTCTTTTTCTGAACTGCGTATATGCGAGCAGTAGAGAATACAGGCAAACACGTTTAACAAACTGACGTCTGTTCTGATACTCATCCTGACATTCAAATGAAGAAAAAATATTTAAAATACTCTCTATAAAAACTTTAAAACCATTTTCAAAAACATCCTATGGCTACAATATTAAAAATCTCGTACCACTGTAGGAACAAGACCGTGCAAGTACAAGCATCTCCCCTCTGTAGTCCCCGAATCACCCCGGAGGTATGATTTTCACATACCAATGCTGTTATTAGTAATGAAAAACCGAAGTCTAATTGTTTTAAAATCACTTTCTGTAAAGTAGATTAGATTATTATTATTATTATTATTATTTTTTTTTTAACCTGATTGAATAAATATAGTTAAACCGTTACCTATGATGGATTATTTTACAATTCTTACAATTTTGAATGAATGCTTTGATTTCATAAATAGCGAAAACTAATAAATTGTTTTAAATATTATCTCATTTCTTATGTAAAAGTCTAAAATATATACAACTGATTAAAAAACTTAACGGAAAAACTACTTTTTAACGAATATTTTTCAATTAAGTAACTAATGTTTAAGTAAATAAGTCTTAATAATTCTTTTTTAATTATCTTATCTTTCATAGAAATATTTCTTGTCTTTCATAATAAAAAGATTAGAACGAAATTTTATAAGTTCACTTTCTATCATTGACAAAATCAAATGAATACAAATAAAAAATAATATCTCCTTTTACACAAACTCATAATTAAACATTCATTAAGAAACCAGGTGCCAGGTTCGAATTCAGCTCGTACTGAATGTGAGTATATTTCCTTTTAAAAGTCGAATGGCCAATAAAGATTAAAAAAAAAAAAAAAGAAATTCTCTTTTGGAAATTTCATAGAAGAAAGGAATTCATCATAAGAGTTCCAAAGACAAAAAATATATGTCTGCACATATTTAAAAAAGACCTGTTCCGGCATATAGTACTCTTAGAAAAAAATCACTCTCACACATTCATACATCTTTTCTGTCTAGTGTGGCATCCGCACGGCTCCGCAGTCTCTCGGTCCTTCCTCCCCTAAGCTGAAACTCTGCTTCTCTACCTACTGACATGTTTTTCTTTCCTGCTGAACAAAATGCAATTTAGAAAATTCTCAGAAAAGTTTTAAACGTAAAACAGCTTTAAGCGGTTTTTTATTAAATGTATACAAAATGTAATAATAGATTAATTACTAAAAGAGAAAAAAAATCATAATTTGTAACATAAAATTTTGTCCATGCGGTCTATTCGGACATATTAGTTAAGCAATTTTATGTCGATTTTACTGGGCACTTATTGCTGCCATTATGAAAAATACAATACAATGTATTATTCTACTTTGTATCGTGCAATATTATAAGAAAAATTAACACAAGATGTTCCTCTCAGTGATACACATGTCTAATGCGGTGTTGAAAGTTTTTCAATGCTATTAAAGACAATTCAAGACCCATCTACTTCCATCTGGATACACAAACTTACTGCAATAATTTTTCTTCGTTAAAATTGACAGACAAGTTTGTGTCTTGTAAATTAATTTCATCAAAAATTCTTACAAAAATTTTTAAAAATCGTTGCTTAACAAATCTTACCAATACAAAATCATTTAATTTTATTTTCAAATAGTGTTTCTCTTCCTTTGGTAAGTTGTGCAGAGATACTGATATAACTATCTTCAGACTTTTTGTTTTTTATGTGATTTTCGGGCTGGCTTTTTCATCCTCTTTTTTTTTTTTTTTCTTTTTTTTTTTTTTTCCGGGGGGGGGGGGGAGGGTAAAGTTTATTTTCAGTTTCAGTAAAAAAAAAAAAAAAAAAAAAAAAAAGTGTGTCTGAATTCTGCATGGTTTTAAAAATAATATACAGAAGACACTTTATTTCAAATTCAGGATTTGGGCGATGGGTTACAAATGATAGCAGAAAATCCTCATGAGAAATTATATTGCAATTTAATGAATAAAACAGTAACAGAAAAATCTAGAAGTTATATTTTTGAGATTTGGAAGCCTCTTTTATGATTATTATTTTTTTTTAATGACCAATAATATTGCGGTCTTTCTTACTTTGAAAAGTTTTTTTTTTTTTTTTTTTTTTTTTTTTGTGATAGTTATTTAAAATAATATTAATTTTTTAACGGAAATGGAAAAAAAAAAGAAAAAGAAAATATGCATATTAAATTATTTGTGTGCAAAATGCACAGTTTAACATCCACATTAGATATAATAATACGAAAAAAATTTTGTCGAACATTAGTACTTTGGAATCTAATGAGACATGTCCTATTAGCCACAATAGTAGGTAAGAAATGAGAATTGACCATCAGCAGGGTGGTGCGTTGGTGCGCAGGCGGAGCGAACGGAGCCGTGCGGATGCCGCACCACCCCCTGAGGGGTCTAGATGGTCTGGTATCGTCGTTGAGGCATCCTCTGACTTAATTGTGAAACGTGATGAGGGTATTAATTAAGGTTGTTAATGAATTAATTTTAATGAATAGCGTGAAAGATGATGATGGTTTTAAAAAGAGAATTTTTGTGGAGTAGTGTGAAGACTATTGTTTATGAGTAATGAATTATAAAAATTTAAAAAATTTTAAAAAATTTAAAAATTTAAAAAAAATTAAAAAAATTAAAATCAAGAAATAAATAAGAAATTAATAAAAAAATATGAATTTAAGAATGAAGGATGTTGATGTGAATATATTATGAAAGAAATAGAGAGATCTGACTGAGGTTCGAACCCGGCACCTCGTAGAAAAAACATTTTAGCAGTTTTCGCGTATGTGTGAGTGATTTTTCTATTATATACTTGTACAAATCTTTTTAAATCTATGAATGCAATTATTCGAAAATGATATTAATTACAGAATAATAATTAAAAAAATATTAATTAAGGATTTCCTTATAAAAATTCACCATATGTTTTATGAAAAAAAAAAAAAAAAAAAAAAAAAAAATGACAATGTACATGAAAATTAAATAGAATGAAAGAAAGAAAGCGTAGAAACATAGAATATGACTGAGATTCGAACCCAACACCTGCTTGAAGTAAAGAAACAGTAGTTTGCAAGTACTTTAACCACTGTTCTTTAGAAATATGCATACGCAGATCTTTTTAAACCAAAGAATGCTGTATAATTACTTGATTGATAAATATTCGTTTTAAAAATAGTTTTCCCGTAAAGTTTCTTCATTTCAACCCAATTGTATATATTTTAATCTACCTCACAATAGATAATATTTTAAATGGGAGATATTAGATAATTCTAATTTTTGATTTTAAACAATTTTCAGAAAAAATAGTTTTTTTACAATTAGTTAATTGTATTTAACACTTTAAAATAAATTCTTAAAGTTTTTTCACGCCTAACTTTTTTCAACTTGTATCGTGTTGATCTAAAGTAAATAAAACAATAAAGTTTTTAGCTGACTGCACCAATTTAAAACATAATTAAAAAGGATTCCCACCAAGACATTTACTAGTTCTGTGCTAACTTGTTTTCAAAAGATGGTTTTACAATAGCTGAAGAATTTTTCCCCTTAAGGCTTCTCTAGGTGACATTGAGCAATACAGGAACGGACAAGCGGAGGGGGAGGCTTTTGTATCTGCTATTCAAACAATGTTACATTTTTTGACAAAACACATCGGTTTTCTTATAGAAGTTTTAAATATTTTTATTTCAAGTCTTATATTATACTACAAATCCTCCAACACTCAAAAAATATCAGTTCATTGAATTCATTTAACTGAGTAATACAAACTTTCCTTTAATATTATTTGATCGTACTTGAAAATTTTTCTTTCACATACAATAAATTCTCTCTCACTCTTTAAAAGTATACAAGTTTCCAAACATAGAGATTATTAGAAATTTACATTTATTCGTTTTAAACGCGATCTGCCTGACACTTCCCGAAACATTTTTTGTAATTCATTCCCATCATTAGTTATTTTAACCTATATTTCCTAAGAAATATTCAACAATCTGTCTCAAAATAAAGAGTTTTCACTACTTTGCCACACTTTAACATAGCGAAATACGCCACCCTTTAAGCTATCTTTTACTCAGTTTTTCTTTACAAAGTTTGTAAATAATGAAAGTAACTTTGAAAAAATTCAGAGTTGAAAAAATATTAATATATGATTTTAAAAATACATTCATGTTCACGGATGTATACTTAGACTTTACAAATGTATTTAAACATAGTTAAAAAATATTTTGACCAAGTATTGTAGATTACAAACATATAATTATAAACTGAAAAGTTTTCGCACAAATTATTTTACTTGACGTAAATTTAACTATCATTTTTAACAAAAATACCAATAAATTACACTCCTTATAGACTACTATTCATCAACTTACATATATTTTCCTCACCTTTATTAACTTTTATAGTCTAATAATTTTTATACACTTCCCTGATTCTTCACATTATTTTAGAGTAAACCTGTACAATTTAGTGATAAATATGCAAATATGAAAACATTTTAACATAAATTTGGCTTGATTTAAAACAATTTAGTAATATTTTCGAATATATATTACAAGATTTAGAATGTATTTGGTAGAGTTTAAAATATATTTGGTGATTAATTCAGATTTGGCGAGATACATACAGTATAAATGAGGAGCGAACAAAAATATCACCACTTACTAGCTTATTTTCACGGAGTGAAGACGTCTGTTTTTTAACCTGAATTCAGTGAAGCATATTGATAGTTTAAATTGGGTCAAGAGATGGATCTATCTGTGGAGACACCTATTTCAAATCAACAAACCGCTATATCACAAATCGATGACAAGAAGTTATCAAACCTTCCGATATGTCCAACTTGTAATAAAACTTTTTCTAAAAAGTCTAATTTAACTCGGCATGCAATGATTCATTCGGGTGTGAAGCCTTTTATTTGCAATGTATGTCAAAAATCATTTAGTAGACCCGACGATTTGAAGAAACATTTAATAATTCATGAAAAGATTCCTACAGAATATGGATGCGAACAATGTAGTGAAAGCTTTAATCGCAAGTATGAATTACTGAATCATATTAGAAAAAATCACAAAAAGACTTTATCTATGCATGTTTGTGATGTATGTAGTGAAATCTTCAGATGGAAATATGAGTTATTGAAACACATGAGAAAAAACCATCAAAAGCCTCCACCACAACATGAGTTATCAGATTCCATAAGAAAAAATCATCGAAAGTCTTCACCGCAACATTTTTGTGAAAAATGCAGTGAAGTATTTAAATATAAAAAAGATTTGTGTCATCATACTTTAGACAAACATCGATCTCCTTTAGTACAGGTGAAAATAACAAATTCTTCTGATCAAGATTTACTTAGGGAGAAAACTAAACATTTTAAAAGACAAAACGCTCTCAATGTGTTTGCAACCACTACCTTTGACAAAAAAAACAATGATATAGATTTATTGTCATTTTTTAATAATTTAAAAACTGATATTTTAAATGAACTGAACTTTCAATTAAATGAGAAAAGAGCACTGAAATGGCATACAATTGTTAAAGTTAAACTTACCCGTACTGTGCAAGAAGGGCCTCAGGAATTTTTTTCTCCCTTTTTTCGATCAAATACTTTTACATCCTTTTCATCAATAAGTATTGATAATGATCTTGAAAAAGCTTTTGCCAAGATGATAAAGAGTTTTGAAGAATTTAATGAACAAGGATCAGACTGGACTTTAGAAGAAATTATCGAATTAGAACTTCATATGGCTAAATTCACCCCCTTTTCTTCGTCAAAAACTAGAATTTCCAGTAAGATTTAATTATTATAGTATCATATAAGACAAAATTTGGCTAAATTTCTACTAATATTGGCGATAGTTATAAAAATTTGACATGAAATTAGAAAATTTGGCGTAAATTCTTAAGTAAAACTGATGAACGAAGAAAAAATTTGAATTAGTTGCAATCTTTTCTCACTGTAGAGTTGTCTAAGTTCTCATACTTAGTAGTTTTAAACATTTTTAAAGTCTTACTTTTAGAGTGATTTTTTATACTTTGCTAAACTGAAGCACAAAATGGATAATACTTTAGCGTCTGAGGAGACTCACATTTCTGTTCAACAACCCCCTTCATCAAGTTTTGAGGATGAGAAGTTATCTAAACTTTTTATTTGTCTAACTTGTAATAAGTCATTTTTAAAAAAATCCTATCTTACTAGGCATGTGAAGGTTCACAATGACATTAAACCTAATATTTGTTACGTGTGTGAGAAAGGATTTGTTACTTTACATCGTTTAAAAAGACATATGGAAACCCATAGAAAAATTTTCATAAGATACAAATGTGAATATTGTATTGAAAATTTCAATCGCAAGTGTGATTTATCGAAACATAAGAGATTATTTCATCAAAAAGTCTTACCTAAACATCTATGTATTATTTGTAAAGATACTTTTAAACACAAGTATGAATTAGAAAAACACAAGAGGGTGCATTATCGTAAACCTGAGTATCTATGTGAGGAATGTTCTATAGCCTTTTCAACTAAACATACTTTTTCAAACCATAAGCGAAAAAGTCATAAAAAGACTTTACATACATACTGCTGCGACGAATGTACTGATACTTTTACAAACAAACGACATTTTTTAAAACATAAAAGAAATATGCATAAAAAATCTTCAATGCAAACTAGATGTGATGAATGCAGTGAAACTTTTCAGTGTAAGTATGAATTATTGCAACATAAGAGAAAGAATCATCTTAAAGGCTTTAACATCCGTAGAAATTGCAATGAACGAAGTACTAACAATGAATTACCAACAGTTAATAATGACAGTGAGAATCTGGACTTGTTAAATTTTTTGGATAATTTTCACACTGAATGTATAAATGATGTTTTTGACTTACCTTCCAACAACTTTCAGAATGAAAATATAGACTTAGACTTCAAAAGTTTTTGAACAATTCGAATGTAGAATATACAAGTGAAAATAATGTTGACAACTTATCTACCAAAGTTGAAAATAAGGACTTAAATAATTTTAACCTGATACAAACTGATTTACCTCTAGTAAACTATGACAATGAAAGTCTGAACTTGTTAACTTTTTTGAATAACTTTAATCCCAAATGCTTGAATGATTTTTCTGCTAACAACAAAATATGAATTCGGATAATTTTAGTGCGAAGGAGAATGAGTTAGTGACAGATAACTTTAACGATGAAAATCTAGACTTGCTAAATTTTTTGAATAACTTCAATGCCGAATGTATGAACGATATCCCAACAATATAGATTTGCTGTTTTGTATTATTGTGAATGAGTTTCAAATAAAAAGATTTCAATGAAAACGGTTTGTTTTAATTTTTATTACAAAATCACCTTTTATAGAATATTTTCTATTAGAATACAAACTTAAGTGTCATCTTTTTGAAATAAAGCATGTAAAAAGTTTACTTGGATATTAGAGATATACTTTTTTAATTACTGTAGAAGTATTGTTTGAGTATAATATTTAAACACTAAGTAAAATTTATGCACAATAGTAGTTTTATAAACTATCAATCTTACATCGAAGAAGAAAAAACTTGTAAAATTGGTTTTCCACTCAATTGTAAAGTACTTGTAAAAATCTTAAATGAATTTATCTTATTAACAATTTTCTGAAAAACTAACTTATAAAATTTTTTTGATATACTTATGAAGTTAGTATTTTCCTAAGTATCATATTTGAATCTTACTTTGAATATACATATTCAAAGTGATTTGTACTTTAACTAAAATCACAATCTTTATTCCAAAGAGTGTAAAAATAATGTTTTAGTAACAACTTAAACTTTTATATATAGATACTTTCACGATTCTATTTTAACTTTTTTATTTTTAGAATACAGAAAATATTTTGTAAGAATTGTGAAAGCTTAATTTTAGAAGTTTGTGAAATTTTACAAAATTTTTTTAACATTTTTGTCAAATGTTTTCTTCATCTCACATCACTTAGAAAAATTAATTGTTTTAGTAGAATTACTAACACAAAGCATTAAGTTAGAAAATTTGTAGATAAAACTTAAAAGGTATGAAAAACCATATGTGATGTAATAACAAAAATATATATAGTTTCAAGTTTAGACATGGTTGAACAAGCTTGAGCAGACACTAAAACCTGTTGCTGACGTCATAACGCGTGTGATGGAAGATTATAATCATTGGATATGAGTTCCCCCTAATACACTACGTCACGAACCCATGATGTGACAAAAACAACCATTTTGCTCACACTTCTCACCTTTGTTGGGCTTATATTATTTTACTCTGCATATTAACGATAATCTGTAAAAAAACTTTGTCGTTTTTACACTTTGTTGTAAAAAGTTTTCGTCTAAACATCAAATGATATATTTTAGACATCTTTTCAGTATAAGGAAAGTTGATACTTTTATATTTCAAACATATATGTTTAAAACACTGATGTTTTACCCCAATGAGAATAATGAGTGTGATTTAGAAGTATTTCAATCATATATACACCCTCATGTACATGAAAAACTTAAGTCTGAATTAAAAGAAAAGCATACCCTGAAGTGGTATATGGTTATGAAAGTAACCTTGGAACGTAAAAAACCTGATGAAGACATGGAAGAGACACATACATATTTTAGAAGTTCCTGTATTATCGAACTTATTGAAGATACTATTGAACAAACAGCATATTAGCGAAGGATATGCAAAAATTAATATGTCCTTAGAAGAATTCATCCAAAAATTCACTATTTGGAACTAAAAATGGCTAAATACCATCCTCTAGCTGCTAGAAGCTATATTAAGCTACCTTCAAAACTTGTTTAAAAAGATTTGCGGCGTCACATAGTTCTACAAATGTAGAACATACACGCATGCTTGTATGTATACGTGTATAGATTGTAAAAAATATTTAACAATATTTCATAACGATTATAATTACAAGCATGTGTGTATATGACTTAGTGAATTTAGTATTTCTTGTCAAAACGTTTTTGTGGAATTCTCTTCTTTAGTGAAACACTTAGTAAATTTTACACAATTTTTCGTTTAATAACTGAAAAACTTTGTAATACTTAGTAAATTTTAGCAAAGTAATCTTAAAATACTTTCACTGAGATTTGCAACTTAGTCAAAATTTAAGATTTTCTTAACATATGATGTTCCACATTGTTATGCAAATAGTATTGGATTGTATTTAAAGTACAAACATCTCCAATAGTTTAAAGTCTTTGAGAGAAAAAAATTAAAAGATTCTTATTAAAGACCTAGAAATGCATACAAGTTAATTTTTGTAAAAATGAAAATTGTTTAAATATTAGAAAATATACTTTGGTATAATGTAACTTAGTGATATTTAAAACAAATACATATCAATTCATGTTTGCAAAAGATAATTCGATGTTTAGAGTGAAAATTTTTACTTCAAAGTGTATAAAAACGATAAAGTTTTTTACAGGTCGTCAGTTTAATACACAAAGTAAAATAATATAAGTCAAGAATTGTGGGTAAACATAAGTACTTTTTGTTAAATTATGTATTCGTGACAGATAAGGATAAATTTGAAATTAGTAAAACATAACTCAGTGATATGTAAAACTAGTGCATATTAATTCACGAAGGTATATATATGTGTACAAGTGTTTACGTATGAACTTAAACAAATTCACACTACTATTTTTCAAGATTAAGTTTTATTTTTGAATGATATATAGAAATTTTTTTAATTTATTTATTTGGTGTCCCACCTCCACCCGTCACATTTGTAGAACTATGTGACGCCCCAAATCTTTTTAAACAAGTTTTGAAGGTAGCTTAATATAGCTACTAGCAGCTAGAGGATGGTATTTAGCCATTTTTAGTTCCAAATAGTGAATTTTTGGATGAATTCTTCTAAGGACATATTAATTTTTGCATATCCTTCGCTAATATGCTGTTCAATAGTATCTTCAATAAGTTCGATAATACAGGAACTTCTAAAATATGTATGTGTCTCTTCCATGTCTTCATCAGGTTTTTTACGTTCCAAGGTTACTTTCATAACCATATACCACTTCAGGGTATGCTTTTCTTTTAATTCAGACTTAAGTTTTTCATGTACATGAGGGTGTATATATGATTGAAATACTTCTAAATCACACTCATTATTCTCATTGGGGTAAAACATCAGTGTTTTAAACATATATGTTTGAAATATAAAAGTATCAACTTTCCTTATACTGAAAAGATGTCTAAAATATATCATTTGATGTTTAGACGAAAACTTTTTACAACAAAGTGTAAAAACGAGAAAGTTTTTTTACAGATTATCGTTAATATGCAGAGTAAAATAATATAAGCCCAACAAAGGTGAGAAGTGTGAGCAAAATGGTTGTTTTTGTCACATCATGGGTTCGTGACGTAGTGTATTAGGGGGAACTCATATCCAATGATTATAATCTTCCATCACACGCGTTATGACGTCAGCAACAGGTTTTAGTGTCTGCTCAAGCTTGTTCAACCATGTCTAAACTTGAAACTATATATATTTTTGTTATTACATCACATATGGTTTTTCATACCTTTTAAGTTTTATCTACAAATTTTCTAACTTAATGCTTTGTGTTAGTAATTCTACTAAAACAATTAATTTTTCTAAGTGATGTGAGATGAAGAAAACATTTGACAAAAATGTTAAAAAAATTTTGTAAAATTTCACAAACTTCTAAAATTAAGCTTTCACAATTCTTACAAAATATTTTCTGTATTCTAAAAATAAAAAAGTTAAAATAGAATCGTGAAAGTATCTATATATAAAAGTTTAAGTTGTTACTAAAACATTATTTTTACACTCTTTGGAATAAAGATTGTGATTTTAGTTAAAGTACAAATCACTTTGAATATGTATATTCAAAGTAAGATTCAAATATGATACTTAGGAAAATACTAACTTCATAAGAATATCAAAAAAATTTTATAAGTTAGTTTTTCAGAAAATTGTTAATAAGATAAATTCATTTAAGATTTTTACAAGTACTTTACAATTGAGTGGAAAACCAATTTTACAAGTTTTTTCTTCTTCGATGTAAGATTGATAGTTTATAAAACTACTATTGTGCATAAATTTTACTTAGTGTTTAAATATTATACTCAAACAATACTTCTACAGTAATTAAAAAAGTATATCTCTAATATCCAAGTAAACTTTTTACATGCTTTATTTCAAAAAGATGACACTTAAGTTTGTATTCTAATAGAAAATATTCTATAAAAGGTGATTTTGTAATAAAAATTAAAACAAACCGTTTTCATTGAAATCTTTTTATTTGAAACTCATTCACAATAATACAAAACAGCAAATCTATATTGTTGGGATATCGTTCATACATTCGGCATTGAAGTTATTCAAAAATTTAGCAAGTCTAGATTTTCATCGTTAAAGTTATCTGTCACTAACTCATTTTCCTTCGCACTAAAATTATCCGAATTCATATTTTTGTTGTTAGCAGAAAAATCATTCAAGCATTTGGGATTAAAGTTATTCAAAAAAGTTAACAAGTTCAGACTTTCATTGTCATAGTTTACTAGAGGTAAATCAGTTTGTATCAGGTTAAAATTATTTAAGTCCTTATTTTCAACTTTGGTAGATAAGTTGTCAACATTATTTTCACTTGTATATTCTACATTCGAATTGTTCAAAAACTTTTGAAGTCTAAGTCTATATTTTCATTCTGAAAGTTGTTGGAAGGTAAGTCAAAAACATCATTTATACATTCAGTGTGAAAATTATCCAAAAAATTTAACAAGTCCAGATTCTCACTGTCATTATTAACTGTTGGTAATTCATTGTTAGTACTTCGTTCATTGCAATTTCTACGGATGTTAAAGCCTTTAAGATGATTCTTTCTCTTATGCTGCAATAATTCATACTTACACTGAAAAGTTTCACTGCATTCATCACATCTAGTTTGTATTGAAGATTTTTTATGCATATTTCTTTTATGTTTTAAAAAATGTCGTTTGTTTGTAAAAGTATCAGTACATTCGTCGCAGCAGTATGTATGTAAAGTCTTTTTATGACTTTTTCGCTTATGGTTTGAAAAAGCATGTTTAGTTGAAAAGGCTATAGAACATTCTTCACATAGATACTCAGGTTTACGATAATGCACCCTCTTGTGTTTTTCTAATTCATACTTGTGTTTAAAAGTATCTTTACAAATAATACATAGATGTTTAGGTAAGACTTTTTGATGAAATAATCTCTTATGTTTCGATAAATCACACTTGCGATTGAAATTTTCAATACAATATTCACATTTGTATCTTATGGAAATTTTTCTATGGGTTTCCATATGTCTTTTTAAACGATGTAAAGTAACAAATCCTTTCTCACACACGTAACAAATATTAGGTTTAATGTCATTGTGAACCTTCACATGCCTAGTAAGATAGGATTTTTTTTAAAAATGACTTATTACAAGTTAGACAAATAAAAAGTTTAGATAACTTCTCATCCTCAAAACTTGATGAAGGGGGTTGTTGAACAGAAATGTGAGTCTCCTCAGACGCTAAAGTATTATCCATTTTGTGCTTCAGTTTAGCAAAGTATAAAAAATCACTCTAAAAGTAAGACTTTAAAAATGTTTAAAACTACTAAGTATGAGAACTTAGACAACTCTACAGTGAGAAAAGATTGCAACTAATTCAAATTTTTTCTTCGTTCATCAGTTTTACTTAAGAATTTACGCCAAATTTTCTAATTTCATGTCAAATTTTTATAACTATCGCCAATATTAGTAGAAATTTAGCCAAATTTTGTCTTATATGATACTATAATAATTAAATCTTACTGGAAATTCTAGTTTTTGACGAAGAAAAGGGGGTGAATTTAGCCATATGAAGTTCTAATTCGATAATTTCTTCTAAAGTCCAGTCTGATCCTTGTCCATTAAATTCTTCAAAACTCTTTATCATCTTGGCAAAAGCTTTTTCAAGATCATTATCAATACTTATTGATGAAAAGGATGTAAAAGTATTTGATCGAAAAAAGGGAGAAAAAAATTCCTGAGGCCCTTCTTGCACAGTACGGGTAAGTTTAACTTTAACAATTGTATGCCATTTCAGTGCTCTTTTCTCATTTAATTGAAAGTTCAGTTCATTTAAAATATCAGTTTTTAAATTATTAAAAAATGACAATAAATCTATATCATTGTTTTTATTGTCAAAGGTAGTGGTTGTAAACACATTGAGAGCGTTTTGTCTTTTAAAATGTTTAGTTTTCTCCCTAAGTAAATCTTGATCAGAAGAATTTGTTATTTGCACCTGTACTAAAGGAGATCGATGTTTGTCTAAAGTATGATGACGCAAATCTTTTTTATATTTAAATACTTCACTGCATTTTTCACAAAAATGTTGCGGTGAAGACTTTCGATTATTTTTTCTTATGGAATCTGACAACTCATGTTGTGGTGGAGGCTTTTGATGGTTTTTTCTCATGTGTTTCAATAACTCATATTTCCATCTGAAGATTTCACTACATACATCACAAACATGCATAGATAAAGTCTTTTTGTGATTTTTTCTAATATGATTCAGTAATTCATACTTGCGATTAAAGCTTTTACTACATTGTTCGCATCCATATTCTGTAGGAATCTTTTCATGAATTATTAAATGTTTCTTCAAATCGTCGGGTCTACTAAATGATTTTTGACATACATTGCAAATAAAAGGCTTCACACCCGAATGAATCATTGCATGCCGAGTTAAATTAGACTTTTTAGAAAAAGTTTTATTACAAGTTGGACATATCGGAAGGTTTGATAACTTCTTGTCATCGATTTGTGATATAGCGGTTTGTTGATTTGAAATAGGTGTCTCCACAGATAGATCCATCTCTTGACCCAATTTAAACTATCAATATGCTTCACTGAATTCAGGTTAAAAAACAGACGTCTTCACTCCGTGAAAATAAGCTAGTAAGTGGTGATATTTTTGTTCGCTCCTCATTTATACTGTATGTATCTCGCCAAATCTGAATTAATCACCAAATATATTTTAAACTCTACCAAATACATTCTAAATCTTGTAATATATATTCGAAAATATTACTAAATTGTTTTAAATCAAGCCAAATTTATGTTAAAATGTTTTCATATTTGCATATTTATCACTAAATTGTACAGGTTTACTCTAAAATAATGTGAAGAATCAGGGAAGTGTATAAAAATTATTAGACTATAAAAGTTAATAAAGGTGAGGAAAATATATGTAAGATGATGAATAGTAGTCTATAAGGAGTGTAATTTATTGGTATTTTTGTTAAAAATGATAGTTAAATTTACGTCAAGTAAAATAATTTGTGCGAAAACTTTTCAGTTTATAATTATATGTTTGTAATCTACAATACTTGGTCAAAATATTTTTTAACTATGTTTAAATACATTTGTAAAGTCTAAGTATACATCCGTGAACATGAATGTATTTTTAAAATCATATATTAATATTTTTTCAACTCTGAATTTTTTCAAAGTTACTTTCATTATTTACAAACTTTGTAAAGAAATTGTATGTGAAAGAAAAATTTTCAAGTACGATCAAATAATATTAAAGGAAAGTTTGTATTACTCAGTTAAATGAATTCAATGAACTGATATTTTTTGAGTGTTGGAGGATTTGTAGTATAATATAAGACTTGAAATAAAAATATTTAAAACTTCTATAAGAAAACCGATGTGTTTTGTCAAAAAATGTAACATTGTTTGAATAGCAGATACAAAAGCCTCCCCCTCCGCTTGTCCGTTCCTTTATTGCTCAATGTCACCTAGAGAAGCCTTAAGGGGAAGAATTCTTCAGCTATTGTAAAACCATCTTTTGAAAACTAGTTAGCACAGAACTAGTAAATGTCTTGGTGGGAATCCTTTTTAATTATGTTTTAAATTGGTGCAGTCAGCTAAAAACTTTATTGTTTTATTTACTTTAGATCAACACGATACAAGTTGAAAAAAGTTAGGCGTGAAAAAACTTTAAGAATTTATTTTAAAGTGTTAAATACAATTAACCAATTGTAAAAAAACTATTTTTTCTGAAAATTGTTTAAAATCAAAAATTAGAATTATCTAATATCTCCCATTTAAAATATTATCTATTGTGAGGTAGATTAAAATATATACAATTGGGTTGAAATGAAGAAACTTTACGGGAAAACTATTTTTAAAACGAATATTTATCAATCAAGTAATTATACAGCATTCTTTGGTTTAAAAAGGTCTGCGTATGCATATTTCTAAAGAACAGTGGTTAAAGTACTTGCAAACTACTGTTTCTTTACTTCAAGCAGGTGTTGGGTTCGAATCTCAGTCATATTGTATGTTTCTACGCTTTCTTTCTTTCATTCTATTTAATTTTCATGTACATTGTCATTTTTTTTTTTTTTTTTTTTTTTCATAAAACATATGGTGAATTTTTATAAGGAAATCCTTAATTAATATTTTTTTAATTATTATTCTGTAATTAATATCATTTTCGAATAATTGCATTCATAGATTTAAAAAGATTTGTACAAGTATATAATAGAAAAATCACTCACACATACGCGAAAACTGCTAAAATATTTTTTCTACAAGGTGCCGGGTTCGAACCTCAGTCAGATCTCTCTATTTCTTTCATAATATATTCACATCAACATCCTTAATTCTTAAATTCATATTTTTTTATTAATTTCTTATTTATTTCTTGATTTTAATTTTTTTAATTTTTTTTTAAATTTTTAAATTTTTTAAATTTTTTTAAATTTTTATAATTCATTACTCATAAACAATAGTCTTCACACTACTCCACAAAAATTCTCTTTTTAAAACCATCATCATCTTTCACGCTATTCATTAAAATTAATTCATTAACAACCTTAATTAATACCCTCATCACGTTTCACAATTAAGTCAGAGGATGCCTCAACGACGATACCAGACCATCTAGACCCCTCAGGGGGTGGTGCGGCATCCGCACGGCTCCGTTCGCTCCGCCTGCGCACCAACGCACCACCCTGCTGATGGTCAACTCTCATTTCTTACCTACTCACAATTTAAATGTCCCATTAATCCTCATACCGTTTTGAATGGAGTTTAGGCTTAGTGAAAAAAATAACTATTTAAAAGTGACTCAAAATAATGATAGCAAAGGAACACCGCTGAATAAAAGTTTTATAATCACATGTGACGAATAAAAAAAAAAAAAAAAAAAAAAAAAAGTGTTTATTTAAAAAGGTGTTAATTTAATAGAAAGAAAGGGGAAAAAAACCTCACATTGACCCTATGAAATGTCTTGCCTCTTGCTTTCAACAAGATAATGGAAAAAAAAAAAAACCTCACAATGAGTGTGCTTTTGTATTGCTGGTACTGTGATTTATTGACAAAATACTGAATAATTTACTCATTTATTTAATGGGATAATTCACTTGTCCTATTAGCTTCCGTTTTCGATTATTCAACAGTCTATCCTAAATACTTTCAAGAATATATTCTTGTAAGTTTAATTTGACAAAATTTTATGTTTATATAAATTTAATGTACATCGTACATTAGAGGCTTTTCAAAATATAATAACTTCCTATTTAGAATTTAAAAACGAAAGATGTTTTTGTTTCTATGATACCGTTTCTTCGTGTAGGATTTCATTCAACTCAAGCTTGGAAAAAATAATATCGAAGTAAAAACAAAAGGATTTTTATTCTCTTGTGAATTCAATACTATTAATTTTCAGTTATACAATACATGCCATACATAATGTAATGTTGAATTCATAAATGTGGAGGACTTTTACTTTGTAAATTATTTATGTAAAATTTATTTTTTATTTACTTTTTATGTAAATTATTTTTTATTTATTTATTTATTTTTATAATTAAGTCAAAATGGTAAATGCGGGGTTTTGTTTCTTAAGTAATAAATAATAACAATTAGCAGGTCTACCCGGCGTTGCCCAGGTTGAAGTAGTGCTTACAGAGTGTTGCAACCAATGAAAGAACTGAACAAAGGAGTAAAAGGGAAAGAGAAATGCACGAAACATTTCTCGAAGTCTTTAACAGAAAATGTTACAAATAAAGAAATACAAAAGGGTCGGGTTTAGTATGGGACACCCTTGGCGACTTATATTTTTGGCCATTTTTGGAATGAATTCAAATGGCTATTGCAATTGCGTAAGACCTTGGCGGGAAACGTCCACGCTACTTCGGTGTTAAATTTTAAACTTTGTCAAAAGAGTCTAATGCTTTGTTTCATAATAAAAAAAAAAAAAAAAAAATATTTTGATATTTACAAATCGATTGCGGATATTTTCGAATTTGTAAAATTATTAGGATAGACGGGAGGGGGGGGCGAAGGGGGAAAAAAACATAAAAAGGGGTTGGAGCATTTTGGGAATTTTTTCCGAAGGCAGTGAGAACCCGGTGCGATGTTTTTCCTAATGAGATTTTGTTTCGCTTTTTTTTTTCATGTGATAAAAATTAATGCAATTTTGAGAATTCAGTAATTATAGTGATTCATTTAAAAATAGGGTCCAGCGAAGCGGGCGAAGCCTGCTAGTAATAATAATAAGATTCAAAGTATAATTATTTAAAATTAAGGTGAGAACATTACTATTCACGCGAAATTAAAAAATATTTTATTTCAGGAAAATAAATAAACGTGTATTTCATCTGTTTATTTTGGAATAAAACATTTCTTTCTTTTTAATCATTTTAAAGTTAAAATGGGGTTTTTATTTAATACCTTTTGATCCAATTATCCAAAAGAACTAAAAAAAAAAAAAAAAAATACGGTGTTAGCTAGATTTTGTCCTGATTGATATGTGTACCAGTTTTCGTAGTTGTCGGTTGAACGGTGTAGCTTTGTATAGCGATCTAAAAATCACGGCAAACAAACAATCAGCTTTATATACAGTCGGTAACAGAAGTGTCGAATATTAGCAAAAATTCCTATGTAAATAAAGTACGCTTACTACAGTTTTGCTAAATAAATCCTTGCCGAATTCTGTTCTTAGACTGATTAAGAACACAATTCGTCAAGGATTTATTTAACAAAACAGTATTAAGTGTACTTTTTTTACATAGGAATTTTTGCTAGTGTTCGGACACTTTTGTTACTGACTGTATATAGAAGATCATAAAACAGTGCGCTGTAGGTACTTTAATAGTATGAACATGTCATAAATTAAGATATCGTTCGTTTTAGTTTCGAAGTCACTTCCATAATATTACACAAGTGTAAGGTGTGCTGTTATTTTAATTAAAAAATGTCCGTATTAATGATTGCAAATGGGTAGATAACTCAGTATGTGGTGGCGTTATTTAGAACTTTTTATTGAGGTTGGAGGAATGAACAACGCGCAAACAGCATATGTGTGCCAGTGTTCTTCACCTAATGTAGAAATATATTTTAATTAGTTTTAAGCTATATTTATACGTTAAATACGAAAATCAGGTTTTTAGCGGTTTGTTTAGTGTGTGTCTGTATGCGTGTATGTTAGCAGTATAAATCAAGAACTAATATTAGCAGGAAATATTCTAAATCAGTATCATACGGGCATGCTACTTGGAACTTCTTATTGAGATCGGACAAATGATTCGTTTACATGACACATATACAAAACTATTCAAGTTCATTACATCTATATCAAAATTACTTGTAAGTACAGCTAACATTTTTAGATTGCACGAACCATAATAAAATAGACATATTTGTTATGCGCATAAAAGCATGTTTCACATAGAATGAGGTATGAAAAATATTTATAGTTTGTTTATGTAGGTCCCCACAAATGGATTTTGACATATTAGTGTTGTGTTTGAAAATAGATAGAAATGCATTTTAAGTTGTGTCATGTATTTTTTTCTGTGCTCTATTTAAATACACTGTTTCACTCGTATGTAATGAATTGAAAACAGGACATTAGTAGAATAAATGTAAAGTGTGGTGCTGGCGCAGAGATTCTCAGAATAATTTGAAATAAATTTAAAACTTAATATCATCCTTAAACCTTTTATGAATAGTTAAGATATTGAAACGGGAGCCCCCAACCCCCCAGACAGAAATGCATGTCAAGTAAAACTGTTTCTAAAACTGCTTTGAATTGTTTTTAGAGAACACTAAAAATTATCAAATGCAATATCTCATAACTTGCATCTTAAACTGCAATAATAGATTAATTTTACTTTCTTTTATATTCACTAGAAGAAAATCTCGCCTCCGTAAAAATTTCTGACTTCTAGTTTTCCATATATTCACACGTTTTGGGAAATCTAAAGCATGATTTGACCATTTAAAAACATATCTGATTGTTTGTGTATATATGTGTGATAAAATTTGTGTGTCAACTATATCTCAGGTACTATTGCACAGAATTTCATACAAATTGATATGTAGAAGCACCTTGACATAAACTAGTGCTTACTAACTTTTAGTGAAAATCGCTCAACAGGCCATTCTGTTTTTTCTAAATTTTTAACATGGTGGTATAGGAAAAAGTTTACAATAAATTAGCACAATAAAAATTACTTTTGACAGACTATTATGGAATGTAAAAGAATTATTTATAATAGTAATTATCAACTAGAAAAAAAATGACACGTAGGAGTAACGGCCCCCCCCCCTCCCTCCCGAGTGGTGAACATTTTCAACATGGGCATCTTTGAAAAGAAATCTTCTGTACCTTTAGAAAGAATGGCTGAACCATAGATTTGTGATAATTTAAAACAAAGTTATCAATTTATTTTCATTAAAAAAAATATATATATATATATATATATATATGATATCGGAAGTAGAGCATGAAATCGACTGTCTTGGAACATTCAATTACGTACAGTGTATATTTTGTTTTAGTGTTATACGTATGGTGGGAAAAATAGTTTTATACTTCTATGAGAAAAAGATCATCTGTATTAATCATGGTAAATAGTTTTAATAGATAATAACTTTAATAAATAATATGTACTGAGTGAATTTGTATAAGAAAATATAAAATAAAGTTTTGTGATGGCCAAAACATAGCAGTTTCAATTTATAGTGCTTGCTAAAAGTTCTTATTCATCATTACCTAACAAGAGTATTTCGTTACATTTTTCTGGAAGAACACATCTTCTCTGTGCAAGTAAATGGTTTCAGAAATAAACCTTTACATGCAATTTTATACATAGGAATCGTAAAGTGATTATCTCGTGTAGCACATACACTACTTTCTATTACCCTTTTAATTATAGAAATACTTTTTACTTAGTATATATATTTTATGCGAGGGAGACTATCGCCCTTCGGTATTGTAATCGTGAAGAAATTCGGCTGTGAGATTTTGGTGCATATCTATACGTATTTATGTTTCCTGAATTCATTATTGCTATTTTTACTGTATTGTGTGTATGTATGTGATTCACGCTTCATTTTAATTGCGCCCATAGTTGTTGGATGCTTTAGGTCACCATCGCACGACCTGTATCAATTGATGAATGCAGAAGTTAAATTTTTTTTAATAGGGTCACTAATAGAAATTCTTTATCATTACGACCAAGAGTCGAATTAAGGCGGTAGCGTACACTGTAAAAAATTTCTGTAAATTTACTGTAATAATTATTCAAAGTCTCTGTAAATTTACAATAATTCTTAGTTAAAAATAAGTAATCGAGATTCTCAATCTTCATTCTACATTTTTATCTATTTTTATTTTTTTATTTCTCAGTAAAATTTTAAAATAAATGTTTCTGCTTTAGAAAAAGCTTTCTAAGTTACAAATATATTCTCGCCAATAATTAACTAAATTAATATTAGTCATTAAAATGTATATATATATATATAATTTATTTTTTAACAGCTCCGTTAATTTTTCTCTGTAATTTTACATAAGACTTAAGATAAATGGTTATTACCAGTAGTTTTCTGTTGAAATTTTTAACAGTGTATAAACTCTACATTCTATTAATATCAAGTTGAGTAGGCATGTTAAAAGTCTTCGGCGCAAAAACTATACAAATTTTTATGAGTGTAGGATTTTTTTTTTTTATTCTACAGGTATACGAAATATAACTGTTATGCGTGTCGGTCGATTGACTCAAAAGAATTGAAGTCCGTTTTACTCATGTTAAATTATTTAAAACATAAAAGAAAATTATATATTGTTTCGTTTTGCTGTATGATATTATAAGAAGTGATGCGCATATTGCTTACAGTTCTTTTTCAAGGAAGTGTAAAAGATTATGCAAATCCCACGTCTCCTATCGAATTATAATTATTAAATATTTAGAATGTCAAGTGGAGCCACTCTAGACCTTTAAATTTGCGATGTTTCATTAATTTATTGTTAATTATTTTGTATGATTCTTAATTATTGTTTTTATTAACATTTCAGGCATATTAATATCGATATTTTGTAGTTTTTAATTCATTATTATTGCCATGAATAGTTTAGATTTTTTTTTTACCACCTTGCAGTAATTTTCCCTTGAGTCATATTGCCAAGGGTAAGCATTTAAAAATAATTCTCCTATTTTCTTAATTTCTCTGTACTAATATTCATTTGTTAAAGAAATTTTATAAAATATCTACTTGTAGACTTGTGACCCCACATGATGAAATCGGGGGCTGCATGCGTTCCGCGGATTGCATAGGCTGACGTAACGCTATTTATCTCTGTCGTGTGAATCTTTATTCAAGGGCGTTTGGGATTTTTTTTTTTTTTTTTCACATTCTATTATTTTTTCATCTAAAATTTTTCATTTTTCATTTGTATGTGGTCCCTGTTTTAGTGAAGTGGATATTTTTTTTTATCTTAATTCCGCAACTTTTAATGATACAGTTATGCAGTTTTTTTTTTCTATTTGCATTGTTGTATAATAAAATCGAATCTTTCTAATTGACGAATTTTGTACATGGAGTTCGCATAACAATTAAAAAAAATTTAACTTTTTGAAAGTTAACCAGAGGATTTTCTTTTAGACTAGTCTGTTTGGAAAGAAAACAGAAACTTATGAAATGACGAACTTCTCATATCGGGTTCGTAGAAAAATCTAAAAAGTTTAACTTTTTTAAAGTTAACGAGAGAATTTCTTTTTGATCTAATATTATTCGCTGCCTTATTTTGAACACTCTTGCAATTCACATTGCTTAGTTACCTCTAATATAGAGACAGTATTAAATCGCATTTCAATTTTTTGGATTACTCTGTATGTAATGCTTGTTCATTAATTTAGTTCTGCCTATATCTGCGTATTTTCAATTTCGTAAATATTTTTAGACTGAGTTGAAACTAATATATGATATATATTCTGATACATCTCAGTGTATTTTTAGAGAAAATGATATAGATATCACTAATGATTTGCGTACACTGACATATAAAAGAATTTGGATATATAGCGATTGGTTTTCTAAAAATGATTATTTTAGTTATGTTTTAATATCGTTATTTTGCACAAAATAATTCAAATTAATGAATACTTTCTAAACATGCACAAAAATATGTTTTTTTAATAGAATAAACAGATTAATATTTGTTTTACAAAATATTAGTGAAATGTATTTAAATACGGTATGAGATTTAAATAATAATTCAAGAGCGCATTTTCATCTATTAAAAAAAAAATGTTTAAGATGTCATCACAGTTGTAAAATATATTGAAAGTTAAGCTGATGTACGTAACGGTTAAGTGTACTTTGAAAATGTTCTATCATCACTGCGAACCACCCTCTTTTTATTTTTTATTACTTCTAAGTGGGTTGTTTTGTGGCATCGACTACGGTAGTTTAATTTATTCTGAATATTTGATTATTTTTCATACGAAGTTTTAGTTCCAATCAATAAATAAATTATTTACCTGATGATGTCATGACTTAATGGCGAAAATCTTAATAAATGTTTGTATAATATGTTTTTGATAAAATTTTATGACGTGTTTTTAAAGTGTTTTTAATATGTTTTTACAATGATAACACGTGGACTTTGTACGAAATCTCAACTTTTAGAAGATTCGAGTTTTATTTAAAAATATTTGTATCATTGTGTACATTTATACAAAAGTTGTTTTATGCTGATAGTCTAATGAGTCACAATGTTCAGAAAATAGAGCCAACGCCTAAAAACCAAATCCACTGCTAACTCTTAAAAATTATATATATATATATATATATATATATATATATATATATGTATATATATATATGGGAAAACGTGCTATCTATTGAGCAATATGCACTAAAAATTCATTTACATAAATTTAGGTCATGTTGCAAATAAATATAACATTTTATGAAATTCTATGTTTTACTTTTTGATATAGAGTTGCCTGAAAATTTGCGTCACACATACATAGACAGACAGACATTTTCCTAAAAGAGGTCGAAACGTGTTCTCAAACGTGTAAATGTAACGAAAATATGTACAATTCCAAAACTTTCTTTGTATGATTATAGGGGAAAGGCTAAAAATGCCTTGATACAGAATTGAATATTCGTAGTAGGTAAATGTCCTCTTTGAATGGTCTGTTTAATTTGCAAATGATCCGTATCCTAAACGAACCTAGCACTATTATTCCAAAATAATCTATATTCCAACTGCCTCCTACGAAGTAAAGGAGATATTGTTATCGGGATAAACAAAACGTATTTTCTGTCACGTATAGTTAAAAGAAAATCCCTTAGAGTATGTAATGTTAACTTTTTTACTTTCAACGTTGATATTATATTAATAATTTTCCATTTCCGGTTTTCGACGTATTTACAAATTTTGATGTATCCTGAACATTTTCAGAAAATGTTACTCTCGCTTTGTGTGCGTCTGTGACAAAAATTTTACGGCAACTCTATATCAAAAGTTAATGCACATAATTTTATAAACGTTTATTTGTACTTCGACATAAATTTTGAGTTTATAAATTTTTGTTGTATATCGCCCAACTAGTGGAATTTTTGTATTTTGTATAATGTTACGAAACGTGATGTATGAGAGAGATATTATGAAACACTATTGGAGCATACTTTGGAGCATATCAGCCGATAGGTGGTGTTGTTATGCTACGATTTTCCCTACTGTACTGGAAGGCTATATACCAGAGCTTTGGTTGTGTTTAAAGATACTAAAACTTGACATTTGGGATGGGCATTATAAAAAAAGAATACTTACGTAATTTGTATATGTACAGCGCGACAGGTAGCGCTGCTGTTTCTCCTTATCGGTGATTTTCTATATGGCTGCATCACATCGTCTATTGGTAAAGTAACACCAAACTGCATACGTGTAATACAGGGTGATTATAATTAAAGTTATGTTTTCAAAACGCTATAATTTTAAAACTATAGGTCAGAATGGTTTGATATTTTACCAGAACAATAGTTAGGCGATGAAATTTTGTTTGGCAAAGGTTGGTTGGTTGGATTTTGCGTCGCACTAGTGCTGTGCAATGGGTTAGATCTATCATCTGGTTATCTTATCATAGATTAGATCTATATATCAAACCATTCTGACCTGTAATTTTAAAATTATAGCGTTTTGAAATCATAACTTTAATTATAATCACCCTGTGTTCATCGTGAGAAAACATGATTAAATCTTTGTGCATGTTAACCAGTAGCAGCTCTGTTATATAGAATGTCATTGAAGAAAGTATTAGCCACAGCATGCACAAAAAGCACTGAAACGTTCTCTGAACGCTCAAAGATAGTTCTACAAGTATGTTCTAAAAACGTTCTACTTGTACGTTCTGCTGACGTTTACCTGTCTATCATGAAGACGTTCTATAATAGTACAGTCAAGGAATTTTCAATACACGTGTGACTTTCACCATCAGTGCTACAGAAAGGTACTGAGAACACGTTCTCATGATGCTCTAAAAAACGTATTTTGTATGTTCTATAAAAATGTAATTTTGAGTGCATTGTGGACTTTATCATTCTGTATAAACTGTCTTAAATTTTGCATGTACATGTGTTAAAATATAACAATATCAAGTATATTAAAAATTCTCGGAAAACATTTAAATTTTAAAAGTAAATTTCAAAAATTTAAATTTCAAAAAAAAGTTAAATATGCTTCCTCATATCTAATTTCTTATATCCCCCCCCCATTAAATTTGTATCATTAAAATTTAACAATCTAAACACATTCATGTATTATCTAATGTATTCATTGATAAGTAAATTTTTAAAAGCATTTTTATGTTTAAAATTTAAAAACTTGCAATAAATTCCAGATTTTGACATTAAAACATTTCTAAATAAATAAATATGTAAATAAATAAAAAGAAAAAGAAAATAATAATAATAATAATAATAATAATAATAATAATAATTTATCAAGGTACTAGAAAGTAATTTCCAAATATGTTTAGAATGTACTAAAGAATAAGAAAAAAAAAAAAAAAAAAAAAAAAAAAAAAGAAAAAAAAATAGTTATTAGAGAGCATTTTAAATGTTTTCAAAAAATTTAGAATTTGAAATTTAAAATTATATATTTTTTCAATTTTAATAATTTTCGATATATTTTATTACATTTAATGTTGTTTTATTTCAGCATATACGTATGCAAAGTTTTATGACACTGGTAGAGTACTTTGCTTTTAAGAATTATAAAATTTTGAATACATATGCATTCAAATATAACAATATCAATTATAATAAAATTTCTTGAAAACTATTTAAATTTAAAAAATAAATTTTAAAATTTAATTTTTTTTTAAAGATTAAAATGCTTCTTGATAACAAATTTTTAGTTTTTCTCCTCTATTTTACATGATTAAAGTTTAACAATATATTCTAAATATATTTGGGTATTACTTAATGCATTAACTGATAAGTAAATTCTTTAAAAATATTTTTATGTTTGAATGCTAAAAATTTACTTAAATAATCAGATGCCAAAAACTTTTTCTACAGTTACAAACTAATCCATATTCATAAAGACATATAAAAGAGAGTTTATAGAGCGAGTTAAGCGAATAAATAAAAAATAATCGGTAGAGACATATTTGAAACACCTATTTATGAGAACTGAAACTAACCTACCTAATCAAGACACCTATGAATTTACCTGTAGTAAACAAATGATGTACTGCGAAAGAAATCAAAAATTGAGTTCATATAGCAAATTTGAAGAAAAACATAAAAGCAATTTTTGAAATATGATCTTACGGCTCTAATTCCAGTGTTCTATATTCCACTTATGGTTTTCCAATTTTCCTTAAATGTAGGCAAAATCATCTATTGGCTTGACCTCGACATCGAAACTTTTAACCGAATTCAGTACTTCCATAACCCCCGGTTGTCGGGTATTGGTAGTGAAAAATTACATCTGAGAACTATTATTCCCCAGTAAATATTCTATATTAATAAAATCAGATTTTTGTCTGTAATTTTCTCAGAATTAAAAAAAAAAAAAAAAAAAAAAAATCCAATATTTTCATGTTTTACGCATTGTGAAAGCCAAAAATGAGTTCAGAAATTTTCTGTTTGTGTATGTCGTTGTATCTGTATGTTTTTAATGCTATATTTGTCCACGTATCACGTGAGAATGGCTACACGGAATTCAACGATACTTGGCAGAATTTAGGTCTATACCCAATTTACAATTATATCTATCAACTTTTGCAATTTTTTTTTTTTTTTAATGTAATATTCAGAATAAATTCAACTTATTTTTGGATATTTAGTGCTATACTTCTTCTCTAATATGGAAATCGTCTGCATTATCATGAAAGATAATTTGTTTAAACAAAAATTTTAATAAATTATTTTTTAAAAACAGAATTATATTTTAATAACCGAATTCAATTCTATATAAATGTAGGTGCATTAATGAAACGGAGGGTTGAGGGGGGCGGTATCCCCTCACATAGAACTAATCATCATATAAAACTCTTCCGAAGCCTAATTTGAATTGTTTAACATAGGTTTACATAACAGTACTCGTTAAATCTTACCTCTTAATCTTCAACCTGTATTTAGAGAAAGTCGTGTGAGTGACACACCAGATTATTTAAAAAATAATCACTATTATTTTTTAATACAACTAACCGTATATAATTAATAGAAATCTGTTACTAAAAATTTGTGTTAAAATTTTGTAGCAATAAATCTTCCGGGAAAACCGTAAATGTTGACAATTTTCCGATGACTTTTGAAACACATATCAATTTGTATGAAAATTAAATCAATGCAAGAAGTTTTCAGTCAAATACATAATGGGTTAAAAGGTAAATTATGTGAATACGGGGCATTTAGAATTTGACTTTTGTGTAAGAAATATCATTATTTTATGTGATCCTACCTCCAACTGAACACGAAACTATTTTCTGGAAGTGAAGTTTAAAATAATATTTAAGATTTATGAGCTTTAAATTATTAAAAACTATCATAAAAATCTCAAAAATTAACAGTTGAATAATTAACACGATCTGTTAAAAAAAATAAAAAGTCATTTTAGTATTTTAAATGAAAATTAGTATAATTGCATTTGGCAACATTTTTGTTAGATCACTTTACCACGCGACATTTGTGTCACTGAGGAGCCATCTCGAATTGTTTCGTTTTCTGAAAGAAGCATGAGTCTGTAAGGGTTTGTGATTTCCTGTTCTTGTCCTATATCTTGTTTATTGGCCGTAATATTGTGATAAAAACATAAATTAATGATGATTATTATTATTAAATAAATTGTGCAAGGTAACTTTAAAAGTATATAATTTTGCTGCACGTGCCTATGATAAAAAGCAATAAAAACCTACTTTTTTGTCATTACTTGTCTTCATTTCCTTGCCTCTGAGACAGTTGTCGTTTGGAGTAAATAACCCTTATACGTACCGTACGTATGTGCATGAGTGTATCCCTCTTAATTCTAAACCAATTAACAATAGAACACTGAAATTTTGCATTTAAAATTTATATTATGCTTTGCTGTGCGATTTTTTTTTTTTTTTTTTTTAGTCACTACAACTCTGATTCAAAAAATTAGAATAATGAAATGAAATATGGTCAAGGAAATTGTAAATATAATTTATCAAATAAATAATCAATGATAGTAAATATAAATTATCATAATATAAATCCAAATATTCTGTAGATTATAAAAATGTAAACATATTATAATGAAAAAGAAAATATATTTAAAGCAGCAAGTGAAAAAATAAGTATTTTAGAATACTTCATAACATGGTTCAAAACATTAGAATAATGTAAATTTATTATACGCCGTTTAAACTCGAGAGGTTTTTATATGCTGATCAGAACTTTGTTGCATCACCCTTAATTTTAATGACAGTTCTTAAACAGTTTGGCATATTATTGACTAAAGGTTCACAATTTTTTTTTTTTTTTTTTTTTCAAAATTCACCTATATGTTCTTCACTCGAAATAAGAGCTTTTTTGTCTCTTGATGCCACTTCTTGAAGTCAATTTTTCCCCTAATTTTTTTTGTAAATTGTCGATGAGGTTTAGATCGGGTTAGATCGAATGCCATTTATTTCTTTCTCTTGGATCCACTGAGTTGCAAATTGAGAAGTACGGCAAGAAACTGAATCTTGCTGAAACGCGAAATCGTCATTACATAAATCCTCAGATGAAGCTTTCGTGAAGTGTTAAAGAATTTCTTGATACATTTCTGAATCGAATTAGTGTAAACAATACACAACCTATCTGGGCCTTGTACAGTTATGCAGGTCCATACCATGACAGAGGTCGCAAATTTAACTGAAAGTTGTAAATACTCTTTATAAAAAGCTTCTTGTTTAAATCTCAAAACATTTATACAAGGATCTCCATGGGACACACAAAACGTAATTTTATTGCTAATGAGTACCTTTTTGCGCTCATTTTGACCCCCAAACAGCCTTTGTTTACACCATTTAACTCCAGAAGCCATTTGCTTGCATAGTAAGAGTGGATTTGTCTTAGGTACACGTGATCAAAAACCTAACTTATGAAGTCGTTGTAATGTTGTAGATTTAGAGGCTAGATTTAGAGGCATTTATACCCACTTCTTGCTGAAACGCGAAATCGTCATTACATAAATCCTCAGATGAAGCTTTCGTGAAGTGTTAAAGAATTTCTTGATACATTTCTGAATCGAATTAGTGTAAACAATACACAACCTATCTGGGCCTTGTACAGTTATGCAGGTCCATACCATGACAGAGGTCGCAAATTTAACTGAAAGTTGTAAATACTCTTTATAAAAAGCTTCTTGTTTAAATCTCAAAACATTTATACAAGGATCTCCATGGGACACACAAAACGTAATTTTATTGCTAATGCGTACCCTTTTGCGCTCATTTTGACCCCCAAACAGCCTTTGTTTACACCATTTAACTCCAGAAGCCATTTGCTTGCATAGTAAGAGTGGCTTTGTCTTAGGTACACGTGATCAAAAACCTAACTTATGAAGTCGTTGTAATGTTGTAGATTTAGAGGCTAGATTTAGAGGCATTTATACCCACTTCTTTGCATTTTCTTTGCAAATATCTCACACTTCGAAAGCAATGTTTCTTCACAATCTTTTTTAATTTACTTTCATCTCTTGCTGAAGTTGCTGGCTTTTGACCATTTTTAAAGTGTTTATTTTGAAAACGCTTATTATTAGAATATTCTCTCAGAACTTTACTCACGCTTGAGAACATTTCACTTCCTTTGCTATAAACAGTTGGGTTTTTCCTTCTTTGTGCAAATACACAATACGAAATTTCACAGCCTCAGATAATTCGCTCTTTCGTTCCATATTAAGCAAATACTAAACTAAAATCAAATGCCAAACTACTTTTTTTTTCCGCGGAACACATATTAGTTCCGCAGTTAATGAAATTTACAGCTGTTCTCTAAATCGATAGAAAAATAGTTGCATATTTTATTTTTTGAACCATATTGTCGAGATATTCTAATTTTTTGAATAATTCTAATATATTTTTTAAATTGTTAATTATTAGTATAGTAAATAAAAATAAATATTTATGTTACATTAATAAACGTTCTGAAAACATTTAGACATTTTTAATACTTTTTCTCTTTACACAGTATGCATAATTGACACTTTAGTAACATTGAATTCATTCTTTGTTACATTATTCTAATTTTTTTTAATCAGAGTTGTATATAACCATTTGTTTTAAAGTTAGAAAATAATATTTCATATTTTGTCTAAGAAAACATGTATAATTTAATAGGCATGCTAAAAAAATCGTATGGTACGCCAGAATTTTCTGTTTTTCAAGAAAAATTTCAAAATTTTCCTTTTAATTAAGCTTTGTTAAGTTTACAAAATTTTCATTTTAATTAAGCTTGTTTTAAGCTCTATTTGTTCATGATTTATCATTGAAAATATATTCAATTGAATATACGAACAGTTAACTGAGTATACCATTTTGTCTTACACTATACCCTTTCTGTTTTTTATTCATTTTATAATGGATGCTTCGTGCTGAGTCTATACCTTATAAAGTATTCAAATTTGTACGTAAATGATGAGTGGCTACTTTTAAAAACATTTTAATTACTTAATTATTTAACATTATCTTTCTTTGAGTGTGCTGGTTTTGTGGTTTTCATCTTCTGGTTTTCCAAGGATTTAAACGTTTTAAGATTTCTGACCATTTTTATAAATTGTCCATTTGCGTGTCTGTCTATGTGTTACCAAAATTTTATTGGCACTGTGGCTGTACATAATTCTACAAAATTTCTTATTTGATTGAACTTTGGCATGAATTGGCACTGATTAGATTTTGGCATATACAGCCGTACAAGTAGAATGTTAGACTGCTACTTCTTCCATTTACGGGAAGGCCTCAGTTCTATTCCGTATAAGTGCACTAATTTGTATGTGTGAGATGGTCTGTTATGAAAAATTATGCTGATTCAATTTGTGTATACTCCCGATAAGTACCGTTGATATGCTTCAATTTCCATTATGAAGGATATATCTCTGTTTCTATCATCTATAAACACACCAAATTTGGTAGATAGCTGTTATAAAAAACTGCGCATGTCCGTTTGAGTGCATGTCGAATGACAGGACTGTTTCACTCATTTACAGGACAACTATATTTCAGCTCCCGTCTTGTATACTATGTGCATCAAACTTTATATATACGAGATAGCTTCTATGAAAAACTAGGCTGATAAATTTAGGTGGAAGTTTTGTTGAATTAAAAGGGTTTCAAAATAACTTTTTACGAGATAATGAACTCAAAATAGCATTTTTAAGTCGCATTTTCGCTGTGCGAAGCAATTCCAAATAAATTCCTAAATTCAGTAAAGTCTCGTACAACGCGGTGGCAGAGTCGACAAATAAATAAAACAGTTTTTATTTTTTAACATCACTAAATTTTTAGAGTACCAATCTATTGATTCATACACTCGATTTAGTTTTTGTATAAAGCAGTTGCTTTGATATAAAATTAGTGGTGTTAAAAAGTAAAATTATAATATTCATGAAGCAAACTTGCACCCGCGTTGTACGAGACTTTACTATATTGTACATGACAAAGATTCAACACATATATTTTCTTATAAAAATATTGAATGTAATGTGTCTACTTGTTTTGCAGTAATGCAGAAAAAGGATTCAGACATATTACCACGTACAAAAATAACTATTTGTAGGATGCATTATTATAATTTTGAATTATTTGAAACCGAAATACATCGTTGAGTTTCATATCTAAAAAAATATATTATGTATTTTTGAATTTTATCATTAGCATTTGAATATTAAAACATTTTAAATTTACAACTGTTTTACATACGGATTAGTGCTGCTGTTTTATATTACAGATGCATTATTGTTACGGAGTAAACATCAATTACAGAGGTCTACAAAAATAATGTTGGCAAAATTCGATTTGATAATTTTAGCTGATGCGTATGTTTATTGGCAGGTTGAAACCGAAAATGAAGCCAGTTTTTCTATATCACGTATAGAGTTTTGGCAATAGAGGGTGTACTGACACAATTACTTCATTTTTGATAGTTTTTGGTATGTTTATACTGTAAAAGTTACCTTATAATTATATTGTTGGAGGAGTCATGAAAGAAATTGTGTCAGTTGACACCCTGTATTGACAAAAATCTACACGTGCCAAAGAAAAAACTGGCTTCAGTTTCGATTTCAGTACGACAAAAAACATAAAAATCATGTAAAATTATCAAATCAAAATTGCAGTTGTAGACCTGTGTTATTTGCCACAGGCCAATATCGGAGTATCATTGTCTTAGTCTACAGATATTCAGATAAAACTAGCGTTATACCTGTTTGTTCCAGTTATAACGTTTGTTGCAATTATACTATTATTAATTTTAAAAAAATGATACATAAAATAATATGGAACAGTATTTTATAAAATTTTTAGTGGTGCGTAATTTTACTGCATGTGCGTATGCGTAAGCATGCGTCACTGTGTACATGCGTGTGTGAAAGCAAAATTGAAATCTTTTACATATTTTAGTAATTTTGTTCACAATGGTTAACCTCTGTAAATGTGGAGAGGTATTTAATAGTTTTTAAGCGACAGATGATTTTATTTTCTCGTTTTCTTGTTTTCTTACTACTACAGATTTGCCTTATACATGTATAAATATACATAATTAAGATAAATTCTCCATTTTCTCCTTCAACAAGTTTCAATTACGCAATATAGTAAAACGTTTAAACCTACTTACTGTTTTATCCATACTCACCTTCCTTAAAATCTAATTCGATTCGATTATAATTTATAAACTATTTATTATTATTATTATTATTATTATTATTATTATTATTATTTTTTTTTTTTTTAATGAATTATTTATTTGGAGAAACATTCTAAAAATTTGGAGATATAAAAAGTAAAGGTCTTCATATTTCTCAGGGAAGATTTGATGACGATTGCAAATTACAGGCCAACAACAAATTGAATAAAAAGAAAAAAAAATTAACATGTGCAGTCACGCAACAGCATTAAAAAAGTGATCTGTAATTCTAGAAAATGTTAATACAGTACACTATTTGTACAATTTTCCGATAAATTTGTGCAAGAACTGCAAGTCAAATTTAAAACTTAATAACATTTCTTTGTTTCTTTTTTTTTCCTTATATATATATATATAAACTTTAAAGAAAAAGAAAATCAAGTAAACCATAAAACATAAATTTTAAAGAAAAACATTTTATGCTACTTTCAAATAAATAAATAAACTTTAAAAATAATGCATTCAATTGCATTACGAATATATTAAATATCTCATAAAAATCAATCAAATAGCTGTATGAAAAGTGTTTTAACTGTGCATGTGAATAATTTATTTATTTATTTGTTTATTTATTTTGCATAATTTAACAGAGAAATATATAGGACAAATCACATTTAAAAGCGAAGTAGCCAAATATTGTAAATATTTAATGAAAATTATGTACCAAAGGTTGAGCTTTATTTCAGTTATTGACTAAAATTTATAAAATAAGAGGGTATTTAAAAAAAATCACTTTTTTAAAAAATTAAATTATTAATTTAAGAAATCTTGCCTTTTCTGTAATGTACAAAGTAAATTTATTACAATATACAGGACGTATTTCTCTTTATTTATAAATATGTATGGGCATTTAAGGTATTAACAGACCTTTATTTATTTAATTATAATTATCTACTGACTTACAATGGAAATAGCAATTTGTAAAAATACCTTTATTATTATTTTTTTTTAAACAGGAATTTTTTCAATAACTTTATTTAATATCTTTTTGAATTTTTGCGTTTTTTGAGAAGACTTTTAGTAGGAGTTGGTTTATACATATATTGGTTATCAAATTATGGAAATAATATATATTATTATTATTATTATTATTATTATTATTATTATTATTATTATTGAAATAGTTTACACATGCGAAATTAAAAAAAAATTCATACAAATGCTCGTATTTCATGAAATATTTAATAGATTTTCTATTGCATCTGCAGTGTATTACTTCTAAAGTTTTTGTTTCAATCTGTGTGAAAGTGGCGTTAAATTTCGTTAAAAATATCGCATATTATAAATAATAATGAATTTTTTAAAAGTTTTGGAGAAAAAGGCTATAACTTTTATCTTTGACATGCTAGCTTACTTAAATACATTAGAAAATTGTAAAGGGCCTTTATTAATATTTTTAAAGTTACATTCATTTTATTTATTTAATGGATGTATGGTGATCTCAATTACTACTTCTTTTTATTAAGCTTGTTGTTGGTCCCCTAATTATTGTCACAACCAATTCTGCATTGAAAAACTTAATTACATCTCTAAAGTTTAAGAATATTTTGTCATATGGACAATTTATAAAGTGAAAAATACTATTCATTTGTAAATCCTCGTATACAGATTTTGTACAGGAGTGTATTTTACCAACATTATTTTGTTTGCTCTCAAATATATCATTAATGATTACCCTTAAATCTGTGTTAATTTTATTTTATTTTGATGAGCAAGCTCATTTGGTGATTTAAGGGTTAATGCTTTGGCCTTCAATTAATATGTGTTGGGTTGGAGTCCCGGTTGAAGTAAAAATGTTTGTAAATTTCTTAGTCAGCAAAACATGCACTGTAAAATTTGTTTTTACTATATTTCACAACAACATTGAGGCAGCCTACTTGCCACAACTATGCAGAGAAATGTAACCGGCTGTTAACTGTGTAACTTTACACGTTATGCAGCAGTTACTCAGGTACAGTTGGTAACATTTCTCTTCGTGTTTGTGGTATTTCTATACATGATAAGCTGCCTCAATATTGTTTTGTAATATTACACAGTTTTTTTTTTTTTTTTTTTTTTTTTTTTTTTTTTAACAGTGTGGCTTAATAAGACCTAGGATGTGATAAATCAAACTAGATTTCAAACGAGCATTTAAATGAAAAGGAGCAAAGAACACAAAAGACACATTTCATTCAAACAACTTTATTTGCGAACACATATTGAACACTAGGAAAAATGTACACATAATTTCTCTTGCAAGTCCAAGGAACAGTACCTGTCGGTTATTCCAAATGTCCAAAGTGGATGTATGCAAAACTTTTCTGCTATTTACATAGTATCTCCAGGTCACAATAAATGTCCGAGTAGGCCTTGACTTTAAGTTCTGGTGATACTCATTTTAGTTATTCTAAATTTAACTGTCACAGTCTTTCACTGAAAATTTACTTTCTTATAGTCCAGTATTTTTTAAAAGACATTTGTCGTTGCAACTTGTAATTTGCTGAAGTTTTATTTATAAATGTGAATAAATTTTAAATAGTCCCATTTCGACTGCGATTTCCATCACAATGTAAGCTTCAGATAAAAAATTTCTGAAATTTCATTGATTTTAAAATCCATAATTTATTTTTAATTTTAAATTTATAATTTAAGTTTAATGTGCTGTTTAAAAGATTTACACAAGTGCGTATAGAAATCCAAATGCTTTAATTTCTGATTATAAATCTAATTTCAATTAAAGATGTACCTATAAAATTTTTGTTTATTCTTATTTTATGAGACTGAGATAAAAAAGTAAATATAAAATAAAATTTAAATTGCAATATACAGAATTTTAAAGGGTTATTTCTCTTATCACATTCGCTCAAGTCTCACAGAAATATAAATAATTTAATATTTTCAAAAAGAAAAAATATACAAAATATACAATCATAATACAATATATTACAAGTCAATTATAGGATTGGCACGGTCACTTTTTTTAATACCACTTTTTTTATATATAGAAAAATTTATTAATAGTTTCCAGTAGTTATCTTTGATTAAATAATTCTAAGATTGTTTTATAAAAAAGTGGTATTAAAAAAAAGTGACTATGCCGACCCTTGAAATTATAAAACAAAAATAGAAAATTTTAAAATTAAAATAGAACAAATAGATTTTAAAAGTTATAAAATAAACAATTATAATGCATAACAAAATTTATATGTACCTCTTTTTTTTTTTTTTTTTTAAACCTGGTATCTATAAAATGATTTATTTTTTAATTGTTGACTGCATTATAAATACTATTGGTTTGCCCTTTTAAAAAATGCTATAGCCAGAGATAAAACTTAATTTGTGAATGATCCATTTTACCTGAGTTAATACAAAATAAATTAATATAAATAATAATAATAATTAAAAAAATCCAGATAAATATATAAATTTATTGTTACAATAAATATTAAATTTTCATAAATTTCAATCAACTATTATTTTTCAAAAATGAAACAAATAAATAAATTTAACAAGTAGAATTCTCTAATTTGAACTAAAATCACAATTTAAATTGTACTTTTTAATTTTTTTTCGTTAAAATAACCATTGATAAAAATGTATAAATTTAAAAATTGTTATCAATTTCATTTTTTAATAAATTTGTTTTTTTCTCTATTATATGATGTATTTGTGTTAAAATGGTATAAAAGTTCTACTGTTATAATTTCAGAATAAAAAATTTAACTAATATTCAATCATAATTTAATAACGAACAGCTTTGTTCAGTTTTTATATTTTTTGTTCTTGCTGTAATATTTATTGAAGATTTTTGAAACCATTTTGAAAATACATTCAATATAAATTATTTACCACTATTACGCAAAAGTAATTACATCAATTTTGTTAAAATATCTCATACAAAATTATAGAAAATTCAAATTAAATAGTTTATATGGGCTTAGGAAAATAAAAATAGAGCCGTAACCTTATTTGTGTATTAATATTATCAAAATATTAATGAAAGTTTATGTTTTTGATATAGAGGAATTTCTTATTTTAGGAAAAACATGATGAACATCATGAAAATACTTTTTTTCATGTTATGCATGTTATTTTAAATTGCTTTAAGATTTTTATTTAATGGGAAAAAAGACAAATTTAAAATCACATAAAGAAAACATATAAAATAGCGATATCTTTCCTGATTATTTTCATACTCTTCATATCGTTAGCATTAACGATTCAAAATTCAATTAAATTCTATCATTTTCTAATTTACCTGTGAACATTAATTTTTGTCGCGTCTTATAAAACTAATCGTCGACTAAAATATAAAAGATCAGATATATAAAATATAAATTTGCTGATGTTAAACAGAGATATTTAAAAAATAATAAACAATTCGAATTTTTAGTGTACTTATGCAAAATACTGTGGTATGATGTTTAATAATGAATAATTCTCAGTATTAATTGAGGGAAAAAAAATTTGTGATATTTCCTAATGTGCGAAAAACATAAATTCAAACCGTGATATTTTTTAATTAATGCAAAATTTAACTTTTTACTAAGCAAACAAAGCTGTTCGATACTTAGCGCCAAAAATCATATTAACTGCGGATTAATTTACCACATGTTTCAGAAGAGCGAACCAATGGAGTGTATGGACGGTCTGTCCATCATACCACCAGGCTCTTTGGCCACCCTGCTATCGTTTACTAAGTCCCTGTTTTCACCAAACACTTTAGCTGAATGTTCAATGGCTTTAGCCCTTAGAGAGGCGATGCTTGATGTTCTGAGGTCTTCTTTATTCGGATGGAGTGGTGCAGTGGAAGTTGAGGTGGAAGGACATCCTAGGATCGGACTGGAACCCCTGGATGAAGAAGAAGTAGATGAAGACGATCCTTGATGGTGTCTTTGATGATGGTGGTGGTGAAAAGAAGTCTGCTGGACGGTGGACTTGTTATTGTTGCTGATGCTACTGGTGGTGTTTGTGAGATTATTGCTGTTTCCGATGTTGTTGCTGTTGCTGCTGCTACTCTGTGGAGCCTGGGAATGGTGTTCCTCCGAGCTGAGGTCTGAGTCTTTGAGCTTCTCGGCGGCCTCCAAGGATTTTCTGTGCATCCCTGTTTAGATGACAGATGAACATCCAGGAGTTAGCTTCCAAGGATTTTCTAAAATATAAGTTGTCAATATGCTTTCACCTACGTAAAATTTTGGCTCCGTACGTCACACAATACAATATTTTACGTAATTTTTTTTAAGCTACCTTAAAATCTTTAAGTAGGTGATATGATTAAAATTCGGCTTGTTTAAATTTAGAAAAAAAAAAAATAATAATATTTTCCTAAAAATTAATTCATGAGAATATTTACTGAATAGATAAGTGTTAAATTTACTATCAAGACTAAATTTCTGTCAAAGTTTAATGTAAAAGTAATTTAGTTTTTGAAAATCTGTATTAAATTTTAGTCTAATGCAATGAATATTTACTTTGAGGTGAAAGGTAAAATTAACGCAACTATGTAACCGAAATACAAATAAATGTTATTCAACATTTAAAAAAAAAAAAAATAACTATTTATAAATGTCAGTAATATTAAAAAAAAAAAAAAAAAAAAAAAAAAAAAAAGTTAATTTCATGCTTAAGTTTGTATCTTTAAACATTATATTAAGTACCGACAATTAAAAAAAAATAATTTAAGACATATACATTATTAATAAATAGCAATAGTGTAAATAATGTTAGTATTGTCTGACCAATTCAATCCTCCCTACATTTCTTTTATATTCTATGATTTCACAATAGGTTAACTAGAGGATTCACAATCGAAAATTTTTGAAGAGGATAGTATGCAGGCCAGGTAAAAGCGAATATTTTTTTCTGTTAAAAATATCTGTAGTTTCTAGCTGATATAAATAAATTCTCATCTGAATCTAATATGGAATCTGGATAAATTATCAGTTAAAGGGAATAATATAGTTAATTTAAATATATATTTTACTAATTTTTTCTTCTATGTTTTAACACTGTGAATCACTTTCATATATATAAAAGAAATGACATTTTTTTAAATCCTGCATCTTTTTAAACACATTTTTCCTTATTGTTTTCTATATTATTTTTTTTAATTTAAAATTAACCATTCACACTAATATATATGCATTTCATTCATATATTTTTAAGGATCTAAAGCATTGTTATCAATACTTACTAAGCCATTCGCTGGTTTTACATGTAAAATTAAATGAGTAACACTTCACGGCACTTAAATTTTAGAATGGTTTCTTTAGTTTCCTTTTATTAATTAAAAAAATAGTTAATAAGCAAATGGTAAGTGTTCCAGTGACTGACACTTTTAGAGCAATTTTTGATGATTTTAATGTTTTAGTCATCAGAAACTATTTTTGGAAATCTTAAGTGAATATATATATGGAATGAAAGACTTTCAGAACCACATAATGTTAAAATATATGCATTTGATAATATATATATATATATAATATGAATTTTTATTTTATAACCACTCATTATTCCAGTAATTGGCACTGCCAGTTTTTCATTTTACCGGTAACTAACATCCTGTGCTTCAGTGTTTGACATATAATGATAAAATTCTTATATGCAAAACGTGCTTTTATTTTTTTTCTTATTCATTAATTATTCCGGGAAAGATGTCAATTACTGGAGCATGCCAATCACTGGAGCACCTACCCTAATTTAAAATTGATATTATTGAATTTATAAATATTTTGTAACATCAATTTTATTAAAAGACTTGAATTTTTAATATTTAATTTCTTTAAAATAAAAATGTAACAAACATAGATATTTAAAAAAAAAAAAAAAAAAAAAAAAAAAAATGAAACCTTGATTAAAAGTACTTTTGCAAATTTCTTCCTATTATTTATTGCAATTTATTAATTTCCTGAATCAAATAAAATATTTTCCCACCAGCACTTTTTTTACTGAATTTTTATATTTAATATTTGTTCGTTCAGTATATTGCATTACTACTTTGTTATGTTATCATTATTTATATTGTTCTGCATATAAATGATTTTAATTGAATTTCTTAAATAAATAATTGAACGTATTAAAAGGAGGAATAAGTATTTTAAATTCGCTTTTAATAAAGATAATTTTTTTATTTATTTTTCCCGCAGTTTTTATTTTTATTTTTATTTTATTTATTTATTTATTTTTATCGATTCAGGATACTTCGTTGAGACAATCAAAACGCAAAAGAATTTTACTTTATCTATAAAAAACATTTATATACATGAATATATATATATTTCATTTTAGTTTCTCAATACTTCAAAATGATGAAATCGTTGCTTATTTCTAAAATTAATGCATTTTTAACAATAACTGATCATTAATTTATTATTAAATTTTCCGAGGTATATTAATTTTTGAGGTTTTAAAGTATTAAATATATATATATATATATATATTAATTCTCTTGGAATTTTTATAGTTTGATATTTACAAATTAAGAATACAGGGAATCTTATATTGCGAGGGTGAAGAATATATTATATATATATACATATAATACTCAAGTTCAGAAAACATGCAATAGAGTACATTTTGCATATATATATTATATAATATTTCCAAGTATTGATAATTAAGATTTCAAGGGTTGAATTACCATTTTCCTTTTCAAAATCTACATATTATTATTTTTCAGGAAATACGTTATCGTAAAAGTTGCAGGGAAAAAAAAAATAACATTTCATCAAATTATCATAACTTTGACACATACTCACCGAGCAACCACGGCGCGCAGGAAGACATATCTCCTTCTTTGGCGCTTTTCAGGATGGATTCCGGTAAAGGTAAGGAGTGTCGGACCATGGCTCCGTAAAGTCCATACTCGGCCATTATTGTGCTCTTCCCCCAACACTTTTCAGTCTTACGCCACTTCGCACGGCGATTCTGGAACCATACCTGTCAAGAAATAAGGGATAATTCAAATCTAAATCTTGACTGAAAAAATCAGCGGATTAGTATATACTGTATACTTGCATTTGAGCATAACCTCCTAAACTGGATGCCTGTCGCGTTGCTCGAAAACGTGGCAACAGTTGAAGTGGTAGACAGCGCCATCCGGTACAGATTGCGCGAATTTTTTATTCAACAACCAGGAAATTTTTTTAAAATTGCGATACGAGTATGATATACATAAAAGGCGAATAGAGTCGAAGAAATGTCAATTATATACATCATATATCACTTCTTAAAATCATTGGTGACAGTTGTAGTCACGCAATCTGTACCAGGTGGCGCTGTCTACCGCTTCAGCTGTTGCCAAGTTTTCGAGCAACGCGACAGGCATCTGATTTAGGAGGCTATGATTTGAGTATAAATCTAAGAAATAATTAAACCAATATCACTAAAATGTCTACTTTTTCCTGTTGAGAGATAGGGTTGACATAATCTACAATACTTAACACATTAGACATCTAGTCGTACAAGGGAAAAAAAAAAAAAAAAAAAAACTTCATCGGTTGCTGTTAGGACTGCCCTATTATCACTACATAGTTCAATCTTCTCCGGGAAGCGGCCAGAAACTGTCTTGAAAAATACCTTGTTCTACAGACTGTTATAATTAAGCTTTCACTAGCACTGTGCAGCTAAACGAGAGAGCAGATTGTCACCAAATTTAACACTGAGAATGATTTATAATGGTTGTTCAACGAGTTAAAATATAACTAAAAAAACGCCACCAGTGGCATTTTGGGTGGAAAAATGGCATGAAGTAC
Organism: Salticus scenicus; assembly: GCA_963930645.1. Lineage (NCBI taxonomy): Eukaryota > Metazoa > Arthropoda > Arachnida > Araneae > Salticidae > Salticus > Salticus scenicus. The sequence goes on from OZ005655.1 coordinate 55,818,219, forward strand.
GCAGGATCATGCATCAACAGTGGCCGAGAGGTTCTGGTTTCGAAACTGGTAGATGGGATGTGCCGGGTTTGAATTATGTTACCTAATTGTCCGAAAATTTCTGTGGTTTTCTCTGAAACTAGAGTGAAACATTTAGAGAACTGCTTCACAGATGACATTCATACAGGCCTACGATAATTAAATATTCAATCGTCTTTTAACCCCGACACCAATACTAACATTACAAGCGATCAAAAGCTGATTAATATTTTTTTTTTTTAATTTTTCATACATGCCAAATGAGTCATTTTCTTTGTAATTTTTTCATTTTTCTATGTCAATTGCCATCTAGTATACATTTTTAAAATCAAAGGGTTTTTTTTTTTAATTCTTAGAGCACATTTCATTAATCATATAAATTTAGCGGCATGTCACCTGCCCATTTTAGATATACAATGTTGTTTACAGGGGAAATTTAATGATTACCTGAACCCTTTATTTATATCGTAAGGTATTGCATGTATTTATAATTTGCAAAAATACACATGCATTTGTTAATTGAAGTGCAAAATAGAGTCAATATGTACATATATACACAATTTTGAATGCATGCTCGTTACTGGATTTCGCTGTTGGTTTTGTCTATTACAAGATATGTTGTTTCTATAGTTTATAATTAAAATTTTTAAAATACACTAATACACAGAAAGACTTTTGTGCCAAATAATAGAAAGATTCTTACACCAATATAATAGTGGAATTTCCTGATGCGTCATTTATATTTTTTATGGATATACACAAAGAAATAAGGGGTGAAAAAGAGGGGGAGGGTGGGGGAAGGCGAAGAAAAAGCACTTACAATTGTTTGCCATCAGACAGCATCTAAAATACTAAAGGTAAATCAATATTTAAAAGATAATTTAATTTTAAAACTTATTAAGCAGAGACAAAATGTTTAAGTACTAATCTAAACCAATAAATCAGTAGTATCAATTACTCAATTCATTTTTCGTCTGATTGAGATACACTGTATGGAAAAAAAATCTGGACACTTTAAATTTTTGTTGTTTTGTCGACTATGTGAAGAAAATTACTTGTTCGATACTCTTGAAACTTCAGGAGTGTTAAAAAAAAAAAAAAAAAAAAAAAGAAACATTTTATACCTTATATATGTCAGCAAAGGTTTTGTCTCGAGTTACATTCCAATTCCAGTATATTGTCTTTACTGAAGTATGTCAAATTTTCAACAAACGATACTGCATTGGTTTGTAAATACAACATATTTTTAACAATAGAATCAAAACTTTTGGATATTGGAAATCTTTATATCTTTGTAAATGTTCTCTCTATTCTCATACAAATAAACATACATACACGATCAAAAGAAACGTCATAATCATATGCTACATCTACAACGTGTTTGAAGGGTTGCTTTTCACAGGGTGATCACAAACATATTTTTCCTTAACTTGTCACTAGTCCTTTATTTGCTTTTGGGATAAACTTTCGCTGAAGTGTATGAAGATCCAAGAAAATCCATCAATCAATTAAAATAATCCATCAAATACAGAATATGGTACAGCTGTATCTGAATTTTATGTTACATTACTTTATTTTTACAGAAATCTCTTATTTTGAATCCAAATATCACTTGTTACAGGCATACATAAATTCTCACCCACACACATACATACTCATACTCAAGCATGCACGTGCGCACACACACACATCTATATATATGCACACATTTCAATAAAGTAGAGGCGCGTTGGTTGTTAGTATGATACCTAGAAAAAAAGAAAAGGCATGATAATAGAAATCTAATTTCAATAAGAAGCTTCTAAATGTGGTAATAAAAAATTGGTTTTGAATCACGGTAATTAATCACAAGTAATTAAAGTAATCTACCAAGTAAAGAAAATCCAACATATATTATTATTTTCTTTATATATTTGACGAAATGTTCGATTATATATATATATAATTAGAAAGTGTCCAAATACTTTTTTTACAAATAAATACACTCTATATCTATAAACCCTTGCATGTTATATCTATAACAGTGTGTATTGGTATAACATGCTTAGAGGTAACACCTTGAAGGAATATTTATTCATGAAAATATGAAATATTTATTCATGAATATTTATTCATTTAAATTTCGTGGTCTATGGAGTTGTGCTGCGATTAATATGGTCACTTGATACAGCTGCGTTTGCAGACTCGGTGACTTGGTCAACGAATATTATGTGAGAAATGCCTAGCTGGTTGTCAGCCAGGGTAGCTCAGTGGTAGAGCATCCGTGCGTTAAGCGGAGGTGCCCGGGTTCGATTCCCGGCTCTGGTATTTTTCACATAGTTGATAAATAAAAATATCAACCTTTACACTCCACTTTACTTAAAATGACCTTGAAGGAAGTTCCGAATTAGTCTTTCTTGAGCCTCATGTGGAAGTACTATAGAAAGACTCTATCCAAGAGTTCTAACAAGTAATCCATTAAATAAAGAAAATCTAACAATTAGTGTTTTCTTTATATGTTCAACAAAATGTTTGAATATATAAAATTAAATTAGAAAGTGTTCAAATACTTTTGATCAAACAGTGTATGATGATATAACATGCTTAGAGATAATCTTTATCTTAAGGGAACATCCGAATTAGACCTTTTTAAGTCTCACGCGGGAGCACTATACAAAAATTCTATACATCAATTGTTCACAGTCAGACAGTTGTTGATCTAATTGCATTAAAGAAAAATTAATGTTAATCTTATAATCGTGCAGGATTTTTATATTTTTAAATACATAAATATATGATATAAATTGTTGAGCAGGTTGTATTTGCGGAAGCAAACATAACTGAAGCAATTTTAAAGGGAATTTTAATTCAAAATTTCTAGCTGACACTTGTTGAATGCGGTTAAAATGACCTTGTGGTTTTTCTTTTCATAGCAAATAAGATGTACTAAAGCGATGATACAACGATATACGCAACAACTAAAACTTACGAAATATTTATTTATTTATTTGTATTTTTTTTTTTTTTTTTTTTTTTTTTGGATACTCTGGGAATGAATGTTATATGCAATGAAATGTATTTTTAAAAAGAAATGTGTGTTTTGCAATGAAATGCATTTTTTCCCCTCTTTAGGAAATCATATTTTACGAATGATAATGATAATAATAATAAATCCTTTAAAATGTATTTACGGGCAAAATTTTTCGTAATAATTTTTTTCACAGTTAAGAGGCTCAACTACTATAATATAACTGACGAATAATCATGCACTACATAAAGTTTAGACTTCAACAGACCTCTCAATACTACAGATATAAATCTGAAGTATTAACCCATAACTGGAAATATCAAATTTCAACAGTAACAATTACCCCCAAATAATAAAATAAATACGAATCTAAATAATAAAATATTTAAAAAAAAAAAAAAAAAAGAACTGAATTACGTTTCGTTTAGTTGAACTATAAAATATTTTCACTGTTGTTATCTTATAAAATATTTGATAGAACTCAAAGCACTTAAAGCTTACATAAAACGTTTTATAGTTTTTCTATTCCTTTTTTTAATTGTTTTACCTGTTTGTTGGGCCTACAATTATCAGTCCATTCTATACTATGTCTTTTATGCGTGTGAGACAGAGAAAGTGGGATTCTCCCCCCCAAACCCGTCCATCCCACTTGTAGAACTTTAAAAAATACTACTCTCTTAAAGAAAAAAAAAAATGTCAGCTATATTTTGTAAAATAAATAATGTTCCAAAAATAAGAATGGAAATATTCTTCAAAAAGAGGGCACCAAATAGCCCTAAAAAGCAATTACACTTTGTTGCCTAAATTAGCGTGTGCAGTGGACCATGTTACACATCTCAAATGCAAGGCAAATTAAAACATTCCGCACAAAGTATTTTCAGAGCTTTCAAGAGCCCAGGTCAAATGCACTAGGGGGTAGGGGGGCAGAGAGGATGGGAGAGGGATGAGCTAGAGCGAAATTTTATCCGTCTGCTTTTGAAATTTGAGTGGTTTGAATTCGTAGGGTCCTTCAATAAGTCACCAGCGCTTATTTTTAAGAATTCCATGGAAGCCGATGCGTAAAGTGTACGATTTCACAGAAGAGCTGAAGTGAATAAGGAGTCGGTACACAAGAGAGACACAGATACTCCGTAGGATAATGAATTTCAGTTGCGGAGAAAGTTTCTAAAGACAATATAAAACGGTGATACTTTTTAAAAGAGACTGTCAATATCCGTGGTTTATCTCGTGGAGAGACACTCGTTGGAGTTTTCAGAAACTCCTGTCTATTAATATGAATTTGTTTTGGTTCGCTTTGACTTTACAAAGGCGTATAATGCAAAGAATGCTTTATAATCTTCAAGCGAGACGTATGAGTTTTATATGTTATATATAACGTAATGCACTTGAGTTAAATAGATACAGTTTTAAATATCGATAGAACGTGCTGACTATATTTGACAGGCATTTCTATAAACATGCAATTTAGCAGCCGAAAGTTGCTTTGAAGTGGTTTCTAAAAAACATATTTTTTCCTCATTCAGTGCAATGAAACTTTTTGAGATTGTAATTGCTTGTAAACCACGTTCAGACAAAAGTACATAAAATTTATAGGTATTAGGGTAACTGACTGCAGCAGTAGCAAAAACTTTAAGAACATTTTCTGACTATTTTTATGTAATGTTTTAAAACCAAAGTAACATTTAAAATGAGATAACGAATACTAAAATTTTTAAAAGATACATTTTAATTAAAAAACATAAAAACACACGACAGACGTTTCGACTAAACACTAGTCCTCCTCAGTGTCATATACATACAAAGCACAACATTTACAATAAAATAATAAAACATCAAAACAAGATTAGGCATTCCGGAGGAACAGCTTTAGCCTCGTTCAAGGCAGAATGCTGTAATTTACTAAAAGCGCCCTCTAGAAAAATACGGGACTCGTACACATTTATATTTGAAGCTAAGATTTTAATGTTGTCGAAATCAGGAATATGATCATTATAGAGAGAATGAATTACGAGTTTCGATCATAAATCACCTGTTTTATATGCACGTTTAAATTCCTTTATTCTAATTTCTCCTGTTCTACCAATTTCACCGATATACGAGTACATAGAATCACAATTTTTACGAGAGATACTATAGATTACACGTAAACGTTTAAGAGAGCGGGCACAGCGGGTTTAAAGTTTGAGAGAAAGTTACTAATACGGAGTTGAGGTTTAAAGCTAGTAGACATATTTACTGTTCTGAGTAATTTAGGCATATTTTCGGTTATGCCTTTATAATAAGGGATAGTAATACGGTTAGTAAAATTTATAACTTTAGGATAAACTGATTTAGATGAAAAATAGAACTCTTCCTTACAACAATGACCTGTAACATGTGTATGAATTTTCAGTTCAATTGAATAAGGTGTTTAGACGCTATTGCACTTTAAAGAATTTGAGCCCATAGGGCAAAATAATAAGGAATATTTGTTTGTGTCCCTGTAAAAATCTATAAGTGCTAAATTCACCAAAAGCTATACAGTTCGTGTGATGGTGACTTATAACATGTGCATAAATTTTCAGCTGAGTCGAATTAGGCTTTTAAACGCTATTGCACTTTAAAAATTTGAGCCTATAGAGCATAAAGATAAGGAATTTTTCTTTGTGTCCCTGTAAAAAACTGTAAGTGCTAGATTCATCAAAGTGTATACAGTTTGTGTAAAGGTGACTTATAATATGTGTATAAATTTTCAGCTCACTCGAACAAGGCGTTTAGACGCAATCGCACTTTAAAAGATTTGTGATCAAAATAAGGAATTTTTCTCTGTTTTCTTATAAAGAAACTGTAAGTGCTAGATTCATCAAAATCTATACAGTTCGTACGACGATGACTTATAACACGTGTATAAATTTTCAGCTCAATCTAATGAGGCATTTAGACGCTATCGCACTTTAAAAAATTTGAGCCCGCAGGCCTTAACGATAAAGAATTTTTCTTTGTGTCCCTGTAAAAAACAGCAAAAGTGCTAGATTTAAATAAAAACTACGCAGTTTGTACAAGTGCTATATTTACCAAAATCAATAGGGCTCGTGCTACGGTGATTTACAAAATGCGTACTAAATTTCAGCTCATTCGAACAAAGCATTTAGACTCTATCGTGTTCACTCACATGCATACACACACACATGAATGCATACATCACCGTAAAACTAATCAAAATGAACTCTAGGGGCCTCAAAACTTGTAGAAACACCAAGGTATGGAAGTAGGATTTCTAACATGATTACAATACTTTCCTTACATACTGTATGTTCGGAAAGTAAAAATGAACAAAGAAATTACATTACAACTGCAGCTATGCATTACGAAAAATAAATAAATAAATAAATAAAAATAAAATTTCATCCATTTTTTCATGGTTTTGGGAGATTCGCTAATTTATTCAAATAATAAATTAAAAAATAAACATACAAAATGCATTAGTTCATTTACAGAAAAAATCATATTTTAAAATTTATTTGAGTGTAGTATATATGTATATATATGATACAGTTCATTCGTTTGCAGAAAACAAAGCTTGAATAACCATATAAATTTCCCGAATTAATTCATCCAGAAGACAAAACCTGAATAAAATAAAGCAATTTCTGTTTTAGAATATTGTCTTTTCATTGCTATGTGAAATTTTCATACGTCACGAGAAAAAAAGTAATAATAAATTAAATGTGGGGACTTTAGCTACGTCATGAGAAATTAATAATACAAATAACAAAATGGATACATGGGTATAAAATTTGAAATAAAGGGTTATGATGTCATTTTTAATTTCTTGGAAACGTTTGGACTTCAATGTATATATACAGTAGAACTTGGATAGTTTGAAGTTGAACGGACCAGAGAAAAATTCGAAATATCGAAAAATTCGAATTACATGTACTGTTTCGTCAAAAAAAGAGATATATTAAAAAATTTAAACTCTTCGATCAAAGATTTAACACATAAACTTTATATCTAAGAATACTGCTACATTCCTCCCCCCCCCCCCCCGATTAAATCAATACTTTTTACGAGCTTAATTATTCAACACTTTTTAAAAAATAGTCAGATATTTTTTATTTCTTCTTTAAGTACAATCTTTGTGTCATAGCATATGACTTGATACAAATATAGAACCTACTACATTAGACACGACTTTCATTTAAAAAAAACCTCGAAGTTCATGTATATTCACCATATCTTCTGATGGGGTGTAAGCTAAGGGCTTCTCTTGTATTTCCTTTCCTTATCCTCTTTTGAAAGACTGTTCAGATATATAATGCACTTTAGCTGAGAAAAATCTCGGGAACAAATTTTACTAAAATATTTGAAAGGTAATCGTATAAAAATTCGAATTATCCAAAAATAGAATTCGGATTATCCACCATTTTTTAACATTATTTTAATTTAAAATTCAAGGGACCAAGTAAACAATTCGAATTATCCAGAATTTCGAATTAAACAAGTTCGAATTATTCAAGTTTCACTGTATATGGTTTTGTATTATATTGTAAAAATCTGTAACAACATTTAAAATGAATTAAAATCACTTTTAATTTTGTAATGTTGGTATTTTCATTTATCTTTTGAATGCTGAGTTTTATAATGGTATTAATATCTTCAATTTATATATATATATATACAGTAAAACCTCTCTAAGTTGGACACCTACGGTTCCAAGAAAAAGTGTCTAACTTAGAGAGGTGCCCAACTTATAGGGGTGCTTACTTTTCTTGATTTAATTAAACTGTATCTATGCATGCTTTTTAACTTTTAATCACATCTACATATAATATAATTAAGTATCCACGACTTATATACAAAAAATAATTAATTTGCCGATTTAAAATTTAAATTTAAATTATGTTGTGGCCATTATAATACTTTCTTCTATAATTTTTTATATAATAGCGCTACCTACCAGTTAACATGCAAGAAAATTTAATCAATATAGCTTCTCACAAAAGATTTTGCACATGCATTTTGGTGTAATTTTATCCAATAGATACTGAGATAGTCATGTGGAAAATCAGAGAATGTGAGTAAAAGTAAAAGTAGCACCACCTGTATGCTGATCTACACCCAAATTAAGCTGGTATTCATTTTCATAACGGCCATCTCACATATGAAGTTTGGTGAATTTATTCACTCTAGAAACTGAGATATTGTTTTCCGGTGAATGGGGAAAACTGAAGCATAGCAGCAACACCTGTCAGCTGATATGCATTCAAATTGAATCAGCATCGTTTTTCACAACATATCTCTTTCATATTAAATTGAGTGCAATTATACACTCAAGTTATACTTGGTAAGAAAAATAAAAGGGATAAATGAAGAGGAACTCTACCAACCAAAATGTATTTTCTAAAAGCCAATTTTTAAACAGTCTAAGTCAAAACATGCCTGTAAGCTCTCTGTGGAATATTTAATAAAAAAAAAAAAGCAAGGATAATTCATGCAATTCAATAAAAAGATTCTTGCATTATGCACTAAATTACAGTAATTTGTGAATGTTTCAACTGAAGAAAAGAAGTATTTTTTATAAGATAAGGCATAGGTAAATTTAAATATATTGTGACAAGAAACTTTTTTTTTAGATATTTACAGTTTTTTCTACAAGGGATAAGTAAAATTTCCAAAATAAGAGTGAGAAAATGGAAGATTTATTTTTTTTTTCTGTCTCATCGGGTAAAAGTGTCCAACTTAGGACAGTAGTTCACTGTCTAACTTCCAAGTTAAAGGTGTGTTCAACTTATAGAGGTTGGACATAATGTTAATCCTATGGATACATTCCGTTCCGAGAAAAAGTTTCCAACTTAGAGGGGTGTCCAACTTGAGAGGTTTCACTGTATATATATATATATATATATATTAAGATGCAAAAGATGATGCCATTTGTTTTAAATATCATGTAAACCAATATCTAGTAACTGAAACTTGCAAGGAGAATTAATTTGTAAATACAAGTGTAAAAATCAAACGCTAGGCGAACGCAGACCAACTAAAAATATTATAATATGTTCTTGGTAAAAAGCATTTGAAACTAAATCAGAACTTAATATTCAAAGTACCTTTTTCTGATTTTTGAACCTCTTATAACCTTATGAGAAAGAAAAAAAAGTCAATATACAGCTTTTAATGCGATTACGAGTAAAGTGCCTTAACTTATAAACGTTACGTTCGTCCGCAACAGAAAGATCCACTGCTCATTTTTGGACTGCGTGCAAATTCAGTTTCATGCGCTAGTATAAAAATTCCGCCACTTGAGGGGCCGCGGTAGCCCAGTCGGTAGAGCGCCGGCCTCGTAATTGGAAGATTGCGGGTTCGGTACTCGAGCCGGCCAAAGACCGTCGTGTACACTAATGGTGGCTGGTGCACGTAAAATCTGTCGTGGCCGCAATGTCCTCCATGTTCCCATCAAAAATTATACCTCTGGGGGTTACCGAAGCGGGAGAGCCATCCCTTCCGTGGAGGATCAAAATTGTGATGGCATGTCTCCGGACCACCTCTAGGGGCGTGTCCCAGACCGTCGCCAATTGCCCATCTGCGCAGCACTAGTGCGACGTAAAACCCATCCATCCGCCACTTGAGTATTTGAGGAAGTCGAATGTGAAGCCAATGACAGTAATCTGGTGTGGAATTCACACTACTTTCTATAATCCTATATTATCATAGCTATATTATTGCAGTTTATGCTATATTATCATAGCTATATTATTGCAGTTATTTTTTTTTTTTTTTTTTTTTTTTTGTGCGTTGCCGCTTTGACTGCAGCACTCGTGCTTACTTTGTTCGCCTGATGAAGGGTCGTGTGTTTTTTCGACCCGAAACAATTGTTGCGAGTTTATTGCATTTTATGGTGTTTATTCAAAGTCTGTAAGTAATAAGTTTATGGTATAATATATTAAATACAGTATTAGAATATTTCTAGTGTACAACAACATTAAAATATTTTAGATTAAATTAGTTTTAGAAACAAAAATAAATTAATATAGAAAACATAGATTAAATTAGTTTTAGAAACGTTTGACACCAGTGAAGGGAACCAGAAGTTAGCGTATCTGTAATTTACAGCGTGGCCATAAAATAACTTCCCCTGTTTGGAAGCATCCTTCAGCTGAAACTAATGCATGGAATGAAAAAAAAAAGTGCCAGAAGTCGCCGAAAGAGAACATTTTAGCGCTGCTATCATGTATGCACTATGTAATTTATGCAATTTACCTCGATTTTGTAAATTTACACACATTGTATGGTGTCCTGAAGATCCTAATGTTCATTAATAAATTAATATTTTCCGTGAATTTAATATTTTATATCATTAATTCCTGCATGTGTATTTTTGTTTGCACGTTAATGAAATTACTCAATCTTTCACCCCTACTTTTTCCTTTTTCTTTTTCTTAACTTTTTTTTCTTTCTTTGTAATTAATAAGCTTTTTTTTTTTTTTTTTTTTTTTTGTTTCTAACAGCTTCAAAATGAAAATGACATATGCACTAGGGAGATTGCATTATCTACCTCGATTGTTCAAATTGCATACTGCGTACGTGACAGCAGCACCAAAATATCCTTTATCGGTGACTTTTGATACTATTTTTTTTTTCTTTTCTTTGGAGAAATCATCTATCCATGTCTTTCATAGTCTGTATATGAAATTTGGTTTCATTCAGTTGCTTAGTTTTGCTGCAGATCCTTCAGACAGGGAAAGATATTTTATGGCCACCCTGTATTTTCTTATACAATAACTCTATCAGAAAGTAGACAGTTTGATTTCCAGATGTCTTTAAATTTTTTATTTAAAATTTCTTTTCATATAAAAATTTTTCAGCAGTTATTGAAAACACTTTAATTACATTTAAAGTGTCATTTTTTTTTTTTTTTTTTTTTTTTTTGCGGCATGGGATATATGCTTTTTCGGCTTAGTCAATTAATTTACCAACTATGTCGATCGATAAAAAGTAACAAAAATAAATACATAATTTCTTTGAAGAAAATGCTAAATTTTTTTTAATATAAACAGTTAAAATTATTAATATTCACATGCTTTGGGTAAAATGTAAAAAAATAAAATAAAATAAATAAATCAATAAAAAAAAAAAAAAAAAAAAAAAAAAAAAACTTATACAGATTATGAAAGAAAGAAGAAGAATATATATATATATATTTCTAATGAGAGCTTATACAATTATTTTTTTTCTGCATGGCATTTAAATTAATGTAATCAAAAATATACTCGAAAAAAAATATATATATATAAATTAATAATTTACAAATGTAACAATAAAAGACGAAAAAATGAGTTATGATTTGAAGAAAACTACTGATGCCGCCAATGAAATTTTTAAAGCGTCAATATAATTCAGATAATCTTCAGAATTACACAAGTTAAACTACATATTCTATTATCAATAATTAAATAAAAAATTAAGGTTTATTCGAGTAAAATTTAAATAATTTTACAAATTCAAATGAAAGAAATGAGAGAAGAGAAAAGTAATCTTAAAAAATAGCAAATTATTATACACCATTTCGTCTTAAATTAAATTGCATAGAAAAATGTCATTACTGCTTTTTTATTAATAAAAAGTTTCTAATAAAAATACCTCACATCACAATTTACTTGTTTAATATAAAGCTTGTTCAACAATCGATTTGGAAAATTTTTCATTCGCGCAGTATAGCCCTCCGAGCAATCTCTATATTTAATTAAAGTTCTCAAGAGAAAAATTTCAACGTCGTAGACTACAGCGGAAAGATGGCTGATTAAATCTTTCAAAATATTTGAATTATCTCTTCAAAGCAAGGAGAAAGACAGAAATAGAAAAAAAAAATCTTAAGATTCGTTCTCTAGCAAACTGATAAATTAAACTCAGTGCAGTAATCTTACGCTTCAGACATGGAAATTTTCAAAAAATGAAGTTAAAGAAACGAATTAACATTTATGAGATAATTTTAATGCGATTTTGTGTGAAATAATCTAGATTAATTAAGCTTAACATTATTATTAGGCTGAGGACTGAGCAATTTGCGTAATTAGGGTAGTTTATACTGTGAATTGCACGATAAACTATTAAGTCCTTATTTTGATTGGATATGCACCATTTAAAAAATTTCGAAAGTTGTAAATGCCAAATTTAAGTAAATAGAAAATTATTATTCCGAAATCTAAAGATATTTGTTTCAGAAAGCAATAATATTTTCAGATTAGTTTGGGGCCACACATTTCTCAGTTCTGTGGAGTGTCAAATTATTTATTTCAGCATTTAAGAAGGTTGAAAATTATAAAAATAATTTTCAGAAAGTCATTGATTTTTAGTTGTAATTTTACAAATACATTTTAAACAGTAATCAACTCTCAAAAATAAATCTAAAAAAGGGTACTCTTGCTATTTTTTTTCATACATATTGCATTTACTCATTCTCTTACTTTGCTAGTATTAAAAAAGAAAACAACTTTACTGTTCTTTAATACACCAACACAACTTTAAATAATTCCCTATCTACTTCTACTCGAAAGTTTTTACTACTGATTGCATGTACTACTTAGAACTACAGAAAACAAAACCATGCTTTTTTGTGATATGTACCATTATCAGCGAAATTTCTTGTAATTAATAATCATTAAAAAGCATCAAAAGATAAAACCACACTTTAAAACACATCATCCATTTATTAAAATCAAATTTACAAATCTAAAGAACAAAGTTTTTTGCCATGAGTTACATGGCATGTTCAGGTCAAACAGAGCACTTTAGCAAGGTACAAAGAAAAAAGTCAGCTATGTACAGTGGTGGACATAATTATAAGACACCTATCTAATTTGACAAATAGTGAAAGAAAAGATTTAGAGCTTAAAAATGTTTTATCAAATACGTCAAAAACATAAATTTATTCTGTCATCATATATAATTATTTTATAATAATGACATTTTCATACAATTTAATGAAAAATCTTAAAAACATAATGGACAAAATTATAAGACACCAACCGTTTTTTTCCAAATACAGTGGTCAACATAATTAGCAGACACTAATGGTCTAAAAGAAAATCTTCTAACATGGTTATTCAATATTTGGTGGAGCCGCCGTTGTTTTTTATAACATGAAAGATGCGATTCGGCATCGACTCTATCAATTCTAACAAAATATCGCAAGACAGTTCTTCCCAAGCACATTTTATAGCATTCTTTAGGTCTTCGACACATATAAACTGCCTCCCATTGCGGTAAACCGTACGAGCTAAGATCCCCCACAAGTTTTCGATGGGATTTAAGTCTGGGAAACGAGAAAGCCACAGGAGAACATTCATATTTTCCTCTGAAAGCCACTTTTTTATTTCGTGTGATGCATGAATCTGCGCGTTATCGTGCTCGAAAGTGTAGTTTTCGCCACAAAGAAGTTCACCGTATATGGCTAGTTGATCTTTAAGAAGATTCTTATACTTTTCGGAATTCATTCTTGAATGCACAAAAACAATATCTGTTTTCCCTTGAGCCGAAAAGCCAGCCCAAACCATTACTGAGCCTCCATCCATTTGGCGGCTCATTAGTACATGAGGAGACTTCCGTAAATCAGGCCAATAATATTGAAACCCGTCAGGACCATCCAGGTTAAACTTTTTTTCATCAGAAAACAACACAGAGTACCATTTGGAGGTTCAGGCCATAGTTTGTTTAGCAAAGTTTAGACGCTCCATTTTGTGCCGGCTTAGAAGCGGTGGTTTTTTCTTCAATTTTTTATATTTCACATAGGAAGCATTATGCAACACTCTGCGAATGGTTCTCCTTGAACAATTCAGTTTCAAAGCATTTTTAATGCCTGTAGTGGTCATCTAATTCTGTGTAGCGAGCGAAAGCACATGGCGTCTGTCTCTCGAGGACAAGTAAGGAGTACGTCCAGATCTTTTAATCACCGATCCATTAATTCCTCTTTTCAAAACATTTCTAATGGACAATATTCCTGTGACGTCACAGTGGGTAAAATCGCCGAACACGTGGCCGATATTTTGTAAACAAATTAGATTCAAGATGCCATTTTATTGTTACGCATAACATTTTCCTAAATATTTCTTCAGTGAAACTTAATAATCAGATATCTGTTCAAACAAGAACAAAATAGAAATGTAAACAACTGAATCGAATGATAAAGTTAAGAATATTCCATATCGTAAAATTGCAGAACATTTTATGTATACACACATATATATATAATGAATAAAAGATTAATAAGAACATTTTATACACACACACATATATATAGACAACAAAGCTTAAATAATTAGAATTTCAATCACTTTAATAAAGGAATTTATTAAATGGAACATCCATTTAAATTTGTTAACATCGCCACAGTTCACATGGCAACTTTTAATAATACATATGCTGATTAATATTAAAGTATATTACTAAAACTGGATTAAAAACAAAACAAAGGTATCACTATATCACTCTTACTTCAATTTCATATAATCTGTAACTCTTATAAATAATATTGCAAGATAAAAATTTGTAGACCACAATGCTTTGCTATGGTAGAGTTGAGAATTGTTTTCCGAAAACAGCTGATTTTTTATAGTCTCGAACCCAAAGGAGGAATATGGTCCATTGCACGTATAGAGCGTTTAATAACTTTTGAAATTTTATTAATTGAAGCATCAGTTCCACTTAATCTCCAAATTTTGCGAATTTCACTTTCTTTTAATTCTGTACCTCGTGCCATGTTTTTAAATGCGTGAAGTCGGTTATCGTCTGCTTTAGTTAACTGCTGACGTCATAACAGCGTGCATAAAATTTTCATATTGCACATTAGTTTCGAAAAAAAAAAAAAAAAAAGCAGGTGTTTTAATTAAAATGTTAGGGTGTGTTATAATTTTGTTCATGGTATTTTTAATTTCTTTTATTAAACTCTATAAAAATATCCTTTCTGTAAAACAATTACGTGTGATAGCAGAATAAATTTATGTTTTTGACGTATTTGATAATACATTTTTAAGCTCTGAATCTTTTCTTTTACTATCTGTCAAATTAGATAGGTGTCTTATAATTATGTCCACCACTGTATATAACGACTCTTGAGGATGGTTATAGATATAAGAAGCTTAACAATATCTAAGTACATATTGTCAAGCTTATTTTTTATTATTTTTTGTAGTCATATTTTATTAGTCATATTTTTATACGTTCCCGTCATGTAATCTTTAAAGAAATAAATTGAACAATATGTGCTCACATATTGTCCAACTTCTTATATAACCATTTTCTTTTTATATCTATAACCTTCTTATATCTGTCACACGCAGTTTTTAACGTTTTTTAATAATTAAAATGTACAGTGTTTTCTAAAAATCTCAATTTAAGAGATTATGTTTTAGTATAATTAATAATCATAATTAACCAATATTATTTTTACTCTATATGTGCTTTTATTATTAGTAAAAGTATAGACATGTTTATGAATGTTAAACATTTTGAATAATTCGAAAAAATGTTGATACCGTTTAATTGTCCATAGTTAATTTTCATTTTGGATTAAACTTCTTTTTTTATTAATTTTTATTTATCTAAGGTATCTTTCTTCACTTAGCTATTACTGGAAAATATTTTTATAGACACGACAAGTAACACACATTTTTTAATGAAACTCATTTCGTTGAAACATTTCTTTTTTGAAAACATGTATTTTTTATTTATTTATTTATTTTAACTAAATTTCCCGTACATAAAATTCGATGAGTGACAAAGAAAAGTTCAGTTTAATTTTAAGTGAGTTTTGAATGCAATTTCATCACGAAAGAAAAGGCAGTGTTCCGCTTCAGTTCACCGAGTTTTTAAGTTACAGAAAACCAGATTGAATGCGAGGAATTCGTACTACTCTGAAATACTTTTCCGGACTTGTAAATTCCCGGGGCACTTCATCTCATCAAATCTGTTCTCCGACATACACCACCACTTTCACTTCTGGGACGTATTCTTTTAGCATCGCAAGTCCTGTCCTAAGGGACAGGGGTCCCGCGCTGGCCATTAGGTTTATTAAGAAGGGCAACTCATCGCTTTGATGAGTGCCCTTCCCCAGCTACCCCTGATGACCGTGTAGTACAATCCTCAGGTGTGATAGGCGAGTGTAGCTTTACGAAATGTGTTTGTAAGTGACAATTGGAGTGCGGATAAAATTCAAATATCAAACGCTATATAATAGGATCCGCTTATAACGAGCCCGCATTTAATGAATTTCGGATGTAACGAGAAAAATGAAGTATTTTTCTTGGTTTTAACTTTAAAAATGCGCTGGAGTGTACTCTTTCAGCGAACTTTCTTTTTTCTTTCTTTCTTTTTCTTTCTTTCTTTTTTTTCTTTTTTTTTTTTTTTTCAACTTTATTTTACTCGGATTTAACAAGAGAAATATATATGATATACATAACGTAATATAATTACAGAAATAATGAAACAAAATTCTTTTAAGAATGAAAAATATATAGTGTCCCTAGAATTTTCCGATTAGCTCTTTCGAAGAAAAAATAAACATTAGGGGAGAACCGTGTATTATGGACCATCGTGTAATACGGACCATGACGATATTTGTATGTTCAACACTAGATGGTGAAAACATCTCACTGAGTTTAGTGAATATTATTGTTATCTAAAGCAGGAAGTGACTTGTACGTATTTGGACGATTATGAAATTGAGTTTTCGGTTTATATGATCACTGATGTAACAAGTATGTTAAAATGAAAGTATTACTTTCTACTGTTAGGTAATATAGTATTCGCGTTAATCGTAGCAAATGTACTTATTTTATGAACAATTTAGACATGCGTTTCATGGGCATCAATTTGCATAGCGATTTTTGATTGGGAACCACGTTGCTATGTTTACACGTGTAATATGAACCATGCTGTGTTGTGTAATATGGACCAGTGGTCCATAATAAAAACAGAGATATTTTGTTAATGCTCGGCGTACATATGTCGCATACTCAAAATCTTGAGGTTATAGACTAGGCCAGGGAAGCAGAGGTAATCAAATTATCAATTCTTTCGCACACTACCCATTGGATATAAACTTTAGATCTCCCTCTGTTTTTTTCGTCCATTAACTGTTTTTTTTTCGTCCATTTCTACTATTCCCAAGAGATGTACAAGTGTGTGAGGGAACATACTGGACAGTTCGTTTCACAATTCCAAGTGTGTCAACTGTTGAAGAATGGGAAGGACCGCTATGGACCACTTGGTCCATATTACACATACGTTCGAGTAATATGGACTCCCGATACGTAAATAAAATAATTATTTTCTGCAATTATTAATAGTTCCCAGAGTACTTTACCAAGTTTAAACTATGTAACTATGCAATTGTAATGAGCAGCCACCAAATGAAATCTTTTTATTTTAATAATTTAAGTTTTATGAGCATTCTTGCTTAGGGGGTCCATAATACACGGTTCTCCCCTATTTTAAATTAAATACAACATAAAAAAAAAAAAAAAAAAAAAAAAAAAAATCCGGGATGCTCTTGGTAAATTCGGGGTAATTAGTTGCTTAATATTTAATATTTCCTTGAATATATCAGTAACCATCAAATATATCATAAAATTTATCATTAAAACAGATTATTCTCAGGAATTCTCTAAATCCAAATTCTTCCATTTACTCATGTAATCTCCAAATTTATAAAACTCAGGAATGTTTGTTATATATCCCTAAAATTTTTCTAAGTATTCCATAAAAAAAGAAAATTAGAAAAGACAAAATCTATGCCAACTATCCCTGGTCTCCCCTACAATAATTTGCTTCTGTTGTTTCTGCTGGACATCATCACTTATGTGACGATATACTTAGTGGAGAGTATGTTCGACGTTAAGATATCGTCACCAATATCATTGTACTTACTGATTGCAACTATTATTCTCTGTTAAAAAAAAAAAAAAAAAAAAAAAAAAAACAGTAACGCTTATTTTTGTATCCCGAGGACATCATGTCCATTTCGTGAAAAGAGTTAACACAATGTTCTTGATGTGCATATTTTGCTTTATGTAGAGGCATTAAGCACTATGTGCAGTTACTATAGAGGAGGCATGATAATAGAAAATAATAATAATTAAATAATTAAAAAAAAAAAAAAAGATAATCTCATTAGACTAATGTCGTCATTTTTTCTTATTATATCATTGAACTGAGTCCACGAGCTTAAATATTGTCCATTTATAAATCTTATTTTATTTTTTATTTCATTTTGCACGCG
This sequence comes from Salticus scenicus, assembly GCA_963930645.1. Classification (NCBI taxonomy): domain Eukaryota; kingdom Metazoa; phylum Arthropoda; class Arachnida; order Araneae; family Salticidae; genus Salticus; species Salticus scenicus. The sequence continues at coordinate 55,836,497 of OZ005655.1, forward strand.
CGCTTTTTATTTCCTAATTCAAAATTATTAAAAAAATATTTTTCGATACTGTCTCTTTCGAAACTGATTATTATTAATTGTCCTTTCTTTTTCTTAAAATAATAATAATAATAATAATAATAATAATAATAATAATAATAATAAAATTAAAAAAATGATGAAATTCTGGCAAAAGCAGAATTTAGTTTAGTAGGAGGACTATTAGTTTTTTTTTTTTTTTTTTCAAATTATAACATCGTTTTCAAATTATTCAATTATATTTTCGATAAATTTTCGATTTCGATAAATGTCCAACTACCGTAAAACTGGCATCATAAAAATCCGTAGTTTGAGTCCTCAGTCCTAATAAAACCATGTCCATTTTCATTATTCATGACAAATGTGTTTATAAGATCATTAACATCATTCCTAAAAAATATAGTACTGATCATGGTTTCCTTTACCTCCGGGATACAGATATAAGCGCAAGCGTAAAGTTACTTTTTTTTTTTTTTTTCAGTGAATAATAGTTGCAACCAATAAGTACAATGATATTAAGGACGATATTATACTTAGTGGACATACTCTCCACAAGTATATCGTCGCATAAGTGATGATATCTAGAAACAGCAAAAGTAAATGATTGTAGGGGAGAACAAGTCTAGTTGGCACAGATTCTGGTTTTTGACTTTTTCAGTTTTTTTTTGTGCAATACTTACAGAAATTTTGATGAATGCAACGGAAAGCTTTTTGGATGCAAACTCTTGTATGACCCATCAGTTAAATACGTGTTTAAACAACGCAAAAAACACATTTCTGAAGAACTTGCAATTATGCCAACTAACTAGTTGGCATATCCGTAAGGTCGAGTTGTCAAAACGTGATATGAATAAGGATACTTAGGCATAACACAGAATTTTTCGAGGAAAACATTTTATTTTTTCGAGACATGTTATTTTAATTATATTTGGCCAATAATTTCTGCTTTAATGTATAAACAAGAAGGGAGTTAGTCAAAAATAAATTATGTTTATTATTAACTATAGATATTCAAACAGAACTAGCTCAATGTTTGAAATTAATCACAAATGAATAGAAATTACGCGCTCGTTTCTTTTTCTTTTTTTAAACTGGTGGATTCAAGTTTTTGCAAATTAGTGTTTCGAAAAAGGGCTGGCTCTATTGAGTTTTTAAAACTATTTTCATGTGACTTTACGATATGTATATTAATTGGTTAGCATTTTGCACAAGAAAATTAGTCGGCTTCTAATTGATTAAGCCATTTTTAAGTTTTCTGACCACATTATCTCAAAAATAAGTTCGTAATATGTGCTGTAGCGGGTACACTGCAAACGCACGCGCACAAAAATAACACATTTAAGAACACATTTTGTCCTCAAATTAACTTTTTGGTGTTCTAAGCTGAACACTTCATAAGAAACATAATTGCAACAGACATAATTGCATAAGAAACATAATTTAGTGTTATGCTTATTTGAAATAAAAATCGCTTGCACTCATCATAGAAAAATAATTTTAATAAGTGATAAATAAAAAAATTAAATTATCGAATAAAAAATTTGCTCTGCATGAATTTTAATAGTAAAATATAGAAGAAAATTTTGTGATACTAGTTTCTGTTACAACATACTAGTTTCGTTTTCTCACCTTTAGCAGCCTTCTGAATCTAATCCCCATAATACACACTGCTGAGCAAATTATTAAGAAAACGTCTGCATATTATTTCACGGGATAGGCTATTCTGTTTAATAAGCGTTTTTAAAGTGTTTCAACGTTAAAGATGAATGTGTTTTAGAAATGTTCTAAAAAGCGTTTAGAATATGTGTGGGATTTTAAATTTTGATCGAAACACTATCTGAACACATTTCTTGTCCTTGTAATTGTCAACAACACTTCCACAACATTTTTTTTTCCCTCGCGCAACACAATCGCAACACATTCCTAATACAATCACAACACTTTTAGTTAGAAGTGTTTACTCTTACGTTCTAATAGCGTTGCAAAAGTGTTTCACGCATTTGCAGTGTAATGGAAGTCATGTGGTTGTTATACCATTTTATTATTATTATTATTATTATTATTACTTAACATAGTTGCAATTTTGCTAGAATATATAACATTTTTACATTTTTATTTACTTATTTTTTCAATCTATAAATTGTTATTAGTTCTTGGGGAATTACACTGCGTTTAGGTTCGATAAATATTAAATATTGTTCTGCAAAAGCTAAATCCCTTATCAAATTATGTTTTTTCTCTTCATCCTCAAATTTAGAGTCGCTTTGCTCAAAGACATTTCTCCTGCAACTGAACCTTCATCATCACATTCCAACCACTTTATTGTCTTTTTCTATTTTTTCTACCCCTTATTCTTCTTCCCTTTTTCTTTTTTTGTCGTAGAATTTTAAGTTGACACTTTTAATGTGGGCATTCAATTCTACTACAGCCTTTGTTTCAGCAGTGGACTAGCGTCACATGCAATGTGGCTGTTAGAAAAAAAACGCGTCGGAGTTTTAGTTGAGCTCAAAACGTAAAATTACAGGACTTTTTTTTTTTTTCTTTTCCGTAAAAAAAAAAAAAAAAAAAAAAAAAAAAGAAGAAGAAGAAGGAGCAGCGTGGATTAATGGTATTTGATTGGAAAGGAACAGCTAGGACTTTAGGCTATTGTATATTAAAGGAACGCGGATTGAGGATACACGAATGGGAAGGAAACAGCTCGGATTTCAGGTGTTTGTGGAATAGAAGCACAGATTAACGGTACTCGATTGTATGCAAATTGACTAGAGGATAAGGGTTAATTCAATTGTGAATTCTATGTGCTACGTACAGTTTTACATTTTGTGCTTAACATAAAGTGAAGCTTAAAAAACAAATTATTACGTGTACAAATATTGTACATTGGTTTGTAATAACATAGTAAAAACATATTAAAATATAAACGATAGACTGTAAATAGATTGCAAATGATCATTAACATATTCATTAATTAATATTTATTTCAAATCACATTACAAATTAAAATAATTGGGTGAAGAAACGATGAAAATGAAATGCAATATTTAAAAAATAAATAATGATTTTGATAGTGAAAATAATCCATGTTATTGCAAAAACAGATTAAAAAAAAAAAAGAATCTACAGAACCAATCAAATTGTACCACTTATACGAAGCGACTCTCTCAAAAAAGACATTTTGTTGAAACTTAATTGAAAGTCTATTCAAATTCTTCCCTATCAGTCTTTATTTATTACCCCTAATAAGTAATTTCTGTTTCAATTATTTCTATACTCTGTGTTTTCTATATGTTTTGAAGTGGAACATAATGAAATTAAATTGCTTTATTATGAAGTTTGTTTTATTGTAACTTTAACAACGTCAAAAATCTCTCATTCACTTTCTGTTCAGAAATGAAGTCTCAATGGCAGTGAACATGATTTACCATTGAGTAATCCAAAAGAACGATCACGAAATCGTGACCAACTGACATACTCATTCTTTTAACCCGACACTTGTGTTTTTACTTTCAAATAAAGTCATGAAACGTCATTCCAGACCACAATCATATATTCCTTACATCTTATAGTCATTACTGTGTTGCCAGCACACAGTTGGGTAATCATTATCTATCCGACACTCGCTTTCATTTTTGTGGGCACGTGCTTTCGCTGTGCGCTCATTCCGGTTCGCCGCTCATCGGAGTTGTCCATGGATGATACAGAGAAAGTAAAATCCCTTAATTGGTGGCCCCGAGATCGCTTCGATTAACTTTCAACCGTGGTGTAGAGTTACGAGAGTGCCTGGTGACTAATTGGAATAAAACGGCAAGTCTTTGTCGTCAATTAATACAGTGGCGGTGTCGAGTTTCATAGAGGTAAGATGACTGATATAAAATATTTTACGAGAGGTTGGGATAAAATGTTGCAATATGAAATAAAGATTTTTCACAGATCAGGTAATATTTAAAAGTTACGAGTATGTGCACATGTCAAGGAGAAATTCTTCGCTAGGCAATAACTCATTTATGATAATCATGAAAGGGATACCAAAATAACGCATCTTTAACAAAAGAACTGATGTTTCAAAGACGCTTTTAAATCTACGATTTTATATATAAATAAAGTTCCTCTTCTCTAAATTGAAATTTTATGTATAATAATTCCATATTAAAGGTAGCATATAAAATCCTGCTCATTAAATATGTATAATAAGACGTTAGTTTTAAGGATCGGAAGAACTCTGGGAAAGATCAGATTCTCTAGCATATTGCATAATTTATGAATGTTTCTTCTTATGCACCAGATTTATGTTCTACACGTGAAGTCTAATTGTTTCGCATAATGTTTCTAGAAAAGCTCGTTGCGACCACATATAAGTTGGACAAAGAACTCCACTTTAAATTTTATATCCATCTTATAGTTCACTTGCCACTTCTTTCTCAGAAGACCTATAAAAAAGAAAGACTAAGAAAAACAAAGAACTGATGAAAAATTTTTGTACTTAGAACAAATCCAATTACAAGGGCTCATAAGACGGGTCTTAGTTTGGGACCTTTAATTATTATTATTATTTACACATAACGGATTCAAATCCTATATATTTGAACTCTCAAAAAAGGCTTTAATCTATGGAAAATACAATATGATTTCATCAAATTTTGGAAGGTGGGGAAAAAAAAAAAAAAAAAGATATTTTAGGGTTTTATTTTTATATTGAAATTGGCTGATTTTTTCCGTTTATTTAATTTTGAAATGATACTTCCATGTCATTAAAAACTAGTATAATGTGTAATTTTACAATTGTAGTTAAAGAATATAGAGAGAGTTAAAAAAAATAATAATAATAACTTAGAAGGGAAATCTATAAAGAAATTTTTGACAGGCATACTGATTTTGATCGCTAATCCTTAAAGGAAAAACTAATATTCTGTTAAATAATTAATTTAGTCCTATTGTTACAGAAGGTCAAATTTTCCTAAAATTAACGGTAAAATGCTGCAAAGAAGAATAGATAAAAAAAAAATAATATCTGGAGGTTTTAGATAAATAAATATTATTCTACAGAGTTTGCTTTATTTTTATTTGATTTATATTGAATTTTGCTCATCATTTTCACAAAAAATATGCAGAGTGCAATCTTACATTCAAATTTTGAGCCCTTTTAAAAGATTTTATTCTTTTACTTTTCTTCTTTTCTTGATTTCGATGCATTTTCTCCAACAACATATATATATATATATTTTTAATTCCAAAAATGTGTTTTTCTCAAAAAACAAACATTTGATATACAAAATTAAATTAATGACATTCATTCAATTTTTTAAGACAAAATTCGTTTAGAAATAAGCCCTCTATCAAAATAATGTGTTTATTTTCTCCTTTTTATTTACACTTTATTATTACGAAAATTTTTATTATGTTTACAACATTTTCATAATCTAAAGACATCACCATCATTATAATCACAGCATCAATTAAATACACTGTCAAAGATGTTACATTAAGATAAACGTGTTAGCAGATGTATACGATGAAAATATAACATTGGCATAAGGACAAAGAGTGAAGCCGAGCAATGATAAACTGACGTAAATTAAGTTTAATAATCGCTAGAAAATGGGAGAGTACCTACTAAAATAGGCAAATAGTGTTAGCGCCCGTCGATCTTTAAACTCATTTACTTCAGACTGCATGTGATGAAAAAAAGAGAAAAAAAAAAAAAAAAAACAAGAGCATAGTTAAAGATACTAAAGCGAGAAAAAAAAAAGAGGAAGAAAAAAATAATTGGGTAAAAGAAAAACTCATCCTGAAAAAGACGTCCGCTAATGTAACTTTGGGACACGGGGGTGACAGCGGGGAGCGAGAGAAAAAAAAAAAATGCATAATTCACGGTGTGTTTTGTGGGTTTTTGCCTAAGACAAAAACATTTAATCACATTTCCTTCGAATACTTAAGAAAAGAAGAGATTTTTTTGTGAACTTTTTCTTGCTCCCCCCCTCCCCCTTTTTTTTTTCCTTTCCGGCATGTTTCGTTTCCCCATTTTGCGAGAAACTAAAAGTAATATTTGTTGAAAAAAAAAAAAAAAAAAAAAAAAAAACGCATCGGCGGCAATAACTTATCAATTTTCTCCCTTGTCTTTAACCCCGTTTTTCTGGGTAAAGACAGAAATAGCAAATTTGCATAATGGAGGAAAGTACTTTGTTGACTAAATGTATTTAGGAATTTTGATGGCTGTTACTTTAAACAAAAAATTGTTTATTTTTGCTCTTATTTATTCATTTGTCGGTTGCATGCATTATTTTGATGAAATTTTGCTACAATTTCGACATTTTATCTCCCTCCTACATAGCTTATTCAAGGATCTAACCGCTGCGCATTTACATAGAGAGACATAATATAAATTTCCTGGTCTGTAATTTTTACTTTTCGTAAGATGAAATGCTCACTTATTAAAGACAACGATACTTGTTCTAGATAATATGCATAAAGTAGTAACCAAATAAATTTACATACTTAATAGCTTTGGTTATTGTAATATAACAGTATGAAGTATGAAAACAATTTTTTTCATCTAATGAAAGAGAATAATTAATACAAGTTAAAAAAAAAATATTTTTTAAAATTTTTATGGTAATCATTTACACACACTTATATATAACATTTTTAAATTAGAATAAAAAAATATTTTATTTCCAGATAAGTCTTCTACTGAGATTAAAAAAAAAAAAATATATATATATATATATTATTATTATTATTATTATTATAACAATGATAAGTAATACTGGAACTTTGGCCAAAATAGAAATTTATATCCACAACGTTGTTAAAATTTTTGTACCATATTAAAATAAGTTCAATAGCAGCATACGTTCTACCATTATTTTCTGAAATATTTTTACTGCTGTAGTATGCCACATTTCACACATTTCTTTATTTTACAGTTGAAGAAATTAGAAAAGAACAGAAATTTTCTAGAAATTTTGAAGATCGTATGGGGCTACCAACTGAAAGTTTTGTTCAAGATTGGAAAGTTTCATGGAGTGATGTGGGTCAAATTTGTCTGAATAATTTAGAACAAATATTTAAATTTAATATCAGCCTTAATGAATGTGTGCAGTACGCTCAACTGGAGATTGAAGGAAGTGGCAAATCCCCACCCTCATCCAGCACAATGTAATATATGTTTAATAAAATTGTTTCTGAAACTATTTTCAACTATTTTTAAAGTATGATTTTATACAGTACTTGTTATCTTACCCCTTAATCTACAGTTTCTCTTTATAGTATTCAAGTTCAGGGTAAGAGAAAGTTGTATGAGGGACACGCCATTTATTATTATTATTATTAATATTATTATATTTTGGATAAAGCTTCAATATTATTTTCAAATCTTTCAATGGCTGAACGCAATAACTAAGAAAATTTTTTAATAAGGACTTTATCTGATAGTTTTTCTAAATTTGTAGGCGATGAATATTACTGTCAATTTTAAATATTTGCCCTCAAAAAATTGAAAAGTGTTTATGATTTCGATTTGTTTGTCTGTCTGTCCTTACGTCTGCCCACCCTTTAATTTCAGTAAATATTATTACATTGCTTAGAAACTTATATATATGTTATCCAAATTCACCATGTCATGTTTCCTACTGAAAATAATATAAAAAGCGGGAATGATTCATTGGCAGGGGCAATAAAAGAAATTCCAAATCATGACGTTTTATGAGATGTATTTCTATGAAGCATAATAATTTATCGAGTAATGCATGAAATTTACAAGAATTATTATAAATATGATTAAAAATCTGACAATATTTTTCTTTTTTTCTCTAATTAAAGTTCATGTTGAGTTAAAAGTATTTAGACTTTTGTAATGACCTCTTTGTGAATGAAATCAGTTCAATATTACTATTTTAAGCTACTTTTCTAGAGATTCTTTTGCTTTTATACATAATTTGAAAAAATATTTATAATATACGAATTGAGATGTTTGCATATTTCATGGTTATATATATATATATATATATATATATATATATATATATATATATATAACTACTAAAATTTATAATGATAACTTATATATATATATATATATATATATATATATATATATATATAACTACTAAAATTTATAATGATAACTTATATATATATATATATATATAAGATTTAAATTGTTTCAGAAAGTGGACAGCTTGGATCCAGTAACAACTTTTTATTCTGTTTTGTTGCTCTTGAATAAGGATATTTGCTGCGCGTATAAGTTAATAAATTTTTCTGGAACTGTAGCAAGAAAAAGAGGAAAGGAAAATAAATACTTAAATAATTTCATTTAAGAAAAAGATTTGGCACAAAACTCAAATTCTTTAAAAGGTGTTTTTTCCTTTAATACTAGAAAATAACACATTTATTTTCAATTTCCTAAGAATGCTAATTTCTCGGAAATAAAATAATCTCCTTAACATTTTTTTTTTCTTGTAATGATCTTCTTCTCTTTTTCCTCTTTCTTATTTTACTTTACTTTACTTTCTTTCTCTCTCTCTCTCTCTCTCTCTCTTTTTTTTTTCTTTTATAAAATGTGCCACTGATTTTGTTCACGCCTAATCACAATTTACTTTTTATTTTACACATGTCTGATGTTTATAGAAAACAAGGTGTTACACTTTGAGGGTGGGGGGTAAGATTCAGAACAGGTGAGATACGCCCCAGATTATACATGCTTAGGAAAAAAGGAGGGGGTCCTTTTAACTCAATTGCTCTGTTACTGCCATCCCGTGGGACATTGTTGCTACCACTTAGAACTAATTACTTTGAGCCATCGTGTAAAAATAAAAAGAAAACCCGTCAAATTGACCCAATTTGGTAATCTATCCGGAATTCCAAAAAGCAAACAGATGCTTCTTCACACAATTAAGCTGATTAAATCCATTGCAAAAGCCAGTTTGTATAAAGAAGATGGATAACTATTGAAATAAGTGGCTATATATGCAAAAGAGATGATGAGGCATTTATAGAAAAAACAAGAGAGTTTTGTAAACGGGATATAATTTAGGTTTGTATCCACAAAAATTGTGTTTCACTTATATGTTTTCTATGCATATATATATTTTTTTCATAAATAATTAGCTTAAAGTGGAACTGATTTGTGAAATATTTATAAGTATAATATGAAACTTGAATGCATTATTAAATTTAAGTTGTAAATTTTTCATTTGTTTTTTAGAATTTACGTCTTACAATTTACATCCTTTTCCTAACAATGTTTATTGTTATAGATATAGTTCAGTTAAAAAGTCAAATTTTAATTTATTTTTATTGATTACTTGCCACTTATACCTAATGTTTAATTTTACAGTTACAGTTGAGTTACATTCACTTATAATTCAATAAGAAGTACATTGTTAGCATTATGTATTTGGAATATTTTCTGAAAACATAAGGAACATACAATAAATTCCTCAGAGTTTAATGTATTGGTAATGCTCTGAATGGAATTTAAAAACACAATTATTTAGTTCTAATTTAGAAATTTAGATTTAGCTTTTCTTCCATTTGTCAGGAAAACTAAGTATAATCTAGAATTAAATGATTAATTGTATTTTTAATATTGTTGAAATGTATTGATTGTATGAAAAATTTATAACAATGGCGATATTATTTTAGACTTATTCAATTATATCGCTACGTTTTTCAGCCAGTCTTAATTTATCAATTTACACTTTTTTTTTTAGTGTTTCCAGAATCTTAAGAAAATCTTAAAGAAATCTTAAACTTCAAATAGCTGACGAAGTTTTTAAATGTTGATAGGGAATAATGTTCACACAGTCATATAAGTAATATTTTAAAGTTGTTCTCTTATTTTTACGATAGAAAAAAGTTTTAAAGCAGAATCTTTCTTTACGATCATTCGTTCTTTCAATAATGTATACACAATCTAACAAACGAACCCACAGTCAAAGAAACTGTGCAACATACACACTGACACTATATACAGTCTTTGCACGTATTTGAAATTGCATATAACTAACTTTTAATAGCAATTTTTATTATAAAATAAGCCTATGAATAAATAAAAGAATGGTTAGGCGATAGTAGCAAAAGAGTCCTTAAAAGAAGGCTGGTCCGTGCCAGCACTGTGCATTGATTTTGTAATTTTCGGATACCCCAAGCCTCAAAACGTGTTAAAGCGTCAAAAACGTAAGATAGAAAATTTTCGCGAATATCTAAGCTCTCGATATTTATAATATGATGGAGAATTAGTAAACTCGATAAAGGCGTATTGAATGTTAAATACACTACTGCTCCTTAAACAATTAGAACTAAGTTTACTTATATCCCCCCCCTCCCCATTTTTTTTCATTCTTCAAAACTTTATTTTATTAATAAAATAGAGCATTTTCATAAGCAAAATTAAAAATTAAAGTATCGAATTCTGAATGAATATTATTAATAAAAGGAATAATTTTCAATGTCAATAAGCATTTTGCCGTGAATTGAACTTTTTAAAATTGAAAAAATTAAAACAAAACTAATCCTTTTAGGTATTATATTCTTTCTTTCTTTCTTTTTTTTTTAATACGAAATACTTCTTTATTCAAATTTTAAGCTACTTTATAGATCAATTATAGATTTGTAGTTGTACTTTATTGAACCGTAAATAAAATTTGCTGCAAAACAATTCTTCACGTTCACAACATAGCATGAAAAAAAAAACTAATTTTTAAAAGACTGCTCCTTTAAAAAGGAAAGGAACTAAATTCAAAAATTTTAGGTGTTTTTCTAACATTTATTGACCAATTTGTATCTATAATTTTAACAATTTAAATCTCTCTTTAAGATTATGTGTGTTGTTTAAAATTCACTTTCGTAGTGATTTTTTATCATTGCTAAAACTTACTTTTTCTACCGGAAAAGGAAAAAAAAAATACTTTTTAAGCTGTACTTACACATAATTTACATTTTGTACGAACAAGTTATTATAAACGAAAGCTTAAGAAGCTTATTAATTCCTTCAATAAATTTGAAAAACGACACACGAGAAAGTTTTCAAAAACAAAAACTAAAAGAGAAAGTTTTCGATTTCTTGATAAATAAAAGAAAAAGAAGGAAAAGACAAGCTTTTAGCTTTTGTAATAAAACGTTCGTGCTCTCCCATGCTTTCGGTTCGGCAAAAACTTTCCTAACAGTGGTCATTATTTAAACTGTCCACTATACTGCGTTTTTCTTCCTGTTCAAGTGGACAACTTCACATCACTTGAACGAAGTGCTGAAAGTCCATCTCCCGACTGACCACGTCTTTTTTCTTTCTTTAAAAGAGAAAAATAGGAGAAATAGTGGGGGGGAAAAATAGTGGACAGAAACAAAACACAAATCAAAACTTCACAAAAAAGTATCCGCCTGTTAAAAACTATTTAGAATGTTTTTTTAAAAATAATAACAATTTTAAACTAAGTTTTTATGAATGAAAGGTTTTATAAACATAAATTTATTTTAAAAAACAATTAGTTTTCCATTGCTAATATTAATATACATTTGACACAGTCAATAAAATACTCTTTTACTGATGATAGTAAGGAGTGTGAGATTTATCATTATAAATACGGTTTTTCTTTCTTACAGCAAATGAATGAGAAAAGTAAAACAAGAATCTAAACTTCATATAGAAGATTATCAAAATATTGTTTAAATTATCAAAATAATAATAATAGTAATAATAACTATAATAATTTTAAAATCCTTTAATTCTTTACTTTTTCAACTTAAATACCATTTACTAATAAAGCGTACTTTAGTACAAGAAATTTGTTTGTAAAGATGATAGATTTTACATGGCATAACTAGAACGCAGACACTTGAACATGCATTTTATGGCGACTAAAATGGGAGAAAAACGATTTTAAATACTCTTCAAAATATTTCCATTTATTATTATTATTATTATTATTATTATTTACACAAAATGAAAGTTAATTCTAAGTTTTGAAATTCACAACAGTTATTATTAAAAATTTTGTAATCACATTGATATGATAAATCATTAGGCAGAAAATAAAAAGCTGTTTATATTTATAATGAATTTTTCTTGGACGTAATTGTAATCATAAAGTTATAAATCGTGGCAAAAGAGAAGACAGAAATAATAGTAAGTTGAAATTTGTAACAATAATTACAACAATAATAATAATAAAGTGAAAATTTTAATATTTATTAATATTTACAATAAATTAATGATTTACGTGTGATTTATCAGTCTATCACAAGTTTCGTTTCAAGCCGTCGCCTATACTACAACTGTTACACACGTAGGAGATAAGTAAATATAGTAGATGTAAATAATATATCCTACTATTAAAACATAGTTTATCTTCCTTTTTTTTTTTTTTTTTTTTTTTTTTCTTGGGTGGGGGGTGGGGGGTGGTAGAGGTAGGAACGAACACTAAGAGAAGGAACGGTTTGAAAATATTCGTAAACAAAAATAAAAATTTATAGAAACTAATAATAAAAATCCTTTACTTTTAAATTTTAGGAAAGATTAGATGATTAGATAAATGTTCATAATTATAAAAAAGACTCCATTTACTATGTGCAATGTTTCATTTATGACTGTCTCAAAACTCCTATTAAAAATTTCATATTTAAAATTATATAATGAGAGAAATTTAATTTATTAAAAATACTAAAAACTGCTTTATAGTATCGCTTCTACTTTTTCTCATTTTTAATGTTATTTTTCTTAAATTGCAATACTTAATTTGTGAATGTGTCTTCATTCACTAACTAAACTAAAAAATTATACAGACATATTCAGCCTAACACTTTTTTTTTATTCCTTATATTGTTTCTAGTGTAATTTTACAGAAAATATTATCATTTATTTAAAAAAGAGCTTAGAAAAATCGAAAAAATTGATGAAATTTAAATGTGAATTTTCAGACAAAAATTCATACTTTCTATTATTATACACTAGAGCAAATACTTTTACATGCGATGTAAATATATATATATAAAGCTAGAAGCTTATTTGATGGCAATCTAATCTTTGATAAATGGCATACATTCTGATGACATGTATGAAAAACATTCTGATGACATGTATGAAAACAAAACTGACGATAAACGAAGTATAATTTTTAATTTTTTTATGTACAATGCTAGGCAGATGAAGAATTCGATCAATTGTGTCCTTAAATAAATGCCTATGCATTTTTCATTTTCACTCTCAGAACGTGAAAAAGCGTTTCTCTAGTTATGTTCAAATGTAAGTGAACTTTCTTTCATATTTATTTATTAATGTTTTCTTTATATTTACAATAATAATTTAACAAAATTCAGTTAATAGACATATAATATCATTAATATTAATAAACTATACCTAAAGAAATCTGCCAAAAATTGAGCTCCTGAAAAAATTAATTTTTTATGTTTGTATTATGATTGGAAACTAAATAAGGATGCATTTAACTGTGAAAGGATTATTTCGGAGATATATCATAGCAAATGATTCTGACAACCATACAACCAAACCATTAAAAAACTCTTGTTAAGGTAGACTAATAGCACTCGAAATTCTTATTAACGACCCATATAGCCGAGGAAAAACGTGAAAACAAATCTAAATTTCTTTTATATACATAAAAACAAACTAATGCTTTTATATATGATGTAAAATAGCGATTTTAGAGTTTACCTTAAATAAATAAATAAAAAAATATATATGAGGCATTCTCTCAAACATATAAAGAAAGAAAGAATCTGTTAAACAAACATTAATATCGATTTAATCTTTAATAAATAGTCTATATACGGATGACAAGTATCAAAATAAAACTTATAACAAAAGAAGTATTTTAAAATAATAATAATAAACTGGTGAGGTACTCACACGACTTTCACTTATCCAGAATTTCAATACTATAAAAAACAGATTGCACATCAAGTGTTAATTTAACAAGTTACAATATACAAACTTAAAAAGAGTTCATAATAGATTTAAGAACAATTTTATTTGACATATAGTTCTGTGTGTGGGATCTCCGCAACCCCCGTTTGAATACAGTATCTATATCTATACAAAGTTTTAGTCTGTCATTAAAATAAAAAAAAATATTCCAAATTATTTACCCAACTTTTACTTGCACCACTCCTTGAAACTTACAAGCCTTTATCAAACTTTCCAAGTGGTAATCTCATACGAATTTTAAAATACCAAAAATTAAATTTCCTGCAAGTATTTGTTTTTGAGTTATCCTGATAACAGAGAAACATACATTTCAACAGTTAACTAATTAAGGTTTGCACTCAAGAGACTTATAAATGCGTAACTATACAAAAAAAAAAAAAAAAAAAAATTACTAAAACTTGAAAAATGCAATGTCTAGTGTATGAATATGAGAAATTAATTCTCATTTCTGAGCAGTTTTATTGAATATAATAAAATGTAGTAAAACACTTTCATCAATGGCATTCATTAGAAAAGAATCTTTTCGATTAATTGTCGATAGTCCTGTATATTGTGTATTTACACACTACAACGTATACTTAAATTTAGACATGAAAAAGACGTAATATGGCCTGAAATGCATTTACGGCAATTTCCATGTATAGCTCCAATATATCCGAATAAATTTGGATAGTTCAGTAAACCAATGGTGAGCGATTTTATTTTCATAATCGACAGGAAACATCCTTTTATGCATATAAAAATCATATTCTCATTTTATTTTGTTTACTGAAGCCTGTAGATGTTTAAATGTAGCTACCAGATCGACATAACGTATTTATATTCTCTTGGATGTCCCTGAATACGAACCATTTGCTTGATCTCAACAAAAAGTTTAGTGTGACCTCCCTATATCATACAGAGTTTAGACTTTGTGTTTCTATTTGTTTTTGAGTTATGCTGATAACAGGCACACAGACCAACCGCTGAAAACATGTTTTCAGGTTCAGGATACCTGAAAACATGTAAATATAATAAAAACTCAGTTTGGAAAATTTGACCGAAAAACAATAGTTTCTCTCTCATTATGTCGGTAATAGAATACAAAAATAAAAATAGAGTGTTTCATAGACGAAAAATTCAAATAATTGCACGCATAAATAAGTTGCCGTGTATTTTTAATTCAATGAATTATTAGTACAGTATGTAATTTTACTATACATTGAAATAATAATAAAATAAACATCGGTTAATAAACTTAAAATATCATAAATAATAATAAGCAAAACCTTAATATATCTGTAGAAAGTTAATTTACTGAAAAAATTTAAAATCTTCATTTTGCTTTATGATTAGAAACAAAATAAATTTAGATATATTAGGGATGCACTCATCTGTGAAAGGGTTGTTTTGGAGAGCCACACAACTCGAATGAAAATCTATAAACGATTCTTCCAATCATACTATCATAAGAGTCAAAGAACTGTTATCAATAAAGATTAAGGTAAACTAATGGCAATCGAAATTCGTATTAACAACTCATATACCGAGGACAAATATGAAAACAAATCTCAGAAAAAAAAAGGAGGACTTTTGCAATCGAATGCCATGCTTGTCTTCCGCAGACGAATGACTTAATCAATTGTTTCCATAAACTTAGGGGTCCGATCCAATCATTCCCGAACAGTTGCCAACCCACCCAGATGATGGGAGGAAAATATATCATTTTAAATCAAATTATAACCTCCTCACTTCGGCTGCAATCGCGGCCTGAATCAATAAGGCCTTTGACGAGCTCCCGTGGCGCTTTGTTTTTCTCGTGTGATACACATATACAGCGAATCGGAGATTTAATTTAAAGAAATGGCATTCTGCGGCAGTGTGTATGGGTCATGGGAATGGAAAACCCTCGTACGATAATTTTAATACCTTCTGGGATATCCTGTCGTGAAAGTGCCATGGACATGAATAAAGAAATCGCATTTCTTTTTTCCCGAGTAAATTGAAGCCATTATAATTTGGAGTTCTCAGACAGACAATGTAAAGAGGAGATTTAGGGGTGAGGCAGAATTTGTTTGGGATTCCGATTAAGGTGTATATATCAAAATGTTCCAAAAGTTGGAAATTCACTTTCTTCAATTCTTAAATGTAATCTTGTTTTCCAGAGATTAAATTAAAGAAATCTGTGTATGTGGAGGCGGGGGAAGAGGGAGAAGGTAGCATCAATATCTACATATTTAGATTTGAACTCACGTTTCGAACAAAATAAATGATAACATTTTTAAAATGTAGTTACTTAAATAATAAATGTTGAATTTTTTTTTTTTTCTTTTTTTCATGAATGAAACAGAAGTATCAATTAAATCTAAAACTTTAATTAACATTGTAAAAAAAATGGTCATATAAATACTCATATGATTATTCTAAATGTTAATTATTTTTTCTAACACAGAATTTTATCTTGATGTGTACAGAAAAGATTTATGTTATATTAATGATTATAGTAAGGCAAATAAAAAGCTCCTTAACAGAGTGTAATATATATATATATATATATATATATATATATATATATATATACGTATATCTTTTTCTATATCTGTATATATATTACATATAAGAAATGAAAACTAAGTGAAACAAGTACAATATCCATACAAATGAAGCCTAAATAACAATATGAAGGAGCACAGGCCACCACGGTTTAAAACAGGTGGAGAGGGTAAACAAGTTTTACAGACGCCAATCTTTCCCTCAAACTTCTGTAAGACTATATGATAAGAAGGAAAAAGTTAAGTTGAAAAATTTTATATTATTAGGTGAAATTTTTTTTTTTATAATTATTGATATTTATAAACAACTTTATGTGAACTAAATAATACATATATATTATGATTAAAAATAATTATTAATTTTTACAATTCAAATTTATTCAAACTAAATCAAACATTTATATTATATTTTAAAATATTATCCACACTGTATAAACTATACTTAATGATGAAAGATCATAATCATAAAAACTACAAAAATATTTGAAATGTAATTCCTAACTATATTTTTATCATTTTCTGTGCCTGGGAAAACAATTTTTATTGAAAATATACAATTAAGTATATATATAAATATATATATATTCTGGATTTTTTTCATATCTTTAATAAAATTTTTACTGGGTAAATATGTTTTTGATTCTTGTGGCGAATTCCGATATCTCATCATCTGTTATTCTTACACCCTATATTATATATAAAAGACAAGATTTTAGTTTCAAAGTAAATTTATTTACACAATTTACCTCTTGTCTTCATATCTCTGTCTACAGAAATATTATTCTCAATCACCTCTTTCGTATACATAATCTTTGTTCAGATAGGTTTAAAAACAAAAATATCTCTCACATAATTAATGTTGCTACAAAAATGGGTTATCCTAAAAAATTTATTTATTCACTTGTTTATCAAAAAGGGTCTCTGTCTAACACACACACAAAAAAAAAAAAAAAAAAAAAAAAAAAAACTAAGGTTTAATTAAAAATTAAAAAAAAAAAAAAAAAAAAAAATCAGGTGGATGGGTGGGCAGAAGTTTGATTAAGGAGGAAGGGTGGTGTTGTTTGGCTGGTTGGCTGGGAGGGTTTGATGCTGAATAAAATTTATTAAAAAAAAAAAAAAAAAAAAGTGGGGGGATTGCTGTAAGTTACATTCTTATTTTTTCTGGTTGATTCTATGTATTTTGAACTCTTTTATTTTTTCTGGTTGATACTATGTATTTTGAACTCTTTTATCATTAAATTTTACAATGTGCTTCTGGCTACTTCAGGCTTCCCTTGTTACGTTTGAGCAATCCATCTATTTTCATAACAAAAATAAAATCTTATAAATATTAATAATAAAAAAAAAAAAAAAAATCTTTTAAATTTTAATTTTAATTTATGATGACCGCATTATAATGCTTATCCTTATAGTTGTGCTCTTTGGCATTATTGCTTGTAATTATGTCTTCTTAAAACTTAACACTTAATAATTTTACTTCAAAATAAAAATCTTAAAAATTATCTTAATCTTGCTGTTAATACTTCTAAATTATCTTAATCTTTCAGTCAATACATCTTAAATAAAAATCTTAAAAATTATCTTAATCTTGCTGTTAATACTTCTAAATTATCTTAATCTTTCAGTCAATACATCTTATATAACTGACTTAATGTTATTATAGCTAACCGAAAGATGGCGCTTGTACTTAGTAGTCTTTAACCTTCATTCTTCAGTCCTTATCTTAAACGATTTAATTATTAATATTTTTGGTACGATTTAATTTAACTCTACTAGTATTAATTTTAACATTATCATTTAATATTTACTCTGTGTATTTTATCTTTAATGTAATTGTTCTGAAGTATTTTCGATTAATCGATATCTGTCGAGCTATTATTTTAACTTCAATTTAGGTTTTGGCATCAACCATTTTTCCAGTTTGTGTTAACTGTTTTCCATGTGGTTACTCTGCTTATTTCATGTTATTAATTTGGTTTCCTTTAAGATTTTAATTAATACTTATTTATCCTTTGTTTTAATTTAATTTTTCACTTTTTTCTCATTCTTTATGGTTTTTTTGCTGCATTGATCGGGGCGTGAGATGATATAAATTGCTATGATTAGCAATATCGTTTTACGAAATCATTGCAGCTTTCTCTGCTTTATGAAGTATGCGCCCCTTGATAAGTATACTTCTAATTTTAAGCATTTATATCCAATTGATTATGTGGTTTATTATCTTTTTTCTCTTTCACAAATTTAATGGTCCTTTTTATTATCCTTCAGGTCGGCGTAAGTATTTTTAGTTAATGGTAACTCATTGGTTACTTATCTATATCGCAACTTTTTGTGTCATTCTTTCCACTATGTTAAATTCAGTTCTATATTTTAGTGTGCTGTTATTGTTTTAGTTCTATTAATTGCTAAATTTTAAGATTAAATTTTATTACGTTATCTATTATTTATATATATGTATATATATATATATATGCTTTTTTTCTAATTCCAATTTCCAATATTTATTTCGATTTTTCTTTAATTATTCTTGGATTTGATATGGGTAGTCTCAGCTTATGATCCGAGGAATTGTTTTGATACTGATGTTGAGTCATCTTTAAATTTCATAAAAACATTTTTGCACTGATTATATTAATGTATTTCAATATATATATATATATATATATATATATACATATTAATTATTTAAATTTTTTCACAAATTTATAATATAATATGTAGACGAC
The DNA here is from genome assembly GCA_963930645.1 of Salticus scenicus. NCBI lineage: Eukaryota > Metazoa > Arthropoda > Arachnida > Araneae > Salticidae > Salticus > Salticus scenicus. The sequence continues at coordinate 55,855,714 of OZ005655.1, forward strand.
GTAATCATAGTTAAATAATTTTTATGTAAGCAATATAAGCATTGTTTAGGTAAAAAGTCTGATTGATATACAGTAAAACCTCTCTAAGTTGGACACCTACGGTTCCAAGAAAAAGTGTCCAACTTAGAGAGGTGTCCAACTTACAGGGGTTAGACATAATGTTAATGGATACATTCGTTCCGAGAAAAAGTGTCCAACTTATAGGGGTGTCCAACTTGAGAGGTTTCACTGTACCTTATTTGCGAATTGCATGAATACTTCTTAAATCAAATATTTCAATCTAACTATAATAGTAATCGAAGGTTAATTACGAATTGCATTATGTGCAGAAACTTTAATACATTTATCGTGTTATTTTTCTTATTTTCTAAGTTTATTTTGAATTAAAAACAGTAAGTAAATAAACAAAGTATGGCAAAGAATATGAGATTGTATTAGGATTCAAGAAAGCAATCATTTTTAATAAAATTTTAATTGTATGACGATGCATGTAGTAGACCCGCAATGTGAAACTTTGAAAATATTTATTTATTAGTTTTATTATTCAATTACTTATGTTTTTTTATTTAAAATTAAAGGGTGTTTACTCTTGAAAGATTGAATATTTTAAATGGCTTTATGCTTCTCTCTCTCTTTTTCTAGAGAGGATTTTTTTCTGATAATTGATACAGTAATAAACCATTATTTAACTGATTAAAATCTTTCATAGTGTTTCGAAATATATAATTAAAATATAGCAAAACAAAAACTGATTCTTTTGACTAAGAATTTTTCTTAAATATTTATAAATCACTCAAAATTTAAAAGGATTCAATTAAAAAAATTACTAAATTTGAATTCTTAATCAATCTTCCACCCCCCACCCCCCTCTTAAAAAAAAAAAAAAAAAAAAAAAAAAAACGGAGTAAAATGCATTTTATATACTAATAAAATGCTGTTTAAAATTGCAATGCTGTATCATAAAAGGTTTTCGAGTTATTACAAGGTGAAAAAAGCCACTAAAGCCTCTTATTTTCAATGTTTTAATATAAATTATCCACTGGAGGAAAAAAAAAAAAACTGGCTGATTGTGATTGAGTTGTCATTTACAACTTACAAATAAAAACAATGATAACGTAAACAAGTAAATACATTTACATTTTTATTTATGTCTAATCTGTCCATAAATTTGTTTAAACATATCTATAGCTGGTGATCCGTGGATCATTAGTGGTTCGCAAAAAAACGTTTGGTGGCCCACAGAAAAATCGGAACATTATTTGCAGTTTTTAATGTTTTATTAAAAATTGTACTGATGTTAATTTTAACTTTTGGATTTCTTGAATCCCTCATTCTCACAACATTAGACTTCAAAAATTTCTGGATGAGAGAGAAGATAAATGGAATATTTTTAAAACTTGTATAACAAATATTTGAAATGTAAGTATCAGGCGAAAATACCCGCTTCCCTAACAGCACGTTTTTTCTTCATGACATCCTTAGAATATCCTGTGGATAAAATGACATCCCAAGGACATTCTCAGGATGTACTGTGGATATGTGTGTTGTCAGGGTTTGAGTTTCTGATCTGCATTCAATGCTACAATTGTTCTAAATTTATTAATTCATTAGAATTCTTCAAAGGATTTGAAATATATGTAAAAAATAAAAATCCTATATTAAATTTTAATAATCTAACAACCTTCATATTACTAGATTTATTAAATGCAGTTTTATCTATGGAAATATTAATTTATCACTACAGTAAAATCATTCTTCAGAGCTTTTTACCATATGAAAGCACTGAAAGATATTCATGCTTTCCTCCTACAACTGTTTTATCATAATTTAACAACCTTTAATTCTTATGATCAAATATGTACTTACGTTTTTCTGATAATAAAATAAACATTTGTAATGAAATATATTAAATAAGTTTATCTCACGTATGGGTGTTCTCTGATCATTTTTCTAGAAATATATTTGCCTTTCTTAATTACTCATATTATTGGTCCACGATATTTTAAATTCTGAATTTAGTGGTTCGTGGAATTTTAAGTAGTAAATTTACTGGACAGTGAACTCAAAAACGTTGGCGACTGCTACTCTAAACCCATTTTATGGCATAATGCTAAAATTATGTAAATCACATTGGTAGGTATGAGACATGTTTTATATCTTGGAAATCTTTTGTATGGGAAATCGAATATAAAGTTATTTCTTGTAATTCTTAAATTGCAACATCATGAAATTTTTGGTAGATTTTATAAAACTTTTTTTTTTTTTTTTAAATATATATATGTCTAATCTGTAATATCAATATTTAAGGAGTTAAAAATGAGATCTATTGTTTCGAACGTTCTGTATATATATATTATATTCTAATTCAATATCACATCAACAAAAAAAAAAAAAAAAAAAAGTGATGAAATTCAAATGCATGATATCTCATATTAAACCTTTTTTAAAACACGTCTAAAATACCATTCTAAGGAATAAATGCGGAAAAAACGGATAGGAAAAGGAAATGTCGGAAAGGGGGGAGGGAAGAGAGAATAACAAGGAAAATGCAGGTAGGGGCGTTAACGATTGAAGCCAAACTTACAAACCGGTAGATCGTCTTTAATTAGGTACAGAGTAGAAGCCAATTACTTAATGGCTATTGTACACCAGAAAATGCACAATTCATCAGACTCTCCTCAGTCTCCAGAGGACGGATAGTAATATTGTTCACATGCGTGGCAGGAGGAAAAAACCATAGAGAACAAAGAACAAGCTGTATATTTTACAGCAGCTTTATTTTTTGGCCGTCACCAGGGAAATGACATGAAAAATTTCCTGTCAGAATTAGAGAACGTTGATATTTTTTATACTTTTTTCTCCCCTTGTAAATATACAATTTAGTGATCTTATTCATTGAAAAGTATTAATTAAATGGATTATATGCTGTGTGGCGGACGTTACGTCAGTTTCCACTTTATTTGAGATATTTACAATGCTTATTACAATTTTATTTATTTATATTTTTTCGTACTTTTTTTTATGTGTTGGTCGTATACATGTCTTTTTGGGTATCGTAAATACTAATCGAAAACTAACTTACTATTATAATTAATTTCATTTGTGAAAGGTTAGACATCAGACAGCTTTCTTGTACAATTTTAAACACCAAATATTAATATATTTACTGATTTTTGATTTGCTGATATGTATATTGCTTATAATTAATGCAAAATTTTTAATTTAAGAAAAATAATTCACACTTAATAAGATAATAATGTAGCGTGACAGACATGACAAAAACAGGCATGATTTCAGTGACTCATCTTTATCACTCAATTGCTCTAAATTGAGACACATTTGAAGTTTAGGAATTTTTATTTACACAAACAGTTGTTTCATCTGATATGTAATTAAAAAGAATCCAAAAATTTAAATAAATAACTGTATATAAAAAAATTTAATAGTGTGATATGTATGACAAGTGTAAAAATTTAAAATAATCTTTTGCTTACTGATTTTTAAATCTTAATATTCTTTCTTAATTAATGATATAAAACTTTTTTGTATATATAATGTGTTATATTATTTGAAAGGTTTCGTATGTTTCTTATATAAAAAAAATAGTAATAATAAATAAAATAAAATAAAAATAATTGAGTTGGTTGAAAAATAAAAAAGGGATTTATTCTCTAATTTTAAATAAAATTAACCATTTCTTTTTTTTTTTTTTTTTTCACAGAATAAACGTATTTACATGCTTATATTTAAGATTCATTCTATTACACATATCTGATATTCAAATCTTATTATCTTTTTGCTTGTAACATTCAGGTATTCTATAAACTTTTTATGATGGATTTTGTATATAAGTTTCATTTTGTTTATATGAATGCAGGGTTTAACCTGGCAAAAAAATTACTTTAGCATTTTAGCGAAAATAGGCAAGCACTATTTTAGCTTTTTCGAAAGTTAATTCTTTGGATACCATTGATTTCTTTTACTTAGCTTTGCTATCCTCAGTATTGTTTTCTATTCCTTTTGTTCATTGATGATTTTGACCAAGCATCCATATTTCTGACTTTAAAAATATGAATTAGGGAAACTATGTTTTGATTTTTTCAATAAAAAAAGAGGTATTCATATCATATGTGTAAAATGAAAAAACAATTTAAAAATCAAGTAAAGTGTAGTGGTGGATAATCGTGAAATACTGCTAAAAATGCTTCTATGAAGCAAATTCTGAATTTTAACATACTTTTAAATATTTTTGCATTTAAATTCAATCATTGAAAATTAAAAATAAATCCAAATTACTATATAAATAAGGATTCCCAAAAATTTCAGTCCTTTCGTAGTTTTTGCCTGCAAATATTACAAAAAAAAAAAAAAAAAAAAAAAAAAAAAAAAATCTGAATTATTATATAGAGATATTTTATACAGTTATCCAGTTTTAGCTTTTTAACGAAATTCTGACCGACTTGTTTTAGCAAAATATGATACCTTTTAGCAAAATGCTAAAAAAAACTAATGGCAGTTTAAACCCTGTATGAATGTAGTAAAGAGATATAAAAATTCTTAAAGGAAAAATTTTGACATTCGTTTCTAAAGCATTGGCCGAATGAAGCATATGATCCCAATCTACTAAGAATGCATAGATTATAATTTCTGTTATAAACAATAAAAATGATTTTTATAATGAATCACAATATTTATGAAAATAAAAATATGAAGTCTACATTGTGATTTTTCAAAAAGAAATTGAATGTAATCTGGAAAGCAATTAGGTTGTTATAATTTCTGGTCCTGTATTAATTTAGTCCATTACAGTATAATGTATTTTTAAAGCGGAAAGAAAGTAAAAATCAATTTATAAAATAATTAAACTCACGCAATATGACCCGTTCTTTGTATGTAAATTAATGTGTCATTAAATAGGCAAAAAAAAACTCTTAAGAAAATTGCCGTCTTAAAAAAAAAAAAAAAATGCATGTACGCGCATTAAAATATTACATTATTAAGTGTATGGAAATTTCTTCAAAATTATTTTAAATTCGAAAAGTAAAATTCAAAAAAGTAATTTTGGAAAAAATAAAAAATAAATAAATGCTGCATCCTTGTTAATTTTTTATTTTTCCCCTCAGTTTCACATTATTATTATTCAAATATGCATTCTTAAGTTATTTTGGTATTATTTTCATTGCTCGTGTGTGATTCGCAGGTCAAACAAAACGTTTTTTCACCAGAAATTTTAATTAGCAGACGAAGTTATGTTTATACGAGAAATTATTTTGTAGAAATAAATCATTCTAATAGCTTTTTCTATCAATTAAAGTTTTTGGTTTAAAAGTAGCTTATTTGTCCCACGGATTACAGTCGGCAGCAAAATTATTCGAGTGCACGCTAGCAATAATTCCTATGTAAGAAAAGTACACTTAATACTGTTTTGTTAAATAAATCTTTGTTGAATCATGTTCTTAGACTGACTGAAAACATGACTCGACAAGGACTTATTTAAAAAAGCAGTATTTAGTGTACTTTCTTTTATATAGGAATTATTTCTAGCGCTCGAATAATTCTGCTGCCGACTGTACACGCAAAAAATTAAGATACATCCTAGATCCACTGACAAACAAGTTACAAAATATTTGTATATTTAAATGATGACATTACATGAAATTTTCCCTTTTCTTTTTCTTTTCTCCCCCCCCCCCTTTTTTTTTTTTTTTTGCTTCCATTAACCTACTACCGTAGGTAATGGAAGTATTGTATTCGGTCCAGAAATTCGATATCGAGTTTTCACCTAATTTACATGTTTTAAGGCCTCCCGAGTACAAAAAAGTAGTTTTATGCAATTGTTCAGTGTGTGTGTGTGTATGTGTGGAATCTTCTGGCTATCATATCTTCGAAACTAATAAAGATAGAAATACGAACCTTCAGAATTGATACAGGTCTAGTGTACAGATGAATTTTCCAAATTTTGGTGAAAATTGGAAAACCGGAAGTGGGTCATCGGAAACCGGAAGTGAGACCGTAAGTCAGTATCTCAAAAACGGCTCTCAATTTTGTTCAAAGTTGCTATATAAACACTCTGTTAGATGTCCTTTAGAATGATATAGTTGGTTAGTTCAGAAAAATTGACAGTAGTCCTGTACAAGTAGCTCAATTTTAGGTATCGCAAGTGCGTTCCTTTAAAAACGGCTGTACGTATTTTTTTTCAAACTCGCCATATTAACCAGCTTTTAGATATACTTTTGTATGTAATTGTTGTTTTCCGGTCAATAATTGGGTATGCCAAGTTTTGGCAAGAGTTGGTGTCTCAAAAACGGTTCTAACGATTTTCTTGAAAATTGTTACATAAATTCATTTTAGATACCCTTTCTCATATATTAAGTGGTTATTACAGGAAAATTAACAGCCATCCTGATTAGGTAGTTCAGTTTTAGATCTCGGAAATTTGTATTTAACAATTTCTTTTTTCTTATTTTTAACTCGCTATGTAAATACTGTTCTGTATATCTTTACACGTGTATCAAGTTTCTCTTAATGGAAAATTCCAAAAAATGCACATAATATCTCCAAAAAATGCATATAATACGTGAAATTATGGGTAATGGAAGTCGTGTGGTTGTATCACACCAGATTTTTTAAACTTAAAATTGTGTTTCATTTCTTCGACGCTCATTGGTTTTGCGCTGATACGTAACATTTATTACTTTTTTGTTCAACAATTTTTCAATATTTTTATCTTCTTTACTTCAGTCTTTAATGTCCCTTTTCTGTTCGATAGATATCAGCAAAACTTCAACTTTATAATTTAACAAGTTATGTTTCAGAAAAGCGAAATGCAAAAGTTTCTTTAACACTTTACCGGCCCTCACGCTTTAAAAACGCTCTAAACAGTGTTGCCAAATTTAGGGGCTCTTTTATTCAGTACCACTGCTCTGCAAAAAAAAAAAAAAAAAAAAAAAAAAAAAAAAAAAATCGAGGTATGATACCATTTTTGCTAATTTTTATGTAAAATGATCTTCTGAATCCGAATATGACTCCCATTTTGCCCAGTCACCCTTCGTTTTCTAGAAACACCACCCCTTCCCTCATTTTTTTCTCCTGTTCGATAATTTTAAGACCACGAATTTGATTTGAAGAAAGAAAAAGAATTAATTTAACACCTAAAAATAAAAATATATGAAGTTTAAGAAATATCATTAGTAACAGATTAAAAAAAATATAAGATATGTAATACATAATTTCAGTGGCAAATACCTCCAAACTTTTTCCCTTGTCGCAAATGTCCATGTTTTACAATTTTCCAATTCTGTAGCCCCTCAGAAGATACTTAATGGTTAAAATAATCCTCCCCCCTCCCCTCCTAAAAGTGAAACTTATAGCCATAAAATTATCGTAAAATGATAAAAATAGGGGACCATTCCTAAAATCTAGTGGGTGATAGGGCAAAATGGGTGTCCTATTCGGATTCAAGAGGTCATTTTACATAAGAATATGCTTAAATGGTGTCAGAAGCAATTTTCATGCCGAGCAGTGTTATCACCAATACTTTTGATGAGTGATATTTGATATAAATAATGGACGGGTAACCTTTGAAGTGATTAGGAAACCGTTACAGTTAAAATTTAGTGGTGGATACTGAATTAAAAATATCCTAAATTTAGTAACACTGGCCGGAGGAATGAAATTAAATAAGATCGGCAAAGAGTTAAATTTCTTATTAGGTGTGCGTTCACCTTCTTGCTTTGATGATGATGCACTCGTGCCTAACATACAGACGTTCTACACCAAAAGTTTCTCGAAAATTAAAAATATCATTATTTTCCTATTATGTATTTATGATTAACTACATGTCTAATAAATGTTAAAGACCCAAAGTGTAAATTGAGACAGAAACCAAAATTGATACTAAGTTGAAAGAAAACTAAAATGAGTATTTGAATATCTGTAAAATGTCTTCACTATAATTTTTATAAGATTTAGTCTAAAATAGCAAAACTGAAGCATTTAAATAAATAAATAAATAAAATATTTTTTTTTATTTTATTTCCATAATTTAAATAGTTTAAAGCAAATTTTATAAAATTAAAGTTTTATTTTTAATGCACATATATAAGTGCTTTTAGCGGTTTTTTAACTTAAAAACACTTTTTTATATAAGTGTTATTTATTTAGCTTCAGTAATAGCTTGCAGTGCTTTTCTTCGACCGCTGAAAAGTCTGATAAATATATATATATATATATTTTAAATTTTATGACGGTAATTAAAAAAAAAACTTCATAATGCCCACTGTACGCCAAAGTATTCTTTATTTCTTATTAGTATTTTTAAAATGTAGAAATACTAGTTAAAAACCCTAACGGTTTCAATATAATTAATAGATAACGAAAAGAAAAGAAAAGAAAAATAAAGTATTTTTTAAATCTCACCTGTATTCTGTCTTCTGGCAGGTCAGTTTTGAGTGAAAGCATTTCTCTCGCATAGACGTCTGGATAGTGGGCATCTTTGAAGGCCTTTTCTAGCTCTTCTAATTGGTAACTTGTGAATATTGTTCTACATAGAGATAATAACTCATGTGAGAACATAGAAATATACTGTTACACAAGTTTCAAAAAGATTAATTTGGTTATGGCGAATAAAATTTTATACACTCCATTTTCACTCTTGCATTTTTTTGGTCTTGGTATATTATGTTGTAAATTTAAAATATTTAATATATATATATATATATATATATATATATATATATATGTAGCTTTTGCTTTCTTTGTGACAGAAAAACATCCATTTTTTAGCATATTTGCATTCTGTCAGGCCCTTGAAAACGTTAGAATGCAAATAATGTTTTTTTCTCATTCCAATTTCCAATAATTCATTTCGATTTTACTTTATTTATATTTTGGTTTGATTTGGGTAGTCTTCGCTTATGATCCAAATAATTGTCTTAACGGCCCTCTTCACTCACCGTCGCCGGATGCCCGAGCCAATGTTTTTCTATGGGAAAATTTTCTTTACAAATAACTTATTAACTAATACATATTTTTAAATTCTGTTTTCACATTTAGAAAATTCCTGACTGTTAAATTGACGGACCTTTTTTAAAAATGTATTTTTTTTATTTTTAATATTTTATTTGGAAATTGCAAAATGAAAAAAATTCACATGTTGAAAATTCGTATTTTGCAGCTTCAAAATAAAATATAAAAAAATAAAAAAATAATTTTTTAAAAAAAGTCCGTCAATTTCACAGCTGGGAATATTCAGAATGTGAAAACAAAATTTAAAAATATGTATTAGTTAATAAGTTATGTGTAAAGAAAAATTTCCCATTGAATAACATTAGTTTCGGCTTCCGGCCGCGGTGAGTGAAGAGGGCCTTTAATACTGAAATTAAATTATCTTTAAATTTCAAATTTTTGCACTGATAATATTGTATTACTATATATATATATATATATATTAAATATTGCAAACAGTGAAAACTTTAATTTTGTATAAAATACGCTCATAAAGCAGCTCTGAATTTCCATACCAAAAAAAAAAAAAAAAAAAAAAAAAAAATTTTTTTATTTATTTAAATGATGATAGATGAAAATGCAAGTGGGATGTATAAACAACAACAGAAACAATAATTTTTTTTAAACAGTTTTAGTAAACAAGAAAAGATTAAATTCAAGCTAAAAAATTCGTCGACCTGGTGGCTCGGTCGGTAGGGCGCTGCCTTCTGAAGCATTAAGTCTCGGGTTCGAATTCCGGTACAGGCATAGACGTTTGGGGTGTTCTAATAAGTGCAAAAGTTAAAGGAATTGTCATTGTGGATATATAACATGGATCATTCGAGACAAAAGTCATTGTTACTATAAGTATCAAAGCTATAAATAAAATAATTATGAGTGAAAAATTCAACATTAGCTGTGATCTTCATCAGCAGATAGGAATACAGCATTTCAAAGAAATTATATAATCCTCAAGCTAGCATACTGTTATTCAAAGTAAAGTCTAGCAAATTGTGAGTAAAGAAAAAAATCTTCTAAGTAATAAGATATTTAAGCTTGAAATTACAGCAAAAGAAAAGCATAAGGTAAAGACACCAGTGCTCGTCACCCCTAAAATCTGCACCAGTAGTCGTCACCCTCTTAAAAAAAGTGTTAAAATAACCGTTTTATAACCTGTATGAATTTGAATCTACCCGCATAAGATTCTCCAAAGCCTTCTGCTTCTTATCACATAAAAAGTTCGATTTCAACTATTGGGGAAGAGTAGGGAGAAACAAAATAAGGGAAGTATACGTTAAATTACAATTGAATTGAGTCAACGTAAAGCAAATGATTAAGGGAATAGATATGCATTTCTTGATATATTTTGTTGTTCGCTGCTTTTGACATTGCTCATAAAGCATTGTATGTAATGCTTATGAAATGCAGAATACGATTTATGTGCAACTTTTTAAAATTTGACATTATATAAAGGTTTTTAAGGTATGACGACTACTGGTGCATATTTTGCACGTTTTACCAGTGCTCGTCACCCCTGACGAACACTGGTGTTTTGACATTTTTAATAACTGGGTAACATTTTTGATGAAAAATACTATATTTTCGTTTAGAATTATGATGGTATAATTTTTACTTTAATTTGACTATCGCCACCAGTAGTCGTCAGGGGTATTCGTAAATGTAAACAAATGTATTTTAACCTCAAGAACGTGAACTTTATTGCACTTGTAACTCCTGTATAGCTTGTTTAAATAAAGTCAGTCATGGTACCTTTAATTCACTATGACTGACTTTAAACCACCTAAAATTTTTCATATTATTTTGCTCGAAAAATTAAACAATGGCACATAAACATATTTAGTTATAAAGCGCTTTTTCTAGTTTTCTGTTATATATTTTAGAAAAACAGACATGATTACTCCATACATCTTTCTAATGTATTTTAAATTTTTATGATGTCATGGTTTTGCGAAGATGTATTTAAGTGATGTTTAAGTTTTTTATTGACCGTGATAATTTCATTTCAATTCATATACATTTCGAAAATGATAAAATACAAAGGCTTAATTTCACAGTTAGCATGACTGTGAGTCGGTTCAAAATTATGTTAAGGCTTTTTTGTTATTTTAGATGCAGGTGAATAAAAACTTATATAGAAAATTCTAAACATTAAAAACATTTCTTAAGCAAGTTTTCTGTTTATACATTATATTAATTATGTAAGATAAACAAATAGTTAAAATGTTGAAAAAATTACCCTGTTGACTGTTGTTCTTAAATAATTAAAATTGTAAGATAATATTTGATAACATTAACATTTGATAACATTAATATCCATAATATTTGATAACATTAGCTTGATGTGTAGAATGATACTAGCAAGTTTTGCCCACCTTCGCTGGTCCCTATATTTAAATAAAATAGGAAAAATCCCTATCATTATCAAAAATTAAAAAAAAAAAAAAAAAAAAAAAAAAAACTTTGAAATCAGTCGAAACCGCAGTTAATGTTCCCGCTGGCTTCTGTAATATCTTTCCGTCCCGCAATATGATGATTGGCTTCTACTGCCTTCGGCATAGATTTAACCGCTTTTTATCCCCCCTCTCTCCCACGGGTAAATTTAGAATTTTAACAAAATATTATCAAATTACGTATTCCGTACTTTTAACCAATACCCAGACATCAGAACTCGCCTTTCTGAGTTAATTTGGAGTTGAGCTAAGGTTAAAAACGTGTTTTTTGTCCGCCCGGCCGAGGGAAGAGGGGAAGGGTAATTTTGCGAAATCGCCTTATAATGCGTCTAAGGTACACACACACAACCAACCAACGCATAAAAAAAATCCCCTCCCGAAAATAATTTGCAGCAGAGTTGAGCTTGAAAACATCTATATACATATATATATATATATATATATATATTGCCACCCTCACATAGACGAAAGATCTTAGCAAAATCTCTTTATACTAGGTGTTGGATGCATATGACCAACTCACATATCAGAAATCGCCTTTTAAGATTATTTAGAGCAGAGTTATGCGTAGAAATACGTTTTTGCTACCCTTTCTCAAAATTTAGTCGGAAAGAATTACGCAAAATACCATTACAGTATTTCTGGGTACGCATAACTAATCAAAGCATCAAAAAATTGCTTTCCTGATATAATTTGTCCTGATATAATTTGGAGAATAATTACTCTTGAAAACGTGTTTTTGCATCCACCCCACACTTAATGAGGAAGGGGAGGCGAAGGATTTCTCAAAATTCCTTTATAGTTTGTGTTAGGTACGCATAATCAACCCATACGTTTAAAAAAAAAATAATTGCAATACAAAAAGAATTTTTTATATACCGTGTTTTAAATATTTCTGATGAATCATATAAATGCTATTGAAGGCAGCGAGAACCTGAAACAATTGGCTAAAAGTAATTTAAAAATGCATCGTCACTGTGTTCTGAGCTATTCTGAAAATTTCAAAGGTGTCTAGGTAGTCGGGAAGATTGATGATCGGGACGAGTATATGATTGATGAATCATATAAACGCTACTGAAGGCAGCGAGGACCCGAAACAATTGGCTAAAAGTATTAAAAAATGCATTGTTATCGTGTTTTGAGCTATTCTGAAAGTTTCAAATGTCTGCTAGTCGAGAAGTTAGTTAAATAAATTTTCTGTTGAATCATGTGACCGCTACCGAAGGCAGCGGTCCCGAAACAGTTTGCTAAAAATATTTAAAAAATGCATTGTCACCGTGTTTTGAACTATTCTGAAAGTTTCAAATTTCTAGCTAGTCGGGGAAAAATGTAAATGAATTATCTGTTGAACCATATAAACGCTGCCGAAGGCAGCAGTGACTCGAAACAATCGGCTAAAAGTATTTTAAAAATCCATTGTTACCGTCTTCTGAGTTTTTCTGAAAGTTTCAAATGTCAAGCTAGTCGAGAAGTCAGTTAAAAATCTATTGCAAGATTTGTACTGATAACGATGCCGAAGGCTGCAGGGACCCGGAGCAGTTGGCTAAATTTAAAAAATGCATTTTCATCGTGTTCTGAACTATTCTGAAAGTTTCAAATGTCTAGGTAGTCGGGAAGTTAGTTAAAAGTCAATTGTAAGATTTGTACTGGACAAACAAACAAGAATACGCGTTAATAAAAAGCATGGTAAAATCAATCTTACTGCGCTAATTTGGAACAAAGACACTCTTAAAAACGAGATTATTACTCCCACCCCTGCTACTTACCCTCTGCTTTAATTAAAGATATTTTTGAGAACGAATAAAATTTTGAAAACTTTTCTTAAAAGCAAAGAATTTTCAAATTATTTCACATATGAATTTGTTTTATTCGCAATATTTTGAATTTTACCGTTTAATGTTTTGTGTTTTAAACCCTAAGAATGGATTTGGGTTCTAAATATGTTCCAAAGACATTCTGTTTCAATAATATTCTGTTAATTTTGCAAAAACGCAGTTAAAATCAAACTATTGAGCAAATTGTTGCGTTTTATTTACATGACGACCACTGGTGCAATCACCTGACGACTACTGGTGAAACGCAGTTTTCAAGTGGCGAGCACTGGTGCATTTTTATAGGTTTAATTTTTAATTTTTTTAAAAAATTGGCTTAACGTGTTGAAAAAATGAAAGTGTCTAACAACAACTAGAAGAATCAGTGTATAAAATAGACCAAAGTATAATATTGATACATAAATTCCACATGAATGCCACGCGAAAAAAACAAACATTTTAAAAATAAGGCCTTAAGAGTGACGAGCACTGGTGTCGTTACCTTAATTTATTTGATGTAACAGTATTTACATTTGAAAATAAGCAAACATTTTACATTTCAATAACAAAAGGAAATAACTTTATCATAATAAATTTCTATGGTAAAGTTCTTCCCCTTTGTTATTGAAATGTAAAAATTTTGCTTATTTTCAAATTTAAATACTGTTACATTAAATAAATTATGCTTTTCTTTTGCTGAAATTTCAAGCTTAAATATCTTATTACTGAGAAGTTTTTTTTTTTTTTTTACTCACAATTTGCTATAGCATTTGCTTTGAATAACAGTATACTAGCTTGGCATGGGATTGCATAATTTGTTTGAATTGCTGTGTTCCCATCTGCTGATGAAGATAACACAACTAATGTTGAATTTTTGGCTTGAATTTAATCTTTTCTTGTTTACAAATACTGTTATAAACATTTATTGCTTCTGTTGTTGTTTATATATCCAACTTTCATTTTCATCTATCATCATTTAAATTAAAATATATATATATATTTTTGTCTGGAAATTCAGAGCTGCTTGCTGCTTTATGCGCCTATTTTATACAAAAGTAAATTAAATTATAATTTAAATCAATATATATATATTGGAATTTTATGCTTAATACTTTTTTTTTTCATTGCGAATTTTCCTTTAATTCTATATATATATTTAAAAAAAAAAAATTAAAAATAATCTTTATCTTATGTAAAACTTTCATTTTTACTATGTAAACAGCGCCAATTAATTGAAAATGAATTCGAATTTACAAATGATATGATTCTCATAAAAACGGTGAATGCTATGAATAAATATTTGACATATTATTTTTTAGGGAAGTTAATTATGAAAGGTAATTAAATAATTAAGATTTATTAATTAGCTAAATCATGGATAAAATAATAATAATAATAATAATAATAATAACAATTGTAAAACTACTGAAAAATGTTTAAACTACGTATGAAATGTTATAAATATTTATGATTTTTAATAATAATTAAAAAACTAAAATAAGTGATTTCAAAATTTCAAACTTAATTTATACATTTACAATTTCCTTATCTCATTTAAATAAGATAAAATATTAGTGGTAAAACCATTTTTCTTCTATTCTTCATTGATTAAGAATTTTTTTTTATTTTAACATTTTCAAAGTTGTTTGGAGCAGACTGCACTTTTTTTTTTGTGTGTGTGTGTGTGTGTGTGATGTTTACAGTTTTATATATCATAGTTACTAATATCACGTTTTAGTATAAAACCATAATTTATAGAAAACTTTAAAAACAACAATATATATAAATTCAATGAATTTATTTATAAATATTCTAAGTTTATAAACTGCTAATTTGTAGAATTGTAAAACTTTAAGTTTATGTGATTCCACTTTTACTTATTTGATAGCCGTCAAAAAAAAAAAAAAGAAAAGAAAAGAAGTTGGTGCTAAGAACATGCATAACACCAATTTTGGATGTTTCGAATAAGTTTTATAGTCATTAGTACAATTTAGTTCATTTTGTTTTCATTTTTTCTGACGAGTCAAAATAGTTTTTTCTTTATTCAGAACGCCAATGCATTCCAATATATCATAGTGTTAACACATGATGACTTATTTTAGTGTGCTGGCATTCTGAATTGCGGGAGAAGAGATACCTCATATAAGCTTAAAAAATAAAAAGTAAGCTTCAGAATTCTTACTCTTCACGTACAACGAAAATGTACCTAATTCAGTATTCTTTTGGAATCATCTATAAACTCTGGTAGCTTAAAGAACACATTATATCTCATATATTTCAGCAAAAGTTGTCTACTGAAAAGGAAAAGGAGACTAGTAAGAAATTTAATAAAAATCAAAATGTTTTGGATTACTCTGTAAAAAGTAATGCTTGAAAGGAATTTTGGCTGTAGCATGTCATTAAGAGGACTTTTCTCATTATTTGTATAAAAAATTTTAAGAGGTTACCACATTTTTTCCCATGGATATATATATATATATATATATATATATATTTTAAACTAAACATTACCAAAAAAAAAAAAAAAAAAAAATCCACTTTTTAATTATAACACGTAGAGTAGTTGACCCAGAGTAAAGACATTTTCAGAAAATTTAGATACTTCATTAGACACAGCATACTACAATCAGAAGACTGAAATGTTAACTATCTTACGAAATCTGAGAATTTTTACTAAATGATTATCTACACATTCTCTAGCTTTTAAAAAATTTCATTTGCATAACTTAATAGCCAAATGTATTAAGCAACTTACATGAAAACCCAAAGAAATAGCGTGTAAAATTCAAAAAATTATGAGAGATAGAATGAACAGAATTTCAGTTCTCTCAAAATAAAAACTAAACTATGAAGGGTTTTACTCACATTTTTATTTCGATTCAATCAATGTCCAATGGCAATACAGTGTTCGCTGATTGTAAATAAATATTGATAAGCCCCCTATCATCTTCCTTTTTTTACTTTCCGAACACTATAGTGAGGAAAGTATTGTAATCATGTCAAAAATCCGAATTTGAGATTTTGATGTTTCTATACGTTTCGAGGTCCCCTGAGTTCGTATGAGTCCCTGAGTAGTGTATAAGTTTGTAAATTGTTATTTCAGCAATAAACTGATTTGTAGTCGGTAAAATCTACGGCCGTTCACAAATTAAGAGTTTTTTGAATTGTCTTTCTCTATATCCAAGACATCTTTTATTCCTCAAAGTGTTAGTTTAAAAAAATTATATTTTTGTATGAAATTTACAAAAATATTTAAAATTCTTTAGGGAAAAGAAAGAAAGAAAGCGCTTTATTTATTTATTTATTTATTTATTAAAGATGTTGTTATTCCGTTGTTCTCAGTTTAACGTTTACAAACTTTGAGCATAGTCCTAGTGCTGTAATAGTTTGAACATATCAAAGTGTCGAGTTCTGTATAATTAATTTATTAGTAAAGATTTTTTTTTTTTTTAGTTTTTTTTTTCTTCTTGTCTGTGAATAAAGGTATTTAAATGATATTTAGATACTGTAAATTAAGATGTGTTTTGAGTAAATCAATATACAATAAGTAGAATATTTTATTTATTTAAATTAATAAGTTTTTAGTTTGAAATGCTGCTAAACTATGAATAATCTATACAATATTTCTCTAACGTGGTCCAGTTACGATTAATTTTTTTTAGAAACGATACGATAGTGACTTAATAAAATACGCGAGAATAAAAATAATATTTAAGCAATATTTAAGCACGCGGACTCAGTTAAGGGATCTTAAAAAAAAAAAAAAAAAAAAAAAATGACGGCCTTTGTCTGATGAGATCATTTTATAGAAAAATGCATTTTTGAAAGTTGCATTTTTACAATCTTTGCAAGCGTCATTTTAAATCTAGCAATGTTTTAATGATATAAACCCCATATGAACTTTTGTCATAAATTGAATAAAAAACGCAATAATAAAAATTATAATCAAAAGGGCTATTAAGTTTTTTTAACACAAAATTATGCCAAAATAAATGAATTAGTTAAAATGTATCGCCAACATGGTGACAAAAATTTAAAAAGTGCAATAAACAGGTCGTCGAACATGAATTTTATTTTTAAGCCTTTCGTGAATGATATTGGTTTGATTATCATTAGCATTTCATCCCACAATATTAATTTGTTTCTACTAATAATTTGGCTTCTGGTGAATTAAAATTGTGTGGGAAAATTGGCTTAAGGTTTATGAGTTTCAAATTTAAAAGGTAAATAAGAAAAGAAATAAAGTGCGAAAGTTTCGCACGTGTTTCCTAGTGTTTAATAAATAATAAAGAAAAAAATATGATTTTTAGCTATGTATTTATTTAAAAGTATGTGATTTAAAAAAAAAAAAAAAAAAAAAAAAAAAAAAAAAGACTTTTCCGCTTCTTTTTTACATAAGACATATTAAATGATGTACATAAAGTAGTAATCTGAAAAATAATAATAAAGTTAGGTACCACTTATGTACATTTAATTTTTTTCTATGTTGTTATTAATGGGAATTTTTCAAAGGCAATTGTCAATCAATGTCCTTTGACATGACACTCTTACCTCTGTTTATTGTGTATAAATAAAAGGGGAAATATACATAAACTTACTGACACATAGGAATCAAACCCTTCACCTAAAACAAACACTGGTCCCTAAAAGTTTTTTCTTTCTTTTTTTATACAAATGAGGTGCCACTCTATCAGAACAGTTTCAAAGGGGGTATAGCAAATATTAGTCGTAAGTGTTTGCCTCAGACTCACCTACTATTACCTTATAGGCAGATATTGCATTTTTATTGAACTGATTGATCTATAGCAGATTTGTTAATCTATATATTTTAGGGAATACAAAAAATTTAATTTTCCAAGTTTTTTTCTTGCTTTCTTTCTTTTTTTTTCTAATAGCTGGTAATTTTACGATAGAAAAATGTAATTTTGAATTGATACAGAGAAATTTATAAGAAACAATTCCACGTATAGATAAATGAACAAATATAATCTTTTTTACTGTGAAATAACATGAAAAAAAAAGAAAGAAAGAAAGAAAGAAGAATATATGGCATAATATATGAATAAGAGAAGTTATAAGAGAAGTTTAATTTATTTTTGAAAATTTATGTTGTCATTTTTTCTTTTTTTAAATAATAATAATAAATTAATTAATCATTAATTTCAAATACATTAATTCAAATATATTTCTATATTAATTTCAAACGCTAACTTGGTTATCGGAATATTTTTATTGTGCTAATTTACATGCAAAAGTATTTCGAATAAGTATTGAACAAACATAAAACTATAAACTATTGTTATTATAAACTATAAACTATTGTATATTAAACTATTGTTAAATAATATCTCAGTTAATATTTTGTACATATTTATGCTGTATTTAAATGATACAACCGCTGTTTTATTTAAAAAATATCTCATAAATGCTCAGATTTTAAACTAACCTTAAATTTATGAAATTTTGGAAATTTTTAAATGTACTATAATTTAAATGCAGGAAAACTCTTTATTTTACGTATTGACTTGCAAGCAGGCTTTGCCTGCTTCGCTAGTCATTGTTTCGATGTCTATGTTTAAATGAATTAAAAAAAAAAAAAAAAAATCATAAGTTTTTCTGTTACAACATTTTATTAAATTTTAATTTAAATAAAAAAAAAATGTTTTCAATACTTAATTACAAAACTATAAAATAAATAAATAAATAGTATACCATAGTGACCGTTGTTAAAGATTCCAGATAGTTGAAATAAAAGAATAAATTTAAGAAAATATAGAATCTTAA
The DNA here is from genome assembly GCA_963930645.1 of Salticus scenicus. Taxonomy (NCBI): domain Eukaryota; kingdom Metazoa; phylum Arthropoda; class Arachnida; order Araneae; family Salticidae; genus Salticus; species Salticus scenicus. The sequence goes on from OZ005655.1 coordinate 55,874,765, forward strand.
GAATAAATTAATAATAATAATAATAATAATGGATAAAATCGAAATAATTAAAAAAAAAAAAAAAATCAAATTAGAAAATCGAAGAAAAATATTGGTGCAGTGCACCGTTTCAGATTCCAAGCTACCATTTTGCCAAAGTTTGCAGCGTTGCATATCCTTTAAAAAGAAATTTACTGTTATTTTTATTTATTTATTTTTGCGAAAAGGAAGCGATATCTATGCACTCTCGCCAACGCTTGTTAATAGATGATATCTTCTATTTGATTTATCCTTACTTCAGCCTCACATACCACAGATTTCTCTGAAAGAGAAATTTATAATTTTAATTTAATAGTGAAATATCGCAAACTTGTTCTACGAACATACATTTTAACACCAAAATTTAATATTTCTATGATGTTATTATGAAACATAAAAAAAAAAAAAAAATCTATATTATGTTTGTTATTTTATTTAAAAAATAAAGAAAGAAAGAAAGAAAGAAAATGTGAGATTACGTAATTTAGAGAAGTATTTATTTCCTTTAGATTTTTTCAATAACAATGTTTCCAACGATAATAGCAAAAATTTAGTTATTAATATAAAAGTAAGTCTAATACTCATAATTTTTAAATAGAAAACACGTCTAAAGTTTTCATAAGCTAATATATTCTTGTAGATTTAAACAAAACTATATTGTTCCTTATACATTTACTTCTCCAGTAAATATAGTGATACTAATATAACACAGATATATTATTGCTTAAGCTACGGGTGCTATTTTAAACATAAAATAATATGCAGTTTGTGTATATGTATAGTAATGTGAAAAGGTATTTAAAATTAACTTCTTTATGATACATTTAGCTTAATTTTAAAAACGGAATAATTCGATTGCCAAATTTTTGTTACACTTTCTTTAAAAGTATTAAATATATACATCAGTCAATTAATTTTCACTGTAATGTATAACGCAAGTGTAATTAATAGTACTTTCTTTCTCCTTTAATATATGAATAATACACTTTTTTTGGATATAATTTTTAATTCTATTAATCTTTTAATAATTCAGAATAACTTTTAAAACGTATCGGCCATCTTTTAGAAGAGACAGGCGATCCCCCATCCTCTTGCCAATCAATACATTTTCTAATTGCCGTCAACATGTCACACATTTCGCATTCTCTATTGACCCAATGGGGAGATAATTAAAATGGTGGACTCTTTCTCCGCGAGATTTGTTGTCACCCACGCATTACGTTCCCTGTTTGCTTTGCTGTACACGGAAAAGGGAACCTGTGTTTGTATAACGTGCTTGAAACACACCTACTAGTGTGAGGAAACATATGACTCAAGTTTTGTTTTACATATATATAAAAAAAAGAATAGATAAAATTAGCTATACAACATATACGGATATATTATACGTATACTTATATTTAAATATACACTGTAAGAATTTTGATAACATTACTCTTATACTTGAGAATTGACCGTGGTTTTTATGAGTTTGGAACAGGTTTTTGAAAATCACTATGATTTTTTGCCATTAACGTTTTTGATTTCAGGAATTTAATTCTATTTTTTACCACGTTTTTACTAACTAGCTTTCTTGTTTGTTTGTCCAGTACAAATCTTGCAATCGATTTTCAACTAATTTCCCAACTATAGCTAGACATTTGAAACTTTTGGAATAGCTCAGAACACGATGATAATGCATTCTCTTAATACCTTTATTCAATTAATAAATGTTTGAAATTTTTTTATAATTGCTCTCTTTATTACGCATTTGATCATTTTCTTTCAAGTTGATGGGATAATTCATATATATATATATATATTTTTTTTAAGTATTTATTATATACATAGAATTGTCAAGTTTATATGATTCAACAGAAAATTTAAAAACGTGGTATACAAAAAGTTATTTTTATCTTGTAATTAGTTATGTTCTATTTAAGGTTACTGATATAATCAAAGAACATTGCTGATAAATAACGGGCAATTAATTGTCCCAAATTTCACAGTAACGTTCCGGATTTCTTTTCTTTTCTTTTAAAGTGCATATATGAATGAGAACTTATATAACTTTGCATGCATATACAGTTTGAATATTATACTCGTTATATTTAAAGGTTGTTTGTATATATGTTAATTATTGCAGGAACATAGAGCAGTGCATACTTGGGATAAAATTTCAACACACTCGCTGGTGCTGATACAAATAGTAATAACAGCATTCATGATACGATATGATAATGCTATATATGTACTATTTTAAAAAGTGTTCATGAAAATAATTTCGGGCCAGAACATGAATCGGAGACATTTAATTTAAAGCACCAATACTCTATCATCTGAGTTATTTCTGTTAACCTGACCAAGATTTTTTTTCACTTTGTGAATTTTAACAATACAACAGCAATATGGAATAGTCAGTAATCTATCTTTGGCAGCACACAAGATCAAAAACCCCTGGTTCAAGTGCAGACCCAAAATTGTTTTCAGAAATTCATTAATCACTTCACAAAATAATATACATTACATGTATGCACATATAAAGCCAAACAATAAAACAAATTTTTATATGAAAATTTCATAAAATTAGTATTAAATATGCATAGTTAAGATATATTTACAATTAAGTTATATATTAGTAGTAAGTAATATGCAGGAAAATAACATTAAAGAAAAAGGTTTTTTTTAAAATTATTATTACAGGGGCTCATTAACGCAATATAAGCAAATCGGCAGAAATTTCAATGAATACATTTAAATATGCACGTACACATTTCATGATTACCAAGTCTTCTGCTTCATAAATACTCTTTTTTTTTTAGACAATTTCCTTAGTCTTATTTGATTGAAGAAATGATGTCTTTAAATACACAAAGGTTTTTAGCAACAAATAATGGTATACAAAATGCGGGAGACTTAGCAGCTGGGATACATATACCAATAAAACAGAAATTTATGTAGTTCTACGGTCTAAAACTGTTATGTATTTGATTAAAAATATTGAACAATTTTCAGATTTAGATGTACTTTCTCTCAATTCATAGAAATAGTTTCTCTGGTAAGTACCATAATTTACATTTTCGTTTCTCTAAAGTAATCCCTGATGACTAACTGTCGAAATCAAGAAAGAAGAACACTGAATTAAAATGAAAAATGTATTTAAAAATAAAATAGTATAAAACCAATTTTTTTTCATGTGCCAGATTATTAATTTGATATATTTAATAGTTAATTTTTATTGTATCTAAAACAAACAAAAATAAATAAAGAGAAATACCGAAAAAAAACGGGAAAAAATTATTAACAGTTATACTTTAAATAAAAAAATTTCAAGATCTTCAATGCATAAAAAATATCAACTGTATGTTTTTTGCAGGAGATAATTCATCAAAAACTTCTGAAAATCTATTACATTCCTAAAATTATGTGTTCCATTATTAACAGCTGAAAAACATTAAAAACAACCCGAGTAAAAAAATACATATAATAACTTTAATAATATAAATATATACATATAATAACTTATCTTATCAAACAACTTTTTTCGTTTAATAAAAACTCTGAAAAAAGAATAGTAGTAGTATTTCACACATATTTACATTAATAAAAGCTTTTCCAATTTAATTTTCTTCACATACAGCCACTGATTGAAAAGCGAAAAAAAAAAAAAAAAAAAAAAAAAACATTCTATTCTACCATTAAAATAATTAATTCTACAATTTAGTTTAGCATTATTTCCACTACAACACTTACTCTCTAAATTTTCCGTTACTTACACAAATTTTGGGAAAGTAATATGCATAAGTACACAATCATTTCGCTATTATATCCGCAATTCAATTCTGGCACTTTTAGCTAAATTAACATCCAAAGCGTTCTGCATGCGAGGAGGTTTTCGTGACTATTATTTACGCAATAAAACGAAATAAACCCACTTTTGTTGAAATAATGTCTTCCAAATGATTAATAATATAAGGGGAAAAGCCAGTCTGAGATCATAATAGCTATTCTTTGCCGAAAAATGAAATTTTATTTAAAAAAAAAGATATTTACAAGAGTTTTAAAATCATTAATCTCTCGCTTTGTATAGTTTACTGTGAAAAGGCAGACGATTTTCTTTTTCGCAGCTACGGTTGTAATTAAAGAGGCTCAAGGTGTTTAAATTTATTTTCTAAATTCTTCACGGTTTCGTCTCGGGAAGATGCGCCCAAAAGGAGTTCTAAACGTAAATTAATTTTTCAGCTTAATTGTAATTTAAAATTATTCATTAAACATTTAGTATAATTAAATAAAAGTTCCTTTTGAAAATACAAAAATATGAAAATATATTTTGTATTTCTTGAATGGCTTACTTATTTACAATTTTCAATAAAACTTAGCAATTTCGTTAGATTCGTTTTTATTCTAGTGAAAATCGTTCCTTGTAAATAATATATATATATATATATAACTAAAAGAACTATTATTTATCTTTAATTCCCCACCCTTCCTCTTGCAACTATAATATGATTCTTTAAAAAAAAAAGCTTTTATACCGCATTTATTTACCTATTATTTAGTTAGTTTTCTTTGACATAAACAGGAAATATTTTATTTTTTCAATCTACGTGAAATAATTAAGTTTATTTCATAACTGAGTGTTCGTTAAATATTTTAATTAAATATAATTAAAGGGTTGAAAAGTTAACTATATATTATTAGAATTATAATAACTTAGAAAGAATAAATTCTGAATACGAGTAAAATTAATAAAAATGTATAATTTTCTTTCTTTCTTTCCATTTTTTTTTTTTTTTTTTTTTTTTTTTTTTTTTTTTAAATATTAGTGATATTCTACATATACATTACATTTTTTATTCTAAAATATATACTGGTGGACAAAATTAAGAGATGGAACACCATTTTCCTAAATAACTGTTCTATCTCTTAATTTTATCCACCAGTATATTTATAATAAAAATTAGCATAATAACATTGCATTACTTTCTACAATTTCTTTTAAATGATTTAATAATTTAATACTTCTGTTTGCTTTACTTTTAAAGGTAAGACAATGGCCTTTAATTATAATTATCTGGTCTCTAGAAAATTTTAAATGGATAAAATTGTATATTACCTGTGTCTTCTTTTTTTCTTTTTCTTTTTATTTGAAGAATTTATGTCTTCACCGAGCCCGTTCTTTGTGAAATCAGCCCCAAGAACTGCAAAACAGAAAAGCAAAATTTAATTTTAATTAATTTGCATATGTCTGTAATCATATACATGATTCACGATAAAATAGCACCATGGCGACAAATGCCGCTATCAAACACAATCAAAAGTTCTGTCCTCTAAATATATATATATATATATTTAATATAAATTAAAAAAATTATTACAGTTAATGTGCCTTGATATTTACAAAATTTTATGAAAAAAATTAGTTTAAAAATTGAATAAAACAGATGGTGTTAGATTTAATATATTTGTATAATATATTAAATTACAGTGCATATAATTTAAACTGTGTTATTATTGAATATATATAGTAATGACTAAAATTCATTTTAGCGACATAAAACTCATGCCGTGCTTACAGACTGTATTGACTCTGAAAGGTTGGTAAACATATCGGTTTCGTCAGGTACACATGCCTTTCCCTATTATTTGAAGATCGTTTAAAATAAATGCTTATTAAAAATGTCGTTTAATTTTTCAGTGTGTGAGAAATTGATATTCAAATAAAGACACACTATTTGTGATTAGAATATCTTAAAATAAAATTATTGGCACTATTGATTTCAAACCGCAAAATCATAACCTTCGTGGATTTTTACTTCCATTACCCGACTACCGTAGTTAATAGAAGTGTTGTATTCAGTTCGAAAATTCGATATCGAGTTTTCACACCTTATTTACACGTTTTTAGATCTCCTGTGCCCAAAAAAGTAGTTTTTGATAATTGGTCAGTGTGTGTGTATATGTGTGTATGTATGTGGGGAATCTTCTGACTATCATACCTCCAAGACTAATAAAGGTAGAACTACACCTCCTAATAAAGATAGAACTACGAAACTTCAGAATTGAGACAGGTCTGGTGTACAAGGAATTTTCCAAATTTTGATGAAAACTGGAAAACCAGAAGTAGGATATCGGAAACCGGAATTGGGACTGCCAGTCTGTATCTCAAAAACGGCTCTAACGATTTTAATAAAAGTTACTATATAAACACTCTATTAGATGTCGTTTCGAATGATATAAATGGTTAGTTCAGGAAAATTTATAGGTGTTCTGTATAAATAGGTTTCGCATGTGCGTTCCTTTAAAAACGGCTGCACGATTTTTTTTCAAACCTCGCCATATTAACTACCTTTTAAATATCCTTTTGTATGTAATTGTTTTCCGGTCAATAATTGAGTATGCCAAGTTTTGATAAAAGTTGGTATCTCAAAAACGGCTCTAACTTAAAAATTGTTACAAGAATCCATATTACATGTCCCTTCTCATGTATTACGTGGTTATTTCAGGAAAACTAACAGTCATCCTGATTAGGTATAGGTCAGTTTTAGATCTCGGAAATTGGTGTTTCAAAAAATAACGCTACCAATTTTTTCTTCTTATTTTTTAACTCGCTATGCAAACACTGTTTTATATGTCTTTATACGTGTATCAAATTTCTCTTCCCGGAAAAATTTTAGATGTCTACATCGTTAGATCAATTTTATGTCTTCTGATTACATTATTTACAAAAAATACATATAACATGTGTAATAGTGGGTAATGTAAGTTGTGTGGTTGTTTCACACCAGATTTTTTGAACTATTATTTTTTCATCACTGACGTAAATCCGAATTATATCGATCCTATTTATCAAGGTTTGGCTATTATGTCCAGTTTAATATATTATATGCTATGTTATTAGCTACAATTGCATATAATCACGGTGTATTATTTTATTAATTTTCATTTATTTAGTTTATGGTACCGTTCACCATCAGTTATATTCACTTACGTATATTAGGTATGAAACTCCTTCTATTCCATTGTTCTTTCTTAGTCATAATCTCAGAATATTCCCATTATTATTTAAATCGTTTGTAATTTGATAAATTTGTACATATATAGTGTGCGTATGTGTGTATGTATATTTTACTAATAAATCCGACATCAGCTGAACAAAATGCATGAAACTATTCTAAGAAATATAGCTGAACCAATTATGAATTTTAAAAAAATTGTAACAGAATATAAAAATAAAAATATCAGAATGAATTGTGAAATACTATCATAAATATAAAAAATGAATAACAACGAAAGAAAGCAGAACAAAATGTGAAAAAAAAATATCTTATTCTTATGAATTGGGCCGGAAGACATATTTGCGTAAAATAGATATAATTTATAGAGCAACAAAAACCTTACCATCATAAGGATCGAAAAGTTTAAAGGCACATGCATTAAAAAATTAAGAAATACCGTTACAATTCCATGATAAATTAACTGACATGTAAAAAGACAGTTAGTATAAAATAATATTTAAATAATTATAAATAAACTGCTAAAAATAAACTATTTTTAAATATTATGTAAAAAAATAATTAATCAAATATTAGATATTATATACTAGTTTTACAACATGCAAATATTTTTTATAAAATGAAAAGCATTAATTAATAAACTCATACTTACTGCATACACACACACTTACTTATATATAATATATATATATATATATATATATATATATATATAGAGAGAGAGAGAGAGAAAGAGAGAGAGAGAAAGAGAGAGAAAATTATTATTATTTTTTTTTTTTCCCGCATAAATTTTGCTTTTTATTAAAGAGAAAAATGTCCACTACACGATGATGAAAGCTTTATTGACATTTAATTTTTGAATTTTTGTGTCGTACAATTGAGATTTGATGTATTTTTTATATTTAATGTCTTATATTTAGTGTTCTTAAGAGGTCTCTCTACCTGTCGTCACTAGCAGAAAAGCCTATAATTCTACAAATTTTTTTTTTACTATAATTATATATATATATTTTTTATTTCTCTTACCCATAAGGTAGAGAAAGTATTGTTTTTGTGTCACATTTTGGAAATTGAGTTTTTGATATATTTACACTTTTTGAGGTGCCCTGAATCCAAAAATCGTGTTTTTAGCGGTTGGTCTCTGGGTGTGTGCTATTAGTATATCTCAAAAACAAGTTATAGTGAAGTATTCTAAATGTGTATCATATAGGGATGGTACACCGAACTTTTCATTGAGATCAAGCAAATGGTTCATGTACAGGGACATCCAAGAGAATTCAAATACATTATGTCTATGGGGAAATTGCTGGAAAGTTACATGCTGGAGTGTAACATCTATAGGCTGACTTAAACAAAACTGAAACAACAAAATTTATTATTATATATATAAAAGCATGTTTTGTAAAGATTGCTGAACGGAAATGATTTATCATTCATTTACAGGGCTTCCCAAAGTATTTGGATATATTGCGGCTATACTTAAAAATTGCTGGAATTGTATTTATTATTATTATTATTATTATTATTATTATTTTTTTTTTTTTTTTTTGCGTTAGATGTTTTTCAAGCAAGACTACATTTAAGCACACAATATTATATGTAGTGCATATTGATTATAGACAATATACAGAGCTACCCAAATTTAAGCTAAAGGTTCTTTTCTATTGAATGTAACTGATGGAAGTGCTTTGCTACCTATTATTATGCCGACGAACACTGCTGAGAAAGCAAAATTAATTTTTCATACGCATACTGTAAACAAAGTATTTTTTTAATTTTCAAATCTGGTTTTTTGCATAAAATCACGTTTTGATTTTGTGATTTGATTATAAAAGTCCAATTTTTAGCGGTCGATCTGTATGCATATCTGTTATCAGCATAACTTAAGAGCGGACAATACCTAATCTCGCCGGCAGCCTTCGCCCATGTTATTCTATGGGAAAATTTGTTTACCTAATTACTCATTACCTAATGAATATTTTTCAATTCTGTTTTCACATTTAGAAAATTTATAAGCGTTAATTTAGTACTTGTTTTCCAAAAATTGATTTTTTAAAATTTTAGTATTTCATTTTGCGATTAGAAAATGAGAAAAATGCATTTTGTGAAAAATCGCATTTTTGAACTCAAAATTAAAATGTAAAAATTTAAAAAAATGAATTTTTCAAAAATGAGTACTCATTTAATGGTTATGAATTTTCTGACTGCGAAAACAGAATTTAAAAATATTCATTAGGTAATGTGTAATTGTAGCAACAAATTTTCCCATAGAATAACATGGGCGAAGGCTGCCGGCGAGATTAGGTATTGTCCCCTCTTAAAAACAAAAATAGCTGCAGGAAATTCAAATTTGTTATTTTGAAGTCCGTATTATGTTGCCACTTAAGTTTGAAGGCAAATTAATGACAGCTTTGATATATATATATATATATATATATATATATTTTTTTTTTTTTTTTTTTTTTATAATCGTATGCATTATAATTGTACGGAGGTTTGAGGGGGCTACCCCCACCCCCTCCGATACACACAGAATTACATGTCAAATAACACTGTTCCTAAACCTATTGTAGATTATTTTAAAAGTACCTTGAACTTTATTATCTTACGCAATTGCTCTTAAGACTTAACATGCAATCTATCTTTACAGTACTGAAATGCGGGGTGGGTAAGAGAAAGTGGTGTGAGTGACACACCAGATTATTTGTTCTGTTTCCTCATTCAGGAAATTCGCAATCGTGATTTTTCCTCGTTTTCAAAAAATTGATTTTTTGAAATTTTAATATAATATTTTTGAAATAAAAGAATGCGAAAAAGGAACTAAATACATTTTTAGCTCTTTACAATTTCGAAATAAAATATTAAAAAATAAAAATAAAAACACTTTTTGGCAAACAAGCCCAAATTGAACAATATTAAAATTTCTGGATGTGAAAAATAAAATAATAATAATAATAATAATAATAATAATAATAATAATAATAATGAGAGAGCTTAGGTAATGAGTAATTGTCGTTACAAATTTTCCTGTTGAATAATATAAGATTTCTGTGCCAAAGACGAGAGCATTTTAATAGACTTGATCTCCTCAGGATTTGACTATTTTTAGAAAAGGTATGTCTGTGTGCATATATCAAAAATTTGTGTATACTGTATCACACGATCCAGTGAATGAAGTTTAACACCCCCCCCCCCCTTCCTCATCCCCATGAAAGTTTAAAATGTGGGTATTTCGAAAAGAACTCATCAATGCTTAAAAAACGAATGGTTGAAAGATAGATCTGTGATAATTTAAAACAAAATTGCTTTTTTTTTTAAATATATACAATAAAGGGAAAAAAAAATTCTTTTCACAAAAATAAAATGTAAAAAGGATATCTTCTGCATAATATTAAATGGACATTCTTTGTTCATTTAGCGTTATAATTCTCTGTGATGAAAATTGTCTGCCTTTATGATGAAATATAACTTTAGTAATATGTAGTGCATGAATTTGTATGGGTTGGTAGGTTGGCTAAGTTTAACGTCACACTAGTGTTGCACAATGTGTAATTGGTGACGGTCTGGGACTTATTCTTAAGGAAGGTCCGGAATAAATTTGTATGGGAAAATACAGAAGGAACTCTTGTGATAGCCACCACATACTATTTCTTTTTATCTCTTAGTGGAATACACCTTATTATTATTTTTATTTAAATGACTTTTCTGTCTAGGTTTTTAAGGAATTTGTTATAGATCTGCTATAACCAATCGCTACCTCCCTCCCCCTCCCCCCTTTTTTAAATAATCAATTGATAAATGATGAACCATTACTGAAATCATGACTGTAAATTGTTTTAAACAAAGCCATTAATTTACAGATTTATTGAATTGACTTATTTATTATAGATTTCATCTGTTTTTTAGGAACTGTTTAACTAAAGATAATTTCAATAAAAATATCTGAAAGTTTTACGATTACATACTAATAAAACTATTTCGTAAATATAGAAGAGAGAACACGAGTTTTGTATCTGAAAACAGCATTAATGTACTCTATACCTGTCCTCAAAATGCTGGCAATCACAAGTCTGAAATCCTTTATGAAACTTCAACATAAAAAATGAAAATGAAAAATCATTCTAAAAAAAAAAAAATGCTCCGTTAACCTCCTAAACGAGGGAGCAGAAAATATGACCCTCTGTGCATTAAGAAAAAAAAAAAAAAAATGTAGGGGTCCATAAATTGCGCCCCTTCATAAGCCTCGCATTCCAAGCCATACCAAATACGAGGCAAGGCACACGGGAGAGAGAATGCAAGATCGGGTTGCCAAAAATTAAGTTGCTCTGCTATAGTTGGCGTAGTGGATTGGCGATTACGTTAGAAATGGAGAGCTGTTATTAAAAATTACTATATTTAAATATGAAATGATAAAAAATAATTAGCTTTGGATGATTATGTAAAAATATAATGTATTTAATCTACACGTCACTCTGCAGATTTTAAAGAAATTTTCACAGCTATTATTTTTTCCTCCACACTTTTATTTATTTATTTATTTACTATTTTCTATGTTCAATAGAAAAAAGTATTATTTTCGTGACCTCGGGTTTCTGATGAATTTACACGTTTTGAGAGGTGTAGGACACGATTTGACCATTTTTAGTAAATGTCTGTCTGTGCGTGCGTGTGCGAGCGATAAAATTTTGTGGCAACTGCATCTCAGGAACTACCGCAGAGAATTTTATACAAGTCGATATGTAATTACATCTTGACATAAAATAATGCCTATCAACCAGTGGCGGATTTAAGGGGGGGGGGGCTAGGAAACTGACCCCCCCCCCAAAAAAAAAAGTACTAACATTCATAATTGACTATTACAATTGTAAACTTTTCTTTGATCTCGAATAACACCTTAAAAAATCTTAGCCCCCTCCCCCCCCCCCCCAAAAAAAAGAAGGAAAGTTCTGTATCCGCCACTGTTATCAACTTTTGGGGAAAATCGACTAAAAGATTGCGCTCCCATCCAATTTTTTCTAAATTTATAACACTGCAGAACAGGACAAAATTTCGCATAAAGGGGCATAAAGAGAATTATTTTTTACGAATCATTATGAAATTGAAATATATATATATATATAAATTGAATATATATATTCATAAAAGTGATAATCAACTGGGAAGAAAAATTTGTAAATGTAGGAGCATTGCTTAACCCACTGGTAAATTTTCATTATGGTCATCTTTCAAAAGAACTCGTCAACACATTTAAAATGAACGGTTAGTGTATCGATCTGTGATAATTTAAAATAAAGTTATCGATTTTTTTCTTTCTTTTATTTAAAAAAAAAAAAAAAAAAAAAAACGCATTTTTTAAGATTTTATTTATGAAGAATAAAACTGACTTTCCTAGGATGTTGTGTTTATACTTGTCTAGGATGAAAATTGTCTGCATTGATTGCGGAAGATACTTTTAATAAATAACAGTTTTAATAAATTGTTTGTACTGAGTGAATTTGCATTGTAAAATATAGAAGAAAGTCTTGTCGTGGCCATTGCATAACATACTATCCCCCCCCCCTTTATATTTTACTTTTTCTAAGCTATGCAATTATAATATTACATATAATTTTATGTTTTAAATTGCTGTATAGAATGGAGAAAACCATTCGTCCCTTTCTTATTAACTAGTTATACAAAATTTATATTAGCTTTTGTCAATATGTATTATTTAACATTGTAAACATATAACCTTATATAATTCTAATACGTATAAATTTTACGAATATTTAAATTTAATTATTAATTGTATTTGGTATTTAAAAATAAAACGAATTGATAGAATTTATCAATTTTATATTTTTACGTTTTAAAACACTTGGAAAGAGGGAGTGTAAGATACTACTAAATGGGCATCCCTTGCATCAACAATATAAATATAAATAAAATTGCACCTATTAATTTTTTTTTTTTTTTTTTTTTTTTTACAATTTTAAGCTATTTATTTTACAAAATCATCATACAAAATGTTTTAAAATCTCATTTCATTATTACAAAAAATTATTGCAATTCCTAATAAATTATAATTAAATGTTTATTATTATTTGTTTTTAATATCTAATTTAAATGTTTGTATCATATTTCTTTGTTTATTGCCACGTATGTTAATGCAACGAAGCAAATAAAAAATATACTTAATTAAAGTTATAAAATTAACTTTTTGCCACAAAATTGTATAATATTAAAAATATTAAAAATATTTAAAATCTACAAGTCTTAATTGAAATTTATTTTGTATAGTACTTATATAAAATTTATTTGGCATTAGTGAATGAAATGTTTAGTTTTATTTTATTAAGATATACAATGGTAAGTTTGGACACAAAGGCACAAAATAAATAAATAAATAAATAAATATCATGTTAAAAATCGTTTTTATTACTATTATTATTATTCATTCTATTCCTTTCTATTCAGTGCTAACCTGGCCGCCACTTTTCACCCAACAAATAATTTAATTAAAAAAATTTTCCATTAAAAACGCAATTATTAAAATAATAATAATAATAATTTATACAGTAACCGTTGCTAAGGAATGTAGGCAACTGAGATGGAAGAACACGCAGTTGGAATAAAATTTAAGGAAATGATACAGGCTAAATACCTGATGTTGTATATTCCATCTGAAGGTCTAACTGAAAGAATTCTATATTGAAAACACAAAAAAATTAAAGTTATATATATAACATTATAGCAACCATTGTTAAGAAACGCATTTTTTTTAAATAACAAATTATTATTATTATTATTTTTATTTCCTCTCTTTATATACTTAAATAAAAAGATAACAATAAGAAAACAGTCCTAGTTTATTTAATTTTATTTTTTTCAGCAATTACCGCATTTCTTCATTTTTTAAAAATATCTCAAATTAAACGACCGATGAACTTCGAACTGAAAAGAAGGCACTCCGTGTAATATCAAAATTGTGATGGCATGTCTTCGGACCACCTCTAAGGATGAGTCCCAGACCGTCACCAATTGCCCATTGCACAGCACGCGTGTGACGTAAAACCCAATCAATCAATCAATCGAACTGAAAAGAAAGATTAATTTCAAAAATTCGAAAAAATGTTTATGTTTTGCACCCTCGCATAGTCCAATACAGCTCTCTCTGCTAAGTTTTGTATCTGTGATTAGTAGCCTAACTCTTGAGCGTACACAGACGCACCTATTTCATTTATGTATAGATATTTGTTTACTATATTTTTTGGCATACTGTTTTATCAACAAAACAAAATAAAGTAAAGTAAAAATTTCTGGATGGCTTATCAATGTATCTTTCGTTTGTTTGTTAGAAAACGCTGTCAATGCAAATCAGTTCTATAAAATATTGCACAGAATACATTTTTGATTTGGTATTCAAATTAGTCAAAAAATTAGGAGTATTTTTGCAGTTTCTTGCATAAATTTCTACCATTTCACAATTACATGCAAGATAATCAAAGACACATTTATATCACTTTTTTTTTTTTTTTTTTTTTTTCGAATGAGATTTATATTACACATTTAAACTTTCATAGCAAATTCGTTATAAAGAGTATCATCATTATATCATAATAAACCATATTGAAACTCTTACTATATTACATACTTAAACTATAAAACTATGCTTATTTCAGGGAAATTTTGTGTAAAATTCATTTATAATATTTGTAGAAATATACAGCTTTGCATGAAACATCGTAAAATAATTCACGGCGCTACTATTATTCACCTTCTGTGACTTTTTACTTCGCTAAATCTCAACATTTGTTGATTAAGATTTCAACAAACTCCATAAGTAAAATCTTTAGTCATAGAAACTATATTACACTCATGTGTATATTCAACTGTAAGTAGCACTTGTATATATAATACATATATATACAATGACGCGGCACTTGCGACTAAGCACTGGCCGTGGGGTCGCCGAATTGCTGATCATTTATGAAGGGGTACCTGATGGGTGGTCATCCCTACCCCTAACAGGGATAACACATCGGTGCCTTTCTCGGGATTCGAACCCGGCTCAATCGTATAGGAATCTGGTGCTTTTATGTAGAATGATAGAAGGATATAGTATAAAATTTTGTGAGGATCTAATATACAAGTTTTATTTATGTGGTATATATTTATTACATGTACACACACATACACACACACACACATATATATATATATATTGCTGAAAAAATTATGCCTAAGAATTATTTAAAAAAAAAATACTAAATAAAATTGAAAAACTTTGGTAATATACTTGAAATAAAATTATGAAATTTGATAAAATGGATTGCGATTTGTATTTTTTGAATAATATGCAATTCTCTCAAGATGAACATTTAGTATATTATATGTATATATACACTGGTTCTCATAATTATAAGGACACCCGTTTTTCTATAGTAAGTAAGCACTGAACACTATTATTTAAACAAATATATTTTTTTATTAATTTAAATTTCATTAATAGACTATATTTAAAAAGTTTTATCGTTTTTCTATCTTAAAAAAATTAAATACGGTCAAAAAGATGATTTTTCAGGTGTTCACAATTTTTAGGACAGCTCGAAACTTAGTAATTTTTTTTTCTGTTATTCTTTAAATTAATATTTTATGGGGGTCTCTTTTTAGGGTGAAACATTCAGACATTCTCTCTGGTATAATATACATGTTTTTTTTTTTTTTTTTTTTTTTTTTTTTTTTTCAATTCAATTTCAATACCTTTTCATACAGCATAGATGATATTCTGAATACATTTAAACTATTTAAAATTGTTTTCCACTTGCATGCACTTTTCTAATATGATAAGTTAAGGTTTTTTCAACTTTTAGGCCACGGGAAAGGCAATAATATAGAAGTTTCTTTCTTCAAACTATTTCCTATTGCTCTAGAAGTGGAGCAAAAATGTAAGTCTCGTTGAAAAAAATATTATTACCCCCCAAAATCTAACAAAAATCTGGGAATTTCACGTTTAAAATTTGCGGATATTCTCTTTATAGTCATAATAACAGAAAAAATTACTAAATTCATTCTGGCTTCAGTAGAAACAGCTTCCCAGAGCACCATAGATCCACCTTTAAAATGCCCGATTTATATCTGCCTTTAAAAAATCTGCTCTGTCTTTCGCTATCTTCAGATCGTGCCAGTAAATGTTAAAACCATTTGGTTAATCAAGAATAAAATGTTTTTCATCCAAAAATGCAACATTTTACCACTTAATATTGTCTTTATTCAACTTTAACGAAGACGTTCTTTCCCCCATTAAATGCTTATTGATTATTACAGGTTTTTTATCCATTTTAACATATTATTAATTATTTTAAACATGCATAAATGTGGACCTCAACCTGTCGCTAAAAATTACGAGCAAATTCAGCAGCAGTCATTATGAGGAGAACAGTAAGAGGAATTATGAGTCTTCGATCTCTGTAAAAAAAACTCTGATTTTGCATCAGATCTCTCTCCTATCGAACCAGCAGTTCAACGTTTGATCATATTTCCTTCAGCAATTTTAGATCTTCGAATTTCATTTGAAATTCGGCGCATTTAAATTATCCTTCCACTTAAAAAACAAATTTATCATACTTCACTACATGAACGTTCTTTTTTTTTTTTTTTTTTTGAGGAATTATCAGTAATGTCCGTCCAAGAAAAATTAAAGGCTTATGTATGAATTATTCTAGCCCAGTAGTTAACAAATTCGCATGTCAACTGTAGTTTATCCGGTAGTAAGTTAAATAAAACGAAAAAATCTTGATTGTCCCTATAATTAACGAACATCTAAAAACGTGGAGAAAAAAATATTTTGCAATTTTTTTTTTTATTAATTTTGTTTCATATTAAAAAAATTATAGCAGTTTTGGTTTTTAGAATACTAGACATATTAAGTGCACTTAGTATAATCTTGTTTACAATTATTTTTACATTAGTTATTTCAAAACATAAAGTGTCCTTATATATATATATGAGAAGGAGTGTGTGGATATATATATATATATATGTGTGTGTGTGTGTGTGTGTATGTGTGTAGATATCCAAATGCTATTGGAGAGATGAGTTCTGTACATTAGTCGGATATGCAAATTAATTTCTACTACAGATAGACAAATCATGCTTTTGATGAATGCAGTTTCTCTGTTGAATTGATTGCGGTGCATTTAATAAACTTTAATCAATTGTTAAATGTTAGTTTTCTTCTCTATTTTTAATTTCCACTGACGTCACTGTTGAATTTTCCTTGGTATGTAATGAGGCTACTATATGATGTCATTTGCATATGATGTCAAGCCCTGCACGGGTGATCTGATTTTTGTAATTAGTGTCCTGTAAATCTTTCTGTTGTGATGTTCGTGTACTGCAATCTTCTAATAAAATTTTGTTATCTGAGAATTTAATTGTCTTTTTTATTGTTTTTATGCCACCTCTAAAGATGTAAATTGCTTAGCTTTAGGGCAATGTTGCCAACCGTTCGATAATTATCGTACACATAGTTGCGAAATCGCCAGTTTGGGCAGGAGACGTCATACCAGAAATTTTCTATAATAAATTTCACTTTATTTAATCGTGGAAAATTAATATGAAATATTTCTAGTAAAAAACACTGGTGAAACCTGATTTAAAAATTAGAAATGTTGGAAAGTATTATCGTACAGTTGGCAACACTGCTGTAGGGTGACGTTAAACCTACTCACTCTCACCCTCACCCTCACAACACGCCACCCAAAACATACCACACTGACAAAACGGTCTATCATTCTACGCCTTCTATAATTTCATTCTATAGTAATATCCATGGACAGTATTATACGAAAAACCAAATTTACGTCATTTAAAATAATATAGCACATTTACGTTTGATTTGTCTTCTTCCAAATTAACTTACCCTACATTATTATAAAATTATTTTCAAAAGTAATAAATACATGTTATTTTTCCATTATTACAATGATCATACACCAGAAAAGAAGACGCGAATGAACGAATAAAAAAATCACATATATACAAGGCTTAATATATTTAAAAAGTTAATATGAATTGTTTCTGAAACATTGATGGATGAGATTATATAGATAAAATACCATCAGGGAATCTCAAAAAATAATAATAACTGGAAGAAGAAAGAGCAAAGACCACCTCGGCTTAAGATTGGTGGAGCGGGTTAAACAAGTTTTCCGGGAGCCCAATTTTCCATACCATATAAGTGAAGAAGATAATAACTGCTTTCAAAAAATAAAATAATAATAATAAATAAGCAGAAAATAATGGAAAATTCACGAGAAAACCATAAAAAAATGTAATTAACATAATATTTATATGACAATAAGATAGCGAAATTGATTTTTGGTTTAAAACGAGATTTGAGACTATCTACGAGTGGAGTAATATATATATATATATATATATATATATATATGTATTGTAAATAACTGCCTGAATACTTTTATACTAAGAATCAAAAGAAGAATAAAACATTTTTGAAGACAAACAAATATTTAATACTCTAATAATAATACACACTATACACAAGAATTTTAGTTTAAAAACAATAAAGAGATTGAACAGGGTGTAACACTCTTATTTCATTCCATCTTCTTTTTCAGACCCCTGTTATCATTCACCACAACACACATAAAAAAAAAAAAAAAAAAAAAAAATGTTTTTTTTTTTTTTTTTTTTTTTTTTTTTCCTTCCCCAAACGATGTCACTCCGTTAGCCCTATAATATATAATGAGTTAATTTGCCAAAACGTAGCACAGACTAGTATTATGTCGTTTAAAAACAGACATAATAGTTACCAATATATTATAATACATATCATTAAGAAAGAATCATTTTCAAAATAAATAATTCATTGATTTAAAAAATATAAAAGACCTTGAAATGAGTAGTGCAATAGCAGTAATTTTAATTCTAATTCATATATATGTGTGTGTATGTCATACATATGTTTAATAATGAGATATATTTTTCAGTAATTACGGCTGTTGAACCTCTCAACCTCGCGATCAATAATTCATTTCCGTATTCAATATAAAATATTCAATATATATATTCCGTATTCAATTCCGTATAAAACACTACCAAAAATATACATCCAGCAGTTTTTTTTTTTTTTTTTTTTTTTTTTTACTGCAGCCATATAAACTGACATTAATTTTATATGCATTATTTTATGCGAAGTACATATGTTTATTAAGCATTTTAATAATGTATATTGATTTTATTATGTTGAAGGATGTTAAAATGCCCTTTACATACCACCCATAAAGTGGTATTTTGTATCAAAACAATCAGATAATTTTCTTTTAATACGGCCACCCCAAAAACTTAACATATTAAAATCAGGGATTCCTAAACAAACAAACAAACAAACAAGCAAACAGGGAAAAAAAAAAAAAAACTTTAAAAATTCCAAAATAACGCATCTTTACTACTTATAAGAAGAAGAAAAAAAAGCTTTTATGTCACTTTAACTGTGGTAAGCATATCTGTTTATGTTAAACTATGCTAACTATGCAAGGACTTGGACTTTTTAGCCTACCAGGAGTGATATTTTCCTTTTACGATGCCATCTACTCAGGCCTATAGCCAGATTTAGATTTAAGAAGGTTTATCTAATATTATCATCTCTAGATTATATATAAATATATAGATATAGATATGTTGTACAGGAGAGTGACAATTTAAAATGCTTCCTACTTCAGTTTGAAATTTCAAAACTATGATAAAAACACTCAGTGAATCAGATGTTTAAATACTCTATGAATCCAACAAAATATTGGGAATCAATAGTATTTTTATGCAACAGGTTAAAAACTATCTCGATTTCTCTAAAACCATTGAAAATTTTTTAAAATCAGAAAAGTGACATGAAAACCTTGAGACAAACGTTAAATTATACATTTTAAAAAGTTAATAATTAAATGCATTCAAAAAAATATCGTTTATATTCTTACATTAAATTCTTGCATTATTATATTCTTACATTAAAATGTTGAATCTTGTTCTTACGGGTTTAATTGCTCATATTATAAATAAATTGAACTCTTTTGTCAAATTTTTCCTAGTATTACAGGAAGAAAAGAAAGGAAAAAGATGCTGGTAGAAAAAGGTAAAAATATTTTATGATGTTCTTAAAAAAGTTTTTTTTAGTAGTTTTTGCAGTTTCCGATATATTACTTATTTCAAACTTCTGTAAAAAAAACTAAATTCATATTGTTGCATATCCTCTAAAAACTATCCCTTAAATCACAATTCATTTATATTCGAAGGGACTGACGTAAAACGATATATAAATAAGAAGATGTACGAACAGTTTTCATACTAAACGTTTAATAAACAATTTTCAAACTGAACATTTAATAAACAATTTTCAAACTGAACATTTAATAAACATTTTTTAAACTGAATTTAATATAAGTATAAGAGTAATAGTTTTCTAGGTTTTTTAAATAGTGTTAATTTATTATTTCATAGTAATATTGATATATTGAAAATAAGAAATATACAGTGAAATTTCCATAAGAGGGCCGCCTGCCATGACTTATTAAATTAGCCCTTCAGAGAGGTGGTCTTTTTAATAAAGGTTGTTTAGATATATCTTGAAACCATTTTATTTGTATGATTGGTTATATGCATATAACCAATTCTATAAATAAAACGGTTTCAATTATTCAAATTTACATCATTTGTCTATATAGATTTTTAATTATCATTGATGTTACCTTGTTTTAATTTTGAAAGGTTTTTAGCAATAATTTTGTTCTTCAAGATTTCCTTAAATATACAAAGAGTGTCCCAAAATTATAGCAACAAACTTTTATAGGTGATAGGCACTTCATAAGGATTGAGAATTGCATAAAAACCCTTGTCCGCAAATGTCATTTTAATCCTTTAATGTTTGGGGGTATCTTTTAACAAATGCGAGCGGGCGTGGCTTTTAAATTTTGAATTTTTAACTCCTTAACGCGCGCTGTCCTCGCTGCGAGGACGCAAAATTCAAGATCCAGCTGCAGAAATTCATCCCGGTAAATTTTTAGCAAGAATTTACGTTTATAACGTATCAAAAAAGGCCGGTTTTTTTAACCTTAAAAATTAAAATTTCTTTTAGTTTAATTTAGTTCACGAATTCCGGTGGCAGTATAATTTAAATGATACTAATTGTCTTGCGCCGCAAAGGGTTAAAGAACATTTTTTTCGTGCAAATGATTACATAAAGATATACACAGTAATAATGTTGTTTCTGATTGATGTAATTAAAGCACAGATTTTATTAATATGAATATTGTGTGTGATTTTGTGAAACCATGGATCGTACAAGATTTTAAAATTTACAAAATAGACGGAGTTACAAATTACCAAAAAACTAAATTTCACATGAGCAGTCGATAATCAGTGTTGCCAGATCTGGCAGATTTTTTATTCAATAATCACCAATAATTTTTAATTGTAACGTTTACCTAATCACTTCGAAGATTGACAGTCTGTTATGTATGTCAAATATCACTTCTCAAAATTATTGGTGAACATTGAATAAAAAATCCGCCAGATCTAGCAAAACTGTCGATGACATATATGACGATAAGTGTTAAAAAACAACACAATATATCCGATTTTTAAAGGATTAATGAGAATTAATGTGGTGTTTGTGGTCATGGGTGTCTATGCATTCCTTATTCCTTCAGCTGTCATCGACATCCACTTTAAGCTTGTAGCTCTACGTTTGTACCGCCCACATCTGTTGGTAAATACCCGTTTTTAAAGGGTTAAGATGACATTTTCGTACATGGGTATCTGTCTAATTCTGAATCCTTATGATGAGCCCAATCTCCCCTTAAAGTTTGTCGCTGTAATTTTGGGGCACCTTGTATAAGCGAAACAAAATGATCAACTTCGTATCATTTCTGAGTAGGAAAATGTTGTTTATTAAAATTTCATTTCCATACTTGCCAACCTAACCCGGAAGATTGTTAGTTCCGACCTTTCCGTCTATTTTTTCACACCAGTCTTTTCTTAGAGTACTTTTCTTCTTATTTAATCGTAAATGTATTTGAAGAGAATTGCTCTAAAAATTAAGTGGTGTACAAAAAGGGGCGGGAACTAACAATCTTCCGGGTTAGGCTGGCAAGTATGCATTTCTGATAAAGTTTCCCAGCAGGAAAAATTAATTTTACATCCAAAGTTAACATTACCCTTTTTCAAGCCCTTTAATTTAAATTTATTAGCTAAACAATGGTATGAAAATTCCCCTTTCTAATCTTGAACTTAATTTTTAACTATGCACATTCAAATATATAACGTCTTATCAAAATTACAGATTACTATTGAACACGTTGGGATTAACTTAGAATGACAAAAATAAACTAAATAGAATTTTTTATTTATTTAAATTAATTAAAATTATTTTTTTTAAATAACAAAATAAACAGTTACTTGAAAATTAACCCTCCGCGTACGGAGCCCGTGATTTCGACGGACGAAAGAACTTTTTACATTAAATTTTATTTACACCACAATTTCTAAAATACTATTTTTAACAGATAAATCATTGAAAATTATTATCCCACTAAATTACATTTCCACCACAAAATTGTAAAATGCAGTGTTTGATATTTATAAATCCTGAAAACTAATGAAACATGTTTTTATTTAAAAATAGTGGTATTCAAAAATAAGACAATTTGCAACCTGTGTATGTAAACACAGTAAATACAAAATAATCTCTTCGTACGCGGAGGGTTAATTGAAGTACAGATGAGGAATTTTCAAGGAACATATTTGCATGGATTTATTACTTTCCTGTGGAACGTTATATTGGGGGCAAATTTTGAATTAAAATCAGAGACTATATGTCTAAGATAATGTGTTTTTTTATATTTGACATCAATACTTCATGATTTCTTAATATTAAAGAGCATCTAAAACACAATTTCCAACTTTTATGGTTTTTGGCTACAGGAAAAATTTAATAGGTTTTTTTTTTTTTTTTTTTTTTTTTTTTTTTTTAAATCTTAATCAGATTAAACTGTAAAATTTTCCGGTAGCCAAAAAGCGTAAAAGTTGGAAACTGTGCTGTAACATTTTATTTTTAATGAAAATTCATTACCTTTTGAATAAATGGAATTTTAAAGTATTAAAGTTACATAATAATGAAAATAACAAACCAAACTGATTTTTTCAAATTAATGTAGTTTTATCACGACTTTAGTAATTTAGATTAAAATGTTTTACCGAAGAGTATATGAATGAATTATAATTTTTCTTGTGAGAAATTTATTAACGCTTTTTTTTTTTTTTTTTTTTTTTTTTTCCTGGAAAAGAAAGATTACTTATCTTATTTTTCTGGAAAAACAAATCAATTTGGCAATAGTTATAAAATTACTTACCCAAATATATGGTGGCAAAGTATATCAAATATATATGGTAGCAAAGTTATATCAAATAACTTTCAAGCCCTTTGTGGTCATTTTTGCTACCAAAAATGACCACAATGCGATAGAACTATTTAGAACGCAATCAATTCAGAGGCTAAATGCCTTACCTTGAACTTGAAGAAGACTTCAAGAGACCTTTGTAACTTGAAGAAGAGGCTTTTCTAGACTGTTGGCAGAATAGTAAAATCCTTTTCAGAAATAAATGTATAAGTAAATGTAAAAGTTCATTATACCTCGCTCAATTTGATGCAGCCATTTATCGCTCACGGAAAGAGAATGAATTTCAGAGCTGTTTCAAATGCTCTAGATATAATGCAATTGAATATATAAGCCTGACAATAGAGTTTTATGCGGATTTTATTATAAAATGCCTAACATTGTTTTTTGAAAAAAAAAAAAAAGAGGAGTCTTTAAAAAAGTAATGGAAATAGTTTCGTCTAGAAATAGCAATACGTTATTCACATTGAACAAGAGCAGGAACGAAAGTTGTTAACATAATAACACATGTTTAATGTAAAAATTTTACAATATGCAAGGTGGTCATAATTAAACTGACAAAGCTCATAATGTTTTATAGTGCAACCTAATTGCAAAAAATGGCCCTAAACTTTGTAGGAAGATTAAGCAAAACGGAGGACAAAAGATTTCGCAAAAGAAAAAGCTCCAAAAATCACCGGTAGGGGAATATGCGTCGCTGTTTTTCTAAGTAAAGCTTTTGTCGCAATTTATAATTTAAAAATTGAGGATTGTGCACTTTTTTAAAGCACTGCTTTTGTTCCCATTTACCAGTTTGAATTTAGAGACACCGTGCTAATTTGTCCCCCTTTTCCATTTTTTAAAACTCTTTTTTTCCATCACACAGCGTCACCCACGTATTTCCCTAGTGGCGACTTTTGGAACACTTTTTTTTTTTTCATAATTCTTCGTCTCTCCTCCTCCCCCCCCCCGTCTTGTTTAATCTTTCTACAACAGACTTTGGCGCCATTCTCACAATTAGATCACGTTACAGAACACTGTGAACACTGTCAGTTTAATTATCACCACCCTATATATACGTAAACAATTTCTGGAACAATTCTATATCAAAATGTGCAATCTAAATAAGTGAGATTAAAATGCAGAATAAAACTGTTACCATATGTATATAACAAAAATACAAATAGATATATTATGCAAATTTATTTATTTTCAGTCGATCCTTAATACTTAAAAAAGAAATTTTTTCAACAGCCTAATTTAATAATAATAATCATTTATTATTTATTTGTTGTTTTGGTATTGTTCCTCGTTATCTAATCTAATTTCGGCGATGTTATAGCTTCTTTTAAATAAAATCGACATATTTTTTAATCAACGAGAGCTATAGAGTCCGTAACTCCCGACCTTCTGTAGTCCGTCATAACTCGCCAAATACTGCGCACCCCCTCAGCATGCCTTCTCATTGATGTAATATTCAAACCGGGAGAGTATGTGTGAGAAGAAGGGGGGTTTTCTTTCATCCCGATATTAGGCCTTAGTGGCTGAGGAACGCCAAGAATTTCCCAAACCCGTGGCGTTAATTAAATTACTTGGCCATTAGTGAGTCTCTCCCACCCCTTTTCCAAAAGATGGAATTCACTCTGTATAGAGAAGAGAAGGGGGGTTCTGGTCCATGGACATGGCGGTGTGCCGCCAGAGTCCACTAAATTAGGCTTGGTTTTTGAGAAGAGGCCAGAAATTTCGATCCTCAGATATTGGAGAGAACTTGGGAAAAGGTTCTCATTATGGATCAGATTGTGCAACGAACTTCAGAAGGCAGAGTGCTGAATGAATTTTGGGCCTGAATGAATGGCTAGTTGGCATTCTGGGCTGGAAATTATATTGAGTGGCTGGCAAAGTCCTGGAGAGTTTTATAGGAGACAGACAAAATTGAATGGGAAGAGTCTATTTATTATACGGAGGAAGATATGCATTGGCAAAATATGCATGTTTATTCATTCAATAAAAATCGATTAGGGCTCAAAAACTGGATTTGATTGGAAAATAAGATTTAATATATTTAACTTATTTAATTAATTTATTTTTTTACATAAATTGGATCAGACATGAGAACCGTTTTTCATTGTTTGAAAAATAACAAATTAAGCATGAATGTTTTGTGGCTTTTAAAATTTTTTAAAATCAAGTTAAGATAATTATATTTTGTCTATCGTATTTTAAGCACTTATTTAAAAACATTTTACTAGCGAATAAATAGGTTAGATTAAATAGTATGTAGCCGAATCCTAATATTCAAGTAGTAACAATCTTAGAGAAAGTAATGGAAAATGTTTGAAATTACAATTCTTATATTATATATATGATGTAATGATATTATCACGATTGTGCTTCAAAGGTCATTGCAGAGCTGCCAAGTTTTAAACTTTTAAATCAGAATTGACACCAGTATTTTTCAATGGAATAAGTTATATATATTTTCGACGATTAATATTACTGGAAACAGCTATAAAAATTTTCCGGTTTGAAGTTTCCGCCAAAAACAGCAGACTTGGCACCTGTGTCATTGCATAATTTCATCTGATTCAATGGTCTGGAAATAATGAACCGATATCTTTTACGATATTAAATCTCGAAGGACATAAAGGATGTACGTTTCGAAGGACGCGGATGTATTGTTTACAAACGATATAAAGTTTGTAAACTGGCACAAAAAAAAAAAAAAAAAAAAAAAACTAGTATGTTGTGGCCAACCACATGAATTTCTTCTGCATTTTCCTATACAAATTCACTCAGCAAAAATAATTTATTAAAATTATTATTTAAAAAAATTATCTTCCATGATAATGCAAACGATTTGCATATTATATAGAAGTAGTTTAACACTAAATATCCAAAAAAAGTCAATTTTACTCTCAATATTACATAAAAAAAATAAAAAAAATAATCGATAACTTGATATTAAATTATCGCAGATCGATGGTTCAATAATTCGTTTTAAAGGTATTGGCGAGCTCTTTTGAAAGATACCCATCATGAAAATTTTCTCCTCTCGAGGGTGGACTTTCCCCCCCCCCTTGGGGGGGGGGAGGGGAAAGTGAGACTCCTACATGCACAGTTTTTTTTCCAGTTGGCTATCTCTATTACAAATAATTCTTTTAAATTTCATAATGTTTATTAAAAAATAATTCCCTTTATGCACATTTATACAATATTTTGTCCTATATCACCATGTTAAAAATTTAGAAAAAGCGGGATGGCAACGTAAGCTTTTGGACAATTTTTACCAAAAGTTGATAGGCACTAATTTACGTCAATATGTAACTACATACCAATTTGTATGAAATTCTGTGCAGTAGTACCTGAGATACAGTCGCCACATAATTTTGTCACACACACACAGACAGACAGGCAGACATTTTCTAAAAATGGTCAAATCGTGTTCTACAGCTCTCAAAACGTGTAAATACATCAAAAACCCGAGGTCGAAAACTTTTACCAATCCAATACTTTCTTCTACTGAATAAAGAAAGGAAAATCAATAAGAAAAGAATGCAATGGCCTGCAATGAAAAGAGATCCAGTGACAATGCACATAGTATGTGTTTGTCACTATGTAACGCCGCATTAGAGTCTTAATTATTTTTTTTACCTGCTGAAGAGTCGTATCAGTTTTTTTATTTTATCTAGCAGGCTTTCCCCCACTTTGTTGGACATTATATTTAAATGAATTCTCAAAACTTCATATCATTATTAATAAAATCTCAAAAAAATAAATAAATAAATAAATAAAAAATAAATAAAATAAATAAATAAAATAAAATAAAATAAGTAAATCCCTGAAATCAGTCGAAACCTAAGTTAAAGTTACCGCTGTCTTCGGTAAAGCTTTTCCCATTCGTATCATCAGTTGTTCTGTATTCCCTTCCGTAGCAACTTACGGGATTTTTACTTCCCCTTCGCGAGAAAGTTTGAAATTTTGCGAAATCCCAACAAAGTGCATAATACGTACAAGTAATGAACACCCAGACAACAAAATTCGCCATTCTAAGATAATCTGAAGCAAATTCAAACGTGAAAACGCGTTTTTTGCCCTGCCCGCCCCCAAGGAAGGGGGGGGGAGGCTAATTTCGTAAAATTCCTTTAGAGAGCGTGCTGCCTACACATAACCAACCGACACATGAAAAACCGCTTTCCTGAGATAATATGGAGCTGAGTTGTATTTGAAAACTTTTTTTACCCTTACCCGCTTTTAAAGGGTGGGAAGGGAGTTTAAATTTGCAAAATCTCTTTATAGTACGTGTTGGATACATATAACCGACCCACATATCAAAATTGCTTTTCTGAGATAATTTGGAGCAGATTTAAGCTTGAAAGCGTGTTTTTTGCTCCCGCCCCCTCTCGATGTAGAAAGTAATTTTGCAAACTGTCTTTGTAGTCTGAGTATTGGGTATGCATAGCCAATCGATGCATAAAAAAATTGCTTTCCCAATATAATTTCGAGCAGAGTTACTCTTAAAAAATGTTTCCCTTCAAACTTTAGTGGGGAAAATTTCCCAAAATCCCTTTATAGTGCGTGTTGGGTATGCATAACTAATCCACACCTAAAAAATAATCTTACTGAGATAATTTGGAGCAAGGTTACACTTGGAAACGTATTTATTTCCTCCTGATCCCAAACGGCTAAGGGGGGAGGAATTTCGTAAAATCCAGTTAGTATAGGTGTCAGCTACATATAAATTTACGCACCAAATTTTGTAACCACAGATCCCATAGATTTCCCAAGACAAATTTAGCTATAAAAGGGGGGAGGTTCTCGAATATTCCCCTTATAACCTCTCCCCCCCCCCCAAAAAAAAAAGAAAGAATAATAAATAAATAAATAAATAAAAAATTACAAAAAAAAAAAAAAAAAAAAAAAAAAAGAGGAAAATTTTTTGGAAATATCTGTAAGAAGATACATGGCTGTTTTCAATACCTTTGTACCATATTTAGTAGAGCTCTACTGAAAAATGCGGAATTTGCAAAATTTCCCCCGGAATAACGAGTTTTCCCCCTCCCTTCATTAAGAATCGAAAATTTCAAAATCGTACATAATGGTTTTATTTGTACTTTTGATTCTGAGAAATTTGCAGACAAAAGTCTGATTTTATTAATATGAAAGACGAATTAAAAAATAAAGTACAGACATTATAAATTACACAGAATTTAGAGCACCTCGATTTGGCGGATTCGTTTTATTCGGATTCCATTATACGTAATAAAGAAGTTTTGATAATACAGAACGTCTGAACAGTCTAGTTTGGTTTCGTATTAATGAAGACAGTGTTGCCAAATTTAAGAATTTTTTATTCAATAATCACCAATAATTTTAAGGAGTGATATTTGATATACAGAGCAGTCGATTAATCTTCGAAGTGATTAGACAACAGTTACAATAAAAATTTAGTTGTAGATATTGAATAAAAAAGTCCCTAAATTTGACAGCAGTGAATAAAGAACACTGCTGACTGTGATAGATGAAATAGTTTGGATAGTTTATTGGTAGAAAATGTTAATCTCTGGTATGAGCTCTAATTCTTAAAATAAAGCTTGCTATAAGTCCAACCATGATGTATAATATCATGATCCTATGAAGTTCATAGGATGGCATTGATGATTAATGGTTCTAATTCGGTCATAGACCATGGTAACTATTGCTGTTTGGTTGTATAGCTGTAAATTTGGTTGTATAGCTGTAGAAAATAGCTATGAATACAGTTGTAAATATGATTATTTAATGAACTCATTGGATGGTCATCGTTATAACTCTTAACAATGGTACAATAGTTGAAGTCAACGACACTTCAGAGCATCAGCTGAATGCTCTATAGACTACGTAATAGTCTGTTCTATACAATAGGTCATTTTATTACCTTTATTTTCTTTCAGTGAGTTACCCTTTCACTTCACTCAATTTCACTAGACTTTTTTTTTTAACTTCTTCTTTTGTTCCTACTTTTTTGCTTTAAAAATTGACTCTGTCGAAACGAGGAGTTATTTTTATGACCGCAAGATGCCTTTTTTAAAATAGAACTCATTGAGATAATCCGACCCATTCATGGATCAGGAGCTGTAGGTGCGCACGTGCGCTAGACCCTGAACTCGGATTAAGGCGGCCCAGTGTAATCCACCCCACCACACAAAAGGATAAGCCGTCATTTGTCGCAGACCTCATTATTTTCGATGACTTCATATATTCTAGACGTCTAAATAAAGGCGATACTTTAATGAGTACAGTTGCATTGGCGATAACTGCAGGGGGGGATTCTCCAAAAAAGAAATAATTTTGTATTTACTTGCTAAATTAATTAAATTAAAGTAAAATTATTTGCAAAATATGGATTATGAAATGCATACATATTCATTCACATACACATACGTTCATATGTATGCATGTTTTGTTTTATCACATTTTCCTATTTTACATCAATAATCCTAATAGATATAGAGTAGATTTAAAAATTTAAATCAATAAATCATATCATGAAATAATCAACATTATTATTTTATGAAGATCAGATTATCGATACTCTATTGCATTTAGGTAGTTTTATGCTAAGGAGGAACAATATTGTACACGGTGATCCGACTATTGCATTTAATAGAGTTACGTAGCAGTTACATTCAATGTTTATATTTCATGTTCATTCATATTTCGCTAATTCTGAATCTTTCTACAAGCCTACATATTCAATAAAAAATTTATTTCTGTTCTTTTATACTTAATATGCTTAATAGGTTATACAAGAACTTCTAAAAACTAGTTAGTTCTATTAGTTAATTGAAAGGAACGTACTACTTGTTATAAAAAATTGTCTACCTACTTATATTAGTAGGTAGGAAGAGTTGTGAAGTTAGTAGGCAACCTCACAACTCCTATGTATTATATACTTACTTCTTATAACAAGTAGATATAAAATGCATATGAACAGGATAAACGAAATGTAAAAATGAATTTGATAATAGGGAACTAGTAGCGAAATATAGTTGTGAAAATCATAGGTATGAATGCGCAAATAAAACTCTATGTAATTGAAATGTGTTAATAATTTATAATTGTCCTTATGGCGTATGTTTTATGAATTAAGATAGCGCATGAATATTTGAAGAAAATCATAGCAATATTTATCAAATTTTGAATCACCAATTATTTGAATTTTGTACGTAAAATTGGAAGGGAAAAAAAACTATATACGGTAAGTGCACCAGAGGTGGACACTGTATTAGCAACAGACAGTTTTAACTCAAACACTAAGGTTCTAATATCGTGATTAGGTTCACATTTTAACCTGCATACAACCTCCACTATCAATGTCTTGAAGTACGAAGTTTTAAATTAATCTGTTTCAGAATAAAACTATTTCACCTTACTCATTTTTTCTTGTTGTTTTGAACAATATACGACAGTTGTGTTTGAGTTCCATCTGCTTACTTCGAGCTGATTTTTTCTACCCTTTTCATATGACTAAAATAAGAATGCATAATTTATTTAATGTGCCAGACTTTTAATTTTGTAAAATTGTACAACATTCGTATGTGTGCCTATTACTGGATTTATAATAAGTCATCACTGCCAGTACTGGACAGCACTTGTCTTCTGCCGAGTCATTTGATTTTGACGGAGAGAACCAGTAAAGGACACAGGTCCATATTCTAACAGATGTAGAGTGGAGGACGGAATTTCACTTAAAATCAGGTCAGAAAAGCCTTACACATTCTTATGAAGTTTTTTCTCCTTTAACTTTTTGTTGGGATTCGCATTTTTTTCAAAATAGCATTCAGAATATCTATAAATGTATGAAGGACAACCTAGTAAGTCTTTTATACCAAGGGGTAGCCTTAATTTCCCAAGTATAATCCACAGGTCCCATAAATCATTTTGCTTAATTAATGATGTACAAAATAATCACTTACTTTATAAAAGCCAGTCTCAGCTATACACCTCTTTTATATTTAGGTTGGAAATCTCTCAGATTTCATAGAAATAACTTGAGCTTTCTAAGACAACAGTAAAAAGACATTATTGTCAAAATTATATTATTTATTTGCTGAAATTTAAATCGGGAAGAGAAATAAATAAAAATTACGCATTCTTAATTATTAACATTTAAAAAACTGAAATTTTAATTACGGAAAAGAATAAAATATTTCTCATATACTGTAGTACAGTAATAAAAATCGTACAAACTGGCAGCAGTCTGGAATTCCTCTTATTTTAATGTCAATAGTTTGAAACACTTTTTTAAAAAACACAAATCCATACGAATCGAAGCCATCATCTAACAACTCATTCGTATAATCCTCATGCTGTTCTATCGGTTTGCCGAATCCTTTTTGCGACAGGTTCACTGGAGCCATTTTTAGTTCCAGGATTAGAACGCAACTGCGATGATTGCCAGTTAATCTGGAGCGACTCGGAGAAGGGATAAGCTTTTCCTATTGTTGCCCACAGAAGTCCATTTGTCCTAAAGCTCGGACCCAAAAGACAGAGAAGTTACTTCCATTGGCAGTAAATTAAAGGGATTTGTGAGATACAAAAGTTTGGCGACAACAGACCGATTTGTTGTATTTCGACAGAAACTGAATGAAGCAACAGTTTTCCTAAGGGATGAGTGTCAAAGAAATCTATTAATTGAACAGTGTGAAGCTGCATGCTACGAAAGTATTAGTTTATAATTTTCCTGGAGTCCAGGGAGGTTATTCAGAGGTTTAAACGTCGTTCTATAGCAATTTCGTAAATTGCGTTCGTACATATGAGTAGAAAATACTTTATGATTAGTGATTTGTATCGTGCAGTAATGAAAGTTGTAAATTCATTGCTGAATGTTATGTACGTAATAGTAACGTTTCAAGAAGAAAAGAAAATTAAATATTTGAGCAATTTTGATGAAAACAGGCAAATTTGTTGTATTTCACGAGAAACTGAATGAAACAACAATTTTTCTATGCAGTGTTGCCAAATTTAGGGACTTTTTTCATTAAATATTACCACTAAGTTTTATTTATAACGACTACCTAATCACTTTGTAGATTAATCGTCTATTATTTGTATCAAATATCGCTTTTTAAGATTATTCATAATTATTGAATAAAAAAGTCCCTAAATTTGGCACCACTGTTCCTAAGGGATGAATATCAAAGAAATCTATCAATTGAATCTTGTAGGAATGATATAAAAAGAGTTGGGATACGGCATTATCAGTATGCAGAGATAATGAAGTTAACTTTTGTCAACTAATGATGGCTGTCACGATAGAAGCCAAAGCTACCACAGGAGCAGTGTTGTCAGATCTGACGGATTTTTTATTCAATAATCACCACTAAATTTTAATCGTAACATTTGCCTAATCACTTCGAAGATTAATCGTCTATTACATATATCAAATATCACTTCTCAAAATTATTGGTGATTATTGAATAAAAAATTGGCCAGATATGGCAATACTGCCATATTGAGTCTGCTACACATTGGATAGTACTGTGTTATTTTATTTATATGACATTTATTTTACAAATTTTAAGGCTATAGATAGAATGATTTTTGTCTCGAATTACGCGTATTACGTAACTTCACAACAAGAATGCAGAATTTCTTATATAACTGTGTAACTTAATGGCTTCTGGGGTTACAATTTTGGCATCGTGTTATTCGAACATATTATCTCCTTTTATATCATTGCTCCAATATTTGAACAATATAAAGCTGCATGCTAGGAAAGTATGAGTGTATGATTTTTCTAGAGTCTTGAGAGGTTATTCAGAGTATTAAATGTCGTTCTATAGTTTCTGCTTTCAAATAAGTTAACTTTGATTACGTAAATTGCGTTCGTACATGTAAGTAGGAAATACTTTGACATTAGTGATTGATCTAGTGTAGTAATGAAAATTGTAAATTCAATGCTGAATACTAGATGTATAATGATAACGTTTTAAGAAGAAAAGAAAAATCACAAAAATGTTTAAATGATTTGGACGACAGCAAATCAGTTTATTATATTTCAAGAAAAACTAAATGAAGCAATGGTTTTCTTATCGAATGAATGTCAAAGGAAATCATTAATTGAATTCTTTAAAGCTGCATGTGAAGAAATTTTATAATTTTCCTGAAATCCAAGCGAGGGTATTCAGGGGGTTTAACTGTCATTATGTAGTTTGCGCTTTCAAGTAAGCTAGCTTTAATTTCATTAATGTGTTCATACACATAAGAAGAAAATACTTTGAGATTAGAGATTTGTTTTATACCTTAACGAAAGTTATAAACTACTATTTATTGTGGAATGCTATATTTTTTCAATAGGGGAGAAATGTTCCAAAAGTATTTGGATAAAATAACACGAGAGAAGAGTAAATGTATTCGTCCTGTAGCTTTTACTCATAAATGGTAATTAAATCTCATTAAAATCAATAATATTGTAAAGACATTTCTCCTGAGCACAAATTCGGTTATAAATTTTAGATAGCTGGGAAAATGAATGATACCAAAATTCACAACCGGTATCGATTCCACAGAACATAATATCAAATTTACAAGTGGCTATATAATAAATGATTATTGCTTCTCATTTCATTTGTTAATTTTTTGGTAGAATTAGAAATATTTAATTAAAAATATTTCTTGCGGCGAAGTTCAAAATTAATAATTATCTGCTTATCAAGACCATTGTAATCAAATTAATACTTCTATATACTATATGACGCATGCTGTCGTAAAAATAATTTAGCTGAAAAGATAGATTCAACGTATTATAATACTACTGTACACTTTTTCGATATCGAATACCATAAATTTTAATAAGCAAACTAATGTTTTCCCATTCGTCTTACACGTAATTATGTATGTATGATATTTTTCTGCAAGGAAACATCTTCATTGAACGTCAACAAATTATCACTATTCACATTAAACCATTTCGACAGAAATTCTATACATCTTAAAACCGCATTTTGCTTTCGCTATTCTGCATTGCATTTTGTTCCATAGTCACATTTCATTCACAAATCTTTAAAAACTATGTCATGAAAATGTTCGTTACCTTCAGTTTATGTATCTTATTATTCATCGATGGCAACTAAAACTTGTTTCCATGACACATGTATAATTGTCATTTTCATTTATAAGTATTATGCTTTTGTGAAGGTTTCTGTTTCTAAAATTTCTATTTTCATTTCTATCAATTCTCTTAGTAGATTGTTGTCAGGTTATTTGCCAATTTCGAACAGTAAACCTCGGCTCTTGGCTTTCTTAAGAACTGTTATATTATTTTAATAAATGCCTTTTCATAATTCGTAATTAAATTAATCAAATTAGATTAATTTTTTCCTCAGTAATAAATGTGGTTTAAACACGAATGCATAAGTCGATTCCTTTTTTTTTTTTTTTTTTTTTTTTTTTAAGAACACTTAAAGGCCAAACTCGTTAAAATTAAATAAATAAATAAAACGTATTTTTACGTGAGATGCGCAAGCAATGAGTTCAAGTAAAGTATTAAATTACGCAAAATGTTCAAATATCAGTTTTTGATGGATTTAGATATTTTGAAATATTTTGAATTCGGGTGTTTTAGAACATTGTGTAGACAGGTCAAATTCTCATTTTGCTTTTCGGTAATATCCTGCTATCATATTATTCAAATATTAATGTC
This sequence comes from Salticus scenicus, assembly GCA_963930645.1. Classification (NCBI taxonomy): domain Eukaryota; kingdom Metazoa; phylum Arthropoda; class Arachnida; order Araneae; family Salticidae; genus Salticus; species Salticus scenicus. The sequence continues at coordinate 55,909,891 of OZ005655.1, forward strand.
TAAATCTAAGACCGATTTCATAGTATCATATACTACTGCTAATTAAATGCCCATTCCTTGATTACAATCTCTTCCGATATTTTACTTGAATTACCTTTCTAATTTTCCCGGTGTTATTCTTTTTTATCCTTTTCATTGACATATAATTTCTAATTATTAATTTTTTTTTCATCTATACAAACGTGTAAGGCACAAATACATAATTTATAACTCCTGAACTGATACATGAAATATCATCAACATTTTTATTTCATTAAACATTATTATTTTATTATAATTCCTTGAATACATTTACAATATTTTAAGTATTGCTTTAATACAGTTTGTTTTGATATATATATATTCGTAAAAGTTATGCATAATTTCTAAAAATATATTCCTATTTATCGTGTAAATTAATTTTTGTTTAGTTTTCAGGATATCAATAATACAAGATAGGATCCACTTTAAAACTAGTATGGTGTGACCACCATATGACTTTCTTCTATATTTTTTCATACAAATTCACTCAGCATACATATATATATATATATATATATATATAAATATATTCCTTTACTGTTATTATTATTTATTAACATTATCTTCTGTGATGAATGCAGGCGATTTTTATTCCAGAGTAAGCTCATTTACATGAAAATTTGTTCTATATCCTCATGTTAAAAATTTAGAAAAAGCGGTATGGCCACGCCACCTGTTGGACAATCTTCACCAAAAGTTGATAGGCACTAACTTATGTCAAGAAACAACTACATACCAAATTGTACGAATTTCTGTGCACTAATTCCTGAGATACAGTTGCCACAAAATTTTGTCACACATGCGCTCATGCAGACAGACATTTTCTGAAAATGGTCGAATCAGGTTCTTCACCTCCCAAACAAGTAAATCCATCGAAAATCTGAGGTCAACAATTTTTACGAATCCAATACTTTCTTCTATTGAATATAGAAGAAAGTAAAAACCTTAGGTATTTTTGTGTAATGTATTTAATTTTAGAGGCTATCCGCGTTTGTAATGATCGATAGACGGCGCTTTGTGAACACTGCAGTTGTTAGTAAACATAGCCACGTGTGTTCCATTAGTGTTCCTTTGTTATTCTACTTAATATTCGTACTATAATTTCTCCGCCATTACATTATGGAAAATTGATTGCTTTTGGAAAAAATACTTCAGTTTATTCAAAGTTCGATCGGAAGTAGATTTTTAACTGAAGTTGAACAAATATTAATTTCAAATCATCTGATTAATTCTTTACTTCCATTAGCCGAAGCAACTGAAATTTTAAATTTGTCATTTGGAAATAAATGGAAGCTCAATTCTGGATTTCTTGATCCTTTGGAGTTACACTGTGGCACACAAAAGTATGTGTTATCTTTTTTACCGTATTTATTCATTTTTATTCAATAAATATATGTGAAACTAAATATCGGCAAGCAATGGCGGCTGTATGGAATTCGAATTAAACCATGTTTATTGTAATTTCACCTTAGCCCACCAGAGGGCGAGCATTTCATTACAATCGCGGATAGGCATAACCACAACCAGAGTTCCATACCTCAATCAACTCTTTCTGTACATGACTGTACTGCGAAGAATGTTAATAGAATCACTTTTAAACTCGAAAAATGAATTTTCAGAAGAGCTTAAAATTCACCAGTAATGAACATTTCAAAACCAGTAGTAGATAACTTTTCTACTCCTCCAATAGTGAACAATTTCGAATATTTTCACAAAAGGAAAAATAAAATTCGAACTGACTGAAAATGTATGTTTAATTAACAAAATTAACAACAAAAAGATATTTTCTGTTACATGAGTTAAAAGAATAAAAAAAAAAAAAAATATTAATCTGTATCATAAATAAAAAACAATTTATTGGCTTTAATGCACACATTGTTTTCTTTAAAATGTGAGTATCTTGTATGATAATCTTGAAAATACCAAGGCTAGCCAGTCTTTCAGATGTATGATTTCTGTGTGTCATAAAAAAAGGGGGAGGGAATGGCAGTCTCTTCTAAAAATTTGGGAGAAAAAAAGATAATAATCTCTTATGAAGTTATTTAAGTATTCCAATCGAATTTTGAGTAAAATATGATTTAGTGTTTGTTTCTTATTCTGTGTTTAGGGGAATACTTATTTGGTTCCGCTCTTGGGTCTATGTAAATTATCTAGTAGTTGACAGGGCTGTCCAGCAATAGATCATGATGACATTTTGTGGTACTAGTATTGGCATCCATAAAAATATTATATATTAATACAAAACTAAACATTTTTCACAATAAATGAATTTAGCGTACAGCAAAGTATAAAAGCAAAGATATATGAAATCCGTTAAAAATAAATGGAGACAAAATGAACAATTTTTATTTATTATTATTATTTAAAACTGTAAGAAAAAACGGCGAAATAATCTTATTTAAAAACTGATGGCTGAAAATATCTGTAGTTCAAGACATTAAAGAATTCTATCAATAACCTTGGACACTGCTGGTATCTATGCTAGTATTAGAAAACTTGTTTTTAGAATTTAAATTTAAAAGTGTTCATTACTGGTAGAGAGTCTACTACTCATGATTTTAGCCTATAAATCAATTGTTTTTAAGAAAGGTTTGAAATGATTTTTGTTTCAACAGCACAGATAATTATGTAGTACCAGATATCAATATAGTATCATATAATGAGTATTGGCTACTCATTCCAATTACATTGTTTTCAAAAAATATCGCAAGAGTATTGGATTTTGGTTATTGCACTAAATTATATACTACTAGATAATCAATAATGAATATTGATATAGAAGAATATCAGCAAATGCAAATGTAAATGCAATTATTTGAACCGTAATGTACAAATTAATTCTAATGTATTATATGGAATATAGCATATTTTTATTTCATTTAGAAATTATTATTTTCATAAAAGAAGATCGAAAATTCAATTTTATCAAGCATTTGGGTGCTTTTAAATGTGAAGGTCAATTACATCGAACTACATTCAATATAATTTTTCGCTGTCGATTCTTTAAGTTTTCAAATCTACTATTTCTTCCAATATATTAATTTGTTGACAATTTTCTTGATAATTTGTCCGAGCAAAAAGCTAAATTTCGTTTTAGATTTTTTTTTGAGTCGTAAAATTCCTGTTTTCAACGCTCAGAAATTAAGCTGAGTAATATTTCATTATTTTTGCTCAGATCAGATAATATTCACGATATAAATCAGTAAAACGATAGGTATCTGTGGAATGCGAATGGAATGTATATTAAGGTGGTAGTGGAATCGGTTCAACCCCACCTCATTTAAATAAAAATAGTGATATGGGACTCGACACATTATCCCCTTTATTTCCCCCACCCTTTTATGAATATAAATAAGTGTGAAATACGTTTATTAAAAGCTTAGAAATATACTGTCAAAACCTGTTGAAGTAAGTTTTATCTGCATCTTTGTTTTAGTTACATACTAAGGGGATTAAGAATACCTCATATAGACTGTTACAAATAAAAGTCAACATTTCACCAAAAACTGGTGCTAATATAGTACATATAGTAAATATTGGTTCTAATAATATAATTCTTCACTAATAATATAAATAAAAATAGTGATATGGGACTCGACACATTATCCCCTTTATTTCCCCCCACCCTTTTATGAATATAAATAAGTGTGAAATACGTTTATTAAAAGCTTAGAAATATACTGTCAAAATCTGTTGAAGTAAGTTTTATCTGCATCTTTGTTCTAGTTACATACTAAGGGGATTAAGAATACCTAATATTCACTGTTGCAAATAAAAGTCAACATTTCACCAAAAACTGTTGCTAATATAGTACATATAGTAAATATTGGTTCTAATAATATAATTCTGGTGAAATGTGTCTTTTAATTTTATTAGCATAAAATATTAACTTAAACAATACATAAATTATAAATATATATATTTTTTTTTTTTTTTTCCAAAATGTTCTAAAGTCTTTAGTTAAGCGGATGTGGATAATATGCGTGTATGCAAAACGTCATGTCAATTGGATGATAAAAATTCGGTTGCTATTTGAAAACAAATTTTTAACAAGAGTTAGGAGCCCATGTAGTCAGTCCCCGCCTCAGTCCATTACTGCTCGAGCCTGTTTTGCATTAGGAATTTATGCAAATTTTCAACTCAGTCCAACGATAAGAAGTAGATTAAAATTCGAAAAAAAATTATAAACTGTGGTTGGGGTCCCTTGGCCTCCAGACCACACCTCTAAGTCTGAAACTGCTGGAGCCATAGCTGCCAATATTTTAACTTCTATTGAGTATAGAAGAAAGTAATAAATGGTGATCTAGAATTTAATTAAAAATTAGAGTTTCAAAGATCAGTGCTATAAAATGAGATTGTCTATACCTGAAGTGAAACAATGGGAATATGTATGAAATTATAGGAACAACGTAGTACTGCCCTTATTAATGCTCTTCATAACATTTTTGCTAATATAGCCCCCCCCCCCCGTTCTAAATATCCAGAAGGAAGAGGATTACGGGGTATTAAGATTATGTAAACCATGCGAAATAGAATCTGGCTTTTCTGCTACTTGGAAATAGTTCAGAAGGTTTTATTTTTATAGAAAAATCGATAAGCGAAAGCTTTATCAAAATAAATAAATAAAATAAAATAAAAATTTAACACACTTTACAAAGTATAAATTTAAATCTAAAATATTTTATTTTAATGTTTCATAAATAAGATAATGATTAACTTAAATTTTATTTATCTTAAATGAATTTTTTGTGAATTGTAAAATGTTTTTGAAATTTTTGCGCAAAATATTTTTCTCTAAAAGCTAAATAAAAATTAATACAGTAATGTATGTAGCTATAATTTCATTAATAAAAAAATAATAACTAAAATAAATCTTTCACTAAGTTTTGTTTTCTTAATATAGAATATGCGTTCACGCACGCACATACACACAAAAAAAAATAAAAAAAGACAGGGGGGGGAGCAAGAAAAAAGAATGTGAGAATAAAGAAAAATATTGACTGAATAATTTATTTTAATGTTTCATATGCTTTACTTGTCAATTTTTAAAATTTGGTTTATAGAAAAATACGATTAAACTTATTATTATTATTATTTTAAATATATTATTATTATTATTATTATTAAAATATAGAATTTTTTTTTTTTTTTTTTTTTTTTTTTTAAGTAAGAATGAAACAATGACAGTTTTTCAATCATAATTTAATTAACTAAAAAAATAAATTCGTTAAAAAGGTTTTTTGTAATTTTGAGGGGGGGGGGGGGGAGGAGGGCTCTAATTTACTTATTTACTAATTGAAAATTTTCATTTTCATGAAAACAGTTTTTATCTTATTTTTAGTAAATTGTTTTTAACTAAAGATTACATTAAAAAGAATTTAAGCGTCAAATGTTTTTAAAAATATATCTTACCAGAGAAAGAAATAATTTTTTTTTCTTTTTTCCCATTACATCTATTCTTAAAACCTAACTAGTTACAATCTCTGCTTAATTCAATAATTAACATACTCATGATTTGGAATTTGCTTAAGGTTTTAATTTCATTATTCAAATTTAGCTCTCTCGTAATTCTATTTCAAAACAAAGTATAATTAAGAGTATTTTGTATAATTATCCTTTAGTGGCGAAATTTTTTTTAAACTCAGCTTTAATTAAGGAAGTTTCGCTAAACATTCACGTTCAACAAATTAAATAAAAGAAAAAAAAAAAAGCAAAGTCGTGATTATCCAGCTGAAAACATTTTATGAGAGAAAAGTGTTCAAAATTGGCATGCATTTAAAAATTTAATTAATATAAAAACGTTTTTGTTTAGAATCGTTAATGAATGCATAAACATTTACGTCTTTCATCGCAAAGATTGAGTTTTTAATTGGATAAATATTTTAAGAGAGTTTTTTTTTCTTTTTATGCACTTAAAGGGATAGATACACTTTATTTCATTTAAATCATAATTATCATTTTATAATGTTATAATTATTGTGTTAATTATACCTTAATTGACATTTAAAAATATATTTATAGTAAAAATATATCCAAAAGACAAAGCCATTATAATCTTGATATGCAGTTTTCTAGTATATAATTTTTTTTTAATAAACATGATATAATATCGACAAATAATGCAAATAAGTGTTATTGCATATGTTTTTTATATACATCAAACTATTTTGTTTGATGCGCTGCAAAAAAAAAAAAAAAAAAAAAAAAAATTCGATTTCTGATTTATTTTTGCTGGTTCTTATGTAGAATGACCTCCTGAATCCGAATATGACTACCACTTTGCCCAGTCACCCACCGTTTTCTCGGGACACGACACCCTTCCCGAATTTGTATCACTGTTCATTTGGAGAATGAAAAAGAATTAATTTGACACTTAAAAACAAAAAATATATGTAATGTTTAATAAATAACGTTAATAATAGATTAAAAAAGTACAACAAATGCAATGCATAATTTCAGTGGCAAGCCCCCCCCCCCCCAAATTTTTCCCCTTGCCTCAAATGTTGATGTTTTAGAATTTCCCAACTCTGTGGCCCCTCACAAGATATTTAACCGTTAAAACAATCCCCTACCCCCCACTAAAAATCAAATTTATAGCCATAAAATTCCGGAAAACTGCTAAAAATAGGGGACGGTCCCTAAAAAACAGGGGGTGATAGGGAAAATGGACGTCATGTTTGGATTCATGAAGGCATTTTACATAAGAATTTGCCAAAATGGTGTAGGAGTCAATTTTCATGCCGAACTGTGTAATTGGTGAATTTTCTAAAAGACGTCTTTTAGCTTTAAAAATGTTTTATAATAATACAACTACAAAAGGAGTAATGTTGCGACAATATTATTTTAATTTTCAATAAAATCACACACGAATTTGTATGATGTTTAAGGTTTGTTACTACTTTCGGAAAATTATAAAATTAATACTTTTATTCATAAAAAAAAAAAAAAAAAAAAAAAATCGTAGCAAAAACTTTTATTATTATTTCATGATTAGCACGATAACTTAATTTAGAATTTAAATTTCAACATATAAATTGCATTACAATGTCCCCAAAACTACTTTCTATAGAATGAATTAATTATATAGAAAAAAACCTTGAGACAAAATATTAAAAAATATCGTGCAAATTTGATAAAAGCAAACTTATATGAAACTTTTGATCAATATATCATTACCAAAAAATGAGAATTTAAATAAAATTAAAAAAAAAAAAAAAAAAAATATCTAATTTTAAATTTCTCTAAGATATTTAAATATCTTAGAGATATTAATTTATTCTATAAAATGACGTTTTTGGAACATTTTATTGTAAATTATATATTAATGCATAAAGTATCTTACGGATAATAAAATAACACTGAAAATTAAAACTGCTGCATTAAAAATATGCTGTTTTTTTTTTTTTTTTTTTAATTTTAATTTTATGATTTTTTAAAAGCTGAAGCAAGCTTTTAGAATCACACATATTTTTGTGTAGTTTTAAGAAAGAAAGAAAAAAAAAATCTTGATATCAGTTTAAATAGATGCACATTTCGCGCGAACTATGATTTCTTAAAAGGTATGAAACCAGAAAGAACAATACCTAATCTCTCCAACAGTCAAGGCCCATGTTATTCTATAGGAAAATTTGTTTCCACAATTACTCATTACATATATATATATTTTTTTTCTTTTTTCTTTTTCTAATTCCTCTTTCACATTCCGAAAATTTACAACCGTTAAAATAGTACTTCTTTTACAAAAATTGATTTTTCACAATTTTCGCATCTTTTTTTTTTTTTTTTTTTTTTTTTTTTTTTTTAACAAAAAATGCACTAAATTAATTTTTCGAACTTTTCGATTTTTTTTTTTTTCCGAAAAAAAATATATATAAAATATAAAAATAATTTTTTAAAAAACGATTACTAACTTAACGGTTGTAAAGTTTTTGAGTGTGAAAACAGCTTAAAAAACAAAAAACAAAAAAACAGTAAGTAATGAGTAATAGCGGGAAAAAAAAAAAAAAAAAAAAACATTTCTTCATAAAATTACATGGACTTTGGCGAGATTAGATATTGTCCATTACAAAAACCAAATTATATAAATGTTATATAAAAATAAAAGATGTCAAAATAGAAATTTTTAAAATATATGCGTTACTTATCGATACTTTAAAATCTTGATTAAACGAGTAATTTACTTACTTCCATGGAAAATATTTTCATATGTAAGCAGTATAGTAAAAGAAATTTTAAATTGAATTTTGTAACCTATATTAATAAAATCAGACTTTTGTCTGTAAATTTGTCAGAATCGAAAAACTTTGCGATATCTTCACGTTTCACACACAATGAAAGCCGAAAATGACTTTAAAAAAATTTACCTGTGTGTGTGTCATCGTGTCTGTATGTCGCTTTTTTTGTCCGGGCATCACTTGCGAACGGCTGGACGGAATTCAACGCGCTTGGCAGAAACATAGATCTATCATTTTTTAGAAATTCCCCCATGTTCCTCCCTGGGGAGCAAAAGACAAAAAAACACGTTTGTCCGGGTATCACTTGAGAACGGCTGGACAGAATTCAACGGCGCTTCGCAGGAATTTTGGTCTTTACCCAACTTAAAATTATATCTATCAACTTTTCAGAAATTCCCCCACGTACCCCCCTGGGGGACAAAATACAAAAACACCTTTGTCCGGGTATCATTTGAAAACGGCTGGATGGAATTCAACGGCGCTTCGCACGAATTTAGGTCTTTACCCAACTTAAAATTATATCTATCAACTTTTCCGAAATAACTCTCCTTTCCCCCTTGGAGGATACAAAAGTCAAAAACACGTTTGTAAGCATAACTCGGTTCTAATTAGTTCACAGTAAATAAATTGCACATGGGGAGACTAGACATGAGTACAAATAATACATTATCTGCATTAAGGAATTTTCAATTTTTAAGGGAAGGGAGGGGGGAAATATTGAAAATTCCTGATTTTTGAGTAGACCTCTACCAAAAAGGGAACAAATATATTGAAAAAAGGCTATGCGACTTACTTAGGATATTTCCAAAATCACATTTTTGTTTTTTTGGGGGTTTGCTTTTTTTTATGTGTGTGTGTGGGGGGGGGGGAGTTACGAGGGGGCAAAATCGAGACGCACCATCTGGCGCTAAATTTGTCTTGAGGAATCTATGGGATCTGCGGTCACGAAATTTGGTGCGTAAATTGTTTATATGTATTCGACCCTTATTGTAACGGGATTTTACGAAATCCCCCCTTACCCCCTTGGTGTCGAGAGGGCTATAAACGCGTGTAAAAGCAGGTTTTCCCGTTTGAATTCACCTTATATTATCTTAGATTGGCAAACTTTGGTGTGTGGATGTTGTTTAGGTGTACGCATTATGTACTTTGTCGAGATTTCGCAAAACTTCGAACTTAGCCACTGGGGAAGGGGGGGGGGGGGGTAAGAATAGGGTAAGTTGATGCCGAAGGCAGTGGGAACACGGACTCCTCACGTTGCGAGCGAGAAAAATCTCTACTGAGCACAGCGGGAACATTATCTCAGGTTAATTAATAATGATATGTGATTTTGACAACTCATTTCAGTATTGTGTCCAGCGAAGCGGGCAAAGCCTGCTAGTCACTCATAAAACTAGTGTATTGTAAAGAGAAAATTGTAATATTGCACTTTAATTTAACAAAAAGACTATAATCTTTATTTTATCTATGTATTATTATAAAGTTTTTCGTATATACATAAATAAATAAACAAATTTTAGCTGTAATAAGAAATCACTACAGAACTGGCGTTTTAAAGAAATAAATATAAAACTTTGAATAAACATTATAAAATGCAATAAACTCACAACAATTGTTACGAGTCGAATGAGCACACGACACTTCATCAGGCGAACAAAATAAGCACGAGTGCGTTGCCGCTTTGATTGCAACACTCGTGCCTACTTTGTTCACCTGACAAAGGGTCGTGTGTTCTTTCGTCTCGAAACAGTTGTGAGTTTATTGCACATATGGTGTTCATTCAAAGTTTTATACTTATTAATTTTTAGTTGCAGCTTTATTGATAAAATACTAATATATATGGCAATATTTAAAAGATACATCGATTTAGTATTGAAACAGTGTAATTACAGTTTGCTAATTTTAAACTAAACTTGGAATTTGTTTATTTTCGACATAATTTTCTAGGTTTAAATAAATCGTTCGAATTTAAAATAGACGGTAAAATTCTACACATATGAAATTAGAATTTAGAATAGACATTAAATTTCTACACAACTGAATTCCAACCACTTCATTTCGAAATAAATGAATCGATAAAAAGAGGTAGGATATTAATTACAAATAAATAATAATAAATAAATAAAAATGAAGCACGTGCATTCATTTGTAAAATTGTAATTTCTTTGAAATTTCTGTATACATTTTTAATAGTTCTGTGTAAAAATTGTGTTCCATATTCCAAATTTGAGAGAATACGGTTATATATCATTACTGGATCTATCTATCTCTGAAAATTAAATAACCCAGTAAGTATAAGACAAAGCTGCCCACTACAAGTAATGAATATATATATATATATATATATATATATATATATTTCTATATATAAAGTGAAGAATTTAAACAATGCTACAAAATTTAGCAACTAGATACATGATAATACCAACAACGCACACATAAAAGTTATTGTAATTCAATTTAAATGTTAGCACATATTGATTGTATTCATTTACAGTACCAATTAATAGGTAAATCCATTCTAAATTACTTACGCTAATGTGAACATTTAGGACCATAACACAAAGACGAACTAGGAGTGATTTTTATGCGAAATTCATGAAAGTTATCATACCATACGTAGACCAATAATTTTTATTAAAAAAAAAAAAAAAAAAAAAAATGAAAAATAGATAACTGGAAATGAAAATTAGATTAAGAAATGCTCAAAAATAGAAGTATTCGTCCTTCAGGGAACATATACTTCTACGAGCAGAGAAATCGCAAGATTTCAGAAAACTGCCTAGCTAATTCAAGTCAGAAAATACATTTCATGTTCCAATCTTGCGACAAAACCAAATTTAAAGAGGAATGAAATAAATTATTAACACAACCCTGCAATGAATTAAGATTAATATATATATATATATATATATATATATAAGAATTATCCACATGTTACGCTGACTCCAAACACAAAGAATAGGAATTAATAAGTTGCCATGAGAATTATTCTAATAAGAAAAAAGATATCTAGACAAGTAACGATTAATCGATAGAGGTTCTACAAATGAGCGGTTTCATTAATAATTAAATTCACTATATATATTAACGTATTTTTAATTATTCTTAAAACTTTAAAACTTAATTGAATTGGAGTTTAATTACAACTTTCAGAAACATATTGTTTACTTTCTAATTTTCTTCGTATGAGATAGGGACCCTATATAGAGAGAGACTGGACATTCGCCGAAAGTCGGCCATCTTAGTGCCAATTCGGAGCGATCCCCGTAGAAGGTAATGCTTATTTCTTCGCAATTGACGCTTTACTATACAGCATAAAAGAAAGGAAATTGTGCTAAATTTGTGAAGAAAGTAATGCAGAATAATAATATGTAATATGTAATAATAATATGTAATTTTTTTCATCTTATAGGAAAAGAATTTGAAGGAAAACGAATTTTGATTTAACCTTCGACATGGTTACTTTTTTAATTCCTATCGGAAAACAGAGGAATTTTTTGTTGTATATTTCTATATTAAACAAAATGCGTTGATTGTGAAAGCAATTCTACCTTAGTGAAAGTAATTCTACCTTATTTTTTTCTGAGGACATACGTTCTATATATAAAAAGTTAGAAAATCTTTAACAAAAATATGGTGATCTTAGTTTTTGTCAAGTAATTCATGAATAAATGTAAAACTACGGCAGAAGAACAGAAATTATTGTTTATTATTTTATAAAAATATTTACGTAATATTTTTACAAGGTAAAAATACATATTTTATTTATTTAGGTTACGCATTATTAATAATAATGACTAAGTTAAATATTAAAAATAAAAATTTTATTAATAATAATTTGTAAAAATATTAACTAATATCTTTAGAAATAAAAAAAATGTTTTTATTTATTATATTTACATTTGCTTATTTCATTGATTCTTTTTTTTTCTTTTTTTTTTTTTTTTTAATATTATGTAAATAAAAATAATTACTTATTTAAATATTATTTATAAAATTTATTATGGCAATTATTATTTAAAAGAAATTTATATTTCATATGTTAGCAAATAATATACACCTTATTTTCTTTATTTTTATTAATTTATTATAAGAAATCTGATACATTTTGCGTACTAGCAAATAATCAAAAAATATATTTTTATATAGTTATTTTAAATATGTATTTTAAAATATATCAGAAAAATATATTGAGATCTAACATATTAAATGTATTGCACAACAGAACTTAAAAAATAATAGCTGGCAAATACATAATGTAATTATCTCATATGTTAGGAAATAAATACGTAAAACAGCATGCAATAAGAGAATTCAAAGTATTTAAAGCATGATATAAAATAAATAATTATGCATTTTTATCTTTTAAATGTATTCCAAAATTAAAGCAATTTATCTCCCAACAAAGTAAAAATGTAATAAATAAGATCTTTTTCGATTATGACGTAAAATAATCAAAATTTCTTCTCAGCGTAATGATAAGGAATGGAGCAACTGGCACTAAAATGGAGAATTTCGTCAAAAAGCCGGCGCGCCAATGCCCAGTCTCTCTCTATCGAGGGTCCCTAGTATGAGATATGTGCTTGCGCCATGTAGCGTGAAAAATGATTTAATTCAAAATAAGAAAATTTTGAAAAAACAGATTTATTTTATTATTATTATTATTATTATTATTTATTTATTTTTTTTTTTAAGAAAAGATTATATATATATATATTTGCATTACAATTATTTAATTTAAACATTAGGTAATAAGTTCTAATTGCAATTATTTTTATTAATTGCAATAAGTTATATGATTTTATATTTCTTAGTCACAAGTCACAAGAAATAATCACAAAATGCTCACATGTTTTGATTAAGTAATTTATATTTATTTATTTATATTTTAATTAATTTTATTATTATTATTATTATTATTATTATTATTATTTTAAAATTTATTTATTTAAAAAAAATGGAAATGGATAATTTGTTTAAATTAAACTTAGGAATCCAGCAAAAGCCCTTATGCATAGAATTAAATCTAACGTGTGAAGAGTTAATCAATCATAATATCAACCAGAAAATTAAGACGTATACTGTAATAGCAATAATCCTTTCTCCCTTATTTTTTTTTTTTTTATAAATATTTCATTCATCAACCCTTCCAACCATTCAGACAAACACCACCACCCAACCTTCTTAATCAAACATCTGCCCTTCCATCCCCCACCTTTTTTATTTTATTTTATAATTTTATTTGAGAAATACATTAAACATGTATAGTTTTTTTTTTTTTTAATAATGTTATACAGAGACACTTAATGATATACTATTGAGTAAATAAATTTCCTTGGATAACCCATTTTTGTAGCAGCTGTAATGATGTGGTTGATATTTTTGTTTTTATACTTAGATGAACAAAGATTATGTATTCGAAAGAGGTGATTGAGAATGATATTTCTGTACTCAGATATATGAAGACAAGAATTAAAATGTGTAAATAAATTTACTTTAAATTAAAAATCTTGTCTTTTGTCATAAAGATGAGTATATGATTTACTTCCTTAAAGTTTAAGTTCGAAATATAAAAAAAAACTAATGCCGTTATTGTTAAGAATATTTTGAGATAAAGTTAGGTGAGATGGATATTCTAATTTTAATGAAGTAGGCGAATAATATATATTGTCTTAATAGTAGCGGCAATCTTTTCAAAAGTTATATTCTTTTACAAAATCATAATTTTTCACCATAAATGAAATCTGTTTAGTCACGTGAAAGCAATGGGTGCAAGAAAGCAGTTCGAAATATGGATGTGCAAACCAGACAAATTTTGGCTTATCTTATTCCAGACAACAGGAAAACACGATAGACTGCTGGCTCAAAATCGTTGTTTCAAGACAATAATAATAAATGATTGTCGCACCAACTTTGAGGACGAGAGGAAGTATGCGCGATTTAGAAAGCTTACTTTTGAAGTTTAAATTAAAAAATGTTCATTACTAGAACATTTACGTTACACATCAACAACTTGTGGGTCAAATTCGTATGCAAAATTCCAAGATGTGAATGTTTCGGAAATTGTTAAATCATTTAAAATGAAAAGTAATGAAAAGCTTCATATATTATCAGAACATAAAATATCAACAGTTACGATACTCTACTTGATATTTTTTTTAATGATTTTTTTTATGATAAACTACATTTTCTTCTTATTATTATTATTACATAAACAATTTTAATAAAAAAAAAAAAAAAATAGCAAACAAGCATTGCAAATACAATATACTGTTTAGGAATTTAGTACATATTTAATAAGGGGATAAGGCACGTTGAAATTAATTGTTTTCGTTTTACATTCTATATTTTCTTAAATCATGTACTGTCATGTTATCTATCACTTTCTATCCATTGATCATATTTTAAAGGATATAAATTAATTTTAGAAATAAATAAAATATAAACATTTCGACCTTCACACCCTTCCCTACCCCTCCAAAAAAAAAAAAAAAAAAAAAAAAATTCTTTTTTTGAAACTGTCCGTTTCGATACTGATTACTCTTAATTTTCTTTTCAGTTTTCTTTTCTTTTCGAATCAGTTTTTTCTTAATTTCAAAATAAATACTCAGCCTTGTGATAAATACACTGGCTAAGATTCGTAAATATTTTTAAAAGAATTGGATGGAAACATTAGTATGGATCATTATAAATAACTGGTTTTAGTTGCATAGATTTTGACAGATTTCATCGTAACCTTAAGATAATTATTTTAAAATTTGCCTTAATAGATGCAAATTTATATAATTTGACATAATGCATGACAAAAATAATTCAAATAATTGTGAATGCTTCCGAAATGACAGCAAAAATGTAAAATGTTGCTCGCATTATTTATATATGTTAATTTCTTCCATTTTGGCCTATTAAATCATCACATTAAGATGTACTCCTATCCCATAATTAAATCTATTGTTTTAGGTTTGTAGCGATAGAAAAGAAAAAGATAAATAATATATCTAATTTAAAAAGAACCAAACTTGCTTAGGAAAAATGAATTATTTTGTAATTTCCATTTGTCTGAGACAAATTATATTATCAGCAAAAGTTTTTCTGAGCACTGCATGGCTACTGATTAGTCGAAGCGGGTACTCCTAATTAAAACTCGTCATAAAGAAAAATTTTGCAAATTCCACGCTTCAGGCTTGTATCCATTAAATTCATCTTTTACGGGCGGAAGAAGACTCTGAGAACGAATTGCGAGCGGCTGACACTTTTTCTTTTGTCAACAGAAAACGTCGAAGAAGTATTTCCTCCGTCAACTCCTAAACAAGACAGGACAGGCTAATGAGTCTAAGAGTAGAGTGATAATTAAAGAACGCAACAGCAAAAGAATATTAAGAGAAAAAATAACTTCAACAAGACAATGAAAAAAAAAACTGCTTTTCCTCCCAAATGAAGAATAAGACACGCGACAAGTAATTAGCGCAAGTAATTAAAGCAATTAACTCGGGGTCAATTAGCGGCAGAACCAAAGAAGCGAAAATGCTCAAATTAATGCTCTTAAGCGATTACATCTGAGGAAGGGGAAAAGGCTTGGAACTATCCCTTTGATGATATGCGCCCTTTAATCGCATTATTCCACCTCATTTGCATATTTCCGCCGAAAGATTGGAATCTAAGAACTTTCTCTTTTCCCTCTCCGGCCCTCCACCCCCCCTGCTTCAATCTCAATCTCGTTTGGCGACGCGTGATTGGACCTGAGACTTACTTACGCATCTCATAACGCAGACGAGAGTTTTTATTTCCATCCTGCACCATCCTTTATTATTTTTGTTCTTGAAGACTCCGTGGAACACAAAAGGAGAAGGAGAAAGCGAGAGAGAGAAATAGATTCGATTCATTCTCTCATTTTCCTCGGATGCATTTAAAACGGACGATAATTTTTCCTTTGTTCATTTTTGCATCAGACAGGGGGATTCTCTCTCTGTTTAAAATGCATAATTTTCTCAAATGATGCTACACCGCTTCAGCCCCAACATCTTTTCACTCGTTCTTTCCTCTTCCACTCTTTCCCACTCCCGAAGGTCGGTTTAATGCAAGGTGCGTTGTGGCCGCGGGCAGATTGAAAAGTCTCCGTTTCTTCGCATTTATACCGAGAGATTAATACGATTTATTTTAACTCTGATAGATCTGTTTGAATTTCAACATTGTTAGAATAATTTACAACAAACTTTTTTTTTTTTTTTTTTTTTTGTTAAACATCGTTCGATTTTGGTTGTGCGTTTCTGTTTTAAATACTTTGTATAATGTGTAATTCGTAGATTTTTTTTTTTTTTTTTTTTTTTTTTAAATGAGAATTTATATTGAATGAATAAAAGAAAATCTTTATTTGCTCTCTTAAAAAAAATGATCCAACCTGAAATGATGCTATAAAAATGCTCAAATCACAATAATATATTGAATCATCATATGGTTACAGTGACAGAAACACCGACGTGAGGCTCTATTTGGCGAAAATTTTCAAGACACTAGCATTGAAAGCATTCTTGATTAACTGTTATGTTTTAGAGATGTTTTATCACAGTTTTTTCAGATACTGTCTCGTAAAAGTGTAATTTTTAGTAAAAATTAAAATATTCATAGAAGGTATTCTGTAAGGTGCGTTGTGGCCAGAAGCAAATTAAAAAGATCTCCGTTCCTTCTTATTTAATAGTCGTCATTTTTTTTATTATGACACTTTATTTAAAACTAGTTGAATAATTTGTAGCTCATTTATGTTTATTGAGAAGGGAACTTAATGCCACTGTATGTTAAAAAAATTTTCTTTATTTACAGTCTCAAAAAAAAAAAAAAAAAAAAAAAAAGAGAGAGAAACCATTTTGGCGAGTATATCATTGAAAGCACTTTTAATTGATTTTTGGAATAATCTAATTAACCATATATATGGTACAGAAAGTGTTGATTTTGGAACAAATTTTTGGAAACTGATTTTTGTTACATTTTCTGAGGTCCCCTGAATACAAAAATCATGTTTTTAAAGAATGGTCTGTCTGTCTATCTGTCTGTGTGTCTGTCTGTGTCGATGGATGGATGTCTGTGTGTCTGTTATCAGCTTATCTCAAAAACAAATAGTAGCAGAAATTCCAAACTCGGTATTCTAAATGTGTATCATATAGGGATGCTACACTAAGCTTTTCGCTGAGTTGAAGCAAATGGTTCGTGTACAGGGACTTACAAAAGTATTCAAATACATTACGTCTATGAGGGAAATTGCAGGTAAGTAGAGTTTAACTGAGAGTAAGTAGAGTTTAATAGACTGCACTAAACCAAATGAAACGAATATATTTGTAATAGAGATAGTCAACTGGGAAAAAATTTTGTGTATGTAGGATCCCCGCCTCTCCCCTGGGGGGAAGTACCCCCTCGAGGGGAGTAAATTTTCATGATGGGTATCCTTCAAAAGAGCTCGCCAATACCTTTAAAATGAATGGTTGGACCATCGATCTGCGATAATTTAAAATAAAGTCATCGATTTTTTTTTCATTAAAAAAAAAAAAAAAAAAATAATGTAATATTGAGAATAAATTCAACTTTTGTTTGGATATTTAGTGTTATACTACTTCTATAATATCAAAATCGTGTGCATTATCATGGAAGATAATTTTTTTTAATAATAATTTTAATAAATTATTTTTACTGAGTGAATTTGTATAGGAAAACGTAGAAGAAAGTCGTGTGGTGGCCACAACACAGTAGTTATTTCTTGTTAGTGGATGTGCTTTACTAATAATATTTTACCATTTCCAGGAAAGCTGTTCGGGAATTGAAATAAATTCCTCATAGAGATATGGTAATTAATGCATGTTTTAAGCTAAATATTCATCGCTTCTTTTTTGTACATTAATGAAACGGGGGTTGAGGGGGGCTACCGCCCCCCCAGAACTAATTATCAAACAGAACTAATTATCATATAAAACTCTTCCTAAGCCTAATTGGAATTGTTTAACATAAGTTTACATGACAGTACTCGTTATCTTACCTCTTAATCTCCAACCTGTATTTATAGTATTAAATTTCAGGGTAAGAGAAAGTCGTGTGAGTGACACACCAGATTATTATTTTAATTTTTTTAATCTATTTTTTTTTAATTTAAGTTGCTTTCTTAAAATACTTCTATGCAAATGAACCATAATGGTTAAAGTATTCTATTCCTGTGTTCGAGTTATCACCTGTTCTTTTCCACTAAATCTACAGACAGCACATCAGTCCCTTTGCCATTCCATCCGATCTTCGTCTCCATCTTACATCGCATTCCTTTCGCAAGAGGCATCCGAGAAATGCCGCCGGTAAGGTCGGTTTCATCGCCGCAATATTAGATTTGAGGCACAACCGCCTCATGAGTTGACCCTCAACATCCAGAGGATAGGAAATGGTATGCCCTCTGGCGAAGATCTCGAATTGAATTCATTTCAGTTTTTATAAAGTTTCTTAGACGCTAGTAATTATTATTATTATTATTTTTAAATTACCAATGAGGCAGTAAAAAGGGCAAATTATAATCGAATTCAATTAAAAGTAGTGCAGATCTGCTACTAAAACTCTGCATAAATTTTTAATCACCAAAACCAAAAATTATAGTAAAAAAGAACCTTCCACGTCAATTTATTTTTTCCGCAAAACTAATACTTTTAGTCTTATTTTGCATAAAAACATGAAATCTGGTATCCTATTGTTGATTATAAAAACCATACTCAATCATTATTTCTTATTTTGATTTAATATTAAAATAATGAATATAAAAAAACAATGGAAAATGGGTAGAAGTAGGAGCAGTTGAAGGTGTGAATATGAAAGCATGTTCGGGGGGGGGGGGGGTATCATAAAAGAAAAAGAAAGGGTTTCACAGAGATGGTAAATTTATCATAAATTAATTGTTTGCTTAGTTATGAGAAATAACATCTTTAGTTCAATGTATTAAAATGAGTGATTTTTTTTTTTTTTTTTTTTTTTTGAAAACACCTATAATTTTGCGGGGGGAAATGTACATGATGGGCAAAAATAAGAGAATTTTAAATTCAGCATCCTAAAAAAAAAAAAAAAAAAAAAAAAAAAATTGCATCTGACTTTTTTTTTTTCACAGCATGAAAAATATATAACACAACTTACAATGCACTTCTGTCAATTTTTTTGGTTTACCCTTAATATATCCGAATTCTTTTATGTCACCCTATGGACGAATGGTAAATGATTTTCATACAACATTCCATACGAAACTGCTTTATGATTGTAAAAAAAATATGTGTTCATTTCATTTTATACAGTGCATTTAAAAACGTTAAGCTGTGTCTATCAGAAAATTTTCGCCTAATGGTACAGTCGGTAACAAAATTGTCCGAACACTAGCAAAAATTCCTATCTAAAAAAAGTACACTTCGTACGGTTTTGTTAAATAAAACCTTGTCGAATCCTGTTCTTAGTCAGTGTAAGAACATTATTCGATAAGGATTTATTTAACAAAACCGTATGAAGTGCACCTTTTTTACATAGAAATTTTTGCTAGTGTTCGGACACTTTTGTTACCGACTGTAACTATTAGACGAGAGCTACCTAGAATGAGAGCATTCTTTTTTGCCGTATGGAGAATGGCAATGCGGAGATGAATGAGGGAAGGAGAGAAAGCGTGTAAAGCTCATGTTGAATCTTTTTAATTAATTTCTAATTAATATTTTGTATATATATATATATATAGTATATGTTACTATTGTTACATCAACTACAAGCGAGTCTTAAAAAAAGTGTTTCATCGTCTGTTTATTTGTGGTTATGAGTTATTTTAACGAATGCTTTAGAGTTATGTATTTGAATTCTCTTGCATATCCCTGTACAACAGCTTTTGCAGCATTCAAGCAAGCATTTCAAGTAGCATCCTCTCCATATGATACAGATTTAGAATATCCTATTTGGATTTTCTGCCAACATTTGTTTCTGAATTATAGTGATTACATACGTACTGACAGAAGCACAGACACACATATACTCAGATAGACACGCACACAGACCACCCGCTATAAAGCTGAATTTAAAATTCAGAGATCGTCAAAAAGTGTAAGTATATAAAAAATGCAGTTTATAAATTCAAACCAAATACAGTAAGCTCTCTGCAATACATGGTAAAAGAAAGAAAAAGAAAATGTTAATAATTATTTTTTATTTTTAGCTTTAAATTACTGACTAATTATGTGCTACTGGCTTAATACTGGATTATATTTATTAAAAGTAAGAAACAGGTAGTACATGTCCTTATAATCGTTTTCCTGGAATATGTATTACACAAATCCTTTGATATGTGAGCTTCTATTGGATAAATCGACTTGGGAATTTATTCTCCCCCCCCCCCTTTTGTTATCTTAATGATAGTTTAAAAAATATATACATTCATACTTCTCGATTTATATATATATATATATATATATGTAAAGAAATGCCAATTAATATCCGCGAGTGCTCAAACAATGAAAAATTATTTTCGGTCAAAAGCAAAAGTTTTTTTTTTTTTTTTTTTTTTTTTTTTTTTTTCTATAAAATGTTACTAAAGCAAACAAGTGGGAGTTTATTTAAAATCCTATTGAAAATCTACTAAAATAATCTTTAAATACATCATATTAAAGTTTAAAAAATGTCCTAGCTACGTCAATAATTAACTATTTGAGGCTCTTTATTTCTCTGATCGCACAATCATTAAAAACCTTTCCACGTTTATCATTCCTCGAATCAATTCGTTATTACTAACCATCCTCATCCATCAGAGTAGCAATTCTTCAACTATTGGCCTAAGAAGCTTGCTAATGTATCCAAAAGATACATCATACCCTTCCTACAAATCACTTTATCCAGTGCAGAAATTCCTCTACTTGGGACCCCTAACATGATTTGTGCGATGCTAAGCCTTTTAAACCAACTTAATTCCAATTAGGGCGCCGTGCCAAGACACGCCCTGCATTCAGGACAGTACGCCCCTACAAGATCGGTAATTTTCTCGAACCCTGGGGGAAATTCCTCGAAATTGTAAACCAATTTTCAATTCATAATAATTGGTTCAAAGTCTTTAAAATCCCTCGACTGTCTTGTGTCAGGTGTAATTTTAAGTTCGTGAAGTGAGACGAGGGATTTAGAAACGGAATTTTCTGGAGGGAAATTAAAGTCGTTACAGGGGCGGTTAAGAAAAGTTTATTAATGACGAAGCAATGATTGTTATCAGGCAGAAGCGAATTCGAACGATTATGGAACGCTGCGTGTCAGAGTAAATTGATACTAAATGCCTTTTATGAAAAAATTATTGTTCAGCTATGATTTCGTGCAAAGAAAGACTCTTCAAACTAGTAATTACTCTTATAAGATCTTTAAGTAATATTCTGGAAAAAAAAAAAAAATGAAGAGTATTTTTTATTTATCATTATTGAAATGCATACATACATTCATATATATATATATATATATATATATATATATTTAAGTTATTATCGCAGTGTGTAAGTGATGACTTTAAACGTTTCCACTATTGTTATAATTTGTATCTAATGTAACATCTTTAGTGTAACATCGACAATTATTATTTTTGTGCAGTTAATAAGATTCATTTAAAGAATTATCTATGTGTATGCATTATACTTATGCTAAACCAGTTCAGAAATATATTTTAAAATTTACTAACCTCTTGCTTATTTATTTTAATGATAGTTTTGTGCTGAAATGCATCCCAATATGATCAATTTTGATTATTCCTGTCACTTAATTTATCTCATTAAAATATTATGTATCACACGCGAAAGAAATAACGAATGATATTTTTTTTCTTTCAGAGTTGTCTATAGTAACGTTAATTGTCCTTAACGCCTAAATCAACACCAATCAATAATTCCAGAGGAGGTGGAGAGAGGGGAGAATAGAATAGAATTTTGATTAATGAAATCTTTTTTATTAATACATCGAATTTATTTCCTAATAAAATTACCAAAATTAATTTCAGAAGTAATTGTATATTATCAAATAAATCTTAATTATATTTTTACTGATATTAAAAATTACTCAGTTTAGTGTTGTTTGCTTTAAAATAACAAGAAAAAAAAAAGTTATATTTTACTTAAAATTCCAAAGTAAGAAAAGTAAAATATGCGCACGTCTATTAATGACAACTGCGCTAAAAAAAAAAAAAAAAAAAAGAATAAAATAAAAGCTCTGATACCATTCTTGCAGATTCTAATGAAAAATGACTTCCTGAATCCGAAAATTACTATCATTTTGCACAGTCACCTACCATTTTCTCGGGACACCACCCCCTCCCCCCAATTTTTATCACTGTCTGGTAATTTTATGGCCATGAATTTGATTTGGAGAAAAAAGAATTAATCTAACACTTAAAAACAAAAAATATATATATAATGTTTAATAAATAACATTAATAATAGATTGAAAAAATATAAGAAATGTAATACATAATTTCAGTGGCAACCCCCCACCCCACCCCCAAATTTTCCTCTTGCCTCAAATGTTCATGTTTTAGAATTTTCCAACACTGTAGCCCCTCAGAAGATATTTAACATTTATAATAATCCTTCCTTCCCCCCCCCCCTTAAAAATCAAAGTTATAGCCATAAAGTTACCGAAAAGTGATAAAAATAGGGGGCCGTGCCTAAAAAACGGTGATAGGGTGAAACGGATGTGGTATTCGGATTCAGAATGTCATCTTACATAAGAATTTGCAAAAATGGTGTTGGGGCAATTTTCATGCGGAGCAGTGTGATTAAAAAAAAAAAAAAAACGTGTAACGGCCACACATCCACACTTCTACTACCCGCTAGAAACTATCATTTAATGGGATTAAAAATAATTTCATTAAACATCTATGCCTTTTGATTTTGTCATAATTTACCTCATACTTTTATGCATAATGAAATAATTTGGAAATTACCTTTTTACATCATACAGCGAAATATTTAAATTTATGCAACAAAATATTAAAAAAATAATGCATATTCTATTCCTTGACACATTCAAATTTCGGTCTCAAAATATTTACCAATTTCTCTATAGACGTCATCGAAATATGTTTCATTCTTTTATTTTTTACCATAATAATAATAATAATAATAACAATCTTTAGTGTATGAACGTATTATTTCAATTTCTCCTTCCTTGGTGTTTAACGCGGTTTTTTTTTTTTTCTTTTCAGTGTTAATAGTGATTTGCATGTGCTTTTTTAAAAGTGATATCATAAAATTTTGTTGAATTTACCTTTCGCAAATTACAAATCCTAAAACACAATTTTATCACCTACTATTATGCATATAAATTAACCGAAAATTCTTTCAGAACTAGTGTAACAGATTTAACAAATAAATTGTCTCTCTTTCTTTTCCCCCCTTACTCGTCATTTGGAAACAAACAAGTATTTCAGTAAATACTTCATACGTGTTACATTCTGAATACCAAACTCTTCACCAACAAAATTCTATCTAATCCACATTTTAGGTATACTTCAATGGCTTCCTAACCCCCATTGTACCAACAGATAAACACTTGATTTGACATTTGCATCACTTTTGCTACAACTCTCCCCACTCTGTACACCAGTTAATTGGTTCTCCGTGTGTGGGCGCGTGCAGAAATATAATCTGGTTTCCCTTCCATTGAGAACACAACTTTCCAGTGAATGAAGTAAAGTAAAAAAAAAAAAAAATATATAGACAAGTAAATATAAAAAAATATATACATAAGATTTATAAGGTACAATATATAATTAATATTATATCAACTTTTTGATCATACTGGAAGACCTTAAATTTGTAGAAAAATGCGAAAAAATAAAAACTTTTAAACTAAAAGAGGTTAGAAAGAGGTTTAAGCGTAGTAATGAAATTGAGGTATTTTGTCGAAAATGTTATATATATATATATATACACACACAAACGCCATTTGTTAGTTAATTACTTTCACTAATAAATGGTGTTATTTAATTGAGAATCAGACATTTAGCAATGTTTAAAAAAAATTATCTGAACTTGGGAGTTTACTGAAAATTTCGCCTGTATGTGCTACAGGAAATATTCTACAAATTTAGATGCAATTGCATGAAATGTAAACACAGAAATAATAAACAACGTCTTGAATGTCAAAGTAAATAATAATAATAATAAATATTATTATTATTACTGTTGGTTTTCAAAACGTTCTTTATTATTAATAGGTTTATTTATCTTTCGCCAAGTCTCTTGTAAATATTGCATGAAATGTGCAGAAATTATTATTCAAATAATTAAGAATCTTGTAAAGTTTTCTGTTTCTCTCTAAGAAAGAAAACTGTTTCTCTCTCAAAACCATTCAAAATATCAATTATTATTATTGTTTTTTTTTTTAATGTGTGTGTGTAAAGAAAATAGAAAGCTTTATTATTATTATTATTATAATTTTATTAATCAGAATTTGAAAAAAAAAAAAAAAAATTTTAAAAATTTTAATCATTTACGAAAAAAGTGTTTCAGAGTGGGTCCGAAATTCTAATTTATATAAAACTTTTCCATAAAATTTCTATAGAAATCGAATTTCATAAAAATTTCATTTTATGTAAAATCAATAGTTTTAAAGTTTTTTAAGCTAGCATTAATTTATTATTTCATAGTAATATTTATGTTGAAAATAATAATTTGGTCTTTTTCTTAAGTATGTTCTTAAAAATCAGCTTAAAAGTTCAAACTAGAGATACAATATTCTGAAAATATTATTTATTAATTAGGAAAAGAAAATACACATAAATTTTCTGGCATCTATTTAAAATGTTTGCAGAATGCACATTCTCATGAAAAATAAATAAGTTGATAAATAAATAAAACAAATAAATCCCTTCGAAAGAATATTAAATGGGGTATAGCTTGTACAAATATAATGAAATATAATGAAATGACGTTTATTGGTAGATATACTTATATTATAATCCTGATTTGTTTGTTACCAGTAACGTATTTTACTTTATCTACCTTACGGGTAAGGGAAAGTAAAAAATATATAATCTATCTCTTGTTGTCTTAAATTTAAAGATTTTCATGCCTTACAGAGAATATAAATGACTGAGAAAAATGTCCAAATACTTGCTTGCTTTTTTACTTTCTCTTACCCATATATATGGTACAGAAAGTATTGTTTTTGGATCAAATTTTTGGAAACTGACTTTTTGTTATATTTATATGTTTTGAGGTCCCCTGAATTCAAAAATCATATTTTTAGAGGTGGGTCTCTGTGTGTGTGTGTGTCTGTTATCAGCACATCTCAAGAACAAATAATAGCAAAAAATCCAAACTTGGTATTTTAAATGTGTATCATATAGGGATGCTACACTAAACTTTTCATTGAGATGAAGACAAATGGTTCGTGTACAGGGACACCCAACAGAATTCAAATACATTACGCCTATGGGGGAAATTGCAGGTAAGTAGAGTTTAAGCATCTATAGGTTGTGCTAAACCAAATGAAATTAATATATATATTTTTTATATGCGTAAAAACATGTTTCATGTAGAATATGGTATGGAAATAATTCACTGTTCGTTTACAGGGATACACAAAAGAACTGGATTATAGTGTGACAATACATGAAAATTGATGGAAGTATATTTCAGGTTGTGCCATGTGTTATTAATATAGGATTATATTTATTTGCACCATGAGGTGTGTACATAACCTTCAGAAGATACACAGGGCTGCCAATATTTAAGCCATAGCATTCTTTTTTTATTGTTTATAGAAGTGCTTTGCTTTAATATTTTACAATGACCAGGAGTGCTACTCAGAAATTGAAATTTATCCCTCATAACCAAAAGGTAAATAATGTATTTTTTAAGCTAAATATTCACCGCTTGGTTTTTTGTATATTTACAAGTTTTAAGGTTTCCTGAATACCGAAGTCAAGTTTTTAACGTTTGATCTTTCTCTGTGTCTCTTAGAGTACATTAAAAACAAATAATTTCAGACGATACAAATGTTGTATTTTAAAGTTAATACATTTGTTACTAGGAAAGTTTGAGGAATATGAAGGAATGCTGCGTGCGAAAGTTGTCAGAATAATTTTAAATGAACTTTTGAATTGAATAATAGATTTGAATTCTATATAAATGTAGGTACAATAATGAAACGGGTGGGGGTGGGGTTAAAGGGGACAGTACCCCCCCCCCCCCCCTGCATAGAATTATTTGTCAAATAAAGCCATTCCGAAGCCTAATTTGAAATTTTTTATCATAGGTTTACATAACAGTACTCGTTATCTTACCCCTTCTTAATCTCCAATCTGTATTTATAGTATTAAAATTCAGGGTAAGAGAAAGTCGTGTGAGTGACACATCAGATTATTTTTCTTTTTTTTCGTCTGTTACATCTTCCGGTTCCTCGACTACCTGGGTTTTTCGCCTTGCGAAAAGGCAAAAGACACCTCAACTCGTCTCTTGTCACCGATCCGAGCTGCGTTGCATCTCCATGGTTACGGTGCGCACCCGTCTATCCCTTTTGGAGTAAAGAGAAAGCAGGGTGGGGTGTCGGCGTTAATTGCGCCCTAAGTGGCAGTGCCCACTAACCAATTAGCAGAGCGGAGATTAAAACGCCGTCTGGAGATCGGCCCAATATGGCACGAAGAGTTATTGCCCCCTTTCCACCTACCTCCCTCATATGCTTCTGCACACTCATCATCTTTTTGCCGGATTTGTTGAAAAGGTGATGATTATTTTTGTGGTACTTCGCGTTAGTCAGTTGGCTCATTTCCGTTTTAGTTTAGTAGACAGACATCGCCTTCAATATCACTATGTAACATTTTTATTGAACGGCGGCTGAAAGTGTGAAGCTTAACTGACTATATATATTTTTCTTTGATAATTCAACGCTGCCTCTTTTTAATATTATTTAACTTTAAGCTGTACTCTTAAAAATGAAAATATCTCTATGCTATTTTTCTGGAAATGTCTTGTTTCTGGTGTGGAATTTAAGACTGTGTTAATTTTCATCATTTAAATTCAATTTCTTGTTTATCGTTAATGCTTTGGATTTTATTATTTTCGATTCAAATATCTCAGAATATGTGAGAGTCAGTTTCGAAAAAGGCGTGTATTGATTTGTGTGTGTGTATATATATATACAGGAAAATAAATATGAACGTTTTAAAAGATGTTAGATGGCTAAAATAAAACGATTATATAAAAAGTAAAAATATACATGCATTTCTTTAAATTTTCAGAACAAAATCTAAATTTTACACAGACCTGTATTAAAAGATTGTTCTCATCTGTTACATATAAAATGGAGCAACAAGCGATTATACTTATAATTATTGAGAAGATACAGTCGGCAGGAAAATTATTCAAGCGCTAGCAATAATTCCTATATAAAAAAAGTACGCTTAATACTGCGTTGTTAGATAAATCCTTATCGAGTCATGGTCTTAGTCAGTCTAAGAACATGATTCAACAAGGGTTCATTTAACAGAACAATATTAAGTGTACTTTTTTACTTTCTCTTATCCATAAGATAGAGAAAGTATTGTTTGGGGGTAAAATTTTCGAACGCGAGGTTTTGTTATATTTACACGTTTTGACTTTGAGGTCCCCTGAATACGAAAATCATGTTTTTAGCAAATGGTCTGTGTGTGTATGTGTGTGTATGTCTGTGTGTGTGTATCTGTGTGTATGTCTGTGTGTATGTCTGTGTGTCTGTGTGTATGTCTGTGTGTGTGTCTGTCTGTTATCAGCATATCTCAAGAACAAATAGTAGCAGACATTCCAAGCTTGGTAAATATATAATTTATCTCTTGTTGTCTTAAATTTAAAGATTTTCATGCCTTACAGAGAATATAAATGACTGAGAAAAATGTCCAAATACTTGCTTGCTTTTTTACTTTCTCTTACCCATATATATGGTACAAAAAGTATTGTTTTTGGATCAAATTTTTGGAAACTGACTTTTTGTTATATTTATATGTTTTGAGGTCCCCTGAATTCAAAAATCATATTTTTAGAGGTGGGTCTGTGTGTGTGTGTGTGTGTCTGTTATCAGCACATCTCAAGAACAAATAATAGCAAAAAATCCAAACTTGGTATTTTAAATGTGTATCATATATAGATGCTACAGTAAGCTTTTCGTTAAGATCAAGCAAATGGTTCGTGTACAGGGACAATCAAGACAATTCTAATACATTACGTCTATGGGGGAAATTGCAGGTAAGTAGCGATTAATGTCTATAGACTGCACTAAACCAAATGAAACGAATATATATATATTTTTTGTAATAGAGATAGTCAACTGGGAAAAAAAATTGTGTATGTAGGAGCCTCGCCTCCCCCCTGGGGGTAAGTCCCCAAGTGGGGGGGGGGACGAATTTTTTGAACCATCGATCTGCGATAATTTAAAACAAAGTTATCGATTTTTTTTTTACTTTTAACGGGAAAAAAAAAAAAAAAAAAAAAAAAAAAAAAAAAAAAACAGATTTTTTTTTTTTTTTTTTTTTTTTTTTTTTTTTTTAGTGAGAATAAAATGGACTTTTTTGGATATTTAGTGTGTGCTAGGTGTACTTAAATCTTGGTTTGAACTTCCTGATTTGGTTTGAATATGTATAAATTACGTAAACACTTCTAGCTTGTTAATAATAAAGGCAGGTGGAATTTTATTTTGTGCACAAAAGAATAAAAAAAAAAAAAAAAGGAAGTCGTAATTGAAAAAGAAACGATGTTCATTAACATTTAAAATCTAACTACTTCTCTAATATGGAAATCGTCTGCATTATCATAAAAGATAATTTTTTTAAATAATAATTTTAATAAATTATTTTTTAAAACAGAATTATTTTTTTAATAACCGAATTAAATTTTATATAAATCTAGGTGCATTAATGAAACGGGGTGTTGAGGGGGGCGGTAGCCCCCCTCACACATAATTAATTATGATATAAAACTCTTCCGAAGCCTAATTTGAATTGTTTAACATCGTTATCTTACATCTTAATCTCCAACCTGTATTTATAGTATTAAATTTGACGGTAAGAGAAAGTCGTGTGAATGACACACCAGATTATTATTTTTTTTTTAATATAGGAATTATTGCTAGCGCTCGAATAATTTTCCTGCCGACTGCAAGTGCTTGAGTTTCTTATACTTGTGAATGTGATGTATGATGTACTCTATTTTTTTAATTAACTGAAAAATATTTAATAATATAATTTTTTTAATCTCTATACATAACTCTTTTGACGTAAGTGTTATATAAATTATATAATTTTATATTTTGAATGTCTAGCTATATTTTCAAATAAACAAATATTAAATCTGGTTCTAGAAAAATTCATACTCAACTAAACTATTCTAAAAAAAGATTTTTTTTTTTTCCACAAAAAAGAATTTTTGCGATGTGGTTGAAAAAATTAGATCTTCAAATTAAATACGCGGCATGGGTAAAACCCCTTATAAAATTTCAACTCTGAAAAATACCTAAATTCTAGTTTGTTATTTTGCCTGCAGTTTGCTTAATTTTTACTTTATGCGAATGTGCTTTTGACAAAAGTTGCTCTATATATCTAGCTTTCAACCTATGCAATAAAATCTTTTCTATCTTTCGCACATGCGCTATAAAATAATATTTACTAATATAAAATATAAATACTCATATCTCACCGAATAATATACGTTGGAATGTTATGTTTCAGAATAATGTTTCTCTATTGTTTTGTCAAATTTTCTGTAAATTTTGGAAATCGGGTCTATTTATAAGCAAAAAAGTTTTGAAAAAAATTTATATCTGCCTAAATAATTGTGCAACCCCCGCACCAAAGCATACAAATATTGTATATAGTATGTGCAACAATGTGTTAAAGTTACTAGTCATTTGTAGTTTTTATGATACAGGGTTATCAAAAGTATGTGTACTTTTCTTCAATTTGTGGTTGTCCCCCTAATTGCACTCGAACTAAATTGATAGTGGAAAATGTGAGTTTCTAAATGCTCTTTGCATTTCTGAAGTCCCGGGCCATTTTGTCCAATACTTTTTTAGAAAATTCAAAAAATGTAAAAATAAAAATAATTTCTAATAATTTAAACAGTTAAAAATGAAATATGCTTAAAAATCTTTGATTAGACAATATTAATTATATGTATATATATAATGAAAACGTCGTGTTTTTTTTTTTTTTTTTTTAAATTTATTTTTCATAAAGTTCAAATATTCTATTTAGATAATCTTTTTCATAGTATCAGAGTTATTTTTTTCTTTCTTTCTTTTTCTTCTTCTTCTTCTTCTTCTTTTTTTTTTTTTTTTTCTTAAATTGTAATTCTTAATATATATTACTTTTTTTTTCTTTTTTAAACATCGTTATTACATATTTTCGTTTTTTTAAGAGTTTTGCATCCTGAATTTCCTGAAACCTTTTGAATATTGTAAACGAAAATTCAAATTATGTAAATCCAGTTACCTTTCTAGTATATTGGTTATGAATATAAACCAAATAAACATTTTTCTTTTTTTTTTCTTTTTTTCGCTTAAAAAATAAAAATAAATAAATAAATAAAATAAAATAAAATAAACTCAGTGTTTAAAGCCATTTACCGTATGTATAATCCGCAGGTATTATATGTCATTCCTCCACCAGTAATTTTATTTAACTGAGAAATCTATACTATGGACCTGTGGATTATACGCTGAAAATTACAGTAAATCATTTTAATTCAAGAGTATATTTGACTTGCAAAAATTATTATAAAAATACGTATTAAAATGCGAAATCAAAAATACTAAAAATAAGAAATCTGCATCATCATTTTGTATTAGTCATAGCCGTATTATGATTTTCTTTCCTTCAATCCCTTCCGTAATAAAATTGTTTACGATATTTTCAAATTTGTTTTGCAGCAAAACACATTAATGTAAACAGCTTTTTTTTTTTAAGTGATATAACTATTAAATAAATAAAAACATTTTATTTATCTATTTATTCTTAATATTATTATAACAAAATACTATAATTTAGTAATTATAACCAGTAAAAAAAAAAAAAAAAAAAAGAATATTTTTAAAAAATGAAGAGAATAATAATAATAAATTAATAGAATATTTTTTGACAGTTATTTTTTTCTCAAAATTATTGTTTGTTTTCGTTATAATTGTGTTTTTCATGTGTGTTTTTGAAAGTATCTTTTCTACATATTATTTAATTAAAAGGTATTGTCAGGACTAAAAAGAACAATTAACATTTAGATGTACAACATATTATAATTTTTTGTTAAAACAATATCGTGTTAGAAATATATAACATTATAAACATTTTATCTCTAATTAGTGAAAATGTAAATTACTGAAAATTGAACGCGTACGCATTACAGAAGCACATTGGATATTTAAAAAATGGATGTGTAATACTAATTTTTATATACTATTACTATCAGCTTTATATGTAAATAAGAAACATAATTCTCGTTGTATTTTGAATCTAAATGTTTTTGCAATATCATTTGACAATTAGAAACGTAAATACTTAAATAGGTATATGTATGAAAATTCCTAGTTATAACAATTCGTAGTTCAGCAGCGGAGAATCTCCCCCCAAAAAAAAGTATTTTTAGCAGTTTCCTTTCTGTTTTTGTGGTTTTCGCATACAGAAAAAAATATATATAAATAGCTATTTTGAAGTTAGGCATACGGTATTAAATTGAAGGTAAAACTTTACTTCTCACAATTTCAAGCATGCTTAGTATTGAAAAATAATGATATCAGTTTCCAGTTTGGCACTTATTCTCAATGTAAACAATGTTAGTTATATCATATATGTATATATATATATATATATATACAGTAAAACCTCTCTAAGTTGGACACCTACGGTTCCAAGAAAAAGTGTCCAACTTAGAGAGGTGTCCAACTTATAGGGGTTAGACATAATGTTAATGGATACATTCCGTTCCGAGAAAAAGCGTCCAACTTAGAGGGGTGTCCAACTTGAGAGGTTTCACTGTATATATATGTAAATATATATATATATATATATATATATATATATATATATATATATATACAATACATATATATCAGAACAGTGTTATTGTATAATTTTCAAATTATGTTACTATATTGTACTGTTAGGAGTATAAGAAAGTAGGAGTTAGGAAAGTATCAAAAATACAAGAAGTTGGATCCAGTTACAAATTTCAAAGAACTAACGAAAATTAATTCGAAGATAACCTCTTAAAACTGAAATAGTCTACTAGAAAATTGTAAGTAAATAGCTTAACCCATCTGAGACACTTTGACTTCTAACTTTCTTCGTAGAGTTCAATAAACGGAATTACTAAATCTTTTTTTTTTTTTCTTTTTTTGTCTTTAATTGATTAATTTCATTTATTTATTTAGTGGCGGCAGAGTTTTGTACTATTTTAGTAATTATATGTACTATTTGTTGTTTACGTAGCTAAAGACGGCTTATTCAACTCAAGTCAAATTTTAGCTGAATGTATCAAATATACAAAAACGAACACGAATTAATATAGGATAATGTAGTTATATAGCATGATGTGTACGTTATTTTTGTAAATAATAATTATTTAATATAAAGCACAAGTAAAATTTTAAAACGCGCAATAAATTCAAAAATTAGAAGAAGAAGAAACAGAAAAACTTACATTTATTATTAAACACTTAAAAATTCTAATGTACAAGGAACTTAGAAGTGTGTTAATGTGGTCTTCGACACTTTAATTTTCCTAATTCATATTACGGATTATTCAATTTTTCATTTTTCATTACATATAAAAGGAATTTTTAATAAAATTATTTCTGAAGTTCAGGAAGAATTTATATTTACATTTCTATTTATTTATTTGTTTTTCTTTTGGAGTGTTTATCTGAACAAGTACTTCTTCAACCTGCTAGTAAGAACATTGATTATGTCTATAGGCAGAACTGAATATTTATCTTCCTGGTCGTGATATAATAGGCCGATGTTGTTTAAGTGCAAACAAAATTAGAAAAATAAAAGATACAGAACGTAAAAAAGAATTGTTTTTAAGTGTATAGACCTAAAAAAAAAAAAATAAATAAATAAATAAATAAAAAATAAATAAAAAATCGATATTTTGAAAATATATATATATATATATATGTTGATATACAATTATTTTTTTTTACTCTTTACTTATGCTTTTACACATTATAGAGCAAAAGTTATGAGCAAAATTTTAACTGATGTTAAAATTGAACATCATTGCATTTGCAAACATTACTTCAAATTATCTCAGAAGTGTTTTTTTTTTTTTTTTTTTTTTTTTTTTCCCACTATGCTTAAGATTTTGAAAAATCTTCTCCACCTGTTGCTTTCGAAATGTACATACCTACTTACAAAAAAAAAGGTATCTAAAAAATGAATTAAGTATTTAGTTATAGATAAAGTAGGTGGTAAAATTTTGATACTATATGTTTTTACGTCCTCATTTTTTCCTGTAATCAAAATCTTTAATGATGTAAATAATTAGTTTGTATTCCTTTAATGTCAAACAAAATTCAACATTAGATAAATTGAAATATATGCATAAATAAAAAATAATTCATAGATTCGAAAAGTACTCAAGTAACAGTTTTGAGACGATTCGTTTTTCTAAACTTTTATTAAAATTAAGCATATTAATGTAACGAAATATGTCAATATTTAAAATTTAATAGCATATCCTTTTGTTCTGAGGACTGTGGCATACCGTCTTGGCATTTAATTGACAAAACTTTTTCAGTTGGACATTCTGATTTTCACACATTCCGATTGAGGATCCTGAAGGAGTTCTGCCTTTGGAAAATGCTTCCGTGATCCGACTTTTCTTCCGTTGTGTTTCCGAAAGTGTTCACTTGAATTGAGGTCAGGTGACTGACTCGACTAGCCCAAAACTTTAATTTTCTTAGCTGTAAACAAATTTGTCACCATTTTGAAGGTATGCTTGGATCATTATCCTGCTGAAACGTTAATCCACGAGGCTTCTTTTTACGAGCATGAGGCAGCATGTGATCTTCAAAAATGTTCTTATAAACATTTTGATCCATAATCCCATTGATGGGTACGAGGAGGATGACGCCATAATGATAGAAAGATCCCCAGACCATTACTGTTCGTTTCCGTGCTTTACAGTTGGACGTCGGTATCGGGAATCCATTCTGGTGCCTTTTGGACGACGAATATAACGTCGGTCATCACTTAAAAAAAATTGAATGTGGATATTCATCATTTTCATCTTCTCTTAAAATCACTATACTTAGAACAGGCATTGTGTATATTTAACGTTATTTTTTAAAATTGCATTATAAGTTAAACTTATTAAACTAGAGATCCCTAACAGCACAAAATATTCCAGAAACGTAACAGTCATATAACATTGAAACATTAAAAATATTTCAGAAACGTTTAAAAACGTTCAGTTTGCTTTCCGATTAGTTTCAAAAACGTAGAAATGTCCGCGATCGTAACAAAAAATACGTAACAGAACCTTTCAATCGCTTAAGAGAAAAACATGGAAATGGACGAATGTTTCAGAAAGGTATCAGAGAGCATACTTAAATGTGTTACGTTTTTGAAAGATTGTGAGCTTTTTGCAACATAACTGAAACATTCTGTGCTGTATGGGATGTCTGAAATACAAAGCCTCTGAGCACCGTCTCAGTGTACACCATTAAGTAAAGTAATTTCTAAATCTTCTAGTGCTTTTGACTGCTAGTCTTATAAACGCTTTTTATATCTTCAAAAAGTCTAAAAATAGGGTTAACGATCACCTTTAAAGACCTTGAGGTATGCACACTGAAAGTAAAAGAGCAAATATACTCAAAAATGATTAAAATTCTGTCAAATTTGAGTATGTCACATACTCAAACTTGACAAATATATACTCAAATTTAAAAATCCCATGTACTTATTATTGAGTGTATAGACATGCTCAAAAATTTGCATCGACCATCGTGAATCCCAGTATCCCAAACCTAGATTCTCATTGATGCATTCTTCCGCAAACCAGTATGAAACCGACACGATGGGATTCTGGAGATTTAAGGAAATAAATTTTGTGTTTGGGCATCTTTCTGTTTAAATTTGCAATGATTCTACTAAAGAACTTCTTTTACTTCGTCATTTTTATAATAAATTATGAAGTGAACATATATTAATTTGAAAACATGCGATATTCCATAAATGAGACAAGCATGTTTTCCTTTTTTAAAACAAAATTACTCGTTTCGAAATAAA
Organism: Salticus scenicus; assembly: GCA_963930645.1. Lineage (NCBI taxonomy): Eukaryota > Metazoa > Arthropoda > Arachnida > Araneae > Salticidae > Salticus > Salticus scenicus. The sequence goes on from OZ005655.1 coordinate 55,945,411, forward strand.
TAGGACCATTTCCCCTTTTTTGAGCTCTTCATTTTTAAGAGTGCAGAGGCGCCAAGTTACTAAAAAATAAAAGTGTATTTCATATTACTATTTTTAGGAATAGCAATCTTAGTTTCATTTAATGAAGATAGTTATTGCAAAAGAATACCCATGAAAAATTCCGGTATAAGGGTTACTGACATTCTGTAATAACTTGGCACCTCTGGCAATATGCATTTGAAACACGTTGAAAATTGTTTTGATACTGTAATTATTTCTTTCACAATAATTTATTTATTTTTAACGTTTAATACTACAGTTATTTTTGAATTTCAAGGTATTTAGCTTTAAAATTTTGCATAAGTATGTATTCATATATAATAACATACAGTACAATGAAATTTTTCAGAAACTATTTCAATTTAGAAAATAAATTCAAATTTATATTTTAAGAGAGTTTTTAAAACGTTTCCTGATACCAGATTTTTCAAAATTTTCCTTCTATTTTACGCCATTAAATTTTAAGTGTATATTCTAAACATATTCAGGCATTACTTAATGGATTCCATTATAAGTTAATTTAAAAAAGATTTTTTTTTTTAATGTTAAAAACTGATTTTATTGCAAATTTTCAGCATTCAAGCATAAAACTATATTTTAAAAGAATTTACTTATTAATAATACTCAAATATATTTCGAATATGTTCTTAAAATTTCATGATGTAAATCTTCCTAAAACTTAATGATATAAAATTGAAGGTAAAAAGATATTATATATATATATATATATATATATATAATTAGCTATCAGGAAGTATTTTAAACATTTTCCTAAAATTTTCTAAATTTTAATAATTTTTGAGAAATTTTAATATACTTGATATTGTAATATTTCAAAGCAAATGCGTGCAAAATGTTATCTTGTAAGACAGTATAATTTACAAAAAAAAAAAAAAAAAAAAGTAACATTTACCATACACTTTAAATTACACTATTTTAAAAAGTACGAAACACGTTTTTCATATAACGTTATGAGAACGTTCATAAAAAAGTTTTTGTGGAATTATTGTTAAACCTGTGAAAGTTAAATGTGTATCGAACATTTTTTCAACCGCACTATGGAACGTTTTCATGATGGAGAGGTAGACGTCAAAAATTCGTTCAGGAACGTTTGTAGAATGTTCCTGTCTTTAGAAAGTTCTTGTGGAACGTATAGAGAACGTTTAGAGAACGCCCACTGCTGCTTCGGATATATTTAATAAAGTGTAGTTCTTCATTATTTTAACGTGAAAAAGAGTCATGCCTGTTTCTGATTGTTGTTAACTTTATTATCATTCACCTAATTAAGCAGACGGAATTGTAAAAAAAAAAAAAAAAAAAAACTTATACCTGTACAAATTTACAATAGTAAATATTTAGTGTAAAATATTTTACATTAACAAGACCAAAATCTATTTTCCGTCTTTTAACGTTGTTACATTTCAAACAGAAGCTCAATTATTCTTTTACTTCAGAAAATTTCTGAAAGCACTTACGCAAGCATGCGCACTTATTTTTAGTCAAAAAGCCATAAAATAACTCTTCCAGGAAACATTAAAGCATAAAACTAATATAGGGCTAAACTGTGCTGCTCCATATTCTCTTCGAAACTTTGGTAAATTGAACAAATTATCGAGTTACGTTTGAAAGATGCATCCTTTTATACTTTGCAGAGAACGCATTCATCTGATTCACTGGCTTTGAAAATAAACACATGTTGTTTACATATTTTGTTCGGAGCACAACGCATGCTTTTAAAGTAGTCCCTAATTCTCTTGGTCTTCTCTTTCTAAACTTTCGTCTCTAAAAGCCTGCTCGTAATTTTGCTATCAGGTCTAGCTATAAACGCAACTAAGTAACAAAACTTCGATTTTTATCCTCCCCTCACACATCCTCCCCCATCCAGTTTAATACATTATTTATTTTTATTTTTTTTCTCAAAGAAGCACTTTTAATGAAAATCCGTTTTGCCCGGGCAAAATAGTTTTAACTCGAAGAGTAAAAACAAAGGGTAAAAATGGAACAATGCTCGATCCATTAGCTCGTTACTGGGGTCACTCCGTGCAAAGAAGGTAGGGGATGCGGTAGAGATACAGTAAAGGGGGGGCTAATCAGATTAAAGATCCTTAATTCGCGCCAAACACCGATTGGTTGAGAAGCTGGGGTGGTGGGCGTGGCTTCTAATCGGCTTCGACTTTTCTCCCCATCGAAGACGTAACCTGATTACAATGCTCGGATGGAGTAAAAAAAAACTAAAAAGTGAACTTGCTTGAGAGGGACCCTCCGCTGTACGGCATATAATCATAAAAAAGTTAACTGTTAGCTGTTGACTTAATATTTGGGAGGCATTTTAAGGGCACCAGCGCAAAGTGGAAGTTATAATCGAATAAGTTTGAGGGGTACGGAAGCATTAAAACAGCCGTCATTCGCCGTCACTGCTTTGTTTTAAAATGAAGTGCACGTTTAACACGGGATGTCAGAGTGTGGCCCGGCATCAATTTGTTGCGAGACACACTTACTACTTCCACCATCCTCCCTTCCCAGCCCCACACGCTTAAATCGCCCCCACTTAGGAAAACTTTTAAAAGTGAAAACCCAAAGCTTTGACGAAGTAAAGCAGATCGTGGGATCTTTGTCGTATGAATTATAAGGTAATGATTCATTTAAAAAATATCTATTTATAAAGGTAATTTTCTGGGGCGGTTTTCTGAAAATACTTTATCAAGGATGTGACGATTGTACTTATGTATAAATAACTACAAATATTCGTGAAAACACAGACTGTAGAGAAGTTTAAAAAATGTTATAATTCTAAGTATATTTCAATTTTACGCGCTCTATCCATTTATCTGTCTCTCCCTCTCTTTCTCTCTCTCTCTCTCCTTTTTTTTTTTTTTTTTTTTTTTTTCCTGGTTGTATTTGCCCTCTCCCTCTCTATTTTATTTTAACATTTACAAATATGAACAGATGTAATATACACAGAAAAGAAAAATATACCGCTTTCATCTAGAACGAAAAAGTAGTCATTTTCTAAATCCCTAAACTATAAATATAGTTTTCTGATCTATGCGTTTAAGAAAAACAATTAAACTGAATCGAAAAAATGATGGGAAATTTCACGTCTTTGCTTTTCTAGATGGTAAAACAATATTATGTATATTACGAATCCTTTATATTACTAGAAATTATCGCTTGATTTCCTAGAACTGGGTCATAAACTCGAATTATAGTTACTAAAATTTACCTATTATGTTCGCATTTATTTACAGAGATTTTTAAATAAGATTCACCTCGATAATATGAAAAACACTCTAGAATTCTAATAAGGGTTTCTAGAACTCTCTAGCAAAGGGTACTAGAATGTATAAGGAGGACATGGAACTATTTTTACTAAAGTCACAATTTATCTTCCAGATGTCAGTTGTTTTTCTAAACGGGATTACATTACAGATAAAGTTTTTCCTCCGCGGCATCTTTAAAATGTAAATAACTATGCTACGATCATAAAGTTTTTTTTTTTTTTTTTCCTGAAAAAACAAATATTTTTAATTCTTCATATACTACTAGGATATTTCAGTTTTTTTTTTTTTTTTTTTTTTTTTTTTTTTCAGTTTTAACTTGATATCATCATCATCATCATCAATTTCAGCCTTTACCAATCTACTACAGGATGGAAGCTTCTCTTAGGTGATTCCAAATTGCAGATATATTAAAATGAAATTGTCTTGTTTATCAAAAGAATACCAATGTATAGCTGCATATTTTATATATAAAAAATTCATATGATTTCCTATAAATTTTGATACATTTCAAAAACATTTATAATTATGTTTAAGGAGGAAAAATATATATTATAAATTATCTGAGTGAGTAAGTCCAAATAAATTAAATAAATAAACATTAAAATGATTTCTGCAATTAAAGAAATAATAATTATGAAACTGGAATGTGAATGAAATTAATTAATCAATGATGATTTCAGAAATATGGATGTGAATAAAGAATACACATTTTCCATTTAGAGTTACAAAAATTAGATGATGTACCGTGAAAACATTCAAAACTACCTTTAAATTGTATACAATAAATGGAAATCATGCTGAAAATGTTTAATTTTGATAATTCATTTAAAATAATAAAATAGGCGTATAAAGTTGATAAAAAGTAATTAAACTAACTTAAGGAATTAGATGAAACAAATTACAATTACCAAAAATTAGTACATAACAAAACATTCTTTCACTCAATCATTTAATTTTATATTTGTAGACTGTTATCTCTATTAAATTTATCTGTTGAATTCACATAATGTAAAAAAAAAAAAAAGTTATAAATTTATAGATTATCAAATTAACTAATAAAATCTTTATTAAAAAAACTTTCAAAAATTAAACTTTTTTTTTTGGTAAATAACAGAAATTCACAATATTTTAAATAAAAAGCAGCAAATCTATGATATTATTTATATATTTATTTATTTATTCATTTATTATGTTAGGCAGGTTTTCATTTATTTATTTATTTTCGTTAATTTTATCCATATTTTCATTTTTATAAAGTTTTTGTCAAATAATTTTTGAAATCGAGACTCTATAAATATATTTAAAAGAAATTTTTAATAGCCAAATTTACATTCAACTCTGTGCACTTTTAAAATAACTAACCTTCTCGGTGTTTTTTGGAAAGAAAAAGTAATCATTTTCTCAAAAATAGCTGCATTATATCATTCACAAAATTAATCACACATAAATTTAAATCTATAGAAGAGAAGAAGAAAATTGTTAAACAATTTTAAAGAGTATTTTTACATAAAATAAACAAATTGAATGAATTGAATATTCATTATTATATATTTTATTTTCCTTGAATATAATATGCAAGTAGATAGTGAGATCTATGAATATACACTTAAATAAAGCCATAAATCTAACTAAAAGGTGTAACCTTTTCGAAAATAATAGCCAAACGTTAAAAACATTCAAACAAGCAGCAGAAAAAAAAAATATATAAATTTCTCGAATACTGAAAAATCTCTCGAATACGGAAACGACACGTAAGGTTTTCTTCTTAATATTTAGAGAGAACATTTAAATTCTTATTCCACTTCAGATTAGAAATTCGCGCCCTTCTTCCTCGGAAAAGAAATCGAAAGCATACCGGCATTCCATGCCTCAATTAGTGGTGCATGCGCATGTCTTTCTCTACCTTGACATCCCCGCTTAACTCCTCTTTGCTTCGCCGCAGTAACAAAACGCCAGTTGTCCCTAAAATTTTCGTAACGTTATTGCCAACACCAACATTTAGAGAAGAGTAAAGCCTACGCTAACCCTCGGAAATTAGAAGCGCTGACAGCTGTAGCGCGTTGTTGCAAAACCGTTGCCCAGCAATAGTGTTTCTCGACCCCCATCCCCCCAAGAGTACATCCCCCTGTACTACTGTACGCTATGTCCGCCTCCCAGAAGGAAATACCTAGTCCACTTAAAGAGCTGTCACCGGTAACAATACGACTCATAGATCTCTGGCTCGATTAAATAACGTGTGTTGCTGTGCATCTTCTCATCCCTTCCCCACACACCTAAACGCTTGTGCGTTTACTGCGTGTGTATCCTGCCCTTATTTCCCTCTTCCTCTCTGCCTCCCCATCCTCGCTTTAAGGAGAGATTTCGGTTTTAAGGTCCTCTTTCTCCAGATTGGGAAGGCGAGCTTTCCGAGATGGAGTAGGAAAAGCGTCGCATTGTCGTTGATTAATGCTGTCGCAAACGGCATCGCTCGCAGGAAGTTCAGAAAAGAAGAAGAAAAAAAGTCATTCGTAAAAGAACCACACTCGTATGTATTTTTTTCCCTTAGGAGCAAAAAGAGTAAAATCTGGGAAGTATTAGCTCAGATCAAAGATAAATTCGTTAAGAATCAAAAGTTAATTTGATGGTTAAATGTTATTTAACTTGTTTAACACATCAAATGCAATAAAGGGCTGTCACACAAGAAAAAATTGTGTAACGTGGATGTGTGGTACATTTTAAAAAGTTTCATGTCTCAAAAGTAGCTCTTTTTTCACGCAAAATGGGTTGAAAACAGAAACCAATTTTTGAAAGACAGAAATTAAATTGATGTAAAGAATATTTGCACTTCAAACCGTTATCGAAATCAAAACAATTCTCATTGAAGCAAAATATTCAGCTGTTGTTTAAATTTCTCTAACACTAAACATTATTTTAATGCTATAAAAACTGCTAAATAAAGATTTACTAATTTTATATAAATATTACGATATTGAGTTTATATACCTTTACAATAATTACTTTTAAAATCTCAAGAAGAGAAATACATTCTGTGTCGATACTTGATTTTAAAGTAACTATAATTTATGTTTTATTAATTTTTGCAACACTTTTTTTTTTTTTTTTTTTTTTGTCTTAGATATTCAGGCCACCAACAAAGAAATTGTTTTCATGCTGAAGAAAACTGTTAAATGTCGCTACTCGTAGGTACAAATCCCTACAATTAGCAAGACAGATAAGAAATTAAAATAATAATAAATAATAATGAAATTATTATTAGCATTAATATTATTAGTTCGAATAAGTGTAATGTGTGGCTCTTTCAATCGAAATCAGCAATTTCAACAAAAGAAATCACCAACAAGGAATAAAAACAACATTTATCGATTATTATTTTTTATCCACTGTTGGTCATTTCGTTCGGTAAAATTGTCATTTTTTTGCACAAAGTAACTTACAGCTGTATTCACCAATAACTTCAACTCCCGGTTGAACCCAAAAACATGAAAAGTGTATAAAGTCAGGGTGTAACTTTTTACCAAAATTTGATGTGTTGCTTTTGCCATCTAACGGTTTCAGATTTTTCAGCTGAAAATTGTATGAAATCTTCCACGCTAGATGGCAGATGAAGCCTGCCAATTTTTGTTCGAAAACTACACTTTGTCTTTAGAGGCTTTTCAAATTCTTTCATTGAACCGGGAGTTGAAGTTAATGGTGAATAGACCGTTAGACATTTTGAACTAACTTCTTTTCGTTCTTTTTTATTACTTGGCCACATTTCGTATACGGTACATTTATCAAATTTAAATCTCGATAGTTTTAGCTGCAGGATGCTGTTTATAGAGATTATCAAGAACTAATCTTGTATAAATCTTAAGATATCTATCTATATGTATATCTTAAGATATCTATTCATAAGATATCTATCTTATGAATCTTCATCCTTACTTGACTTGAAAGAATAATTCATTTCCTCGTATTCCACGCGGAGAAATTTTCCGTTGCTTGAAATATGACGTGTTTTTCTGTTTCTGTTTACTTTTAACTCCCAATTAAAGTAGATTGTGACCAACTAATTTAAAAAAAAAAGAAAAAAAAAAATAGCAAGAAATTTACAAATTTTAAAAATCATATAAAAATGATACATCTCTTATATCAATGTTTAAAATATAATAAGCTATACAATTTCGAAAAGGAAACGCACCATAATTTAATTCAAATTATATCGTGCTAAGTCATTGTAAAGTCTTTCAAAATATAATTACAAAATATTTTTCGATAAACTGTTACCAGTACTGGACACTTTAAGAATATTTTCGAACTTTTTTATGTACTGTTTTTAATTTCAGAGTTTGTAATTATAATCGTAAATGTACTACAATTTCTAAAGGTGCTAAGCAAAGCACATTTTATACTCAAAAAATACTTTTCCGCAGAACTTAAAAGGTGAAAGTAATGAGTACTCTAAAAAACATGTACAAAACACTTTCTGTTACAGCATTGGACACCTTTGATTTTTTGCAGTTAAAAACAAAATGAATCAATTGGAAATATATATTTAATTGAAAAATAATATTTTATGCAGAATTTATGCATTAATATAATTAAAACAATTGTAAAAGAAAAAAAAAACTATAACATAAATTATGTGCATCATAAACTGAAAAAAAAAAAAAAAAAAAAAAAAAAAAACTTTCATAAATTTAACGCTTTAAAAGACACACTCTAATTACACTGCTCTTACTTCTTTTATGCAAGCTTAAAAGACAATAACAGACATACTCCTACACTTAATTTTTACAAGGAATAAAAAAAAAGCATGGAGTAAGATGCGAACTAATTGGAAATACATATTTAATTCATAAAAGGTTTTTTCTTTTGTATTGGTGGCTTAAACGAAGGAAAGAAATGTGTTACATAAATTGAAAACAAAGTATCTTTAATAAATAAAACTAATTTAATGATACATTCGAATTACACTGATTCAAACAGTGTTTTACGTGTTTTATGTATTCTTTAAAGACCAATCGGAAACACTTTTCTTCACTTTTAAATATTTACAGGAAAAAAAAAAAAAGAAAAAGAAAGAAATTGCGGAACAGATTGAAATATGTATTTCATTGTAAAACGATAATTTCTGTTGCTTTAATGCATCAAAGGGATGAAAAAAAAAGTGCATCATAAACCAAAAAAAGTACCTTTGATAAATTTAGCACTTACAATGACACATATCTGTTAATCTGCTTTAAAAGTGCTTTATTTTTTGCGTGTGCACTTAAAAGACCAGTCGGAGACACTTTTCTACACTTTTAAATTTTTCAGAAAAAAAAAAAAAAAAAAAAAAAAAAAAAAAATGAAATGCGAACTATTTGGAAATATATATTTAATTAAAAAAGGTATTTTCTGTTCCATTAAGATATTAAAGAAACGAAAATATATATATATATATAAATAAAAATGAAAAACGTGTATCATAAACTATAAAGAAGTACCTGTAATAAACCTAATGATTTCAATGACACCTTCCATTTACACTACTTTCAACAGTATTATATATGTCTTGTGTACATTTAAAAATCAGTTAGAAACACTTTTCAATTTTTGTAGAAGGAAACGAAATGAAATACAAAAACATTGGAAATATGTATTTAATTGGCAAAAGGTATTTATTTTCTTGCATTAATGCATTAAAGAATGAAAAAAAAAATGTGTATCATGAACTGAAAACGAAATACTTTTCATAAATTTAACCTTTTTATGACACCATTTAATACTCTATCTGTTTTGTGTACATTTAAAACAATAGTAGGTAACACTTTTTTACACTTTTAAATTTTTGTAGGGAAAAAATATATAAATAAATAAAAAAAAACTGCTAACAGATTGGAAATAAAAATTTAATTGGCAAAAGGTATTAACTGTTGCCATAATCATTAAAAGAAAGGAAAACAAATTGTATCATAAACTGAAAACCCACCATGTTTCATGTGATCCAGTTATAGTGCTTTAACAGTATATTTTATTTGTTTTGTGTACCCTTGAAAGAGTAGTACGAGACACTTTTCTACGACTTTAAATTTTTGCAGAAAAAACAAATGAAATGCGAACTAATTGGAAATATACAGGATGAACATACAACAAATATACAACTAAATACTTTTCATAAATTTAACCTTTTAATGACACCATTTAGTAGACTACTTTAAATTTTGTTTCATTTGTTTTGCATACACTTAAAGCAATAGTAGGTAACACTTTTTTACACTTTCAAATTTTTGTAGGGAAAAAAATATAAATAAATAAAAACCCTTAAATAAATATAATTAAACTTGGCCTATTCAGAGCACTCTGTAGCTCTAACTAAAATGAATATTGAGTCGCAAATTTGTATATAGACTGCGCTCTAGAGATCTTTAAAAAAAATAAATAAATAAAAATAAAACTAAAATGTTAAAATAAAATTTTAAAAGTTTTCCCTCTGAGGGGACATGCACCAAAATACGAACAAGCTACACATTTTAACACAAACTACTTTATTTATTACAAATTTTATTGTTATTTGTTGCAAGTTGCAGATTGTTTATCGATGGAGATCCTATTGTTCAATGTGGGCCCCACCATTAAGTTGTAAAATCTGCAGCCGATGAATAGTGTGCTCATTGCTGGTCGCCAGTGATCCTATGCACATGCAACGTTATACGGTCCTTCAAGTTAGCCAAAATTACAATATTTCTTCTAAAAACTAAACTCTTTAAATGGCCCCATAACCAAAATGTCACACATAAAGATCGGAGTAATGGACCGGCCATGGAGTAGAAAATGAACGGGTAATCACTCTGTCAACTGTAAAATTTTGCAACAAAATCTTTGCAAAATGTAAGAATAACAGTTTTAAATGTCGGCTTGTAATGTACCACATTTATTTATTACAAAATCTTTCATCATTCTGACTATAATTCTTGTTTGATTTTTTGATGTATGTCTCCTCGGAGGGGAAATTTTAAAATTTTATTTATTTATTTATTTACTTTATTTATTTATTTATTATTATTATTTTTTTTTTTTTTTGAGATTCCAACAGCGCATCCTTTGAATTGTCTATATACAAAATTTCGACTCAATATTCATTTTAGTTAGGGCTACAGAGTGTTCTGAATAGGCCAAGTTTAATTAATTGTCACCTAGTATATTTAATTTATAAAAGGTATTTTCTGTTATATTTATACATTAAAGGAATGAAAAAAAGGTGTATCATAAACTGTTAAAGAAGTACCTTTGATAAATTTAACGAATTCAGTAACACATTTAAACTACACTTCTTTAAAAAGAAGTTTTATTTCCCTTGTGTACACTTAAAAAATAGGGGGAAACTCTGTTGTACCCTTTTAATCTTTTTCAGAAAAAAAGGAAAAGAAAAAAGAACGAAAGAATAGAAAATGCGAATTAATTGGAAATACATGTTTAATTTACAAAAGGTATTTTCTGTTGCATTAATGCAATGAAAGGGGAGGAAACTGTACCTTAAACGGTAAACAAAGTACATTTGATAAATTTAATGATTTCAATGACACATTCCGAAAACACTGCTTTAAACAATGCTATATATGTTTTGTGTACATTTAAGTAACCAGTTGGAGACACATTTCTACACTTTTGAGCTTTTGCAGACAAAAAAAAAAAAAAAAAAACATTTAAAATTTAAAAAACAAAGTAGTTAGAAATATATATTTAATTGACAAAAGAGATTTTATGTTGAATAATAGTGCATTAATGGAATGAAAAAAAAAATACGTCTATCATAAACTAAAAAAAAAGTACCTTTGATAAATTTAACAATTTCAATAACACATTTTAATCAAGCTGCTTTAAAAGTGCTTTATTTTTTCTGCGTACACGTAAAAGGACACTTGGAGACACTTTTCCACACTTTTAAATTTTTGCAGAAAGTAAAAGAAATTAAATGCAAACTAATTGGAAATATATATTTAACTTACAAAAGGTATTTTCTGTTGCATTTGTACATTAAATGAATGGGAAAAAAAAGTGTATCATAATCTAAAAACAACGTACTTTTTATAAATTTAATGAATTCAATGACACATTCCAATTACACTTCTTTAAACGATGTTTTATTTATTTTGTCTACACTTAAAAAGCTAGGAGGAAAATCTTTCTACATTTTTAAATTTTTGCACAAAAAAATAAAATAAAATAAATAAATAAATAAATAAATAAAATAAAATAAAATTTAAAAAATTACCAATTATTGGGAAATATATATTTAATTTAAAAAGGTATTTTCCATAGCATTAATGGAATGAAAATAATCTGGTGTGTCACTCACACGACTTTCTCTTACCCTGAAATTTAATACTATAAATACAGATTGGAGATTAAGAGGTAAAATAACGAGTACTGTTATGCAAACCTAAGTTAAAACAATTCAAATTAGGCTTCGGAGCAGCTTTATTTGACAACTGATTATGTGTGAGGGGGGGGGGGCTATCACCCCCCTCAATCCCCCGTTTCATTACTGTACCTGCATTTATGTAGAATTCGAATCTGTTATTAAATCAAAGGGGAAAAAAAGAAAATGCGAATTGGAAATATATGTTTAATTTACAAAACATATTTTCTGTTCCAAAAAACAGAAAACAAAGTACCTTTGATAAATTTAATGTTTTCAATGACACATTCCAATAACAGTACTTTAAACAATGTTATATATGCTTTGTGTACATTTAAAAAAAACAGTTGGAGACACTTTCCTACACTTTTCAGCTTTTGCATAAAAGAAAAAAAAAATTAAAAATTAAAAATAAAAACTCGTTAGACATGTATATTTAATTGACAAAAGAGATTTTATGTCGCATTAGTGCATTAATGGAATAAAAAAAAAGTCTATCATAAACTGAAAAAAAATTACCTTTGATAAATTTGACAGTGTCAACGACACATTTCAATGAAGTTGCTTTAAAAGTAGTTTATTTGTTTCGCGAACACATAAAAGACCAGTCGAAGACACTTTTCTACACTTTTAAAACTTTTTCAGAAAAAAAGAAATGAAATGCGAACTAATTGGAAAGATATATTTAACTTAAAAATGTATTTTTTGTTCCATTAAGATATTAAAGTAATGAAAAAATAAATAAATAAAATGAATAAAAAACGTGTATCTTAAACTATAAAGAAGTACCTTTAATAAAATCTAACGATTTGAATGACACATTCTAATTACACTGCTTTCAACAGTGTTATATGTTTTGTGTACATTTAGAAATATGTTGTAAACACTTTTCTACACTTTTCAATTTTTGTAGAAGGAAACAAAATAAAACACAAATCATAGGAAATGTGTATTTAATTGACAAAGGGTATGTTTTATTGCATTAATGCATTAAAGGAATGGAAAAATAAAAACGTGTATCATGAACTGAAAACGAAATACTTTTCATAAATTTAACCTTTTAATGACACCATTTAATACACTATATTAAATTGTGTTTTATTTGTTTTGCGTACACTTAGAACACTAGTAGGTAACACTTTTCTACACTTTCAAATTTTTGTAGGAAAAAAAAAAAAACTAAATAAACTAAATAAACTGCCAACGGATTGTAAATAAAAATTTGAGAAAAGGTATTAACTGTTACCATAATCATTAAAAGAAAGGAAAACAAATTGTATCATAAGCTGAAAACACACCACGTTTGATAAGTTTACCGATTTCAATGACATATTCCAGTTACACTGCTTTAACTGTATTTTATTCGTTTTGTGTACCCTTGAAAGAGTAGTAAGAGACACTTTTCCACACATGTAAATTTTTGAACAAAAAAGAAATGAAATGCGAACTAATTGGAAATATATATTTAATTTATAAAAGGTATTTTCTGTTACATTTATGCATTAAAGGGATGAAAAAAAGATATGTCATAAACTGTAAAAGAAGTACCTTTGATAAATTTAACGAATTCAATGACACCTTCCAATTAAACTGCTTTAAACAATGTTTTGTTTGCTTTGTGTACACTTAAAAAATAGAAGAAAACTCTGTTCTACACTTTAATTTTTTTGCAGAAAAAAATAAAAATCGAATTAATTGGAAATATATTTTTAATTTACAAAAGGTATTTCCTGTTCCATTAAAGCGTTAAAAAGGGAAAACACTGTATCTGAAAAGAAAAACAAAGTACCTTTGATAAATTTAATGATTTCAATGACACATTCTAACAACACTGCTTTAACCAGTGTTATATATGTTTTGTGTACATTAAAAAAAAATTAAGAAATATATAATTATTTGATAAAAGAGATTTTATGTTGCATTACTGCATTAATGGAATGAAAAAAAAAAAAAATACAGTTATCATAAACTGAAAAAAGGTATCTTTGATAAATTTAACAGTTTCAATGACACATTCCAATAACACTGCGTTAAACAGTGTTATATGTTTTGTGTACACTTAAAAAAAGAAACAGTTAGTGACATTTTTCTGCACTTTTAAATTTTTGCAGAAAGGAAGAAAAAAAGGAATAAAATACAAATACTAGGAAAAATATACTTAATTGATAAAAGGTATTTTCTGTTGCATTAGTGCATTAAAGGAACTAAAAACATCGTGTATTTAAACTGAAAACAAAGTACGTTTGATAAATTTAATGATTTCAATGACATATTCCATTTATAGTGCTTTATTTGTTTTGTGAACACATAAAAGACCAGTAGGAGACACTTTTCTACACTTTTAAATGTTTGCAGAAAATGAAGAACTGAAATGTAAACTAATTGGAAATATATATTTAACTTGCAAAGGGCATCTTCTGTTGCTTTAATGCATTGAAGGATCAAAAACAAAAGTACTTTTGATAAATTTAACGATTTTAATTGTACAATCCAATTACACTGCTTTAAAAGATGTTTTATGTGTTTTATGTACACTTAAAAAAAAGTAGGAGACACTTTTCTACACTTTTAAATTTTTGCAGAAAGTAAAAGAAATGAAATGCAAACTAATTGGAAATATATATTTAACTTACACAAGGTATCTTATATTGTATTTGTACCTTAAATGAATGAAAAAAAAGTGTATCATAATCTAAAAACAACGTAGGTTTTATAAATTTAATGAATCTAATGACACATTCTAATTACACTTCTTTAAACAATGTTTTATTTATTTTGTGTACATTTAAAATCCAGGAGGAAAATCTTTTTTACACTTTTAAATTTTTGCAGAAAGAAAAAAAAAAAAAAATACGAACTAATTGGAAATATATATTTAATTTACAAAAAGTATTCTCCATAGCATTAATGTATTAATGGAATGAAAGTAATCTAGTGTGTCACTCACACGATTTTCTCTTACCCTAAAATTTAATACTATAAATAGAGGAGAGGAGGGTTTTATGGAATAGACGGCAAATGTGGAATACCGAGGTTTCGGCTCTGATTAGTGCTGCTATCTCTTCAAAATACTATGAATTACTGAAGAAGGATTCCCATGAAGCAATACAATAAGAAGCAACCGCATGTTGCTGTCGTACCATTCTCTATAGAACAAAGTATGTTTTGTGATTTTTAAAAGTTTTTGTATGCAAATTTTCAAACATTTAAACTTACTAGTACACATGTGATTTGAACACTGATGTTAAGAATAATGTATGCTCAAAGAATTGTGTTTTGCTATACATTGGTCGTTTTTTAGCAGAAAAGTCCATCAATTTAAAAGTTCATTTTTAAAGATGGCGTGTCGTGTATTATGGAATACTAGGTATTTCATAGTATCATCTGAAATTGACTTCATGTATTCAACTAAAGAAACAGAAAATAAAGATGCCGAATGTATCTTCTGTCACAGAAAATTCTCCGAAGATGATTTTATGAAGTCTAATTAGTTTTTTTATGGTTTAAACAGTTTAAACCACCTATTTCATATTAACCTCCATTTGTAACTTTTTTTTTAAGTAAACTTTTTATAACAGCAAAAAAAAATTTTGGGATTTTTTTTTCATTGACAATTTATTACAAATAATTACACTATATACTCATCATGATTTTGGGGATTTTTATAAAAAAAACATGTAAAGTTATTTTAAGAAATGTAAATGGTATTCAATAATACCCTCCTCTCATCTACAGATTGGAGATTAAGAGTTAATATGACGAGTACTGTTATGCAAATCTATGTTAAAACAATTCAAATTAGGCTTCGAGCAGCTTTATTTGATAAGTAATTATGTGTGAGGGGGGCGGTAGCCCCTTTCAACCACCCATTTCTGTACCTACATTTATTTTGAAATCGAATCTGTTATTAAATTCAAAAGTTCATTTAAAATTATAGAGACAACTTTCACACCAATATTCCTTGAAACTTATCAATCTTGATCAAACTTTTCTAGTAACAAACACATTAACTTCAAAATACAACATTTGGATCGCCTGAAATTATTTGTTTTTAATTTATTCTAAAAGAGACAGACAAAGATCAAACGTTAAAAACTTGAGTTCAGTATTCATGAAGCCTCAAAAGTTTAAATATACAAAAAAGCAAGCGATGAATATTTAGCTTAAAAAAATACATTATTTACCATATGGATATGAGGAATTAATTTTAATTCCTGAGCAGATTTCTTTGACATGGTAAAATATTACAGTAAAGCACTTCCACTAACAATATAAAAGAGTTTTATGGCTTAAATATTGGCATCCCTGTATATCTTCTAAAAGTTATGTACAGCCTGAAGTACACTTCCACCAATTTTCAAGTATTGTCGTACTATAATCTAGTTTTTTTCTATAGCCCTGTAAACGAGCAGTGAATGATTTCTATACCATATACATGAAACATGTTTTTACGTATATAATATATATACATTCGTTTCATTTGGTTTAGTGCAGTCTATAGATGTTGAAATCTACTTACCTGCAATTTTTCCCATAGACGTAATGTATTTGAATTTTCTTGGGATCCCCTGTACACGAACCATTTTCTTGATCTCAATGAAAAGTTTAGTGTAGCATCCCTATATCATATACGCATTTAGAATACCAAGTTTGGGCTTTCTGCTATAATTTGTTTTTGAGATATGTTGACGACAGACAGACAGGCAGACACACACAGACAAACCAACCGCTAAAAACATGATTTTTGGATTCAGGAAAACCCAAAACGTGTAAATATAAAAAAAAAATAATTTTTAAAATTTGACCCCAAAACTACTTTTTCTATCTTATGGGTAAGAGAAAGTTCAAAAGTGTATCATAAACTTTAAAAAAAAAAAAAAAAAAAAAAAAAAACTATTAAAATTAAGCAATTCTTATGACACATTCCAATTACACTTCTTTAAACAGTGTTTTATTTGTTTTGTATACACTTAAAAGACCAATTGAATACATTTTTAAATTTTTCAGAAAAAAAAAATGAAATGAAATGTGAAGTAATTGGAAATATGATTTAGTTTATAAAAGATATTTTCTGTTGCAATAATGAATTAAAATAATGAAAAGAAATGCATGAAAAAAAAATTCTTAAAACTTAACATGTGATATTTCAATTGCATTGTTTCAAATGTACATAAATAAATAAATAAATAAATGTAGAAATTTAGAAATTTAGACAAAAAGTATACCTCAAATGGAGGGTTTAATTTTAAAATGTTTGAAAATGCAAATTTATTTCAGATTTTTGAATTATCTCAAACGGCAGAACTTTAAGCAGTCGAAATTCCACCACTTATTTATTATGTAGCCATTACTAAACATAATGCATTTTTTTTATCATTAATTTAAAAAAAAGAGGGTCTGAGTATAAGTAATATGTGAAAAATGCTTAAACCATTCGACAATTTACTCAAGCAGTCTATCTCGTTCGAACGCTTGCATCTTTCGAGTCGAGTCCCCATTGCTGCTGATAAATTTGCTTTGTTTTATTACACATGTCTAATGTTTAATAATTACATAGCAATTTTATCATTTTAATGAACACTTTTGGCAATAAAAAATTTAAATATTTATAATTTATTTTACACTTATACTATTGCACTAAAATTAGAAAAATGTTTGATTTGTATTGAGGTATATCGTCATGCCACTTCAAACGACAAGAACCGTTATCATAAAATGCTCATTCATCTAACTGGAGTGTTGAAATGTCATCATATCTGACAATTTTTTTTTTTTTTTTTTTAATCGAGAAATGAATATTCTTTTCTAATGCATGTTTTTTAGATGTTTAGATGCAGTGACCCTAAAACGTCATTCACGAGCCTCGCGCCGCTGCTACTACAAAATCAAAAACTTAAAAGCGTAATATGATTTTGCATTCTTATTTTGGTCGTAGGAAAGCAGTAGATATAATATATCATCTTGAAGTAAACAGATGCGAAAGCAAAGACAGTTTGGTGTACCTTATTTAAAATAAATAAGAAATACCTTTAAGATATCAAACAGTTCGTCCTGTTTTATTGGTTTCATTCTAAAACTAATAGCTTCAAATATTCGTAATTGAAGACTTTAATAGTAGATATGTTTGCAAAAACAAACCTGAATGCAAGATGGAATAACGTGACAGCTGCCATGCTTCACTACAGGATTTTGTCCGAGCCCCTCTCGAAAGGTTAAAAAGCTTTTTCAAGAGTTTAAATTTAAAAGTATTCACTAGCATGAACTTACATTAATAAGTTGATATATTTTTTCATAAGAGACAACATATCTCACACAGAGATATTTTTTCATAGTTCGTATACATACAATGATTCATTTTGTTTCAGTTAGAGCTCATAAGTTGAAATTTTTAATTTTTTCTGGTATGCAATAAAATAACTTTCTAAGAGCAAAAATTTCAAAATATATAAATATTATTTTATCGTGTTCCTATGTATGTGTTTTTTATAGAGATTCGCATTGAATCGATTTCTTAAAAACAAATAATATATGCTAAAACAAACAAGATTTTTATCTCAGATGTTCTATTATCGCATAAATGCACAATTTTCTGTTATGTATCGGTTAGTTATTTTGCGAGTGAATAACGGGTATAAACATTCTGTTACCACATGTTTCAAAAAGTTTAAAAGATGTATTCCTGGTTGTGTCTAGTTCTTTTCAGCATAACGAATACATTTTTTATTTTATTATTATTATTTTTTTTTTTTTCTGGAAAAACAATATCTTCTCAAGTTTTATATACTCTGGATATTCATAAAATCCGGCAAAATGGGATACAGATTCAAAGTAGGAGGCAAGGAGAGTGGAAAGTTCTCTAAATCAAAAGAAACGGGTGTGGCTTAGAGTGAGGAAATGCCTGCGACACAAACAGTAAATTATTTTCAAATTTCGCGTCTGCTTTCACTGATTGCGGACCTGACAGCAATTTTCTCAACCCGATTTTTGATCAACGTTTTCCCCCTTGAAATCTTTGCATGGATGTCTCCTCGCGATGAAGAAAATCCGAGGAGTCGGGGAGCAAGCGTGAAAGGGGAAATATGATTGTTATAACTGCAAAAAATAAAAATGAGAAGCCTTAAGAACAAAACTGGGAGATAATTTTGCAATCTACAAGAAAACGGTAATTTGCTAAAAAATGAGTTCTTATTTTATATTTTATTTGTTGAAGTTTCTCTTGTTCCTTATTTGTGTACAATAAAGAATAAATGCACGAGGCGTTCTTATGATATGAAATAGAAAACGGAATAAAATGATCACTGCTCGCCATTTTGAGCTTGTCTCAGAAAATGTAATTTAAAACGTCAAAAGCGGTAGAAAGATACTTTAACACCGTTGTCTCAAATGCATTTTATTTATTTATTTACTTTTTTTGCTTTTCATTCATTTTCATTTGAAATGTAGAGAGAAAATATTGAATGCATGTATCTGCGATGCTTGCATTAATAAATTTCGAGCACTGTAAATTAAGTAACGCTTTTAAATAATTAAAGAATGTTTTGAACAATTTTAATATTCTTTTCATAGCAGCTATTAATTTGATTTTTACTGTAATAATTATAAACAAACGAAAATGAATCATAAACAAATATTCTGAAATGATGTTTTACATATTCTTTAAGTCGTATACTTTAATATTTCTATAATTTTTATTTTTATTTACAAGATTATATGTACAAATATATATCAAAAAGAAAAGAAAAAAGAAAAAATATGCAATAGTAATGTGTAAATATTAAATGTAGAAAAAAAATGCTGCGAAAAAGCAAGGTAAATCAGTTTAAATAAATACGGCAAAAGACTGAAAACTCAGTAAACAAAAATTAAATTTCCCAAAAAACATTCCTACTAGTAGTGCTCCTCAGTAAATTAAAATGACAAATATTAATTAAGCAAATACAAAAACTATATACAATTCTTTTAAAAATTTAAACATTTACTAATGATCAAAGTTTTTATTTTTATATGTAATCTAGGTTTTGGATAAACTATGATCTGTGATATCTTCAATATCATTGCTGATAACATTAGCTTTAATATGAACCTTAATAATAGATACTATTATTCTGAATTTTTAAAAAAAGAAATAATCTGGTGTGTCACTCACACGACTTTCTCTTACCCTGAAATTTAATACAATAAATACAGGTTGCAGATTAATAGGTAAGATAACGAGTACTGTTATGTAAACCTATGTTAAACAATTCATATTAGGCTTCTGAAGAGTTTTATATGATAATTAGTTCTGTGTGAGGGGGGCTACCGCCCCCCTCAACCCCCCGTTTCATAAATGCACCTACATTTATATAGAATTTATTCGGTTATTAAAAAATATTTCTCTTTTTAAAAAATAATTTATTAAAATTATTATTTAAAAAAATTATCTTTTAGGATAAGGCAGACGATTTCCATATTAGAGAAGTAGTTTAACACCAAATATCCTAAAAAAGTCCATTTTATTCTCAATATTTAAAAAAAAAAAAAAAAAAAAAAAGTACGATTTTTTTTTCAAAGTTTTTTTTCGTTAAAAGTAAAAAAAATCGATAACTTTATTTTAAATTATCGCAGATCGATGGTTCAACCATTCGTTTTAAAGGTATTTTCGAGCTCTTTTGAAAGATACCCATCATGAAAATTTACTCCCCTCGAGGGGGGACTTCCCCCCCAGGGGGGGGGGGGGGCGAGGCTCCTACATACACAATTTTTTTTCCCAGTTAACTGTCTCTATTACAAAAAATATATATTTGTTTCATTTGGTTTAGTACAGTCTATAGACGTTAAACTCTATTTTCCTGCAATTTCCCCCATAGACGTAATGTATTAGAATTCTCTTGATTGTCCCTGTACACGAACCATTTGCTTGATCTTAACGAAAAGCTTACTGTAGCATCCCTATATGATACACATTTAGAATACCAAGTTTGAACCTTCTGCCATAATTAGTTTTTGAGATATGCTGATAACAGACAGACACACAGACACACACACACAGAGACACACACACACACAGACACACAGACCATTTGCTAAAAACATGATTTTCGTATTCAGGGGACCTCAAAACGTGTAAATATAACAAAATCTCGCGTTCGAAAATTTGAGCCAAAAACAATACTTTCTCTACCTTATGGGTAAGAGAAAGTAAAAAGAATGATAAAATAAACTAATGACATTTCATGATATATAGTATCTTCATAATATAAAAAAACGCCAGTTTCTAAACCATAGAATAATAATAAAGGAAGAAGGAGCATAAGTGTTTCTAATAAGCTGTTGTGTTGCCACAACAAACAGCGATATTATTATTATTCTATGGCCCTTCTTTAAGGTTTTGAGTAGCAAAAGTAGCTTTCGCTGGCATTTCACTAGAAGGGGTTTGTAAGCATTAAGAGTATTGGCATGCTCCTTCTTCCTAATTATTATTCTATGTTCTAAACAAACTATAATAAAATAATGTTTAATTGTTTCAATATATATATAGTGTTACTAACAATAACAAGCATTTTTAAAGATCGGATACAATTTGTTAGTACAGAAAATGCGTTTCGAAATGCGCCTATATAAAATAATTCGTAAATAGGTTTAAAATTGGAATTTTAATCTTACTTCGTTAATCAGTTTCTTTTTTTTTTCTTTTCTTTTCTTTTCTTTTTTTTTTTTTTTTTTTTTTTTTTTTTTTGATTGCATACATGAACATGCATAATATTTATACCATGTTGTAGCTCTCGAAGCCAGAAATTTTCAGTTTTTCTAACTTTTGACAAATTTCGTAGGTACTTAAAATTTTTAGACACTATAATTTAGAGTCGTAAAATTCCAATAGCATTTCACTTCTTTCCTATAAGATTAAGAGAATTTTTAGAAAATTCTGCCAAAGTTATTTTGATATAAACTTTCTTATTTATGATAAATTTTGAATGCATCTCTTTATAAAAAGCATATGATCTGCGTGCATTGTAATTCAAATTCTGATACGCTAAGATGGAATTGTGATGATTTAATTTTTCTACAAAAGCAAAGAAAACTTTTGAAAATTGTAACAAAGTAAACATTTTTAACAAAAGTAAGCATAGTGATAGGAAGATGTTACAAGGAAGAAATCTGTTGTAACAAGAGCTATAACATATTCACAAAAAAATCAGAAAGAGTATTCGATTTCTAACAATTCTTACACCCAAACCTATGACTACCGTGTAGTCAATTGGTCTTAACCCTAACACAAACAAACAATTTTTATAATGACAAGTTTTAAAAATACCGGATTAAAGTAACTCATTAACGGCCATATTCACTTCAAATCTCTGTTTAACACAAAAACTTGAAAAGTGTCTAAAGTCAGTGTGCAGTTTTCCAACATAATTTGGCACCCTTCTTCTGCCATCTGATTTTGAAGGTTTCATATAATCTTTGATTGGTTATTTTCAGTTAAAATTTTTGAAACTAACAATGCCGCTAGGTGGCAGAAGCAACGCGTCATTTTTTTTTTTTTTTTTTTAAAGTTGTACTCTGACTTTATACGGTTTTTAAGTTTTCGTGTTCAGCCGGAAGTTCAAGTTATTGCGGTGAATACAAACTTAAGTGCATCATCAGAAAATTAAAAAAAATTACTTTTCTTCCTTTTTTTTTTTTTTTTTTAAGATTTTTTTCTGCCGACAAAGGCTTATTGATTTAAATAAAACATTATCGCTTGTAATTTAAAAATGATAATGTATGTAATTGTATTTGTAAGTTTTTTATTTGATAGTATTGTTCATATATAATAATCTGTCATATATTGAAATAACAATTAATTAATAAAATATAATTATGTCTGTTATTTTTACCTTTAAATTAATTTTGCAGTTTTGTATTGATCTATTGTTGATCATGATTCTTCACTGCATTACAGGCTTCAATAATTTTTTTAAACTTTATTTTTGTATTCAACATTTTACATCATTTAACATTTCTGTAAGCTTATTGTACTATTAAATGTAGGGAATAAATATTTTATATTAATTTAATGGTATTGTTCACACTTGAGATATGTCATGAAAGTTAATTAATTTATTTACTAAGCGTATACATATATTTTTCTGTATTACTTCTTTTACAACATTTAATACTCTTACAAAGGTATCATATAAATGCATCATTTTTTACGTATACTAACAATATTTTAAAGCCTAAGCGAACTATCAAAGGAGAAACCATTTCTACTTCTGAGAAATTCCGTTTAATTTTAATGTAGCATTTCACCATGGTAGTACTACTACCAACCTTTAATTCACATTTTATGTCTCTGATAGCTCTTTGTCCTATAAATGTTTAAAGCTTCAAAGCAAATTAACCTTCCTCTTTTCACGCGATGCCATAAATCGCACGCCGAGCCCAACAGAGTTCAGTAATATTTAAGATCGTACATTTGGCGTAAAAGGCTATTGCTGTAGAAATTACCCAAAGCCTGAGTGACGCTCACATTATCCGCCAGGGAGCGTTCACCAACAGTATTGCGTGCCCGTTGCCAACGCGGAGCAGAGAAATGACGTTCCAAAAACTTGTAATTACGGTCATTTGTAGAAAGAAGGGGGGAAACTAGGGTGTGAAATATGGGCGAGAAAGAAGGCGTTTTAATTAATTGATGAAGAACCTGGTAATTTTTGGCGCGGTTTCTGTTAGGATAAATGGACTTAGCGACTAATTTAGACTCATGTTCCAGGCGGGTTAAGTACGGATAAATACACCGTTTCAAGCAATACTTGTTTTATAAATAATGAACGGAATACTCTATTTGGATGGGGAAGGGATATTTGCTAGCTATGAATATTTGAAATACTGTTTCAGTAGATCTCATCGAAGTTTTAAAGAAACGCCTTTTCTTTCTTTCTCTCTTTTTCTTTCTTTTTTCTTTTCCATGGTAGATATTCACATAAAAAATATACAACAAGCTAATAAGCCATGTTTATTTTGTAAATTACAATATTAATATATATTGAGTTATTATTTTTTTATTATTATTATTATTCAAAGTTATTAAAAATTAAATCTTATATACGTTACATTATATATACATGCACATATTCATATTGATATACGCATACATATGTGCATGTGTGTGCGTAATGCATATATAAATAAAATTACGTTTGTAACTAGAGAAGATTTGCTAAGATTCATGTTATGAAAGAACTTTTTTTTTCTCTTTTTTTATAATTTAATCAATTTCTGTTTTATCTATATACGGGTTCTTTCAACTTTTTTTTTTTTTTTTTTAATTTTTTAGAGATTTTTCTGTTGAAATATTCTTCTGCTTGTCAGTCTTTAGTTTTTTGACCCATTGAGAGTAAAGGTTTGAGTTTTCTAAAAACCTTTTAAATCGTCTTCATCGCAAGTAATTTGAAATATAGAACCCTATAAATAAAATATTGTTTATAATGAACATAGTTTATCTAGTATTAAAAATTAGACTGTGCACAATTTTCTTGTTAATGAATTAATATTTTTTAACTTTATACTTAGAAAGTTACAAAAGATTAATCCAATAGGAGTAAAAATTGTGATAAATATATGAATTATAAACAATAACTAAAAATAAATAGCATAAAACTGATTGACTCTATGTTTCAAACTGCTGGCGATGTTTAACTCTTCCAGGTGTGATGTTTGCAGAGAGCAAACGCAAAATTGCAAAAACAGGTTCCGAAAATATTTAAAAAAAAATTTCTTTTATAACTTAGAGGATTAACGTCATTTATTTATTATTATCATTATTTTTTTAATATTGTTAATGAATTCTGGTGACTGTTTATTTTAAATGAAAAAATTTGCTTGCTTTTCAAAAAGTTAACAAAGCTCAATCTTTTATTCTAATAAAAAAAAAAAAAAAAAAAAAAAAAATGTAGGAGCAAGCAATTTTTAAGAGGTACACAGAAAAAAAAATTGTTGCCAAAAATTCTGCTGAATAAAATTAATATATATGTATATGTAATAATTAGTTATTAAATAGCTATTAAATTTAAAAAAAAAATTCTTTTAAAGAATAGCTTCAAAACAAACAATTAATATGATCAAACCCAAAGCCACCATGAATCCCAAATCAATAATATCCGTAAGATATAAGACCAAGAAATGGAGATTTATCAAAAAGGTAATTAAAATGACCTGAGAATTGATCATAAAATTACAGAAATTAAAAATTAGAAAAGTAAAACTATGCAGAACAAAAGTAATTTAATTTATGACTTTATTTTAATTGAAATTTGTACTAAATGAGATTTATTTTATTTTAAATAAATGTTAATTTTAATACAATATAATATGCACAACTTGCAGCAATAAACTGAAGTATTAAAAAAAAAACTTTTTGAAATTTAAATTAGTGCTTAAAAATTAGCAAAATGTGTTTAAAATCATTTTATTTTATCGTAAATAGCCTCCATGTTTTATTTTATTTTTTATTTTATTTTTTTATTTACCAGAACCCAAAATATTTCATTGTTTTAGTTATCCCAGGTAGCACATAACGTTATTGTAACGTTATTGTAACGTTGTTATAACTAATTTTTAACTGTTCAGACTTATTTGCAACGTTATAATAACGTTATGTGCTACCTGGGATATAGATAGATACAGATATAGATATAGATAGATATCAACATTCTTTATTTCTTTATCAATTTCTTCATTTACATATATATATATATATATATATATATATATATATTAACCATAACCCAAAATATTTTATTGTTTTAACGAAACTTTTTTTTTTATTCAGCCAATATTTGTTTAAATCAATAAAATTATTTTGTTCATTTAAACAAATATTATCTTATATAATATACCTTATTCTTTTATATTTAATCTTATTCCTTTATATTATAAACAATTGAGAAGCAAACATTCAAACCGTGTTTTCTCCTACAGATACAGTTTTTCAGACAACACAAAAACTGATAAATTGAAAAATAACTAAACTTAAAACCTATTTATCATTTTTTTAGATGTATTACTAAATACTAGGAAAATATGTAAACATTTCTAAGAAGATATATAGACATATCATTTTTATGTTAAGTTAAAAGAAAAATCATTAACTCATTTATTTTTTATTTTTGGAGAAAACGCGGTTTGAATGTTTTCTCCTCAATTATACCTTATTCTTTTTATAATTACAAAATTCTTCTTTTTTCTTTTTTTTTAATTTATTCTAGCAATTATCAAGTATAATATGAATATAGCTTAGATATTTTTGGGGTGAAATACATAGGGTTTTTTTTTTTTTTTTTTTTTTTTTTATGTTTGTAAACAATGTTATATTATAATTGGAGATTAAAATATTATTAATGACCTCAAACTTCAAGTTAATATATATATATATATATACAGTGGCGTATCCAGGATTTTTCCAAGGGGGGGGTTCGTCCTTCCGAATTTTTAATTGAGTTTAATTAACTTTAATTAGGTTTAATTAAGTTTAATTAAGCTTATTTAAGTTTAATTAGGTTTAATTAAGTTTAATTAACTTTATTTTTAATTAAGTTTAATTAGGTTTAATTAAGTTTTTTTTAATTAAGTTTAATAATCTTTTAAAGTATCATAATTACTTGCCGAAAATAAGAGTAACAAAATGAAAAACAGTAAAACAAACTCACCAATTAGAATATCAAACTAAAAAATCTTTAATTAGCGACGAGTAACGTAGAGCCTGTACAAACTGCTACACAAAACATAAAATTCAATACATAGTTACACAAAATATTTCATTGAATTTTTTTATTTACTGAGCGAAGTCTAATCGACGAGAAGTTTTCGCTAGTTCATTTAAAATGTCTTCTACTGTTGGGGTATTGTTTGGGTCACTCCTTCAAGGTCACTACTTCAACTTCTATGGTCACCCCTTCCCCATATGGTCGACCCCTCTTGTCCTTGAGTATGAACTCGTAAAGGTGAAATCCTTTCAGAGAATTGTTTTCAGGGGAAACATGTTTCGCACCGTGCAAATGAAGTGGTTTAGTTATTTTCAGGAGTTTTTATCGCCGAGTAATGAAAAAAAAATTAGTCATAATTTTAAACCACTTCGTAGAAAAAAATATTCTACGCTTTCCATACATTTTTTCCGCCTGAAATGTGAAAAAAAATGTAAGGAACAGCCTAATTTTTCTTATCATACATTTTGTCAAGGGGGGGGGGGGTTTAAACCCCCAAACCCCCCCTTGCATACGCCACTGTATATATATATATATGGGATAGGGAAAAATTATCTTTCGTTCCTCCCAAAATTACAATTAAACAAATGATAAACAGTTTGAATATGACATTGATTTTAATTACCTAACATAATTATTGATATCTTTAAAATTACTCGACTTGTGTCTTCTATTCTGAATATTTGGTATATCCACGTGACAGTGGTTGTTGTGGGGTGATATAATTATAATTAGATAATTTTATAGTATAAAATTCTATATTTTTGGCCACTTAATTGCAATTACATTATTTTTATGATCAATCATTTTTTTTTTTCCTTTTATGACTATGTTAACTGTTTAAAAATTTTAATCATATTTTCTATATAATATTGTATCGTGCTCAATACTCTTAAATTATTCTTGCTTCTTGCTTCATGTGAATAATAAAAAAAAAAAAAGTATGATATTTTGTGTGTGTGTATATATATATATATATATATGTATATACATACTTGCCAACCTAACCCGGAAGACTGTTAGTCCCACCGATTTCCGTCCTATTTTTTCACATCAGTCTTTTTTTTAGAGAACTTTTCTTCTTACTTAATCGTAAATATATTGGATCCCTTCCGTGGAGGATCAAAATTGAGATAATATGTCCCCGGACCACCTCTAGATGTGAGTCCCTGATCGTCGCCAATTGCCCATTGAGCAGCATTAGTGTGACGTAAAACTCATCCAACCAACCAACCAACCAACGTAAATATATTTGAAGAGAATTACTGTAAAAATTAAGTGGTGTACAAAAAGGGGCGGGAACTTAAAATCTTCCCAGGTTAGGTTGGCAAGTATGTATATATATATATGTCTCTTTTTTCTTTTTTCCTTTTTTATATCTTAAATGTCTTTAGATTCATTGTTGAAATATTTCAGTTGTTGGGTAATGATAATGATTCTATATGAGCTAATATAGCACTGTGTCTGAAACAACTCATTTTTATAACCTGCTGCTATGATTTCCCTTAAAAAAGACATAACAGTTTATTGGGAAATTTCAAAGTTATTTTTCTACACTTAACCTTTTTAATATCTATTGCTTTGTATTATAAAGCTTCCTTTTATATGGAATTGTTTATTAGTGATTCAAGCCTTCCTTCCGGGTGTTTGATCATTATAATGATGTATTATTGTTATTATTATTATATAAGCTATGTGTAATAAAGACAAAAATGAAACATATCAAATATAAATAACATATCAAATTAACATTAATCTAAAAAAGAAAAGAAAGGAAAGGAAAAGATGAGAATTACTTTGAAATACTTTCCTTTTGCAATATCGTTATTAAGGGCTAAATGGGCTAACTGGGCTAACTGTTGCAAAAGGGGGAAAAAATACTAAGATGTTTATGATAACAGCAATGGATTAAAAAATCCAGAATATTCCTAATTATTTGCCCAACATCTCAAGAAACACAACAATAAGACCCAAACAAAAATAACTGCTTATAAATAAATGAATAAAGATACCTCAATAATTTAACAATATGAGCGAAACTGATTTTTTACTCAAAATTAATGAAAAAATGTGAAGAAATAGAAAAGAGTTAATGCTAGAAAGCATTAATAAGATTGACTATTAATTTTTAACGATTGGAACACGGATATTGTTACGATGATTGCAGAATGCAAGAAAACGTATGATCAAATGCCATAATTATCTACAAGAGCCAAATATGTATAGATATATTCAGGAATGAAACAATTCAAAACACTCACTTGATTAGTATCCATAAAATCTCGTATTCACAAACAAATATACACATATTACCGTGTTACAAAATAAAAATAAAAATAAATTAACACGTTGTAAGAGAAAGATAACAATAATAATAATTATTATTATTGAAATCGTTAAACGCATTCATGATGTGAATCATGATAATTTAATTTAATTTAATCTAATCTGAATTGCCAAATTGTTACAATTTATGGTAATAAGCGATTATTTCTGTTCTATCACTATGCATGCTACCATATTAGCTCTATGACAGTTTAGGGCTTTACGAAAATATAAATCACAATATAAAGATATTTTAAGGGCAATATTCAATAAAATCTATATTAACCATATAAATCTATGTACTATAAATCTATCACGCAAACATAAAGTAATGAAAAAGAGCTTTTGAAACAACCAAACAAACAAAAACTTAAATCGTCATTTCACAAAATACCTTGGATAGTTAATTTTTTCCGCCATCCTTTATTGTTTCTGAAATAACAAGATTATGACCTCGCGTGTAACAATAACAAACCCGACAACTAAACTGGACCTTTCTTGCAAACCGACAAACATTACTACAACACCTCCACGAGCCTGGCGTGAGTCTGTCATCGTAATCCCTGTCAAGTATATGACATGTCAATTTTTCCTAAACGAGACAAGTCAGAGAGTGGTAAAGACTGGAAAAGAAAAAAAAAAGTAACATTAAAAAAATATAACAATAATCGTGTCTGTCCCTATGTGAGACTCTAATGTGGTAAGTAGGGTTGCGGCATGATGCTTGCTCCAAAAGAAGTTGCCAGAGCAGCCATTGACAGCCGAGAAACAAGAAGGGCCAGTTTGGAGGAGGCTTGTCAGTTTTAGCGGAGACAAAATGTCACGAAACTAAGCTGTATGCGAGACAGATTTAAATGGCTCAACGAGATAGAGCGGTATAAAAGAAAAAAAGTAGACAGCGAAAGAAAGAGAGATCTTTTCTCTAGGATTGAGAGACTTAGGCAATTTTGATTTTTGTAACTTTTAGCGATTTAAAATATTTAACTAAAGCTTATTTTCTTGTAATGTGTATACCATTATATAAAAAAAATATACTGAAAAATTAATAATAAATTTCATAGGAACAAATTATGTTTGAAATATTATTGTTTACTAACTAACTGTTTCAGGGGCAATTTAATTTCACTAAATTTAACATCGGAAATTACCAGAATTTAAACAAAAAATTAGAAGAAAATATATGAAGGATTTTTTTTTTTTTTTTTTTTTTTCAATCAGGCATAAAATTCTGTTGAAGTATTCCGAAATTAATGCTTTCAGTTGGAAATTAAATAAATGGTTTGCATAAACAACCATTGTCCTACAAAGAGTTAAAATGTCGTTAAAAACAATTTATATTCACCATAGCCAGTCAAATAAATTTTTCTTTTATAAAATTATGTAGTTTTTTAGAAATGCAGTAACTTTTTAAAAATATTTTGCTTTAAACATTTACCTAAATGAATAAAATTTAATGATTAGCTGTTGCCATTAAAATTAAATAATAGTAATAAAAGTAATAATAATTAAAAAAAAAAAAAAAAAAACCTAAATAGAACCAAATTATAAATCCGTACCTAAATAGAATCAAATTATATAATAAAACATAAATCTGTAATAATAATTTGTTTTAAACATTAAAAAGATTCGCACATTATTATTGCGCACATTATCGATTCATCCCCCCCCCCCCCCAAAGCTAATTTATATCAAAAGGAATTATTTTCCTTTATAAAATATTCCGACAAATCTGGTGACGGTTTAAAGAAATTACTGCTAAAACAATAGCAATATATTCAACTTTCTCGCAAATAAAAACAAAACTGTGTACAGAGTATTCCTATTTAATGTAAAGTACACATTAAATTTATTTTCTCTCAACCAACATAGACGTCTCCTACAATGAAAACCTTTAAAGTTATAAAATTTGGAATGAAGAAATCCAAATATAGACAAAAATATCGAACAGAATAAATCCCGGAAAGATGTAAATTTTATTGAATTTAATTATGTGTATAAGAACGGTGGATAAATAAGTCTAGCAATTCAGAGTTTACATGCATATGAACAAGTTCAAATTAGATACCCTTTTTTTTCTTTTAGCAGAAAAAATATTCTACTGTAATTTGGTTTTAACTATAGACAATATGCGTCATTTTAACAATATTTCTCTGTACAGATTACCAAAAAGAGCTTCTCATATATATATATATATATATATATATATATATTATGAATATTAAAAGACAAATTCTCCAAATCTTTTTAGAATTCTTTTGAAAAGTTCAAAATATAATTTCTTTCTTGTTCAATAAAATTAAAAAAATTAAAAACATAAATAAATAAATAACGCATATACTTTTAGTTTATGCCCATGTTTCACTTCATACCTGCATTTTACTTGAATGTTCACTCAATGAAAACATCGACTATAATCACTAACATTTATTTTCAGACGAATTTAATCTTATATATTGATTATTTTGACATTTCAAACTATAGCACTAGAGTGATATCACTATATAATAATAATGTTAAATCTTACACCCTAAACTTGGGTACTCAAGCTGACTTCTACAATACTGAAAATTTCAGCGTAACGTTTTCAAAGAAATTGGTAATTTACCACCTGTCAGCTGAAAAAATTACCTTCTATAACTGTATAATCCTTAAGAATTGAAATTACACTTTCTACGGAGTATAAAGTATTTTAGATGAGATATACTTTACCAACTGCCTTAAAAAATTTACAGTTTACTAATGAGGGTGAATTTTAATATTTTGGATATAACTAGAGAGGCCAAATTTACAGCGATAAATTCAAATTTATTTTTACAGTGTAATATACACTGTAAAAATAAGATGAACAAAATAATGTCAATTGTCTTCAAGAATACATGCAGTGTTGCCAGATTGCGCGACTTTTTATTCAACAGTCACCAATTATTTTGAGAAGTGATATTTAATGTATATAATCGACGATATACTGAATGCATGATGATATACTGAATGCATCTTGAAATATCAGGGATGTAAAGAATACGTTGTACCTCATAATACCTCACAATAAGTTTTTTTTTTTTCCGAAAGTAAAAGAGGAGATGTAAGAAATTAAAAACTGCGTATATAATGTTAGAGATCACCTGTAAAAAATAATTATTGAAATACATTGTAGCTGCAGCATATGGTTAAAGCGTTTCATTTTGTTTGAGAATAGAACATCTATTTATGAAGATATAAAGATTTTTTTAGTATCATATTAATTTGATAATTTAAAAACATAAATTCAAAAAGTCAAAAGTATTTAAAAAAAAAAGAAAAAAAAAAAAAAAAAAAAAAGCTTTTTGATCAAAAATATGTTTAATTACATATGGTACGTTTGGTTTTTAAAAACACAAGCCACTTATAATAATAATAATGTTATACAAAACGTAACATGGATTTTATTATTTAAAAATTACTTTTTAATGATAAACATTTTCAAAATATATTACGCACTTTTTACAAGTACTTTGTAACTTAAAAAATTGTATATTCATTGTGTATATTAATTTTTTTATATAATAATGTATAATTATAACATAAAAACCCTTAGCAATATATAATTCTATACTTTTTATCTAAAACTAACTATCATCAAAATTTGATTATGCATCTATAAGAAAAAACACAATTTTAAAATCATTTAGAAATTTTATTTAAAAGGGTACAAATAACATATAATTTATAATTTTTTAAAAAGGTGTAATAATATGTAGTACTTTTTTTTTTTTAATCTGAAACTAAATATCATATTAATTCGATAATTTAAAAACATAATTTTAAACAGTCAAAAGCGTTAAAAAATAAAAATAAAAAGCTTTTGATCAAAAATATGTTTAATTACATATGGTATGTCTGGTCTTAAAAACGCAACCCGCTTATAATAATAATAATAATGTTAAACAAAACGTAACATGGACTTTATTATTTAAAAATGATTTTTTAATAATAAATATTTTTAAAATATAATATACATTTTTTACAAGTATTTTGTAACTTAAAAAGGGGTATATTTATTATTAAATATAATAGTGTATAATTATAACATAAAAACACCTAGAAATATATAATTATATATTTTTTATATGAGACTAATTATCATGTAAATTTGATTATGCATCTATAAGAAAAAAATACTTACAATTTTATAACTATTTAGAAATTTTGTTATAATTAAAGTAATATAAAAGAAATTATTTAGCAAAATAATCATACTTTAAAAAAAAAAAATGTACCGTTAAATATTGCATATAAATGTTAAAATAATTTTAAAATAATATTTTTGTTTTTTTAAGCTTCAGCATTACAATTCAAAAACAGCACTTTCTTTAATTTAAATGTCGCATAGACATTTAATCAGGATTAAATGTTTAAAATAACGTTTATATTCATTTTTATTTAAAAGAAAACATCAACTTATTTATTTTCATTTATCGTATGTATAACAAAATTATTTCTTTTATGTTATTTATGCAAACATGAAAGCATTCATTCTTCAACATTTATGCATTAACAAAAGAAATATATTACCTTTGCTTTCCACAAGAGAATGTTTATGTTTCCTTTTTGTTTAGGTTACCTTAAACCTATAAACAAACTGTATCAAAGAATACTCCTCCAAAATAAACCAGCTCAAGTAACTTTTCCGATTTTATGTCTTTATGTATGGTTAAGATGAAAAATCTGTAAACATTTTCGTGCATTAATTTAAACACAAAAGCACTTAAACCCCGTATATAAATAAAATGTATTTTCGTTTTACAAATACATGAATTTCCTTTTTAAAAAGACTTATAAGTGTTCTTAAATTACTTGAAAGGTAGCAATAGTTATACATAACATGTTATGTCTTTCCGAAGGAAAGAAAAAGCTCCAGAAAGTTTGCAAAGTAGGATTCTAAAGTTACGAAATAATTGGTTGTTACATTCAAGGATAAAGGGTCCACTTTTTTTTTTTTTTTTTTTTCGGAAGAATAGCAAAACGGGAATTCTTTTCTCTGAAGAAAAGCCTACTTTTGAATTTATTGAACAAGAGATATACATGGTAAGAATGTATTTCTGAAACTATACCTAAAAGGCACTCTCAGGGTTTGAGGAAAAGAATGTCTGGGAGATATTTAGATTTTTACTATTTATTCTTTATGCTTGATATATATCGGCATTGCCTTTACAAAAAGATACTTTTTTTCTGTTTGATCATTGTGCGTTTGTTTAATAAAGGTAACGGAAACCGAAACATTCTATGCTACGTTTTACACTCAAATACTTTTAAATAATAATAATAAATTATTTACATACTTTTTATTAAATATTTCTATTTATATAAATAGTTTCTCTAAATATTTGCCAGCACATTTCTTAACGGAATGATGTTCGATGTTTGCAAATGGTAATCTTCAGAAATAAAGAATACAGAATGCAATTCGCCCTTTATGGAAACGATTTTGAAAATGTAAAAAGTAATTTAGGTTTAAACAACATTTATAACCTCATTAATAACTTTATTTTCTGTGCTTACCAATTTTGATGGAAAGAATTTTTAAATCGGGGGATTTCCTTTTAGCATTAAGGATTAACTTTCTAAAATTTGTCCTTATTAGACTACTCTTAGAATGTGGTTTTTGAGTCTTTCTTTCTTTCTATTATTTTTTTTTTTACTTTTAGCTAGACATTTTTTTTTTCTATTTCAAATGTAATATATTAAATATACCTTTCTTTAAAATACTATAATCTTGTTTTTTTTTTTTTTTTTAATCACATTATGATTGATTCATACGAGTATTTTATCTCTGGAAGAATATACACAGCACTTTCTAACCTTCTATCAATTTTAAGAACCATTTTCAAAATAATATTACATTTTCTCGACATTAAAAATAAAACCAGCAAACGATTATTATTGAAGATGCCAACTCAAAATGTTAAAGAACAAACATAATAACAACGACATTTGTAATTAAAGTATGTAAGTATCTGGCACTTTGACTTGGTACCACTGCAGGCTTCATCTAAAAGCTTATATTTCTATTTAATATTTATAAATTGAACTTAATTGGGTTTTCTCAATGAAATATATATTCAGTAAACAATTTTTAGGATTTTTGATGGATTTTTTAGGTTTGAAATATGTAAATTGCGTTTTCTTAATTTGCATTTTTTTCATGAATTCATGATCTTCGAAATGATAAACTTCAACAGATACTTAAGAGAAAACTTACTATACTTTATGGATGTTTAATAGAACCTACTTGAAAGAATTAGGGATGGATTTTTAAATTTATTAATTAATTTTTGATAAAAAGTTATAAAGCGCGTGCCTATGTAAAAATTTTCAAAAAAAAACATGATTGATTTTTGTTATATTTTTATTTTTAATACTTTTCCTTTTAAAGATAATGCGAAACCCATCCCTAATTCTTTTAAGTAGTTTCTATTAAAGATCCAAATAATAATAATAGTAATAAATAAGCCTTTTTTTTAGAAGTTTTACCAGTTTGAAGATTATGCATTCATGAAAAAAATGCAAACTAAGAAAATGTAATTTAAACATTTCAAATCTGTAAAAATTACATCAAAACCATAAGAATTATTGCCTGAATGTATATTTTATTGAACGAACTTAATATAGTTCAATTTATAAATATTAAACCGAAATATAACTTTTATGAGAAACCTTCGATGATGCCATGTCAAAGGTGTCGAGTTTCCTTATTAATGTAAAATTATAGTAAAATCATTTAAAAAAAAAAAAAAAAGAAAGAAAAATCCTATTTATTAAAATAAAAATTTATGACGCACTTAACGATACATTCTTAGACGGACATACATAAAATTCACGTCATTGTTTTTTTTTGCAAATGATTCCATTTTCTCTAAAATTTCGAAGAGGAATATCTTGTGGTTTAATGCGGATATATCGAACATAAATGTACAGGAAACTAGAATCTTTGCTACGTTTTTGAATAATTTCTTTTTATTTATTTATTTTCTTTTCTTTTCTTTATTTTTTATTTCTTTTTCTTTTTGATTTTATTTATTATTATTATTATTATTATTATTTAGCAAATTAAAAATCACTATTTAAATTTTAAAGTGATTTTGATATGATTTTCGGATTTTCTATAAAGCACCAGTAATTTTAAAATAAATGAATTGAAATGCTTGCAAATTTCGTAGTTTAGAAAGAAGAAAAAGTGCATTTTATGGTGTATCAGAAAGTGGAATAGTTTGTATATAAGAACAACCGTTAAAGAAAGTAAAGTTTTTAAAACATCACATATTATTAATACGCTTTAGCTCTACACACACTACCTATATCTCACTATAATAATAATAATAATAATAATAATAAGTGACCATAGTAAAGTTTCCGCAACAAACAACAATAAAAGATAAATAAATAAATAGTTTTAAAAATTATGGTAGGTGGAGATTTGTTCGATAAAACGGAAAAAATGGTACTGCCTCACACAGAATGCAGGAAAATTCGGACATTTGTTGATTGGTTTTTGATCCTGTATGATGAGTCATTTCTGCTATCAATTTTCCAATTAACAACAAAATGATGTGGCGCCCATTTTTAGCAATACACTTTGTCGTTTTTTTCACCGTTATTTGGTACAGTGAATGAAAGTTTTAGCCTCTACTCATTACAACAGAGGAAAAGCCATCAGCAGTGGACATAAATATTGATACTTAAGAAGATTTATTCAAAGTAATGAAAATGAACCTTCACGAAGGTATTTTCAAAAGAAAAACTTAAAATGATTGTTTTCGAATTTAAATATATAGGTATATGCATAACTATACTCTACCTAACCTTTTGATTTACTTCAGCGCCTGATTAATATACTCTCTCTCTCGCTATTTTGTTATTTATTTTACCATCCTGATAATAATAATTAAATAAAAGCCGTCTTAAAAAATTTCATATATGCTAAAAAGTATCATGAATTCATTTCATCTGTTTGTCTCCGATCTCTTATTTCCATAACTGTTCTCATAATGTCTTAAAATCGATATATATCAAGTGTATTTATGTTCATGTTCATGTTCATGTTTTTTTTTTTTTTTTTTTTTTTTTCAACCGTAATTTTTTAACAGTGATATTTTTTATACTTTTGTGATAATTTTCAGCAATTACCTATAACGGAAATAACAATACACAATTTGTAAAATAATCTTATTTAGCTATGTTATAGGATATAAATAAAAATTGCTCGGAGAGTTTTTTTAGTTGTATTATATATATATTTAACACTTTCTTACAGTTAAACATGTTCATAATTTTAGTTTGTCTGTCTGTCCACACTGCCATTTCCATAAAGGTTTTTTAAATTCCTTCGTACTGATATATGAATCCAGGCTTACTAGGGAATGTTTCCTAATAACAGATGTATAAATAGCAAAAAAAACCTTAAAGGTTGAATGTGGTAACAGTTAAGTACAGTTCAAAAGTGTTTTTAATCGGTAATCGCATTATAATTTTTTTCTTTCTTACTCTTACCGTCTTCATATTTTAATTTTGTACACGAGTTATAGGAACTACCTCTAAATCTGCTACCTTTTTGAATTTAAATTACATTGAAATTTACAATAACAATAATAACATGCATATTTAAAGATTTTTGAGTCTGGATTAATCTCAAACTGTGCATCCGTGGATAACTAATTGTCATAAAATATTTGTTGTGTTAATGATGAAAAATAACATAATAAGTACCAAATATAGAAAATAATGGATATTAATGCAATTTATTTCAACTTGAACATAAAAAACAAGGCATTCATGCAATTTTTAATAAATAGGAGCAACACAGATACAACGATTAATAAATAAGGGCTATCAAAAATGGTTCTTTGTAGACTTCGATAATTTAAAATATTTTTAATTTAAAAGAGAAATTCCATAACGCTATGAATAAATTATTTTTATTTTATATCAAGGATCAGAAATTATTATTATTATTATTATTATTATGTTATTATTAATCCTGAGAAATGATTTAGAATGCATTAAAAAAAAAAAAAAAAAAAAAAAAAAAAGCAATATTTTATGCTTTTTCTTCTTTCTTCAAATGTTCTCTGATCCTCGATATTTTATCCTTGGACAGTCTTTTTCTATGTCTAGAAATCCCAAAGAATGAGGGTCAGTTCGCTCGACTGGTCATCTCTCCAGCGGTCAAGTGGTCGGAATGAAGAGGGGCGGTCAACCACACTCCGAAGAAGGAATGTCGTATCCGGTAGTAGAAGTACATTTGTCTCGATTTCTTCCTTTATTCCTTTCCTTGTTCTTTTATTTTATTTTCTGACTGCTGACAAGATTCTGTAGACGGTTATCAAATGCCTATTCGTAACCGCTTCGTTGTTAAATCAAAAGTGAAACTTCTCTTTTTTTTTTTTTTTTTTTTTTTTTTTTTTTTTATCGTATCTAAATTTTTCTATTGACTGAACATATACAAATATAAATTAGTAATTTTTTTTTTCTTTTTTTTTTTTTTTTTGGTAACTAATTTATTTCTTTTGAAAAGGGGTTAAAGAAATTTTAATTATTTTATGAATTTGGATGAATTTAATCCGCAGTTTAGAACAATGATCTTGCACTGACTTTTGTTCATTTAAAAAATGGTTGGTCAATCATCACATATTATTTATAACGCCATGTTTATATTCTCTGCACATTAAGTGTTTTGTTTAGTTATATATTCACTCTATACATTTTTACATTTAGCTTTGTGTATCTTTCACAGATTTTGCATTTAATATTAAACCTCTCCTTTCTTTTCTTTTTCTTCTCTTCTCTTCTCTTCTCTTCTCTTTCTTTCTTCCTTTTTTTTTTTCTTTCCTTTTTTTTTTTTTTTTTTTTTTTTTTTAAACGACACCAAGGAAACAGGAAACATTTTCGGTATCATTTTTAATACATAGTTATAAGATTTGTAATAGTTCCTCAAAAGGGAATTCTTTTAACGCTTTAGATAAGATTGGTTAGATAATTTTGGGAATAGATGTCATGCATTTTCGCAAGTATTTAAAAAAATTCTACGTTTCAAAATTTACTAAAAAGAAAGAAAGAAAGAAAAGAAAAGGAATATATTTGCATGTTTTCAGTGGAAAAACAATTGTAGGCGATATTTTAATTAAATCTCCCTCTAATTTAAAATAATACTGCTATCATTGCGGTTATAACAAACATAAAAAGGATACTTTTATGTGTTTTATATATATTACATTGAAAGAAAAAGATCTAACAAAAACAATTGCAATTTAACACCGCCTAAAATCTATTCCTAATTAAAATTTATTGGATTCTAAATTAAAAACGTTAAAAAAGAAGAAAAATTTATATTGAAAAAAAGAGAGAGAGAGAGTGAGAGAGAGAGATTTATATTTTACGCATACATATGCTGTAGGATAATGCCATGGCAAAATGTAGCGTCAGTAAAACTGAAGGATGTGATTTAGTGCCATTATTACTATCAATAAATCTTTAAGTATTTTTACATCAATTTTTGTGTTTAAATAGTATAGTGACTATTGTTAGAAAATATTGGTGGAAGTAAAAATAAATATCCCTGTGTGAAACTGACATTATACATTTGAGTGAATTACTCGGTATTACTTTTTTTTTTTTTTTTTTTTTTTTTTTTTAACGAATTTTTTTTTGGAATATTAAGCATACATAATATGATACTGTAGAATGCAGCCATAATATTGTCATAGATTTAATTTTTGTACTTTTTATTTAAGGGGACATACCACTTTTAAAAATTTGAAAATGAAGAAATTTTCGATCAACTTTCACAATTAAAAAAAAAAAAAAAAGAATGATCGCATGTACAAACATTTTTTTTCGTGTGTGTGTGTGTGCGTGTGTGTTAACTAGTATGGCATTTCTCTTTTGATTAAAAATACTATTTAATTTATTTTAAAATAGAACATTTTAAAATTATTATTTTATTGCAAATTATTTTCAATGGTGCTTTCTCACTGCGTACATGATATTTCGAAAAGTATTTGAGATATGAATTTAAATTTTTTTCTCAACCGTACATTTTGACATAATGAATAAAATGAGCTAAAAATAAGAAGTTTTGTTATATAGAAAAAATAATAATAATAATTGTAGAAACATAAAAATTTTAAGGTAATTTCACATATTTTAAATTTAATTATTAATTAAACTCCATATTATTAAAATAATTAAAACTTTTTATTTCAGATTAATTTGAATGTTTTGTTTCATTTAATGTAAAAATTATAAGAATAAAGGAAATTGTAATTGAGATATCCTGTGCGCAGTGAGAAAGTACCCTTGATTTTTCTTTTCTTTTCTTTTTTTTTTTTTTTAATAATCTGTAATAAAAATAATTTTCTGTTTTAAACCATAATAAGTTAACCAAAATAATTTTTAATCAATAGAGTAATGTCATACTAGCTAACACACACACACACACACAAAAAAAAAAAGTTTGTACATGCATTTATTCTTTTTTTTTTTTAATTCTGAAAGTTGATCAAAAATTTCTTTTCTTTTTTTTTCTTTTTTTTTTTTTTTCATTTTTAAAAGTAGTCCATAAAAATACTAGAAACTAGACAATCGGAAGAAGTAAAGGAAAATTTAAATTTATCAGCGGTACCTTTTTATTATTATTATTTTATTTGAATGCAGTAATTATGGAGTAACAAATAATGTATAAACCGTTTTTAGTTGAACAAGCTAAATTATGCTTGAAATATAACGATATTTTTTCCTCAATGCAGTACAAAACACGACAATTAACTCAACTGAACAGTTTATCCTTTCGTAAGCGTATCCTTTCAAAGTTAACATGAATGGATTCCTCGGAGACCCACACATAATGAACATTTTTTATAGATATCATTACTGTGTAAAATAGTCTTGGTTGACTTTCTACCCCATCCTCTGCTGAAAGAGCACAGATGTGCGCAAAGCATCAAGTTGTCGCACGTTTTCTTTTGTGGCAACGCTAAAAACGTAAGAGTGGAATAAATTTCATTGATTACTAAAATTGCAGAATTATTCTCTCCACTTCCATCAGATTGTCGCATACGTATCCAAACACCTCGTGTATCAAGACGATGCGTCCCCGTAGCATCCGGATGGTTACCATGGAAACTCGGACTTGATGGACGGCAATTATTTTAATGAGCGCTTCACATTGTTAACTGGGACGAATGATAGGTCCGCAGTTAATCACGACGAATGGGAAAACGGCTAACAATTTCAGAAGCAGTAACCCCCCATCTCTTACAAGAGCCCCCCCTTCTACAGTTCCTTGGCGTTTTGCTATCATTTTAAAAGAATAAAGCTGGTGAAGGCATATTGCTAGGGTTTCATTAAGGCGAAAGCAAGTCAAACGACGTAATTGGAAGAAACGGGTAAAAGTTTTGCTCCGAAAGATAAAATCCTGAGAATATAAATTACTTGGGGAAAGGGAGGGTCCAAACCTGAGACTCGAAATTTAAATTAGG
Source organism: Salticus scenicus (assembly GCA_963930645.1). NCBI lineage: Eukaryota > Metazoa > Arthropoda > Arachnida > Araneae > Salticidae > Salticus > Salticus scenicus. The sequence continues at coordinate 55,986,677 of OZ005655.1, forward strand.
CGGTTCCTGCTGTCCTCAGCCCGCGGGCACTAATGCACAACTGGGGAATTTTAATTTTCGATATCTGAGCTCTTTCTTCATATCAAGTCTCGTTCATTCATTTGATTTTATTATTATTTTTTTCTCAAGTGAGACGATAAAAAACGATGTGCCATTGTTGCGGGAACACTCTAAAAGTAAAAAAACGATCGCTCAATTTACTTCAGTTTACTCCCTTGCAACAATTTATTTGAGGAAGCGACCCTCAAGATAATTTTTTTATCGTGATGGATCTAAACAAGATTGAGAATTCTATTATTCCATGTAGGTCATCGATACATTCATTATGTTAACAACTATGTTATTTTAATAAAGTTTTCCATATGCTCATTATGACAAGCGATTTATTCGTAACTAATGAATTCGAAAATTTGGTTTTTACGACTATGAAAAATCATAAGAAGTGATGTATTAGTTTTTTTTATTGCTTTAAATGCTCAGGCGTGTAAATATAATGTATTGTAAAATAATGCTTTATAATCAGGAACTATTCAAAATTAAATTATTTAAATAGCTTTTATAACGGAAACAAAGTCACTTTTGTGTAACTGAAAAATCAAAAATAATTAGTGAACTTTTGAAAATTGATCAGACATCTGTAATCTTTTATAATTAATATAAAAGGAAATTTGAATTCTAAAAATGAAAACTGATTAATTAAACATGTAACAAATTTTTAACATATATAATAATATTTTTTTTTTATTATAATTTCCTGCATTTAATTATGATATCGACTATCTTCTTGATGGTAGAAAAGGATTTCTATTTTATTTATATAAAGTAATATGTGCTCAGTTTTTAGGCATTATAAAAAAAAAAAGGATTGGATAAGTAAATTTGAAACTAGTATTTAAAACTTGTATGAGATATGTTAATTTAAAAGTAGTATCAGATTTTCATAATACTTAGTTTAACAACACATAAAGATGAAAGTAAATCTTATAGGATTGACAAGAGGCTACCCTGTTCGGACCAAGCGACTGGCTTAAATTTATCACGCTCTATAAGCGCGCATATCATAATTTAAGTTTTTTCTAAAGTATGGCAAATTGTATTTTAAAATTTACCAATATCTGGTTATCGAGTTTTAGACTTGTAAACAAATTTAATAAGTTTTTTTTTTTTTTTTTTTTTTCCCTTATCCAGTCATATTTTATTATTGTTATAGCCTGTTACTGTGAGTTAAGTTATAGCAGGTGTTTTAACACCGCCTAGTTCTTGTAGTTATTTACACTACAAAAAGTTTTAAGTCAGAGTTTTGACGGTCCTTTTACGAACGTGGGCATTTCTAAGCACATCTAAGCCTTCGCACATACTCTATTTGCATGAATTAACTTCTCATGATTTGTATTGTATGTCTACGAAAGTCTGAAAATTTCATAGCCAACCTGAACAAAGATTAGTGATTTCATAGCAGCCTAATTTTAGTAACCCAAATCTGAACATAATATAATACTCCCGCCCAAACTATGTTACTCGCATGTTAAATACAATAAATTTGGAAACACAAGAACTAATTTAACAGTTATCAATTTTCCGAATGTAAAAACGGAATTAAAAAAAAAAAAAACATTAGTTAATGAGTAATTCTATAAACAAATTTCCCCATAGAGTTACGTGGGATTTGGGGACAAGAGACATGAAAATTGTAAAAGGGAGAGAGAAGCACTAAACTGCAATAATCTGTCTTGAGTAATGTAAAGGAAAGCAGTAAGAATGTTACACCAGATCATATTTACATAGAATTATTTAATAGCCATTAATAGAATTAGACCACAAAAACTTACAAATAATAATTTTGTGCAACAGGGACTGACGGTTAATTAAAAAAAATATTATAATTTATAATTAAATAATGTATTTAAATAATCATCATATTTTTTGAAATTTAAGTTTTACTAGCAGGCTTTGCCCGCTTCGCTGGGCACTATACTTAAATGAGTTGTGAAAATCCCAAATCATTATTAATAATCTAAGTTAAAGTTTCCGCTGTGTTCGGTAGAGGTTTTCCCCGCTCGCAACGTGAGGAGATCGGGTACACGCTGCCTTTGGCAGCAATTTACCCCCTTCTAACTTCTCCTTGTCCAGCGAGTAAGTTCGAAGTTTTGCGAAATCCCCCAAAAGTACATAATGCGTACACTCAATCAAGATCCACACACCAAAATTCGCCATTCTAAGGTAATTTAAAGTGAATTCAAATTTGAATACATGTTTTTACACGTGTTTATTGTCCTCCGACTCTGGGGTGGTGTAAGGGGGGATTTCGTAAAATCCCGTTACAATAAGTGTCGGATACATATAAACAATTTACGCACCAAAATTTGTGACTGTAGATATCATAGATTTTCCAAGACAAATTTAGCGCTAAAAGAGTGTGGGGGGGGGGTCTCGAATTCCCTCCTTCAAAACGTCATCCCCCATCTCCCCCCCCCCCTCAAAAAAAAAAAAAAAAAAAAAAAAAAAAAAAAATCACAAATAAACGAAAATGTATTTTTCAAAATATCCTAAGACACATGGCTGTTTTTAATACTTTTGTACCAATTTTAGTAGAGCTCTACTCAAAAATCCGGAATTTCTGAACCCCCCCCCCTCCCCACGGAAAACGATTTTCCTCGCCCTCCTGTATGAATCAAGAATTCCAAAATCGTACATAATGTTTTATTTATGCTCAAGTTTAGTCTCCTCATGTGCAATTTCTTCATCGTGAAGTAATTTGGGACCGAGTTATGCTTACAAATGTTTTTTTGCTTTTTGCTTCCCTGGGAAAAGGTGGGAGGGAAGTTCGATAAATCAGGTTACTTTAGGGGTCGGATATATGTAAACAATCCAAGCACCAAACTTTGTGACAGCAGCTCTCCTAAATTTCCCAGGACAAATTTAACTCTGAAAGGGGTGTCTCGAATTTGCCCTTCGTAACGCCTACCACCATCCCCCCACAAAAAAATGGCATGTCACAAAAAATCAAAAACGTGTTTTGGAAATATCCTACAGAAGATGCATGGTTGTTTTCAACATATGTGTTTCATTTTAGTAGTTCTACTCAAAAATCAGGAATTTGCAAAATTTCCCGCCAAAAACCGATTTCCCCCTCCTTCCCCTTCAAAATCTAAATTTCCTAAATCACAGATATTGTTTTATTTGTACTCATGTGTAGTCTCCCCATGTGCAATTTCTTCACTGTGAAAAAATTTGAAGCCGAGTTATTCTTACAAAGGTGTTTTTCCTACTGTCCTCCCCTAAGGGGTGAACGGGGTAATCTCGATAAATCCCGTTACGTTAGGTGACGGATACATATAAACAATCCAAGTACAAAAGTTCGTGACCGCAGCTCCCATAGATTTCTCAGGACAAATTTAGAGTTAAAAGGGATATCTCGATTTTGCCTCCTCGTAGCCCCCTCCCCACCCCACCCCCCCAAAAAAACGCAAATCCCAAAAATCTAGAAACGTGTTTTTTTTTTAATATCCTAAAGATGTCGTATAGCCTTTCCAACATCTTTGTTCCATGTTTGGTAGTGTTCTACTCAAAAATCCGGATTTTGCGAAATTTCCCGGCAAAAATCGATTTCCCCCCTCCCCTCCTTAAAAGTCGAAATTTCCTAAACTGCAGATATTTTATTTGTACTCATCTCTATAGTCTCCCCACGTGTAATTTCTTTAGTAGTCAGCAATTTGGAGCCGGGTTATTCTTACAAACATGTTTTTGACTTTTGCCCCCCCCCCCTTCCCCAGGGGAGAACAGAGGGGAATTTCGAAAGAGTTGATTGATATAAGCACCGTTCAATTCCGTCCAGCTGTTCTCACGTGATTTCCGGACAAAAATAGCGTTACAGATATACAGACCCGATGACACAGACACACACAGATAAAGCTTTCTGAAGTCACTTTTGACTTTCATGGTGTGTAAAACGTGAAGATATCGCAAAACTTTTTGATTCTGACACATTTACAGACAAAAGTCTGATTTTATTAATGTAGGTTATTTATTAAATGATTTACAACTGTACGTACATATTTATCCTAAAAAATTAGGTGGTTAAGTTACAAGAAAAAAGAAAGTGAAGAAATGTATGGAAATTTCTTTCATTTATTATTGTTATTTACATCCACCCTTAGATGATTTTCCGTGTCACATATTTTTATAGGTATATATATTAATAACAACTCTAAAATTTGCAGAAATGGATTTATTACTTTTGTATATTCGATAATTTTAACCTCCCTCCAAACTACCACCTTTTGCTTCATTTCTATTCAAATCATAAAAATTCTGCTGGATCATTCGGAAAGGTATGTTGACTCTTTTTTTTTTTTTTTTTTTTTTTTCTTAGCAGCCATTTTGTTTCAATAGCGGAGTTTTAAGTGAAGTTTTAAATGAATTTTTAAGCAAATCGATTCAAAAAACATTTTTTAGGTGAATCTGAGATTTTCAAGTGGCCGGCACGTGGATTAAGTTAGCCAACGAACATATCAAATACATTGTATACATTGAATACTAAGATAAGTCTACTCTACAAATCTGGTTCGAATTAATTCAGTATTTCAAAAGTTATCATGATGATAAATTTTTAAATGACCGCCAAAAAGCCGCCAAATTTTTAAATGATCGTCAGACTTGGAAAGAAAATGGCAGAGCAAGTTGTACAGCGAACTCATCCAAGAAATTTTAAATATAGGTTCACTGTCTATCATTGGTTCAAATTAGTTAAGTAATTCAAAAATTATTGTGATAATAAATTTTCCAGTGGCAACATAATTTCACGTGGCCCATACTTGGAAACAAAATAGCAAAGTAAGTTGCCCATCAAAATCATCCAAAGTATTTGTATGATAATTTCACTGTCCAACTTTGGTTCAATTTAATCAAGTATTTCAAAAATTTATTGTGATAACAAATTTTCGAATGGCAGCGTGATTTCAAGCGGCCACCACTTGGAAACAAATGTAGAGTAAGATGCCCAGCGAACTTATCCAAGATATTTGAATGATATAGCCACTAGTCCAACTTTCGCTTAAATTGATTCAGTATTTCAAAAGTTATATCGATGGCAGATTTTCAAGTGGGCTCCTTTCATTTAAGGCATTTGCCATTTTGTTTAAAAATGGCGGATCAAGTTCATTTAGAAACTTGGTGGAGACCATTATATGGTCTATGTATACACCAAACTTTAAGCAAATCAAGTCTTAAATACGGTCGTACGATGCGGATCTGAAATTTTCAAGTGGCTGCCACTTGAAAACTAAATGGCGTACAAACTTGTTTAACAAACTCATCTAAGATATTTGTAAGATAAGTTTTCTGTCCAACTTTGGTTTGATTTGATTCATTATTTCGAAAGTTATTGTGATGATGAATTTTCCATTATAGATACACTAAGTGATTGCTGTAGGACGATTTCTAAAGAAATCAACAACAACAAAAAAAAAAAAAAAAAAAAAAAAAAAAAAAAACAGAAAAATTAAATTTTATCAAAATTTTGTATTTTTTAATACTGTATACTTCTCATTGGAGCAATTTATTTTCATATTTTTTCTAAATATTTGAACATCTGAAAAATAAAATTTGTTTTAATAAAATTATTTTTTGAAAGATCGTTCCTTTAAATAAATTCAGATTTTGTATAACTTATAAATTATATTTTTGCAAACTATTTTAATTTTAAACATTTTCTAAAAAATTCCTAAGTTTTGAAAACTTTTTATCATTATTAATAAAAATAATGCATTTTTACACATACAACATTTCTTATCATATTGATCAAAGCATTAAAATCTCAAAATCGTGTTCTACGTAAACAATTATTTATTTATTTTATATAGCTTATTCAATAATTTGAAAATTAACTTTTTTTAATCTTGAAAAATTATGTTCTAAAGAAATATTTTCATTTCGCTACAGTCCTCTACAAGGAGCAAATCAGCGAAATCCTCCGAAAATAGACCTTCGTTTTTTCCCGTCCTAAAGCTTCTCTCATTTCTGCAAAAATAGGCAAAAAAAAAAGCGTGTCCTTATATGAAAAATTTCTCGTACCACCACCATGTATAAAGAGATGCTGGTGATCGACAGTCGAGTGTCCGAAGAGATCAAAAAAGGAGATTAGGATCTTCCACTTTTGCCACATCAGCTGCTGTTCCGCAGTTTTGCAGCTAAACTCTCCACGAAGCGTGTCTGGTCATTGTAAAATGCTGTGACTCTTCCTCAGTTCTTTTCAGGTTTGAAGACATAAGAATGCTTTGTCAGCATTTCAGAGGAAAGTGTCAAGGGTACCCCACTTTGATGGCTGCTTTAGCTGTGAGATAATATTTCATGGTATCATGCGGATTTTTTGAATAATTTTTCATCTTTTAAGCAAGCGAGAACTTCCGACCCTCACTGACTCTAAAAATAAACCTTCTGTTCATTGGCTCAAATTTAGATAAATTATCTTCCTTTTCGTTGCACATCAATCGCATTCAAAAATGTTTCTCCACAACTTTAAAGTTTATTTATTTATGTTCAGGAATTCATGGATTAATGGCAGACAGAGTTAAGATAATTATCAATTTAAAATGCAAATGCTTTTCTACAATTGTTTTCAGATTTGAAGACATATAACAATGCTTTCTCGAAATTTTAGAAGAAACCGTACGGGGTACCAACACTTTGATGGCTGTTTTAGCTGTATGATACCTTGAATAAATGACCGGACATTTTCAATTTTAAAGATTTTATTAAATATCCAGATTTATTTTTATCATTTTATTACATATTTATAAGGTTTTATCCCTATTTATTTTCAATTTTTTATTGCCATATTTATGAGGTTTTATCCTTATTTATTTTAAATTTTTTATTGCCATATTTATGAGGTTTTATCCCTATTTATTTTCAAATAGCGTGCAGCCTGTTACGATTTATTGACTTCAAATAAGAATTTCTATTCTTTTTTTCTTTTTTAATTATTTATTATTTTGTTCTATTATCAGTACGACAAGTTTTCTATCAGACAGCGATTTTGCGTTTTTGCCACTTATTGAATTACACATTAAATGAATGTGTGCAAACATTTTTGTTTTCATCTAAATATATAAAGTTAAAAATTTGTCCATTGTAACTGTCTGGATTTTCAGTCCGGATTATTATCTTTTATCAAAAATTGGTACATTTATTATTCAGGACAATATCTAATTAACGTATTTTTTTAATTAGTCGGATATTGGTTCAAAACATATTAAATAAAAACACCATTGGAAATTTAAAATTAATAAATAAAATAAATAATAAATAAATAAATAAATAAATAAATAAATAATATATAAAAAATAAAGATGGCAAAAATAAATAAATAAAAAATGAACGTTCAACTTTTTTTTAATAATTAAAATAAAATTCAGAAAAATCATGCTAAAGAAATGAGACAGCTTCAGTATAGAATTATATATTATGCATTATATATGCGATATATAATATGCAGTATTGTCTATATGATATTTCTCTAACGTGGACCAGTTACGATTAAATTTTGTTAAAACAATACGATAGTGACTTAATAAAATACGCGAGGATGAAAAATAATACATAAGCAATATTTAAGCACGCGGATCTAATATAAAAAATGACGACATTTGCCTAATTAGATTATTTAACAGAAAAATCTATTTTTGAAAGTTGCATTTTTACAATCTTTGCAAGCGTCATTTTAAACCTAACAATACTTTAAAGATATAAACAAAATAGGAACTTCTGTCATAAACTGACTAAAATACGCAATAATAAAAAGTGTAATCAAAATAGGTACTGAGTTATTTTTTATCAAAAAACTATTCTAAAGCTAATAAAAAAAAAATTAAATGACATTGCTAACATGGCAGCAAACATTTAAAAGTCGTCATAAGTGTTCTATACTAAAGCTGTCCTGCCTAGGTAAGTATGAAAACTGGGCCTTCAAATGTGAATTTTATTTTGAAACTTTTCTTTGAAGTTTTTGGTTTAACTATCATAGTGTTTCATCTCAAAAAAAGCTAATAATAATTTTGCTACTGATGAATTAAAATTTAAATTCGGTGGTGAAATTGGTATAAAACTTATAAGCCTTACATTTTAAAAATAAATAAACAAAAAAAAAAAAAAAAAAAAAAAGAAAGAAAGAAAGAAAAGAAAAGAAAAGAAAAGAAAGAAAGAAAGAAATTGGGAAAAATTCGCATGGGTTTGCTATTTATTATTATTATTTATATACACTGTTAAAAAAATGCAGAAAAAATACAGAAATTCTCTGTAATTTCAGGAAAAAAGTCGTAAAATACGTTTTGTCTACGTAATTTTTCCGTAATTTACGCCTTTTTTTCTCAAATTACAGAGAATTTCTGTATTTTTTCTGCATTTTTTTAACAGTGTATATTGAAAATAAATAAATAAATAAATAAAGTTAATTTGCATGTACTATTTATTATGATTTTGGAAGGATATGACATCATTAGTTAACTAAGAAATTTATTTAAAAATATTTATAATTAACATCTTTAAATTACTAAAAATAAAAGTTTCTGAAATAATGATGGCATTTTTTAATAAATTAAAAGAAATAGAAAAACCTTAAATTTAACAAAAGAAATGAAAATTTCTGAAAGCAAATTCATGAATCAAAAATAAATATATATATATATATATTTCATTTCATGTCGAAAAAAAAATTACATGCAAATAATTTCTTAAAAAAAAAAAAAGAGAGAGAGAGAGAGAGAGAGAGAGAGAGAGAAAGAGAGAAAGAAATGGAGATGCTTTCCTTGGCGACATTTGAAAATTAGTACCGAAATAATTCGGACATTTCTCTAAATAAATTTCTTTAAAATGTGGAAGAATAGATTAGAATAATTCCTGTTGTACTAAATTAAATTCTGCTTTCTGCAGAAGTTTATTACTTGCAAAAAAAAAAAAAAAAAAAATAGAATTTTTTTTTTTTTTTTTTTTTTTTTTTTTCATTGGACCAAATGAAATTCAGTTCCATTCTGCTGGTGGTAAATTTTTGAATTCTGATTATATTTTTTTGTGTTTTTTTTATGTAAATAGATCTATATATTTAGTAATAAATTGCATAAAACAAAAACTTGTTAACGCTTACGTATGCGCAGTTAAATATTATTTAATAAAAGTACTCATATTTTACAAAATATTGAAAATATATATATATATATATATATATATATATTCTGTAATTACTGAATGTTATCTCTACTGTAGAACGCCATGTCTTCTAAAAATGACATTATATCAACAGACATTATATTAAATGACTTTTGTATGTGTGTGTGTGTGAAAAGGACTTCTATATCCTCACTGATATGTACACATTATTCACATATAGATATAAATAATTAAAATAGTCATCATAAGTATATGTTACAGTTACAACGCACTTCAATCATTACTTTTACAGGGTGATCCGAAACATGTTTCCTTAATTTACTAGTGGTTCTTCTTTTACTTTTGGTACAAATTTTTCACCTAAATATATGAAATATGACATATTCTTTGGAACCCTTAAATTTCAGGCCAATTCTTCAAGTACTTTTCTAGATATGTAACAAAATATTTAAAATTGGAATTATTTCCGTCGTTCATAAATCGTATCAAATGTGTGTGTGTTTATTAATATTTATTTATTTATTTTCAGCAATTCATGGAATAGGGATAGACAGGGTTGATATTGTTAAGAGAGTATTTGTAGCATTAAAAGTTACATAAAAATATCGCTGTTGGGCGGTGCCTGTGACCATGGGAATGTATTTCTCCATATGCATCATTACTGGTCCACAATCTAAAAGTACCTTTAATCCTTAACCTGTGTAGTAGAAATAATGTAGAAAGGCTTTTCAGAAAGCCTTCTTTATATATATGTCGCAATTTTCGAAGTGTTATCCGCGGATTTTCCATTTTAAAAAGTAAAAATGCACGAGGTACGTATTATGCGCTGGTTCGTATTATCTGTTAGCTATTTATCTGAGCCATAGTTTTAATTTTAATTTTCTATTTTACTTTAAAATAATAATAATAATAAAACATAATTTTGATTTTTCAATCTACAGATGGGGCCATCAAACGCTGTAATATTTTTTATCTTATATTTTATATTATTGGGTGTAAAAAATAGATATTTGTTTATTTATTAAAATGCATACATATTTGCATTTATGCTTGAATACAACAATTCATTTGTAAAGCATCATATCATCACACAGGACAAGAGCTATCTGACAAAGATGAAAAATAAATTTGAAAAAGCACGTTAGGTATAGGAATACATTGCGACATATGCTATGTCACTTCGTTTCGAAAAATCTTATTTTGAACCAGAACGTAGCTAACTTAAATGATCTTAATATTAAAAATTATAAGGACTATAAGTTTTTCTCTATATTTTAATGTTAATAATTTTACTTTTTATAGTAAAGATATTTATTGGCTTAATTTGGCTTTCATTTTTTCCCAGTAACAAATTATCTGCGGATAATCAGTCGATGCGGATTATCTATAAATATTTTTTTTTTTTTTTTTTTTTTTATAATCCCTTAAAAATTTAAAGTAGCGGAGTATCTGCCGCTGTGGACTATACACCAAAAATTACGAGATCAAATTTTAAAGAAAAATGTTTAAAATATTTTTAGAATTGAAACGTAGACAAATATCCAAATTATTGTAACAATGGTTCTATTGTAAAATTGTGACAATCACATGTAGCATAGTTAGAACACATTTTGATGCACATTTCTAAAAAAAAAAAAAAAAAATATATATATATATACAGAGAGAGAGAGAGAGAGAGAGAGAGAGAGAGAGAGAGCAGAATTATAAGAAATAAACAAGTAACGAAATAAATATTTGGTTATAGTGTTATATTTTTAGCATATTATTATAACCACACATTTAAGGTATGGTCTTAATCAATTTATCACATTATTTACCTTTTTTAAACAAATTAGATAGTATAACATAATGAATCGCATATACAAATAAATTTATTATTTTAAATAAAATGTTAAGTAACAACATAGCTAAAAATGCTGCATATGTTAATTCTAAGGTTAAAAAAAAAAAAAAAAAAAAAAAAAAACCTGTAAATTAGTTAACCAAATATCTTACTTTTGATTATTTCATCTTACTTACTTAATGCTTAAAGCTTTATTTTTCCCCTTTTGATTCTTTTTTTTTTACTATTGACAGTAAATACAAACTTTCAATTTCAAATACGTTTTCATTAAATCGTACCTGTTTCGTTGTTTAACTGGTTTCTCCTATCATTTTAAATGACTCCTATGTCGAAACCCTCTTTCTTCTTCTTTATTAGGTGTAGCAGGAATAGAATGTAAGATATCGATTAAACCCAAAATATTCTTGTGTAACCCATGAAACTAATCATTAATCTATTCTTGCGATTGTTTCGTATGTTCCTCAAATATGGCTTAAACGCATTTAACTACAGACCCTTATACACATATAAAATTATTTGTTTCAACATTAAAATAGCTCACTACCGTATAATTTTGTGTACAATCAACTCGGAAAATAAAACTTTAGCTACTGTTGCCCACTCCCGACTTTAAAAAATACAGAGGCTGTTCGCACATTTTTTTAGACGATTTTATTTCGCAGTAAGAAAAAATCGTTTGCATGGAGAATTTTATTTTCACAACAGTTATATTTTTGGAAGTTTTATTTATCTTCTGATATTTAGAATTTTTGTTTAGATGCAAAAATGCGCTTTTAAAATGGCAGTGGATGGAAGGATAGGTTTCCGCTCTTTCCAAAGATAGTTTTTAGTGAAATCTTTATGAAAAGCATTTATCAGGAGAAAAATGGAAAAATGTTGCAACAAGAGATGAATCTTGGGTCTATTTAAGTGGTTGCAATAAAAAAAGGTCAAATTTATTATCACAAAAGCGGAGAAAAAAAATTTGCTACATGGCTCAAAGCATCAAAAGAAAGTTTTTCTAAAGGATTTATGATTGCCACTGGTTTTTCATACAAGCGCAAGATAAAAGCAAAAAAAATGTGACAAAAATGTCAAAATTAACTCTAAATACTCTCAAGAACATATTTTAATTCCAATTTTTAAAAATGAAAATTCAGATCTTTATCCACAATGCTATCAATCCGTTGAAATCTATCAAGGCAAAACAAGCAGCCACACATCACAATCCGCAATCGCTTTTCTAGAAAAAAATGGAACAAAAAACGGGAATTAAAACCATACCCTTCACTGACATTCCTGCTAAATCTTCTGATGTATCACTGTTGGATTTTTGTGCTTTTCGACTCTTAAAATCAACATTATCCAAACACCGACCTACAACGCTTTGTGGACTCTGGAAAGCCGTTCAAGAGGAGTAGAAAAATATACCTCTTCCGATATTATAAAAAGCATTATTATCATAGAAATTATGGTGTAGAATGTTAGTTAAGAACAAGGGCTATCAAACTGAACAAATAAAACTCGAAATATGAGTAAAATTGCTTCAGTGCACTCCATCAAAATCGTCTAAAAAATGTGCGAACAGCCTCTGTAAACTTTCTATTCAATGGCGCTTTTTTACATAAATAACCTTTCTTTTTGGAAATACATAAAATAATTCAAGAAGGTTCTTTAGAACAGAGGTCCGCCAACCGGTGGTCTACAATAAAATTTTAGTGGTTCACTGAAAAATCTAATTCTTCTCTTTATTATTATTATTATATCTTTTTATTAGAAATTACACCGGTTGTTTATGTAAATATTAGCTTTTGAATTTTCTGAATCACTCAAAAATCTTAGGTCATATAGATTCATTAAATTAATCATTCAAAAAATATTGATAAAATTAAAAATAACACCAAAAGTAGATAAACTGATTGCGAAACACTTATTACTCTAAAATCATACAATATTAAAAAATGTGTAAATATATTTATATATTTTATATAATTATGCTAACTTTAATTATTTTATTGCAATTAAACAAACTCTAAGGATATTCCTTATGATTTAATAAACCTGTGTGATTTTCGTAGAGTAATTAAGTAAACATTTATAATACATCGTATTAAATAGCTTTATTTATATTTATAATGGGGGGTTTTCTTTCTTTAAAAAAATAAAATCTTGATTTTATGAATATGTTTGGATTTTCTAAGTATAATAATGGTGATCCGTGACATCTACTTTAGAAAATTTAATATTTATTCATTTTCTACAATTCATGGAATAATAAGTAATAATATAACATTAAACAATAAGAAATTTTACCAGGCTGTCATATCCTACTAAAACGCATTATTATTCCAATAAACTATTCAGCAATTTCGAAACTGAAATTATTTTTATCGCTTTACAGTACTGTTGATTACCAAATTAGAAATGTAATCACTCGCACACACACACACACACACACACACACATATATATATATATATATATATATAATATTCAAACAATATTGACCGTAGCACTACTATGCGATTTTCACAGAAATGCAAAGAAAGACATCGGGTTTTTTTAGGTAACAAAAGTTTTATTATCAGATTAGTTTAAATTGTCTCCATTGGGCGACGTTTTAATTAGAAAATTACTTTTTTACAGTGGCGCAGTACATTTAGCAGTGTAGTTAGAGCTATAAATATTCTACGTGACAGCCATCATTCATGAGAATAGTCCTCAGATATTCCGCTTTGGAAATTCTCATAAAAAAGCTTCAGTATTTGCAAAATGGTGTCATTTGAGAAAAAAAGAATCTGTTTAAAGTGGAAGAGGATACTACGAATACAGCGTAATTTGTTGGTGAAAAATGAAACTAATGTTTTTTCTTACATATGTAAGAAAGATCCTGTGCTTTTCTGTGTATTTTAATTAAAGCTGCATAGAACGACAGTCAGCAGTTTTTCAATAATACGTTTTTAATTTATTTCTCTGACTTTTGAATCACCCGGTATATAAATACTGATATCTTATTCGATATGCTAAAAATATTCTTTTCATCTTTTACTGCATCCCTTCTCACCAAGTATTGCTTAATCACTAAAAATACCGGTATTTACTAGCATTAAGAATGTATTCAGTGTTTAAATAAGTAAAACTATTTACATTTTTTCAAATATAATATTTTATAAAGATTTTTTTTTTCTGTTACTTTAAAAACCACTTTTTTTTTTTTTTTTTAATTCAATCTCATAAATTCGACTACTAATTAAAGTAAGTTATTAAAAAAATGGATATTTCTATGGAATAATTAGTCAGACTATAGAAAACAGTATCATTTATAGGGATCTATAGTTAAATAAAGTTCTATATTTAGTAAATAGTTAAATAGTTAATTATAGTTTATAGTTAAATAAAGTTCTATTTTTATAAAGTTCTATATTTTAAAGACCACTTTATATAAATATATATATATATATATATATATATTAATTCAGTCTAATAAATTCGACTATTAATTAAAGAAAGTTATAAAAGAAATAGGTAATTAAAATATAGAAAACTGCGACCACCCTGCGATCCTGCGATTTAATAAAATTTATTACTAACTGTTACTTTTTCTTTTAGATTATTAGGTATTTTTTCATTACAATCTAAAACGTGTATTTAGTTGAAATTTTGAATTTTTAAGTTATTCTTTTGTTATACAAATATTGTAAATAATATTGTTTTCCCTTTTATTAATATTTTAAAAACTATTAAATGAAATAAAAATTAAATTAAATTAAATAAAAAACAAAATATTTTTCCACAATTTACTACAGACTAATAAAGAATATATTACGTTAAAGAGTTGGTTGGAATAAAAATAATAATAATAATTTGGCTAAAAATGGGTTAAATAACAATATATTGTTAATTCTAGCCTTTTTTTTTTTTTTTTTTTCACTAAAATAATTCAACAGTTAAACATTATTAATTGGTATTTTTTTATATAAAAGTTAACTTCTTCAGATTTAACTTCCTAAAAGTCCTTCAGGTAATTACGGAGTTGTTTTAACTACTTTAATTATTAATTAAATTTTTTATAACGAATAAAAGTCATAAATTATAAGCAAAAGTTGATTTAGATAAAATAATTAAGCACGATCCTCTATCAGGTAAAAAAAAAAAAAAATCTCGAACACCTTAGTGCCCACTTTATTTTTCTTGATGAAGACTCACGCTTAATTATTTAAAATTTTAACAGTTTTTACGTGTTTTTTTTTTTTTTTTTTTTTACTTTCTCTTACCCATAAGGAAGAGAAAGTATTGTTTTTGGGTCAAATTTTCGAACGCGAGTTTTTGTTATATTTACATGTTCTGAGGCGCCCTGAATACGAAAATCCTGTTTTTAGCAAATGGTCTAGGTGTATGTATGTGTGTGTGTCTGTGTGAGTGTGTGTGAGTGTGTGTGTGTATGTGTCTGTGTGTCTGTGTGCATGTCTGTGTGTGTGCCTGTCTCTTATCAGCATATCTCAAAAACAAATTATGGCAGAAAGTTCAAACTTGGTATTCTAAAAGTGTATCATATAAGGATGCTACACTAAACTTTTCGTTAAGATCAAGCAAATGGTTCGTGTAACAGGGACACTCAAAAATATTCAAATACATTACGTCTATGGGGGGAAATTGCAGGTAAGTAGAGTTTAACGTCTATAGACTGCACTAAACCAAATGAAACAAATATGTATTTTTTGTAATAGAGATTGTCAACAGGGAAAAAAAATTGTGTATGTAGGAGCCTCGCCCCCTCCCTGGGGGGGGAAGTCCCACCCTCGATTAGAGTAAATTTTCATGATGGGTATCTTTCAAAAGAGCTCGTCAATACCTTTGAAACGAATGGTTGAACCATCGATCTGCGATAATTTAATACAAAGTTATCGATTTTTTTTTTTTTTTTACTTTTAATGAAAAAAAAAAACATATATATATATATATATATATATATTAATAATGAGAATGAAATGTACTTTTTTTGGATTTTTAGTGTGATACTAAATTCTGTGATATGGAAATCGTCTACATATCATAATAGATATTTTTTTTTTTTTAAATAATAATTTTAATAAATTATTTTTTAATAGCCAAATTCTATATAAATTTAGGTGCATTAATGAAACGGGGTTTAAGGGGGGCGGTAGCCCCCCCTCACACAGAACTAATTATCATATAAAACTCTTCCGAAGACTAATTTGAATTGTTTAACACAGGTTTACATATCAGTACTCGTTATCTTACTTATTAATCTGCAACCTGTATTTATAGTATTAAGTTTCAAGCTAAGAGACAGTCGTGTGAGTGACACACCAGATTATTATACTTATGGTGTTTTCTTACAAAGATTTTGTTTGTCACCATTCAACATTCTGCGTATGCTTATATTCAGATATTCAGTACCACAATATTTTAGAGTAAAAATTTAGGAGGAGATTTTTAAGACATTGTAGTAGTTAGTGATATTTTGAGAAAATCAAATTTTCATATTGTAAAAGATAGTTTGTCTTTAGATGTATAATATATATCGCAGAATAAATGGAAAAAAACACAATCTTTATAGACTCTATGCATTCCGTTCTGTTCCAAATTCATGTATAAGTATTTTCATACGGAAAATCTGTGGTAATTTTCAGCATAAAATATGTATATTATTTAAATATTTTTTATTTACTTAAATAATATTAGTTTTTTAGCTGCATTCATATTTCTTCTGCCCCCTTCTTTTTCCACTATTTATTATTACAGACTGAATCTAAAACAGGTAGTTGATCTAAAATTAAAGGTATAAGAATTCTACAAATCGAATCTTATATTTAATTTTTAAATAAACGTGGAGCATTAAGAGTTTAGAAGAATAAAAGTCTTCAGCAATGCTGAATTCACGATTTTCATTTTCATCTTTTTTGCATGTTAAAGAAAGATACATAGCATCCTGTTTTCAAATGCTGTAACTGAATTTATATTCCTTGCCGTCTAAATCTACAACACATTTAAATTCGAATAATTTAAATAAAAACGTATTCTCGAGAAAATGCAAAAGTGGGCCCCGTCTCTCATGCCCGCTCGTACAACCATTTGTCGCATCCCTGGGCCACTTGCCCAGATTGCCCGGGCGCAAACTCTGACAAATGGCTCCGTCTATGAAATATTATAGCTGTTGCCTTTTGCCCAAATGGTGGTGGGATCGTGGCTGCAATGAAAGGATTAGAGGGTAATCCTTTCCGCTCGTACGAGTATTTATTTGAGGAATGGGTTAAAAAGTGTTACTGGCGGTACGCCGCAATTGCTGAGGCGGGAGCCTGTCAAAGATTAGCGTCTGTTCTGACAACCGAGGAGTACTCGTTTCAGATTTATATCGGTATTCTTAGAGTTGGATAAATCTTTTCAGAACGAAAAAAGAGATATATTTAACCCTAGATATGTTTTCTCAGAAATAAGTTTCTAAAGAGTCGAAATAAAATTCAGTTATAAATTGGATACATGAACATATTTTTAATATTTATTAAAAATTATTAAAATGTGATCTAAGAAAAATAAAAAATAAAAAATTCTCCACGAAAATGCTTCGTCTGTTTACGATGTCATTATTATCCCTTAAAAGAACGATTTTTTAATGTCGACCCCCCCCCCCCCACCTACTAATTATTGTGAAATAAAGAAAAACAGCTTGAATTTTTTAAATAATCTGGAAAAAAAAAATAATAATTTATTGTCATTTCTAACTTTTACAAACTTCCTCAGACGCGCCAAAACAATTCGTCAATCTAAATGCCACATTAAAAAGAGGGTGGGTTTATTTTTATTTATTTCTTTTTTAATCCTTCGTTTGAATGGACCAAAGTAAAATAGCATACATTCAAAAGTAAAACTTTCATTCCGTATAATACTTTAATTAGAAGTTAAAGACAGTGTTTCATTTTTGAGGTGTTGTGTATTTAAGGATCAAATGAAAATGCAAGAAATATGAACGGTTCGGGTTGTCGCTCAATTGTCATTTTTGCTAAATAAAATCCATTACACTATTAATAATAATTCAACGTTTCTCACCTACACACTCAAAAAGGGGGGGGGGGCAATTAGGCAAGTTTAGATGTAACAATATCTTGATGCTAAGTGCTGTTTACGAGAACTTCTTTCCTAGTCCTGGATAGTTAATACTAAATTGGTATTATTGAAATAGTTAAACAAATTTCTAAAAATATTCATTGCAGCTTTGTTTGAACCATTTTTCTGTTAAAAAGTAGAATTTTATTTCTAACAGTGTAGACCAGGACGTACATGTGAAATGTAAAAGTATACAAATTAAATCGTAGGCAATAATTCAAAAGCGCTTTCTATTTTTCAGCAAATTGCAACATCTTCAGTTACAAACCATTTTTTAACATTTTCGAAGTATTTTTTAACTCTTTATATCAAAATTTAACAGCATTAATGATTTCAGCTCATATATGTCTAACTGCCTGTATTTTCATTTTCAGAAATATTTTTAGAATTCTTTAAAACTAATGCACGTTATTCAGGTTTTCCAAATTTACTGTAGAAGGCTTCTTATCAAAATCTTACATTTTAAAGCATTACTAGTTTCTGTACATGAAATCACAAAATAATTCGGATACATTACGTCTATAAGTGAAATTTATTAGTTCATTTTAAAATATTTATGTTGTACTAAACACATATGAAATCAACATTACACTTCTTTTTTAGATGCAGTAAAGGATGTTTCCTATCAGAATATAATGTGATTCACTTACAAGAACACCCAGTAATATACAGATTCATTACGGAAAATTGCTATAGAGGTACATTTTCATTTGTGATATGCGTTTTTTTTTACATTTTTAATTTGTATGGAAAAGTATTTATGACTTAGTATTTATAATGTTACGGATAAATACAGCATTTTTTTTAATGGAATAAATAAATAAATATATATATATTTATGGAAATGAAAATGCAGACAGAAGGACGTAAACGCTTTTAAACCTTGTTAGAAGGTGTTAAAAATATGCTACAAATTATTCATAAAGAAGGAAAAAAAATTATATCAACATGTGAATACTTTTCATACGTTTGCATTTATTATTATTATTATTATTATTATTATTATTATTAATTTAAATTACTATGCATTACTTAATTTAAATTTTAAAGAAAAGCGATGCAAATAAAAGGTTTTTTTTTTTTTTTTCTTTTTTCGTCACTTACTCTCTTTCTTTACTGAAAAGTAGTATTGAATTATTTATCCACTTTGTGACATGTATCGAGAAGTTTTGTTTTATGTGAAACAAATTACAATATACCCAAAACCTTTTTCAACACGTTATTGGAGTACTACAAGAATGTTTGCTAAGTGGGAAAACTGTTCTATGATAAAAATGTTATAAAAAAGTTGAGGAGTGAAAAATGTTTATGGAAAGGTAATATGTTATGAAAAGGTAATAAAAATGTTTATTACTATAATAGCTGAAGTACGTTTCTATTTTGAAATAATAATTTATGAATCTAATATTTCTTTATAGATAATATGGAATAGTTTTATAGATATAATTGACTATTTCCTAAATGTTGATGTAATTTTCTGATACATTTAGACGTTCTTTTTTTATCTTTTAAACTAAACAAATATGTATTTTGGTACATATGCATAACAATAATAAAGATAATTCCTACATTGTAACAATCTTGATTACGCTACAATTTTTACTCTCTTACTACTTTATGTTCTATATTCCTATATTCTAGTTTTTTCAGACATATACAATTCGTGTTTTTTCTGAACTATCATCTATATTAATAAAATCAGAGTTTTGTCTGTAAATTTGTCGGAATCGAAAAATTTTGCGATATCTTCACGTTTTACACCCCATGAAAGCCGAAAATGACTTCAGAAAATTTTGCCTGTGTGTGTGTGTGTGTGTGTGTGTGTCATCGTGTCCGAATGTCGCTTTTTTTGTCCGGGCATCACTTGAGAACGGCTGGATGGAATTCAACGACGCTTGGCAGGAATTTAGGTCTTCACCCAACTTAAAATTATATCTATCAACTTTTCAGAAATTCCCCCCCCCCGTTCCCCCCTAGGGGGTAAAAGACTAAAACACGTTTGTCCGGGCATCACTCGAGAACGGCTGGAGGGAATTCAACGGCGCTTGGCAGAAACTTAGGTCTTCACCCAACTTGAAATTATATCTATAGAAATTTTCAAAATTATGATTAGTGTTTAAATTGTGTGTAAAAAAACGCCTGCGCATGCGCCATAAATATTTTTTCACTAAAATGCTTTGAAAGAAAAAATAAAATATAAAAATAAATTTTTAAGTTAAAGACTTTTGTATTCGCGTGATTTTCACTACAAATTATGAAAAGATTGAAATGAAGTGTTGCCATCTAAGTTTCATACTTTAGTTAATTTTATAAAATCTAATTATCGTATCGAAAAACTGTTTACACTCCAGGATTCAGAAAAATCTCCTCTTTCATTTGGTACTGAATTTGTAACGATAGGTCTGATATTTCTAATTTATTTTTCCCTTTATCCGTTTTTCCGTTGCCACTTAAATTTCATACTTTAGTTATTTTAAAAAAATCTAATTGTCGCATCGAAAAACTGTTTGCACCCCTGGATTCAGAAAAATCGCCCCTTTCATTTGGTATCAAATTTATAAATATAGGTCTGATATTTCTAATTTATTTTGCCCTTTTTCCGTTTTCAACCCAGATTCGGTAGAAGGTTTTATATTTATATATATATTTATTTTCCAGAAATAAAATGAAATATTTTCAATTTCACGTGAATAATAATAATAATAATTAGAGAGAAAAATACCTACAAAAGTTTTTTTTTTCATCAGGAATTTGTATGTGGATAAATATTTTCATAGAGATATTTGGCATTAGTTTAATATTTTTATTTAATTAAGCAGCACTTTTCTTTCCTGCAGTAAAACAAAATTTTTTGTTGTTATTATGTATCTTATGAAGTTTTTTGTATGTTCTCCCCTTAATTGTAAATGATTATAATTTGGATTTTATTAAGATTTTTTATTTTTATTTTGTAAATACCGGAAAAGAGTTTTTATTTTATTTTATCTTATTTATTTATTTATTTTGTGTATGGAACAGCTTTAGTATTGGATCCCTTTGGCAAAATTTGAAATTCGGAAACGAAGTTGCTCGGACGTTTCTCGCCAAGATCTTTAATTGCACAATTGAGATAGCCAATTCAGTTCATCGCAAAAATGGCTTAAAATATTTATAGTCACCAAAGGTTTCCCATACTAAAGCTGTGCGTTTTGTATTTATTTATTTATAATATTTTCTATTAAAGACTTCTGTGTTCACGAAATTTGGTGCGTAAATTGTTTGTTTGCATCCGACACATATTGTAACTGGATTTCACGAAATTCGAAATCCCCCCCCCCCCTTCTCCTTCTCGGAGTCGGGCGGCAATAAACGGTATAACTTCAGAATAACCCCACAGCTGAATTTGGCGATTTTTCTTTGGCGCCGTTTTGAAGGATAACGATGCCGTTCTGGACTGTTTGAGATATAATATGGCAGCCTAATATGTTGTTTATTTTGGATTTATGATTTTATGTTTTATGATTTATGATTTGGATTATGATTTTATCATTTATCATATATGGTTTATGATTTTTTGATTTATGATTTAGCCATAAGCGCCAACAAAAAAAATCGCCAAATATCGTTGTGGGGTTATACTGAAGTCGTTCCCAATAAACATGTGTAAAAACATGTTTTTCCGTTTGAATTCGCTTTGAATTATCTTAGAATGGCGAATTTTGGTGTGCGGATATTGATTTAGTGTACGCATTATGTATATTAGTGGGATTTTGCAAAACTTCGAACTCACCCGTTGGGGAAGGGGAAGTAAGAAGTGGGTAAGTTGTGCCGAAGGCAGTGGGGACCCAGACTGGATATTGATTTAGTGTACGCATTATGTACATTAGTGGGATTTTGCAAAACTTCGAACTCACCCGCTGAGAAAGGGGAAGTAAGATGTGGGTAAGTTTACCGAAGGCAGTGGGGACCCAGACTGGATATTGATTAAGTGTACGCATTATGTACATTAATGTGATTTTGTAAAATTTCGAACTCACCCGTTGAGGAAGGGGAAGTAAGAAGTGGGTAAGTTGTGCCGAAGACAGTGGAGACCTAGACTCCTCGCTTTGCGAGTGAGAAAACCTCTACCAATCACAGCGAGAACTTAGGTTATTAATAAAGATATGGGATTTTGACAACTTATTTAAGTTTAATGTCCAGCGAAGCGGGCAAAGCCTGCTAGTTCAATATATAAACACTTGCATTCTTTTCAAAATACTTGCGATGAATTGTATTGATGATAGTGATTAAAATAGATCCCTAAACACCAGCTTTTTTGTTTGTAGTTTTAAATCGATTTTAGATATTAGAAGTATGAGCTTTTAATAACTAGCATTTAAGCTTTTATAGTTTTAATTTTCTGTAGATCCACTCATAATTTACTTTCTTATATTTCTTTTAAAATAATTTAAGGCATAGATAAAAATTAGACAAATCTATTATACTGTAACGGATAACCTTGATTTGATCCTTTAAAAGACAAACAACATACATTTTTAAGATTTAAATGACAAAAATTTTTAAGATTTTAATTTCTACATTTTTAAATTTTTTGAAAGGATTTTATGCGTTAATAAACCAAATCTAGACGTTTTAATTCTAAATGGTCGAAGAAAATCAGCCGCATAATAAGCAAAAGATCAGTCTGACCATAGCTGTATGTCTTCTAATTTTAGAAACGTAAGCACATTTTTCGAAATAGTTAATTTGAAAGAATAAGCTTGTAAGGGAGATTAAAGAAAGCTAATGGGATAAACCAAAACGAAAAACATAATAAGCTTTTGAAGCGAGATTAAAATAAAAAGATCAGAGGAATTTATTTTAACAATTCAAATTTTGTTTATTTACTTTTGATTTGTTACGCACGAAATTATTGTTTTTTTTTTTTTTTTTTCTTACTCTCTGTTAGTTAAATTGAACTGTAAAATAAGTTTAATAAATTTATTTTAGATAAATTCAAGTGCAAGGTTAATTTTTCTACCAATGATATGCAAAATTTCAGAACCGGGAATCGAACCCGGGCACTCTGCTTAACGTGCGGATTTCTACCACGGAGCCACGCTAGCTGATAGTCACTTGGTATTTCTCCCATAATATCTGTTTTCAAAGTGTTATGTGGATTATGTGAGAAAGTCGAGTTAGTTATTAGCCAGAGTGGCTCAATGATAGAGTACCCGCACGTTAAGCGGAGTGTCCGGGTTCGATTCCCATCTCTGACATTTTCCCCATCCTTGGTATAAAAGTCAACCTTACACTGCAATTTATCTAAAATAAATTAGCATGGTTGATGAATTAATGAATATAATTTCTAAGTTTAAAAAAAATTAGTTACATTTAACAAGCAATATTTATATGAAGCTTTGACAATTAATCTATATATTCTTCACAATTTCCATAAACATATCGCTAAAGACCAGAACATGGTGATAATCACCTCTAGAACATGGTGATTTTTCCTTTTCCCCCGTTAAATACAATCTATGTTATATTTAACAATTTCTGTCAAATACTAATTGGAACATTCATATATCTTTTAGACAATTTGTTTCAAGTTTTCGAATGCACAGGAGGGTTTTGAATCAAATTTCCATTACAAATAACATCCCATGGCTAAAACGAATGAGCAGATTTCCAAACAAATTAGTATGCGGCCGGCACATTAAATGTACCCAAAGAAAAATATTTTAATTTTATAAATGTCCAACATGTAGCCATTTGAACAGAAAATTGTCAAATATAATAAGGGGAAAAGTCTATCTGGGATCAAAAATTAATCAATAAATATTTAAATAGTTTACGCATTTTACGTATAAATAATTTATTATTTATTTATTGTCCTTGTTTATCCATGTAAAGCGCTACCTATTGTAGTAATTTTATCTGCATACTAATTTCAGTTCCGCGCTCCCGTTTTATCTGTAGGATACTATAAATGTAAATATAAAACATAATAAAATGTTAAAATAGAACTGAAAGAAATATCCACAATGTAGATTTTCTTAAAAAAAGAAAGAAAAAGGAAAGGAAAGGAAAAAAGAAAAATGAGTCAATCAAATTTAGTTTATCTGCTTATTTCAAAAAATTTATATTAGATTACTGAAAGCTATTTATTTTTCAACACATTATTTTATTTTATTTTATTTTACTATCATGTAACTACTTATTACTATTGTAATGTCAATTATTATTAATTTTAGTGATTGTATTGAAATTATTATTATCTAAATAAAATTTAGTTTCCGTCTCTCAACTTTATAAACATAAACTTTGCGTGAACTTTACATAAACAGGAATTTTACTTCTTGATGTATTCATTGAAGGAAAACATCATCTTTCTTTCTTTTTCGTTGTTCTTTTTTTTTTTTTTTTTTTTTTTTTTACCAGAATAATTGCATTTATAACAACATTATACGTGATAACAGAGTAGCTCCGTTTATAAAGCTTCATAAATAAAGTTTTATTTAAATAGAAGTTAACTTATTATTTTTTATATATTAAAAAAAAAAAAAAAAAAATGTAATTAAAGGGGGAAAGAAGATTTGAAAACAAATTTGTAACGCTAAGTAAATTAAAGTAATTAATTCTTAACTTATAAATATTACAATAAAATTATCTCTTTATAAATAAACTTAAAATAATAATAATAATAATAATAATAATAATAAGCTTCTGGTGAGAGTTAAGAAATCTATAAAAATGCGGAACGCTTTCCGTTTATAGAGTTATACGCATGTTCATTAACATCTAACTACAAAAATATTGCCAAATAAAACTATATTTTAATATTAACCTTAATACATCATATTACAAGTTATGTCTTTCTAATGTTTAATTTATTTAAAAAAAAAAAAAAAAAAAATGTTGCTCAAATAATCTAGCTGAAACATTTTTTTTTTTTTTTTTTTTTTTTTTTTAAATAAACAACATAAATAGATTTATTTGCATATATATCATGCCTTTTTATGCAAATGTACTTTTGAATATCTTTTCCAATTACTTTCAGCATTTTTCTCTTAAAACCGAAACCTAATTTTGGTTAAAAGAATTTCTCAAAACTTCTGATGGTAAACAATCCTTTTTCATTCAACTCATCATCATCATTTAGTTTTAAATAAGGGTCTTATTTCTTAGAAAATAAGGCTAAAGATGTCTTTGTGACACAAACAAAATAGACAGCAAAACATTCAAAATGGTAAATTGCCAACCAGGCGAGCATCCCTGCCAAAATGCCATTGCAAAGCAAACCAGAGCAAAACAAAACTTCTTTTGGGCTGGTTGTCGGCAGCGAAAAACCCCCTCTCGATTTTCGGCAAATCAAGAAAGATGGTGGCTGTCAAAGTGATATCCATATATGCATGGAGCACGCAACTAGATTTGTATGTATTTTCTGAATTTAGGGTTATCTGACTATTCGAGCGGACAGAAGAGGAAAAAAGGACGAAGGAATGGATGCAAAAAATTCTAGATGTTTGAAAAAGGCTTTGGAACTCAGAACTTGTGTTTTTTTGCATACAGAATATAAGGAGAGGCTGCTCGAATGTCCATTATGAATGATAAATGAGACATATGATTTCTACGTCCCAGCTATTCCAATGGGATGAATTTTCATGTATATTAGCAATATTTGGATGCATTTTGTAATTTTATGGGATATTATGGTCGCATACTTAGGCTTGTTTGAATGGTAGATGACTCTCTATTCAAAATGGACTTAAAAATGATTTCAAATTCCCTTAAATATCCAATATAAAGAGTCTTAAGTCCGTTTTGAATGAAGAATCATCTGCCATTCAAACAAGCCTAAGTTTTTTCATTTTCCAAAAATATTTTTCAGATGATAAATATATAAAGATTTAGTGAGCCTGAGAAAATAACATTTTGATATATATATATGTTTGTGTGTGTATAATAATAATTTTTTTCATCTTCAGTTTGAACAAATTCATTTCTTATAATTTATGCCAATTTTAATATTTCTTTAAATTTTGTTTTTAAGTCTTAACCCTTAAATGCCTGATTATTTTTAAATCAATTTAAAAATGTTTTACGTTTTTCCTCTCCTAAATAAATCGCGGGGAAAATACTTTTAAAAAACCACACTTTATTTTAACTATGGTTTACAGCTGAAAAGCAATTTAAAATATTTAAAAATCAACACGTCTCGTAAAATTCTATTACATTTTAATTACTTATAAATCGAGACAATTATAACATACCATAAAAATATACAATTAAAATATTAAAATAAACACAACATAAACTTATACGTTTCGAGCCTTATTTTAGGCTCCTCATCAGTAAAAACATCATAAAAGTAAACGTTGTTGTGAACGGATAGATTTCTTCTACAAAAGCATAGCGTATTCGGCAGGGACTGCGCATGCTTCATTAAGAGGTGAGGAATGTAGTTTTAAATACCAGCCCTCAAGGAAAATTCTAGAATGATAATTTGAACAGTTAGATACAATTATTTTAATATTGTCAAAATTAGGTAAATGTTCAGCTTCTATGGCATGCTGGACAATTTTAAAACGAATATCACGGTTTAAAAAAAAAAAAAAAATTATGTTCAAGGGTTTCTAGTATGAAGGGAACGGCCAGTTTCACCAACATAAACAGAATTGTAAGATTTACAAGGAGTATTAAAAATAATTCCTGTACGGGAAAAGGGGGGGAATAACAGGTTTAAAATTACCAAAGAAATTACGAATCAGAAACTGAGGTTTATAGGAAACCGATATATTAACAGTACGTAAAATTTTTGCTATAGATTCAAAAAAAATTTTATTTAACTTTGACATTGACTTTAATATTGACTTTAAAATGACTTTAACATTGACTTTAACATGACTTTAACATTGATATCATGATATTAACTCTTCCAAATCACATAAATATTTCATTACTATTCTATACTATAAAAAAAATTCTGAATCTATAGCAAACATTTTGCGTACTGTTAATATACCTGTTTCCTATAAACCTCAGTTTCTGATTCGTAATTTCCTTTCTAATTTTAAACCTTTTACCCCCCCCCCCCCTTTCCCGAACAGGAGTTATTTATAATATTCCGGGTAAATCTAGCAATTCTGTTCATATTGGTGACACAAACCCTTCATACTAGAAATTGTGAACATAAAAAGAACTTTCGAAAACCGCGATATTCGTTCTAAAATTGTCCAGCATGCCATAAAAGCGGATCAGTTACTTGATTTGACAATATTAAAATAATTGTATTGAACTGTTCAAATTATCATTCTAGAATTTTCCCTGAGAGCTGGTATTTAAAACTACATTCTTCCCCTCTTAATGAAGCATGCGCAGTTCCGAATACACTGTGCTTTTGTAGAAGAAATCTATCCGTTCGTCTCAACGTTTTCTTTTATGATGTTTTTATTGATGAGGAGCCCAAAACAACACTCGAAACGTATAAGTTTATGTTGTGTTTATTTTAATTGTATATTTTTATGGTGTATTATAATTAACTCGATTTTTAGTGTAATTAAAAAGCAATAAAAGGCAATTTGTTGCCAATCGGAAAACATGAGGCATTAGAGCTTCAGTATTATTCTAATAATACTTTAGAAGATAAAATTGGGCATATTGCTAAAAGGCAACAAATATATACAAAGCATTTTCTGGAATCACATTTTTAGGTTTCATATTAGCAGTTTAAATATATTTTAGTAATTGCCAGTTAACAGTTAAACAATCTTCAGCTAATTGAGGAGATGTTGGAATGAGAACAAATGGGTAACTTGGGAAGTCTGGTGGAGGTTGTATTAAAATACGCACTTTACGACTGCAAACCTGGGAGCAAAAAAGAAGTGGATCTTGCAGGGCTGCTAAAGTGCTGCATGTAGGAGCTGTAACTACTGTGGGAGTTTACTTGTACTGAAGAATCATACGTCAGCAAACAGGGAAGCAGAAAAGAAGTGGATATTGCAGGGTCTCCAAAGTGATGCATGTAAGAGCTGTAACTACTGTAGGTGTTTATTTGTACCTGAAGTACCATACGAGTCTATTGCAGGAGTAAAATTTTCAGTGGTTGTATAAGCCATATTGTAGAGCTATAAGAAACTCAGAAAAACATAAAACATATTAATTATCTGATTTTATAGTAGCGTGTCATATTATTGGCAAAATTGCTGCCTCTTTACACTGTAAAAAATTCCGGCACTTTACTGGGAAATTTTAGGCAGTTAATGTGCCCAATATTTACCAGTAATGTTCTTTGAAAATACCAGTAACCACCAAATATACACACATTCAAAATAATACTACAGCATTCCTGAAATCAGGAACGTTTTATGGACGAAAACGTGTTATGCTCAGGAATCTTCCCCAAACTTATTAAAACCAGGAACGTATCCGATGTATAAGAGTAACCTTACTGAATTTTTTTACAGTGTAGAATTTATTGCATTTGGATAATCAACTATATTATTGGCTCTGATATATAGAGTTCTTGAATATTAGGTGGTGCTGGGGAAATAATTTTAGCGTTATTCTATATTGGATTAGCATCTGTATTAGCATATATGAAACCGAGAAGAGTAGAGCTTTTTCCTTCTTTAATATTCCGGATATGTTCTTGTATTCGTATGGTTAAATTTCTCTTTGTCTGCCCGATGTAACAGAAAAGTTCATTATTAGTTTTAATTGATATTTTATACACAATTCCGGTGTACTAATAGCCTCCCCTATTGTAAAGAATTTATTAGCTTCAAACGGGGAAAAATTTAACTTGTTCATCCCTTTTAGTTCTCCCTTGACTATTAAACAATTAACTGTTAATGACCGCGATCTAAATGGACCCACCAGAAGTGTGTCTAAAATACCAATTAAAACTAATAATGAACTTTTCTTTTATATCGGACAGATAAAAAGAACTTTAACAATACGAATACAAGAACATATCCGAAATATTAAAGGAGGAAAGAGCTCTACTCTTGTCGATTTCGTATATGCTAATCCAGATGCTAATCCTATATGGAATAACGCTAAAATTATTTCAGCACCACCTAATATTCAAGAAATCTGTAAGTCAGAAGCCATTAATATAGATGAATGTGCAATGCAATGAATTCTAAAGATGCAGAATTTTTGCCAATAATATGGCACACTACTAATCAGATAACACGGTGCGCTGAAAAAAAAAAAAAAAAAAAAAGAGAGAGAGAGAGAGAGAGAAATTTTAAGTGATACCATTCTTGCTGATTCTTATGTAAAATGACCTCCTGAATCCGAATATGACTGTCATTTTGGCCAGACACCCACCGTTTTCTCGGGACACAACCCCCTCTCCTAATTTTTATCGCTGTTCGGTAATTTTATGGCCATGGATTTGATTTGAAGAATAAAAAGAATTAATTTATAACTTTAAAGAAAAAAGTTTAATAAATAACATTAATAATGAATTAAAAAAAATTAAGAAATGTACTTTCAGTGGTAAATTCTCGCATCCCCCCCCCACCCTTTAATTTTACTAATGCCGTAAATGTTGATGTTTTAGAATTTTCCAACTCTGTAGCCCCCTCAGAAGATATTTAACAGTTAAAATAATCTTCCCCTCTCACCTAAATATCAAATTTATAGCCATAAAATTACCGAAAAGGGATAAAAATAGGGTGCCGTCCCTAAAAAACGTTGGGTGATATGGTAAAATGACATCATATTCGGATTCAGGAGGCCATTTTACATAAGAATTTGCCAAAATGGTGTTGAGGGCAATTTTCATGCCGAGCAGTGTAATTAATATGTTTTATGTTTTTCTAAGTTTCTTATAGCTCTACAAGGAGGCTTATACAACCACTGAAAATTTTACTCCTACAATAGACTCGTATTGTACTTCAGTACAAAGAAACTCCTACAGTAGTTACTGCTCTTACATGCAACACTTTGGTGACCATGCAAGATCCACTTCTTTTCTGCTTCCCGGTTTGCTGACGTATGATTCTTCAGTACACGTAAACTGCTCCTACAGTAGTTACAGCTCATGCGACACTTCGGTAGCTCTGCAAGATCCACTTCTTTTTTGCTCGCAGGTTTGCAGCCGTAAAGAGCATCTTTTAAGACAACCTCCACCAGACTCCGCAAGTTACCCATTTGTTCTTATATTCAACATCTCCTCAATTAGCTGAAGACTGTTTAACTGTTAACTGGCAATTACTAGAATATATTTAAACTGCTAAATATATTTAAACTTAAAAATGTAATTCCTGAAGAAGCTTTGTATATAAAAGCAAAAATTTTCGAATCTGTATATAATTTTTAAAACGCTTTTAATTAAATATAATTTTTATTAACGCGTTTTTTTTTTTATTATTATTATTATAAAACATGTAGTGTTTGTTAAAAAAAAATATAAACATTATATTATTTTCAGAGCACGATTAAAAAAAAAAAAAAAAAAAAAAAACTTTTCAATAAATTTGTTTTATTTTCGATAATGATTACATGTAAGATCGATGTTGTTATTTCATGAATAAATATCTCTGAAAATTTGTAGACTTTAAAATTCTTATCATTAGATAAGTAGTTTTTTTTTTCTTCTTCAATTTAATGAAATATAGGGTAAGTGCACCAGTGATTGACACTTTTAGAGCAACCTCTGAGTTTTTTAATGTTCTAGTCATCAGAAAATATTTTTAGAAATCTTAAGTTAATACATATGGCATGAAAGATATTAAGAACCACATACATGCTAAAATATATACATTTGATAACATTTTTTTTTTTTTTATGAATTTTTATTTGACACCCACCCAATGTTCCAGTAATTGACACTGCCAGTTTTTCATTTTATCGGTAATTGGCCCCCTATGTTCCAGTGTTTGACACTGCTAGTTATTCATTTTACTAGTTATTAGCACCCTATGCTCCAGTGTTTGACATAAAATGTTAAAATTCTTATATGTAAAATATATGATTTTATTATATTTCTTATTTATTAATTATTTCGGGATATATGTCAATTACTGGAGCATGCCAATCACTGGAGCACCTACCCTAAATAGTGTTGAATCATATTCATATTTTGGCTAAAAACTGCTTTCTAGTACGCAAGGAATGCAATAATTTTACCAACCAATAATAAATGCTGTGATAATATAATACAAACGCAGTGTGATATTATAATACAAACACAGAAAAAAAAAGTTTTAATTCTAAATAGCTACGAGCCTTTTTATTATTATTATTTTTATTTTAATCAGATTTATCACCATCATGTTTAAGGGAATATGTTACACATATTTTCGACGATTAAATAAGTTGAAAGCAATCATAAAAAAAAAAAAAAAAAAAAAAATCCGGTATTAAATCTTCCTTGAAAAAAATGGGACAATTGGCACCTATTCTTCTCTAAAGGAAATTCTATAAATAAAGTTTTTCGAAATAAATATTGTCTAATAGATATAGGAAAAAGTCGGAGTGAAAATTTTAAAATCTCTAATTGTGAACTTACCCCTCATAAATAATAGTGAAATAATAAAAGTAATAGGAAATAAAAGTTTGTTATAACCTTTTAATTGTGTAAAACCAATAACTAATCGCGAAAATAATAAAGTTCTCAGAATCAGAGAAAATAATGATAATCTTAAAATTAAAATCAATTTTTCGTTAAAAAAAAAAAAAAAAAAGATTCAGTTACATTAAACATTTAATGTCTAACTCTTATTTTATTTCATTCAATATTAGCAGTATTCTGCACTCTTAGTAAAGATTTGGAACAAATTAATTGTTTATGGCGAATACACGGCAGCTTAAATTTCGAAACTTTTTTTTTTTTTTTTTTTTTGAATCCTCTTTATCATTTTCTTTAAAAAAAAAGAAAAGAAAAGAAATATAGAAAGAAAGAAAAAAAAATCATGTCAATTCGCAAAGTTTTTGACCAAACTGTTACAAGTGAAAAGTAGCATATTGCAGCCACCACATGACTTTCTTCCATATTTTCCTATACAAATTCACTACAATTTCCTATACAAATTCTTGTAAAAGTAATTTATTAAAATTATTTTCCATGATGAATGCAGAAGTTTTACATTCTAGAGAAGTAACACAACACTAAATATCCAGAGACAGTCGATTTTATTCTGTATATGACATCTTAAAAAGATATATATATATATATATAAATAAATAAACAAATAAATAAAAAGAGCTCCCTTTTTTTTTTTTTTTTTTTTTTTTTTTTTGGTAAGGGTTCTTTTTTTTTTTTTTTTTTTTTTTTTGTGTGTGTGTGTGTGTGTGTGTTAAAAACGAAAAAGAAATCGATGACTTTATTTTCAGTTATCTTAGATGAATGGTTCTAACCATTCATTTTAAACGTATTGACGAACTCTTTTTAAAGACACCCATAATGAACATTTGCCCCCCATGGGGGAAGCAATGACACTACACGTACAATTTTTTTTTCTCAGTTGACTATCCCTATAATAAATAATTCTTTTTTTTTTTTTTTTTTTTTTTTTTAATAACGGTTATTAAAATATAATTCTCTTTATGTAAATTAAGTGACAAAAAAAAAAAAAAAAAAATAGCCGCACTTGGATAATTTCCTTTTTGCCTTCTACAACCGCCAATTTTATCATTTAAAAAACAAATTTTCGAGCAGATTTTATTATGTTGTCCTCCACATACACTTTAGCTTTGAATGCAATGTTAAAAACAAAATGCAATTGTCTGGAAAATTGTAATTTTAGAAATTATTTCAAAAATGGTAAGAATAAGGCAGTTAACGATGCCACAAAAGGTAGCAATTTTTTAAAGAAAATCAAAAAGTATTTTAATACGTGAAATGGCAAAATAATTAAATGTTAACGAAATATTGGTAAAAGGGTTTTTAGCAAGATATAAAAATGTTTGGATGTTTAAACTGGCAATTTGGTTGTAGGCGGCCATATAGTAGCATGATATAGTAGCATATATAGCATGATATAGTAGCATATATAGCATGATATAGTATAATTTCTTCTTTACCAGACACAGAAATAGTCCTAATCGCGATCCGCTGGAAAATGTTTCGTCTATAAAAAGGTGGGGGAGAGGGGAGAGGATTCGAAATTTGCAGCCTATAACTCTGCCAGAACTAGAAAGAATTATTTGTGATATTTGGCACGTTGAAATTTCTGAGATTTATACTAAAACACTGTATAAAACTATGCCATTGCGCATTAAAGCAGTAATTCCATATAAAGGTGGAATTAAGCCAATGCACAATACATATTTTTAATAAAAAATTGCTTAGATCTAAAAAATAAATAGTTTTGTTTCATATATTAAAATATAACTTGTTTATTTCATATAATAAATCATAATAGAATACAAAGTGTATGGTTATTGCATTATGTTCTAAAGGAAAGTTTTATGCAGATTTTTAAAATGTACTTCGTAGAGTGCAATAAAGCGAATTATTAAATCGAAAATGTACATAGGTATCATTTCATCCTTTTGGCATTATGCAAACAAGACAGTTTTATTTGTTTTAAACATTACTTTTAAAGTTATTACAAATAAAAAAATTAAAAGTCATTTTTTCTGCAGTGCGGCTTTTATTTTATTTTATTTTGGTTTATTTTATTTTATTTTTTTATTTATTTATTTATTTTTTATTTTTTTTTTTTTTTTTTTTGTCGCTTAGTGTACATTTATACGAAGTTTTGTCCTATACCACCAAGTTAAAAATTTAGAAAAAGCGGGAAGACAATGCTAACTATTGGACAGTTTCCACCAAAAGTTGATGCATACAAATTTATGTCAAGGTGTGACTACATACCAAATTGTATGAATTTCTGTTCGGTAGTTCATGAGATACAGTTGCCACAAAATTTTGCGACATGCGCACAGACATACGGACTGACAGACGTGTTAAAAAAGTGATCAAATCGTGTTCTAGACCTCTCAAAACGTGTAAACCTATCAAAAACCCGAGGTCTTAAACTATTACGAATCCAGTACTTTCTTCTTATTGAATATAGAATAAAGTAAAAAAGAAAAAGAAAAAAAGAAAAAAGAGAATTATAAATTAATGTTCTGGACAATTTCAATTGTATTTTCAAACTATAAAATGATTAATAAGATTTTTCAAAAATTAACTATAAGCAAGAAAAATAAAAAATAAAAAATGTATCGTTATTACTTTTTGTATTATTATTATTTCCGCATGGGTGTGCGTTTGAGTATATGTGTGAGGTCCTATAGGTGGGAGCTTTTCCTGTGCAGACGCAGTAGGACATGCTTTATTTAATGTGTCAATCATAGGGCGTTTGCTTTATACATTGATGACTCACACGCGACCTCCCATGAAATAGGGAAAATATCAATAATATACGAAATTTTAAAAATATAGATATTTGTCAATTACTTCGTACAAATAGTACTATAAACGAATATTAATATTTTTTATTCTCGGATTATTGTGTAGGTTGATGTAATGCCGAGTGCTGTTGTAATCTTATCAACTTTGGTACCTTTCATTCTTTAAGTATCCCTATGATTATCTAACAAAAAAAAAAAATCTTTATTTGACTTCCATATACTTTAAACGTTTTACATTACTGTCTATCATTCTTCAAATATTTCTAAACTTACCTGATGTAAAAAATTTACTTGACACTATATATTTAAATAATTTCTATTTCTATTTCTATTTATTTATTTATTTTTTCTTAAATCCAAAAATCATTAAAAAAAATAGTATCTTTGAAAGTATTAAACAAAAAAAAAAAAAAAAAAAAAAAAAAAAATCACAATTAATAATATATTTTAAACAGCCTATAAACTCGGCAATTTTATTTATTTAAATTTTAACTTTAATTTTCACAAAAATTAATGTAGACAACTCAAGTTTAAATAGATTTTTTTTTATGTCTTTTTTTTTTTCTGCATTATTTTTTTGTATTTCTTATTTCGAGTAAACTGCATGTAGTCTAATAAAAAAAATTATAACCATACACGCAGTTTTGCTTATTCATAGACAGATTATATCTGTTATTAACTAAAAAAAAAGTTAATAAATTAAAATATTACTAAGAGTTCGATCTAGACGAAATTCATTTTTAAAATCCTAAATATTTATAGCAGGATAATGGCGCTACACACTGTATTAACATCTAATATCGACATTGAAAGGACAACGATTAACTCAATAAATAATTATTCCACTTTTGCATTAACAAAAAGAAGGGTTCAATTTTTATATGAAAATAGAAAATTAGCGTATGAAATCGAGTCGATTATTTCAGATCAAATCGATGTAAACCATTAGATTCACAAATGATATTCATTTCAAAATATTTAGAATAATCAGCATTGTAAACAATATTGCACTGTCGAAAAATGAAGTGCTCAAAAATGAGAAAATGGACACACTGATTTCGAAAGGAGAATTTTGTTTCAAAAAGAAAAATATGCTTGTCTCATTTATAAAATATTGTATGTTTTCAAATTAATACTTGTTCACGTGATAAATTATTATAACTATACTGAACAAAAAGAAGTTCTTTAATTTTTCTACACGATTAAACAGAAAAAGTTCAAACAAAAAATTTATTTCCTCATATCTCCAGAACTATATTCCGTGGCGGTTTCATACTGGTTTGTGGAAGAATGCATCAAAGAGAATCTGTGTTTGGAATATTAGTATTTGCTTCGGAGTTATTTTAAATATGTGACATACTCAAATTTGATAAAACTTTACTCATTTTTGAGTATTTTTGCTCCTTTATTTTTTTCTTTTTCAGTGCATACTTTACGTGAGATAAGTGGAAAAAGGCTGTTATCGTTTGTAACAAATGTTTTTTAAATACATACACCGGTAATAAATGATTTTTTTCCATTAAATTTATTTTCCGTACTAACGACAATAAAGTCGATACTTTCTGAATACATTTACTTGACGAGAACGGCACTGCACGTTAATTTAAATTTTAACATTGACTTGAAAATGACTTCATAAAATTTGATAAGCAAATGATCGTTTTTATTTATCTCTCAAAAAGAAAAGAAAAAAATAAATAAATATTTTCATTCTAAACTAAAAGCAACATTCACAACAAAATAATAATCGAAGCAGGAAGCATTTTGCTGTAGCATTTATGAAGTTACTATTTCTGAAGATGGCAAATTTCCGCTCTGGCTTGAGTGGCCTGCTTTCTCCACAGCAGGTAATAACCACCGCAGCAACAGAATATTCCATCGGGCACAACCAAGCTACTGATTGGCATCCTCGGGTCAAACGCTTCAATAAATTGATTTCCTTTACCGGTGCAGCACGAAATAAAGGCTGCGAAGGAGGAGAGTGGGAAAAAAAGGATTCTCTGGATTATTTTTGTTTACAGGCAGGATGCGTAAGAAAAAAGCAAGATTTGGGAGAAAATTCGGGAGCAGCTTCGACTTGAATTTCCTGCTCTGCTTATCCTGAAATAGGTTATTAGGATGATTGTATTTCTATTGCTGTGGATTGTTTTGGGGGAAATTTAAAGCACGTCAGATATTTAGATAAGGAATAATCTGTTTGTGCATGGTGTGTTTCGATACAAACATTTCCAAATAGGAAAATATGAATTGTCGTTCGTTTCAGTTCATAAATTAGGTTTAGAAATAGATTGCATTCCAGTTAAGAATAGCAATAACGGTAAGAATGGTGTAGTTTTTTTGTGTTTGGTTGATTTGCCAATCACAAAAACAATGCATGAAATATCCACAAATCCAATTTCCACAAATCCAAGTACAAATCCAATTTCCCCTACCTACGTTATTTCAATTTTAAATGACAGTAAGCAACATATTAGAATTTTTATTATAAATTAAGCAAAAGTAATCTTTTCTTTCTCTTAACCATATATGGTAGAGATAGTATTATTTTTGGATCAAATTTTCGAATTTGAGGTTTTTTTTTTATGCTTACATGTTTTGAGGTAACCAGATTCCAAAAAAGGGATTTTTTGTAATTGGTCTCTGTGTATGTATGTCTGCATCTGTTATCAGCATATCTCAAGAAGAAATAATAGCAGGAAATCCAAAATCAGTATTCCATATTTGTATCACATAGGGATACTACACTAAACCTTTCATTGGTATCAAGCAAATGGTTTATGTACAGAGGCACCCGAAAGAATTCAAATATAATACGTCTATGGGTGAAATTTCTCGTACGGTAGAGTTTAACATCTATAGTCTTCAATAAAAAAAAGAAAGGAACATATATTCTTTGCATGCATAAAAGCATCTTCTGCGTAGACTATCTTATGGAAATCATTGATCATTCGTTTACAGGGCTATCCAAATGAATTCAAAATTGCTGGGCTGGAAATACATTTAGGTTGTATGTTAAGTATTTTCATACAGAACTAAATTTAACTATGCAGTGTGGTGTGCATAGAACTCATAGACAATATAAAGGGATACGAAGCATTAAGCGGAAGCATTCTTTTATAATGAATGTATGTTGGATTGATGGAAGGACTTTACTAATTTTTATCAGATCGACAAAAACTACTCAGGAATGAAAATTAATTTTACATACCCATACGGTATACAAAGTATTTTTTAAACTTAAATTTTCGTTTTTTTTTTTTTTTTTTTTTTTTTTTTTTGAGTAATATCGCATTTAGAAGTCCCAAGATTTTTCTGACAAGATTGAAGACAAGATTCTTCTGTATGCATGCGTGTTATCAGCACAATTTAAAAACAAATTATTGAAGAAAATTCTAATTTGTATTTTGAAGTTCATTTGAGTTTGTCTCTTCAATAATTTCATCATAATATTAAATTTGAAAATTGAAGCATTGTGCTTTAACTTAAAACTAGTATCGCCCAGTGGTCGAAACTCGACCATTTTTTTTGCAAAGCGAGGCAAAGCAAAATTATTGCCTTGTCCTAAACGGAACGCAATTGGAACACAGCTGCAGCAATTGTTTGCCGATATTCACTCTAACTGAATCAGCAAAGTTTTACTTAATATAACTATTTCTCTCTGTAGATATTAGCCTTTTCTGAAATGAGAGAAAATCGCAACGTGAAAACGGCCCTTGTTGTGTGATACAGCCCAGAAGCTAATAGGTAACATGTCAAACCAAGGCCCAACCAAGTATCAAATTCTGTTAAATTAATTCGTTTGGTTCATAAAGTACAGTGTTTGAACAAAAAAAAAAAAAAAAAAAAAAAAAAAAGATATTTTTCAAAAATGGTCGAATTGAGTTCGGGAAATTTCAAAACGTGCAACTTTATCGAAAACCAAAAATCCAAAACTTTTCTGAATCTTATATTTTCTACTTATATATGCAGAGGAAAGAATAATAAATCCACTTTTTAAAAAATAAAAATAAGTAGTCAATTTTACTTAATTAAAATGCAAGGAAATCTCAAAACGTGTAAATTCATCGAAAACCGGAAATCAAAAGTTTTTATGTATCTTCTACTTGCTTCTTCTACCCACAAAAGCTAGTAATAAAGACACTTTTTTAAAAAATAAGTAGCCAATTTCAGTTAATTGAAACGTAAAGAAAGCTCAAAACATGTAAATTCAGCAAAAAACGGAAATCGGATTTTTTTTTCCGTATCGTCTACTTATACATGCAGCAGTTAGTAACAAATTCATTTTCCTTTTATTTAGTATAGTAGTTGAATATTTATTGTTTAAATATCTCCCTTTGGAATGAAATGTTTATGTTTACATTCGACACTGGAATTTTGCCATTTTTTTTTTCTGGAGTTTTGTGATTGTAAATTAAAATTTTATCAATTTTACAGAAAAAATAACTCAATCAAATACATGTAGACAGTAACTTATATATAACTATACCCAAATATCGGAATTAAAATCGGCTTATAATTTCCGTTATTTTTTAATAATTTTTTACAAAAAATCCAATGGACAATTAACATAGAAAATCCTTTTTATGGCTCCATGGACAGACAGTGACGTCATCACTTCGCTTGCGTATAGTGATGCTACATTATACAAATTACTGTGTCTATGGTTTTATTTGAGCTTTATGAAATTGCCAGATTTAACAACTTTCTACTTTTAGGTATTTTTTAATGTAAAGGAATGCGTGTATAAAAGGGAAAAATGGGGGAAAATGCATAAAAAATAAATGTATTTTTAAATACCTTCTTGACATCGTAAGAAAATAATATTTGTATTCGCACCTTCCGGCTAACCATACTTTTCGAATGATACTATTTTCAACCCTCTACTCCCATAATTAATATGTTAAAAAGGGACAACAAATTTTATGCTTGCCTATTAATATATAGATGTGTATAATATCCGAAACTATGTTTTCGATTTCTTCAGATGTATATTTAAAATAAGATTAAAAGTTTATTAAAGTAAGTTTAGGAGGAAATATTATTAAGAAATACATTATTATTAACTGCATGTATTTTTGCATAGCATTTAAAGAATTAAAAAATAAAAAATAAAAAATAAATAAATAATGAAATTCTGAATTCCTTATGAATGAAGCCCAACAATGTTCTATTTATACGTTATAATCTATACTTAGACTTTAATAATAATAATAATAATAATAAATTATCAAAATAAAGAATTTCAAAGACTTTTATTTATATTTAGACGCAAAAATAAATGTTTGGATTACGTTAAACAAAACAATTTGCGAAGTACTTATATTTTTAAATAACTAATTTCTAATATAATTGAGCTGGAGGAAGTTAATGCAATTAATCAAAAATATTATTAGAGATTAAAATATATTCTTCAGATATATCTATATGTATATGAGTATCTTATTTAGAGAAATATTTTTTTAATGTGAATTTGCAAATGCACTGATTTTTGAAAGGACAAGAGAATAATTTGTACTTCGTATATCACTGTTTCCTATCATATGTACCCTATATACAGGGAAAGAAACAAAGACATTTCAGAGGTACAATTACAGAAGAGCCACAAGGAAATAACTTCAACGTATTGAACATTGCATACACACACGCATATACAAAAAATAAATAAATAAAAAATAATAATAATTATCTGGTGTGTCACTCACACGACGTTCTCTTACCCTGAAATTTAATACTATAAATACATTTAGCGGTAACATAATGAGTTCTGTTATGTAAACCTATGTTAAAACAATTCAAATTAGGCTTCGGGAGAGTTTTATATGATAATTAGTGGCGAGTGAGGGGGGGGGGGCTACCGCCCCTCTCAACCCCCCGTTTCATTACTACACCTATATTTATATAGAATTTAAATCTGTTATTAAAATTAAAAGTTCACTTAAAATTATTTAGACAACTTTCACACGCAACATTCCTTGAAAGTTATCAGTTTTGATCAAACTTTTCCAGCAACAAACTTATATGAATTTGAAAATACAACTTTTGGATCTCTTGAAATTATTCTTTTTGAAGTTACTCTAAGAGACACAGACAAAGATCAAATTTTAAAGAACTTGACTTCGGTTATCAGGAATCCTTAAAACGTGTAAATATATAAAAAAAAAAAAACAAGCGATGAATATTTAGCTTAAAAACATACATTATTTATCATATGTGTATGAGGAATTCATTTCCATTCCTGAGCAGTTTTCCTGGACATGGTAAAATATTATAGTAAAGCACTTCCACTAACAATAAAAAGAATGTAGTCGCTTAAATATTTGCAGCCCTGTACATTTTTTGAAGATTATGTACAAACCACATAGTGCACCTAAATATAATCCCATAGTAATAATATACGGCCCAACCTGAAATGCACTTTCATCAATTTTTAGCTATCGTCGCATCTAGTTACTTTGTGTGGCCCTGTAAATGAACAGTGAATGATTTCCCTGCCATATTCTACATGAGACGTGTTTTTACGCATATAAAAATATATATTCATTTCATTTGGTTTAGTGCTGTCTATAGATGTTAAACTCTACTTACCTGCAATTTCCCCCATAGACGTTATGTATTTGAATACTCTTGAGTATTCCTGTACACGAACCATTTGCTTCATCTGAACGAAAAGCTTAGTGTAGCGTCCCTATATGATACACATTTAGAATACCAAGTTTGTACTTTCTGGTGCTATTTTTTCTTCAGGTACGCTAATAAAAGACAGACACTGATATACACACACACAGAGAGACAGACACACACACACACTCACAGACCAACCACTCAAAGCATGATTTTCGCATTCAGGGACCTCAAAACGTGTAAATATAATAAAAACTCACTTTCGTAAATTTGACCCAAAAATAATACTTTCTCTGCCTTATGGGTAAGAGAAAGTAAAAAATCAGAATTAAAATTTAAACAGCTGTTTCGATAGCATTAAAGATGTTGTAATAAATGCATGTAATACAGAAAGGATATGTGTTTA
Source organism: Salticus scenicus (assembly GCA_963930645.1). Lineage (NCBI taxonomy): Eukaryota > Metazoa > Arthropoda > Arachnida > Araneae > Salticidae > Salticus > Salticus scenicus. The sequence goes on from OZ005655.1 coordinate 56,028,151, forward strand.
TATAAATTCGAAAGGGTCGGAAGTCTATGGATTGTTTATTAATTAATAAAATTATAAGGTTTGTGGGGATTATCCAATAGAAAAATTAAGAAACACCTGCTGGGAAGATTGTAAAAAAAAATTATGTAGATTTAATGAAAAATTCCCAACTATCAGACAAAGAGTGTAAGAAGAAGTCACATTTAACAATACTTTAAGTGTTTTTATAAATGTTAGTGCTCCAAACAAATCGAGTTCCTGTATACGTTTAGGCCTGTAAATTATTTTAGCTGTATAAAATTCGATACAGCTAATTATTGCTACTAGCTTTAAATAAAATAATTATTAAATCAAATTATTTTAAAGCACGAGTGCATATACACTTCTGCTCAAACACTCAGCAAAACGTACAAAAGAACTATTTATTATTATTACTTATTTATTCGTTTACAAATTGCTTACACGATTAAATGTTTTTAAAATTTGGAGATGTAAGGAACAGCACCGTTTTCGCTTTTATCAATAAAGCTGATCTATAACAAATTGAGTAAAAAATATAGCGTTTGCACTCGTCCTCTATCCTTATAAGAATGAAATGATCTTTAACTATAAGCACATGTAAACATAGATCCCTTTGCAATTTTTTCATACATCTGTGCATGCCAAATAAAAAAGTCATAAGCATTTATTTAAACACCTTTAAAAAAATTAGCAGAATTTTTATTTATAAACTTAAAGACTTTTCAACAAAATTTAACAATTTTCTTTTAAAATTTAACACCATTTTTACATAAATTGAAAAAAAAAAACTCTTTAGAAAATAATACGCTGCAATCAGAAATATATTAAATGTCTTGTGAAATATGAGCATTTGTATAAAAACTATTTTAAGTGCTCATGCGGGAACGATAAAAAAAAAAATCTTTTTCACATAATTACATAGTAAAATAAATGGACTATCTCATAATTAAACCGCTGTCAAATGTCGTGAAAATTCAGAAAAATATATACAAAATACTAAGGTGTTTCACAATTTCTGAATAAAATTTACTTTTTCTTAGGGGATAGTGACAAATTGCTATTTTTGTATACATGAATAGATAATTACACTTAATACACAAAGACATTTTAATGCTTTTAATACACACACCTATCTGTAAATTAAGGTAAATATGTGATACATAATGTAAAAAAGAATATTTTATATATTAAATTAATAAATAAAACCCTTTAAAATACGTATATAAGTTTTAAAAACATATATTTAATTAAAAGCTGCATATTTCAAAGCTTTTCGCCCTGAAAAGCAGGGCATCATAAGGAAGTCTACATGGTTTTACACAATGTGCAGCTGTGTTACAAATATATATACCATAAATCAGATTAAAGCTACAGTTACATCGCTACTTTAATACAAATGAACTAAAAAAAAAATTTGTATTAAAGTAGCGATGTAACTGTAGCTTTAACCTGATTTATGGTATATATATTTGTAACACAGCTGCACATTGTGTAAAACCACGTAGACTTCCTGATGATGCCCTGCTTTTCAGGGCGAAAAGCTTTGAAATATGCGGCTTTTAATTAAATATATGTTTTTAAAACTTATATACGTGTTTTAAAGTGTTTTATTTATTAATTTAAAACGTTACACGTGTTTTAAAAAGTGTCTCTATATGAGATATATTTTTTCTATTTTATATATTATACAGCACAAAAAAATTAACAGAGTGCCAGACTACTAACAGGTTTATTACATAAAAAGGAATTAATTTCTTCATTTTGTAAATGGTCCAATAAAATTAAACATTACTTTCAAAAGCAAATTATATTTTCAATATAAACATCATTAAAAAAGAAAAAAGAAAAAATACATATCGTATACAAAGATTTCAACACATAATTTACAACTTATTGCAGCGTAGATATTGATATATCGATGTAGAAATTATCAGTGAATTCACTAGAAATAAATCGAAAATATTAATAATAATAATAATAATAATAATAATAATAATAATACGTTTTCATTAGAACAATTGTAAAGCAAAGAACGTCTTCCATCAGAAGAGATTGGGAAATTCGTGTGTCTGAAGTAACAATTTCCAAACAAACAAACAAACAAAAAGATTTATACATACATTTACAAATATTGCGCATAATGCATGTCGCTGTTATAGAATTATATCTTATGGAAATGCATCGCCTAATAATTCAACCAGAAAAATGTGCATTTTGTGTTCTCTGCAACATGTAGATAGAGAACAAATCTATCCTTCTCCGAGGAAGGGGAAAAAAAAATGGGATGTTTTCCGGAAAAGTTAAATTCCCGAGGAACAACGAGCCATCCAATTTCGTGCGTGTTCCAAAACCGCTACTTTGCATTACAGAAAAAAAAAAAAAAAAAAAAAAAAAGCGAGCAACTGAAAGCCAATTTTCCTGCCTGCCTCGAAGTCGAAGAGAGAGAAAAACACCAAGTCTTTGCTTGTGCGAGCAGAATTTTTCTCTTCCACTAAAAAGACACGTGCCTGGATTTAGAAAGAAAAGGGGGATAACGCAAAAATGGATTTGACACGGATGTCAGACTGTTGGAAGAAGAAAATGATCTGGTTGTAGTAAGGGAATAAAGAATTTTTCTATTTTCTTTTCCATACTTGCTGAGTATGAGTTCTTAAGCGATGGCATGACAACACATAAAGCTACAAACAAAACAGTTTCTTGGCTATTACATCATTCTGAAATGACTTCTTTGTGAAATGGATTTGCATTTAAATGAGATAATAAAATTAGTGCACGACGTTTACGAAAATATTCCGTATCGGTAGGGGGTTTAAAAAGTGTCACTCAAGACTGTAAATAAAAAATGTGCTTGGATAACCTATTTTTTTTTTTTTTTACGCGAACGTTATGACAGGCGCATACATTCTCTTATTAATGGAAAAATTTAGTATTTAACTTTACAAAAGCATCTGTGACTTCATTTTGCCCACTATTTTTAAAATTTGTTTCTTAATATTTTAAGATGTAAAATTATTGTTTAAACAATTTTTTAATTACATTTTTTAATTATTATTATTTATTCTTTTCTATTGTAAAAGAACTCAGAAATTTTTGATTGAGGATTATGTTCTATTTGGTATTTTTATAGTATTGTTATACTTTAAAGTCGCAATACTTGAACTCATAAGAAATTTATTTTATTTATATATTTTACAAGTCAACCTCTCATTAGGTACAGGAGATTTAAGAAGATACAGGCATTTGCAAAAGTTTAAGACCGGTAGCCGATTTTCAGCATTTTAACACATTGTATCATTTGTGCAGATTATTGCGTCATCTAATGTTCTGTTTGTATCAGACGCGTTCTACTGCTATAAATAAAGATGCCTGACACGTTTATTGCCAGTTGTTTATTGGATTTTGTCGTAGACATTGCTGTTGTGTAATTATTGTGATGGATAAAAAAAAAAAAAACCTTCACTTACTGTTACTAACAGGTCAGAAATATTGACCCTGCATAAAATTGGATTTTCTGAACGTCAAATAATTCGAGGGTAAATGTGAGCAAGACAGCTGTGCATCAAGCTAGTAGTAAATTTAAAACTTCGGAAAATTTTGTAGACTATAAGAATCGCTTTTTTTTTTTCGTACTTCGAGTAAGTCGAGGTTTCCTTGGAGGTTTATTGAAGGATAAACCAAAATCTTTGGTCATACATCTTGAAATAGTACTCAAACTGACGTTGGTGCCTTTTGCAGCCAGAGAATGTCTGATCGTATTGTAGGAGGTTTTTGGATCTCGTACGACCATCCTTCTTATCACATGATCATCACGTGCACTCGTTTTTTTTAGGCCGACCGCTCCTCTTAAAGTCCACAAATTTTCCCGAAATTTTTAATTTACTAATAGCTTGATGTACAGCTGTCTTGCTCGCACTTGCCCTCAAACTTATTTGACGTTCAGAAAATCTAATTTTATGCAGGGTCAATATTTATGACCATTTTGTAACAGTAAGCGAAGGTTTTTTTACCCACTACAAGAATTACACAACAGCACTGTCTACAAAGAATCCAATAAACAATTGGCGATAAACGTGCCGAGCACCTTTATTTATAGCAGTAGAATGCGTCTAATGCAATCAGCACATGAGATGACGCAATAATCTGCGCAAATGATGCAATTTGTTAAAATACTGAAAATCGGCTACCGGTCTTAAACTTTTTCAAATGACTGTATATCAATTAAAATAAATAAAGAAGTAAACTTTCGCACATAATTTCACTTTTACAGAACATGAATAGAATAAATAAATAAGTAAATAAAAGCTTCATTAATATTATTTTATTTGTCTATCATTTTATATTATTGCTCACCACAAAAAATTTTACTTGTGATACTGACTTTCCATGAGGTGGAAGTATTTAACCCTACAAGGCACCCAGTTCCATATGTGGAACACCGACTTTAATCGTTCCTATAGCTATAAAACTGTTAGTAACGACATCTCTTGACATCTTGATAGAAGCTACTGACATTTAGCAATGTAGTAATATGAATTTTTACCTAAAGATGTCGTTCGTGTTTTTGTTATAGTGCACTCAGTGTGAAATTTGAATGAAAGTGATACGTTAGTCGTTTGTCTGAATTCAAAAATAAAAAAAATAGTTATTGAACAGTTTTGACTCGAAAAAAATGCTGTGTTGTTCTATGTATGTGTGTCCAATATACAATACTATTTCCAAAACAATTCAATTGTACTAGTTTAATACCAAAAAGTACAGTTAAGGCTCAGTGTACCGTATGTTGAACTGAAATAAAAAGTTGATTTTTCCGTAAAATATGGTTTTATTTTTATTTTTATAAGTTTTCCCTATCTTCTGATCACTAATTACAACCTATATATTTTTGTCGCGCACTAAAAAAAAAATTGAGCCTTGTAGGGTTAATTCATTCAAGATTATTTGGATATTAAACAGAAAATTTAACTAAATAAGAAATTTTAGGGGAGATAACAAAGCTGCTCACTGATCCGCTTTTTAATATTATTATTTTATAATAGTTATCATTGAAAATATCCAATTAAAAATACCTTTCGGAATTAGTGGTTTAAAAAAGCAAAAGAATTGACAGCTATAATATTATATAACTTATATATCTGTATATTATTGTATTTGCTTTATGATAGTACAATCTCTTAAATTAATAGAAATAAAGATTAACTTATAGTAGTATTATGCTTGACCTTGCAGAATACCTTTTATTAATTGAATGCATATTTTATTATTGTATAGAAGAAAACTTCTATTAATAGTAAACTTATGAAATACAAGGGGAAAAAATTATGACTAACATTTCAGAAAATAAATTATGGCTCAAGTAAAAATAGTTCCATGTCATCCTTATTAATTCTAGTTATCTTTGCTAGAGAGTTCAAGAAACTCAATGTTCTAGAGCGTTTTCCTATATTATCGTGGTCAAACATAATTAAAAAATCTCTGCAAATAAATGCGAACATAATAGATGAATTTTAGTAACTATAATTCGAGTTTATGACCCAATGCTATGAAATCAAGCGATAATTTCTCGCAATACAAAGGATTCATAATATTCATAATACTGTTTCAACATGCATCCAGAAAATCATAGACTAGATATTCTCAATCATCGCGTTTATTTTGTTTATTTGTTTACCTTACTCGCAAATTTGTGTTTCTAGTTCAGGGGTCAAGAAAAGTGCTAGTTCTTTTTTATAGATGGAGTCGGTCTATATATATATATATATTTTTTTTTTCCTCAGTGTAGTATAAAATTAGAAAGAAAATTAAAAACTATTTAAATAAAATATGGCTGTTTTCGTTTTAAATAAATTTTATCCTGAATAATAGTTCAAGAAGAATTAAGAAAAAAAAAAAAAAATCACTTACTATATCAAAATTACTCGAAAAGAAGTTGCTTTTTATATATGAAAATATTTATTAAACATGGCATCGATTCTACATTTTTTTTTTCTAAAAATCTTTTCTAATTATCAATTAGAAAATAAAAAATCTTACGTACATGTACGCAGTTATATAAAATCTTTTAAAATATTTTGATTTTACGCTGAATTGATAAATGTATACAATGCAAAAATTCACATTTTAATTAACTGAATAATGTCGGTGGAGAAAAGTTGAAAAATAATTTTTGGCATTTTTGAGAAAATGTAGATAAAAAAGAATTTAAGACACAAAATAGCAAATGTTAAATTAGTCTTTTGAAAACTATCACGCAAATTTATTTCTGATTAGTTTTAATTAAACAAAAGAACCATCGTTGTTTTCTAGAAATCGAAAAAACGCATATTTCTCGCTAATTAAACGAAATGGAATCTTAATTAAATAACCTATACGTAGACCACTTCTAATTCCCAAGTCAATTAAGCAATAAAGATGAAAATAATTAATAAAAAAAGGTGTTTATTTCGAAGAAAAAATAAGCTGGAAAGTAATCATTCACTAGATTATAAGAACACCGAGAATTTTGGACAAAAACTATTTCTCCTCGAATTTTCAGATCCCCGTGAAATTAGTCTTCTTATTATGTCAACTAGATCATTAGTTACATTAGTCGAATGGCGTGTGGCAACAACGGAGTCTTTTGTTTCATTAACAGCGCCCACTGGTGGCGCAAATGAGCAGAAAATGGCGTCCTTGCATTGTTTCACGCAGAATGGTGAAATATTGAGATAGAAACACAGGGGGATAAAGGGGGTGGGTGGCAAAAGTGCGCAAATAGTTTTGTCGGGCAGTTAATTTGCGTTCCTAGGGTCCCCCGGATATTCTGCTAGATTTCTCGGTAATTACAACGAAACAATGCGAATAATTAAGCAACAGTGGCTACCAACTTAATTGCATCAATCGGTCTTAGCTGTCATCTCCTTAGTGAATTAACGGCTGATGATGAAAGCTTAAAGCTAGATCCACACTTACGCAGAGAAATGCTATTCATTCGGAAAATGTTAGAAGAACTTGTTGTGGGAAGAAAAATTGGAATTTAACAAAATAAATTAGTGAAACAATACTTTTTTTCTTATTCTTCTTTTTGAATGAGGAATGTATTGGAGAAGAAGAAATTCAGGTATCACTAAAACGAAACGTTACAAATATATAAATTCATATATAAAATTGATTCTGTCCATTAATTGTGAGGTTTTTTGCAGCAATATTTAATAAAAAATGTATCTTAAATTTTTTTCTTTTTCTTTTTTTTTTTTTTGTGTGTGTGTGTGTGTGTGTGTGATAGAGATTTCGTTTTAATTTTTATGGCCATAATTTTTTTTCCTTGTACAGTAAAATTAGGCAATTTATCGAAATTATCATTATTATTGTTACCATTATAGCGATTATTATTATTATTATTATTATTATTATTATTAGTAGTAGTAGTAGTAGTAGTAGTAGTAGTAGTAGTAGTAGTAGTAATGTATTTATTTATTTATTTTAGTGGAGAATTAATATACAGTTTTAAGGATCTCGTTTCATTGCGTATGTCAACTAAAAGCCTATTATCTGGCTTAAAAAAATTATCATTTGCTTTTATTTTGCAGCACCAGAGTTCAAATTTGTCGGAATTTGATAATCATACTTTAAATTTGAAGATTGTTTTGTGACTTTCTATACAGATTACCTTTTTACATTACTTTTACGGATTGTTTAAGTAATAAAATAAAAAAAAAAACATATATATTGATCTAACTAAAGCCATTTATCTAACACAGTGATAGTGTTTTAAGAGACTAAATTTTGTAATGTTGTCAGTCCTGTAAAGGAAGTTACTAAATGGGTAATTACAATTAAGTTACACTTCATGTTAAGGGTTTTTCTAAAACTATGATTATGACACAATTCTAACATTATAACGTAAACACATTTTTTATTTTATTTATTTATTTCTTCTTATTATTATTATTATTTATCTAATTATTTTATCTTTATCTTTATCTTTATTCTTATTTTTTATTTATTTATTTACTTCTTTTGGTGCGAGGGGGATGTACAACGCATGAAATTTACGATCCATCTAATCTACAATAAAATCAAATGATGTATTTTATTTTTACTGTATTTTGTTTTACTGGGTTCGAATCCCGGATAAGGCATAGATGTGTTGTCCCTGTTAGGGGTAGCGATTACCGCCCACTGGTATTTCCTTCACAAATGGTCATCATTTCGGCGACCTCTCGGCCAATGCTTGTGGCATATGCGCCGCACCATTAGATTTTTTTTTTTTTTTTTTTTTTTTTTTTTTTTACTGTAAGAGAATTTTTATAATATGTATTTTCCGCAATTAGCATTTTTAAATAATTATTTTCTATAAAATGTTTTCATGAATTAAAAAAAAAAAAAAAAAAAAAAAAAAAAATATTACCATAAAATGCTAGTTCCAGAAAATATGCATTATATGAACCCTGTATAAAGGCCAAACGCTCGCTTTTTAGAAAAATTGTGTCAGTATGAATCTTGAGCCTATTTTTGACAACTTTTCATCGACAATATATTGCAGACATGAAGCAAAACTAAAAATATAACATGTACTGAATGGTCAAATTATTATGACAACCTGACACTTTCAGATGTTTTGTTAGTTATCTAAAAAATAACTGGATGAATCATCTTGAAATTTCAGGAGTGCGTTGAACACGTTAAACCTCATATACACCCCGCGACAAAAAGGTTTTTTTCTTTGATTTTTCATAAAATAACTTTATCTAAATTGTGCTTATTATTATTATTTATTATTATTATAAAATAACACTATTCCTGGACTAATTTTTGTTTTAAGACTAATTTAGAAAAGTTTTAAGACTAAAATTTTTCTAATTTAAGACTACACTCCGCGACAAAAAGATAGGAACAAAAAGGTTCTTTTCTTTAATTTTTCATAAAATAACATTATCTAAATTGTGCTGATCATTTATTATCATAACAAAATATTATCATATCAAAAACATATTAAATATTTGAATCATATTCAAAATATTCATATTCAAAATAATTATATTCAAAAATTTAAAAAAAAAAAAAAAAACCTTTGTTCCTATCTTTTTGTCGCGCTGTCTAGTCTTAATTAGAAAAATTTTAGTCTTAAAATTTTTCTAAATTAGTCTTAAAACAAAAATTACTCCAGGAATAGTGTTATTTTATAATAATAATAAATGATAAGCACAATTTAGATAACGTCATTTTATGAAAAATCAAAGAAAAACCCTTTGTACCTATCTTTTTGTTGCGGGATGTATTTCAATGAAAGTTTTGCATCGAGAGAAAAGTAGGGTCCAGTAAAAAATTAAATAAAAATGAAAATGTTTGAAATCAACCTGTAAAAACTAATGCTTGAAATTCGTTCTGGCTGCCGCATGCGATTAAAAGGCTTCTTCTTATTACCGGCATAAATTTCTGTGAGTCTTCAACATATATTCATGGAGATATAGCGCTTTCTTTAAAATTTGCTGTTTTTTTTTTTTTTTATTATTATTATATTGTATTGAACTTACGGTATTGAACCGAGCAAAGCCGTTTTTAGGAAACTAAACATACTTCATTAGACACAGCATACTGCAATCAGGATGCAAAAATGTTAAATAGCGAACGAAATATAAGCATTTTTACTAAATAATGTTTAACTACGCATGCGAAAGCTTTATGAAATTTAATTTTCATAATTTAGTAGCAAAAATTATCAATCAACTGATATGAAAACTTCAAACAAACATCGTGTAAATTGAAAAGGTTGTGTGCAATAGAATGAACTGGCATTCAACTCCTCTCAAAAAAAAAAAAAAAAAAAAAAAAAAAGGCAAACTATAAGGAGTTTTACTCACATTTTTATTTTGATTCAGTCAATGGTAATGTAGTGTTCGTTGAATGTAAATAAATATTGACGAATCCCCCTTGTCGTTTCTTTTATTTTGAAACTGAAATCCAGTGGATTTTATCGCTTACAACTTTTTGAATTGGTACGATATTTGTTTGGGGTTTTTTATAAGAAGCTTAATACTTTGGACTATTAAATTATGCAAATGAAATTTAGTTAAAGCTTGCGCAGAACATGCATTTAAAAATTTTTTAATGAAATTGGTCATATTTCCATAGACATTTAATATTTGTGCATTCTGATTGCAGTATGCAGTATCTAATGTAATATATGAAGTTTTCTAAAAATGTCTTCTTTTTGGATTTAATACCGAATGTTATAATTAGAAAAAGAGGCAATTTTTTAAAGAAAGTGCTATATTTCCATGAATACATATATGCGGTAGCCTTATTCACACAGATAACTAAAAAAAAAAAAAAAAAAAAAAAATCTCTTACGCACATGCTACAGCCAAAATGCATTTCAAGCATCAGATTTTACAGGGTGATCGCAAATATTTTCTTTCTTCATTAATTTTTTACTGGTTCCCCGTCTTGCTTACGCGGGAAAAATTTCACTGAAATACATCTTAAAGTTTCAAGATGATCCTTCAGTACTTTTTTGAGATGATTGAGTACACGTCTGAAAGTGTCATGTGGTCATAATAATTTGGCCGTTCAGTGTATTAGAGAAAAACGAAAATCATCTTTTGGTTATAAATTATTTTGATCATAAGTCAATAAATTTTGTCCATTACCGGCTTAAAATAATCTCTTAATGCGTCGAAAATTTTTCAAGTTAATAAATTTTTTCTTCTTCTTTTTGTTTCTTCTCCCCCCCCCCCCCCTCCTTTTTTTATGTATTGTTTTTCTTAAGAACATCCATATTTAAAAAACCGAAAACAAATATCCCAGGCCTTTGTTTTACATAATTATTATGCTTTAAAATAGGAACTCATTACTATTATTTAAAAGTAGGAATTGTACACTTTTAAAAATTTAGTACCACAATAAACTAAATTAAATTTTCGTGTCTCACTATGTGGAGGGAATCTAAAGATCATGACGGAAAAAATTTTGTGATTTTATGCCTTAAATAAATCATAAAATGACCTGTCGACCAAAATTTGATAATTTGAAATAGAAATATTGATTAAATACAGTACTGTCTGTTTGGGATTTCCCTCCGATTTTATTCGCTGCCTAATTAAGGAATTTAAACGGGGCAGCTTTCTTGAATCGTTCGGAGCTCGGGCAACCGACCACTTTTCTGAAATCAGGCTTCAAGTTAACCAAGGTATCGCATCTCAAACTGTGATTCAAATTTCACTGAATCACGATGGAAACATTGCAGTTAATCCGATACGTTTTTTACTTGTACTGTAATAAGTATATTATTAGTTTTATTATTCTTTTATTTTGAAATTATTCCTGGAATTTTAAAAACATTTCTCTTGTTAATTAATCTGTTGTTAGCTTCCTAACCCTACATTAATGACAGTTTGATAAGGAATGCGAAAACCACTTTTTTGTTGTAACAAAAGTGTCCAAAACTTAATTTGTACAGTAGTATCTGCATGTCATAAAAGTAACATGCCGCTGTTTTTTTTTTTTTTTTTTTTTTTTTTCTGAATATTTCGTCGACTCTTTGGTTCTTATAACAAGCATTCATTAAAAAAGTTAACAAGTTTCCGAACGCATTAGGAAAAAAAAAATAACAAATGGGAATCAACATTGTAAAAGTACAATTAAACATGAAAACTAACGAAGCTGTTAGTTTTCGATATATTTCTTACTGGGGTAAACGGTACTTATCTAAAAAAATAAAATAAGTAGAAGCTATCGAATTATTTCTTCTGATAATCTATTAAAAATTTCTCTTCTTATTGAATATATATATATTTCCAAATTCGACATTGAAAAAAATATTATTAAAATCTAAGTATATCCAAATTTGAATTTGTCTCCTTACTTGCTAACTGAAAATAATTTTACACATAAAATTGAAAGTTTTAACATCTTGATTTTTAATTTTGTTTTTCATTTGATACAAAAATGCATTGTTAAACATATACGAAAGATTTTAACTTTGCCCTCAAATTAATTTTTTTAACTACCTGAACAAAATCGTAATAATTAAGGGAACATGTAGATGTTAAATAAGCAGGATGAATATATATATTTTTTTCTTTTATTGCATTTGCAAAAACTTTAGTACAAATTCTACCGAATCATTTATAATAAGAGTAATTTAATACAACATTGATAATTCCAATATCAGGATTACTTAATTAAATACAGGATGGAACCTTTGTAAGACAATTTCGAAAATAATTGTTGCAATGTTCTGAAAAGTTGAATTTAGGGTAGTTCAAACAACATATAATAATTAAAAGATTTATTATATCAAATAAAGCAATTAAAATAGATTTTTTTTTTATTATAGAAGATAACGCCTTACATCAAGCAAAAATTAATATTATTACGAATCGGTTTTGGTAACCATATTTTTTCTCAGCTGTTATTTTTAAGTTCCTCCCTCGTTCCATTACCATTTACTTCTGATTTCAAATCCTGTTTTTTCAACTCAGGAAAACAGGAGGGGGATGAGCCCTTTACATTAATCGCTGCCCAAAATGGATTTTTTTTTCTCACCTTTCGCTGTTTTACCCTTTAAAAAGTCGCTGCTTTTCAGTTGGTTCAATCATAGATTTTTATTCCCCTTTCAATGATTTTTTATATTTTAATCTATCCGTTGTTCCACTCCAGCAAGCTTTTTTTTTTTTTTCTTTTCCTTCTAAATGCAGCTAGCAAGACTTTATATATATATATATATATATAACTTCATAATAAAATATTTTTCCGAAATTCCCCACTTTTTTCCATAAAAGAGAATTTTCTATTTTCTTCTACTACTGTAGACCACTGTGATACAAGTTTATTTCATTAAAAGGAAGTCTCCCCTTGCTACGTGAAGTGTAGTTGCTACTACATCAACAAACAAACCTACATTTTGATGTTATTTGCTTACATTAATCTGTTATTAGCAGGGGATCGTACTCTCCGCCCTTTTTTCAGGACACTCTCATGAAGAAATTTTTTTTTAATTTATTGCTACCACTATTTTTATAAAATAATCTCTAGCTTGTATAATCAAGGCACATTACTATAAATATACCAGAAGTATTTCTGCAGGAAGTTAGTGGTGGCAAAAAGGGCGGACATTTCTTATGTCTGAGGGTGTCCTGAAAAAAGGGCGGAGAGTACGACCCCTGTATTAGTGTTTCAAAAAGATTTCTTAATTCACTAAAAGTTTAAAATAATCATGAAAAGTAATATTTAGCTAAATTGTACACATTTACAAAAATTTTTTGCTTTTAACGTAATATATATATATATATATATATATATACAATAACAATTTCTTAAAACAAAATATGCAATTCAAAAGTATTACTTTACTAAAGCTAATTTTAAGAAAATAATTAAAAACACTAAACACTTCTATTCTTTCTTTCTTTTTTTTTTTTTTTTTTTTAATTAAAGTAATCTTGCGTGGAGAAAGGCCTATTAAAATTAAGGATTTAGCTCGCTTTTTTTTTTCTGTATTAGGTTGTGATTTTGCATAACACTTCTTTTAAGAGTGATCTTTTTTTTTTTTATCCTGCTTAAGAACACGTAAACTTGTGACATACTTACCAGATTTATGTTTAAACAAAGACATACAAAATTTACTGATATTACAATTGAAATTATTAAAAATCTATAAATGTCTTCCATTGTTCTCTAACTGGAGAACATATTTAAAACACAACTAAATGTCCTATTGTCTCCCATGAATGCCTAGATTAACACCTTTCCATAAATGGGCGTCGCCTCAAATTCAAATTTTGTGCAAATTTTCTTGAAATTATTTTACATTTGTACAAAAATGAGGAAATATCCAACCACTTTATAGATATTTGAATTTGAAAATTTGAAAATTTCATGTATTAAAGGAGAAGATAATCTCAAAATGTATCAAAAAAGGAACAAATTTGGACCGAAAATTAGCTCAAAATACTAATATAATATATATATGTGTGTGTGTGTGTGTGTGTTTCTAAAATTCTTTTGATTTTATAAGGCAGTGAAAAATATTCGATTTTAAATTGTATGAGTTTAAAAACCTACATTTTTCAAGTGTTCGCGTGAAAATTCACTTATAAAAGTGTATTAGAAATTACATGTTTTGGATAGAAATCTTTTTTAGCACACATACCTAATGATATACTGAGGAAAAAAAAATAAAAATTTCTGTACATTTAAATCCGAGTATGGGATTATTTTATCTTTTGACACCACAATGTACTCCAAAAATAGGAGAGTTAGAAAGTATTTGCGTAAGAGCATGCTTTCAAAATTATATCAAAATAAATATTTTGAATATTAGATCAACTTTAATAGCAATTGCGTTAAACACAAATATCCAATAAAATACAAGGAAGAAAGAAGGAGAAAAATTTTTAAATTCTGCATTTTCGAGTATAAGACTCTTTTATCCTATTTTATACCACAAGGTGCTATAAAAAGAAGGATTTCAACTTTCAGATAAACATCTCGTATTACGTCGTGATTACAATTCAAAAGGATTGCACGTTGAAGAAAGTTTCAAACTCCTGCTCTAGACGTTAATTTGCATTTCTACTCAACTTTGCTCCATTAGTGGGAGATCAAACTAATTCAGAACTCATGAGCGACGCAGCACAAAAGGCAAGCAAACGCACAATGCTCTCTCTCTGCGTGTGTATGTGTGTGTATGTGAGTATAGACCGCGCACGTCGTGTGTGCTCGCTTGTACAAAGAACGACGGGGGTGCGAAAGCCTATTACAAATTTTCATTAGCCCGCGGAAATTTAATTACGCGTCGCGGTTCCATTGAAGGGGAACGTGCGCTAATCGAGGTCTGGGCCACCCCGCATTGTGCGCCCCCTCTAAAATTAGGCGGGTGTTACCCGGAAAACGAAGATTAGTGCAGTTATTGTGTTTTTTTATTTTTTTCCCGTGTCCACACATTTCTCCAAGGATATTTTAATAACTTCGTCGTGGAGGGAAAGGAGAAATTTGGTTCGTAAAGGAAAGGAGAAAGTTACTTGGCAGAGGAAATGCTTAATCAGACTTCTTATAAGGTGAGAAAAGCCGTATTTTCCTAAGTTTGCAGGACGGAAAGGTGGCATGTGGTGAAGAGAGAGAGAGTTTTAAATAATAATGAGTGAATGAATAGAGAAACTGGCTTGGGAATTTCAAATTGCTTATATTCCCATGTTATCATCTGGCGAGGAGAGTTGTGATGAGGTATTTTGGAGGGAGAAGCGGGTTAGAATGCATTTTTCAGTTAATACAATAATTCAATTATTAATTAATGGTACTAATGCCTATCACATTTTTTAAAAGAAGGAGGTATCTGAAAGCTTCGGTCTCCTCCTTTTAATTCTGTCATGAAACTCAGGCGTTTAATATTGTTCTCCTTTTCATTTACATTACAATAATTTTCGATTATTTCCAGACTATTTTAAATTTGAATTGAGAAAACTAGTTTATTAAGATATCTTAAACTTAATTATGTTGTGAGCATAGTTTAATTCTTTATTATTAAATTTTAAATATTTTTTCCCCTTTCTCTTCTACATCCCCCACTCCCCCCCCCCCCCCCCCACTTATAGCTGCATGATTATGTTGTTTTAGTCTAAAAAGTATATTTAAACTTTTATGTATTATCTCACTAAGCTAGTTTCATATTTTTCAAAAAGATTTAATTTTCAAATAAAAACATTTTTAATAATTAAGCATTTACATATTAGTTTGTTCTTCAATGGGGGTAATTTTTTAACAGACATAATTTGGCATATAATGGATTTTATTTTATTTTTTCCCCTTTGGTTCGGGCAGAGGAGGGAGTGTTAGGGGATTTTGCTCTATTAATAATTATACGAACACTTTTGAATAACAAAACTGATATTTTTCAGAAGAAAATAATAACACAGGTCTGCGATGGGATTTTTTTCTTCAAGTTGGTGGTTTTTTTTTTCTGGTGCATTTTTGAATACTGATTAAAGAAATTCTATTAAATGATTCCATCATGTACAATTTAGAGTAGTCAAAAACGATGGAGTGTTGACATGTTCACAGATTAATGTTGAATTCTGTATAGAGAATCCCCCCCCCCCTCCTCAAGGCCCATAAACAATGCACAACAGAAAAGGTTCTAAAGGGAGTTTTCGATGCAAAGAAACACATTTAAACGATAATGTGTAAATAATATGCTATTTTAATGTATTATATATATATAAATAGTTTCGAATTCATTATAGCATCTGTGTGAATTCTTCCGATCTTCTACTTTATGAAAAACCCTCATGTGATAGGAAGTAAAGACAAGCATTTCTGAATTCAATGTACCAAAACACATTAGAGACACCCAATGCAGTAAAAGAAAGAAAAAAGGAAATATTGAAAAGTACGATTTTCTAGACCTGCTTAATTTTACAAAGTATCAATATCTTGTTAAATTAGTAAATATGAGCATTTTCAAATGCAATAAAGCTTTTGCAAAAAAATATTTTTACACACCTCATAAACGTATTAAAACGAAATAAATAGAGAGAAACCTTTTAAGTTGGGCAACTACGATTCTAGAAGAAAGTTTCCAAGTGAGAGAGTTGTCCAACTTATAAGGGTGCTTACATTTTTGGATTTTATTAAACTGTATCTATGCATACATTTTAAGTTTTAACAACGTGTAAATATAAAACAATTAAGTATTTACGATTTATGTACAAAAAATTAGTTAGTTTGCCAATTTAAGATCTAAATTTAAACTGGTATGTTGTTGCCATTATAATACTTTGTTCTATAACTTTCTATATAACAACGCCACTTACCAGTTAACATGCAGAAAAATTTAATTAACATAGCTTCTCACAATAAAATTTTACACATGCATTTTGGTACAAGTTCAGCCAACAGCTGCTGAAATACTCATATGGAAAATCACAGAATGAGAGTAAAAGCACCACCACCTGTTGGTTGATATACACCCAAATTAAGCTAACATTCATTTTCATAATGACCTTCTCACTGTTTGGTGAATTTATTCGCTATAGAAACTGAGATATAATGTTTTACGTGAACGAGGAAAACTTCAACATAGCAACGTCACCTCCCGCTTATATACACCCAAAGTAAATCAACATCGTTTTTCGTTTTTCACTGTAGATACTCACATGTTAAGTTAAATGCAATTATACACTCAAATGAAAAGTCAGTAGATAAAATAAAATGGACAAATTATAAATAAAAACAAACCCTAACAAATTAAAATGTGTTGTCCAATGCCCATTTTAAAACAAAGTCAAAACATGCCTGTAGGATCTCTACTGCATATTTCCTGAAGTTCTGATTAAAAACAAAAGACAGAGACAAGGGGTGTAATTCAATATTTTAAGAAAGGCTTGTATTATGCGCTAAATTGCAGTAATTTGTGAATATTTCAACTAGTAAAAAGAAATATTTTTTACAAGGTAAGATAGAGACGAATATATTGTCACAAGAAACTTTTTTTTTTTTTTTAGTAGCTATTTGCAGTATTTCTGCGATTTATAAGTAAAATTTCTTAAAAAAAAGGTGAGAAAGTGGAAGTTTTATTTCGTTTTTCCTATCTCATCTGTTAAAAGTGTCCAATTTAGAGCAGTATTTAAATGTCGAACTTGCAAATTAAATAGGCATCCAACTTATAAAGGTTGAACATAAGATTAATCCTATGGACACATTCCGTTTCGTTAAAAACTGTCCAACTTGAGGGGTTTCACTGTATTGCCCTATTAGGATTTTTAATCCATAATCTGCATAAATGAACTTAAATTTTTGATACGGCAAGGATCTAAAGAGAGGGAATTACAACATAATAATAGATAATCGAACTTCATTTGAATTCATAAGTTCCATTTTAAAAATTCAGTCGAAATAATATTTGAAAGGGAAAAAAATGTTTTCTATAGTGTCAAATAATAATATGTGGCCTCTCTACCTCTTACAAAATCCCCGTCTTCGGCAGGCAATCCATATCTCTAAGAGGAGATTAGCTAATAGAATTACTTATTACGTAATACAGTGGAGCACCTTTTATACGTTTCTCATTTATACGTTTTTCTCATTTATACGTTTTTTGACTTTGGTCCCAAATCATTCCATTAAATTCTAATGTTAAAATATTTCATTTATACGACACAAGTAAATTCTTAATTTCACTTATACGTTTTTTTTCTCCTTGTAGACTCCCAAGTTTGAGTTTCCTTCCAGAATTAAAAAAAAAGAAAAAAATATGAATGCTCTTTATGTTTTATTCTTATTTTTTCTTAGAACTATGGTAACAAAGTGCGGCTATAGAACAAAGTGCGATTTGCATCGATAGCCCGGGGGAAGGGGGTTAGAGAAATTTTCAGAGATAAGCAGTTGGCGACTGGGTTGAATGGTAGGTATACAAGTAGCCGGTGACTACTTGAAGACCTCCCACTTCTCTTTTAATTGATTCCAGGAATGGAGTATAAAACGAAAAAAGCCCACAACTTTATAGGCATTTTGTAAACTTGAAGATTTATCACTCACTTCCGTTGAGCAACTTAGAAGATTTTCTTATCATGTTTATTTGACATTACGATTGGAGAAACATTTTTTTTTTCTTTCCTTCCTTTTAATCGTTTACAAAAATGTCTTCTTCGTTTAGAGAACAAAAGGCTTTGTCTTTAAAGGTTAAAATCGAAAATCCATAATCTGCATAAATGAACTTAAATTTTTGATACGGCAAGGATCTAAAGAGAGGGAATTACAACATAATAATAGATAATCGAACTTCATTTGAATTCATAAGTTCCATTTTAAAAATTCAGTCGAAATAATATTTGAAAGGGAAAAAAATGTTTTCTATAGTGTCAAATAATAATATGTGGCCTCTCTACCTCTTACAAAATCCCCGTCTTCGGCAGGCAATCCATATCTCTAAGAGGAGATTAGCTAATAGAATTACTTATTACGTAATGTATATTTTAATACCGTTTTCTCATTCAGGAAATTTACAACTGTTAAATTATTATTATTATTTTTTAATTCTTTTTTTAACTTTTAATATTTCATTTTTAAGCTATAAAGTGAAGAAACGAAAGGAAAAAAGAGTGAAGGAAGGAAGAAAAACAAAAACAAAAAAGAAGTACTTATATATATATATATATATATATATATATATATATTTTTTTTTTTTTTTTTTTGTGTGTGCTGTTGTTGTTGTTGTTACGGAACCCGGGAGGAAGGCCCGGGTTCGATTTCCGGCTCTGGTATTTTTCACATAGTTGGTATAAAAATCAGCCTTCCACTCCAAATTATCTAAAATGAATTAAGGTTGATGATTAAAGAATTTCTAAATTAGAAGTACTTATAGTGTAATTGTCGCATTTTTTAACTCTAAAATAAAATATTATAATTTCTAAAAATCAATTTTTTGAAACAAGAACAAATTTAAACGGTCGTGAATTTTCTGAATATAAAATCGGGATTAAAGAAATATATATATTGTTTAATGATTAATTCTGGGAGCAAATTTCCCTTAATATAAAATAAGAATTCGTTGACGGCGACGATAGGTCGAGTCCCCTTTAGTACGCTTAATTGTGTTCAGGCTTCCCAACATTACAAATATTACAATCATGTAATACAACATGATTATTTACTTCAGGATATTTTTATATCCTCAACCATGTATTCAAATGAAACAACCACTCCTCTATTCAACTTTTGAAATACAATTTGTAACAGAACTCATCTTTACTCAACGAATCCACGGGGAGGGAGCCTGAATATAATTCAGAGTCAAATCTGAATTGTTACAAACAAACAGGGATGAAAGTTTCGTCACCTGAAAACAAAGAGATCTCCGGAACACGCGACTCCGGGGGGCAACTAATGGGCACCCCGCTGCCTCCCTATTAGAGAAAGGGGAACCTCGAGCAGATTGTAGATGTATTGTGTGTTATGATAGAGAATAAAATTCTGTCTTAAAAAAATAAATAATAGGTGGATACAAGTTAATGTAACAGTGAATTATTTGATACTTTTCTTTTTACATTCTTTCTTTCTTTCATCCTTTCTTTTGCAATTTATTTAAGTCTGTTTGTCATGAAATATGTTTTTCTGGATATTTAAATTATTTTTTATTAAAAAAAAAAAAAGAAAGAAAGAAGAAAGAAAGAAGCTTGTCAAGTTTCCTGATTTAAGTAGTTATTAAGCAAAATCCGTTTCTTAAGTTTCTTTAATATGCTACCATTGTCATAGTATCATATAAAACAATTACGACAAAATTAAAAAATAAAATAAAATAAAAGTATTATTTTTAAAATTAGTTGTAAAAATAACAATTTTTAAAAATGTTTAGAAAAATGTTATTTTGAAATTTTGCAGTTTATTTTATAGGTAAATTGAGTGTATAAAATCTGTTACTTACTTTTTATCTTTAAGCTTATAGATTTTACAGAAATATATCTATATTTGCATACAATGACACAATATACACCCTTGATTAAGTATTGATTATTGATATGCTTTCACACATTTTTTGATTTTGTCTATTTTTCTTTGCTACTGGCACTTTTACTTGTTTATGGAAACAAGGAACGTTGTAATTAACTATATTTGTTTTAAATTCTATCGCTTCTCAAAATATGTACTACCACGGAATGTATTAGTTTTATGCACGAAGTATGCATGTTTTAGTGAATAAAAATTAATCCTAGAGATATGCAGAAAATAATACAAAATAATGACAAATCTAAAATGCTCCATACGAATTCGAAATATCATTCTAAATCTCCATTTTTTTTTTTTTAATGCTTTTTTATGTGTTACTGAACATCTGTGTATTTATTTGTTTTATACCTCAATTATATAAACAGTTACAAAAAAAAAAAAAAAAAAAAGTACAAAATTTTAATTTTTCCTGAATTTTTGTCTTGCGATCAAATTTGAGAGTTTGTAATAAAGGTAATAATTTCTTGATTTCAAAATGAGTGCCCAGTTTTGTGACAAATACACATATTAGGCGAGGCATAGCAAACCCTCGACGATAGCTTCAGGGCCCCAAGCCCAACACCTTCTCGAGCATCGACTACTTTTTCTAGTGAACTTCGACCTCTTATTTCTTCCGGTGTTAGATTTTTTTTTTTTCTTTTTTCTTCTTTTCCCAACACATCTGTGATTGTGAGTTTTTTTTTTTTTTTTTCGTTTTCATCCCTTGTTTTTCTCTACGGATTTTTACCGTTTTCTCCTCGTTTTTTTTTTTTTTTTTTTTTTTTTTTTTTCCATTCTAAAGTGCAGTGTATGGAAAATACAAACATACTAACATTCATACAAATTTTCTGAAAGCATTGGATAAAAACAAAGATAAATTAACATGGAATATTTATTATAAGTAACTGGTTATTCCCAAAATTTGGTACCTAAGAAAAATAAATTTAAAGTTTAAAATTTTGTAAAACCTTTTAAATAATGTTTGAGAAACTGTTGAATGATGTTATTTTAAAAGTATTGTATAACGCCATATACTTTTAATAACTAGCTGGATATTTTTAATTGCATCGATTTTGACAGTTTTCCCTTTGTCCCCTCAAAGGTAATAAGCTTTAGTATTGTATATGTGTCGCATTAAATCATTTGTATTTCACATACATATAATAATAATCAGAAATATATTTTGTTTAATTAATAATAAAAAGTTTCTTGTTTGAGATGCCGAATTTCCTTAATGAACATATTCATTATAAATACATAATACTTCAAGCTGTTTCCTCCAAGATTTTGTGAAAAGGTTACAGGCAATGCCATACACACATGCTTCTAATATCTTGTGCATTTCGAGAACTATTTTGATAATTTTCATGCAAAATAGAAAGTTAAATTCTAACTAAGCGAATTCACATTTTATTATATTTTTAAAGCTGATTATTTTCCCGTGTGAATTTTTTTTAAGCTATCGGAGATTTTCTGTAAATATTAATTCAAACAATGTTATACTAAACAATTATTCTACTAAAATGCAATTAAAATATCCTAAGCTATATGAACAGAAAAGAAGCATTACATTTAATTAAAATCCATCCTTTCATACTTCATTACGCAATTCCCAAATTGCCTTAGTTACCTGACACAACAACAAATACGACTGAAGTATTTTTCCTAATTAATTCTACACTATTAGAAAAACTGGCAGAGTTCTTTTCATCTCAGTTCACACGCACAACGTATATCCTCCACGCTCCCTTTTCCCACCTGCAAAAACATCAATGAAGTCATTGTCCACTCTCCACTCTGACTTATGTTCTTCTAATTAAAAACGGCCACAGTATTAAAGCCACACACCATTACGTATGCACTCAGGATAGCCGCCAGCCATTTAGGGTAATTGCGGCGCCCCCCTTTGAAAGTCTCTGGAGGCCCTCGGGCTCATCACGCTAATCGTGGGTGGGGCCCCCGTAACATTTCCACGGGGCCCCTCTCTTTTCAATTATGTACAGGTGATGTCTTGGCGCTATGTAAGTAGCCATGACACTAACACGTCCATTTCAATCGAGTATAATGAATGGTCGACCATGAACAGTTATGGATAGCTCAAATGAGTGATTGAATAAAGTATTATTCTTTTTTATTTAATAAAAATTCTATTATGTCTTTAAAACTCTGGACGAAAACCAACATGGTCTTACTAGGCCGTGTATTAAAGTAATTGGTTGCTAATATGTGTTGTAGATATTGATTTGCTCATCTGACTGTTGTTCCCTGTGGATTCTTTTATTTTTGTACAAGATTAGGTTTTGAGTGTCTTTTCACATTATCGTTATTAATGTAAAGGAAAGTCAATCTTTAACTAATTATATGAGTAGAGGTTTTGATTCTAATGAATAGAATAAGTTTTTATTGTTACCTTTCTTCCTTCATAATTTTAACTGATAAATGATTGTGCAACTATTAAGAAAAGCTAATAACGAGTCAGTTTAAAGAGTAACTTGTAAAACTAACTGAAAATCGATCTGTTATATTTTTGATCGTTTGAAAAATACTGAAATAGAAAAGTCTTGGTTAACTTGTATAAGGCATTTAAAAATTAAAATAATTGATTGTCGCTTTTACAGCAGTCGTTGGCATAACAAACATAACTTCTATAAATTAACGTATATTTAAGTTGTTGAAGTATTTAATTGATTTCCTCTTTTGACCATTGATCCCTATTCCTATTTTAATAGGTGTGTACATAAAAAAATTTCTGTTCAAACAACAAAAATTCCGTTGGATCAGCTTAATTTAATTAAATTAATTAATTAATTAATTTTCGTCATTGTTGTTGACAAAGCCTCAACAAATATTTTGTAATTAGAATCGGAAGGAGCACATTGATAGCTCATTGGTTGCTCACAGACAGATCTATAATTTAGCTTGTAGGACAAGATCCAGGGACAGTGACACTTATTTCAACCATATTCTTCTTGGTAGCATATGGTTGTAGCTAGTTGGTTTTATAAACTGTAAAAAATTAGTTTTAAACTGACAAAACAAATCTATACAATCAGACAATAAAATAAATTTGGTTTTCCCAATAAAATATTTTTCCAATACTTATCAGTATTTAAGAAATCCATTATCTAGAAAGCTTTTTGAAAAAGATTGGTACTAGCTCTTATAAAATCTAGAACGTTAATTGTTCATTTATGGGATACTAAAATAATTTTTCCGCATTATTTTCTCATCAAATTTTAATAGCTATTTCATGATAAATGTCACGTCAAAGTAAATAATAATAATAATAATAATAATAATAATAATAATAATAATAATAAACTGGTGTGTCAATCACACGACTTTCTCTTATCCTGCATATTAATAAATATAGATTGCGGATTAAGTTGTAAGATCAATAAGATAAGATAATATTCAATCTACTTTAAAAACAATCTAAAGTAGGTTTAGGAACAGTTTTATTTGACATTTAATTCTGTGTGAAGGGACCTACCGCCTCCTTTCAAACCCCCTGAAACTTCAATTAGAGTACGTTTATTTAAAATAAATTAATAAGTAAATAAATTAAATTAAAAAGCAATCAAGGCTGACATTAATTTGCTTTCAAATTGGCCGATTTTTATCAAATTTTTCAAGTGGTAACCTAATATGAACTTCAAAATACCAAATTTGAATTGCCTGCAGTTCTTTGTGTTTAAGTTAAGCTGATAACATGTATACATACAGATCAACTGCTGAAAATTAGACTTTTGTATTCAGGACACTACAAAACGTGATATTATAGAAAAAAGAAGAGTTGAAAATAGAACTTCAAAAAATACTTTGTTTACAGTATGGCTTATGAAAAGTTAATTTTCCTTCCTTCCGTATTCGTCGACATAATAAAATATAGCAAAACACTTCCATCAATTACATTCAATAGAAAAGAACGTTTAGTTTAATTTTGGGTAGCCCTGCATATTGCCTATAAATTATATGCACGTCTTATGTGAAAAACACCTAACACAAAATGAAATACTCTTCCATCAATTTCCACGTATAGCCCCAATATATCCAAATACTTTCGGTAGCCCTATAAACGAATGATGAATGATTTCCATACCACAATCTACATATAACATGATTTTATTCATATAAAAAATGTTCAATCCGTTTTGTTTAAGGCAGCCTAGGATAGGGTGATGCAGGAGTGCACACTTTCACTATTTCATTTTATAGAAATAAAGAAAGATATGTTGAGGATATTATACTTTATTTGTTATCTTTGGTTAGCTATTGTAAATAATGGAAGTTGCCTAAATGCACACTCTTGCGCTGCCAGTATGGAGAAGAGTGTGCATCATTTACAGACGTCCCATTTATAGTAATCATCACGTAGTGACCATGACCTAAGTAACTGTGCAATGCATTTTTCGTGTCCCGAGTCACTAGTCAAATGAACTTCTTCTATTACACTTGAATCCATATATTTTTGTCGCTGTTATTTGTATTTTTCTTAATATTCTGCAAAAGTATATTTTTATAAACATAAATATAATTGTGAGCAAGGTAAACAAACTAAATTAAAGAATATATGTAAAATGATTTTACAAAACGATATGTTGAAAGAGTTGGTGTGCACTCTTGCACAATTTGATGCTGCGCACTCTTGTACTTCTTTGATTAAACAACTTTGAAAGGTCACTATTGCCACCTATTGAGAGAAATGTCCAAATCACTCAGACAACAAATAGTTCAAAAGTAGCCTAACTAAATTAAACAGAAAAAATTAGCTTGCTTTTTTAATGTGTATTACAATCCTGCTTATAAAAATTCTTAGTATTACATCTCAGTGGTCAAAATCACCTTTCCTTATTAATTATTTGAAAATTAAAATAAAACATGAAGACCTTTTTTGACAGTGCATTTAACATATGAACTGAGCTTGACAACTGAAGCTAACTGCAAAACAGTGCTCTGTGATTGTGTATTGGCACTGCGTATTCTTATATACTGCGCACTATGGCACCACCCTATACCTTATAGATGTTACTCTGTACTTACCAGAAATTCTCTTGGATGTCCCTGTACACGAACCATTTGTTTGATCTCAGCGAAAACTTTAATGGAGCATCACTATATGATACACATTTAGAATGCCGAGTTTGGACTCCCCGCTACTATTTGTCAGATATGCTGAAAAAAGACAGACACACAGACTAACCGCTAAAAGCAAGATTTTCGGATTTGAGGGACTTCAAAATGCGTAAATATAAGAAAAACTCAATTTAAAAAATTTGACCCAAAGGCAATACTTTCTCTGGTGTTGTTGTTGCCAGTCCCCATTTGTCAGCAGGGCTAAATAAATTCTATGACACCAGCAACTATGATCATATCAAGTACATACAGCGGATCCTCATAGAGATCTAGTTAGGTTAAGACAGTGGAGGATATGGTCAGGCGTAGGGTGTCTAGATAAAAGAATAGTAATATAGGCACCCTAGTCAGGCGTAGCCTGGCAAGTAGCACACTTAGAGCATATAGGGGAAATTACTTTCTCTACGATATATATGGGTAAGAGAAAGTAAAAAGCTAATAATGACGAAATATTTTTACAAATCAATTATCAAAAATGAAAAAACTGAATAATAATAATAATAATAATAATAATAATAATAATAATTATAAACAAAATTTCAGACTTTTGGAAATACTTTTTTTTTTTTTTTACAATTAAATATATTTAGTATAATTTGCATTTGTTGGACAACTTCAGAATTAGAACTTTCAAAATCAGAAAATTTTTATATTTTGAATTTTTTTATATATTTACATATTTTTGAAGTTTTGAATTCAGCATTTAAAATATATTTCAGCTGAAATTAAAATATTTCATTTATTCTTAGATTTAAATGTTCGTCCATTTTACGAGAAAATAAAAATTGTAATTAAAAGGGGGGAAAAATGACAATTAAATATTTAAAAGTAATTTCTAATGAAAAATCGGTGATATTATTTTAAACGGCTGCATTTTTTCTCTAATACTTTAGCAACTTATGACGTATTTGTGTAGGTAACGGATTGAACATTTAGATGTGTTTAAAAGAACCGTTACTTAAATAAGACATTTTGTTTTTGGGTTAAAATTATGTTCATACATAGTATACAAAAGTACAAATGGTTTCAGAAAGAGAAATAAATAAGTTAAAATTATAAATACATTTCGAAAAAAAAAAAAAAAAAAAAAAAGAAGAAGAAGAAGAAATCGGCTACATATTGATTAAATATCAATTAACATTTCCACTACCTAGACAAGATATACATAGAAGATTTAATATGAATCAATTAAAATGTACAATTGATTATGAACTTTGAAAATTCCATTTTTGAAAAGTTGTAATCAAGTTAGTTACATGCTACAGAAAACCAAATAAAATAAAATTCTTAAATTAATAGCGAACTAGATCAATTTAATCTTTTTTTTATGCATAAAAATAGTAGAACTTAAATATATGTGTAGAAAATGGGGAATTTTGTTTTGCTTTAGTCACCTGTTCATTTACATGTATAATAATAATGCATCATTGCAATGATGAAACACCAGGAAGGAATGTATGAATTAATAAACAAAGAACAACATATGGAAATGAATTCTTATGCAATACAAAAGATATTTAAAAATTGAATATGTGTCATAAATATTGGTAGATGAGATCGTATATAGCAAATATGATCAGAATAACAGAAAAAAAAATAATAATAAACGAAATGTTATTTTTATTTTATATTATTTATTGTATAGATATATTTTAACAAAGAGGTTAATTATAAAAATCGAGGGTTAATTTAAAAAAACAAAAACGTACAGAACAACCCAAATTCATCATATTATAATAGAATTAAATATAATGGTAAAAAAAAAAAAAAAAAAAAAAAATATTAATAAGATTATTAGGATTGAATAGAAATACACCAATGGATAATGCGCAAAAACAGCAGAAATCCATGTATATAACACAGTAAACTGATTTAATTTGCCAAAATATTGCCCAAACTTGGGTTATGCCGCTTAAAAACAGACATAAAAGTTACCAATATGTAGATATCACTAAGAAAGAAGTTATTTTCGAAATGAATATAATTAACACAGAATTGCAATGATAAAAGACTTTCAAATTAATAGCTCAATAGCAGCATGTTTAACTTGAATGTCTTATATATAAATATAAATCATATATCATATAAATACATTTATCATTTTTTTATTTTTAACATTTACATTTTTTATTACAATATCACATAAATACATTTTTCTTCTTTATCTAAAATTGAAGGTAATATATATATATATATATATATATATATGTTACCTTCAATATATGTATATTCATTTATATATATTCATATATATATATTCATTTTAATATAGATGCTCAGAAAAATTAAAACTTCAACAAAATTTTATTTTGCCGATTCAATACATTTTAACCTTTATAATGCTTTTTAAAGTGAATGCAAAAGTTGAGTTTATTTAAACTTATAATAACTTTAGTAATAATAGTTTCAAAAGAATTGAATCACTATTAATTTATTATATCACATTATAAATAAATAAATAAATAAAATAAAATAAATAAAAATGAAATTGCTCTAAACCTTGCTTCATGTACCCGCTGCCTACGACAGCTCTTTTTCCGTCCGCACTCTATCAGTTCCAGGTTCCCACTGCCTGCAGAAAGGTCTTTTCCGGGCACCTCAATTTGGGCATTTATCGACGACAAGTTGATGTGCTATTATTTAAGAACTACGATTTTAAAGATGACTGTATCTCAGCATCTATTAAATATTTTTGTTTTTGAACCATGTATCTTCACCACCTCCGCTCTTTACACTATTTTACGGTAGTGATATGACTAAATTCCGATCAACAAAAAATAAAATAAAAATTATATACTTTTTAAAAGGAATTAAATAAATAAAAAACAAATAAATTTTAATTTTAATCAGTTTGATTATTTCTAGTATATACTACCATTTTTTCCGATAAATACTATAAATAAATAAATAAAAAATAAAAAGACTTTTTCTTTTAAAGGAATTAATTAAAAAAAAAAAAAAAAAAAAAAAAAAAAAAATGAAAAATAAAGTTATACTATAAAAATGGCACATCGACATAACTGCTATAAATACATTTATAAATTTAAAATTTAATATATTTAATTTTTTCTACTTCATTACCATTTGATTTTCAATAAATATAATAAATTAAAAAATATATATAAAAAGATTTCGCCTTCAAATGAATGAATTAAATAAATAAAAAATAAATAGCGTAATAACCGTTGCTAAGATATGCAGATGCCTGCAGGGTCCAAGGTACCCCTCTGCAAAGTTTTGTAAGCTCTGCAATCAGTAATGTAAGCACCAGACCACAGATAGGCACACAGATACATACACAGACACTTCTCTTTATTTGTATAGATTTAAAAATAAATCAGCTTTTTTATTTATTTATTTTAAATACAGTTACGAAATGATATTCTTATTCAAAATATGCGAAAAATTGATATATTTAAAGTGAATTACTAACAAACAAAAATAAACTGTAAAATTAATATATATTTAACAACTTTTCCAGTTCACTCTTGGACTATACATTATGATAGAGTATTTTAGCTGTATTATAATCGTAGAGTATATCGTCCGATTTCATAGTAAAATCTTGATCACTTGTCACTGTTTTTCTCTTTAATTAAAGCATTAGTTTAAAAAAGAGAGAGAGAGAGAGAGTTTTCTCAAATTTTGTCTGCCTACTTTTTGAGATGCTTTTTGTATGCCTTTTATTTATTTATTTAACAAATGCCTTAAAAGATTATTCAAAAGATTATCCATTTTTCAATAAAATTATGCGAATTTTCAGAATGTTGGTTCAATTTCGGCATATAGAGGTAATTTGGCTCACGGTACTCTTTGAACAAAGGACAATTGTTTACTTTCATTTGCATCCATCGAATTCTTGATGTAGAAAATATGGGTGCAATTTTATTACGAGTTTTTAGAAATCTTTATATGCAACAATTTCGATATAAAGTAATATTTTTGATATAAAGTTTATCGCGATCTAAACAAATGAAAATTATTTTTTGTAAATAGTGGTATAAAAGTTTGCCCTTCGCACCTATAATAAAAGCACGAAAAGAGTAATTTGATCTTTAATGGTTTCAATAATACCAACAAATTTCTCAAAAATGACTGCAACTATGTCGACAAATTTCTCATTGTCGAGCAGTCAGAAATGTGTCCTACCCCCCCCCCCCCCCTATTTTCAGGCACTCTTAATCGAATCGTTTAATTATTCAATATTTAATATATATATATATGTAAGAAAGTTATGCGAAAATAAAATAATAATAATAATTTAAAAAAAAAAAATCTGGTCTGAAATAACCACATGACTTTCATTACCCAATATTACGCATATTATATGCATGTTTTGGAGATAATGTATTCAGAAGAAGACATAAAATTGGCATAACGAAGTAGAAACCTAAAATTTTTCCGGTAAGAGAAACTTGATACCCCTGTAAAGACATATAAAACAAAATTTACATAGCGAGTTAAAAAATTAAGGGGGGGGGGGGAATGGTAGAGCTACTTTTATAAACACCAATTTCCGAGATCTAAAACTGACATACCTAAGAAAGAAGATTGTTAATTTTCTTGTAGTAACCACGTAATACATGATAAAGGATATTCAAAATGAATTTATATAATAATTTTCAAGAAAATCGTTAGAGCCGTTTTTGAGATACTAACTTTTACCAAAACCTGGCATACTCAATTATTGACTAGAAAACAATAATTACATACAAAAGGATATTTAAAAAAGAGTTAATATGGCGAGTTTGAAAAATATCCGTTCAGCCGTTTTTAAAGGAACGCAGTTGCGAGACCTGAAATTGAGCTATTTTTATACAGGAAGTCTACTAATTTTTTTTAATTAACCAACTATATCATTCGGAAGGACATCTAACAAAGTGTTTATATAGCAACCTCGAGGAAAATCGTTGGAGCTGTTTTTGAGACACGGACTTACGGTTTCATTTCCGGTTTCCGATGTCCCATTTCCGGTTTTCTAATTCTCACCAAAACTTGGAAAATTTATCTGTACACCAGACCTGTTACAATTCTGAAGTTTTGTAACTCTATCTTTATTAGTTTCGGAGATATGATAGCCAGAAGATCCTCCCCCCCCCCCCCACACACACACTGGCCAATTGCCAAAAACTACTTTTTTTTTTTACTCAGGAGACTTTGAAACGTGGGAATCTATATATCTAACTCGATATCGAATTTTTGGACCGACTACACTACTTCCATTACCATCATACGGTAATCGGGTGATGGAAGTAGAAAAGTGAAAAAATAAATGAAGTAGTATATTGTAACTGAAATATTTTTCTAAAAATTATAACAGATATTTGAGCACATTCCTTTTTCTCCTTCTTTTATTTTATTTATTTATTTATTTATTTTTTAAATACAGAACTTACTTCTTTTAATAATTATGGGAGAGTAATATTTCATGAGATAACCCTAAAGAGTTGAAAAAATTCAATATTGATAGCAACTGAATCTATTGCTTTCGTTTTCAAATTGTTTCTTTTTTTAGGAGTTAAAATGTTTCTTTGAAAACTGGACAGAAATAAAATCAGAGTATTCTGAAATTGCGTAGATTTATTTTTGTGTTCTCTCACCTTTCTAACAGAAAATTAATCTTTTTAAATTAAAAAAATAAGTTATAAACTTAAAACATTATATTAAAAATATTTAAAACACTATTATTAATATACGTTCATTTGTGGGATAAATAAGTTATTAGTCTTATGGAGAAAATATAAGAAGCATAGCTTGACTAACGCAAGACCATTTAGGTCATAGCTCGGGGCTCCTTGATTTAATGGATATAATTTCAGTTTCAGTTTAAAAAAATAAATTAAAAATATCTAAAAAATATTCCAGAAAACAACACTTCAGGAAAATTTTACATCTAAAAGGGAAGAAAAAATTATAAAAGAAATATTTTTCTCAAATAGGAATTTTCGGGTGTCATAGTTGAAAATTTTAAGGCTTTTCTTTTTCTTTTTCTTCATTTTTCTTTTTTTCTTTTTCTTTTTTTTTCCAAAAAGTGTTAAAAACCCCGAGAAAATGTTTTAAATGTGCTAAAAAGTGCCTACCAATACTAATTTATTTCCCTCATATAATGTATTTTAATATGGAAAAAAATCTGGAGTGACTCCACTCGACTTTCCGAACATTGAGTAACTAACAGTTTTGTAGATAAAATAAAGAAAGAGGAGTTGCTAAACAAACAAAAAAAAAGAAAACCATAACAGAGTGTTTGAGTATTTTTCTCCATATATCACACGAGGTTTTATTTAACGCTACTGAACTTTAAGCCCTTAGAGCATAAGGATAAAGAATTTTTCGTTGTGTCCCTGTAAAAATCTGTAAATGCTAGATTCACCAAAATGCTTATAGTTAGTGCAACAGTGATTTATAATATTCATACAAATTTTCAGCTCAATTGAATAAGGCGTTTAGATGCTATCGCTGGTCTCATAGGCCATAAAGATAAAGAATTTTTCTTTGTGTCCCTGTAAAAAAACTGCAAGTGCTAGATTCACCAAAATCTATACAGTTGGTTCAAATGTGACCTATAACATGTGTACAAATTCTTTGCTGAGATTAATAAGGCGTTTAGACGCTATCACACTTTTAAAAATTTGGCAAAGAATTTTTCTTTGTGTCCATGTAAAAAAAACTATAAGTGCTAGATTCTCCAAAATCTATACAGATTGAGTATCTGTGACCTATAATATGTGTATAAAGTTTTTGCTCAATTGAATAAAGCGTTTAGATGCTATCGCACTTTTAAGATTTTGGTCCCTTGGCCATAATGATAAAGAATCTTTCTTTGTGTCCCTGTAAAAAAACTATAAGTGCTAGATTCACCAAAATCTATAGGGTTCGTACTATGGTGACTTACAATATACGTACCAACTTTCAGCTTATTCGAACAAAGCGTTTAGACGCTAGCGTGTTCACTCACAGACATACACACATACATACACACACACATACACACATACATACACGCATACATACATACACACATACATACATCATCGTAAAAATAGTGAAAACGGACTCGTTGGACCTCGAAACGTATAGAAACATCAAAATCTCGAATTCGGATTTTTGACATGATTACAATACTTTCCTCACTATAGTGTTCGGAAAGTAAAAAAACAGTTACGTATTTCTATTGGTATACTAAAACTCTAAAACACGAGTAGGGGGTTCAAATATAACATACCAAAGTCCTAAGTGGCTTTATCAGTTCAAATGTCAAATTAATTATTATATTAGATTTGCCTGAAAGTTATTGATAGACACCACTATCATAATCAATGATCTACATGACATAATTTCAGTTACAAAACTCAATTTTTCAATACTTTTCCTGGTTCAGAAGAATTAATCTCAAACATCAATAAACTAACTTTAATTCAGTATTTGGGAAGAAGGGGGATAATAAAATAATTCCATCATTAACTGTAGTTATCATTGACATTGTATATATATAAATGCATATGTAATGAAAATGTTATATAATTTAATTTTAAAAAAATCTGTAAGCATTAAATATAGAAGTTACATAGATATGTATTTAATTAAGTTAACAAAATAAATAAATAAATAAAAATTGGTATAAATTTATAGCATGAAATTAAAAATAATTATGTTTGGAAATCTTCACTTTATTTTATTTTATCACAAATAGATATGTCTATTTTAATTTAGAAATTTATTCATCAACCATGAAAAGTCATTTCAGAAAATTTTGGAGTGGAAGGCTGATATTTTATACCAACTATGTGAAAAATACCAGAGCCGGGAATCGAACCCGGGCCTTCCGCTTTACGCGCGGATGCTCAAACCATCGAGCTACCCTGGTTGATTACCAGCTAGGCATTTCTCACATAACATTCGTTGGCAAAGTCACCGAGTCTGTAAACACAGCTGTATCAAGTGACATTAATATTCATGGCACAACTCCAATAGACCATGAAATTTTATTTTAATTTAGTATTTGTAGAAACAACATGTCGGTAATTAGCTAACATTTTTTTACAATCAATTCGATAATAATTCTGCTTAGCTAAAAATTTATTTTGTTTGTAGTTTATCAAACAATATCAGAATATATAAATTAAGATATGCTGAAATGGTTTAAAAACTCATCTTTAACTGACTTATTATATATATATATATATATATAATTATTACTATTAATTTTACAGTACTTAATTATAATACTTTATCAAATTATTATTATGTTTATTTAAATTGTATCATTAATATTCATTTATCTTTCTTATTCTTAAGGCAAAAAATGTTTAGAAACAGAAAATACGAGCATAGTATTTCATCTAATTTTCATCATTTCTACTTAAATTGTAACAATTTATTCTCCCCACCCTTTTTAGTTACGAATTACAGGTAAAAAGTGAAGAAATAGAAAAATGAACACCTATTTCAAAATGACATCTGTAAAGGTTAGAGGGACAATTGGATCATATATATATTTCTTTTAATTTAATAAAACACTTTGCAATACAGAAGTCTGATATCCATGTGCAATTCTGTAATGTGCAAGGAAGCAATAATCAACTTGGACAAGACTCTCAACTCTTATGTAATTTCTCTCCCAGTATCAAGTTAAACTTGAAAATAATGAGATGAAACTTATTTAACAATGAGAAAATTTCTTCATAGAATTAGAAGTTAAAGCTATATGAACCTCTGGTTTGTAATTGGATTCGCGATAAAAAATTGCACATTATCACACTAATTGCCTCTTTTAACCTTTAATCACTTCATGGAAATTTATTCTCTGAATAAACCCTTGTCAATGAAATTATTCTAAAGAATTATGAAAAGGTTGAATTTGATAGTCTAAATCATATACCAAAAGTGTCGTAATTTTGTAATATGGGATTATATAATAATTGGCTATTGAGAAACTAAGCGTTATTAAAGATGTCATGTAGAAATAGCTTTCTTATAAATCGGAAGAACTCGCTAAATATAAAGTTGTGATATCTTTTCCTTTATGTTTGTTATCTTTCGGGAATTGAAATAAATAATTATAGAAATTAAAGTTATCGATTAAATAAAATGAAATTGTATTTTTTAAATAACAATAAAGGAAGAAATAAAAATATTTTATTCTTGTAGATAATTTATATAATAAGAAATAAAAAGATTCATGCTTATAAATTAGCCAATTAATTTTAAAACAGTCGCTTTTATTTTAAAGTATGTTTTAATATATATATATTGACTCCTTATTATTCAGAAAATATTTAATATTAAAATCTACTGTAATATTCAAAAGTTTTAAACTTTAGTGCTTTATTAGAATTAAAATTAATAATACTATTATTATTACTTTTTTTTTTACTATTTACATAGAATATTTTTTTTTCAGTTATGTGTTATGTAGAGATTTATCTTAAAACTTTCAGTGCGAAAAGTTCTATTAAGTTATTTTCTTAATAACCTATTTGTCACTAAAATTAATATAACTCCGAATTACACAAACGACTAAAACTACAATGCTAATATATATATATAACGATTATTTAAAAAAAAAAAAAAAAAAAAAAAAAAAAAAAAAAAACTCCTTCTGCTACGTTTGTATGTATATATATATATATATGTGTGTGTAAACCTGACATATGTCAACTGAAATTTCAAATAAATTGACATAATGTTTTATTTTTAGATATTAGTAGTCTATCTTTCTAAAAAATCAACATTTTGAATTAATTTTTATGTTAATTTTTCAAACCATTTTATGGAGTATGGAAATATCTATAAAAATTGTTATAGCTACTAAATAATGAGTAAAAAATTGTATTTAACTGGGGGAGATATTTCTTATATCTATTTGAAATTTCTATACGAACATTTAAAACTTTTATGTATGCACACGTATAATATTTTTCAGCTAAAATATACAATCAAAATAACATTTTGTGGAAGGGTTATAACATGTAAAACATTCTCATTATTATGTCGGAATAGTATCATATAAAATTTTGACACAGGGTTATTTGGTTATTTTCATAGTGGAAAAAACCGCTGGAAAAAACCTGGTTAAAATCGTCCCGGACAAAATACCATTTCGTCCACTATTAAATATTTGCGAGTAGTAAATTAAATATTATTTTTATTCTTTCCATATATATATATATAAACAATTTTTTATTAATATGTTTGTATAATCAATTTGAATTTTTAAAAATAGACATGAAATCAGCAAAATTCCGACCATTTAACAAATAAATGATATTTCTAAGGATGGATGCAAAGGTAATATTTTATATCTTCAATTTTAATCCTCCCCTTTTTTTCCCCCACTGATTTTAGCTACATTGTCATTTCCTCTCTCACAGTCATAAACACCTTTTAAAAATTAGTTATTAAGCATTATGAAATTGAGTGGTCCACATACTTTTCATGCAATTTTTTACTTTCCGAAAATACATACGTAAGTAATGTATTGTAATCATGACAAAAGTTTGACTTTGCGATGTTGGTGTATCTATATATTTTGAGGCCCCATGAGTTCGTTTTTGCATGATGATGTATGTATGTGAGTGAACACAATATTGTCTAAATGCTTTGTTCGAATGAGCTAAAAGTTGGCACGCATGTTATAGGTTATCGTAGCGTAAACTGTATACATCTTGGAAAATCTAGCACGTCTAGTTTTTTTTTTTTAACAGGGACACAAAGATATATTATTTATCATTATAGCCTATGGGCTGAAATTATTTAATGTGTTAAAGCATCTAAATGCCGTATTCAACTCAGCTGAAAATTTATATACAGGTTATAGGTCACCGTCGAATGAACTGTATAGATTTATTTTTGTAAATCTAACATTTATAGTTTTTTTTTTTTTTTTTTTTTTTTTTTTTTTTTTACAGGGACACAACGAAAATTTCTGTAACATTATGGCCTATAGTCTGAAATTATTTAAAGTGTGATAACATCTGAATCGCTCATTTAATGGAGCTTTAAATTTATATACATGTTATACCCAATATCACACAAACTGTATGGGTTTTGGTGAATCTAGCAGTAATACAGTCGAACCTCGTTAACGTGAATTACTTTTAAGATGAACTGTTTCTACAATCCCCATCAATATGAAAATTAGTTTAGTTTCTGATAACATGAACATGAACAAATTTTTTATCCCCCTTGAGATTCACGTTAACGAGGTTCCACTGTATTTCTTTTACAGCGATGCATAAAAGAATTTGGATATATTACATTACGTTAAACAATATACTATTCGGGAGAAAATAATCAAACACCTATTATAATTTTCTCTTTTGCTTATTTAACGACTTCTTTTACTTTATTTTATTTAACCAACAGTGGATTACTTAATGTTTGGAAATTCGAGTGGAGTCACTCGACATTTTTATGCATGTTCACCAAATTGATTATATATATACATATACTCATATGCATATATTTACATTATTATAGACATTACTTTTGTGAAAAAAGAATATTTTTTAATTTGGAAGTAAAATTTAACTTTGTATTTTTTTTATCTGGAATTACTATTACCAATTAATATTTTTTTTTGTTTTACAAAATTAAAATAAGACTATGAAATTATTAAATGATTAAACTTATAAATTTTATTTTTTAAATTCTTGTAAAAAATATATATATTTATACGTTAATCATTTTATATGTTATTATTATTATATATAATAATAATAATAACATATCGGTATTGCAAATAAAATGTTATACAGAAATGAAAGTCATGGTTTGAAAAGACTTATTGAAATAAATTGGTAGAAACATTCAACCTACATGTATAAGTTTTTTTTTTTTTTACCTAGTATAGAAATTTTAAGTAAGATATTTCCATGTTAAGTACAAAATGAAAATAAACAATTTAAATTATTTTTTAAATTATAATTGTCTATGTATTAATCAATCACATTGATTCTGGAAAACTAATAGTATTAAAAATATTACTTACAAACATTGAATAAACACCATAAAATGCAATAAATTTGCAACAATTGTTTCGGTTCGAAAAAACACACGACCCTTCATCAGGCGAATAAAGTAAGCACGAGTGCTGCAATCAAAGCGGCAACGCTTTGACTGCAGCACTCGTGCTTACTTTATTTGCCTGATGAAGGGTCGTGTGTTTTTTCGACCCGAAACAATTGTTGCGAGTTTATTGCATTTTATGGTGTTTATTCAATGTTTGTAAGTAATATTTTTTACAACGCCAGTTTTGTGGTGCTTTTTTATTAAAGTATTGAAAATAGTCTCATTCGAAGGTGTGTGTATGTGTGTTCAAATTATTCCTCATTTTTAACTGTCAACATTACTTACTGAAGATAACTCAACATTATGTATGAAATCTTTTTCTGTATACAGCCTTATCTATTTCTTTTGTTTTTAAAGATTTAGGAATAGCATTAAATAACTTTTATATATTTCTTTCTACTCTCAATATCCAACATGATGGTCTACATCAGATTTACTTTATTACATTTTCAAACTATACATAACTAATGTAATTAGCATTTTCTTTACTTTTTTTTTTTTTTTTTTTTTTTTAAATTGGTCGTGATTAAAATGAAATTATTCTTTTTATTAATCAAATTATTAATTTTTAATAAAATATTTCTACTGCTAAAATTGCTAATTCAAAGTTAAAAATACAATTTATTGCTTTAACAGAATAATTTTATGCATCGGACATGTACAGTTCAATGGATTTTATTTTGTCCAGTTTCATGTAGTTTTTGCCAGTTTTGTCCAGTGTCCCGCACTTTTCACAAAAAAGTCGACAAAATAACAACCCTGTTTTGACAAGCCTTAACTTTTAGCAAAATGGAAACAAAACTTAAACCAGGATTGTTTAAACATAATATTCATGTGATGGTAGCATGTAGTTTCAAATACACGAGTACTAAATGTGAGAACCATTTTCTAATGTGCTGTATTAATTTTCTAAAAGAGATTTTTAAAAGTTTATATGCTTTTATCGTTTAACAATGCAAGACCTTTTTTAAATAGTACATTAAAAAATTAATAATTAAACATGAACTTTTAATTTTACAAACGTTTAAGGTTTTTATTTGTGTTTGATTATGATAAATAAATTTAGTGAAAAATGTTAGAATTATCTTACATTACAGAAGAAACCCGAACTATACAAAACTATTTTAAAAAATAAATAAATAAAATATTTCAAATTTTAATTACTCAATTAAATTATCTTGCTTTAATAAAATTATTCGCATTAATGATTTAATTATAAAGTACTACTAGTTCACAACTGGCATAGATTTGAATGATGAAATAAAATAATTCACAATTCTTTTCTTTATGTATTTTGTGTTTGCGGCATTTGGAACATTTCATAAAACACGAAATAAAGTCAGCTAATTAGATCATAGACATAAATGATTACAAACACAAGGTTTGATTAAAATAATAAGTTAAATTACTCTATATTCAATATACGTATATTTTTAACAGTATATTTACTTAAGGTGCGCGCACGAAGATATTTTGAAAAATAATTTATATACAGTTAAAACTGGTTTGTTAAAGGGTCTAGAGAGTTTTAACCTTAAAAAAATTTTAATTTTTGAAATATATATATATATATATATGCGCTGGAATATGACCAATTCTGATAAATTTGATGTTTTATTTATGATTCTACGTACTTGATTCTACGTTATGCTTCTACGTATGATTCTACGCATATTTCTACTGAGCAAAATTATAGCTGATGTCAAATCCAAGCTTCATTGCATTTCCAAATTTTAACGCTTCTTTTCTCAAAAGTATTTTTTGCCACTATCTATAAGATATCTTATTGGGAGATAAGAATATGGGTTTATTTATTAATTATTATTATTATTATTACTACTACTATTATTATCTCAAAATGTTTGTCGAAACACATTTCAAAATGAATTAAGGATTTAGAGATGTATTAAAATTTACTATTTGAAAAAATATGCAAAACACAAAAATATGCAAAACACAAAAATCACACACATAAATATGTGTGTGAAACTGGTAAAGGAGAATTTTTTTTTTTTTTTTTTTTTTTTTTTTTAATCTTGTGGATTGAGGTTGAAAAAAGAAACACTTTTGAAAAAATGCACGTTAGAAAAACAATTAAAGTTCAATATTATTTGGTCAAAATTTCTGAACCAAAGTACTTTAGTTCGTAGAATGATAAAAGAAGCATCAAAATGTTCAAAATCATTCATGTTTTAACACACATTTTTCTTTTTCTTTTTCTTTCTTTTTTTTTTTTTTATTTATTTATTTTTTAATTAAGTGTAGGACTCCATAAACTACTTAAAACTAAAAAAACATGTACTTTTTTTTTTTTTTCATTATTATTATTATTATTATTATATCTTTTATCTTATAATAATCCCGGATGTTTAGCTCATTCACCCAGAAAAAAAAAAAAAAAAAATTGGATTAACGATTATTTGTTTGGCACATCAAAAATTTCTCTTTAAATGTGTTCCAATAAGAATCTTGTTTACGTTAATAAAATAATTTTTGATGCAATTCTAACAAAAATACTTATTTTTTTTTTTTTTTTACAAAAAGTAGTATTATAATTACAAATATACAAAAATTTGAGTAAAACTAAAACAAAATTTCATTATTATAAAGAAATTAGAAAAAAAAAAAAAAAAAAAAAAAATGTAAATTTATTAATATCTTTTGTGTTATTGTAAGAAAACAGATTTTTTCTTTCTAATAAAAATTTTGCTTAAAATAATAAAATAACCTCAACCAAAAGCATTTTATCGTTTAAATCAAATCCTTTTTCTAGATGTACATGTACTTTTTTTTTTTTTTTTTTTTTTTTTTAAGGACTTAGATTTTAACAATAGTATATATAGAAACGCATGTACACATACATTAGAGTACAGAAGAACTCAAAATTTGATATATATACAGGCTAAAAATGAAAAGTATGTGTACTCAATTCTGAATCAACCTCTCTGTGAAGTAATATGTACTCATTTTTGTGCACGTTTATTTGCGTAAGTTTATTCAATGATTATATTCAGCTTCAAATCAAATAAGTTAAAAATGCAACCAAAAAATTGCAAAATACGAACATTTGTAAAAATTTGGATTTTACTTTAAACTGTGTAGACGTGACACAGTGTACATATGTATCGATCGATTATGGAAAAATTTAGATGTTTATTTAAATGTTAAAGGAAGTTTAAAATGCTGGTTTGTGCGATTCGTAAATCAAATCATGCATAAACAGCTTCTGTCAATGTTGTTCTGCCATTGTTTTCGTTACTTTAATTATGATTACTTAAATGGCTGATATGTTTAAATATATATATGTGTGTGTGTTTATTAGATTTTTTAAAAATGATAAAACAAATTAAAAAAATTTCATTTCAATTTTTCTGATTTTAGAAAATATTTCTTTTACATTGAAATTTCTTTTGTCTAAAATTAATAAATAAATAAATAAATTGTTTTATTCTAATATGATTCAAATTATTGTTCATGGAATCAGTTATCTTAAAGCGAAATTAAAAAAAGAAAAAGGAAAAAGAAAAAGAAAGAAAGAAATGAAAAAAATTAAATATCGAATAGCTTTTCGAATTTTTAAACTTGTTTGATGCAATTTTATGAGCAAACGTATAATTATGAATGTTTAACCCTTTCCTTCCCCGTGATTCCAATTGGAATCATAACATTTCAGATTTTCTTTCTTACCATCTAACACTCCCGCTGATTCAAAATGAACAATATTAAAATCTATATACATTTTCCCTTCGAAAAATACCTATTTTGGATGACTTCACTATCTTTGTTGATAATTGAAAATATATTTTACGCGGTTCTGATAATAATATCGGAATCAGTTTCCTGTTTCGGGCAATTTAAGTAAATTAACTGTTTGAAATATTTTTTATTTTATTTTTTAATGTTTATAATATGTATTTTAATTAATTACAATATGTTATTCTCCAAAATTTTGATATTTTTATTCATTGAAAAATTATGATTTTTAATGGCATCAGTGATTATATTAAACATAAATAAACATCTATCAGTTGCTTTGTTAGCTATATTAAATTGTACTCTGTTATAACTCCTATTTAAAAAAAATATTTATATACATTACGTTTAAAATAAAGTTATGACTAAATATAAGATTTATTGTTTTATGGAGGGAAAAAGTTGGGAATGAAAGGGTTAATACATACTTTTCAACTAAAAAGTAATGAAATTATATTGATACATTCGTATAAAATCATAATTTTTTTAATCTTTATTACAATTTAATATTATTTTGCTTTAAAAAATATTAAATTTTACGTTTTTTATAAAAAAAAAAAAAAAAAAAAAAAAAAAAAAAAATTATATAATTGCTTACTAGACTTTATAAAAAAAAAAAAAAAAAATTAATGACTTTAAGAAGTTTTACATATCTTATTTACAAATTACACATTTGAATATTAATATATAATTTTTATAATTTTTCCCTTCTGAACTAATAAAATCCAAATTACTACTAACTTGGAATGTAATATGGGTAGATGGATTTGGAAATTGAGAGAAAAGAACAATAATTTGAAATTGAGAAACAATTTAACAATAATTTGAAGTATATTAGAAGAAAGCAACTTTTTTTTTTTTTTTTAATGCATATTTTCCCTTAATTCATAGATTAATTTTAAAAGATTAAGAAAATTAAAGTGTCCAAAAAAAAAAAAAAAATTGTATGTATTCTTAAAATTTCACAAATTATTAACATTTTAATATTTATTTCTATTCTTATTGATTAATTGCTTTTGATTAAGCCTATTATTATTATTATTATTTATTATTTCAAAAAGAAATATCAGTAATTAATTGCAGACATTAATTATATAATTTCTAGGAATGAAATGATGATAAAGAACATTTAAAGATTACCTTTGTTATATATTAATTACTAAACACTGTTTTTTTTTTTTTTTTTTTTTTTTTTAATGTGTTGAACTAAAAAATTGTAATTATTAGTTCCAAATTACAATTTATTAAAACTAATTATACAATAATTGTATTAATTATACAACGATTTAATAACTAATTAAACAATTTACAAAACTAGTATATTCCAAAAATATATTAGTTTTCAGAGTATATGCTAACTATTATAGTTTACTTCCAATTTTTTTAATTAATTTTCTAATTAAATCTTTATAAATAGTACTTTAATAAAAATCTATATACTATTCTATGTTATTTGTTATATATATGTGTGTGTGTGTGTATCATTTTTCGTGTTTTAATTTTAAACAGATAGTTGTAGACTCTTATTAACTAATGATATATTACTAACAACAACAATAATAATAATAATTACTATTATTATTCATTATCTATAATAATAAGGCATTCTTTACGAAGTACTTTCTGCTTTATTTACGTCGAAGGTTTTTTTTTCTTTTTTTTTTTTTTAATGATACAACGTAATTTCATTAATAATCCACATGCTGAAACTTCTAATTGAATTTACTAAAATCTCATTCCTTAGATCATATCACTTTACATCACAATGTTTTATGTCTTTAGCGCTACAAATGAAAGAAAAATAAAACACGAATGGATAAAAATAACTCAATATTTTATAACTAGTTTAAAATAGTATTGAAATATATGATTTACCTATTTAGAAATTTTACCTAAAATTTTATTTTGTTTTACAATTGAAAAGGATTTCTAACGTTTGCAAATGGCAACGTAATAACATTTTTTAGATTGTAACTATTAGAATTCGTAACCATTTTTAAGTAATAAAATTCTTAGACAAAGCTATTTCTTTAGTTGAGATTTGTCGATTTTACGCAGGTGAGGAAATACTTTTAGTTGATAATATTTTATTTTAATTAAAAGTTTTTTCGATTTAAAAAAGTGTGATATTATTATTATTATTATTATTATTGAAAACAAATGCACATGATAAAATAATCTTTATAATAATAAACAACTCAAAATAGGGACAAAATTTAGTGCGTTTTTCAAAATTTTTAATTTAGTAAAATAAATTTTTCGATCAACTTATTAATAGTATTTATATCCTTCATTTAATTATTTAATCTATTAGAGAATTTTTAATTTTACATAAAAATCACAGCGTTTTTCCATCTTTATATATATGTTACGTTTATTATTTTTTATGTTTATTATTATTATTATTATTATTATTATTAATTTATTTTTTTTATTTATTATTTTCCGAACATACATATGTATGTAAGGAAAGTATTGTAATTATGCCAAAAATCCGACTTTGATATTTTGGTGTTTCTACGCGTTTTGAGGTCCCATGAGTTCATTTTTACTATTTTTACGATGACGCATGTATGTGTGTGCGCGTGTGTGTATGTGTGCGAGTTAACTCAATAGCGCCTAAATGCTTTGTTCTAAAGAGCTGAAAGTTGGTACGTATGTTATAGGTCACTATAGAAAAAATCCGTTTGATTTTGGTGAATGTAGGACTTAGAGGTTTTTTTTTTTTTTTTTTTTTTTTTTTTTACAGGAACACAAAGAAAAATTGTTTATCATTGTGGTTTATGGGCCGAATTTTTTTAAAGTGGGATAGCGTCTGGAAGCCTTATTCGTTTGAGCTGAAAATTTACACATATGTTATAGGTCACCGTCACACAAATTGTATAGATTTTGGTGAATCTAGCCATCATGGATTTTTATAAGGACACAATTAAAAACTCCTTATCATTATGGTCTATGGGCTTAAATTATTTGAAATGCAATAGCGTAAAATAAAACAACGGAGAAAAATGCTCAAACACCCTCTTATAATTTTCACTTTTATTTATTTAACGACCTGTCTTACTTCAATTTATTTATACAACCGATAATTACTTGTTACTTACTTAATATTCAGAAAGTCTAGTGGAGTCACTCTAGATATATATATATATATATATTTGTGTGTGTGCGTGTGTGCGTGTTCTTTTCTTTTTTTTTTTT
The DNA here is from genome assembly GCA_963930645.1 of Salticus scenicus. NCBI lineage: Eukaryota > Metazoa > Arthropoda > Arachnida > Araneae > Salticidae > Salticus > Salticus scenicus. The sequence goes on from OZ005655.1 coordinate 56,072,770, forward strand.
TTTTTCCGTTTATGAAAAAATATTATCTGTGTTACATTAACATAAAATGATGTGTTTTTTAGTAATATATTGAAGAATTGCAAAGTTTTAAGAATTTTTGTAGTTCATTGATTTGTAATTGTTATATCAAAATAGGAATTTAAAATTTTTTTTTAAATATACAGCTGTGTAATGCAGAAAGGTCTTTTAGGAAGTCATGTACACCCACACTTGATTTCAAAGAATACGGAATTTTTTTGGAAAAGTTCTCATTTTGATATTTATTGATATTATGTGATATAGTTATTGAATTAAAAATTAATTATATATTGTATATTTCAGCACTATATATTTCTTTTAATTTAAGTAATAGAAAAAATAATAGTGCAGTAAAGCACCGCTTATACGTCTTTCAATGGACTAACGTAAAAGGACGTATAAATGAAAAAAAGTATAATCGAAATTCTAATAATAACATTTTGATTACTATAAATTTAATGACACTTAAGCAAAATTTATATGAAAATATTAATTAATAACGTTTCTTAAGTTAGTAAATGTATATTATATATTTTTAAAGACAATAATCATAAAAAAAAAAAAGATTTATTATAAAAAGTGAAAAAATCCTACTATTAATGCATGACTGGGTACTAATTGCATGTATCATATATTGAGTATTATTATTATATTTCTTAAGAACTATATCTGAACACATTTTGTATATTAATTATATATATTGCACATCTTTAATAATTAGCATACGATTTATGTCCATACAGATAGTTATTTAATAACATTAAAAAATTTTAGTATTCATCTGATTTGCTGCTTGTCTATGAGTATTAAAAATTCTACTGTGAATTCAATTGATTCTTTGATCAGTATTCTTCGATCTTTCCTGTGTTCCTCCACTTAAGATCGTTTCTAGGAAAAATCCGTCTCATTTAGAATGGAAAATAATGATAGGTTGAGAAATTTTGCGAATTTTACTAAAGTGGAAAAGACGTGTAACCGATATTAGCGACGTATAAACGAAAGGTTTTTGCATTAAAATGAATAGGAATGAATCGGATCTTCACTGAAAAGACGTATAAATGTAATAGGCATATAAACGAGAGATGTATAAATAGTACTTTACTGTAATAGTAATAATAATAATAATCTACAACTTAAACTAATTTAATATAAATTAAAAATTTAACTTAAATTATAATTTACTTTAAATTTTTATTATTATTTAACATAAATTATATTTAAAACTAATTTAACATAAATAAAAACCACACATATGTAAAAGATTCTGAATGTCAAAAATACATGAAAATAAATCGGCTATAAAATATGATTTTTAAAAATAGAACTAATATATAAAAGATAACATATTATTACTTTTATTAAAAATATATTTTGATAGAAAATAACTTTCATTTGTGGAAAACTGAAAAAAGGGAAATATTTAAAGTATATTCTTGTATTTGTGTTTGAATAAAAACAGAACATTGACTGACTAAATAAAGAGCATCACAAAAATTCTGAAATTGTAAATACGAAGAAAAGATATTTTTCAAACCACGTTCATGTAAATTAATTTTATTTAACAATAAAATTTTCATAAACGCTTTATTGAATGTATGTATGTATATGTATATATATATATATATATATATATATATATATATATAAACAAAACAATCATCCTTTTTCTGAATTTATTATACATGTTTAAAAAAATCACTTTAAAAATCATTTTTTATAACGATTGATACATGTTTTTAGGTATGTGTACGTACATGCAAATGTGTGTATCAATAATCACGTGTGATATGTATCGTAAGATAGACTAGAAAAGGAAATCTATATGTTAATAATTGTTCGTTTATATGATATAATTCAACTAAAGAAGAAACATTATTTTTGTTTCTTCTTATCCTTCTCATTTTTTTTAAAATTTAAATTATGGAATTTTTACAAAACAACTCCACTACGTTTCTTCATGATTAATTGGTGAATAGAAATATATAATGAACATTACTAAAAATGTATGATTATCAGAGGGTAGCGAAAACGAACAAAATTAAAAATATATATATTATTTAAAACATATTTTGTATAAACTAATTTTGTGAAGGAAAAACCAGTGAATTAGTATAAAGATTAAGATAACAAACATTAACTTTCAAAAATGTCTGCATGTTATTTGCAGACACTTTTAAAATGTCCGATTTGCACCTTTTATTTTTTTCACATACACGTAAACATTTATAAATGTTCTTTTCTGAATTAAAAAGTTTTTCTGTTTTTGGATAAAATAAATCACCCTGTCTAATAAAATAAAATTACAAGGTCAATCACTTATGTATATATATCGATAAAAAAAGAAAAAAAAAATTCCATTAAAATTATATTTCTGCTAATATTATTTTATCTGGTTTACAGTAAAGGTTGATATAAATGATAACAACAAACAAAAGTATTATTAATGTATTTTTTAACTGTATACATTTTTGCAAAAAAAAAAAAAAAAAAAGCAACGCAAAACTAAGATAGACTGCTGACCATGCAATATTCTTTGCTGAGTAAATCTTATTTATTATTATTATTATTATTTATATTTTAAGCATATTAAAATTTAGAAGCATTTGAATTTTACAGATGTGTAATTCTTAATAATAATAATAACAATAATAATTTCACCTTCCTTATTTATATCAATTACAATCAAAAAATTATTATGGTACAAAAAATTATGTTTATATAAAAGAGTTTTGAATAATTTATATGCAAAAATCAGCTTTTCTTTAGTCCGTGGATTTATTGCGGCTGAAACATGTTAAATGTTTATATTGAAATAAATATAATTGATAGAAGTTTTAAAATGAGAATTATAACATTCTTCAATAGATTAATTAATAATATAGAGATAAATGGACATAGATAAAATTTTAAATTTTAAATTGAGAAAGCATTATTTTGACTGATTTATCCCATCAATATAAAACAAATACAATCTTAAATTTTAACATTTAAAATGAAATTTATCAATCAAAAGAATAATTTTATCAAGTAAATCAGATTTTAAAATGACTCAATTGTACAAACCAACAACTAATTTTATCAGTGAATTAATTCGATTTTAAGTCGTTTCTATTAACACGTCTTCGTTTGATGCTATTCAAAAATTTCAAAATTTCCATACATACAACTATACACACAAATATATGTATTCATTTACACACGTTTGTATTTATAAAATTAAATTAAATTAAATTAAATTAAAATGTTTTTCACTCACCGTTGCCGTCGGTTCTCGGATGACTGAGTGCTTGCGTCGGCTGGTCGAAACCTAACATGGGCATATGTGGTGGTGCAGGCATGCCGTGCATGGCACCTGGCATGAAACCAGCACCGAAGTACATTCGGCTGGGGTCCGGGAACCCTTGTTGTGGCGCTCTCGGGTGATAAGGATGTCCCATAGAGACTGCTGCAGTAGCAGTCGATACGTGCGGAGAGTTCGGTGGCGGTGATCTTGCAGCCGTGCTGCTATTATTGTCATTATTTCCAAGTCCAAGAAGTTCTTGAATAGCAAAAGGAGATCTCTGGTGAGACGCGGCTGTCGACTGAGGACCTGGTCCTGAAACAGACAGGTGAGGGTGATGTGACAAGGGAGCCCCCGGTCGACCACTTCCGTGGGGATCCCCATGCAGCAAATTCATTACGGACACCATGAGGTGGCCGTAAGGCTTACTGCTGTACGGACTGCAGGCTCTTGGATTACCAAATCTTCCTCCGTACTCCAGAGTTTGTCAATAAAGACCTCGGATGAGGTCAGTTGCCCAATAGTGGGCTTGTCTTACGAATAAAATTTTTCTTTAAAGTTGCGAAACGTTCTTTGTTGACAAAAATGTTCTAAGATTAGAAGTTCTTACTTTTCGTAGATTGCGACAAGAAAGTTTTTGTTTAGTAAATTGAGATATATTCATTTAAATCAATAGAACTATGCAATCATCATATAGCTCTTACAATATTAATATTTTTTTATCACAGTCACTATGAGATTTTTGAAAATAATAATAATAATATCACAAACTGCGAATCTTTTCTGTAGGTGAAAGTTAATGAAATAATTAGCACTGGTACTGCTTTACTTTCAAATGTGATTTTTTTTTTTCTAAACGTTCTTTTGTTATCATGTATTATAAATACATGAATGACAGTTCTCATTTCTTGAAACGTTCTTTCATTTGTAGAAAACAAAATGTTCGGGAATCATGGCAATTCAATTCAAAGCAATTAACACGGATACATACTGTCTTGTGTTAAGAAAAAAACTTGGGACAAATAGTAGTTAGGATTGCAGAAATGAATGATATTCACATTGTCATGTTGAAATTACCCAACCATGGGGGTAAACACACAATGGGGGGGAAACAGTATCTTTCCAGGTGAAAGCTTAAGAACAACTCAGGGGGCTGTCCGATCTGAAAAGAAAATCAGTTTCCGAAAGCTAACTGCCTAAAAAAGTACCTCCTGCCACGTTTGCATCCTCGTGGTTCTTTCGTTAAGCTTTATCTCCAGTTTAGATGAACTCCAAGATCGGTGCCGGAGGGAAAAACCACGCCTAACATTGATGACGTCGTCTGTACCCAATAAGCACTTTTTTGTAGGCGGAGCACTGAATGATGGGCATATTGAAAAAGCCTGAGGGAGGGTTGCATCTAGGGTCTCCGACTGCGGCTCGAGAGTATCCGATCAGTATTTTGGCAGACGATAGCAGGATGTACGTACGCGGCAAAGAGCGGTGCGAAAGGTGAGTCTGATTGGCTGGCTTAGTAGCTTTGTTATCCAATCCGATGGCCAAGGGGGAGGAACCGAGTGCTAGTAATATTATTATGAATTAGAAGGTTCCCCTCGAGTGCCGATGAAAAAGGAGCGAGAATCTAGCTTTTTTAAAAAATTAAAAACACAAAACAGTACTCTTTGTTTTCTTATCATGCACCATCTTTTAAACGCCTTCTCTTTATTAAGCAGTAAATTCATTGCAAAAAAGGTTTTGATTAATTTAAACAGCTAAAGTAATTTAAAAGTAAATAAATAAAATTTAATGAAGCTTTTATAGAATTTTATATGGTAATTGCATGCATTATCTGTTTTTTTTTTCCCTGTTCATCTAATTTTAATTATACAAATATATTAATTAATATATTATTTTAACTAATCAGCTCTAATTAATTTTTTTTTCAAATTTTATAAATTAATAAATATTGCCTCACGTAATTGGATTTTATTTCTGAAAGTTTCGTATTATGTTTATTTTTTGGGACAATTTTTTATGTGCATCGGGTTTGTTGCATCGACCTAATTTTGGTAATCTTGAAATTGTTTGGCTCTAAATTTAATTCTACCACATTTTCTTCCTCTCGCTGTCTTTTTTTTTTTTTTCTCCCTCAATCCATGTCATTCATGTCTATCTAAATAAATCTTTTTATTTTGTGTCTAACTTATGCAATTTATATAGTAATTTGTGTTAAATTTCTCTTGCCTGTAAAACGCGTTTTTCAGCAGTAAGTTAATTATAGCATGGAAACAAACCATTTCAGAGTTTAAATGTACGATGTGACGTTGGTTATTTATTGTTTATTGTTTTAACATTATTTAAATTTAGAATAACTCTGTATTTGCTTTAGAGGGAAATAATTAAAATTCTTATCGTACATTTAATTCTTATTATATCAATTTTTAGGTTATAAAATTAGGTAATATTTTTTTTTCTTCTTTGCCTTTAAAACGTGTTTTTCTCCAATAAGCTAATTATCGCATGGAAACAAACATTTCAGAATTTAAATGTACGATGTGACGTTGGTTGTACATTGTTTATTGCTTTAACATTCTTTAAATGCATAACAACTGCGTATTTCATTCAAAGAAAATAAATTAAAATTCTTATCGTATATATAATTCTTATTATATCAACTTTCAAGTAATAGATTTTTTTCCCCGTTTGCTTTTAAAACGTGCAATAAGCTAATTATCGCATGAAAACAAACATTTCAGAATTTAAATGTACGATGTGACGTTGCTGTACATTGTTCATCATTTTAATATTTTTAAAATGCAGAATAACTGTGTATTAAATTCAAAGAGAAAAATTAAAATTTTTATCGTACGTATAATTCCTATTAGTGTATCAATTTTCGGATAATAGAATTAAAAAACATATTTCATTTATTTATTTTATTTTTTATTTTATTTTATTTATTTATTTTTATTTTATATTTATTTATTTATTTATTTATTTTTATTTTGTATTTATTTATTTATTTATTTATTTTTATTTTATTTCATTTTTATTTTTATTTTATTTATTTTTTTGCCTTTGAAACACCTTTCTCTGCATTAAGCTGTACATTTCAAAGTAGAAAACATTACAGACATTTAACACATCACATGTGAACGCATCACAGACGTCTGTGATGTGTACACATTTGCTGATAGTTTACAAATGCGCATATAACAAAAATATTTATAAAATTATATTTAAAAAAAAAAAAAAAAAATGCTTCGTTGACTCAAATTATTTGAGCAGTTTTAATGCGAAAATCCTAAAGGGCTCAAATAGTTTTATTGACAATATACTGTTATTTCTATTAGAGAGACAGTTCACAACATGCTTTTTTTTCTTTCTACTTTTGTGTATCTCTCTTTTTAAATAAATATGAATTTAAATAAACATTAGTTTTAAATAAATATTTAAAGTAGAATTAACAAAATTATATAAGGGTTGGCTCACTCAAGAAATGTTTTTAGATGTTGTTATTGCTTATATAGTTGGAAAATATTTAATTTACTATTTTAATGGAATAAGAGGGTAGAACACACAAAAATAATTCAAATTTTCTTCCCTTTATGTATATATATATATAAACGACATACGAATGCGGTTTTCCGTTTTTGTTTTCTTACTTTAATGAATCTTTAAACACAATAACAGGTTTCGGTAGTTAAGTAAATATTACAAAAGATTAATAAAATGTAATAAAATATTTTACAAAGGAAAAAAGGTAAGAAAAATGTATCTAAAATAAATAAATCTAAACCAAAAGTGAATATATATATATATATATATATATATATATATATATATATATATATATATGAAATTATAATATATGTTTTCAGTCATAATAGTTGTAAATAAGTAACAAAATAACTAAAGAAAAACTTACGAGAAAATTAATTAATGTGAAACAATTCATAAGTAAAACTAACTGCAAAAACATAAAATTAATGATTTAAACTGTCAAAAATGCCCCATGTGACTTGAGACATATGTGTGGGGTTAAAGCATGCTTTTATTGATCAAACTCTCCCCCTAGGAAGACAGTTTAATAAAAAAGCACATATATGGCTAAGTGATAGATCGATAAAATAAAATGAATAAAATAATATGGAAAAGACAAAAACTTAAAACTTAAACTTAATATATATATATATATATATATATATATATATATTATTATATTATATATACACAGAGAGAAAGATAAAATTTTCTTACTTTTTTTTATTGTAAAATATTGTATTACATTTATTTATAATCTATAATATTTACAAATTTATTGATTTAAATTGGAATCTTAATGTAACATATATATAATTACATTTAACAAGACAAAGTAATTACAATAAAATTTATATTAAAAATTCAAAACGTTATAAGGGCTTATGAATAAGCATTAAATCATATATTTGTTTGTATCTGATATATATAATTATATAAATATTTATAAGTAAAAGTAACATAAGTTTTAAAAAATATATTTAATGCAAAATGTAATATTAAAATAAAAATTTAAACTGTTTTAAATATTTTGATATTTCGAATTTAAAATAGTAAATTTATAAAATCATAATGGTTACATGAAATTGTTTAAACTAGTAATACATTATTAATTGAAAAAAGGAAAAAAGAAAAAAAAAAATCAGCTGCTAAATTCTGATTGTTGATATATAAAATACTGTTATTTTGACCAATAAGATCAGAAAGTTTGACACAATCAATAAATGACCCATATTCGTATTTTATGTTATGCAAAAGTAATGGCGAAAAACTTAGATTATATTCGGCAAAATATATATACATACATACATACATATATATCAAGTAGTATTGACACATTTCAAGTTTACTACAAAACAACGACTTATCAGTTTATTTATTACTTTTAAACCGAAAGATTTTCTGTTCTTCTGTTTTTCTGGAACTATTAGAATAATGTTTAATAAAGCACCGCAAAACTGGCGTTGTAAAAAATATTACTTGCAAACTTTGAATAAACACCATAAAATGCAATAAACTCGCAACAATTGTTTCGGGTCGAAAAAACACACGACCCCTTCATCAGGCGAATAAAGTAAGCACGAGTGCTGCAGTCGTGCTTACTTTATTTGCCTGATGAAGGGTCGTGTGTTTTTTCGACCCGAAACAATTGTTGCGAGTTTATTGCATTTTATAATGTTTATTCAAAGTTTGCAAGTAATATTAGAATAATGATCTCTTTCTCATCGCACAATCACACATAAACAAAACACTTAACCATCTGTTTACATTACAAAGTACTTTGAGAGAACTTAATGACTTTTATAGACAATTTGACTGTTCTTTGTTTATTTTAAAAAGACATTTAGCGACAATATGTCTGATTTTTATTTATGTTTAAGGAGAACTATGAAGCTATTTAACTCTAGATTTATTTTGACATTCTAATTTCGATTTCACCCTTTTTAATGACACATGTTTGTTTTGAAGATATATAAGTCAGTTACATTCTATAGAGTTAACATGCCTTTTCTTAAATTAGAATTATATAAAAACACCAATATGGTTCTTCTTTATTTGTGGTATCTTGTACCATATTAATATTACAAATAAGTTTAATTGCAGATTAGATAATATGAAGTTACTTCAAAAAATATTAAATATAAAAGTAAGTCAAGATTTTCATATTTATCGATAAAGTCTTACCTTTGATATTATTAAGCGCTGCTATTTCAATGTATCACTAATAAAAAGAGGTAATTTATTGAGAGGAACTACGGTATTTCATCAGAAAAGAAAAAACCTAATTGCGCCCATAACTATTAATGATTATAATGACGAATTGTGAATTGTAGCCATCACTAATGTGGCCCCATTTATTCATTATACGCAATAACACAGGAACTGCCGAGTGTATTAAAGTTTATTAATATTAAAGTCATAAGTAAGTGGTAATGATAATTTTTTATTAAAAATAATAATAAATAAACGTTTTTCGGTCCTTTTGAGAATTATGGTAACAATCTAGTTAGAATATAATTAAAAATCAGGATTATTATAATTAATTTAATCCATTCCTAATAATGCTGGTCTAATTTTATTCGATATTCTGTTAATAATATTTATTTTATATCTATTGAAAGAAATAAGCTGCAAAATATTCTTTTTTTTCCCTTATAGTTTCCCCAAATATTACTCAGCTTCAAACAGTAATGTTTAAAAAAATAAAATTGCTTTTAAAAAGAAAAGAAAAATTTTCAGCAGATGATGTCTCTTAGATTTTGGAAATGTAATTATAAAATTAAAATACATTTAAAAATTAAATAATAATAATAATAATAATAATAATAATAATAATAATAAAAGAAAAAAAAATAAATTAAATTACTTTTAAATTAAAATAATTAAAATAATTTAAATTAAAAAAAATAATAATAATAAAATAAAAAATAAATTACTTTTAAATTAAGCTAATTTAAATAATTAAAATAACTTAATTTTACTTAAATTATGATTAAAAATGAATAATTTTATAATAGATCGAATTCTAAGTATTCATTGAAATATTTAATATGCGCATAGATGGAATAAAAATATGTAGATTTTACCAATAAAATTAAAGTAAAATTTAACATTCTACCAATATCGATAAGTATTTCCTTTAAAAATATCTGAAATAATAAAACATTTACAGATAATTTAAATTGATACAAGGATTCCGTTATGAGAAATAATATAATTAAAAGAAAAATGCATTTTTAAACATTTAATTTTTTCATTTATAATTTATAAAAAACAGATTTTTTTTTTTTTTAATAAAATCTTAAAGCTTTTAAATACATGTATATATATAAATAAAATCATTAAAGTTATACATTCACTATAACTTTTTCACACTATATATAATGCTTATCATTTCGCTTGTATCTCAGCTACAAATATAGGTTTGAATAAAACTGATAATAAATGAGCATTAGGTAAGGAAAGGAAAAGAAAGAATTCTATAATCTTTCAGCTTATTTTATTTTATTTTTAATTTTAAGATTGATTCGTTTTTTAATTTACATTTCGATAAACGTTGATAATTTTGTATGAAAAGTAATTGTTTTGAAGGAAATGATTTTAAATTGATATTTTACCTTTAATATAGCCTTTTTACGCAAATAACAACAACGACAGCATAATAATAATAATAATAATAATAATAATAATAATAACAAATAGATTGGTTGGTTGGTTGGTTGGGTTTTACGTCGCACTAGTGCTGCGCAATGGGAAATTGGTGACGGTCTGGGACTCACCGGTTTGGTGGTCCGGAAACATACTATCACAATTTTGATCCTACACGAAGAGGATGGCTCCCTCGCTTCGGTAACCCCTAGAGGTAATAATATAATAGGAGAAAAGGGAGAATGTTTCTATTTATGCTTTAAAATGATATAAAAATAAATATTTATTTAATCATCTTTATTACATTTAGACATAGTCTTTATTTATTTGTTTTCTTTTTCTTTATTTTATTTTTGTGAGTTGTTCTGCAATCACTTCTAGTACAATTGATATACATTTTCATTTGATGAATCTAAAAATTCAATATTAAAAAAAAATAATAAAAAAATAAATAAATAAAGGAATATTATTTAAAAAATAAATAAATAAATAAAATATATTTATAGTATATGCATATTTTATTCCCTTTTATTATTATAATTTGGGAAATAGATGAAGTGAGGGGATTCTAGAATTTAATAAATTTCGAAATATTAATTTTATTACTGGAAAAAATAGCTTTAACAATTAAAATTAAATATTCTTAATCAACTTTCTTTTCTCGCATAATATTATTGATGGTCTTCAGATAAAGAGAGAGAGAGAGAGAGAGAAAGAAATTTTAAATTTTATTTAGGGTAGATCCGTAGTTTTACAGCAAACCAATTCTATATATATATATATATATACAATTCACCCGAAGCAAAATTGACTCTATTTTCAACAATATTTAGAATATTTTCTCTCCAAAAAGACAGGAGAATATTTCTCTCTGACATATATATTCCTAATGCTAGTGAAACGTTACCACAACATAAGAAATATTTCTTACGAAATATTAAATTTTAGGACATTGTTTTCCTTTTTAATATTCATAGACTTATACAATAATAATTTAAATTACGACTTTTATTCACTAGACCAATAATGTTTAGTACTTGAGATGAGATAAAACAGTGTAAAAAGCGTATTTCACCCGGAACAAAGTTTGAATAAGATTGCACCATGTTTAAAGCATTTCCTCTGAAGAATTAAGAAATATTGACAATAAACACGTTGAACAAAGTGTTAAATATCGCGATTTATATACATTATAGAATTTAGGAAAGAAAATATTTTGTAATATATACTATTTACATAGAATATGAAATTTATTTAATAGAATGATACTTTTTTATACTTTAAAGGAAAGGTAACACATAAAAACATAATCCAGTCGAAGAAAAACTGACTCTGTTTTGAAAAAGATTGCTATTGAACATCATTAGAAATATTTATAATATATCTTAAATTTCCTGTTATTACATTTCTTCGTAAATATTGTTGAATATATAAAATGTTTTTAAATAATAGCATAGAATATGCCTTTTATTCTTTTGATCGATGCTATTTAGCACTTAGTGGGAAACCAATACGGGGAGAAACGGAATTCAATCAAAGCAAAATTGGCTTTAAAATAATAATAATAATAATAATAAAATAAAATAAAGACTATTTATTTCGAAAAGAGAAAAACATACTTCTTTCTGATATTTCTAATGTTGATTAATACTTTCCTAATATTACAAATATTACTAAATAAGTGTTAAATTTCATAACATTTTACTTCTTTGTAAACATTGATAAATGTAGACAACGTTTAAAAAGATAGACAGCGTTACTTTTAGAAATTAAAAAGAAAAGCAGCACACTATTAAAAAAAAAAAGAAAGAAAAAAAAAAAAGGTAGTTTTTACAGCAGATACAACTGTAAAAGGGGGTCTATTTACAGATGTTTCCTCTGTAAATTGCCTTATTTAACAGCAAAATGTGCTGGCAATGAGGGTGCCAACACATTCTGCTGTAAAAACTACCGTTATTTTTTACAGTGCAGAACTTGTCAGTGATATACTATTTAGTATTTATTCGACAAAATTGCAGAAATAACATTTAAATATTCTTCTCATATGCAGTAAATTGATTAGTTAATTTTTAAGAGTACAAAATAAACATAAAATATATGTAGCATTGCATAAGTCTTCTAATATATTTTGAAAAAAAAAGGGGGGGGGGGAGAGGGTTATTATATATATATATATACATATATATATTTCAGTTAATCACTGAACTTAAAAACATTTTAACTTTCAAAGCAAATATTAATAGATTAAAAAAAAGTAAAGAAAAGAAAGAAATCTGGGAAAATACGGAACAATGAACGAGAATTTGTTGAATTTGAAAGTACTTTTTTAATGATGTATTTTTCTGGTATGCATATATTAAGAAAGTCTCCAGAAATTTGCAAACGTAAGTTTAGAAACTCAATCATCAACTCTTAAAAAATTACTTAGCTTAGTAAGTGTATTATTTGTAACCGATGTTTTTTTTTTTTTTTTTTTTTTTTTTTAATTCATAAAACTGCTTACTGACAATAAAACTAATTACATAATATTGTCTTTTTAAAACTAATAACATAATATTCTCTTCTTAATTTATATATTTTATTAATATTATTAAATACATAAAATTCTCTTTCGAAATAATTTAGAACAGGCAGTCAACACGATGGATTCGCCCTTAATCCCTTTAAGTGTTATTATTAATTATTATTACCGTTTTGATTATATAATTAAAAGCAAATGTTACAGAAATTTACAGAAACTCGTCTCTTGCATTTATTAAAGCACACCTTTTTAGCATCACAATAGAAGCATTTTTATTTTGAGTATTTTTTATTTATTTATTTATTTATTTTTATTTGAAAGGAAAATCTAGGATATATTTTTCTTCCCACATATACACGCTACGTACTTCTCACATCTCTTGTAAATCTCAGCAATTCACATGTTGTTATGTTTATCATGTAAATAATAATAATATTTATATTAAAGAACATGTTTAATTTCTTATTATCATAATCATTTATTAAGAAAAATAAAAGGAAAAAAACTGAAGACTTCTAAAAAATTACACAATTAATAAGTATTATAAATATCATTAAGAGTGTTTTTAAAATGTTAATTACAATAAGGATACACTACATTAATGACAGAAGCTAGGATTAATGAGTTCTCTCGTATTAGCCATTAAATTCCAAAATTCATGAAAGGAATAAATATTTACGAAAATATATATAATTTAACAAATAATTATATTTAAATGCTCAAACTATCTTTATGTTTATAGAACTATAGTTACTCTAAATCGCTTAGTTAAAACAAAATATTTATTTGTGTTTTTTTCTATTATTATTATTAAAAAACGTTTTTATGTAAATCCTTTTATGTAAATTTTCGCAGTAATATTAATAAATAATAATAATAAAAAAGCTAGTGAGTTCTGATTGTTTTATTATAATGCTCATTTAAAAGCATCGCACATTTCTGAATATAAAATGCTGTAATTTAGCCGTACACTTTTTTAATTTTAATTAGCTCCTTCTAAAACACAGAACACTTTTCCAAATAAGCAAATTTTTTCCAAATTTTTAAGAAATCTTTTTTTTTTATTATTTTTTTTTTATTATTTATTTTTTATTGTCGTATTTTATCTTTTTTCATATTTCTTTCAAAAAAAAAAAAAAAGTGTGAAAATATCATTCCAGTTTAATATGTAAATCATTCTTAAAAAAAAAAAATCCGCTTTAGATACAATATAAAATGAATTTGAGCGCATTTATCTATTATATTATATTATACGATACTCTGTTTTATTATATTATATTAAAAGAAAATACTTATGCTGTTTCAGCAATTTCTTATCTGCGTGAGACATCTCTTCATGATGTAATTAGACACCAGCTACTTTTGTTATGTTATCTTAGGAAGAGAATTCTCAAGGAGAACACGTTAATGAATTATATCGTAATTTGAACTTCACGTACAATTTTTTTCTCTTGATTTTACAAATAATCCTTATTAGATATATGGTTTACGGAACACATGATTATATAACTGTGTCAAGTACAAGTTCATTAATACTTCTAAAAACTGCAGTTTGAGTGCACAATTACAATTACTGTAACATCAGTGAAGCATCTCCTGTTGAGACGCAAAATGTTTTTACTGTCTGATGCATGTCTGTCTGCACCGAGATAGCGATCACTAAAGTCACGTAAAAGACTTGAAATTTATTTTGTACAAATTTTAATGCTACACGGAATTATCTATTTAATTTTCGGTGTATATAGTGCTTGTAGTTCGAGTACAAGCACACAAAGATATGTATGTATTGCGGTGTACGGACGGCATTCACGTTAAATTTGTTTTAAAATGATAATACTGCATTCAACATCATAAAATTAGCTTAGATTATAAAGCGCGTAAAGGCATAATTTCTACAAAGAAAAGTGTACATAGAATTGTAATTAATTTACAGGGCATTAAAAAAAAAATACCCGACAAATTATGTATTTTGTGTATTAATTATGTACTGTGTGTATTGTGTGTATTTCGAATATCTTTATATATATAAAAAAAATCAATGGGGATTATGAGGGAGAGGGTAAACCCCTCCGACAAAAACACATATCATTATAAAACAATTTAGTCTTATATACATTTAGTATAATAGTACAGAGAAAAAAATAATAACAATTGATCAGTAAAAAAGCAATGCAAACAAGGAATTTAGGCTCCGCATTTGTAGATTCTCTAGTTTTAAAATAAACTCCAGTTTGAAATTTAAAGGATGAAAACTCCATTTAAAAAATAGTTATAGAATTAAATATATATATATATATATTCTTTAAAAAATATACTTAAATATGAAAACTTCCAAAACAAATCTTCCATAGAATTATGACTAATCAATAAAAATAAAATAAAATTGTTCTTTCAATAAAATTTATAAATTTTTGAAAAACTAGTCGATGGTATCTTCGTACGTTGGAGTTGCATTGCACAGACTTTTGCATTCGGGGAACCTAGAGTTGAAGATAGAAAGTAAAACAATCTAACTTTAGTTTTATAAGTAGTTAGAATTTCATAGCTACATTGTAATTTTAATAAAAAGATTTTATTTAAAAAAAGAAGTGACCTTATTTTAAAACGACTCAGTTTGATTTTCGGTAGTGATCATTTCATGGACATTTTCCAGGTGTGTTTGTGCATTTTTCTTAATTTTTAAAGTTTTAACTATAACCAGTGTTCGATATTTCAATTAACTCTTTCTCCATATGACTATATTCCGAAAGTTAGTATTTGAAAGCCTGTTTCTATGCTAAAAGAGAAATATATTTAAGAAATATTAAAACGGATCTGTAGCACATACTGTTCTGTTACAGTAGTAATGAATACCTTTTAGATTTTTCAGAGAAAGAGAAAAAAAAAAAATAGGAAAAAAAAAGAATGTTAACAGATTAAAAATACATAATTTAATTTTAAAAAGACATCTTTGGTTGCAGTCATGCGTTAGGCTGGAAAGATATATGTAAATTCGCATCATAAACTAAAAATAAATTACATCTGAATCCTTAAGTTGTTTACATGATGAAACATTTCATATTTACAGTTCTTCAGTCTAATTCATTTATTTTATTTCGCTCTTAATCTATAGATAACATTTTAATCACTCCCTTGTATGATAATATAGCAAAACAATTCTCGTTTCAGATATACAGTGCAGAAATTCTGCCAACCATTAAGTAAATATATATTTGCAAAATGTTGGTAAAAACCTTCATAAAAATCGATCAAAATATTTCGATATAATTTTAAATAAAATAAGATCACATTGCATTATGCTTGCCAAATTTAGAAGAATACGTGTAAATGTTATAAGGTATAATAGTTAAGCTCAGTTGTGTCTACTACTGACATATTGCCAACTTTTACGATTTTTGTCTACCGGAAATTTTTAATAGAAAATTTTATTTTATGCACGCAATAAAGACTATTTCAGAAAAATAAAAAAATATTTATATTAAAAATTAAATGCGTAAAAGTTGGCAGTTATATACTGGTTTTCTAGCTCAAAAGTAGTGGGCAGGGCTGTTTACTATTTGCAGTAAATAATGTTACATTGTGGTACTAGAAGTGGGCCACATGAAAATGTACATTCTATTGCAAAATTAAAACTTTAACACCATATATAAATTCTGCATAGCATTTATTTTAATGTTATGAACACAGATGGTACGAGTGAAGAAATAGGTGCATTCAAAGAAAACAAATTTAGATTGTGATATTCAAAACAGAGTGTGCACCACTGACACACTTACTTTAAATGTAACTTCCTGTATGCAGTTAATGTTATATATATAATAAGATCAAAATACTATGACGAACTGGAACAGACGGTGTGTGTGCGTTTGTGATTTCTGTAGAACTAAGTACACGTATATACTCATTCTTCAAATATGTTATACGTAATTCCAATTTTAAACTTGCTCAGATAATAATGTGCTTTTTTCAAGAAATTTTATTTAGTTTTGGCTAAAAAGCTCTTTTGATCGATTAAATTTATTAAAATCCGTACACTTTTAGAATTATATTTAGCATGTTTCCCCCTTTATTAAGAAGGTGAAAATGTCCATTTTTTACTATTGGTAAATATGTGAGAATTATTTCATTTTCATAAGCAAAATAATAAAATGGGTATTTTGTTTTTATGTTTTATAACATTTGGCAACTATGCATATGTCTATGGTTATCTTACAAGAATGCATTCTAATTTCCCAAATCATTAAAATAAATAATTATATACGCATTTTGTATATGAATGATCCAGTATTGCCAACTCAAATTTTATCACGTCCCTACTGACAAATCAAAATGTCCCTACACTGACTATAAAAGTTCCTACTTTAGTGAATGATCATAAAAAGTCGAATTATTAGCATATTCCATGCATAATTCCATGAAATTTCTCAAAAAGCTACTTCCAAAAAGTCCCAACAAATTCAAATTCTGTACCTTCATCTTTAAAAAATCTGCTAAATACCCCTACTTGTAGAGACATATCTCTACACTTAGCAATATCGGTGATATCTTTCTTTATCTTAGCAAATAAGAATAATTTAACGTCCATGCAATGTTTTGTCAAATTTTAATGGAACGATATGGTGATCGAACTTTCTGAGAACTGCGTAAATAACGACATTTATTTTTAAAAACAAAACAAATCATGGAGGCTGTTATTAAAACCTAACTATGTCTCGGACTCTCCTCGGGCTGCTGCTGGGGCTGAGTTTAGACTATTGACTGGACATGACTGCCTCCGTGCTCATTTGTTTAGTTTTAATCTGACTGACTCACCTTTTTGTGTTTTGTGTGCTTCTGGACAAGTCATAGACGCTGCTCATCTAGACGTGTATTCTTCACTTAAGAGTTTGGACCGTATTGTGAAGAAATATTGGAGAGCTCGTTGCCTAATGACCTGATGGTCAATGGCCTGGCATTTATAAATAAATAAAATTTTTAAAGAAAAAAAAAAATGTTCTTAATAATAGGACATTCACTATCATGTTGCAAATGAAAATAAATGCCAATAAATATCTATTTTAAAATGAAGTTCATTGTGAATTTAAAAGGTTTAAGACATTTGGATATTATTTTTTATTTAAAAAGACGTAGTAAAATACAAGTTAAAAATAAGTTGAAACACGTAAAACATAAACGTTTCGTGTTATTTTCTTAACACTTCATCAGTATGTATAACATCTACAGAGCAACAATTTAAAACTATTTAAACAAAGAGTTCGTAATAGAAATGCGTATTCGGGTGGTACAGCACATGCGTCATTAATTGATACGGGTTGAATCTTTGTTAGCCATCCTTCTAAGAAAATACGCGAATGGAAGTCAGCAGTATGATCTGTTTTAGTGCATGGTTGACCAATTTTGAACGAATATTACCATTATTACTTTCTCTTACCCATAAGGTAGAGAAAGTATTGTTTTTGGGTCAAATTTTCGAAAGTGAGTTTTTGTTATATTTACATGTTTTGAGGTCCCCTGAATCCGAAAATCACGTTTTTAGCGGTTGGTCTGTGTGTGTGTGTGTGTGTGTGTGTGTGTGTCTGTTATCAGCATATCTCAAGAACAAGTAGCAGCAGAAAGTCCAAACTTGGTATTCTAAATGTGTATGATGTAGGGATGCTATACTAAGCTTTTCGTTGAGATGAAGCGAATGTTTCGTGCACAGGGACACCCAAGAGTATTCAAGCATATTATGTCTATAGGAAAAATTGCAGGTAAGTAGAGTTTAACATCTATAGACTGCACTAAACCAAATGAAATTAATGTATATTTTTATATGCGTAAAAATATGTCTCTTGTAGAATATGGTAGGGAAATCATTCACTGTTTACTTACAGGGCTACACAAAAGAACTAGATTATAGTGCGACAATAGCTGAAAATTGATGAAAGTGTATTTCAGGTCGTGCCGTGTATTATTACTATAGAATTATATTTAGGTGCACCATGTGGTTTGTATATAATGTTCAAAAGATATACAGGGCTGCAAATATTTAAGCGATAACATTCTTTTTTATTATTAGTGGAAGTGCTTTACTATAATATTTTACCATGTCCAGGAAAGCTGCTCAGAAATTGAAATGAATTCCTCATACACATATGTTAAATGATGTATGTTTTTAAGCTAAATATTCATTGCCTGGTTTTTGTATATTTTCACGTTTTGAGGTTTCCTGATTATCGAATTCAAGATTTTTTAAAGTTTGATTTTTGTATGTGTCGCTTAGAATAACTTGAAAACGAATAATTTCAGGAGATCCAAAAGTTGTATTTTAAAATTAATATAAGTTTGTTGTTGGAAAAGTTTGATCAAGACTGATAGTTTCAAGGAATGTTCCCAAGTAGCACAGGAACGTTCTGTGAACGTCTAATAGCGGTTTCAATAGTTCAAACACCGTGTTTCGTGTCAAAAGAACGTTCTAAAACACGTTCAGAAATAGTATTATTTAGAACGTTCTGAAAATGTTTGATTTGTACCATCTATAAAACGTACAATTCTAGTTCTATATAGAACGTTCAAGTGTGACACCGTCATAACACGTTCTGTAACAGTGTAATTATAACGAATATGACAAAATGACTTTTTAGTACTATTGGTTGGGAAACTAGGTTAACCTTTAAAAATTTTGACTTCAGCTTTTGATTTTTTTACACGTTTTGTGGCGTGAGGAATCCGGAAGTCAAAAGGTTGGTATGGTATCTGTTAATGTGTATCGGCACCTATTAGTGTGATAGCCCGTTAGTTCATGTACACGATATCTCAAGAACAAATGATTGCAGAGAGATCGGACCAGTTTTAAAATATCACTTATGATATTGATAAGAATCTTATTGAGAGATTTGCAACATTCTAATTTAAAAACTTCGTAAGTTATTCGAAATTTATAATTTTTAGCATGATAGAGAATAGAGCATTTTTTACATTTTCAGTTTAACGTTTTGTTAGCACGTCAGTAAAGAATGCTTCCCAATAATCAGTAGCGGTGAGGTGAAAAAAAATTACAAAATTTTAAACTCATGGAAAAATTTTGTGGATTTTGTATTTCAGGAATCAATGTATGGAATTCGACCAAACTTGTTACAATATTAGATCTTGCCCTAAATTGGAGTTTATTTGAATTCCATTTGGGATATATCGCCCGATAGATTACGGTGCTATGCAATGAAACCCTCCATTTATGGGACGGCTATATCTCAGCTTCTATAGTGTACAAATGTATTAAACATGATATATTGGCATATATCACCATAACCTCTGCTAATACAATTTGGATGTATACACTGTCCAACAGGTGGCGTTGCTAATCTGCAATTTAATCATTTTAACGGAAAGGCAATATTTTAACTCTTGTGATTTAACAATAAATTTTGTGATACACTGAAGTTATAAGTGAAATCGATTTTATGTAAAGCTTTACTGGTCCATTTTGGATGCACATCGGCCAACAGGTGGCGTGGCTATGTTGCAATTTAATCTCATAACAGAAACGAAAAATCTCAACTTCTGTGATTTATAAATATTGTAAATTTGGTAAGTGAAATTAATATTACGTAAAACTCTACAGATTGCCTTTGGGTGCATATCGGACGACAGGTGGCACTGCCACGTTCCAATATTTTCCATTCACAGAAAGGCTATCTATCAGCTTCTGTAATATATATACTCACCAAACCTTCTGCGTGACATACATTTGATATATAATATTGATTCAATTTGGCTGTATAACGAGTAATAGTCAAACAGTTTTTTTATTATTATTATCATTCATAGGACATTGTTTTTTCCCCTAGGAATAAGTATACATCATCCCTGGGGGATGGGGGAAGGGTGGATAAAAATTTTCACTATAATTATCTTTCAAAAGAATTCGATATCACCTTTAAAACGAATAATTGAAACATCGTTTTCTGATGATTTAAAACAAATTTACCGTTTTTTTTTTTTTTTTTTTCATTTGTAATAATAATAATAATAAACCCTTAGAAAAATACATTTTCTAAGATCTTCTATACAGCATAAAAATGATTGTCTTCTGTCATGAAAATCTATGCATTCCCCAGACCCAAAGTTTAGATACAAAAAGCTAATCACGGATGTTATTGAATAAGTAATATAGTGCTTTACGCGAGTTTCAAAGAAAATCACGGGAAAACTCCGAAAACCTAAGTCGACGAGCGTGACCAGGAATCGAAGCCAACACTTCCCGTCTGTAAGGTTCGAGAGTAGAACCTCGCGGTCTCTAATACACATCGGGAAGTTACAGAATGAGTTTTTTTCTTCTTTTCTTTAAGCATAATTTTAAACTTTTATTATATTTTATTTATGATTCTATTTAAGTTTAAATGTTACTGATAAATTATCAATATTGATAATGTTGTTAAATCGTTACTCTGTTTGATTGTTCTTATTTTATTTTATTTATTTTCACTGAATATTTTATTCAATACTAAAATATACACTAAAACAAAATATGCTTTTCCGTTTAATTCGAGATTTTAAAATGGAAAAATAAAGTGATCTCATAAGTTTTTCAAATACTTTATAAAAATTTAAATAATTGTTTAACTCAGCTCCATTTTTCCTTAAAATATTGACCATATGTTTTCTACAGCTATAAATGCTTAATAAATTTATGTTTCAAACGTTGAACTTTGAAACATGATTATTCCGGATGTAAGAAGGGAAGAGCAGATGAAACTGACATCTGTGGATTGCATTTATTTAATTCTCGCTGACCGTGCAAATTCAAGGGTCTTGGGAATGTCGTGCCGTTATGTGAAGCGGTAATTTTAAAACGTGTAATGTAATCTGTTTTGTTCAGTTTTCGCGTTATAATGACTTGGATAAGCTTTAGAAAAGGTAAAAATGTAATATTTTTAACCTGTAATATTCTCTATTTTCTATTTATTAAAGTCTTATTTTAATATCAATTAAACAATCATTTTCATATCTGCGTAAGTTCTTAAGCCTAACATTTGATACTTGTAAGTAGCATTGTATCGCAGAAAAAACTGCTCCTGTTACAGAAAACCGCTTAGAAATTATGGATTCATTTTATTAATTCAGTCTTCTGAGATGGAAATTGTTAAAATGACTATTTTTGGTTATTATGCTTCTGAATGAAGTAACATAAAGAATTTAAAAGATGAGAGCTAATTTTAAGTGAATGCCCTTCCAGACTGGTCATTATGTATTTTAAAATGCTAGTTGGAAGGGTGTTTTCTTGGAGAAATTCTTATGAAGAAAATGAGGAAGGTATGTAATTCTTTTTTTTTTTTCTTTTCTTTTTAAATTCTGAAGTATTTATTTAATGTTTATATGATAATATATATACAATCTAGGTTATGCAAATTGCATATTTTTAAAATAATATCCTAAGTTTCACCGACTTACAATTTTAAATATCTCTTTACTGTTATTTATTAAATAAAATATATGAAATTGTTTAACTGCATAATAAAACAAAGATTCAATTCAATTTTATTCCACATCTTTATAAAAAAAGATATTCTGCTTAAAAAAAAGGACGATTTACTATATTATTTATTAATACTAATAATATTTACATTTATCAATTATTTAATATGCCATGATAGCATAATTACATCAAATGAGGTAAAAATTGCGTTGACTCAATTTAAAGAAATTTAAACATTTAAAAAATACCAATTACATTGCCATGTGGAATAAATTTAAATACCTGGAAACATCATTTTTGTAAACTGCTGCTGTAAACTGAAAATATGTATGCACACATGCACTGAAATTTAAAAATATGAAGTATGTTAAATATTTTAGAAAAATATTATGATTAAATATATATATATATGTATTTAAGTATTTGGACATTTTAAAAATTTCCTCCTTATAACTAATTTTTAATTTTTTGTTTCAATTTCTTATTATTATAAATTAACAATATATTCTAAACTCAATTATATATTATTTTAGCGGTGTATTGGTACATTCATTTTTGAAATTATTTTTATGTTGAAATATTAAAACTTTCTATAAACTTCAGCATTCAAATATATTTATAAACTATCCATGGACTTACAAAGTAGTACCCAGAAATGTTTAGAATATACAGGGTGCAAAGTCGAGAGCAGGCCTTTATTTGCGCAACAATTGGTCTCAAACGTCCTCCAATAAGAAAATGTATTTAAAAAAAAATGTAAGAATTCATTATATGACATGTTTAAATTTAAAAAATCAATTTACTAAAAATCACAAAAACTGATAATTTTTATACAATTTTCATGACACTAATAGTGTAAGTTGAGTTCTAACCTAAAAAATATAACGCAAAAAGTTTCACTTTTGTGCACCCAAAATTGTCTGAGATAGTTAGTTTCAAAATTTAGGATTATTTCGCATTTTCTCGGGCTTTATTAAAAAGTCAATGAAAAATTCTTTAATAAACCCAGGGAAAATGCAAACAAAGTCCAATTAGGATTTTTAAACCGATCCCTTATTGAAGGCCGAAATATGTGAGAAAATCCAAACTTCAAAAATCATGTTCCATTTTGGGAGAATAGAAATGAAACTGTTTGTTAGGATGAGTGTCAGTTTTCTAAATATGATTATAGGGATCTGGGACTATGTAAAAATTTAGTTTTTGCAATTTTGAAAAAATAGATATTTTAAATTTAAACATGTTATACCACAAATGCTCATATTCTTTAAAACATTTTGTAACTGAAACTATATATTTGCGACCAATAGTTGCGGAGATAAAGGTATTCTCGTCACAATGCTTTGCACCCTGTATTTAAAAAAAAAAAAAAAAAAATATATATATATATATATATATATATATATGTATATATATATATATATATATATATATATATATATATATATATATCTTTATATATATATTTCTTTTGTGCGTGTGTATGTCACTGAACTCCTCCTAAACGGCTGGACTGAGTTTAATGAAATTTTTTGTGTGTCTTCAGGTGGATTCGAGAATGGTTTAGATTTACAAATGAAAGTTGTAACTTAATTAGTTCTTTTTTAATTATTTTTTAACCAACTCTTTCAACAACTTTTCCACCTAGATGGCGTGAGTTGTCGTAAACACGATGTCAGAATTTATTTAATGTTGAAATGAATAATATTATAGTATTAAAAAATTAAAGAACACGCTTTTATAGAAATGTGAACTAAAAAGCACGAAATATCTATCTTAGTATTAAAATTCAGGGTAAGAGAAAATCGTGTGAGTGACACACCGTAATATTTACATACATTTAAATCTTTAATTAAAATAACTTAGAATTAACAAAAACCATTTTTAAAAAATCTCCCCTAACGGTGATCGAACGCTGGCCCTGTAGATTCGTAGCGCGGCGCCTTACCTCGACGCCGCATCGTTCACGTAGGGAAAGTATTTTTTTTACAATATAAATTTTTTATTTGCTCCCAGAGAAGTTACAAACAAACATATATACATACATACATACATACAGGTAAAGCTAATAAAAGCGTGTTAAAAATGAATTTTTAACCGTATCTTACGAAGTGTTTAAAATATTTTTTCAAAATTAATATTTTTAGAATCGTAACCGTATCTTACGAAGTGTTTAAAATATTTTTTTCAAAGTTAGTATTTTAGAATCGTAAACACGATATCAGAATTTATTTAATGTTGAAATGAAAAATGAATTTTTAACCGTAAGTGTTAAAAATATTTTTCAACATTAATATTGTTAAAATGTTAAAATTAGTTAAAATGGTATATTCTTTTAAAAAATTCGTCAATATCCAACGGAGTTATTTTATGTTAAAATGAAAAATGAATTTTTAGGCCATTATTATTTGTGCAGATGGAAAATGTACTAAAAGTTTTCCGAAAAATTTCACGATCACAAATGTTGACGGATATCCAATATATCGTCGAAGAATTCCCGATAATGGCGGACAATCTTATCATCTATGGCGGTCATCTATGTCAACAACATAGATATTGACATTGATAACCGATGGGTGGTCCCATATTCGCCTCTGCTGAGCAAAACATTCAATGCTCATATTAATGTTCAGTTCTGCAGTTCAGTGAAGGGCATCAAATACATTTGCAAGTATGTGAATAAAGGCAGTGATATGGCTGTATTTCGAGTTGAAAATACCAATGTGAATGTTCCTCTGGTGAATAACAACGATGAAGTAACACTTTACCAAACTGGCCGGTA
The DNA here is from genome assembly GCA_963930645.1 of Salticus scenicus. Classification (NCBI taxonomy): domain Eukaryota; kingdom Metazoa; phylum Arthropoda; class Arachnida; order Araneae; family Salticidae; genus Salticus; species Salticus scenicus. Next base: position 56,097,992 of record OZ005655.1, read on the forward strand.
CGTGAGCTCCAATGAAGCTGTTTGGCGTATCTTTGGTTTCCCAATTCATGAACGGGATCCAGCAGTTCTTCATTTAGCCGTCCATCTTGAAAATCGCCAGCGCGTATATTTCACGAGCGAGACAGCGATTGATCGTGCTATAAATCCACCAAAAACTACACTCACCGAATTTTTTGAATTGTGTAATCGTGCGGATGCTTTTGGTGCTTTTGCACGGACATTACTCTATTCAGAAGTACCAAGCTATTTCACATGGGCTCCAACAAAAAAATGGATGCCCCGCAAGCAAGGCACGCCGATTGATGCATGTCCCGGTTTATTCAAATCAAACACCTTGGAACGAGTATTTACGGTCAATCTAAAGCAGACTGGGTGCTTTTATCTTCGACTGTTATTGGTTAATGTCATCGGCCCTTTGTCATTTCAAGATTTACGTAAAGTGAATGGACAACAGTATCCAACGTATAAAGATGCATGCCTTGCACTCGGCTTGCTGGAAGACGTCAACCAGTGGGAGTGTATGCTTGCTGAAGTAGGACTGAACTGTACAGCAAAACAAATTCGTCTACTATTCGCTATAGTGTTGACTACATGTTTCTCGGCCCGAGCAGAGACATTATGGGATAATCACAAAGATTCAATCACTAATGATATATTGCATCAACATCTTTCACGGTGCAACGATCTAACGATAGTATGCAGTGACGCTATGTACAATGAAGCATTGATTGCTATTGAAGATCTTTGCATTATCATTGCCAACTTACACTCAGTCATTTCGGTATGCATTCAACAAATCGAAATGCATCTGATTTAATAAGCACTTAATTGAATCGTGAACTACAATACAATACTGTAGAAATGGCAGCGATTGTTGCTCGCAATGTCCCTCTAATGAATGAAGAACAAAGAACCATTTATGACCGCATCATGCTCGCAGTTTTGGCAGGACAAGGTGGATTCTTTTTTTGGGGGGTGCACCAGGTGGAACTGGCAAAACATTCCTAATTTCGCTAATTCTCGCCGAAATACGATCAAATAATGGCATCGCATTGGCTGTTGCATCATCTGGCATTGCGGCAACTTTATTGGATGGATGCAGAACAGCTCATTCATTATTTAAACTGCCACTAAATATTCAAAATAACCCAGACGCAGTGTGCAACATAAAAAAAACAATCGTCCATGGCCACAGTGCTGAAATAATGTAAAATTCTTATCTGGGATGAATGCACTATGGAACACAAACATTCGATTGAGGCGTCGAACAGGACATTGAAAGATATAAAAAACAACGACAAACTATTTGGCGGCACTCTGTTACTCTTTTCAGGTGATTTCAGACAAGCATTTCCCGTTATTCCGTGTTCAACATACACTGTAAAAAAATGTTGTAATTTTTCCTGCACTTTCTGTTGTATATTTTCAAGCATTTTCGCTGTATTAATAAATTCAAGCACTAAATGTTGTTAAAATCGACTTCCTGTGGACTTTAGACCAGAACATCTGCGCTGAAACATAACATCTGTGTTTTTGAACTTAGATGCAGATGAACGATGAATGAACGAGAAGAAGATCATGGAATAAGCAATGTCCGTCCTCGTCCATGAAAAAGGTTAGCTAGTAATTTTTTTATTAATATTTTGTATTAATACTTTGTATTAATATTTGTTATTGATATTTTGTTTTATTAATTTTTTTTATTAATATTTTGTGATTAATAGTACTTTTACGTTTGCGGGACGCAAACGAAAAATCGCCAATTCAATATTATCGCACCAATTCAATATTATCGCCAATTTATATTACTGGTATTTATATTATTATTGCTATTTATATTCGGATCGCATATTGCATTCTTTGCAAATAAACCTTTTTCTTGAAAAAAAAAAAGAAAAGAAAAGAAATAGACTGCATCTTCTTCAGTTGTGGGCAAATCCCAAATTTTCATCATTTTTGTAAAACAAAAATTAAGGTAGAAGAAAGAATGTTAATATATTTTACTTAGAAAACGAAAATGTTCTAATATGTTCTAATGTTCTAAAATGTTCTAATCTTCTAAAATGCTCTGATGTTAATAATTGGCGATTTTTCGTTTGCGAATTTCGAAAAGTATCTGATTAATTAATATTTCGTTAAAACGCATTAGTTGTAAACATATTGCAGCATGCTAGCTAAATCACCTAAGCTAAATCGTGTGCCAATATCCTAGCACTATATTTCAGTGCTATAAGTAATGCTCGAATCTGTTGATGACTCCAGTCACTTTTGTCTTAACGATTTACAATTAATTTTTAGAAATCCATTTTTTTTTAATCATTCAGTATAGTCCTTTTAAAGTTTTTTCATAAAATTACATTTCTCAAGTTATATGTTGGCGAAGCATTTTTTTTATATCAAAAGATTTATATTAACGTGTATAAACTTGCACTCATAATTCAGCAAAAAATATTCATTATTTATCATAATATATTCAATATGTTCATGATTACACATTAATTTTTTAAAAGAAGATTTTCTTAACTTGAAGTCTTGATAATTTATATATGTATAAAAACATATTCTTTGAGATATTATTTAACTCTCTCTCTCTCTCTCTCTTTTTTTTTTTTTTTTTTTTTTTTTTTTTAATTGCTAACAGCAAAAAATGTTTGCATGACAGTATGATGCACATACTTTATTTTAAAAATTAAAATAGGTATACTTCCGGGACAGAATAAGAACAAAAATTGGGATCGCTTTAAGACCCCTTTACATATTCAATTTCATATTACACTTAATTTGTGCAAAGATCCTTAGAGCTTATTTTGAAAGTTTTATTTGATCATTTAAAACGAAAATCTAATTTTACATTCTATATTTTGTTTCATTTTAAGAATTTTAATACCGATTTAAATAGAGGTAGAAATATAACAAATTTTAAATAAATAATTTAAATTAGGATGAAAATTCTTTTGTTTCAGTATAGCTTATATATATATCCATAAGGAAACATTAGCATCTTTCAGTGTAGTACAGATTATAAACTAAACGTGAACGGAAATGATAAATTCTCTTCTCGCTGACGTAGATAAATAAATACGGGATGAAATTCCCTTCAAAGACATTGAGATTGACCATCATACCACAAATGCGGTTTTTATCTACTGTAGATATTGAAAGCTTGCTTTTTATTTTTTCCCCTGCCTCATAGTGCAAACAAATAGCGAATTGCTAGAAATTTATAACTATCTATAACAAATTATAATGCGCGTGTTTTGTGTTTAGGAGACAGATATGTATAATCTTGGCATTACAGAATTTTACATTTTTAATTTTGTTAACGTTTTAAGAATAAAAATAATAAAATAATAAAAAATATAATCCTAACCTTTTTCCATTTCTTCTTTTTCTTCTTTTATTTCCTTGTTTATTTATTTTTATATTTTTACGCAATAATAACATTATACACATAGGGAAAAAAAGCATTTTTTTGTTCCAAGCATTAGTTAAAAATATGGCATTTTTAGCAGTCATAGCTGCAATTAAATATAAAATTATAATTGAATATCAACCCTTCAAAATCATTTACAATTTCTGCAATCGCTTTTAAGAATATAGAGGATTTTAGCAGACACAAAGAAATCCACTCCCCTCCCCACTTTTTCTTCCTAAATACTTTAATGCACTTTTATTAAAGGGAAAAAAAAAAAAAAAAAAAAAAAAAAAGAGGTATTTTTAGTTTATGAATAAGAAATACATGCGTATTTCTTGTCTTTACGAATGAAAAGGACTTTTTTTTTTTTTTTTTTTTTTTAAGCGTGTCAAAAAGTAGTGATTTCAGGTTTCATAATGGCCTTAAGTGTGACCTATGCATAAAAAAAAAAAAAAAAAAAAAAAAAAAATCTGTGTTTGTTTGTGGACCAATTAAAACAATTCGGTAATAATGTGAGAATAGAAGCTGTTTGTCTGACCTTGGGTTCAAGGTTCGAGAGAAGTGCACTCCATAGCAGTTTTTCTGTGAGTTTTGGAGAAAACCACAGAAAATTCCGTACGACTGTGCCAATGGACATGACCTAGGTTTCAACCTGGCAGCCCAGTCTAAACAATTTTACAGCAGATTCGTTAAATTATGATTACCTAGAAATTAACTATATTTTTTTCTCTTTTTTATTCAGTAACTCCTACATCTGTTGCGTCCGTTAATTACAGTCAATTCTGTGTAAATTTGTGTTATTTAAAATGAAAACTTTCAAGCGTTATGTTTACAGTCAAACTTTAATTTTACATTTAGAAATTTGTGAAATCCGTCTTTCAACTTTCAAAGTATTCCTATTTCGCTTAAGCAAGTACCTTTCGCTCATGTCTTATATTATATGGGAAATCTATCTATTAGTGTATTAATTGTGAAAACAATTATTCATTTTTGAGAATTTAAGCATGTATCAAGGGTAACATTCAGCACTTTGTTTTCTACCACTGTTTCAATTGCGAAAACTTTTATTATATTTTTACTTTGTTTTTTCCGACTAACTAAATATAGTGTGGGTGATTAAATTATTAGATTTCTTTCTTTCATTCATTATTTTATTTAACACTTTTTTCGATTATTAAAAAAAAAAAAAAAAAAAAAAAAAACTAGACGAAATGTCCTGAAACCTCATGATGCAAAGAACATTTAAAAACCCATCGTTTCCACTATCGATTTTGACCAGCGTGCGCAATTAGCGCCCCAACCACAAATTCAAGAATATCAAAAATACTTTGGATCACCTTGTATCATGAAAAGCTACAAGTCAGCTCTAACTGGCTTGTAACTTTAATACAATATTGCACATACTACGTACAATATTTATATGTTTTGGTACGGGATTTGTGCAATTATACAGGCAGATTTTTTTTTTTTTTTTTTCAAGAATAACTATTTTTTTTTTTTTTTTTTTTTACAAATACTTTGCTTATAACTAGATTATTTCCAAAAGATTTTATAAAAATTGCTGAAAATTTGCCAAACATTAGAGAAACATATTCTGAAACGTAAAATTCATAAGCGTAATATTCGTTGAGAAATGAGTATTTTAATAAGTATTATTTTACTGTGCATGCGTGAAAGATAGAAAAATTTTTATTGTATAGTTAGAAAGCTAGATACATTGAGCAACTTTTGTATAAGATTCAGTAGAATAGAGTAAAAATAATCAGGTTGTCGGCAAAAGAACGGACCCAGATTTTAGGTATCTTTCAGAGTTGAAATTTCAAAATGCGCTTTACACATACCACGCATTTAATTTGAAAGTCCAATTATTTTAATCACATTGCTAAAGTTCTTTTTTGTGAAAAACCCCTTATGAACTCACAAATCTTAGTAAATAATAATAATAATAATAATAATAATAATAACGTTACAAGCCTATAAGAGGTTTTTCACACACACACACACACACAAAAAAAAAAAAAAAAAAAAAAAAAAATCGCAATGTGGTTGAAGTAATTGGATCTTCAAATTAAATACGCGATATATGAAAAACCCTTCATGAAATTTTACCTCTGAAAAATACATAAAATCTAGCTCATTCTTTTGCCTACAACTTGCTTAATTTTTAATCCATTCAAATGATATTTTGATTAAAGTTGCTCAATATATCGAGCTTTCAACGTATGTAGTAAAAATTTTTCTATCTTTCGAGCTTGCGCAATAAAATCATATTTTCTAAAAATGCTCATACCTCAGCGAGTATTACACGTGTGGATTGGATTTCATGTTTCATAATAATGTTTCTCTAATGTTTTGTCAATTTTTCTATAAGTTTTTATGGAAATCCGTTCTAATTAAAAGCAAAAGACTTGCCAAAAAAAAAAAAAAAAAAAACTAGTAATTTTTTGGGGGGAAAAAAGTTATATCCGCCTAAAAATATGCGCAATTTCCGCACCAAAACATACATATTGTACATAGTATGTGCAATAATGTGTTAAAATAAAAAATCATTTGTAGTTTTTTATGGTACAGAGTGAATCAAAGTATTTCGCTCTTCTTCAGTATGTGATTGATCCCCTAATCCCCCCTCTCGAATAAATCGATTGTGGAAACAATGAACTTTTAAATGTTCTTTGCATATATGAAGTTTCAGACCTCTACGTCAGGTTTTTTTTTTTTTTTTTTAATCGAGAAAATGTAAAATAATAATAATAATAATAATAATAATAATATAATTTAATCACCCACTGTAGTGATTATTCTTAGAAAATATTTCATCTTTTTTGTATTTAGGTTCATACTACCAACAACGAATAAACAGAATCGAGGTTCTCTTACTGTTAATCTCTTTAACTTAAAAAATATTCGCGATTTCATTGAAGGAACGCATTTTTGTTCTAAAGCTGAAAAACATCTCATTCTCAGAGTGTATTGCTACTAATGATTTTCCATTCAAAAACGTGCGAAAGTTTGGAAAACATGCAAACAATTTTATTGATTAATAGCAAAACAACAGCCTATATTAGCAATTAAACGTAAATTTCGAGAAAGAAGAATAAAATTTCATTATGAAGTTGAAAAGTTGACGCATATTTTGCGAAATACCTTTGAAGAACTGCAAAAATTATCAATTACGCAAAGAAGCAATTGCACATTTCGGTAGTTATTTGCGTGTTTAAACATAAATTTTAGCGACGAAATGATTAAATTTTTTAACACTAAGTTGCCAATTTATCGCGTATTTCGGTAATTAGCTTTGAAAAAAGGGTGAACATTATCTTTTGGCGGAAACTTATTTTGGAATTATTTGCATTATTAACTTACGTAGAATCTGAAAGCCCCTTTATTAATTTTTAACTCTGAAAAATATTTAAAATCTACCTCGTTCTTTTTCCGATAATTTGCTTACTTTTTACTGTATTCTTATGAAATTTTGACTAAGTTGCGCAATATACACTAAGCGACAAAAAAAAAAGCCGCACTTCGATGTTTTTCTTTTCGCCTTCTACAACCGCCAATTTTATGGTTTAAAAAGCAAATTTTCGAACAGATTTTATTATGTTGTCCTCCACATACCCTTTAGCTTTGAGTGTAGTGTTAAAAACAAAATGCAATTGTTAGGAAAATTGTAATTTTAAAATTTATTTCAAAAATGGTAACAATAAGCCAGTTAACGATGCCACAAAAAGTATTAATTTTTGAATGAAAATCAAAAAATATTTTAATACGTGAGATGGCAAAATAATTAAATGTTAACGAAATATTGGTAAAATGAATTTTAGCAAAATATAAATTTTTTTGGCCTTTTAAACTGGGAATTTGGCTTTAGGAGGTCATGTTGCTCATCCAAGCAAGATAACCGCAAGTTAAAATGCGAATGTTTAAAAAATCGATTTGTATCATGTTCAGAACTTAAAAAAGATTTTTAAAAAGCGTATAGTAATAATTACTTTCTTCAAAAACAATGCGGGAACAATTAAACAAAGCGGGTTAAAGAACAGAAGATCTGCGAAAAAAGTCATTATTAAGGAAAAGAATTAGAAAAAACAATACCTTAGTTGACCAAAATTTAAAAACTTTATGAGTTAATTATTAGGATGAACTGGTTTTCTCTGATGAATCAAGTTTTCTTTATTTCGAGCAGTTGAAAAAAGCTAGAATGAAGACGAAAATGTGACCGACTTAATGAAAATTGCACTTTTAAAACAGTTACACTTTCTCTGTACATTATGGTACGGAGGTGCATAACTTTTCAAACACTCGGAGAAATTTTTATTCTCAAGGGATCAAATAACTCGAAATAAAACACAATTTGCATAAAAGTGGTGCCTGATCGACTATTTTGGAGGTATCTTAGACATTTCCGTAAACAGCATTTGAAGATAAAAAGGCACCTTACTACACGGCGTCTGTGGTAAGTTTATTCACTTCAAATTGTCAAAATTTCTTATACATTCCCATGAGAACCTATAATTCTGTAACTAATCATACCTTTTTTTACTTTAAGTTAAATCCCACAAAGGATATAGTAGAATTTCTTGTTTACCAGTCATGGAAATAGTCAAAATCGCGATTCGCTCGAAAATGTTTCGTCTATAAAAAGGCGGGGGAGAGGGGGGAGGATTCGAAATTTGCAGCCTATAACTCTGCCAGAACTAAAAAAAATTATTTGTGATATTTGGCACATTGAAATTCCTGAGATTTATATTAAAACACTGTATAAAACTATGCCATTGCGCATTAACGCAGTAATTCCATATAAAGGTGGAATTAACCCATTGCAGAATAAATATTTTTACCAAAAAATTGCTTAGATCTAACAAATAAATAGATTTATTTCATATATTAAAATATAACTTGTTTATTTCGTATAATAAATCATAATGGAATGCAAAGTGCATAGTTATTGCATTATGTTCAAAAAGAAAGTTTTATGCAGATTTTTAAAAAGTACTTCGTAAAGTGCAATAAAGCGAATTATTAAATCGAAAATATACATAGGTATCATTTCATACCTTTGGTATGATGCAAACGAGACAGTTTTATTTGTTTTAAACATTAATTTTAAAGTTATTACAAATAAAAAAGGTATAAGTCATTTTTTCTGCAGTGCGGCTTTTTTTTTTTGTCGCTTAGTGTATGTAGCTTTTAAAACTCATATCTTAGCGAATATTACACGTGTCAATTTTATGTTTCAGAATAATGTTTCTTAAAAAATTTGTCATTTTTTCTGCAACTTTTGTAAAATTTTGTAGAAATCCATTCTTGTTATTAAGTTTTTGGCAAGTTTTTTGTTTATAATTTTTGAAAATAAAAAATTATACCTGTCTAAATAATTGTGCTATTCCCACAAAAAAAAAAAAAAAAAAAAAAAAAAAAATACTTAAAAATATTGAACATGGTAAGTGCATAATAGGCGAGACGTATTAATCCTGGACAACAGGTCTAACAGTCTTACAGTGGTTACAACATACTACTTTTAACTGCAATACAAAACTTAATGATTTTTAGCTTAAAAAAAAAAAAAAAAACAGGATTTTGCATGGAAAAATTTTGCATTTCTTTGGAAAGTGAACCATTCAATGCATAAACAAAAAATAAAATCTGATGCATAAAAATGCACACCATAATTTTTAAAACTTAGAGAACAGATAAAAAACAGTTATAAAATATAAAAAGATGGAATAAAAATCTATGTGATATTAATTATTAAATAAAAATCGTATAATTAATATACTTAAAAAATGAAAGAAAAGAAAACAATGTGTTAAAGTTACAAGCCATTCGTAGCTTTTTAATGATACACGGTGATCAAAAGTATTTCTTTCTTACTTTGATTTGTATTTGATCTCCTGTTTACACTCGTGACTATATCGATAGTGAAAAATATGAAATAATAAATATTCTTAGATATCTGAAGTTTAAGGCCGTTCTGTCCAGAATTGCTTTTTTTTTTTTTTTTTTTTTTTGTGAATCGAAAGAATGCAAAAAGAAAAAGAAAATGATCATTCATTATAGTTTTTAGACTTACTACAGTATATCCCGCGTTTTTTTTTTTTTTTTTTTTTTTTTGTCACCCATTTCTATACCATTGATGCACATAGTTTCTTTGGTTGACCAAATTAAGAAACTGCAAGTCACTGTGGTGAAAGATTACCTCAGAACAGTGACGTACAAGTCTTTGAATAAACGTGTACAAATAAATTTGTGAAAATAAATTTCTATTTATTTCTAAGAAAAATTCTGGTTGTTTAAGCATTTAAATAAGAAAATCCTGCTAAAATTTACAGGTGGAAGTGTCTGAAAACTTGTGAATCTTTGTTCGGAAGTAACCTCATGAATCTCTAATTTGTTTTCTTGTTTAAATAATTTATTATATATTTTTTTAGGGTTCCTAAGCACTCTCTTTCTCTTGCCCCCCCCCCTTTTTTCTTGTAGGATACTTCTAACAATAGATTTGTTATCAAATATATTATATTGCTATTAAATTTATATATAACAATTTAAAAAAAAAAAAAAAAAAAAAAATGCCATACAAAGTTAATGGTAGAGAAAATAAAGGAAACTATAGGACCACATAAACCCTGTGCTATTTAAGTACTAAATTAGGATATATCAAATATATATATAATTTATTTTAAAGATCTGTCTTTTTTTTTTTTTTTCCTTTTACAGTTGCGTCAATTCAATCCTTGATACATTATATATCTTTCTTGTATATTTTCCTATACAAATTCACTCTGTAAAAACATTTATTAAAATTAATATTTAAAAAAATTATATTTCATGATAATGTAGACGATTTCTATATTAGAGAAGAAGTATAACACTAAATATCCAAAAAAGTCAATTTTATCCTCAATGTTATTATTATTATTCTGTTAAAAATGAAAAAATCAATAACTTTATTTTAAATTATCGCAGATCGATGGTTGAACCATTCGTTTTAAAGGTATTGACGAGCTCTTTTGAAAGATAGCCATCTTGAAAATTTACTCCCCTCGAGGGAGGGACTTGGCCCCCAAGGGTGGAGGCGAGGCTCCTACATACATTCTTTTTTCCAGTTGAATTATTATGGCCCACCAGCGGCCGAGCGGTTCTGCGCTCAAAGCTGGTAGATGGGAGGTGCCGGGTTCGATCCCTGGTCGCGCTCATCGGCCTAGCCGTTCGGAGTTTTCCGTGGTTTCCTCCGAAACTCGCGTAAATACGGTCTAGGACCCCTTAGAAAGACCCCCACGGAGGGCATTCCCCCTCTTGGCCTAGGACACATCAGGAGTCAATCGGCCTTAAATCCTACAACCAACAACCAACAACCAACCAGTTGAATTATTGCAAATAATTGTCATATTACAAATAATTATTTTAAATTTCATAATGATTATTAAAAAATAATTTTTTTATGCACATTTATACAAAATTTTGTTCTATACCACCGGGTTTAAAATTTAGAAAAAGCGGGATGGCAACGCAACCTAAAAGACAATTTTTACCAAAAGTTGATAGGCACTAATTTATGTCAAGGTACAACTGCATACCAATTTGTATGCAATTCTGTGCAGTAGTTCCTGAGATATAGTTGCCACAAAATTTTGTCACACACACACACACACAGACATACATTTTCTAAAAATGGTCAAATCGTGTTCTACAGCTCACAAAACGTGTAAATTCATCAAAAACCCGAGGTTGAAAATTTTTACGAATCCAATACTTTCTTCTATTGAATATAAAAGAAAGTAAAGCTGCATTTTTATAATGGTTATCTCACATATCAAGTTTTGTGCAGTTATATGACATATAAGTTGAGATATAGCCCTCCCGTTATCGATGAAATTTGTAGTATAGCAGCGCCACCTATTGACCGACAAGCATTCGAACTGAATCAGCATAATATGTCTCATAATCACCTTCTCACATATTAAGTTTTGTTTGATGATACGCAAGAGAACCTGAGATACAGTTTTCCTTGTAATTGTGGAAATCGCTGTGTAGCAGCGCCACCTGTTGAGAAATTTACACCAGAAGTTGACAAGCGCTAATATATGTTAAAGCACACCAACATACAAATTTATATGCAATTCTGTGCAGTAGTTCCTGAGATATTGTCTTTCTTTAAATTGCGGAAATCGCTGTATAGCAACGCCACTTGTCGGTTGATAGGCATTCAAACTGAATCAGCGAAATATCTCACATTGGTCTTCTCACATATCAATTTGTATTGGATTATGCGCAATGAAACCTGAGATATAGCCACCCTGAAAATACAGAAAGCGCTGTATAGCAGCGCCACCTGTCGAGCGCTTGACACCAAATATTGATAGGCACTAATTTAGATCAAGGTGCATCTACAGATGAATTTAAATGCAGCAGTTCCAAAGATACAGCTGCCACAAAATTTTTGTCACACCCACACAGACGGACAGACAGACGTTTTCTAAAAATGGTCAAATCATGGTCTAGACCTCTCAAAACTTGTAAATCCGTCGAAAACTGGAAGTCAAAAATTTTTACGAATCCAATACTTTTTTCGATTGAATATAGAAGAAAGTGAAAAAAAAAAAAAAAAAAACTTAAAATGTAATTACTGATTGAATTGAGTTAAAAATTAAAAAATCTAAAAAAATTGTTTAATAACAATGTTTAAACATTTATGTGAGTTGTGAACTTCTAGATTGCAAAAATGTACTTCAAATTCAGTGTTCGTTGTTTAATGCTTATATTCTGAAAAAAAAAAAAAAAAAAGAAATGTATCGTTATTTATTGCTTTTGTTCGACGTGAATGTTTATAATACTTTGGGACATCTGGTTTCCTACAATCACTTTCAGTTCACACGATCAGTAAATTATCTTTCTACAGTTGCAATTTTAGCGCTTTCTTATTGTTTATTTGCTCTAGATAAGACGTTAAAGAATATTATTATTCTGCCTTTAAGGAATCCGTTTCCTAAAGGTGTTTATTTTACATTACTTACTTTCTTCTGTATTCAATTGAAGAAAGTATTGGAATCGTAAAAATTTTCAGCTTAACATTTTTTGATGGATTTACACGTTTTGCGGATTCCAGAACACAATTTGACTAGATATTTTTAGAAAGTATGTGTCTGTCTGTCTGTGTGTGTGCGTGAAAAAAAAATAATGTTGTGGCAACTGTATCTCAGTGCAGATAACTGCATATAAATTTATATGCTGATGCACCTTGACCTAAATTAGTGCCTATCAACTTTTGGTGTCAATTTCTCAACAAATGGCGCTGCTGGACCGCGATTTTCACAATTTCAGGAAAGGCTATGTCTCAGGAACTACTACACGATTTTACATATACATTTAGATGCAGATACACTTGATACACTTTGACATAAGTTAGTGCCTACTAAATTTTGTGTCAATTGCTAAACAGGTGGTGCTGTTATACGTCGACTTTCGCATTTTCAAGGAAGGTTCTGGGTTCTCAGGTTCTGCTGTGTATAATCAAACAAAACTTGACATGCATCAGTGTAGCCATTATATGACATTACGCTGATTCAGTTTGTATGCATATCAGCCTATAAGTGGCGCTACTATACTTCAATTTTCCCTGAGAACGGAATGTGGCTACATCATAACATCTAAGGCATATAACGGTACGAAACCCAATGTATGACGTAACCATTATGAAGACGCATTTTTTAAGACTTTATTTATAGAGAATTAAACTGTCTTTCTCTTCTTATATTTAGTGTTAGTTTTTTATAAAATGAAAATCATTCATTATGGTAGATAATTTAAATAAATAATATTTTTAAGAAAATATTTCTTCTGAGCGAATTCCTATGGGGAAATATAGAAGAAATTTTGAGGTGGTCACAGCATACTAGCTTTAAATGAAATCACAACAAGTATTTCTTCTATATTTGCTGTATACACAAGTATAAATGGAGAAAAATAACGAGGATTGAATTTCATTAAAAGTAGAGGTATATCTATCTATATATATATATATATAAGCTAGTATGTTGTGCTCACCACAAGACATTCTTCTATATTTTTTAATACAGATTCGCTCAGTACAGATAATTTATTAAAGCTATTATTTATTAAAATTCCCTACCATAGTGAATGCAGACGATTTTCATCTTAGAGAAAAAATACACTAAAAATACAAAGAAAGACAGTTTTATTCTCTATAAATAATATATTAAAAAATGCGTTTTGACAATGGTTATTGCACTTATCAAATTTTGTACAGTTATACACTAGAGAAGTTGAAATATAGCTTTTCCTTTCTCGGGGAAAATTGCAGTACAGCAGCGCCACCTATTGGCCGATATGCATCCAAATTAAATTAGCATAATGTCTGATGATAATCGTCTTTTCATATATATATATATATATATATATATTTAATTACACACAATAGAACCTGAGATATATCTTTCCCTTAAATTATGGAAATCGTTGTATAAAACCGCCACCTATTGAATTATTGGTACCAAAAGTGGATAAACAATAATTTATATCATGGTACATCCACATATAAATTTATGTGCAATTTCGTGTAGTAGTTCCTGAGATATAGAATTGAGGAAATCAGTGTATAGCAGCGCCACATTTTGAGAAATTGTCATAAAAAGTTGACAGGGACTAGGTTATGTCAAGGTGGATCTACAAATGTATATGAAATTCTCTGCAGTAGTTCCTGAGATATGGCAATCCCTTAAATTGCGGAAATCACTGTATAGAAGCTATCTGTCGAGCGATGGGCACCAAAAGTTGACAGGCACTAATTTATGTCACGATGCATTTATTTATACATTTATATGCAATTATGTGCAGTAGTTCCAGAGATACAGTCACCACAAAATTTTTGTCACTCACATACAGAGGACACAGACTAATATTTTCTAGAAAAAGTCAAATCGTGATTTGGACTCTCAAAACGTGCAAATTCATCAAAAACCGGAAGTTACAAATTTTTACGAATCTAATACTTTCTTTTATTGAATATAGAAGAAAGCAAAAAAAAAATCTTGTAAATTGCGAAATCTTTTCAATTTCCAGAATGTAAATACGAGGTTATACTGTATTTGAATTTATTAATTTATATATTAACAACAGTCGAGAAAGATTTATAATACTTTTCTAATTTTCATACAATTTCTACAAAAGATACATATTAGTTTCGTTGAAGAAAAGAAAACAGATCCAGATACAAATACGGATCTATTTTTCTGGCGGATATCCGCGGATACGAATAGGAAGCTCCGATACATGTCTAGTATATGCAGAATGTTTAAATTAGTTACAGAGTTATAAACATGCCTATAAATTTATGTTTATAATTGTAAAAAATATTTGGAAATGTGCTCTCAAGTCGACCCGACTTGCTAAACACCAAACCCGACCCGCAAGAAAAAAAATTCAGTCAACCCGATCCGAACCCGACCCGCACGAAAAAAATATCAGTCAACCCGACCCGAACCCGACCCGCGGGTCGGGTCGGGTTCGGGTAAAATCGGGTTACCCTACTCGATGCAGGACTCTAATCCAACTAGCAGAATCATGTTTTCTTTGAAGGAACAAACAAACGTCCTTTCTCTCTTTTGATATTTCTGTGTTTGATGGCGCGCGGCGCCTACACTGAGTGATGCCAGATGGTCGAAAATTATTTCTCCAAACAGGTCTTCAAATTTTCCCAAATCAGGGGTTTTTTTTTTTTTCGAAAAAAACCCCAGCTTGATTTCTACTAAAAAGGGGGGGGGGGGGAAATCAAGCAGATTTTTCTATGATTTAAGCTGAGATTTTTCCGCAAATGAAGGCAATTTTTGAAAAAAAAAATCCCCAAATAACAATAAAGTTATTGAAAGTCTCTAGTCGTAGGGATAAATCATTACATTGCCATCAATGGCAGAAAGTTGAAGAACTCCCCAAATTTGTCCCCAAAAATGTCTCCACAAACATTTGGTCCCCAAAATTGTCCTCAGAAGCCTCGAAAATCTCCAAAATGGGGACAAAATCCCCAATCTGGCATCACTGCCTACACTGTAAAAAATATCAGTATTTTACAACAAAAGGTGCTGGCACCGCGGCTGCCAACACATTTGCTGTAAAATTTACAAGCGGCTGCTTTTTATGGTGCTGTAAAATTTACTGCACTTTACTGTGAATTTTACAAGATGTTGTTTTTAGTAGTGCTGTAAAATTTACTGCACTTTGCTGTGAATTTTACAAGATGCTGTTTTAAAAAGTGTTGTAAAATTAACTACACTTTGCTGTAAATTTTACAACACTTTTTAAAACAGCATCTTGTAAAATTCACAGCAAAGTGCTGTTAATTTTACAGCACCACTAAAAACAGCATCTTGTAAAATTTACAGCAAAGTGCAGTAAATTTTACAGCACCATAAAAAACAGCAGCTTGTAAATTTTACAGCAACTGTGCTGGCAGCCGCGGTGCCAGCACCTTTTGTTGTAAAATACTGAAATTTTTTTTTACAGTGTACGCTGATGATATCAACGCGTGCTTAAAATCATCGTCATTGTGGCTTAATGTTGAAAAATTTCAACTGAAAGTAAATTTGTGCGTTCAAAAGCTTCAAGATCCATGCGCTGAAACATTCTCAAAACAATTGTTAGATATCGGCGATGGAAAAGTTACTACAGATGAAACTGGATGCATAAAATTACCGACCGATTTCTGGACAATCATTGATTCTCAAGATGCTCTTTTTGACCAGATATTTCCCGATATACACAGACGATACACAAATCATGAGTGGCTGGCAGAAAGAGCAATTTTAGCAGCAAAAAATGTGGACGTCACCGAATTGAATCTCAAGATACAACATTTGTTACCAGGAGTAAATAAAATTTTCTAGTCATACATATCTCATGATACAGTTTGCGAGGCCACCGAAGCTGTAAATTATCCAACAAAGTTTTTAAACTCATTGGATTTACCAGGCATGCCACCGCATATTTTACAACTGAAGGTTGGATCTCCGGTTATTTTGCTTCGTAATTTGAACCCACCACGGTTGTGCAACGGCACGCGATTAGTCATAAAAAAATTAATGAAAAATGTTATCGAAGCCATCATTTTAAATGCCAAATTCCGAGGTGAAAATATATTACTACTGCGAATTCCTATTATACCCACAGATGTGCCAATTCAATTTAAACGCCCTCAATTTCGAATTAGATTGGCATTTGCAATGACTATCAATAAGTCTGAGGGCCAAACGATGTCTGTCTGTGGCTTAGATTTGAGCACATCATGTTTTTCACACGGACAATTATACGTGGCTCTCGAGTGGGCAAACCATCCAGTATGTTTGTATTGGCGAAAGATGGGATAATAAATAATATTGTACACTCTGTTGCATTAAGGGAATGATATTGTTTTTTAGTAATATTGTTATAAGTAGCGATATGTATATAATTTTAAAGAATCAATTTTAATAAATTAAAAAAATAAATGATTGGTGTTTTGTTATTTTTATATTCTTTCACCGTTCACAGCGCTCCATACATCTTCCACTTATATACCACATCCTAACACACTTACAATAAGTTAGTTATTTTTTTCTAGCAAAATATTCTCTAGAAATAATTTATATGACAAAACAACGTTTGTCGGGTCAGCTAGTGTATATATATATATATATATATATGTATGTATAAATGAATTTTTAATCTTAGTTAAAGCCAAGCAACAGATATAAGATCCCTGAAACCACATAGGTCAATGAGAAGAAAATTACAACAAATTTAAATAACCTGGGGAGACTGATTGTGATTTATTGAAACATTTATATTTTATTTATTGATTTTTTTTTTTATTTAACTTCAGTCTAATCTTAAATTTATTCCTATATTGTTAGTTGCAATTTTAATAATTTTGCCGGTGCGTAAAAACCACATGAAACTCAAATCAAAAGATACAAACAAGCAACGAGGAAATAAAAAATTAAGACAGCATTTTAAACATTTTTTGTAGGAAAAGCTTAGAATGGTAGAAAAAAAAAAAAAAAAAAAACTCGTCAAGGGTGACTCTTTTCGTCGTTGAGCACCAATGTACGATTTCGTTCGTTAGCAGCTATAATAGCAAATTGCTAGCGGGCACCCTATCGTACAAGAAATTAATTGAAGTTAGAAATGAAGAATAAATTGGAATAAATTATTTACTTCAAGAAATCAGAGAATCAAACAGAAAACAACCATGAAAAACAAACATTAATCATAGGATGACGCATTCGGAATCACAAGGATTAAAACAAGCAAAATAAATCAAGAGTTTAGTTGTATATAGCAGATGAAGAATAATGATACAACACAGCAACAGGGATATAAATTACTTTTTTTTAAATTCAAATATTGTTTGAGAAATTTTAACATACTTACTATTCCTTTAATTTCAACGTATATGCATGAAAAATTCCATATTTTATGACTGTAATTCCCAAAAAGTGTCATAACGTGCCTATATCCCTTTAAAAAATTCCTTAAATTTTTGCATTTTTAAAAAATTTCTTTTTTCCTCTAATCTGAAGATAATGGCGTTATAGTATTAATTAAGAAACTTTGAATAAACACCATAAGTAGTAAGCCCAGCGCTTTGAGGGACGGAAGTGACGTCATAGGATGGGGGGGGAGGAAACCGGAAGTGACGTAACGGTTGAATGGTTGGTTGGTTGCTTAATCGTGAAAGATGACGGGGGTAGAGTTTCTTTTTATCTGTTGGCAACCTGGACTTCTTGTCAAGACATGTGACGGAGGGTAGAGTTTCTCAAAGGGCCAACACAGAATCCTGTCAGAACATGAGAGAGAATGACGTCATCAACCGAAAAGAGGACATTGTAATATATTTTTAAGTCAGTAATTAATTTTCAACGAGTAGTTCATTAATTAATTTCAATAAGTAAATTTATTATTTATTGACTATTTATTACTTAATTATTTTAATTCGCCAGATTTTTTACAAAACGATATTAACTTCCAGTGGAATCGAACCCCACCATCTTGCGAGACTAACGCGCTACCGACTGAGTTACGAAGCCGTTACCTTGGGCTGCCTTTTTTTATGTTTTCACCTTCAAAGTATAGTCCAAAGGAATACAGGCAACAAGGAGCCTGATAAATGACGGGATCTTCCCAAAATATTCATATGATATTGGTGATTTTTTCCTTTTTGTGAATATTTTTTAAACAATTAGAAAATATTGTTCGAAATATTTCTTTCTTGAAAAATATTAAAACAATCCCATTTTCTTAAAATTTTATTTACATTATTAATAATACGATCTGATTTTATTTTTTAAACATGCAAAAACGTTTTTTGCACATGTTCCTTATCTATTTTATGTTTTTATAACTTACAAAACATATATATCTTTTACTATTTATTTTACTTATTATTATTATTATTACTATTATTTATTCATTTATTTTTATTTTATTTTATTTTAATAAAATAATTCATGCAAAAGTTTTTTGCACATGTTCCTTATTTATTTTATGTTTTTATAAATTACAAAACATATATATCTTTTATTTATATTATTATTATTTATTATTATTATTATTATTATTATTATTTATTCATTTATTTTTATTTTATTTTAATAAAATAATTCAAAAAACTAATTTTCTAGTTTTTGTTCTTTTTTAAAAAATTAAAAAAAAAAAAAAAAATATTTTCTTACATTTTATTTTCAATAGTAAAAATGCAATCATATTTAATTTTAAAACATGCGAAAAAATTTTAACAGTTATTCATTTTTAATTTTTAAGTTTAATAATAATAATATAAAAAAATTAACAATTCTTTTTTTTTTTTTTTCCATTTTGTTAATTCTGTATTTTCTTTTTTCTGAAATTTTTAAACTTTTTTTATTTTTATTAATGTAACTGTTTTTAGGTTTAATGAAATATTTAAAAAAATATATTTCTCTTCTTTTTTCAGTTTGTTAATTCAATATTTTTTTTTTTTTTTTCTGAATTTTTTAAAATTGTTACTTTTTATTTTTATTAATGTAACTGTTTTTAGATTTAGTAATATATATATATATATTTTTTTTTTTTCAGTTTGTGAATTCTATATTTTCTTTTGATCTTCATTATCTAGCAATGTTTCTTTTTCAATTAAAAAAATATATATTTTATCTTGTGAAAAAACTAATTTAGTCTATTTATTTCTTTAATGTAACTTTATTTTCTTACTCGCGAATAAAGTTAATATCGTTTTGTAAAAAATCTGGCGAATTAAAATAATTAAGTAATAAATAGTCAATAAATAATAAATTTACTTATTAAAATTAATTAATGAACTACTCATTGAAAATTAATTACTGATTAAAAAATATATTACAATGTCCTCTTTTCGGTTGATGACGTCATTCTCTCTCATGTTCTGACAGGATTATGTGTTGGCCCTTTGAGAAACTCTACCCTCCGTCACATGTCTTGACAAGAAGTCCAGGTTGCCAACGGATAAAAAGAAACTCTACCCCCGTCATCTTTCACGATCAAGCAACCAACCAACCATTCAACCGTTACGTCACTTCCAGTTTCCCCCCCCATCCCCCTTCTATCACTTCCGTCCCTCAAAGCGCTGGGCTTACTACTACCATAAAATGCAAGAACTCGCAACTGCTACAAACAAAGCACGGCTGCTACAAACAAAGCGGCAACGCATTCCACACACTCAACGTGCTTGTTTGCAGCTCTCGTGCCTACAATGTTCGCCTGATGAAGGGTTGTGTCTTCTTTTGACCCGAAACAGTTGGTGCGAGTTCTCGTATTTTATGGTGTTTATTCAAAGTTTTGTAATTAATACTATAACTTCATTATCTACAGATTAGGGAAAAAAAGAAATTTTTAAAAAATGCAAAAATTTAAGAAATTTTTTAAGGTATAAAGAGACGTTATGACACTTTTTGGGGAAAGCTGTCATAGAATATAGAATTTTTGATGCATATACGTTGAAATTAAAAGAATAGTAAGTATGTTAAAATTTCTCAAACATTATTTGAATTGAAAAAAAAAGTAATTCATATCCCTGTTCATGTGTTGTATCATTATTCGTCATCAGCTATGTAATTTTTACTTCTAAACGCTCGTACTGAGGGGATTTTTTTATAATGACGTCACATTTTTTTTTTTTTTTTTTTTTTTTTTTAACTACACTATTTTAGAACGTTTACAGTACGTTTTCTGGAACGTTCTGAAAATGTGTATAACGTTTTGAAAACGTTCTAAAAACGTTTAGAACGTTCTGAGACCGTATACATAGAACGTTCTCAGAACGCTTCTATAACACCGATGGTGATAGTTACACGTTCATTGAACGTTCTCTGAACCGTACTATTGTACGTCTTCAAGATGGACAGATAGACGTCTATAACACGTTCAAAGTGAACGTTCTTAGAACGTGTTTGCAGAACAATTTTTGAACGTTCAGAGAACGTTTCGGTGCTGCTTGGGTTGCGTGTGAAAGTTGTCTGAATAATATTAAGTGAACTTTTAAGCTTTAACAGATTTAAATTCTATATAAATTTAGGTGCAGTAATAAAACGGGGGGTTGAGGGGGGCTACCGCCTCCCTCACACAGAACTAGTTTTTATATAAAACCCTTTCGAAGCCTAACTTGAATTGTTTTAGATAGGTTTACATAACAGTTCTCGTTATCTTACCTCTGAATCTCCAACCTGTATTTATAGTATTAAATTTCAGGGTAAGATAAAGTCGTGTGAGTGACACACCATTTTATTATGAGTGCGTTTGTGTCCATTGATGCGGATGTCACCAGAACGTCCTGTCTTTCCAACATGAGTAACTTCATCATTTTTAAAGGGATTTTCAAAGTACCGGTATTGTATTGTGTATTGTATTCCCTGCAAAAATTGTGAATCATTGTCATCATTTATTAGCAAAAATGTATTGTACTCGTAAATTGCAAAAACTACAAGATTTTACAGTAATGGCGACAGTTGTAATAATGTATTTCTCTCTTTCACTCTTTTTTTATTATTATTATTAACTGCGTGGTTAAGCTGGTAGACCCTATTTTGCCTTGACTGGCATCTGTAACTGTTAATTTGTATCTGCCAATGTATTTTTATTTATTTATTTATTTATTTTTATGTTAAATGCTTATCATTCAATAGAGCTTATTGATTCATGTTTTATGTAATCTTTCTTCTTCTTCTTCTTTCTTTTTTTTATTTCTTTTTTTTTTATTTTTTTATTTCTTTCTTTACTTTTTTTTTTTTTTGTAGTTTTATATTTATGTATCTGTACAAAATATTGTGCATTTTACACGTTTTTACTTTTCTCACAAAAAAAAAAAAAAAAAAAAAAAAAAAAAATGCGTCAAACTAAATAAAATGAAACGTTTATGAATCCTGATGAGTAATTTTTGCAGAAAAGTGCAAAAAATATCTTTCGAATAAATTTTTCTCAAAACGAATAATTTTTAGAATTTTATTTCTTTCAAAGGTTCTTTGCAAATTAGCTCCAGACTAAATTCTATAAAAAATATAAAAAGGCCTTCTTATACACATCCAGAAACGCCTGCGTATCCATTTTAGTTTTCATTTTAATTATAATTTTAAAATACACTTTTGAGTTTAAAGAAAAAAAAAAAAAAAAAAAAAGAACACAAAATTTCAGAATTCATTATTATTATTATTTTTTTTTTTTTTTATTACTCGCCAATGAATCTACAATAAAATATTCGAACACGTTGAAAATATATTTAAGAAATAATAATGTGAAATTGAAGGAAAGTGAATTTTTAAAATAAACACTGCTCGGCATGAAAATTGCCTCTGACACTATTTCAGCATATTCTTGTGTAAAATGACCTTCTCAATCCGAATAGGACGCCCATTTTGTCCTATCACCTACCGTTTTTTAGGAATGGCCCTCTATTTTTATTATTTTTCGGGTATTTTATGGCTATAAATTTTATTTTTAAAAGGGGGAGGGGATTATTTTAACCGTTAAATATATTCTGAGGGACTACAGAGTTGGAAAATTCTGAAACATGGACGTTTGCGACAAGGGAAAAATTTTGGGGATGATTTGCCACTGAAACATTACATATCTTATATTTTTTTAATTCGTTATTGATGCTATTTTTTAAACTTTATACTTTTTTGTTTTTAAGTGTTAAATTAATTAATTTTCATTCTTCAAAAAAAAAAAAAATAAATAACAATTCATGGTTATAAAATTATCGAACATGGAAAGAAATTGAGGGAGGAGGTGGTGTATCTCAAAAACAGTGGGTGACTGGGCAAAATGGGAATCATATTCGGATTCAGGAGGTCATTTTAGATAAAAATCAGCAAGAATGGTATTATATCTCGCCTTTTTTTTTTTTAGAGCAGTGTAATTAGCTTGGAATATTTAAAATAATAATAATTATGCTTTTAATATAAAAGAATTTTACTGTACTTAATATTATAAAATTTCAATGGATATGTATTCAAAATTTCAGAATTTTAAAATGGTCATTTATTTTATTCTATTTTTATTTATTTATTTATTGTGTTATAATATCTACAGTGTCATTAAGCCGAAGGAGGGAGGAGGAAAGGCATTGCGGCAACAAGCATAATTTTGTATTGAAAGGCTTAAAAAAACATTTAAATTTCTACTTTAGTTTACAGATAAATCTTGAAATTTTATTTATTTCCTAATTTTTTATCATTTTGTTACACTTTCAAATAGCATCAAAATTTTAAAAGAAATAGATCGCATTTTTCCACAGTACTATTCATCCGCCACTTCTCTTGGGTAAAATTGTAAACTCTATAACTAGACGTATTTGAAATTAGATTTTTTTACAACCTTTCACTACTTATGACTATTTCGTGTAAGAACGTTTTTTCATCTTTGTCCCTGTTGGTTGTTTTAAATTTATATCTTATCCATTCTTAATACTAACCTAAAAATGATTTACAGACAACATTTTGGTAAGTACAGTGTAAAAAAAAAATTTAGTAACGTTATTCTTATATATATAGTATATATAATGTTCCTAGTTTTTTATAAGTTTGGAATATGTTTCTGGGAGTAACATGTATTTTCAATATGAAATGTTCCTAATTATAGGAATTCAGTAGTAATTTTAATGATATGTTCGATAGTTACTGATAAATTTAAGAAACATCACTAACAAATATTAAGCAACAAATTTCCCAGAAATGTTCCGGAACGTTTTGTACGGTGAATAACAAGAATCTTCAATTGTATATATATATATATATAATTATATTTTGTCTTTATTTGTTACTAATTTTCTCAGTAGCTCAAATATTTCTTACACTTTAGTTCATTACAACTTACTTTTTACTTTTTCTGTAACACAAATGCGGCCATTGTATCTATTATAGGCACTTAGATATGATTTTTTTTCCCCTTCAAAGTGTCAAAAATGTCCTTATTTAAACTACATAAAAACGTTTACCCCATTTTTTTCTTGATTTCTCTGTTGTAAAAATCAATTTCTCAACTATTCCTGTTACCCAACTCATCATTATCCACAGCTTCTGTTTAATCCGACATTTTTTTTTTACATCCCCCCCCCCCAACCGTTGGGGGAAAAAATTCAGTATTTGGCTAGAAAATTATTTTGGTTATAGGTGGAAAAGTTATTTGCTTTTTTTTTTTTTTCAAGTAGATTTCTGTGCCTGTAACTTTCTTTAAATATCCTTATTTTTACACATCAAACTGAAAAAAATTAATTTATAGGAACATCTTTGAAAATCTGATTGAAGCATTACTATAGTTACCATGTGAGGTTGAGACGTTAGAACGTCACCACAGTTGTTTCAATTAAGCTGGATCCAGCAAAGTAGGAAGTGGGGACGGTTAAAATCACTCCGTCGCCAGTGACTCGGTGACGGTTGAGGTCGAGATAGTTTTGTGTCGGCAGGGTGCTGCATTAAAAGACTTAGATTTTGAATATTAGTTAAATTAGAAGTGACTTTTAAAAGTACGGATTGAAATGTAGTGAAAGGAGGGTGCAGGAAGAAGTATAAAAATAGAGATGGTTTTAGTATATGGTGTGGATGTTGGAGGATCGTATAGTGGATGTTGGAGGATATTATAGCGAATGTGATGATTCTTATTTTGGTGAATATCGAAAGTAGAGTAGAGGAGATTTAGTTGTGTGAAGTTAAGTAGTGTTGAGCGTTGGTGAGTGTCTACTAGTTTTCGGAAGTTCAAGCTGGGATAGAAGGGAATCCTCTGTCCCATAGTGAAGCCGTAGTATTGGAGTAAGAGTGCGACCGTCTCTACACTTTCGACTATCTGCTGTGGTGAGATATTTAAGATTATCTACTTAAATTGTTGATTCATATATTTTGATTAAGTAAAACGCTGGCTGAGCTATATAAATTTACCAGGCCGCCCTCCCATTAATCTGCTCAAATAAACTTTAGTTATTGTTATTTAAAGTCTTGTGTTCTCTTAGTAATCTAATTAAGTAAGTTAAGATGGAGTTTGCAGGAGCGCAAACTCCACAACCACTTATATATGATACAGATTTTTCATGTTTCTCAATTTATTAAAATTAAAATGATATAACTTTAAGTGTAAGGTTAAGATTATAAAGATCTTTTATAAATTACTAATCTTGAAATTAAGAAAATTGCACACATATACGTAAAAAAATATTAAATATTTTTTAATTTGTTCATTTTATTTTTTTTTTTATTTTTTTTTTTTTAAGTTTAAAGTGCAATATTTAATCAAAGTTCAAAATTTTGATTAAAAAACTAAATGTTTCAGTTTTATTAACTTTAGACTAAATCTTATTAAAATTATAGTAAAAACATAATTTTTAAACATTCAAATAAACCGGTATGTCTTTTTTAGTTTCTGTCTTAATTTAAATTTTAAAATGCAAGTTTGAATTTTGAAAAACCCGAAATTTTACCATTTAAACATGAAAATATTTTTGCCTATATTAGGTTATTAATGAATACCGGAAATATCCAAATATGTTCAGATTATATTTCAGAATAATAATAATGTAAAAATAAGGAGGAAAATTAAAAACTATCAGGACATTTAAAATATTTTCCGAAACAATTTTAAATTTTGAACTTTATTTATTTATTTTTATATATTTTTATAGTTTTAAAGATTTTTTTTAATACCTTCTTTCATTTTGTTTGATTTCCTTATGAAATTACTTTCCTTGTTTTTCATTCACATCGCCTAGAGGCCTAGATTTGAAATAACTGAGATAGAAGATGAAAAAGTGGAGATTTAAGCTTATTTCCGTCAAAAACTGTATTTGATGGAAAATCTTGAATGTTTTATCCTTAATCAGCATCCAAAAACACATCACCTTAAAGTAAAATATCAGGTTGTAACATATGAAATGTCCGATTCTCACCAGTAAAATTTTTGAGATTTGGTTCCTTATAAACTTTTTTGATACAGTCGTTAATTATGTATCATTTTAAAGCTGAAACCTTGTCTTTTTCATCTGATGTGTTTCAAATAAAAATATTGTGATTTGGTGGTAAATTTATAGCTTTAATCGTAGGATGAATTCTAGAGATTTTAGAGTACATTTTTTGTATGAGTGGAAAAGTAAGCATAATGCTGCAGCAGCTGCCCGAAACATTAATGCTGCATTTGGAAACGGTTCTGTAAATGAACGTACCATTCGACGTTGGTATGCAAAGTTCGAAACTGGGGGGATGAGAGTCTCACAAACGAAGACCGGGGCAGACCAGAGACTGTTGTGGACAATGAAGTTTTACGAGCAATAGTTGAAAATAATCCAGGCAATACTGTTAGAGATTATGCAGAAGAACTAGGTGTATCTCCTACAACCATTTCACGTCATCTAAAATTGATTGGCAAAGTTAAAAAATTGGTTCAATGGGTACCGCAGGAATTGAATGAGAATCAGAAGCGCAAACGTTTTGAAATCTCGTCTGCCCTTCTTCTTCGCAACCAAAATGATCCTTTTCTGAATCGAATTGTAACTTGTGACGAAAAGTGGATTCTGTACGACAATCGTAAACGTTCAGCGCAGTGGCTGGATGCTGATAAGGCTCCACAACACTTCCCAAAGCCGAAACTCCATCAAAAGATGGTTATGGCGACTGTTTGGTAGTCCTCAGCTGGTTTAATTCATCATAGCTTTCTAAAACCAGGCGAAACCATCACAGCGGAGAAATATTGTAGAGAAATCGATGAAATGCACCAGGAACTTACTTATAAACAGCCGGCATTGGTCAATAGGAAGGGCCCTATTCTTCTCCATGATAACGCTAGACCGCATGTTTCAATGATCACTCGTCAGAAGCTGCACATGTTAAACTATGAAGTTTTAGACCATCCACCATATTCACCTGACCTCTCACCTACAGATTTTCACTTTTTCAAACATCTCGATAACTTCTTGCAGGAGAAATGCTTCAGAAATCCAAAGGATGCTGAAGCGGCATTCAATGAATTTGTTGCTTCCAGGACGACTACATTTTATGATACCGGCATAAAAAAACTTGTTTCTCGTTGGAAAAAGTGTATTGAAGCTAATGGTTCCTATTTTGATTAATAAAGTTTGTTCTGTAAAAATATATTCTTTCTTTAAATAGACCATGAAAATCGGACATTTCATATGTTACAACCTAATATTTCATCGCAGACCTGCGTTATTATTAATCCATTTTTTCAGATTTTTAAATTTTGAACTGACTGTATTAGTAATTATATTTTAAATTCTTTTTAATATGATCTACCAACTGTGTGACAACGAAAATTTACTTTATTTTATAACTTAAATAATTTTACAGGATTTTTAGGTGAATTATTAATTTTAATTTAGTTTTGGGATTTTAGATCGGGTTCGAATCGGATTGATTTAAAATTTATGTTTAATGTTCAGGTCGGATAAAATCTGACATGTACAGGACTCTAATTCAAATTATGAATAAGCACTACTTTTCTTTTAAAGTCTTTAAATATGACGCATTAGCTATTTTACTGTTACAATTTTTATATTATATTTTTTTGAAAAGGCGAAATGTCAATTTGAAAAGTATTTCTTAATTAAATTTTTAGAATTGTTTTGAAATCGAATATCGAACTTTAAATATTGAAATTAGTGATATATCTTTGTGATTTGCACCAAATTTTATTGAAAATGATGCTTTTAGTTTAAAGAAGGACTGGTTATAAATTTAATCTCTGATGTACAGCCGATTTCCACTTCTTTCGACCTGTATTATTATTATTATTATTATTATTATTATTATTTAAATAAACTAAACTGTAGACATAAATATTTATGCAAAATTATATTTTTAATTAATACGTATGATTGAGTAATATATAAAAAGAATTATAGTAAGACTCTTGTACAGAAAACACTAAACAATTCGACATGTTATGATTTTTCTTTAGAAAGGTATAGTAACATACAGTGGCTTTTAAAAGAATTACTTGTGTTGAATGGACTAACTTAAAAAGTTGACACACGCATCAGAAATTAAACTGTAAATGTCCATAACCGTATTTAACGCATTAAAATATCTTTTTCGTTTCGTTTCTTTCTTTTTTCTTCCTTCTCTCTCTCTTTTTTTTAATGTTTCAAAAAGGAGAAACTTATCCGTAAAACTTCTAAACCACTCATGTACTTTTTTTTAAGTTCTGAAAAGAAAAACTAGCTGTAGACATAAATGTTTGTATACAAAATTATATTTTTAAGGAATGTGTATGATGAATAAGATGTGTAAAAACAATATTAATAAGAATATTATATACTTATATAGTTAATAATAATAATAATAATTTTATGGCTATTTTTATAAAAATACAGTAAAGTCCTGAGACATTCAGATGGGATACATTGCTTTTTATCATTCACTTTTTTTTTTAAAAGAAAAGAATGGCAAACATGACAAATTTTACAAACACTTCAATATTCATTTCTTTTGAAGATTCCCGAAAATCCTATGACTTGCTCCCATAAGAAGGCTTCTTCGTTCCTTTTTCCAGTTCCTTGGTTCTAAATCAATTCCTGATCTGTTCCTATTAGCCGACTCATCTTTTTCCATACACAGCTTCTGCCTGGCTCAGCATTTCTATTCGGCTTTATTTTTGAAGCAGAGAGAGAAAAAAAATCATAAACTTCTGAGTAGCTGGCTGTAAGGTATTTTTATTGTAGTCTGAAATTTATTGGGTAAATTAAATCGGAACAGTATTTCACAAATCTTTTGCCAGTTAATGCTTGTATTTTATTTCTCTTTTGATATTTTAGTTTTTCACCATAGGTTGGTTCCTTTCAAAGTTTTAAAAATTGCTTTCAGAAAAATGTAGAAATTAATAAATGAATTTTCACGAAATATCGCTGATTAACTCTTATAAAAATTGTTAAAAAGTTTCATGATTGTCACAATTGTTAAATTTTAAAAGAGATTTAGATTGAGATCTTTTCATTTTCAGGTAAAATTATTTTTGTTGACTTTTACAACAAATATTATACAATTAATTTATGTTTTTCTGCTACAGATTCATACTTAATAAGAGATTACAATTATCTATTATTCTATTCTTTATTAATTTAAAAGAAGATCAACAAAACAAAATAATAATATAATAATAACTGCTCTCTTGTTAAAAATGAATAAATTAAATTAAAAGTTAAAGTAAACATATATTATCAAAATCTATTGGTTTTATATATATATTATGTTTATTTATTTTTACAGTAAAACAAATTTACATGGCAAATCTTAAATGAAAAATGCAATTTTTGTATTCCTTGCGTCCAGTGGCGCCGACTATGTGGGGGCTCGAGGGCTCGAGCCCCCCCAGAAAATTTTCTGTAGGGGCTCAGCCCCCCCAGAAATTTTGAATACTGATTCACTATTAAACAAGAAAATCTTTCCTCTATTTCTATTTAGTTTTTTACCAAAATCATAGCTGTAAAGTAAGGTTGTTACAATTCAAAATAGACATAGACTAAAAAAAAAACAAGAAAGGCTGAAAGTCTCTGTATGGGGCGCGGGGGGGGGGGGGGGGAGATCAGAGGAAGATGATTCCCTTTGCTGTGCTATGGGAATCCCAATCACTTATGGTTTGTGCATGAGGAGCAAAAGTTTTCAGAAACATCGATGCAAAGTAATATAACTATTTTCACAAAAGTTACTGCCATATTGTTATTACATTTTTTATTTTAATTTAATTTTATTAATATATTATACGCTTGATGCTACTCTCTTCCCTAAGTTTAAGTGAAAATAATTTTTGTAAAGGTTTCTGAGATGTTTAATTCGCCCTTTTTTTTTTTTTTTTTTTTTTTTTTTTTTTTTTTTTTAATTATTTATATTTGCATTTTATTTATTTGGTTGCTTCTTTTTTCCCTTAGCATTTTTAAATAAAAATGAACTATTTTGGATGTAAGTCATGAATTTATAAACAATAAGAAGTATATAATATTTTCCTCCCTCCCCCTTTTTTTTATGAAACTTTTTATTTTAGGAAAATAAACCTTGATAATCTGGTGTGTCACTCATAAAATTAAATTTTATGGCCTATTGGAGCTGTGCCATGTTCAAATTTGTCACTTGATATAGCTGCTCTAATGCAGACTCGGTGACCTTGCCAACATAAATTATGTGAGAAGTGCCGAACTGTTTATCAGCAAGGGTAGTTCAGTGGTTAGAGCATCCGCGCGTTAAGCGGAACGGCCCGGGTTCGATTCCCGATTCTGGTATTTTTCACATAGTTGGTAAAATGTCAGCCTTCTACTCCATTCTATCAAAATTTAATTAATGATAGTTTATGAAATTTTAACATTTTAAGTAAAAATGAGGAGTAAGAACAAATATTGTTTTTAAAACTTAAAGAAAAGATATAGATAGCAGAAATTATTTCGAGATTCTGTCTTTCCCCTCCAATTTTAACTTAACATAATCGCAATATTGTTTTCAAACTGAAGTGACTGATGGCCGTATTATCCCAGCGACCTCCCTGCTACTCTTAATTTTGTTTTATAAATTCGATTTACATAAACTAAATGGCAAAAATTATGATGGCATTTTCAGGACCAGTTTTGGGGCCCTTTGCTACTCAGGACGCCTCTGGCACGTGCCCCTGTGTTAATCAGGCCGTTGTTTGTGTGTGCATAAGCGTGGGTGCATTATTATACCAAATTTGATGACCTTGTATTAGAAATATGATCCCCCCCCCAAAAAAAAACCATCCTGGCTACGGCCTTGGTTCGAGCCCCCCCCCCCCCCCCCCAGAAAATTTCGAAGTCGGCGCTGCTGCTTGCGTCTTATATCAGGCTATTTAGGCATTCTTATTTCTGATTATCACCACCATCGTACTTAAAAAAAAAAAAAAAAAAAAAAAAAAAAAAACAGGGTTACATAATTATATGATATTACTAATTTAGAATATATATACAGTAAAGCACCGTTTATACGTCTTTTACATTTATGCGTCCTTTAATGAAGTCCCGATTCATCCTTATTCATTTTAATGCAAAAATTCTTCGTTTATACGCCTTCAATATCGGTTATATGTCTTTTCACTTTACTAATATTCGCAAAATTTCTCGACTTGTCATTATTTTTCATTCTAAATAAGACGGATTTTTCCTAGAAAACATCTTAATGGCCCTCTTCAGTTACCGTCGCCGAAAGCCCGAGCCAATGTTATTCTATGGGGAAATTTTCTTTACAGATAACTTATTAACTAATAAATATTTTTAAATTCTGTTTTCACATTCAGAAAATTCCCAATTGTTAAATTGACGGACCTTTTTTAAAAATGTATTTTTTTAATTTTTAATATTTTATTTTGAAATTGCAAAATGAAAAAAAATCTCACATATTGAAAATTCGTATTTTGCAGCTTCAAAATAAAATATAAAAAATTTAAAAAGTAATTTTTTTAAAAAGGTCCGTCAATTTAACAGCTGAGAATTTTCAGAATGTGAAAACAGAATTTAAAAATATGTATTAGTTAATAAGTTATTTGTGAAGAAAAATTTCACACAGAATAACATTAGCTTCGGCTGCCGGCGGCGGTGAGTGAAGCGGGCCCGTAAATGGAGGAACACAGGAAAGATCGAAGAATACTGATCAAAGAATCAATTGAATTCACAGTAGAATTTTTAATACTTATAGACAAGCATCAAATCAGACGAAAGTTAAAGATTTTTAATATTAAATAACTATCTATATGGACATAAATCGTATGTGCTTATTATATATAATTAATATTCAAAATGTGTTCATATATAACTCGTAAGAAATGTCATATAATATTCAATATATGATATAGGTAATTAGTACCCAGTCATGCTTTAATAGTATGATTTTTCTCACTTTCTATAATAGATCTTTTTTTTTTAATGGACTCTTCCCACCTGACGTCAGAGGTCACATGATAGAGGAAAAACAAATAGCAGACGAAGTCTTGTTTATCTAGAGCGATTGCTAAAATAACATATTTTCTATTCTTATTTTTGATCAATCGTATTTAATCTATGTTATTTTTTACACATCATCATTTTTTATCAATTTTATATCATTATTCATCATCTTTTGTTTGCTGTATACATTTACAATCATCATTTAGTTTATACCTGTTATTGATGTTCATGAAGACATGTTTAAGTACTCTGATTTTTGGTACTTAAATCAGTGACAGTGCAATATCGTACTACGTAAATCCATTAGACCAGTAACTAAGTTAATTTACTTGTTGTAACACCTTTATGCAATTAAATTAAATGAAAACATTTTAAATTTTCAATTTATAATCCGTAAACATTCCACAAGAAGCTATTATTTATTGCTAGATCAGTTAATGTTACAGTTAAACTACAATATACAAAAATTAATTCTTATAAGTAAAAATAAATAAACACATAAAATGTTTTTTAAAAATTATTAAATTTACAAATAAAACTATTCTACTGTTTACAAATGCACAATATTACTTTATTTTATTTTATATTGAATATTAAAATTTTTGTTCTTAAGAACAATATTTAATTGAATTCGATTCTCAGAATTCGATTATTCGTTTTCCTCTATCACGTGATTGAGCAGACGACGCTGGGAAGAGCCCATTAATTATCGTCTTTAAAAAATTATAATATACGTTTACTATCTTTATTAATTATTATTTTCATATAAATTTTGCTTACGTGTCATTAAATTTGGTGTAATCAAAGTGTTACTATTAAAATTTCGATTATACGTCTTTTCATCTATACGTCAGTCCCTTGAAAGACGTATAAACGGTGCTTTACTATATATATATATATATATATATTAATACATTGTAGATTATGTGTATCTAGAAAAAATTACACCAAATATTGCTTAAATGTAAAAATAGATTTTTGTATAGAAAATAAATATATATGCAAATTTACTTCTTATATTAAAAATTTCTGATTAAATCACCTTTAAGATAAGCCAAACTCACAATATCCCAATTGAAATATCGTACATATTTAAAAAAAAAATGTTCAAGATTTAATTTAGGAATCTTGTAAATTTTCATATAGAAAAAGTAAAAATTTTACCAGTTTAACAAATGCTTAAAATTTCTGCTATTCTTATTTTTTAAATTCTAATTCAATTTGAACCAAAGTTGAATAGTAATCTTATCACATAATTATCTTGTATAAGTTCACTTGGCAACTTGTTCCAACTTCTTGTTTTCAAGTTGTGTCCACTTGAAAATGTGCAATCAAGATAAATTTTAAAATACTAAATTGATTTAAATAAAAGTTAGATAGTGAATTTATAGTTAAAATATCTTGGATATGTTCGCTTGGTAACTTGATCCGCAATTTTATTTCCAAGTGGCAGCCACTTGAAAATTTGTCATTATGATAACATTTGTAATACTAAACCAACTCGCATCAATTTTGGGTTGTGGATTTACCGTGAATATATCACAGATAAGTTCGCTGGGCATCTCATTCTACTTTTGTTTTCCAAGTGGTGGCCACCTGAAATCACGGTACCACTTGAAAATTTCTTATCACGATAATTTTTTAAACACTGATTTAATTTGAACTAAATTTGGACATTGAACTTATCATGCAAATATCTTGTACGATTTCGCTGGACAAGTTGCTTCGTCAATTTGTTTCTACATTGCAGTCAATCAGACTTGCCTCTTGAAAATTTCTCGTAACAATAACTTTTGAAACACTGCACTGATTCGAACAAAAGTTTGACAGTGAACTTATACTTTAAATATATTGGACGAGTTTGTTCTGCAACTTGCTCCATTATATTGTTTCCAAGTGGCAGCCACTTGAAAAGTTGTTATCACGGTAACTTTTGAAATAATTAATCAGTTCAAACCAAAGTTTAAAAATGGATTTATCATTCAAATATCACGAACTCCATTAATAATTTGTATTAATGTTTTGAAACAAAATGCCGCAATTTTGTTTTAAAA
Source organism: Salticus scenicus (assembly GCA_963930645.1). NCBI lineage: Eukaryota > Metazoa > Arthropoda > Arachnida > Araneae > Salticidae > Salticus > Salticus scenicus. The sequence continues at coordinate 56,131,896 of OZ005655.1, forward strand.
TGGCGGTTACTTGATAAGGAGAAAGAAATCAACCTACCCTTCCGAATGATCCGGAAGGACTTGTTTTTAATTTACGAGTGAAAAAAAAATAAAATAAACAAAATAAATAAATGAAGAAAAAAAAAAAGTTAAATAAAATAACTTTCTTTTTTGTATCTTGTATACATATATATGCATATAACAATAGGTATTTGGACACTTTCGAATTTAGACGTTTTGTTAAATATCTAGAAAAGTTCTTTAGGTATCCTCTTGAAACTTTGGTAGTGTAAATAACATGTTATACCTCATATATTTCAACAAAAGTTGTGCCTTGAAGAAGAAAAAGGGACCATTGAAAAATTAAACAAAAGTCAAAATATTGGATCTCCTGCAAAAAGTAATGCTTTAAATGCGTTTTGGCTGTCATTATCTACATAAAATTTGATGAGTCTGCCACATATATAAACGGAGATATAACGATTAATTTAAAAAATTGCAAAAAAAAAAAAAAAATCCACTTTTTACTTTTTTTTTACAAAGTATAAGGAAGTATAGGAATCCCGATTTGCGAAAGGGATTTTATATCTCGCATAGCTCAAAAACGAATCATCGTAGAATGTTGCAAATTTATATGTGTGACTGTCATGATGTCTAGTTGTACACCTGCAGTTTTCGTCTTAAAGCGCTTTCCCTGTTTTACAAATTTTCTTTACAATATTTTTCAATAATTATTTATTTTGTTACAGTAATAAATCTGTGTTTTATTATTGTGTGTAATTCCTTTAATTAAATATTTACTTTATAACACATGTCACAGAACTTTTATACTACTACGTAAAATTTACAGGTTAAACACAAGCCAACGATATTTTTTAGCTTATATGTTTGATTTGAATTCTAAATATCCATATAATTTATTTTCGATTTCAATTACCTTTTATTTTTATTTATAATTACATTCTTCCACACACACACACATACATAAACAATAACGAAAAATCATGCGACACGCATTGATTATTAACACTTTCTAAATGTTCGTACTTATTGTATCGTATAACTTTCAATGTTCTCTGCCTAACTATCACAGAACGGTCAAATTTTCTTACATTTCTGTTCCATTACTATTTACATTACTAATAATTGCGTTAGTGTAATACTAATTTAACTTCTTTGAAAATACTATGCACTTTTATCAAAAGCTCCAGTGTTTAACTGAAGAGCTAGTAGACAAACATGTTAAGTGATAGTTTTGAAAAAATTTTAGTTTTCCTGATGGAAGGATCTGTTATGGTTTCCTTTGAATATCGAATATACCGTCCGATCTGCTAAGGCTTCTAATAAGTGATTTTTGATGGACAAAGTTGTCCATGAAGCCAAATAGAGTATTCTAATTTGTTTTACAGCTAATTTTCTCGAATGTACTAAATTGTTACGTAACATTTTCAGGAACTATGATCTTCAGTTATGTTATTTTTCTTTATATATTTATTTTTTTATTTTTTTAATGAAATACTTCTAATATCAAGATCTTAAAAATATTTAAACGTATTAATTGCCGAAACGTCAGTGGAGGCCCTCTGTTGAGACTCAAAACGGTTTTGGGCTGTGTCTGTCTGTCTGTTTGTCGCGCGATAGCGGCCGCAAAAATGGCACTATTGACTTGAAATTTGGTACACATGTTCATGAGCCCCACGAAATCAGCTGTATAGTTTTTGGTATGTATTCCATTTCTACTTCGTATACAGGGACACGCAAAATTTTTCTTATCATTACGGCCAATGGGAGGAATTTGTATGTATCGCGATAGCGACCACAAAAATCACGCTATTGACTTGCAATTTGGTACACATGTTCATGAGCCCCACGAAATCAGCTGTATAGTTTTTGGTATGTATTCCATTTCTACTTCGTATACAGGGACACGCCAAAGTTTTTCTTATCATTACGGCCAATGGGAGGAATTTGTATGTATCGCGATAGCGGCCACAAAAATCACGCTATTGACTTGCAATTTGGTACACACGTTCATGTGCCCCACGAAATCAGCTGTATAGTTTTTGGTATGTATTCCATTTCTACTTCGTATACAGGGACACGCAAAAGTTTTTCTTATCATTACGGCCAATGGGAGGAATTTGTATGTATCGCGATAGCGGCCACAAAAATCACGCTATTGACTTGCAATTTGGTACACATGTTCATGTGCCCCACGAAATCAGCTGTATAGTTTTGGGTATGTATTCCATTTCTACTTCGTATACAGGGACACGCAAAAGTTTTTCTTATCATTACGGCCTATGGGAGGAATCTGTATGTACCGCGATAGCGGCCACAAAAATCACGCTATTGACTTGCAATTTGGTACACATGCTCATGCGCCCAACGGAATCAGCTGTATAGTTTTAGGTGTGCATTCCATTTGTAGTTCGTGTACAGGGTCACGCCAAATAGTTCGATCATTACGGCCTATGGGAAGAATCTGTATGTACCGCGATAACCACCGCAAAAATTAAGCTATTGACTTCCAATTTTTTCCGAAACGTCAATGGAGGCCCTCTGTTGAGACTCAAAAGGATTTTGGGTTCCGTCGGTCCGTCCGTCCGTCTGTCTGTCTGCCGTGCGATAGCGGCCGCAAAAATCACGCTATTGACTTGAAATTTGGTACACATGTTCATGAGCCCCACGAAATCAGCTGTATAGTTTTTGGTATGTATTCCATTTCTACTTCGTACACAGGGACACGCCAAAGTTTTTCTTATCATTACGGCCAATGGGAAGAATTTGTATGTACCGCGATAGCGGTCCCAAAAATAACGCTATTGACTTGCAAGTTGGTACACATATTCATGAGCCCAACGGAATTAGCTGTATAGTGTTAGGTGTGTATTCCATTTGTCGTTCGTGTACAGGGACACGCCAAAATTTTTCTTATCCTTACGGCCTATGGGAAGAATTTGTATGTACCGCAATAGCGACCGAAAAAATCCTTCGATTGACTTGCAAATTGGCGCACACGTTCCAGCTTTGCATATAAATAGCTGTATAATTTTTATTGATATATTTTTTATAAACTGTGTACAGGGACACGCAAAAATTCTTAACATTAAGGCGTATGGGGGTGAATTTCGTTTAAACGCATTTTAATATCATTACTTTGCAATGAAGAAAATGAAATTAGAGCACGTGAGTAAGATGCTTAAACTTATGTTGTTTGAAGAAAATATGTGCTCTTAAGCTTTCTAATTAATGTACAGGACTTTACAAAAGTGTTCTGACAATGTCACTTAGTCATCCAAACGATGTTAAATTTGGAACAATTATTAATTTTAAACGCAAAATAAGCTGAATAGTTTTTACTGATGTATACAACGTTTATGGTTCGTTTACAAAGACACACGAAAGAATTTCGTAACATTAGATCTTATGGACAAATTTTTAATTAAGCGCGCACTTTAATGCGTTTATGCTGAATTGAACTTAATAAAGTTAACATACATTATAAAGTTGCTTAAAATCATGTTTACTCTTAAAAAAGGTTATGTATAGACTAAATAATTTATGGGACCACACAAAATAATTCCGAGTATGTACTGTAATCATCCAAATGATGTCAAATTAGTTCGAAAAATTAATGAGTTATAATTAATTAGGTTTATTCTTATTATTAGCGTTTATAATGACTGTGGCTACTTTTCCGGCATACATAAAGGAATTTCGTACTATTACGGTCTATAGTCGGTATTTCTTAAAAGTGTATTTTAACATGGTTACACCCCATCAAATATAATAAAATTTTATTAGAATTTTAAAGCATGTTTTCCTGTTGAAAATTGTGGGCATAGAATTGATAATTAGTTTAAAGGTTATGCAAAATATTTCCGATATGCTATGTAATTTTTTTTTTTTTGTATAAAATTTGGTATTTATGAATTTCAGGGAAATAATACAAGACCGTCGTTTATTAAGAATACATATTGTTGCGTACTTGGGGGTTCGTAAGTTGTCCGAGAATGAAAGGCGAAACTTATAAAAATTCAGTGAATTATTCATAGAAAATTCCAGAAAAATACAGGTCTATAAACCAAGTATCAGCTTCAATTCAACCAGTAAACATAGCTTAAACAACAGCCGTTAACAGCAAAACAACAGTACAAACTGTTTATCAATAACACATGACATAAAGCAAGTCTCATTCAAAGAGGCTCAAAGCAAAGCAAGCATTTGACGAAACTGACACAGATCTGAGATTGGCCGCCTTGGCTAAAAAAATGCTCCTTTTATACTATTCTACCGAACACAGACTGTTCTGGAAAATTCTTGTATCTCATCAGCCAATGAGATTAGAGCTTCCATATTTGGTATATCCCCAATAAGAATTTTCTCGCCAAGGTCGCCAAAAAAATCGCCAAGGAGGGAAACAGTCGCCAAATTTGGCGCCAAATCCTTTTCTTCCCTTATTGGAGTTTTTCAATGGGTTTTTAAAGGGAAATTAGGCTATTTTAACGCTAAAACGATTAGAAATGCACAAAATTAGCATTTTATCGACTTACTAAGCCTCTGAAAAAATTTATACAAAAATAAATGCAATTATTTACAATTCCATAACACTTTATATGATATACAAATAGGTATACAAAGAGAGATACAGCGGGGGGTTGAGGGGGGCGGCAGCCCCCCTCAGGAATGTATCTGATTATGGTAATAAGTCGATCGAATCAATATATACTATTATATAATAAGGAATAAATAAAAATGACCTATTGAAAAATGTCTGATGCAAATAGGACGTTGAGGCTCCTGATCTGCAGATCCACTAGTTTAGGTATACGGTCATTTTTTTCTAAGCGACGGGACAACTTTTTTATGATAATAACACTCATAATTTTGTACGAAAATGAAGCAAACAAGAAATTTTCAAGCACATACTATTTTGTCTATAAATGTGTTAAAATAAGCTTCTTTGTAAATATGGAATTTTTTTTTTTTTTTTTTTTCCAAAGAAACGTCTTTTCCCTCTATGTCACTGTTAAAAGAAAAGCTTTTGATATCTTATTTTAAAATTAGCAGTTTGGAATACATTCACAACCTTTAATTATCAATAATTACTCCCCAAAGTTAATATTAAAAAAAAAATAATAAATAAAATCGGAAATGATTTATTGAAAATTCATATATATAGATATATATTTTTTAAGTAAACTCTAAAATATTTTATTAAATATTTTAGGATTATTTACTGAATATTTCGGATAAATAATTACCTAAAATATGGGCTTAAAAATACTCTAAATTATTTCCAATGATATTTTTAAAATATTATTATTATTATTATTATTATTTTATAGTTCTATATTTTCAAAATACATCGGGTTTTTTTTTCAACGTAAATACTATTACGTCATCATTCTCTCTCGAGAAACTTTTCTAAGTTTGTTTCCTGCTCAACCTGAGGTATTATTATACAGTTTTCAAGAAACAGCGTTCCCTTTTAAATATTCAGCAATAATAATAATAGAAAAAATAATTTAATCTTTAAATAATTCACTGAAGATATTAATCTTCCCATCCCTTCAGTGAGCATCAAAATGCGAGATTTCATACTATAACAACTACACTCATTGCCATAAAAAATTGCGCACCAAGATGTAATTGTTGGACCGTGACAAAACTTGGCATGTAGGTACATGTCAGGTATGTCACAAAACATTAAATTGACATTTGTGTGACCGGATAATTTTCATTTTAATCAAGAATTGTCTTAAAGACTATCAGTTATCCCGAGTAAATTTCAATGCAGACGTAGAGAGAAAAATACGCGGCACTCCCAGTTAAAGGAGGAAGTAAAACTGTCCAGTCATCATTTTATGAAACTCTCTTCTGCTCTATTTCAATCTCCGATGTATATGTAATGTTGTCTTTCTGTGAATATGTAGCTTTAGTTAAACAGGGCGTTTGAAAACGCTCTTATATATTTTATTCTATACATTTATTATAAAGATATGTATTTAATCAAGGAAATTAAAGTTACAAAAGAAAAAGAAGAATTACAAAATCATTCATCATAATTTACACAACTAAATAATAGTTTAATATGTTCATAAGTTTATTTTTCAGCCTGTTGGTGAATCAAGAATGTGGCTTTCAAATGGATTAAATAATTAATTGGACGCATGGTGTACCAGTGCTGTTTGTCTTATCCAGGTAAGTGAAATCTTACCTATTCATTGTCAATATTATTTAATATAAATATAATATTATACAAGCGCTCTATATTAAAAAATTATATATATATAATTTTATAAGAGATGCTAATAATTAAGAAAGCGCAATAATTTGCACTACCGAGAATCCAGTATTAAATTTAGTTATTTTAAAATAGATCATGAGACCGATTCTCTTAATTAAAGGGTCTCATAAATAATAAATAAAGAGCGCAACTATGAATAAAATTACAGCACTGGGACTTAAAAAGAAAGAAATTATAAAATATAATTAACATATGTGTTTGAAGAAATTCAATATTAAGCATATTATATATATATATACAAATAGTATAAGTGTCTGTGAATGATTATATACTGAAATCAACTTGTATGTGCTCATAACTAAAAAAAGAAAAAAAAAAAAAAAACTCATAACTGTTATCTCAGTAAATACTCTCTCTCCAAATATTATTTGAACTTTTCAAAGAATTAAATATACGTGGTATATAAAAATATGTTTTGATAAAAATAAAAATAAAAATAATAAATAAACAAAATGGCAGCTCCCGCAAAAGAAATAACATTAGTTGAGAAATTGAACTCCAGTAATTATGATAACTGGAAGTTCAAGATAGAGATGCTCCTCACGAAGGAGGATCTCTTCCAGGTTATTATAGAAGCGCCCCCAAACCCATTAACTGATGAATGGCGATCTAAAGATCGAAAGGCGCGTGCCATAATTAATTTAGCTATAGAAGACACACAAATAGTATATGTTAAGCATTTGTCCACAGCCAGGGAGACATGGGATGCACTTAAAAATATACATGAGAGGGCTAATCTGAGCAGCAAATTATTCTTACTCAGAAAATTATATTCCACCAAACTAACAGAAGGGGGAAATCTGATAGAACACATAACTAGTATTTATAAGTTAAGGGACAAATTGTTAGCGATAGGAGAAGAAATAAATGAGCAGCACTTATCAGCGTTGATGTTGTGCTCGCTACCTCCTAGTTATGATACCCTGATAACGGCTATCGAAGCCAGAAATGACGATGAACTTACACCAGAGTACATTAAAAGCAAATTGTTTGACGAATATATTAAAAGGACAGAAAATCACCAAACAAAAGGTGAAAACGCGTATAAAACTCAAATTAAGCGTAAAACACCACCAAGTAAACATTGCAATTTTTGCGGAAAGAATTCACACACCCGTAACGAATGCTGGCATTTAAACGCCAGACCAAATCATAACCAAAGGAATTATAATAATTTTCATAACAGCGGTAACAATCCCAGCAAGTACAAAAACAAAAACAAAACACAATTCATAAGGGAAACTGAGAATAAATTAAAGAATCTTACATTTATCATTGATAAAACTGAGCATAACTCATGGATAGTCGACAGTGGGAGTAGCAGGCATATCTGCAACGACATAAACCAATTTACAAATCTGAAAGACAACGAAAAGGTTAGTGTTATGTTAGCGAATGGGCACTCCGTAGTCTCACAGGGTTGCGGCGACGTAAATCTTAAAGTAATTAACTCGGATAAGGAAATAAACAATATTACTTTAAAAGAGGTTTTATACATACCCAATATAGCCACAAATCTAATATCGGTAAAGAAAGCAACAGAGAATGGTTGTGTTGCCATATTTAAAAATCATGAATGTAAAATCAAATTCGGGAATAAAACTTATATAGAGGCGAACTTGACAGATAATTTATATGAACTACAAACGAGCGAAAAATTTTCCGAAAGTGTAAATATTGTAGAAGCTTGCGAAAACAGGAATTGTACTAAATTGTGGCATGAAAGATTAGGGCATAAAAATCTACAACAAATAAAAGAACTCGTCGACAAAAATATGGCAACCGGAATAGAGCTAAATAAATGTAAACACAACACAGAATGCGAAATCTGTATCATTTCAAAATTGGAGGATGACACATATCCGAAAAGGGCAACTTTCAGGGCAGAAAAACCATTAGATCTAGTTGTTTCAGATGTTTGCGGACCCTTTCAAACTTCCACAATAGGAGGGAAAAATTATTTTTTAACGTTTATAGACGACTACAGTCGTTTCACATTTACATACTTATTGCGAAATAAAAGTGAGGTGTTTGATAAATTTAAACAATATTATGCGTTGACTTTAAACAAGTTCGGCAGGAAAATAAAAATATTGCGTACCGATAACGGCGGAGAGTATACAAGCAATGAATTTGAAAACTTTCTCGCGAATGAAGGAATCGAACACCAATTAACAGTACCGCATTGTTCTCCTCAAAATGGCGTGGCGGAGAGAAAAAATAGAACATTGGTTGAAATGACCAGATGTTTGTTAAGACAAAGCAGCTTGCCAAATAAATTTTGGGGTGAAGCCCTTATGACTGCTAATTACCTACAGAATAGATTGCCAACGAGTGCATGCGATAAAACACCATATGAAAAATGGAATGGAAATAAACCAAATCTCTCGCATATAAAATCATTTGGTTGTAAGGCATATGTGTATACTCACAAAAACACAAGAGGGAAGCTAGACAACAGGGCAAAGGAAGGAATACTTGTTGGTTATGACCTTAGAAGTAAAGGTTATAGAGTATTTATAGATAATAATGTTAGGATATGTAGAACCGTAAAGTTCGTTGAAACAAAAACAAAGGATAATAATTTTGAGTCTATCGATAATGAACTGTTAGAGACAAACAATAATACAAATGAAGGGAATTCTAGCGAAACAAACGATCATAAAAATAACTTCCCGGTAATATTAAATGAAATAAATCAAAATTCGGACCAAACTGAGGATGTTAATCATGACATGACAGATCGAACAATTCCGAGAAGGTCGGAAAGAGCTAACAAAGGTGTTCCACCTGACAGATTTGCTTTAATGACAAATACTATGAACGTAAACGAACCCAAAACCTTCAATGAAATATTGCAGATACAAAATTCCATAGAAAGGGAAAATTGGCTAAAAGCAGCCAAAGATGAAATTGCTTCTTTAAACGAAAATAATACATGGGAATTAGTAGACCCTCCCCCTAACACACACATAGTAGGCTCAAAATGGGCATTCAAGGCGAAATATAATGATAAGGGTGAAATCCAAAAATATAAAGCCAGGCTTGTCGCCAAAGGCTTTAGCCAAAAGTATGGGGTAGATTATGACGAGACGTTCGCCCCGGTAGCGTCTCATACGACAATTAGATCTTTTCTTGTAATGGCCCTATATAAAAACTTAGAATTAAACCACTTGGATGTAAAAACCGCGTTTTTACACGGTGAGCTCGAAGAAACAATTTACATGCAACAACCGGAGGGATTCATAAATCCCGGTGAAGAACATAAAGTTTGTAAATTACACAAAGCCATCTACGGGCTGAAACAGTCAGCCAGGGCTTGGAATTCAAAAATAAACGAAACATTAACAAAGTTGAATTTCACACAAAGTTCCACTGACAAATGCCTTTACAAAAGAAACACAAATAACAAAACCGTCTACATACTAGTGTATGTAGACGATATATTAATTGCTGGAACCAAACATGATATAAACAATATAATAGAAGAACTTAGGCGTGAATATAGTATTACCAACCTTGGGAGCGTTACTAATTATCTGGGAATAAATATAACACGACCAGACAGCAATACTTTGCTAATAGATCAGTCAAACAAGATTAAACAATTAGTAAATAAATTTAATTTAGAAAATGCGAAACCCACTAATACTCCCATAGATACAAATTACTTAAAGGATTATAAGAATGAAAATTATTTAACTGACAATACTGATTATAGAAAGGCAGTAGGGGCACTTCTATATATAGCCACTGTCAGCAGACCTGATATCAGTGCTGCCGTCAACCTTTTATCTCGTCACAACGAAAGACCTAGAGTGTGTGACTGGGAAAGTACCAAGAAAGTCATCAAGTACCTAAAAACTACAATTAATTTAAAATTAAAATATGAAAATGAGCATCCTGCTATACTAACCGCATATGCGGATGCGGATTTTGCGAACGACCCCCAGGACAGAAAGTCGATTACAGGAAATATATTCTTTATTGGGAAAAATCCAATTTATTGGTATTCGAAAAAACAAAAATGCGTCAGCCAATCCACCGCAGAAGCGGAATATATGGCAGCAGGATGCGCTGCTCAAGAAAGCATGTGGATCATCAGACTTTTAAATGACTTAGATTTAAATCAAATAAAACCAATCACAATTTATGAAGATAACCAATCAGCGATTAAATTAATTGAATCTGACAAATATCAAGCGCGGACAAAACACGTCGACGTCAAATTTCATCTAATCAAACATTTGTATGAAGAAGGAACCATCAGACTACAATATATCCCCAGCAACGAAATGATTGCCGACATCTTTACAAAACCCCTACCAGGGCCGGCTTTTAAAACTTTAAGAAACAAACTAAATTTAGGAGAACATTGAAAATACCGGTCAAGTAGGGGTGTCACAAAACATTAAATTGACATTTGTGTGACCGGATAATTTTCATTTTAATCAAGAATTGTCTTAAAGACTATCAGTTATCCCGAGTAAATTTCAATGCAGACGTAGAGAGAAAAATACGCGGCACTCCCAGTTAAAGGAGGAAGTAAAACTGTCCAGTCATCATTTTATGAAACTCTCTTCTGCTCTATTTCAATCTCCGATGTATATGTAATGTTGTCTTTCTGTGAATATGTAGCTTTAGTTAAACAGGGCGTTTGAAAACGCTCTTATATATTTTATTCTATACATTTATTATAAAGATATGTATTTAATCAAGGAAATTAAAGTTACAAAAGAAAAAGAAGAATTACAAAATCATTCATCATAATTTACACAACTAAATAATAGTTTAATATGTTCATAAGTTTATTTTTCAGCCTGTTGGTGAATCAAGAATGTGGCTTTCAAATGGATTAAATAATTAATTGGACGCATGGTGTACCAGTGCTGTTTGTCTTATCCAGGTAAGTGAAATCTTACCTATTCATTGTCAATATTATTTAATATAAATATAATATTATACAAGCGCTCTATATTAAAAAATTATATATATATAATTTTATAAGAGATGCTAATAATTAAGAAAGCGCAATAATTTGCACTACCGAGAATCCAGTATTAAATTTAGTTATTTTAAAATAAGGTAGATATGCAAATGATTAGAAATGCAGATTGATTGCGCATTGCATAGTGCCACCAGAGGGCGATGAATTCCGTTCTTCTTGGGGTATAAAACAGGTAAGTAGAGCTTATTTGGTGCACATAATCTGTTTCAGAAGGACGCTTTTTAAATAGAGATGCCGTTATGCCGCCATTGAAAACATTGCGTGTAGCTGTCAGAGTCGGAGAGGGAAAGAAAAATCGGTATTATCGAATCCGGGTGTTCAGCTCGGGAAGTAGTCAGCCACCTAGGCCGTTCTGATTTTACTGTGGGGATGTGTTGGGACCAGTGGATAAGAGAGAGGTCGCTTACACGGCGACCAGGCTCAGGACGCACTCGACAGACCAATAATCGAAATAACCGTCACATCATACGAAACATACGCATAGCACCAATATCTCGTTTTCTGCCATCCGAACATAGCACCTACATGACCTGTTCCTGTCTCTGTACGTACCATCGCAAGGCGCCTGGATGAAGGACATTTACTAACAAGGCGCCTATTATGTGTGCCACCAATACCCCCCCCCCTCTTCTCCGCCTGAAGTGGTGACTCGCTCGACAGAGTTGGGTTGCAACCGAATACACGTCGTCCTCAGCGACGAATTCAGATTCAAGTTGGGCAGGGATGACTAACATGTATGTGTGTGGAGGTACCGGGGTAAATGCTTCAATCCTGCCTTTTCTTTACAGCTGCACATGGTATAGGATGGTTTCGCAAACGACACACGGTCATCTCTAATATTGATCCATGGCAGCATGAGCGGTACGTTCGTGACATCCTTCAGCCATAGGTATTGCTACTCATAGCAGGGCTCTCAGAAGCCATTTTTGAACAGGACAACGCTCAGCCACACACATGAAGGATGTCACAGGACTGGTTCCACCACAATATCTCCTATCCCTGGCCTGCTCGATCCCCAGATTTGTCACCAGTCGAACATATCTGGGATTACTTTGGGTGGCAAGTTGGGCAGTCTACGAGTTTGGACAAATTAGAGGTGCTTTTACAACAAATGTGGAACGAGATGCCGCAGGACATCCTACGGGACTTGTATGCCTCACTGCTCGCCCGTATCGCATCATGCATTCAAGCTAGAGGTGGTCCAACATACTAAAACCTCCATTTTTTCGTAACTTTTCCTGTAATAAATGGTCGTTTCACTTTGATTATGAAATCATTTATTTATATCAACGTTGGACTTACGTATATAAAATTTCGTTTCATTCTGATAACTCTGTCTTGGTACGCAAATTTTTATGGCAATGAGTGCATTTTAAGCTAAAAACTAATACATAATTTTCCTTTGGTTTTATTGTCAATATATTTATATAAAGAAATAATCATTATTATTGTATCTAACAATATTTCTGTTAGCCCACATCTCTGGACAGTAATAACACCACAGAAGCCATCATGAATTGCCTTCTTTCCAGAAAGTAGCATTGATCAGTAAAGATTATAACGATTGCTTTTTATATAATAGTAACCGGCGCCTTTGAAAAAGACAAGATTGTAACGTTGTTTATACTGCAGTGCACATGATAATGACCTTTATGTCTAATATTTAAGACCTCCAAACTAGAATAGTAAGCTCAATATTCATAAAAATAAAATTTTAAATTATAAGTGTATTGTGTAAGAACAGCTCAATGACTATGTCCGTCAGCGGTGGTCAGATGGTTAATTCAATTTCATAACCCTAAATCTTATATATATATATATATATATATATATATATTGTAAGACAATTATAAAATAATGATTCGATTCTTTTTTCTTTTTTAGTTTTCCAAGTTACTTGAAAGTAAATAGTTTAGGCGTATGTATATATGATAGTTGATTAGAAAACACTTACTTCTTTCTTTCGTTTTTTTTTTTTTTTTTTTTTTTTTTTAAGCCATTTTCTTGTCACGTGTACGACAAATTTCATTATATTATGTCGTTTATCTTACAAACATATTTCATTAACTATATTTTATTGATTATAAAGGCTATATAAATACACTAGAAATACAATTTTAAGGAATAACAATAAATAAATAAATAAATAAATATCTGTTTAATAGTGTGTATGTGTGTGCTCAAATTATTCAGTTTAGAGAAAAGGATTCATAGACATTTATTATTATTAAATTTTGTTTTATATATTTAGCTTCCATATTTGTTTCCCTTTTAAGTTTTTATGAATTATATGTTTAATTTGTTTATAGTGTAACAAGTTAAATTATTTTTAATATAAAAAAATAATAATAATACAATTTAATCACTTGTTTTTTTAAAGCAATTATATCCCTTTTTTATTCAAAAATTTTCACTTGCTGTAATTACATTCTAAGTGTAGCTTACAATAATGCTTTTTGGACAACATACAAAATTATTTTAATTAGAAACACATTATGTTACAATTTCATTAATGTAATACAAATTTTACATAACTATAAAAAATTAATAACTAAAAACTACTTTTAAAAAATATAATTCTGTAAAAATATTTAAGTTTTCAGATTTTTTACAACTTTATTCATTCATTTATTTATTTGAATAATTAATAAACTAATTTATTTTTGTTTATTCATTTTTGATGGCATTTTATTTGCTATAAAATTTGTCATTTAATTTCTTTTTAGACAGTTTTCTTTGTAAGTTTTTATAATTATTACTTTCTAAACACTAATTAAAATATTAGAGACAATTTCTTAATAATGCAATTAGCACTGGCAAAAAAAGTAATTTTAATTACATATTCTATTACATATTTTCTCAAATATAAGTCTTTTTTTTTTTTTTATCACGGAAGAAAAAAAAAATCACAGCATAAAGTCTCAAAAAAAAAAAAAAAAAAAAAAAAAAAAAAAACATGCAAAGCAATTTTATCCTAAATTTATAAGGTTATAAATATATTTTTTTCATTTGAAACGTACCAGACTTTTAACTAAAAAAATAACACTCCTCCCTTTTTTTTTTTTTTTAGCCCAATCATTAGACTCCCGCTTAACAAAGAATATTTATATATATATATTATTGTCGTGATTTTCTTATTTTTTCATTCGGACATAGAGAAAAAAAAAGTACTGAACTTTTCTGCTTTTAATCAAATGTATATTTAGTCATTCAATCTTAATTAAGCTTCATTCAGAACACATCAGAGCATTAATGAGTAATGAACACGTCCGTGAATGAGATCAAAAAGTTGAATATTCTAATTACGAGTTGCACAATTAAAACAACAGAAGTTTTCGTTACTTTCTCTTTCTCTTGTGAATAAGTGTTCAAAAATAAAGTAGATCCTTGTTAATCTAAGTAGTCGTATACTTTTAATTAAAGTTGGCTGACTTATATAAAGAAAAACCTTTGAAAAGCAAGCGAGATCTTCTGCAACAAATAAAGGAAAGCTATGAATCCTGGGGAGAAAAATTGCTAATTGCTTTTTCCGTATTTTCTTCCTTTGTCTTTCGTCTTTTTTCCTTTTTTTTTTTTTTTGGGAGGGGGGATGCGGAGGGATATGCGCGTGTATGCTCTTATTAATAATGCACACAAAATCGCTTTTTCTAATGCGTTATAGATATGTAATGTTTAAAAATATTCAACTAAAATAATGCTGTGATATTTAAATATAAGATATAGTCAGCTTCTTGTGTCTATCTTATCAGTAAATTTAGTAACTGAAAACCGTAAAATTGTGCATTTATTTTGACATTACTAAATTTAATAAGATGACCAAAATTTTTCTTAAAAGTAATTCCAATAAAAAAGAAAAATTATTCATATACAACTTATGATGCGTCATCCAACTTATTATTATTATTATTATTGTGTGTGTGTGTGTGTGTGTGTGTTTTTTAACTTTCATCTTTTGATAAATTTATCTCTTTTTTGTGAATGAACGATTCGGTTAATAATTAATAAATGTTGTATATTTGGTAAATAGATACAATCACAACGCAGTGCAGTCAGTTCGTTACTTAGTTTATATTACTGACAAAAGTAAACCAACTTTCTAACTTAATATGACCTTTTATGCTGTAAGGTAAACTTTTTAATAATCATTCTCTTGTACCATTATATTGGGTTTGATCCTTCTCTATCGTTTCATTATAGTAATTTTCTATAAGTTTTAATACATATAATGTATATGAGGAGCAAACATTCAAACCGTGTTTTCTAAAAAAAAATAAAAAAAAATAAAAAAAAAACTGAGTTAGGGATTTTTCTTTGAACTTAACATAAAAATAGTATGTCTAAATATCTTCCTATATATGTCTACATATTTTCCTAGTACCTAGTAATAAATCTAAACAAACGATAATTAGGTTTTAAGCTTAATTATTTTTTAATTTATTAGTTTTTGTGTGGTCTGAAAAATTGTATCCGAAGGAGAAAACACGATTCGAATGTTTGCTCCTCATATATATATATATAATCAAGATAATTTTCTAACGTTTCATGTTCAGAATCACCATATTAATAATTAAATTACTGTTTAACAATATTATAGCTATAATATAATATTGCTTTCGGGGGGGGGGGGGGAATCGCTTAAGTATTATCTCAGTTATTCTGTAATTATTCTCTTTAATTCGAATTTTGTAAATCGCAAAAGTTCAATTTGAGAAAAAATTTCAAATTAACATTCGATCAAAACATTTGCCGAAAATATATCAAAAGTAACTTTTCACATTCGTCACTCATATTAAACTTTAGGCAGACTAACATACAATGCTCAGATGATCTCAAATATCTTTAAAGTAATAGCAATAAGAGTGTGTGAGATTTAAATCTAGGATTGAAATACTATAACATTAGTAAAACTTTATTCGTCTTAAATTCGAATTTAAACTGAATGCCTGAAATATTTTACAGTTTTAAAAGTAATGCATTCAAATTATTAAAGGCGGTCTTGTATAGGAACAATAAATTGGACTGCAAGTTACAGTCGGCAGCAAAATTATTGAAGCGTACATCCACATTTTTCATTTTCATTTTCTTTCTTTCTTCCTTTTTTTTTTTTTTTTTTTTTTTTTTTTGATTGCTAATTTTCATCATCAACTTACTTTTTTATAAACAGCATAATGACAAAGATCATGATTTGTCAAATATTTACTTAACAAATCAGTATTAGATTCACATATTTTAAATAAGTATTGTTGTTAGCATTTATATAATTTTGCTGCCGACTGTAACTGTAGTGTGTATAATATTATTAAAAATGCATTTCAAATGTTTTTCCATAAAATATTTAAACATTCCAATTTTTAACATAAATTTCCAAATTCATCAACATTATGTAGATTAATACAGTGTGTTCATTGCAATCAAATGTCTATAAAAGTGCTTTTATAGAAAAAAGAGTGCATGAGCATTCAATCTATTGTTAACATTTTAAGTTATTAATAAAATTTTACTAAATTTATAAACGTGTAGTAACTGGAAGCTATTTAAGCTCAAAAAATAATGCAAAAAAAAGAGAGTTTTATTGATAAAATCAAATTTATCTTGTTGATTACATTGTTAAAAAAAAATAAAGTAAAATTACGGGGAAAGCCCGGCAGCAGAGATTCCAGACAAAGTCCGTAAAAAAACATCTAAACTATAAATGATGTATCCCCCGTAATTTTATGTAGTGACAAACATACAACCAACCCATACAAATAGTAAGTAGTATTGCCCGTAAAATTAGAATGCAATTTAGTACGTTAAAAATAGTAGTGTTGCCCGTAAAATTGTAAGGCAGCTTGGTATGTTAAAATAGTAAAATTAAAAGATAGCTCAGTATGTTAAAAAAAAAAAGTACTATTGCCTGTCAAATTAAGGAAACTTTGCATCTTTTACGGCAGCACTAAAGTAGGTTTTATGTAAAAGCTTATATCTCTTTAATATTTATAAATTGAACTATATTACGTTTGTTTGTTCAATGAAACATATATTTAGGTAACAATTCTTATGGTTTTTTATATATTTTTTAGAGATTTGAAATCTTTAAATTGCGTTTTCTCAGTTTTCGTTTTTTGATAAATTTATTATCTTCAAAATGCTAACACTGCTTTAAATATTTAAGAAGAGACTTAAAAACTTTTTGGATGTTGAATAGAATCTATTTAAAACAGTTAAGGATGGGTTTTGAAATTTATTGATTAGACTTTGAGAAAAAAAGTTAAAAAGTTAATGTTTATATAAAAAATTGGGGGGGGGGGGGGGAGACTGATTTTTGTTATATTTTTATTTTTAATATGTTTTTCTTTTAAAGGTATTGCAAAACTCATCTTTGACTCTTTGAAGTAAGTTCTATAAAACATTTTAAAAAATATTTTATTTATTTATTTATTTTTTTATTTTTTTAAGTATCTATAGAAATTTTAGCATTTTCAAGATCCTGAATTCATGAAAAAATGTTAACTGAGAAAACGCAATTTAAAGATTTTAAATCTGTAAAAAATGCATCAAAAAAACAAAAGAATTGTTGACTGAATATATATTTCATTGAACAAACGTTATATAGTTTCATTTATAAATATTAAATGAATATAAAAGCTTTTATTTGGAACCTACTGCAGCGCTATAGTCAAAGGTGCCAAGTCCCCTTAAAAAAAAAAAAAAAATATGCAAAGAAAAAAGTATAATTGTCTGTTTTCCAAGTAAACGATTATGTGCAAAATTTGCCCTCCACAAAAAAAGTATTCAATTATATTCTATATGAATATTAGAGATAGATTTTCAATAGATATTATATATTATTAAATTCCCTCAGCAGCTTTCCGATTTCCTTTATAATGCTAAACGTACGGACGTGAAATGCTTTTGTATTTTCAAAATAATCTTTAAAAAATGAATATATTTAATTATTTTCCTACATACTCTTCTTAAAACATGCCTCTTATTGTCTCATCTTTGCTATTGCTGCACCAGATCTTCTGATCTGAAACTTAATTATTCTTCTTACAGACCCGATACAGCATATTTTTAATCTTAACTTTTCAAACAGTTACATTCTTAAATTTTCTAATAAAAATATAATTCTTCTAAAAAATATTCACTTCTTAAATAATAAAATATGGATGGGTCTCACCTGAAAGCTTCTATCACGAAAGGTCCGGATGTGGAAGGTGGCAGCTATGATCCATTAACACAAAGTCTATGAAACTACAGCACTACTTAGATGGGAAGACATAATTTACTGCTTTGTTAGCATACATGTAAAACGAAAACGAAAATAGAAACAGAAACAAAAACTATTTACAGATAGGTAATTAAACTACATCAAAATATTTCTAAAATGTACAGTTTTAATTTAATTTAGAAATTTATGCATCAAGCCTGAAAGTTCATTTCAGAAAATTATGAAGTGGAAGGCTATTTTCTTATACCAACTATGGGGAAAATACCAGAGCCGGGAATCGAACCCGGGCCTTCCGCTTTACGTGCGGATGCTCAAACCATCGAGCTACCCCGTCTGATTACCATCTAGGCATTTCTCACATAACTCGGTAACTTTGCCAACGAATGCTATGTGAGAAATGCCTAGCTGGTAATCAGCCGGGGTAGCTCGATAGTTTGAGCATCCACACGTAAAGCGGAAGGTCCGGGTTCGATTCCCGGCTCTAATATTTTTCACATAGTTGGTAAAAAAAAAAAAAAAAAAAAAAAAAGTCAGCCTTCCACTCCATAATTTTCTGAAATGTACACTTTTAAGATATTAATAGAATTTACTATTAAAAATTTTTAAAATTAATTAATTAATTAATAATTATCGTTTAATGGATTGCAGCTTTATCACATTCAGTGATAGCAAACCCTACACATGGAAAAACATTGCTTTCGATTTAGTTGGGTTAAAAAAAAAAATAGAATATACCAAAAACTGTTGTAAGATGAAAAAGGAGAACTTCGCAATGAATCCATTTGCGTAGCCCATCGAAAGAGCTGCGAATTCTATTATGCTACTAGAATTAATATGAATACTTTAGCTAGAGTTTAATAGGATTTACATAAAAATATTAAAATATAAAATATAAAAAATAAAAAATAAATAGTATACTTCTCCTTTTATTGCATTATTAATAAATAGCAAATCCGATATATGGAAAAATACTGCTTTCAATGTAGTCGAAAAAACTACAATAAAATATGACAAAAAACTTATATGGAAAGATGAAGAGAAAGAACATCGCACTCTGAAAGAACTATAAATGCAATTATTTTACAATAAAACTACATAATTTAAATTTTTATAATACTGTTACAGAAGCACGTGTATGTAATTTTCTGAACAATATAAGCAAGTTTACGAAGATGAGAAGATATTTATATAAAATGAAATGTACCGTGAGCATAAGTCGTAAACATCGTTCAGCTGTGTTGTAAAGAATTAAAATGAGACTTCGATAAGAATTTAAAAACATTTATTATTAAAAAAAAAGTAATAAGTAAATAAATAAATTTACCAATATTGCTATTTTATAACACTCTCAGATAGCAAATCCTATAAAAGGAAAAATATAACTTTCAATGTAGTCAAAAACTTGTAATAAAATATACCAAAAACATATGGGAAAATATGAAGAGAGAGAAATTAAGAATTTTTTTGTGTAGCACTATAAAAGATTAATAAATGCTACTACGCTACTACAAAACTATAGAATTTTAATTGTTATAACACTGATAGAGAGGATGTGCATGTATCTTTAAGAGCGATACAAGCATGTTTGCGAGAATGAGAACATATTGATATAAAGACAAATGCACCCAGAATATAGTAGTAAACACTTTTCCGCTATACTGGAAAGAAATAAAATGGGGGATTTAATAAGAATTTAATAGAATTTATTATAAAATATTAAAAAATAAATAAATAATTATCCTTTAACTGCATACCATAAAAAAAGATGTATGTATATATATAATTATTCTTTTACCTGAATTGCAACTTTATCACATTCTTGGATAGCAAATCCTATACATGGAAAAACATGGCTTTCAATATTGTAAAAAAAAAAAAAAAAAAAAAAAAAAAAAAAATGTGGAGTGACTTTATTTGACGTTCCGAACATTAAATTGATTAACGATTGCATAAATAAATTAAAATAAGAGAAGTCATTAAACAAACGAAAGGGAAAATTATAATAAAGTTTTTAATATATTTTTCTCAGTATAATATATTGTTTAATTTTGCGCTGTTGCACTTCAGATAATTTGAGTCCATAGATCATAATGATAAAGAATTTTACCTTGTGTTCCTGTAAAATTTAATAAGTGCTAGATTCACCAAACTCTATACAGTTCATGTGACGGTGACCTATGACATGTGACACATGTTTGTGTGACGGTGGCCTATAAATTTTCAGCTCAATCGAATAAAGCGTTTAGTAGATGCAATCACACTTTTAAATAATTGGGCCCATAGACCATAATAATAAAGAATTTTCCATAGACCATAATAATAAAGAATTTTTCTTTGTGTCCCTGTTTTAAAAAAAAAAAAAAAGCATGTATTAGATTCACCAAAATTTATACAATTCGTGAGATGGTGATCTATAACATGTGTATAAATTTTCAGCTCAATCGAATAAGGCGTTTAGACATATCGCTGTTGAAATAATTGGGTCCATAGACCATAATGATAAAGAATTTTTCTTTGAGTATCTGTAAAAAACACTTAAGTGCTAGATTCACCAAAATCAGTTTAGTTTGTGCAATTGTAACCAATAACATGTGTATAAATTATTTTCTCAATCAAATAAGACGTTTAGACGCTATCGTACATTTAAAAATTTGGCCCATACAACGTAATGATAAAGAATTTTTTATTGTGTCCCTGTAAAAAAAAGAAAAAAAAAAATGTGCTAGATTTACCAAAATTATACAGTTCGTGAGATGATGACCTACAATATGTGTATAAATTTTCAGCTCAATCGAATAAGACATTTAGACGATATCGCACATTACAAATTTGACCCATAGCCCATAATGATAAAGAATTTTTCTTTTTATCCCTGGTGAAAAAAAAAAAAAAAAAAAAAAAAAAACTATAAGTGCTAAATTCACCAAAATCAACAGGGTTCGTACTATGGTGACCTATAACATACATACCAACTTTCAGCTCATTCGAACAAAGCATTTAGACGCTTTCGTTTTCACTCTCTCTCTCTCACACACACACATACGTACGTCTTCATAAAAATAGAAAAAATAACTTCAGGGGACCTCAGAACGCATAAGACACCACAAAACGTAGAGATCTCAAAAACGGATTTTTGATATGATTACAATACTTTCCTTATATATGTATGTTCGGAAAAGAAAAAAATATCTTAAAATACGGCAAGAAAACACATGTTGAAAGTTGAAGAATATAGCAAAAAATACCTATGTGTAACACTTCGAAAGAACTATAAATGCTACTATAAAACTACAGAATTTTATTTATTATAATGCTGTTAGAGAAGCGTGTGTACGTAAATTTCATAGAAATATAAGCACATTTACGAAAATGAGAACACATTGATACAAATACAAGTGTACTTACGTTGAAGAATGAAGAGGGAGATCCTCGCAAGGAATCTTTTTATGCAAGTATTTCGGAAGAACTTGAAATATTACTACGCTACTATAAACTACATAATTGTGATTATTATAGAAGAATTGATATAGAAGACTGTTAGAGAAGTATGTGAAGGTAAATTTTATAATGATATAAGGATGTTTACGTGAATGGGAGCATACCGATACAAAAGCAAATATACTGAGAACATAACTCAAAAACACTTTATAGCTCATTTAGTAAGAAATTAAATTGGTGATTTAATAAGGTATTTACATAAATTATACAAGGTAGTAAAAATAAATAAATAGATTTTTTTTTTACATTTGTACTACGTTCATGTATCGCAATTTTTATACATGGAAAAACATTGCTTTCAATGTAATCAAATAAACAACAATAAAAATATACCAAAAATCATATGTTGAAAGATAAAGACGGAAAGCTTCGCAAGGAATAGCTTTGTGTACCACTCCGAATGAACTATAAATTCTATTATGCTACTATAAAACAACAGAATTTTAATTTTTATAATAGTGTTAGAAAAGAATGTGTATGCAACATTCATTGCGATATAATTATGTTTACGAGAATGAGAATATATTTATATAAAGACAAATGTTCCGAGAACACCATTCCTAAACACCTTTCAGCTATGTTGGAAAGGATTGATATGAGGTCTTTACTTTGAGTTTAACACTTTGCCGACTCTAATGTTCTAAAGCGCTCTAAACAGTGTTCCCAAATTTAAGGAGTTTTTATTCAACTAACACCAATAATTTTGAGGTGTGATATTTGATATACATAATGGTGGAATAAATTTCGAAGTGATTAGGCAACCGTTACAGTTAAAATTTAATAGGGAATCTTGAATAAAAATGTTCCTAAATTTGGAAACACTGACCAAAGTAGTGAAAATAAATTGGACTGGCAAAAGGCTAATAGGATTTATATTGGAATAGTAAAAAATATACATACATAATAATAATAACAAAAAAAAAAAATACTGTCATTTGCCTGTATTGTAATTTTATTCCATTCTTAATGGATAGCAAATCCGATACCTGGAAAAACATTGCTTTCAATGTAGTTGAAAATTCGACTATAAAATATGCCATGAAACATGAGTTGAAAAATGAAGAGGGAGAACTTTGCAAGGAATCATTATAAATTATAGAAATGCTAGCTAATAATTTCCAATCGAATTAATTAATAACACCATGGTGCTGTCACGCTACAATTGTATCTGCTTCATCTCGCCTGTACTAATTATTTCGATTCCAAGCACCTGTTTCATGTTTTTGTTATTTATGAGATTTTCTAACAAAATTCTTGCTCTTAATATTAAAAATAGTCAAATGTATTTAAGTTCCTAAGGAGTTTATTGACATCTCTGTTAACGTTTTTTGATTATTCTCTCGGACGTTTAGTCATACTATTTCCGAGCGAAATTTTTTCGGCAATTTTCTAATTTTAAATAACCAAAATGTTCAATATAAAAAGTAGGGGAATTAAATCTTGTGAACCAATGGAAAAACTGGCAGCTCTCTGCATACATTTAATCTTTATTTGTTAGACAATTTGTTCACAAGCCTAACACGATAAAGTCTAAGTTAGAGGTACTGTTTGACATACAATAATTCTACATTAATATTAAATGCTATTTATGAAGATTTGTGATCAAATTAAATTCTGTGGATAAAACAACACTCTTCTAATAAAATAAATAGACAATTGTTATTTTGTTCAGACGATGTGTTCCCTTTCGTCAACCCATACAGGAAGGATGTGAATTACCTTCTTAACAGAATTCTCATATGAAGATGTTTTCAAGCCGTAAAGAAATTTTTTTTATATAATCTTTAACAAGTTGAAATACATTATATATATATATATATATATATATATATATATATATTTACAACAAGTCAAAAGTTTCAGAATAAATAGTGTTAAAGAGGTATTGCAACAATGGCATAGTATTAATAAAACTGCAGATCAGAAATTCAAATATCAGTTGCTCAATTGTTATTATTATAACCTCAAATTTTTAGCATGTAAAATTATACAAATCATTATCTTATTTTAGATTGTGTTGTCTAAATATTTTTCAAAAGCACCTAATTATACATATATACATATTACGCGCACGCACATTTTAATATGTGTGTATACACCAACATATTTTAATATGCATAAATGCAAAAACATTTCAATATACTTACATATAGCTGGCCACTTTTATATTTTTTGTCTACTTGTAATTTTTAACAAAAACTTTTATAAATTTTTGTAACAGTTAACACTAATTACGTAAAATAAAAAATTTTAATCGATTAAAGTGGTTTAAAAAAAAAAGAATAAGAGACATTTAGGCATATACACATACATACACGTACACAAGCGTGTGATCCTAAACATATCACTCATTCAATATTTTTATATGCAGTGGGGAAATTAATTTTTAACAGTGTAATTAATTCGCCTATTTTATGTGCAGGAGAACTGTTTGTATTTTATAGTACAATTAATCGAGAAAATCAGTTGAATAATAACAACAGAAAAGTTTCGACGAAATGTCGTATTGTAACTGCACATCAGTCCCACGCAAGACACAATAAAAACACGCACCTGAAACTCGCAAAGTTTCTATATGGAAAGCCTCCATAGAATCTATGGATTTCTGTAAATATATCAGCATGCGAATCTTTACGCACTTCTTGCAAAAAAAAAAAAAAAACTTTCCAAGATGTTTTGAATTGTGCCACCCACAATAGCACGAGCTTCTGAAATACGAGACATCGCTGGGAGGTCTTCACACAAATATTGTGCTCTGAATAGTACCATGGTGGTGTGAGGTATTGATCCAGTGATGCAATTTAGATTTTCTTTTATACAGTAGTCACAGGATTTAAATGCTAAACCTCTGATGTACTAGCAGTGTATGTTTACATTGTAATTCTCATCCTCCCTTTATTCCGTTTTATACTATGTACACATCAAAGTGTGTACTGGCTGCATTCCAGCATCTTTTGGGCCCGTCATTCTTATGAAAAATTGTTTGTGATAAGAACTAACAGTAAGATATGTAAATTATTAATGTCTTTCCCTCTAAATTTTATTCTGTTTATTACACTTCCAAACTGAATGTAAAGAATGTGGTAAATTAGTATATAATTGAAACTTTTATTTAGATTTTTTTTTTTTTTTTTTTTTTTTTTTTTTTAAGAAATTTGTTAATCTACATTTCTAAAATTCCTTTAATATTTCTTAGTTGTGAAGTTTTAGGTTTTCCATTTTTCTTTCTTTTTTGTTTTTTCCTTTTATTTATTTATTTATTTATTTATTTTTAATGCAAAGTGACTTTTCACTTATGCGGTATACGAAAAATTGTACAAAAATTTTCTCCATGAAAGTAGTAGTAATAATTGCTAGGCCAGTGTACTTTAGATTGGTATATCTGCTAATACATGTTATATTTTGCATAAACATTTTGGATGAATATGCAAGTTCTTTTAAGCCGGAAATTTAAATTTTCACTGAAGTTTTTTTCGAAAGAGGAGTGGCTATTACAGAACGTAAACAGTTATAACTAATTTTGATTAAAATAATGAATGGAATGTTTCGAGGAAATTGCACTAAAAGAAAGAAAAAAAAATTGGCCATTCCAATAAAATTGGAAAACTTTTGACCTTCCAATAAATTTAAATAATAGAAATATTTTGTGCATAAAAAATCAGTTTGATAGTTTTTTTTCCCCTTTAGAAAAATTAATTTTCAATGGTACTACACACTTCGAATGCATCGCAGAATACAAACTGCTTCAATCATTTTGACGAAATCCTAGAAGACCCTTCCGACAATGTTTGATAAAAACCATTCAACATAATACGAAAAGATGCAAGTTTCTAGCACTAAGTTAAAAATTGCCAAAAATATTTTTTTTGTTCTTGTGGAAATGCATATTTTTATAGGTAGCTTCTATAAAAATATGCATGCTAAAAATATTTATATTTAGTGTTTAACCGCTACATCAATTTTTTCCACCAAAAATATCTTTGTAATATCTTCACCATGCCTTTAATCTGGAGTTTTTTACGTCCCTCACAACATCTTGAAATATTGTTCTTATTTTTTCCAGGCAAATATGCATGTCAGGCTGTCAAATTTGCTCTTTTTAAAGTCACCCTAAAAAGTTTATGACAAAAGCATTTTGAGAGCACATGCCAAGCTTAAGTATGTTGAAGCGCGCATTCTAAATAAGTAGCTTTTTATCGTTTTCAACGAGAAAATGTATTCGTGAAATATAAAAAAAGATAAGGGCATAAGCATAATAAAGAAAATAAACACAAATATTTTTTACACCAATAAATATTTTCTACACCAAGGTGGAAGAATTTTTTCACATCTTCCGCTTTTGGTAAAACTCCATTTAATACTATTCCATGTTGTATGAAAAAGTGCTTACCAGATGAATTTATTATTTTATCATAAGTAAAATATTTTTCGATTTTCTTTTTCCTTCTATTTCGCTGTTTATTAAGAAAGTTTATTAATGTTATGTGCTGAGAAAATTTGTAAAGTTATTGTATTCAGTTTATTGATTCTTAAGAAATATATGTAATTTCAGAAGCGTAATTTTTAATTTCCAGGTATTTTAAAAAAATACCTTATTATTTTAAATAATAAATGTGTAGAATGAATGCATGTATCAGGTATTTTTAAAATCCATTAATTTTCTTCTTTAGTAAATTGGCAATTATAGTCGTTTTTCTAATATAGTGGTATTTAAAAAAAAAATTACTCTTTTCATAAGTTAAGACGTCTGGCATAAATTGTTGTATATGTTTGATTACCAAAATTTGCAATTCGTTTTCTCCAAAACATAGTCAAAATACTTTTCATACAAATCTTCATATTCATAAGATTTTTAATATATTTGCATTCTAAGTGCAGTACATTAATTCCACAGTATTTTGTCAATTTATTTGAAAGTATCAAGTTTCGTTTAGAAACCGCTGCATGTTGTAAATGAAAAACATGCTAATGTTTTTATTTTATTTTTTTAAATGCTTATAACTTTTGGTTTTTAATTTTTATTGCTGTTAAATAAATTCATAAAATTACTATTGATTGAGTGAATGAATCTGCGACTGCAATTAATATTCATTCACTCTTTTAATAATACAAGGCGATCAAAAATATTATTTCTTTTTGCCAATTTCTCGTTGAGCCCAAAATCACTGTCTTAACCAAATCTTTAATAAAAAGTAGGATTTTAGTCCCATTATTTATAACCCAAAGTTTAATAACATATTTAATCAAATTTGTAATTTATAAATTTAAAAGAAAACGCAAGAATATTTTACCAAGTGTTTTAATTTATAAATTGAAAATAATAATAATAATAAAGTATAAGAACATCATTTTAAAAAAACGGACAATAAGGACTTTGTGTCTTTTATGTGGGTTTCTTCAAAAAATATTTCTAAAGAATTTCATTGAATGTAAGCAAAAGCATACTTACATTTACAATGTATACTTTAAAGCCGAATTTTACTAGTAAGATTCCAGACACAATTTTTATTTTTCCTTACCAATATATGGCAGAAAATAGTATGTTTTTGGATAAAATTTTCGAAATTGATTTTTTTTTTTTCTATAATTATATGCTTTAGGGTCCCTGAAGCTAAAGCGATTGTTCTGTGAGTCTGTGGGTCTGTATGCATATATGTGCATTAACTCGTTTGCATCCTAACTTAAAAACATACATTAGCAGGAAGTTTATATTTGGTGTTTCTAAATCTCTATATTTCGAATCTTTTTGATTGAGATCAGACAAAACATTTGTGAAAAAGGGCATACGAAATTATTCAAGTATATTATACGTTCGAGCAAAATTTCTCGTTATGCCATTTAGCGTCTTTAGACTAAACCTAATGAAATTTACATATAACTTTTATAGGCACAAAAGTACATGTTTCACACCTAATATGATATGAAAAGCATTTGTTCTTCATTTACAAGGCAGCACATAAGAATACTGTTATAGAGCTGTAACTGGGAATGTTTCAAGTGCATTTCAAGGTATGCTTTGAGTTTTTTACTGTTCTAAAATTAAATACGTGATTTAGAGCAAATGAAATTTATACAAAATATGTAGGACTATTCAAATTTAGAACAGAATAAAATTCAAATAGTGGATAAAAATTCTTTAAACAGTTTTTTTTTTTTTTTTTTTTTTTTTTTAATATGTTAAATAAAACTGTTTGTGAAATTTTTTAGATTACGCTAATTTTTTAAACACAGTACGTCATATTATATTATAATGGTATGATTACAGTAAAATGGTGTAATAAAAAATATAGGGAGCTATAAATCAAATTATGATTATTACTTTATTAGTCAAATCAGTCAAATTAAATTTATTCTAAAAAGATTTAAAAAAATAAAAAAATCGAGAATATTTTAGAATATTTTGAAAAAATAAAAGAAAAATAAATAAATTTTATTAAAAAGGCACATATTAATCTATTTTTCTAATTTTTTTTTTTATATCTATAATCAAATAAAATACATCTGTCTAACATAAATAGTATATTTACTTTACAGCAGATAATACCCCCAGAGCAAAAAAATCATAAAACAATCTTCATGTGTGTGTGCCGAATTCCATGACAACTCACAAGGCTTCTTTATCCGAAAACAATAAAGCATTTATGATCTGGGGCGAATTTTTAAAGGGAATATCAAACAAGGCAAGAAGAATGCCAATAAATGTCGACATTTTTTCGGCCCAGATAGTTCTGGATCAGGAATTCGGAGATCGAATTCATTTCTTCTGTGGGGTCAACACGTGGATGTGTAGGTTTAGAACTCTTCGTTAGTAGGCATTTTTATATATTTTTCTTTTTATTATTTGTTCCATAAAACAAAATCCTCGCTTTACATCCTCTCTATCTCTCTTAAAGGATTGATGATTTATAATAAAAGAAAATTTGGTCGTGAAATCGGAGAAAAATTAAAAAAGTATTTCCGAAATTCTGCATAGTTTATTTTTATTTCAACACGTTATTACTACAGGTTTCCATAAATATATATAGCATTAAAGCTTCTCTAATTTAGCTGCATTAAGGTAATGATAAAACATTGTAAAAGTTTCATTATTCTGGCTACTCAATAAGGAGGATAACAGAAATGAAACTTTTTTTCTTTCTTTTGCACATTTTTTACATAGTTCATTGCTAATGTATTATCGCAACAGCATTAATTTAAAAGTGATGGAAAAAAGTATGTATGCAGAAAAAATATTAAAATTGATTTTTCAGTAAAACTGATTGATTAATTTAAATTATTACAACTCTATTGAACTGTATTTTGTATAATTATTTTAAACTTTAAAATTATTTGTAGATTTAAAGTTTTGAAAAAAATATATATATATTACATTAATTGTGTCGTTTTTCTTTTATATTTTTACTCTGAATCTTTTTTTTTTTTTTTTTATTAAATAGTCTAAAAGAATTTTTACTTGTGTTATATTATACTATTTGTTATTATAATACTAATTATTCACCTTAGCACATAAATTACTTTTTTTTTTTTTTTTTTTTTTTTTTAAATATGAGATTGTATAAAATGCTTCAAAAATCTTCAAAAGGTTGTTATCTTAACACTTCAATTTCATTAAAATTTTTATTTTAAATATTTAAAAATAATTTAATCTTTTAAAAAGGTTTTTGCATGTGTTTCATTTTTGCTATATTAATACATTGCTTCTTCCCTTTAGCTAAGAAATTATATTTCAAAGTGTGAGATTATATAGAAAGTTTAAAAAACCGTTGTATTTTCTTGAAAATAATTACAAGTAGATAAATAAAATAAAAAAAATACATATTTTTCATGAATTATGATCAATTTGTTTCTTTTTCTTAATGGTTTATTCTCAAGTGTCTCTAATAAAGTAACTGAAAATAGCAACATGATAAGCTTTAGTCAATTATAAAAACTCTGTATTGTGATGCAGAATTTTCAGTATCCCTCAACCCGCATTTGATGATTTTTTTTTTTTTTTTTTTTTTTTTTTTTTGACTCACAGAATGTTTTTCAAACTAAACTAATGATAACTACGAAATCAAGAAATATTTCCAGAATTTAGAGTACCAAAATATTTTCGCCTTACGATCATTATTATTACACTATAGGAACCATATTAAAGATCAGCTTCAGGCACAGAAAAAAGCTCGTTAAATCTGGTAAAAGACATATTAATATCCAAAAGATTTTAATGAATTAATTTTCATAATGAATTAATTCCTTCATAATTTTTATTCAAAAATTAAAAAAATATTTAACCAAAATTAATTATTTGACATTAAAAAATTATGCTTCATTCAATCTGCGTCGTAAACCATTACATTTAATGTTCGAATGTAAATTTTTCATTGATCCGGAATAACATCTCGAAAAATCTTAGCCCCCCCCCCCCCCCCCCAAAAAAAAAAAAAAAAAAAAAAAAAAAAAAAGTGAAGTTCTGTATCTGCCACTGTCTAGAGATGCTCACATTTAATTTACATTTTAATTAAGTCAGTTAGGTTTTGTTTAGAAATAATATTGATGTCTTTCACGGGCTATTAAAAATTCCGTAGAAGTACATTCAGAACTAGAATCGGTGAAACATTCTTATTAAAACAACGTGGAAACTATTCTGTCTATCTGAAATTTTGTTTTTTATAGCCAAAGAGAAACAAGCTTAATCGAAAATGAAAATATTTAAGATATCTAATTGGAAATAATAGGAATCACTCAGGATAATTCTGACGCAACACAATTTTTATTCAATTTCGCTTGTGTTAAATGTTTTAATTAATTTCACGATTTGAACACGGAGTAACGGTATAGCATATTTGACTCAAGCCTAGGCAATTTTCCATTTCTTTGTAGTCAACAACAGTTTTAAAGCAAATTTTTCAATTTGGCATCCCTGTCTGATATTTTTCGAACTAGCTCTACAAATGCTGGGCATCCCTGCCGACGCTAATTGTTAGAGACAGCAGCTTGGGGACATTTTTCCCATGGCACGTGACACAATGAAACTGCTTTAATAAGTGACGAAGGCTTTTCTTCCTCTTTTTTTTTTTTTTTTTTTTTTAAGTCAACGTCATCGCTACAAAATTCTGACAAGTCAATTATGTGAAGACAGACTTTTTTTCTGGGTTTAAGATGAAAGCACAAACTGACAAGACAATAAATTATATTTAAGTTATATTTAAAGACAACTTTTCGAGTTATGTTTAAAGACATCGACAAAGTTTTAAATATTTATTTAATATTATAGATTTATTGAGACATTCACCAATTCTTTATCACATTTCACCCATTAGCTAATAACTGAATAAACCATGTTTTTCTTTTTCTTTCTTTTCTTTTCATTTTATTTTTAATTATTATTATTTTTGTTTGTTTATTATTATTATTTTTTTTTTTAACTTAAATGTACAAGCACATTACGAATTGTTATTTAACAGATATCTTTAATTCGCTAATCTGGAGGAGGCAATTTTGAAAGGCGGACATTAGAATTTCATGTGCATTTTGGAGTTTCGTTTTATCTCCAAATCATGCTTTAGAAATCAATTGCCATTTGAAGATATCACTCTAAACATGATACTCAGTAATTTAATGGACTCTTCCCACCTGACGTCAGAGGTCATATGATAGAGGAAAAACAAATAGCAGACGAAGTCTTGTTTAGCTAGAGCGATTGCTGAAATAACATATTTTCTATTCTTATTTTTGATCAATCGTATTTAATCTGTGTTATTTATTACACATCATCATTTTTAATCCATTTTATATCATTATTCATCATCTTTTGTTTGCTGTATACATTTACAATCATCATTTAGCTTATACCTGTTATTGATGTTCATGAAGACATGTTTAAATACTCTGATTTTTGGTACTTAAATCAGTGACAGTGCAATATCGTACTGCGTACTTAGACCAGTAACTAAGTTAATTAACTTGTTGTAACACCTTTATGCAATTAAATTAAACGAAAACATTTTAAAATTTCAATTTATAATCCGTAAACATTCCACAAGAAGCAATTATTTATTGCTAGATCAGTTAATGTTACAGTTACACTACAATATACAAAAATCGATTCTTATAGGTAAAAATAAATAAACACATAAAATGTTTTTTAAAAATTATTAAATTTACAAATACAATTATTCTACTGTTTACAAATGCACAATATTACTTTTATTTTATTTCATATCAAATATTAATTTTTTTTTCTTAAGAACAATATTTAATTGAATTCGATTCTCAGAATTCGATTATTCGTTTTCCTCTATCACGTGATTGAGCAGACGACGCTGGGAAGAGCCCATTATCATTTACGATAAAACGAATAAAAGTAAACAAATAATGAAATTTATTTTAGTATTTAAGTTTTAAATATTAAAAAAAACTCTTAAAGTTTCACTTTAGAAGGTGTTACATACCAAGGACAGACAATTTGATCCAGCTTTTTACCACTGTTAATGAACGATAATTTTTCCTTTATTTGATTGCAGAAAATTTTAATAAAATATCACTCTATAAAAACAGTGGTACAAAATCTGTGTCAATATGCCGTCCCTGATATTGTTTATTATACTGATAAATAGTGCAGCTTGTAGTTTATTAAATATCAATTGTATTTATAACATAGCTGTTGTGAACAGTTTGTCGTTTAGTAATAGCTTAAAGGATATTACTTACAAACTTTGAATAAACACCATAAAATGCAATAAACTCGCAACAATTGTTTCGGGTCGAAAAAACACACGACCCTTCATCAGGCGAATAAAGTAAGCACGAGTTCTGCAGTCAAAGGTTCTCAACATTATTTTAAATATGCTTTAGTATCCTAAACTTAACATTGATGTTACTATCAATAAAATCTAGTTGAAATAATTTCAACTTATTGGTCAAGAAGTAATATAACTGGAGAACAAAAAGTTAAATAATCAATCTTTTCAAATATTAATTCATGTTTTTTGAGAATTTTTATGACTATCATTTTCAGAGAGTTTTGACTGCAGCACTCGTGCTTACTTTATTCGCCTGATGAAGGGTCGTGTGTTTTTTCGACCCGAAACAATTGTTGCGAGTTTATTGCATTTTATTGTGTTTATTCAAAGTTTGTAAGTAATATTTTTTACAATGCCAGTTTTGTGGTGCTTTTTTATTAAATAGCTTAAAGGCCAATATATTTTCTTCTTTTTTATATTTTGTAAAATGGGTACTTAAACATAAAAAATAAAACACATTTATTTGTCAGTAAAAGTTGAAACATCCATTTTCACAAAAGGTTTATCGAAGATTTTACATCAAATTAATGTATATATCAATGAAATATAGAATAATGAATTTATAATACGTCAAAGTGCTCGAAAAAAAAAAATTAAAAATTAAAAAAGAAATAATAATAACAACTTCTTAATTATACATATACAATCCTACATCACTCAACTATACAAAGGTTCTCAACATTATTTTAAATATGCTTTAGTATCCTAAACTTAACATTGATGTTACTATGAATAAAATCCAGTTGAAATAATTTCAACTTATTGGACAAGAAGTAATATAACTGGAGAACAAAAAGTTAAATAATCAATCTTTTCAAATATTAATTCATGTTTTTTGAGAATGTTTATGACTATCATTTTCAGAGAAGTTTTAGAAATATAGAAACCTTTTTATTCTAATAATGCTCATTTTTGCTCCAAATGTTACCTTTAGCTTTTTTATTATTTGCTTCAGAATATTTAGCATTATTATTTTGCGTTACAAGTGTTATCTTTAGTTTTTTATTACTTGATTCAAGATGTCAGTATTTTTGTATTTTGTGTTTTAACTTTTGTTCTTACCATTTATAATATGTGCTTCAAGAAATAAGCATTCTTATTCTGATGTCAATAGCCGCATTAGAGAAATACCTCTGAATGCAGCCTAAATATTGGCAATAACTCTTTCTCTTTGTAAAATCATCACCATATAAAATCGAACAAGAAATTTCTCTTAATACTCTATTGAAAGAAATAGCATAATCTTACAAAAACCTACAGTATAATGAGAAAATAATAAATCTATTAATGCTAATTTTAAAAGTGTATTTATTATTATTATTATTATTAAAGTATCTATATATATATATATATACATATACACTACCTACCAATAAGTATTTGGATACTTTCAAATTTAGACGTTTAGTCAAATATCTAGAAAGTTCTTTTGGAAAATCTTGAAACTTTTTTACTATAAAGAACATGTTATTCCTCATACATTTCAGCAAAGGTTGTGTCCTAAAGAGAAAAAAGGGACCAGTGAAAAATTAAACAAAAATAAAAATATTTTGGATCGCTCTGTAAAAAGTAAGACTTTAAAAACGTTTTGGCTGCAGCATGTGATTATGAGGATTTTTCTCATTCTCTGGATAAATTTTTATGAGGCTTCTTATATTCAT
This sequence comes from Salticus scenicus, assembly GCA_963930645.1. NCBI lineage: Eukaryota > Metazoa > Arthropoda > Arachnida > Araneae > Salticidae > Salticus > Salticus scenicus. Next base: position 56,166,355 of record OZ005655.1, read on the forward strand.
GGAGATATAACGAGTTATTTATTTATTTATTTATTTATTTATTTTATTGCAAAAACAATATCCGCGTTTTAATTATAACACGTAAGATATTATACCCAGTACTAAGACATTTTTAAAAAATTTGGCAGGCTATATTAAACACAGCATGCTGCAATCAGAATGCAAAAAAGTTAAATATCTTACGAAATATGAGTCTTTTTACTAAATAAATTTTAACTACGCAAGCGCTAGCTTTTAAAAGATCTCATTTGTATTTTTTAATAGGCAAATGTATGGAGCAACTTTTGTGAAAACCCCAAAAAAATATAGTGTAAATTGAAAAAGTTATGAGAGATAGAATTAACAATATTTCAGTACTCCCAAAATAAATGCTAAACTATAAGGGGTTTTACTCACGTTTTTATTTTGATTCAGTCAATGTCCAATGGTAATACAGTATTCGCTGGTTGTAAATAAATATTGATAAAAAACCCTATCACCTTCTTCTTCTTCTTTTTACTTTCCGAACACTATAGTGAGGAAAGTATTGTAATCATGTCAAAAATCCGAATTCGAGATTTTGATGTTTATATACGTTTTGAGGTCCCCTGAGTCCGTTTTCACTATTTTTACGATGATGTATGTATGTGTGTGTATGTGTATATGTGTGTATGTGTGTATGTGTGTATGTCTGTGAGTGAACACGCTAGCGTCTAAACGCTTTGTTCGATTAACCTGAAAGTTGGCACGCATATTGTAAGTCACCATAGTACGAACCCTATAGATTTTGGTGAATCTAGCACTTATAGTTTTTTTACAGGGACACAAAGAAAAATTCTTTATCATTATGGCCTATGGGAGCAAAATCTTAAAAGTGCGATAGCATCTAAACGCCTTATTCAATTGAGCAAAAAATTTATACACATATTATAGGTCACAAATACTCAATCTGTATAGATTTTAGAGAATCTAGCACTTATAGTTTTTTACAGGGACACAAAGAAAAATTCTTTATCATTATGCCTATGGGGCCAAATTTTTAAAAGTGTGATAGCGTCTAAACGCCTCATTAATCTGAGCAAAAAAATTGTACACATGTTATAGATCACAGTTGAACTAACTGGATAGACTTTGGTGAATCTAGCACTTACATTTTTTTTACAGGGACACAAAGAAAAATTCTTTATCATTATGGCCTATGGGACTAAATTTTTAAAAGTACGATAGCATCTAAATGCCTTATTGAATTGAGCTGAAAATTTATATGAGTATTATAAATCACTGTTGCACTAACTATAAGCATTTTGGTGAATTTAGCATTTATAGGTTTTTACAGGGACACAACGAAAAATTCTTTATCATTATGATCTATGGGCTCAAAGTTCAGTAGCGTTAAATAAAACATCGTGTAATAGATGGAGAAAACTACTCAAACACTCTATTATGGTTTTCTCTCTTTTGTTTGTTTAACAACTCCTCTTTCTTTACTTTATCTACAAAACTGTTAATTACTCAATGTTCGGAAAGTCGAGTGGAGTCACTCCAGATTTTTTTTTTTTTTTTAAGAAGAACTGAAATTCTGTTCATTATATCACTTATAGCTTTTTGAATTTACACAATATTTGTTTGGGGTTTTCATATAAGTTTCTCAATACTTTTGGCTATTAAATTATGCAAATGAAATTTTTTAAAAGCTAGCGCAGGCATAATTAAAAATTATTTAGTAAGAATGTTCATATTTTGCAAGATATTTAACATTTTTGCATTCTGTTTGCAATATGTTGTCTCTAATGTAGTATGCCAAATTTCCTAAAAATGGCTTTTCACTGGGTCTAATACCCTACATTTTATAATTTAAAAAGTGGATTTTTTTTTTTTTTTTTTTTTTTTTTCATTTTTTTTTTTTCTAAACCGTTATATTTCCATGAATATGCATGGTGGCGTCACGCAAATTTATATAGATAATGAGAAAAATCCTCATAATCCCATGATACAGCCCATTTAAGATATTACTTTTTACTATATATATTATGATTATCTATATTTCTGATAGAAATATAGTAAATATAGTACGTTCATGTAAAGGACTATCTACAAATTTATTTATTTTTTAGTTGAATTTCTCAATTGAAAACGCATTATTTTTTGTAACTACATTCAATTCAATGTATTTAATTTATTTTACATATAAATCTTTGCTCGCGCACGCTTAATCGAAAAACATATAGAAAAGTTAGCAGTTGTATCAAGAATAAAAAATATGAAATGCGAAAAACTTGGCAAAAATATTGCTACAGAAAAGGCTACAAACACAATTTTTTTATTGAAAATAAAATTAGTTATTTGGAATCCAAAAATATATGATTGTTTATCAACAACGTGAACATCGAAAATATATTAGTAACTTTAAAACAAAACATGGACTCTAAACATCGTCAAACAATTTCTATAACTTCATACTCAATGATTTAAAAAAAATAATAATAAAAATAAAAATATTTGGAATCACTTTAATGTGTTGTTTTTAATAATGGCCTAAAAAAAAAGGTTCGACATTACAAAATACAGCATATCATTATTAATTTATATTAACAATATATATTATTAAAAAAATCAATTTGATCTAAAATATCCATACCTGTCATGTTATGCAAAATATCACATCAAGCAAATGTATATGAATAACTTATTCACATTATTTTTAAGCAGCTGAGCTTTTTTTTTTTTTTTTTTTTTTTTTTTTTTTTTCCTTAAGCATTTTAAAATTGATTTTTCAGTTATATTTTTACTTTCTGTTATCCGTATATATGGTATAGAGAAGGGGTTGTTTTTAAGTCAAATTTTCGAAATTGAATGTTTGTTATATTTACACGTTTCATGGCCCCTTATCTAAAACCTATATTTTTAGCAGTTGGTCTGTGTGTATGTGTGTGTGTCTATCTTTTATCACCATATCTGAAGAACAAATAGTCGCAGAAAGTCCAAACTCGGTGTTATAAATGTGCATCGTATAGGACTGCTACACTAAACTTTTCGTTGAAATCAAGTAAATGGTTCGTGTACAGGGTCATTCATGAAATTTCAAATACATTACGTCTATGAGGGAATTTCTGGAAATCAGTGCAACAGCTACAGGCTGACTTAAACAAAACAAAACGAGCAACTTTTTTGTATGCATAAAAGCATGTTTCGTGTAGATTGTGGTATGAATATCACTCATCATTCGGTTACAGGGCTAGAAAAAGTATTTCGATATATTGGGACTATGCATGGCAATTGCTGCAATTGTAATTTATTTTGTGCTAGATGTTTTTCAAATAACACTAAATTTAAGTACACAATATTGTTTATAGTGCATGCTGTTTACAGACAATATACAGGGCTACCCAAAATTGAGCTAAACGTTTATTTTCTATCGAATGTAATTGATGGAAGTACTTTGCTATATCTTACTACGTCGACGAACACTGCTCAAGAATTTTTCATACCCATACTGTAAACAAAGCATTCTTGAAGTCCTATTTTCAACTCTGTTTTTTGTATAATATCACGTTTTGAGGTGCACTGATTACGAAAGTCCAATTTTTAGCGGTTGGTCTGTATGTATATCTGTTATCAGCATAATTTAAAAGCAATAAAGTGCGGGAATTTCAAATTTGTTATTTTGAAGTTCGTATTAGGTTGCCAGTTAAAAATTTGATCAAGATTGGCAAGTTTAAAAGCAAATTGTAGGTTCTATAATTGAACGAGGGCTTAAGGGGGGACGTAGCCCTCCTCAAACAAAATTATATATCAAATAAAACTGTTCCTAAACCTATTTTAGATTATTTTTAAAGAACATTAAATTTTATTATCTTATCTTATTGACCTTAAGATTTAATACACAATCTATCTTTAGATTATTGAATTGCAGGGTAAGAGAAAGTTGTGTGAGTGACACACCAGATTATTTTTCTCGGAATTTATTCATTCAAAATTTATAAGAAAAAAATTATTACGCTTCTGTAACTAAATAATAATAATTTAAGTAAGTGATAAAAATATAGAATTGCTTTTGAAATCTTTAAACAGCTAGGTTCGCATTATTTTGTCAACCGTAAAATGACATCAATTGCAAGCAAAATATGCTAGTATTATGATACGCTATGATCGTTATTACAACACTATATTTTCATTTTAAATATTTTAATTAATTATTTGTTTACTTTAATTAATCAAATATTTTATTTTCTTTCTTTCATTTTTATTGTTTGTTAACTATTAAACATATATATTTGTAACAACTTATTTTCTTAAAATTTAACTGTGTTTCTGATGACAGTCAAATAATTAGGCATCATTTAAAGTTTGTTATTGGTTATATATCACGGCTTTTGGCCACAGTTTGATTTGGCCGAATCGATTAATCGGAAAATATGGTTAAGTACCTTCAATTTTAATATGCAGAAGACTTCTGGCAAAATAAAATGTTTATAAGACTTTTCCATCAATCAAAATGATTCATTTCTTCTTTTTTAATTATTAAAACAAGAGCTATTACAGTCGTATAAAAATTTCTTTTTCCCTCTTCTATTATAAGAGTATTTCCCAGATTAATAACTCAATAATGTCACTCAGTTTTTTACTAATAAAACATTTGACTCTCATGACAAACATTCCATAATTTAAAATAAAAATGTCACTGTTATCTGTAAAATACATTACATATAGAAACAAAACAAAAGCCTACTTTTAGGCCATTATTAATTAGTTCTAAAACGAATTCTAAGATCAAGTACGAATTCTAAGAGCGAAAATTTCCAGTACGAATTCTAAGAGCAAATTGTTCACAGTCTATATCAGTATTTAGAGATAATTTACATAAATGAGTGTTTTAGGATATCCGATTTAGACCGAATATTAAAAGTTTGACATATTGGTTTCTTAGTAGTTCCTTTAAATCAATGAATATTTCTTTTTTCTCTCTTCCGAATCTTTTGCGTTATTCCTTAAGAAATTAAAAACCGACAGTAAACAGCATTGACATGAATCAGCACTTAGGAGGGTAGACCTCCCTAGACTAAAACACTTAACTACTTCTCTAGACTAAACACCGTCACACTTAGGCTGCGACGGTCTTGTCTTCTTTAATCTGTTCTGCGCCGTCAAATGCTGGATTTCGAGCCCAGATCATGGACCTATAAAAACGGGAAACCACTCTATCAATGAAGGACAAAATTTTGATAAAATGTCTCCCGACCACTCTTAAAAGTGACCCACTGACCATTACTAATAGCTTATTGCTCACCTTTAATTCAACGTTATAACACTCACGCTCAACCTTAAAAAAATTAAAAATTAAAATTCGTCAAAAACATCGCGAATTTAAATACACTGTGGAATTTCATATAAAAGAGATTTCATTGAAAATTATTTCCATAGATCAACAGTAATTTAGAATTATTCAATAAATGAATACCCAGATATGTACGTAAATAATTATATGGCAACAAGTTATACAGAAAAAAATATACATTGTGTGATCAAATTAATAGGTTTTGTTTTTCTTTTATTTTGATATTTTCTCTTTTTCTAAAAAATACTGGAAGAAATGGCTTCAAACTTCAGACATACAAAGCGCATTTGCAAACATATATTTTTCAGTATTGATTTAATCACGTGTACAACTAGGGGACTAACCACATATTGAAGTAAAATAAAAAATTCTTTGGATCACCCTAAATTATAAAAGGCTGCAAATAGCTTGTAACTTTAACACATATTTTCATTTATTATGCACATTAATTGTATGTTTTTAAGTAGGAATCGCATGATTATTTAGACAGATCTATATATATGTATATTTAACTTTTCGCTTATAACAAAATGAATTTCGACAAAGTTTTACAAAAATTGATAAAACATGAGATTAATATTATTCTGAAACATAAAATGCACGTGTACAATTTTCGTTGAGATATGAGTATTATTATAATATATATATATATATATATATTGCGCATACGTAAAAGAAAGCAATTTTTTTTATAACATAGGTTGAGAATTTGACATATTGGGCATCTTATGTCAAAACTTTATTTGTATAGAGTAAATATTAAGCAAATTATTGGCAAAAGAACTAGCTAAATTTTAAATATTTCACAGAGTTGAAAAATTTCATAAAAGTTTTTCCACATGCCATCGTTTTGATAATTTTTCTCCTTCCTTCCCAAACCCTATTTCTTTATTTTTTGTTGTTGTTGTTGTTTTAAACCTTTAAAAAGGTTATTATTATTTTATTCGTCCTATTAACATATTGTCACAACATTAACAACTTTAATAAATTTTGAGATTTACATTGATACAATTGCATTTAAAATATATTTTCCCGCGCCAAAGAAATCACAATCCTCAAAAACAAACCATCTAGTCACGTGATATTGAATAAAAATACTAATATTTTAATTTTCAGACATTGAAAACTATGTATTGCTTTTCTCCACATTTAACAGTGTTTTATAAGCTAGTGACAGTAGAAATTCAAAACCAAGCAAACAACTAAGTAATTAACCGTATAAATTATTTCTATATTCGATTTTTTTACAAAGCGTAATTTTGTGAACTTTATCTCAAAAGTTTGAAAGCAAATAAAAAATTTTCAAAAAATAAATACCACCAATCAATACTATATTAATACCAATAGTTATAGTTTACATTTTAAAACACATTTTAGATAATATCTTTCTCTCTCTCTCTCTCCTCTCTTTCTTATAGGATTTTTATTTTTGCAATAAAAACCTTTTGTCATATGTGGAAAGAAAAACAATCTGGCAATCCTAATTACCAGAGAAAAACTTGTCATTCCCAGAAAACAGACATAAAGTCTTGAGTAAGATAGAATTAATATTTTTCACTGGAAAGAACAGCAAATTATATTATTACTTTATTGAATTAGGTGAATGTGCGTACTAGGATTTTGTGGGGGGAGTATATGTATGTTTTTTCCCTCTTTCTCTCTCAATTATGTTCATGCAAGGAAATATGGCGTTCTGTCATTACCGCACTTTCAAATGAAAGCTTTAATCACTGCAAACACCAACTTTGATTACCGCCGGGGCTCCGAAAACTAATTCCTTTCCGTTTCCAAGGGGCGCGACTCAATAATCGAGGGCCTTGTAAGAGAACGATTAGGTCGGTGATTGGCTCTGACAGAACGTTGGGGAAATTAACGCTAATTAGAATTGGCATGCCAAGCCACACAAGTGGCCGCCCCATTTCTATACAATCTTCTCTGACGGTTTCAGTTAGTGTCAAGATCAAGAGAATAGAACTGCGATATCGGTGAAACGAAGGTTATTTGAAGATATTCGTAAAATTAAGTAACTTCACTCCAGCGAAATATGGGCGAGATGAAACGTTCTCTGTAAAGAAAACTTAATTATGTGCTGTCTAGACCGCATATAAATGCTTTATATATATATATATATATATATATATATATGAATTTTGTAATTAAAATAAAAATTATTAATCAATATAAAGCTTATTTATGATTTTTAATTTATAATACTTGATCAAGACAACCTAAATTAACCCATTACCTATCTAATATGAAATTCTGATTACTAGTAAGAATTTAGAAATACTAAAAATAAATTTTGAAACATTGATAACCTTGTAATTTTGTTGCAATATTAAAAGACCTACTCTCTCAAAATATGTTGAATTAATTTTCATAATATTCTTTTACATTAAGAAAATAAATATAATTTATTGTAAAATATAACTAATCTTCATAACCCAAAATATTTATAAATCTGTTCAATATTTTCTTTTAACCATTGTTTTAATAATTTTAAATATTTGTTTTAAGTATTTAAAAAAAAAAAAAAAAAAAAAAAATCGCATAAATAACAGAGGATATCTTAAAAATTTGTATAGAAAAGTCACACTCATGATTGTTATTATTTTTTATTTTTTTATTTGAAAAAAAAAAAAAAAAAAAAAAAGTGGAAATCAAAGAAGCGTAGTCAAATGTTTTTTGTACATTTCAGATTTACAAGGTAGCTTTCCGAAGATTATGTTTTGGTTTTTATTTTATTTCTAACAACACACATATTTCAGACATATTCAATGAAAAAAAAAAAAAAAATCCCTCTTTGACCTTTTGCTGACTAATTCTAATGATCGATAAAAATTCTATTCTTCTATTTAGACGTTCAGTGTTTAGAATGTGTATTAGTACAGCTTCAGTTTTTAACTATAGTCATTTAATAAACATATTTATTGTAAAGAAGGAATTTTAAAATTATCATCGATAAAGATTTCTGATGAAATGACTATTTTATTTTCGATTTATGAAATTTATCATTGAAAACGTCACATGATAATAGCAAAAAAATATTTATTTAAAGCTATCTGCAATGAAAGATATGAAATAATAATTTAAAATAAATGATTCCACTTAAATAAAAAATTCTGAAAAGCACACATTTATTCCAAAATGTATTAAAAACTCAAATTCAGAAAAAGTGGATAGAAAATAATCGCAAAATTTGAAACAAATAAACATCCCCCCCCCCCTCTCCTCAGTACCAGCTCCTGATGAGATAGAACTTTTGTCCTCGAATGTGAACTCATGTGCAAGAACTTAAACAAAATCGGTTCGGCAGAAAAGATTAAAAATGAATCACAAGATTTGACACAGGCAGAGAAATTTTTACACTTGGACCCTTTCCCTGGTCAAATGAATACCTGAAAATGTTTGTGTATTGTACTGTCACCGGCTATGAAATCGTGGGTAACTCGGAAGGAAAACATTGAATGGAAATGGGTTGAAAATTGACTGCAAAGTTTCCCTCAAACAGAACAAGCAAGTGAAATAAAATCGTGCAAAAACAAATTTACCAAGGTTCTTTAAATCGTCTTTTATTATCATAAAAATTATAAAAAATTGTATTATTTTTATTAATTAGTGATTATTATTTAGTATTAGTATAAGAAGTTAATATCATTTAAAAATAAAATAGACAACAAACACAGCGCATTCACACTGTCTAATTGCTTATATTTCATAACGAACATCATACCTTGATAAGCTGCAGGTCCCATACTGTTTCGAAACGATCCTGCAGCGACACTAGAGAAGCTCATTATTAGTTTAATAGAGGTACATAAAAAAAAAAAAAAATAAATAAATAAATAAAGAGAATAAAATAAATAAAAAGCTGAAAGTATATCGTTTGTTTGTCGATATTTCCTGTACATGTGCATACTAATTTTATAATTGGGCATTTTCGAGAATATAAATTTTATGAATACTGAAATTTCCAGCATAAATTACAATACAGTTTTCTTCTTTCTCTCTTTTTTTTGTTATCGTCTGTGGTATGTTATTAATAAGAATTCTGTGTGAACTATTCTGATACGCGAATAAAAAACATTAATATAATGTTCAACTTTACTGATAAGATCTTCGATTATGCATAATGATATACAGCAGGAAACATTATTGTATTAATACTACTTGACCCATTTGCTTAATCAAATTTATCTTTGCTTTTACTTAGCACCCACCTCCCCCAAATTTCCCCCCTTTTTTTATGCCGATTAGGAGGCAGAATGAATTAATAAATAACACACTTCGAATTTTCTTTAACAACCTGACTAATATCCGAAAATTAAGCTCGCCAAAATATATCAAAAGCAAAAATAATTCGCAATCAATTCTAATCATAAGTACCAATTAGAAGAGCTGGATGAATCGCGTTTTCAGAAGAATAATTCGAAGAGAATCTTTAATTCGTTGAGTAAGTCTTTCATCTGATAAGAAATTGCGTAATCCATTAGAATTCGCAATAAGGTTCCAGCGCTCAATTAAGAGTTGCTGATTAGATAATTTCTATAACTTTCATCGAACATTCATTCTGATAGTTATTCGTGTAGAAGTAATGGAAATCAATTAAGAATCTTCGGCGACATTGTACAACGAATATTGAGATTCTTGCTTAATGCTAGCATTTCTCAAAAGGGAGATATCCATTTCTTTCTGAAAGAAATGTCATGCTTCATATGTAATGCAAGTTTTCATATAGTGTTTTAGTTGTGTTTCTCTTTTCTGTTTGATTGAACTGTGGTAATATCTTTGTTATAATCTGTTCAATAAGAGAGAAAAAAAATGTAAATTTAATAATAATATGATAACAAGTTTTAAATATTGATACACAAGTCGATTATAGAATTATAGTCGAACTCTACCGGACCGTTAATATTTAATTATAATCAGAGCTTCCCTACTAGGTTTTTAAACATATTCAAATTGATTAATTGGTGGATTTCAAATATCTCTGGTGATTTTTTTTTCTTTTGCATACAGTGGATTCAAACACTATACTTTCTGACTCTTAGGGAATATTCTAAACACACACGAACACACACACACACACACACAAAAAAAAAAAAAAAAAAAAAAGAAAGAAAGAAAGAAATAAAGATAGTGAGCTTTCAACAAAGTGGTATTTTCGATCATTTTGGGGGGAGGGGGGGAGGGACCAAATTATTTTTAAAATAACAAATAGTGCATCTCATGTAAATTCATCGTTGTTATTATTGTTATCATTATTATTATTACAAGGCCTTTACATCCCGCTTTTTTTCAGAACACTTTTAAGGATGAGAAAATTCTGCCTTTTTGTTACCACTATTTTTATATAATAATCCCTGTCTTAATTAATTACCACACATTAGTATAAAAATGTGATAAAAATCTCTGCATAAAAATAGTAGTAGCAGAAAAGTTGAAAATTTCTCGTCCCTGATTGTGTCTTGAAAAAAAAAGGCGGGATGTATGAACTCTGCTATTATTGTTATTATTATTTTGTTACTCATAAAACTACAGTAAACTGACTTTTAATGCGTCACTAAATAGTAAAATACTTGTGACACAGTTAGTAAAATTTTAAATTAAAGAAATTAGAAATAGAATTTTAGATGAATGATTTTGAAGAAAATAGAAGAAGAAATAGAACTTTTAGATAAAAATTCAACAATTTTCATCTAAAATTTATAATTTATTGAGCTCGTAATGTTCTATTAAAGTGATTTTAGACCAATTTACTACTAGATTTCTAAATTAAGTGGAAAGCTATATTTGTGTAAATTGGGATACAAAGTTAAAAATTATGAGTTTATGAAATTTTTTGTTTAAAATATAAAAGATCAAACAGCTTTGGTCTTTTAATTATACGGTATTATTTTTAAATGTCATCAATAACAATATGGAAAATTCGGAATTCCTAGGAGCTTTGTATTCAAGACACAGGTCGAATGACTTGCTTATTATTCTTAAATTATTTTTATTTGATTACATTTTTATACTCTCAATTAATAAAAAAAAAAAGACGCACCAAGAAGACGTGGGGACAAAAATTGGTAGATGGAGTGGAATGGGTGGTCGGAATGGGACAAAAATTGGTAGATGTGATGTACATGTGGAGAAAAACAATTGATTACAGTTTCAGAAAATTTGAATGATTAAATCAAGAGAAAGGGCCTCACAAAGTAAACAAGTCAACAACACGTTGGTCCACTTCTGGCCCTTATGTACGCAGTTATTCAGCTTGGAATTAATTGATAGAGTTGGCAGATGTGCTCCTGTGAAGTATCGTACCAAATTCTGTCCAATTGTTGCGTTAGATTGATAAAATCCCCAGCTGGTTGTAGGACCCTTTTTATGATGCTCCAAATGTCCTCAGTGGAAGAGAGATCCGGGGACTGAGCTCAATCTCACTGAGCCGCCTATTAAGAGTATTTGAAGTCACTGAAGTACCATTTGCACGTAAGATCGACGATAATGATGAATTGGTGCTTGATTCCATCTAGATCTGTATGTATGTCAATTTGTGTCCAGTTTGCATTGCTCCTTCTTGGTGCGTCACTTTTTTTTTGTTGTAGTATAGAGTATATATAAGAACTTTTAAACCAAAATATTAAATAAATTACAAATTTTTAATGCTATTAATATTATATTTTAAAGTATATTTATATCGATGTAGCGCAGGGAAATTTGTACATATATCTTATGAAAAATGGAGATAATAGAAGGGAATCTTATCCCTTCTATTGCTAATTGTGCCAGATTTTATGCTTTACCGAAAGTTCACAAACCCAATATTCCATTTCGTCCCATAGTCTCTAATATCTGTACTGCTTCCTATAATTTAGCTAAATTTCTCACCACAATTTTTGCTCCCCTTCTTGCTGCTAATAGTTATACTGTTAAGAATTCCATAAAGTTTGCAAAAAATATTCAAAACTGCCCTCACACTAATCTCACTATGGTTTCTTTTGATGTAAAATCTCTTTTCACTAATGTTCCAATAAGTGGCGCCCTCTGCTGTCTCGAAAATAGATTAAAAGAGTTTCATTTCACATCTTTTGAAATACAAGAATTAATTTCTCTTACCCGCATTTGTTTATCACAAACCACTTTTTCTTTCCAAAATAAATTCTATCGTCAGTGTGAAGGTTTAACCATGGGTTCCTCTCTCTCCCCAATTCTCGCAGATATTTACATGCACTATTTCGAAAGCAAACTTTTTAAGAAAATATCTTTTCCTTTTTGGACCCGTTACGTTGACGACACCTTCACGCTTATCGACATATCTCGTCACAATATTGACCATGTCTTAGAAACTTTAACTTCAATTAACAGTAATACCCAGTTTACATTTGAAATAGAAAATAATGGCTCCCTTCCATTTCTTGATACCCTCGATTCTCGCACTGTAAATGGATTTTCAACCACCGTCTATCGTAAAAATTTTGCACTTTGCAGTCTCCCTTCCTCCCTATGCGCGTTCATGTCACCCACCTAACCAAAAAATGGCTGCTTTCTATACTTTTGTAAACAGTGCCCTTAATATTTGTTCAAATCCTATTTTATTGAAATCTGAAATTAAATACCTGAAAGCCATTGCAATTGACAGAAGTTATGACCCTTCCATTACAGAAAAAGCTATCCAAAAATTACAACTCCCTCGTATTCCGTCTACTAAATCAGTTTCTTCTAATATCAGTATTGTTTTACCCTATTTTCCTAAATCCAGTCAAACCATAGCTAAAATTCTCAATCAATATGATTTTAAAATAAAATTTTCGCCTTCCAATAAACTCACTTTTTCTCAGTTAAAAGATCTCATTGATATGCATAATTCTTGGGGCATTTATAGTATTTCTTGTCAGTGTGGTTTATCATATATTGACCAAACTAAACGCAGTCTTAAATTTCGTTTAAAAGAACATATGAATTACGTCCGCAAACAAGAAACCAATAAATCGGCTATTTCTAAACATTGCTGGGAGGAAAATCATAATTTTAAATTTAATTCAGCTAAAATAATTTGCAGACCTAAATCCATTCATGAATTCCATTTCTTCGAAGTTTTTCATATTTATAAAAATTTTAAAAACCTTGTAAATTGCGATTTCGCTGTTCCCTATTTCTCTGATTGTTGGAAATTTTTCATTCAGTCCACATTTTCTTAATTTTTCTACTGTTTACACAGATAATATTCCTAAATTTCTATTGGCCACACTCCCCACCTTTCCTGTAATCCTACTGGTTGAACTAAATTCGGTCCCTCTACTATATATACGAGCACTTCTGCAGATTCAGAATTCTTTTTGCACTGAAGACGGTACGCTTAATTCTACCGAAACAGCTGTATGCATCTCAAATATTTTCTTTGGCGTTTCTGACCGGCAGATACATTTGAGAATCACACTGCAGACCTTAGATCAGTATTTCAATGACTCCTAGAATTTAAGCTGAATGCCAAACGGGAGAAATGTCATTTTGCCTGTGAGAAAGTAAAATACTTAGGACATTGGATAACGCTGAAAGGATTAGAAATTGATCCTGCTAAAGTGGAAGCTATAAACAGTATACCTCCCCCCAAAAATGGCAAGTGCCGTCATATTTACAAGCATGCTCTTGATATCGGCGTCTCATCCCAAACTTTGAAGACATTTCTCGACCATTCAGTAACCTTAGAAAGAAGAAAACAATCTGGAGTCGGGGAGACACGGAGCAAACTTCTTTTGAAACTCTCAAGAAATGTCTTGTGACACCTCTTATATTGAAACAAGCTGTCTGCACGAAACCTTCTATCTTAAGAACTGATGCGAGCAACTATGCCTTGGGAGCAGTGCTTTTGCAAGGAGAAGTCAATACAACCGAACACCCCACTGTATATGCTAGTCGACTTCTTACACCGAAAAAGCCAAATTATTCAATCACAGAAAGAGAAGCACTAGCTGGCATATGGGCCTTTGAGAAGCCTTGTGGCTATGTAGAAGATCAAGAAATCATAGTAGCTACTGGTCATAAACCGTTGAAGTGGTTGATGAATCTTAAGTCACTGTCTGGTAGATTAGCCCGGTGGTCTTTGAAAATTCAGTCATACAATCTAAAGGTTTATTACATTTGTGGGAAGTCAAATGTAGTAGCAGATATTTTGTCTCACCAAATCTCTAATGCTGAACGAAATAATACAGAAGTATGTAATTTTGTAAGTGTGGACATTCCATCTAAAAACCCTAGTAGCATCCATGAAGTTCAGCTGAAGGATTAAAATTTAGAGAAAATAATTGATTGTTTCGAAAGTAATCAAAGGCATGAAGATTTTGTAAACTGGACAGATAGAGGTTATTTGATGAACCAAGAGATATTGTACAGATATGCTCCATTCTCAGATGCTGAAGAAGCCCAACTTGTGATACCAGCCTAGGAAAGAGAGGATATCATGAAACTACATCATGATTCTCCAACTACGGGCCATTATGGTGAAAAAGGAACTTATCAACGTATCTCACAGCGTTACTATTGGACAGGCATGAGAACTTACATTGAACCCTATGTAAAGAAATGTCTTGAGTGTTGCCTTTGCAGTGCAACAAATCAAAAGCCTGCTAGACTCTTGCGGACTCCGGCATATGTTCAGCGCTTCGAAACTCTGAGTATTTGTTTGTTTGGTCCTCTACCAGAAAGTAAAAAATCTGGAGTGACTCCACTCGACTTTCCGAACATTGAGTAATTAACAGTTTTGTAGATAAAGTAAAGAAAGAGGAGTTGTTAAACAAACAAAAGAGAGAAAACCATAATAGAGTGTTTGAGTATTTTTCTCCATCTATTACACGATGTTTTATTTAACGCTACTGAACTTTGAGCCCATAGATCATAATGATAAAGAATTTTTCGTTGTGTCCCTGTAAAAACCTATAAATGCTAGATTCACCAAAATGCTTATAGTTAGTGCAACAGTGATTTATAATACTCATATAACTTTTCAGCTCAATTCAATAAGGCGTTTAGATGCTATCGTACTTTTAAAAATTTAGTCCCATAGGCCATATAATGATAAAGAATTTTTCTTTGTGTCCCTGTAAAAAAACTGTAAGTGCTAGATTCACCAAAATCTATACAGTTAGTTCAACCGTGATCTATAACATGTGTACAAATTTTTTGCTCAGATTAATAAGGTGTTTAGACGCTATCACACTTTTAAAAATTTGGCCCCATAGGCATAATGATAAAGAATTTTTCTTTGTGTCCCTGTAAAAAAACTATAAGTGCTAGATTCTCCAAAATCTATACAGATTGAGTATTTGTGACCTATAATATGTGTATAAATTTTTTGCTCAATTGAATAAGGCGTTTAGATGCTATCGCACTTAGATTTTGCTCCCATAGGCCATAATGATAAAGAATTTTTCTTTGTGTCCCTGTAAAAAAACTATAAGTGCTAGATTCACCAAAATCTATAGGGTTCGTACTATGGTGACTTACAATATGCGTACTAACTTTCAGGTTAATCGAACAAAGCGTTTAGACAATAGCGTGTTCACTCACAGACATACACACATACATACACACACACACACACACATACATACATAATCGTAAAAATAGTGAAAACGGACTCAGGGGACCTCAAAACGTATAGAAACATCAAAATCTCGAATTCGGATTTTTGACATGATTACAATACTTTCCTCACTATAGTGTTCGGAAAGTAAAAAGTGCATAAATGGATCTTTATTGTGGAAGATTGTGCCACAAAGTCGGCGAAATTGTTCCCTTTAGTTTTAGCCACCCCACGAGAGTGTGCAACAAAGTTAATTGAAGAAATATTTCTGAGATACGAAATTCCAAGAAAATTGATTAGCGACAACGGTCCACAGTTTATCAGTGCAGTACTTCAGCAAGTTTGTTTTACTCTTGACATAGACCAAATATTGACTCCAGTTTACCATCCACAAGCGAATCCGGTCGAAAGGAAAAATAGAGACTTTACACCTCGTCTCGCTATCTTAGTACGTGATGCTCACTACTTTTGGCCAGAAAAATTACCAAGTATTCGTTTTGCCTTAAATTCATCCAAGTCAAATACCACTAGAGATACTGCGGCATTCCTGACATTTGAACGTGAATTACGAACAATAATTGATGATGTCAAATATTGATGATGTCATATTTGACTTAAAGGCGGTGCTGGGCAATGACAACTTCGTTCCAGAGATCATGCCGTATCTTAAACGTTCGGCCATGATATCAAAAACTCTAAAGGAAAGTGTGGAAATGAAACAAGATCAGAGAAAAATCTATTATAACAAGAACCGTAGGAAACTGCATTTTACTCCTGGTCAAAAGGTTTGGGTATATTACATCCTATCAGCAAAGCCCATAAAAAGAAATCATCGAAATTCGTGCCAAAATGTCATGGACCTTATGTAATTTTAACTCAAAGATCTCCAGTATCATATAAAGTTGCCACATTGGACAACCCTGACACGCCTGTTGGGACCTATCATGTTTCTGCCTTAAAACTCTTCATAGAAGTTGCGACCTCTTCAGTTGCTAATCTACGAAAATAAGGAAGACCTGAAAAAAGTACTGCTGTTTCCAGTACGGGACATACCTCGAAAACAGAGGGGGAAGACGTAATACCTGTGCGACTGTTGCGACATCAAACCCACGTGACCTCGCACCCAATGAAAATTAGAAAAAATGTAATAGTCAGTAACTGCCCTTCTTCCCAAAAGGGTGCGCAGCGTTTTTGTCTGCGTGTTTATTCTTTTTTTTTTTTTAATGTTCTAAAGGTAAAATGTATTACTTCTATTCTGTATATATTGTGTTTATGTCTTCATTAAACTTTGTCATGTGCTAAAATGGTTGCAGTATTTCTGAGTCTCCCTCTTCTTATTCGACGCCTCAAATTAAATTGGCCATATGGAAAAACAAAAATAGTTAATTTTATGTTCATATTAAGTGCTCTACCAATCTAGCCAGCAACATACATTATTTATTTTTTTATTTTATTTTTTAAGAAAAGATATTGTACTTCCTAAATTTAATTCATGAAAATCTTAAAAAAAAAAAAAAAAAAAAACTTGCTTTTTAATTTTACAATTTTGAAGATTATTTAAATACTAAATAAACTAAAAATAGACAGTTTTACAAAAATTTGCAATTAAAAAATAATAATAATAATAAATGTTAAAAATTTATATTTTAGAAAAAAATGCACTAATTTAAATTCTTAGTTGATTTAAAAATAAATATGATTAAGTTTGTATCTGGATATTAGAAAAAAAAAAAAAAACTTTTTAATTCCGGGATTGTCACGTTCGATGATTATTCGAGATTTCAAATTAATAAAAAAATTTCTTTCATTATAAATTTTTGAAAATGCAAATTCAGAAAAATTCAAGGCATTTATTCACTTATCACATTCTGCAAGAGAACATAATTTTTAAATTATATAATTGGATTTTTATCACATTAGTTTATGAAGAATTACAAAAAGCATACTAATGAAATACAAGTTTAAAAATTATATAGAAAAATCACAATTTCGTCTGCCAATTTCAATCTTAGCTTTCATTTTACGAATTATAGTTGAAGTGATTAAAATCAACCGAAGGCTTAAATTTTATTTTCTCGTTATACTTAAGTATTTGCAAAATCTCCAATTTGTATTTAAAATGTAATTCTTATAAGCATAATTAATAATTAGATTTAAAAACTCTCTCATGAAAACAAATTAATTCGGATAAACATGCGTTAAAAATTTTTCATGCTTTTTAAAGAAAAATATAAATTAAAGAAAGAAAGAAAGAAAACAAAGCTTATGATTAAAATTTAATTAATAACTTTGATGAAATTTCTTGGATTTTCGTAACTGAAATATTAGTTATTAACGCTGAAGAAATAACACTTCAGAAGCGCAATAATTAATTTAATTACGCTGATACACAGAAATGTACTCCCTTACAAGAAATAACTAAAATAGGAAAAGGTCTTAAAAAAGAAAAATAATAAATAAATAAATCTTATTCGCATAGCCATCTTCTTCTTGCTTCTTTTCATTGTATGAAAGCGGCCGCCATTAAACCAATTAGACGCAAAGCTCTAAATGAACTTATCGCTGTTGCCAGGCTCTAAAATCCGTTTTGTAAACAAGGAAATGATTTTTCTATTCTTTGAGAATAATTAGGATAAGTGCTATAAAGGAAGGAAAAAATTACAGAAATAAGTATATCCTAAAACCAACTGGAAAGACGAGACTAATTTTTCTAGAATAGTTGCTTTAGGAATTAAAACAGTCGCGGCAATCTTAAATCCCCTTGATACTTAATCTCGTGATTCCGTTTTTATGTGAGATTGTTTCTGCGTAAAATTTGTGGGAAGATTAGTTCGCAAAATGGGAAATAATTGCTTTGATTCTTTTTTTCCTTTTATTTCAGTTGGAGAGTTTTTAAAAAAATTTCGAAGAGAATTTTTATGGTGACTTTCGTTACAAGATTAGTAAGAATAAATAAAAATTAAGTGCACAGTTAAATAATAAATTAGATGAAAGTCAAAAATGAACAAGATAATACAAATAAAAATAAATAATCACAATTAAAAAATAACAAATTTGAATAAAAAAGGAATTTGTTATCTGTTTTTAAATATTTATTTTGTGATTTTTTTTTTTTTTTTTTGTTAAGATTTGGAAACATTAAAGAGTATTCAAATTTCAGCATAAAAAACGTACAAGTTTATTTAGCAGTGAATAGTTATTTAGGAAATGGAGGAATGTTTGAAATTTGGGGGAAATGTAAATTTTTAGTATAAAAAGCAAAATTTAATATACAAATTAATTCAGATATATATGCGTTCAAATTTCTCTGTAATTTAAAGAAAGAAAGCACAAAGCTTATTACAAAAATCTAATTAATAACTTTGAAGAAATTTATTATATTTTTAAAAACAAACAGCGCATTCATATAAAAATGGGAACTTTTTTATCAGCCCTATTTTAATGCATTCATTTACTTTTGTAGCTTTAAAAAAAAAGAATCTTAGAATGCCTCGTTATCAATCCAATTAAAAAGAGATTAAAATGAGTTTGAATAAAGGTAAAAATCATTTTATGAAATCATTTTCATGTTATCTCTGGCTTATATTATTGATCATATAGATATTAATTGGTCAATTAATTAGTCATTATAATTACTAATTTTTCCGAAACATTGTTGAAATATTTATTTTGATAGTCATGCAACGTTGTCAAAAACAAATAAATGCCTGCTAATAGTTTACAAAAAATATTAATTATAGTAATAAAAATACTGAAAAAAAAAAAAAAAAAAGAATTAAGGTTAATTAATATGTAAAACATTTTACAATTCCTTCTATTATTTCATTTGTATTAAAAAAAAAAAGAAAAAGTTACATTCAAAAACTGTCATACTTATTGTTTTTGAATGTAAATACTTACATTAAGAAATGCGTTTGAATATAAAACAAGCATATACATATGAGTATATAAAATGAATACAATTTTTAAGATGAATATTATCAAGTAAGTGACAGTAAGTATACAGACATGAAGATAACCAGTTAAATACAAATAAGGATTCTACGAACCTATATTTTGATAACTATTTTTTTTTTTTTTTTATATAATTTTTATCATTATTATTCACAGAAATTCAGCTATTAATAATTAAAAAAAAAAAAGTTTGTTATTAAAATATAGTGCTACTCAAAACATAGGTTGGTAAGACTTCTGTATAAAGTAAACAACGTGAAAATCATTTTAAAAAAAACAACAACAAAAAAAAAATAGTATGTTGTGGCCACCACAAGACTTTCTTCTATATTTTCCTATATACATATTCAATCAGTAACAATATTAAAAAAAAAAAAAAAAAAAAAAATACGATTTTTTTCTAAGGTTTTTTTTTTTTTTTTTTTTTTTTTTTTTTGTTAAAAGTAAAAGAAATCGATAACTTTGCTTTAAATTATCACAGATTTATAGTTCAACCATTCGTTTTAAAGGTATTGACGAGATCTTTCGAAAGATACCCATCTTGAAAATTTACCCCCCCCCGGGGGGTACTTCCCCCCCAGGGGGGAAGCGTGGCCCCACGTGCACAGAAATTTTTTCCTAGTTAACTATTACTATTATCAATAACTCATATTAATTTTACAATCACAAGTTTAAAATAACTCTCATTATGTACATTTATACGAAATTTTGTCCTATACTGCCATGTTAAAAATTTAGAAAAAATGCGATCACAGCGCCACTTGTTGAGCTATTGATCCCCAAATGTAATCAGCACCACTTTATGTCGGGGACCAACTAAATACCAAGTTTGGTTAAATTTCGTTAAAAAAAAAATTACGATTTTTTTTCTAAGTTTTTTTTTGTTAAAAGTAAAAAAATCGATAACTTTGTTTCAAATTGTCACAGATTTATAGTTCAACCATTCGTTTTAAAGGTATTGATGAGATCTTTCGAAAGATACCCATCTTGAAAATTTACCCCCCCCCCGGGGAGGGGGTACGTCCCCCCCAGGGGCGGAACCGGTGCCCCCACATGCACAAAAATTTTTTCGTAGTTAACCACTACTATTATCAATAATTTATAATTATTTTACAATCACAAGTTTAAAATAACGCTCATTATGTACATTTATACGGAATTTTGTCCTATGCTGCCATGTTAAAAATTTGCATAAAATGCGATCACAGCGCCACCTGTTGAGATATTGATCCCCAAATCTAATCAGCACCAGTTCATGTCAGGGTGCAACTAAATACCAAGTTTGGTTAAATTTCATTCATTGGTTCGTGAGATACAGCGTCCACAAAAAAATGATACAGACAGACAGACATTTTCTAAAAACTATCAATTCGTGTTCAGGACATCCCAAAACGTGTAGATCCGTCAAAAAACGGAGGTCGAAAATTTTCGCGAATCCAATACTTTCTCTATATTACATATAGAAGAAAGTAAAAAGATATTAATAAACATTAATTAGAATCAGAATAAGCATAAAAAAAAATCCAAATTACAGTTTGTTTTATATTATTAATATTTTCCAACGAAGTTGAAAAAGTGTTTTTGACTTCGGTTTGTCTGACTGCCCGTCTTTAATACTGTCCGCAATCTAAATCATGAAAATATTTATGAAATTCCTTGAAACTGACATACGTTCATTCAAGTTCATTATGAAGTGTTTCCTATTGAAAATGAAATGTACAGGGACACCCGAAAGTATTCAAAAGCATTTCATTGTATGACAGGTGTTTCAATAAACTACATTTTAATACCTCTATTTTTCACAAACCAAAATGAATTTGATATTTATTATTTATATACACAAAAAATATTTCCTATAGAATATAGTATGATTATCATCAATATTTGCATGACTACACGAAGATATACAAATACATTAAGAGCTATAATTGAAAATTGCTGGAACAACATTTTAGTTTTTAATAAGTGTTTTAATATTTGTAACAAAGTTTAACAGTGATTTGAATTAGTCCATATGTTTGTCATTCTGTCTATATGTATGTTTGTCTGTCTGTATGCTCTCTAACTCCCGTAACTGTTCACGGAATTCCTTGAAAGTGATGTATGTCATTCAAGTTCTCTATGGATGTTCCCTATTTAACTTGGAGTAAATACCACCATTTTCTTGTGTACTGGGGCACCGGAATAGTAATAATATGAAAAAATAATATAATAAAGAAAAAAAAAATATTTCTAAATAAAATTAATTTTGCTTGACATTTTGAAATAATTTTATGTTGATAAATATTTTTCAGTATTACTATTAAGGTAAATGTTTTCGGTTTTATCACTGAGAAGTTTGAATAATTTTGTTGTTTAAGAGTAAATGCTATGTGGATTAATTTTTAATGTTTTTTAAGGGAAAAAGCGTTAAGTGATATGCTAATATTTCCTTTTTGAAAATAATAATAATAATATATGTTATTTTAATATTTAGTAATGTTGTTTCAAAATGTGGGGTATTTATATGTTTTCTTTGCCTTGAAAATTATGTAAATAAGTTTCATGGGTGTGAACGTTTTCTTTTTCATAAAATAAATAATCCTGCTAGTTGTTTTTGATTTGTTCCTTTGGGCTTTAATGAGTTAAAAAAACTCAGAAATAGATAAAGTGCATAAGGATATTTTATATCAGGATGCACTTGAATTGGAATTCGATGTGCAACCAACAATGCGAATTGCTAAGTTACGCGAGATTATTAGATCCTCCCCTATGTTTAACGACGAAGTTTTTATTAACTCTCTCGTAAAAATGTCATTGAATTACGAGAGGAGGAACAACTTAAGCTTAAGGCAGAAGCCGAGTTAAAAAAAATCGTCGGTAGGAAACTTTGGAAGGAAAGCGAAAACAAGGAGAGTTAGAAGAAAAACGGCGGCAGGAAGCTTTGGAAGAAAAGCGTAAACAAGAAGAGTTAGAAGAAAAACATAGGGTAGAAAAGTTCGAGCTAGAAAAACGAAATTTAGAAATAGATTTTGAGTTAGAAAAGCTGACATTGCAGGTTTCGGAACCCAATGAAGCGAGAAATATAGTGGAGCGAACAACGTCATCTGCCGAGAACAAAGTTGATGTTCAAAAGTTATTACCCACATTTAAAGCAGAATCTGATGATATAACCCTATTCCTTGTACTACTAGAAAGGCAGCTCAAATTATCGAAGGTACCCCAGCACCTTTGGGTGTCCCACCTGCTTAGCGTGGTGCCGAGTTCGATTTCCACACTAAAAGCCCTTGAAACTGTAGAAAATGCTTCAAATTTTGAATTCGTGAAGGATTTATTGTTAAAACGTTTCAAGCTCAGTGCCGAGAAGTTTAGACAGTTATTTTTTGCTCATCGCAAGCATAAGGAAGGCAAATGGCGTGACTACTATTTCGATTTGAATGCATATTTCGAAAACTGGTTAAAGATATTGGATGTCACCACATTTGAAGATCATCAGGATTTGATCATTGGAGGAGGCGTGTTCCTCCTGAATGTGAGAAACATCTGTTAGATGAATGGGAACAACTGAATTCGCCAGGCACTTTAGCTGAAGAGCTTATGACAACATTAGGTATACATACGTAAAAATGAATACTGTCGTCAGGGGCGGTAAAATGGAATTTCCTTCACAGGAAAACTATAAGAAGCCAACTAAGCCTTCTTATGTTCAGAGAAAATTTGAGCATTCCTCGAGTAAGGAATCAAAGATTTCTTGCTATGGCTGCGGTAGGCCTGGTTTTATAAAGAAGAAATGCCCTAACAGTTTTCCTGTGGTAAAAAAAAGGAATATAAAAGCTCAAAAAATTCTGCTTTATAGTTGTAACACTCCGAAAATATCTGCTCCAAATATCCCTATTAATATTTGTAATAAAGAAATGTACGTCTGTGCAGATACTGGTGCAAATATTTGTATCGCCGGTGAGCACATGTTTCAGTTGTTCAAAGAAAATAAGATACCCCTGAAACCCCATACTCATAATGTTACATTGGCTGATGGAGTAACCCACTCTGCTGAAACTTTGTCGACTGGACTGCCCATAACCATTGAAGGTAGAACTTTTGACACTGAATTCATAAAACTGCCAGAAGCTAAAGGCAACAGAACATTAATGGGTATTTTTTTTTTTTGTTGTTTTTTAAGCAAGCTAATATAGGTTTAGCCTTGGCTACCAAGTCTTGGTATTTTAGTGATCAACCTATGATGAAATACTTCCTTGTAGAGGATGGTGAAGTAACTGATCACCTCCCAATAGCAAAGGTAAATGCATATGATTTACCTGAAGATGAGGGTAAAGCCTTGACAGCTGAACAGAGAAATCAATTTAATAATTTACTTCGAAAGTAAGGGAAGTGCTTCATTCCAGGGGGAGATATTACACCATCGATACAGGAAATCACTTTCCGGTTGCCTCACCACCCTACAGGATGACGCCTGCAAAAAAGGAAGATCTTAAGAAGGAACTGGACAATCTATTGGCTCAAGGAGTTATACAAGAATGCGAATCACCGTACGCCTCTCCCACGGTTTTGGTGCCTAAACCTCATGGTAACATGAGATTATGCATTGACTATAGAAAGCTCAATGCGATTACTGTACCAGATACATACCCATTGTTATTAATGGATGAATTGTTACATGAAGCTAAGCATGCACCTTACACGTCTAATTTAGGCATTAGATCTGGTTTTTATCAAATTGGAGTGTTTCCACCAGATCAAGATAAAACTTCCTTTGAATGTCCATATGCCATATGGGACGTTGCATTATTTGAAGATGCCCTTCGACCTCAGAAATGCCCTGCCACTTTTCAAAGATTGATTAGCCGTTTTATAAGAAGATTAAAGAACATCGTAGTTTTATCAAACAGAAGAAATGTCATGTTGCCTGTGAGAAAGTACAATAACGACAAAGGGATTGGAAATTGATCCTGCTAAAATGGAAACTATAACCAGTATACCTCCCCCCAAAAATGTTAGGCAAGTGCCGTCATTTTTACAAACTTGATCTTGGTATCGATGTCTCATCCCAAACTTTGCAGACAATTCTCGACCACTGAGCAATCTTACAAAAAATAAAACAACCTGAAGTCGGGGAGACACGGAGCAAACTTCTTTTGAAACTCTCAAGAAATGTCTTGTAACACCTCTTATATTGAAACAAGCTGACTGCACGAAACCTTTCATCTTAAGAACTGATGCAAGCAACTATACTCTGGGTGCAGTGCTTTTGCAAGAAGACAAGACAACCGAACACCCCACTGAATACGCCAGTCGGCTTCTTAGACCGAGTGAGCGAAATTATTCAACCACACTTAGTTGCTACTGACCATCCACCGTTGAAGTGATTGATAAATCTTAAGTCATAGTCTGAAAGATTAGCCCAGTGGTCTTTGAAAATTCAGTTATACAGTCTAAAGATTGATTACATTTGTAGGAAGTCAAATGTAGTAGCAGATATGTTGTCTCGCCAAATCTCTAATGCTGAATTAAATTATACATAAGTGTGTAATTTTGTAAGTGTGGACATACCATCTAGAAGCCCTAGTAACATCGGTCAAGCTCAGCTGAAAGATGAAAATTTCAAGAAAATAATTGATTATTTTGAAAGTAATCAAAGGGATGAAGATTTTGTAAACTGGACAGATAGAGGTTATTTGATGAACTAAGGGATATGGTACAGATATGCTCTCTTCTCAGATGATGAAGAAGCTGAACTTGTGATACCAGCCCAGGAAAGAGAGAATATCATGAAACTACATCATGATTCTCCAACTGCAGGCCATTATGGTGATAAAGGAAATTATCAACGTATCTTACAACTTTGCTATTGGACAGGCATGAAATCTTACATTGAAAACTATGTAAAGAAATGTCCTTAGTGTTTCCGTTTCAAAGCAACAAATCAGAAGCCTGCTGGACTCTTGCGGACTCAGGCATATGCTCAGCACTTGGAAACTTTGAGCATTGATTTGTTTGGTCCTGTACCAGAAAGTAAAGAGAACATAAATGGATCTTTATTGTTGAAGATTGTGCCACAAAGTGTATTGAATTTAGTGTGTACCCTTTAGTTTCATCCACCACACGAGAGTGCGCAACGAAGTTCATTGAAGAAATATTTTTGAGATACGGAATTCCAAGAAAGTTGATTAGGGACAACGATCCACAATTTATCAGTGCAGTACTTCAACAAGTATGTTGTACTCTTGACATAGACCAAATATTGACTCCAGTTTACCATCCCCAAGCGAATCCAGTCGAGAGGAAAAATAGAGATCTTAAACCTCGTCTCACTATCTTAGTAGGTGATGCTCACGGTTCTTGGCCAGAAAAATTACCAAGTATTCGTTTTGCTTTAAATTCATCCAAGTCAGATACCACTGGACATACTGCGGCATTCCTGAAATTTGGACGTGAATTACGAACAATTGATGATGTCGTGTTTGATTTAAAGGCGGTGCTGTACAATGACAACTTCGTACCATAGCTCACACAGTATCTAAATCGTTTGGCCATGATCTCAAAAACTGTAAAGGAATGTGTTGAAATGAAACAAGATCAGAGAAAAATCTATTATGACAAGAACCGTAGGAAACTGTGTTTCACTCCTGGTCAAAAGGTTTGGGGTATATTACACCCTATCAGCAAAGCCCATAAAAAAACATCGAAATTTATGCCAAAATCGTGATGGACCTTACGTAATTTTAACTCAAAGATCTCCAGTATCATATAAAGTTGCCACCTTGGACAGCCCTGACACACCAGTTGGGATCTATCGTGTTTCTGCTTTAAAAGCTTTCACTGAAGTTGAGACCTCTCCAGTTGCTCCTCTGAGAAAACGAGGAAGACCTAAGAAATGTACTGCTGTTTCCAGTAGGGGACGTACCTTGGAAACAGAGGGGGAGGATGCAATACCTGTGCGACAGTTGTGTCATCAAACCCACGTGACCTCGCACCCAATGAAATTTAGGAAAAGAACGTGACTGTAATCAGTAACTGTCTTTTTTTTCTACTGAAAGGTTCGTAGAGTTGTTGTCTGCGTGATTAGTCTTTTTAAAATGTTCTAAAGGAAAATTGTAATTTTTTGTATACTGTATATATTATGTCCTCGTCTTCATTAAACTTTGTCATGTATTAAAATGGTTGCGTAGTTTTCATCTGAGTCTTCATTTTTTATTTGACGTCTAAAATTAAACCGTTTTTATGGAAAAGCAAAGGATAATTAGTCTTATGTCCACATTAAGTGCTCTACTGAGCTAGCCAGAAATGCAATTTTCGATTTATGCTTAAAAGTGATTTTGATGTGAGTTAGTTTATTTCATTATCTTTAAGACCGTCTGACACTTCTAACTGTCTGCCTCTAACTTCCGTATATATTCATGGAATTCCTTGAAACTAATACATGTTATTCAAGTTTACTTTCGGATGTTCCCTATTTAAAATGGTATAAATATCACTGGTGGTTTATGTACAGAAACAGCCAAAAGAATGTCAGTGGTTTACGTTTTATGAGAGGTATTTATAAATCATATTTAAATACCTTTGTACTGCACAAATCATAATGAAATCACCTTTTATTGCTTATCGGCTAAAAGAAGGTTTTCTGTAGAATATGATATGTCTAGTCTTAATATTTACTGAGCTACACTAAAATATCTAAATACATTATGAGTTATAATTAGAATAAATTGATGGAATTGCATTTCTATTTCTATTAAGTGTTTTCATACTTTATAATAATATTTAAGAGTGATCATGAATTCAATTAGTCTATCTGTTTGTCTTTTTGCCCTCCTGTTTCTCCATTGTGTGATCTCGTAGGCAAAGAACGTTGATGCAACGAATACGTACAGTTGGAAAGTGTTAATAATCTATTCGAACTACATGATTTTTCGTTCTTGTTTATAAAATTTTGCCTTAGATATTCAAATCTGAATCACTTTATATGCACATCTTAATATATCAGAAAATGACGTAACGAAAATACAATGTAATTGAAATTATAATGCATTAGTAACACACTTAATGAGTTGTTGCATTTAAAGCAATATTTAACATAAATTAAGTTAAATAAGTTATTTATCGATTAAATAATTATTAAATTTAAGAAATAAATTTAATTTAAAAAACAAGTTTTGATATACATTCACCATTTTAAAAATACCCAACGCCGGTTACATAACTTTTAGTTGCATTAAAATTTTGATAGTGATAGTATATTAAACAAATAATATGCCACGTTAGAAAAATAATCTAGTGAGTCACTCTCATGATCTTTCTTTTACCCTGCATTTCAATACTATAAAGTCATATTGCAAATTAAGGCGTAAAACCAATAAGGTAAGATAATAAAGTTCATTCTAGATTAAAAATAATCTAAAACTCCTTTAAGAACAGTTTTATTTCAACATATAATTCTGTGTGGGGCAATCTCTCAAACCCCGTTCAATTGTAGTCCCTGCATTTGTTTTAAAAAAAGTAAAATTAAATTAAAACCTGTTATTAATTTGATTTGAAACTTGCCAATCTTGATCAATTTTTCAAGTGGCAACCACATACCAACTTCAAAATACCAAATTTAAATTTCCTGCAGTTATTTATTTTTAAGTTATGCTGATAACAGATATACATACAGATCAACCGGTAAAAATTTGACTTTCATATTCACAGCATCACAAGATATATGATATTATACAAAAACACAGGGTTCAAAATCGATCCTCAAAAAATACATTGTTTACAATATGGGTATGAAAAATTAAGTTTCCTTTCTGAGCAATATTCGTCGATATAGTAAAAGGCAGCAAAGCACTTCCATCAATTACATTCAATAGAAAAGAACATTTAGCTTAATTTTAGGTTTCCCTGTATATTGCCTATAAACTATATATGCACATCACATTGTGTACTTAAACTTAATCTCATATGAAACTAGTATATTGTGGCCACCACAAGACTTTCTTCTATATTTTCCTATACAAGTTCACTCAGTAACAATAAAAAAAAAAAAAAAAAAAAAAAAAAAAAAAATTACTTTTTTCAGTTTTTTTTTCGTTAAAAGTAAAAAAAATCGATAACTTTGTTTTAAATTATCACATATTTATAGTTCAACCATTCGTTTTCAAGGTATTGGCGAGACCTTTCGAAAGATACCCATCTTGAAAATTTACCACACCCTGGGGGGTACTTCCCCCAAAGGGGGGGGGGGAGCGATGCCCCCATATGCACAAAATTGTTTTCCTAATTAACTACTACTATTATCAATAATTCATATTAATTTTACAATCACAGGTTAAGAATAACTCTCATTATGTACATTTATACGAAATTTTGTCCTATACTGCCATGTTAAAAAATTAGAAAAAATACGATCACAGCGCCACCTGTTGAGCGATTGATCCCCAAATCTAATCAGCACCAGTTTATGTCAGGGGCGAACTAAATACCAAGTTTGGTTAAATTTCGTTGAAAAAAAAAATTATAATATTAATAATAATAATAATAATAAAACGATTTTTTTTCTAAGTTTTTTTTATTAAAAGTAAAAAAAAACCGATAACTTTGTTTTAAATTATCACAGATTTATAGTTCAACCATTCGTGTTAAAGGTATTGATGAGACCTTTCGAAAGATACCCATCTTGAAAATTTACTCCCCTCGAGGGGGGACTTCACCCCCAGGAGGGGTGGCGAGGCTCCTACACACAAAAAAAAATTTTTCCCAGTTGACTATCTCTATTATAAATAATTCTTGTAAATTTCATAATGATTACTAAAAAATAATTCTCTTTACGCACATATATACAAAATTTTGTCCTATATCACCATGTTAAAAATTTAGAAAAAGCGGGATGGCAACGCAACCTGTAAAACAATTTTTACCAAAAGTTGATAGGCACTAATTTATGTCAAGGTGCAGCTACATACCAATTTGTATCAATTTCTGTGCAGTAGTTCCTGAGATACAGTTGCCACAAAATTTTGTCACACACACACACACAGACAGACAGACAGACATTTTCTAAAAATGGTCAAATCGTGTTCTACAGTTCTCAAAACGTGTAAATCCATCAAAAACCCGAGGTCGAAAGCTTTTACGAATCCAATACTTTCTTTTATGGAATATAGAAGAAAGTAAAAAACATAACAGAAAACGAAATGCGCTTTCCACCAATTTCCAAGTATAGCCCCAATACATCCAAATACTTAGAATAGTCCTGTAAACAAATGCTGAATGATCTCCATACCACAATTTGCACAAAACATTCTTCTATGCATAAAAAAAAAACTATGCTCATTTCATTTTGTTTAGAGCAGTATATAGATGTCACGCTGTACTCTCCAGAAATTTCGCCCATGCACGTTCAACTCTCTTGGATGACCTTCGCTTGATCTCAACGGAAAGTTTTATGTAGCATCACTGTAGGATACAGATGTCGAATGCCGAGTTTGGACGTCCTTCTACTATTTGTTCTTGATATACGCTCATAACAGACACACAGACACAGAGACAGATGCACAGACACACGTAAAGACCAACCTCTAAAAACAAGATTATCAAATTCATGGACCACAGG
Source organism: Salticus scenicus (assembly GCA_963930645.1). Classification (NCBI taxonomy): domain Eukaryota; kingdom Metazoa; phylum Arthropoda; class Arachnida; order Araneae; family Salticidae; genus Salticus; species Salticus scenicus. The sequence continues at coordinate 56,196,784 of OZ005655.1, forward strand.
ATACAGATGTAGAATACCGCCTTGGACCTCCTTCTACTATTTTTTCTTGAGATATGCTGATAAAAAATGCACAGACACGCAGACAGACAGACACAGAGACAAATGCACAGGCACACACAGAGACCAACCTCTAAAAACAAGATTTTCAAATTCATTGAACCTCAAAACGTGTAACTATAACAAAAACTTAATTTCGAAAAATTGACCCCAGGACAATATTTTTTCTGCCATGTATATGAGTTAGAGAAATTAAACGTATGTTCATTCCATTTTGTTTAGGGCAGCCTATGGATGCTACATTGTACTTACTCGTACCATGAAATCATGTACTTATTCGTATCATGACTATTACCACGACTGCCTCACCTGTTTGCGAAGGTGATGCAATCGTGAAACGCCTGAATCACCTTTGCAAACAGTTCTGGAATGTTTGTTATAAAATGCAAAGAACTGCTTTAGGCATTAAATGCATTAAACTTCAATATTTTTAAAGACACACTTACACAATTATAACAGGTAGAACAAAGTTAATGTAACAGTATACCTTCCATCGCATGGTAAAAACAAAACAAAAGTTAGGTTTTTTTTTTTTTTTTTTTTTTTTTCTGTCAGTGACATATTCGTCGAAATGCTACGCAAGTCTAAGAAAGACTAGGGAGAGACACTCGGGAATAAAAAAAAAAGAAGAAAAAGAAGGAACAATTTATTTAAAGGTGTGTTTTTCGGCGAAGACCTAAGGATCAATTTTTCAATTTCTGCTCGGTGTCATGTCGACCTCTCAGTTTTATAATGAAGCTGTCACTTGCGGGTGACAGCAAGCCAGCGGGAGATTCCGCTCGCCTTGGTGTTTATATATAGATAAATAATGCAACGGAGGATGGAAAGATGTTGCATTCACTCAACCTAACGCATCTCATTTTAAAAGCTGAATGGTATTTCTCCTTTCCATATCTCAAACGTTCGCCCCCCCCCCCCTCCGCTGATATATATTGTATTTTTCAATCTCGATTTTTATAATTATGTGCAGTATTGAAACAAAAGTGTGGAAATCTCGAATGGGTTTAGTATTTTAAATGTTATTCTGTGGTTATGCGTGTGGTTTGTCTGTTTATTTCTTTTAGGAATATTAAGTGTAATTCATGGAATTTATTTACTTTTTAAGCGCTAAAATGAGGACACAGATGCAATATGAGTTTTACAAGTTTTAGAGACTGTGATTTCTGAAAGGGTATTAAATTTCGTACCAAATTTATTTTGTAAAAGAGAGGAAGTTTACTCCCATAAACGACAGAAAATAAGATTTGAACATTTTTTTTTTTTTTTTTTTTTTTTATATTTGATCAACTTTAAATCTTTCTAAATACGTATCTGTGTATATGCAGATTAAAACTGATTACTATCAATTAATTAATTGATTTCCAATGAGATTCATACTTAAAAGCTGCCTTTCTTCTTCTTCTTCTTCTTCTTCTTTTTTTTTTTTTTTTTTTTTTTTTGAGGTGTCTGTACAAAGATGGAATACACTTTCACGAAATTATTTTCTATTACTATTACTATTATAAATGAACGCTCCTTTCTTTATCATTGTATCTTTATTATTGATATCATTTTTACAATTTTTAGTTATACGTATACTGCTAAGTGAGATCTTTTATCTTTAATCTAAGATAAAAGCAAGTGATTAAAAAATTATGAACTAATAATAAAAGAATACGAAAATCAAAATTCATAATTTAAGTATTTAATAATGTATTTTCCTATTTTTGTTGTTATAATAAGAAAAAACTATACCATTTTATGTAGTTTTCATTAATATAAATAACATATATAATAACATATAAATATTCCTACATGGTATATACTTTCAAAACAATAAATTTTCTAGTATGACAAGTATTTGCTTTTTTAAATTTGCATTTTTTTCTTTCAAACCACTCTCAAGCTTTGCAATGTATGAAAACCATTTTCTGATCGGTTGGCGCTTCATATTTTTATGTAATATTATCTTTCGATATATATATGCGTGTGTGTGTATGCAGAATGATTATAAGTAAACCTTCACCAAAAACGGCATCCCGTATCTAAAATGGGCGAGCAAATTGTTACGAAATATTGTATGTACGCAGTTCATAACATGAGTTCAAGGAATTAAAAAATATCTATTAGCTGTGCTAAAAATGGAAAATATAATAAAAGAAATGATTTATAACCAAGGCATAAATAATTTGACCATAATTAATTAGATTTTTATCCTAATTATTTGGGTCACCAAAAGTCGACCCAGAAAAAAATTTACCATACTTTTGCTACCTTTTTATAAAATTCCACATCATAAAAAGAGCCCTTCACAAGATTCATATCCATAATATGGGCGCCTTCATAAAATTCAAAAGTATAAAATGAGCCACTTCACAAAATTCAAATTCATAAAAACGACCTTTTCTCAACATTTTGTTTTATTTAAAATGTTCATGTTATAATTTTTTTCCATGTTTTTAGTATTAGTTTTAATTGATATCTATACTTGGTTCAATGGAACTCAATAATCTTGACGTTAAACATCGTTTAGAATGATTTGTTCTGATATTAAACATTATAATGAATGACTTCAAATTTAAAATTTCACAAAAGTATTTTACTTTCACATAAAATAAATAAAAAATTCACAAAAATGGTTTCCAAATATTAAAACCTGGTCAATCTATTTGTAAAATTTTCCACGCAAAACGCCACATGTTGGACATTGTTTTACTTTTTTCTTCTTGCAGATATCATATGAATCTACTATATATCCTGTTTCATAGCAATCCGCTAGCCAGTATTAGCTTCAGAATATTATTTATAGTTATAGGGAAAATCTTATTAAAACTACCCTGTACATACACCTTGAAAGAGAAGACGCTGAGCCCAATTATTCCTAAAATGATAAAAACACATCAAAATTAGGATAATTTTTTCCAATCAAAATACATATACAGTACAAATGCAAATCATTTGCATTTGCTAAAGAGTATTTTGTTCAGCGCTAATGAAGAGATATAATACAAGAAATAATAATTTACTAATCTTATAAAAATGAAATAGGTGAAGCAGTGACATTATTATTAACAAGTAATATAAAAGAAAAAATGTTGAAGTCAATTCGTACTTAAACGCTATCGAAAAAGTTTTTTTTTTTTTTTTTTTTTTTTTTTTTTAAATAATTTTGAATTAGAAAATAAAAAGCGCGCGTGCAAAATGAAATAAAAATAATTATAAGAAAAAAAAATACTTTTTATATACCACGTTTTAAATTTTCTGATGAATCATAGAGCTCTTATCAATGTGCATAAAATTTTTGAATTGATAATGACGTCAATTTTTGTGAGATGCATAATTTAACTTTTTATAATTTTTTAACGTTCACGTTTAATTAAATGTATTTATTTGTATGTCGAAAGAAAATGGATTCGAATTTTTTTTTTTTTTTTTTTTTTTTTTTTTTTGTTGGCAACAATTAAATTATAGCTAATATTTTAATGGCTCTTTTAACGCTATTAGGATGTTATTATGTTTATATTTTAATTAATTATAAGAAAACTAATAAAAAATTCGAAAATGGGACTTCGAAGTATTGTGTTATCACCGTGTTCTGAGCAATCCTGAAAGTTTCAAATTTCTAGATAGTCGGGAAGTTAGTTAAAAATCGATTGCAAGATTTGTATAAGATATATATAGAGAGAGAGTGTGTGTGAACTAATAGTAGGAATTGAAAAATATCAATCAATAAAAATTATGTATTATTTTAAATATTTATTCAACTTGAGTTAATTTTAATTGATTCCCTTAGAAGAAGTGAAACTTTTTGCCCTGGGGTAAACCCAATTAATTGAATGTTTTAAAATAAAACATTCCATCTTTTGTTACTTGTGTAGTTAAGACTATGTTGTAGAAATGAACAGTGCACTAAAAACAATAATGATAATAGAGAAATATAAATGATGATGATTTATATTTCTCTAAAATGTTTAATCTGAACTTAGTTAGAATAGATGGTTACATGAATGGCGACGTTTCGCAGACTCGAATTCACTGAAAATCGCATAAAATATTTAATTTTAAGTATCAGTAATAATTCACGGTCAAATTTAATGGGGAAAAAAAATAATAATGGCATTTAAAATTTAAACAGCAAATAAGCAGAAAACATCGAAAAGCAGTCAAAATATTATCTTTGGCGTAATTTTATAAAAATATGGCAGAAAGTAAATCTTTTCGATTTCCTCATTTGAACTTTTAAAAGAACTTTTTAATCATCGAGAAAAAAGATGATAAATAAAGATTCATAGAATTTAAAAAGATATCGATAAAAGAATGGTGTTAATATTAAAATCTTGAACTAGTTAATTTTATCAAATCAATGTTTCAAGTAGGAACACAGATTAGAAAAAAATATTTTACAAAACTAAATATAATGTAAACGTTGAAATATAAGAGAATGTAATAACTTCTTTTTTTTTCTTTTTCGCAATGAAATGTTTCTTTGATACACCAGAAGAAAATCCCTACTTATATATATTAACATTTCAGTTGATTATACAAAGACTGAAATTCTTCGTAATTCATAAATATTTTTATTAAATTTCATTTCAATTAGAGGATTGTTGGGTATTGGTGTTAGGGTTAAGGCCAATGCACTGTGCGAATGTCCTGGACCTTATTGGTGTGCCCTCGGTGGGAATTTTTCTAAGGGGTCTTATCCCATATTTGCGCATGTTTCAGAGAAAATCATAGAAATTTCTGAATGTTTAAGTTTACAAACGTGATTTAGGATCTAATTTGACTCTTTCTGTCTACCAGCTTCTAGAGCAGAACCTCTGAACAACTGGCGGGGTCGACTATTTTTTGGACTACTATTGCAGTACATATAGACACCAAAATTTTTTTAGTCAAACAAGGATGCTTCAACTGGCAATTAGAAAATAATAATTCAGCAATAATAATGTTACATAGCATTATTTTTCAAAGTGACTAAACGTTGAACAGTCTTAAAACTCTCCAGATCATAATAACAATAATTTGGTGTGTCACTCACGCGACTATTTCTTACCCTGCATTTCAATATTATAAAGACAGACTGAATATTAAGGGGTAAAATAGCAAGCACTGTTTATGAGCCTACTTTAAAAACAATTTAAAATAGTTTTAGGGACCCCATTCCATCGGACATATAATGCTGTGTGTGTGGGGAGGGGGGGGGGGAGATACTGCACCACTCAACCATTCGTTTAAACATAGTAACTACAATTTATTTATTTATTATTTATTTTCTAATCAAGGCTGAAATAAAATTTAAAAGTTTATTTCAAATTATTTAGAAAAATATAATTTGCAATATTCCTTGAAACTTGCTAATCTTGATCAAACATTTTAAATGGCAACTTCATATGATCTTCAAAATAGCCATTTTAAATTTTTGCTGTTATTTGCTTTTAAATTGTGCTGATAACAGACATATACACAAGTCCCTTACTAAAAACTTAAAGTTCTTTTTCAAGGGACTTCAAAATACGATATTTTACCCAAAAGAGAAAAGCTGAAAATTGAGCTTCAAAAAAATACTTTATTTACCATAGTTATATGAAAAGTTCATTTTCATTTCTCCGCAATTTTCGTCGACATCGTAAAATGTAGAAAGATTGGGTTATTCTTTATATTGTCTACAAATTATATATACCACACACTGTGCACTTAAATTTACTATTATATAAAAGAAAAAAACATAGCACAACCTGAAATGCATTTCCAGCAATTTCCAAATATAGTCCTAATATATCCAAACACTTTTGTGTGGCTTTTTGAATGATTTTTATAGAATACTGATATTTAAAACATGCTTTTACGAACATAGTATGTTTATTTCATTTTGTTTATTGCAGTCTAAAGATTTTAAACTGTACCTTCAAGAAATTTTGTCCATAGACGTTATGCATTTGAATTCTCTTAGACATCTTTGTACACAAACTATTTGTTCTATTTTAACAAAAATTTTCACGTAGCACCCCCATGTGATACAAATTTAAGATACTGAAGTAAGACTTCCTAATATATATATATATATACATACTATATATTAATTATGATGATAATAGATGTACAGACATACACATAGACCAATCGCAATAAACCTGAATTTTGGATTCAGGAAACCACAAAGCATTAAGTATATCAAAATCTCACTTTCGAAATGTTGACCGAAAACAATACTTCCTCTACCATATATGAGTAAGGGAAAGTAAAAAAACTAATTCAATAAAAGAAAAACTTTCGGAAATAGGGGAAGACGGGGTACAATGAAACATTACTTCTAAAATCAGTCGTTTGTCACAGAAAGTTTTAGCTCAAATATAAGTTGTACAACTATATGTTCCACATTTATTGATGCGATTTGGATACATTCACGCTTCTACAACACTAACAGGGGAAGATTATTCGATTTTCACCATTAAAATTAAGTTTGATTATCAAAAGTAATTTTGTTTTCCTTATTGTTACATATAAAAATGAATTTTTTAATACATTATAATCTTTGTGTTGTTGTTTTTATGTTTCCAAAATCAAAATCAAATATATATATATTGGAAGTTCGTGAAAAAAAAAAAAAAAATTAATAAAAATTAATAATCTTAGTACGGGGTGCAATGAAATATGTTTCATTGTATCCTGGGTGAAGGGCATTTACTAGAATAACATGGTCACTGCTAAATATAATATCATTGATATAAAATAACATTTTACTGGTTGTCACTAATAAAAAAAAAACATTTTTACTAAGATGAATTGACAAAATTCGGATTATTCAGCTACTGTTCATTCACCATGCACTAGTTCTATACCTGCAGGAAATGCATTTCTACTCAACAGACAAAACTTAGCCCCAAGGCTGAGCTAAAAGAAGTAGAAAGAATACAAAAACAGGATTAAAAAAAAAAAAAAAAAAAATCCATACCAATTAAATATTATTTTAGTTAAGCAATTAGAAAATAAAAAGAGAAGGGGGGGGGAAGTAAGAAGAGATTGTTTTTAAATCAAATTCCTCTACAGACTCTGGAGTTACCAATAATACAGATACAGGTTATTTTAAAACTAAAATTGATCATCAAAATCTTAAGAATTGAGGTATCAACACGTAACATGTGCGACACGAGCAGTATCTGTATAAATAGTTATGTTTTAATAACGAAAGGTGAACAGAAATATAAGGAAATTTATTTTATTGTAGAAATCCCAAATTTAAATGAAATTGAATAAGAAGTTCTGTATGTAAAAAGACTTCAAGCTAGTTTCAAACTTATGCATTCTTCAGAAAAACATATTTTTGAAAAAACTTTAATTGTGCTGAAATTACCACCCATATACCTTTAAGTGCAATTGAAAGAAATGCGGAAATGTTAATTTTTTTTAATGTAAAAAGAAATGATATTTCTTAATATAATAGAAGTATCCTGCTTTTCGTCTAGGACTACAATCTTTAAAACAAATTCCATTTTTATATTTTAATCATGTTCCTTTTTACTGCTAGAGGCCTATTTCAGTCGGTACAGCGTTGTCGAATTTTTATACGTCACTCTTAATAGTGCTAAGGGCCTATTTCAGTCGGTTTATTGAATGGGGATTTATTGAATGAAGATTTTGTAGATAATTTGATTACTCATAACGAAGGTTACAAGTTTTTAAAAAATATAAAAAATTCTCCCAAGGTACAACTTTGACATGAGTCCCCCCAAGGCACAACTTTCACATGAGTCCCCCCCCCAAGGTACAACTTTGACATGAGTCCCCCCAAGGCACAACTTTGACATGAGTCCCCCCCAAGGTACAACTTTGACATGAGTCCCCCCAAGGCCCAACTTTGACATGAGTCCCCCCCAGGCCCAACTTTGACATGAGTCCCTCCCAAGGCCCAACTTTGACATGAGTCCCCCACCAAGGTACAACTTTGACATGAGTTCCCCCCCCCCAAGGCACACCTCCCCCTCATTGGGAAAAAGAGAAAAAAACGTTGTTTTGCGGCTATAAGACAGTTTGGACTTCCAACGTTATTTGTTACAGTATCTGCAGCTGAAACACATTGGTTTGATTTAATGAAAACTTTATCATGGAATTTAGATCGTCACGAATTAACTAAAGAAGAATTTGTCGATATTAACAAGTTTAGCAGTAGGCCTCTGGCACTAAATTAAAATCTGTCAATGTCAGATTTTCATGTTTTTTTTTTTTTTTAACAAAACGTTCATGCTCTGTATTTGGTGAAAGTTGCATTTTTTCTTGCATTGTTAGGTGTGTTTCGTTGTACCCTGGCTTACGGGGTAACACTGAAACATTGTTAGACATTCGCCTTTTGTTATTTTTCAAGTATAAAGATATCGTTTAGAAACTTATGAAAATTTATTTAGAGGAGGGAAATACAAGATTATAAGTGTGCACTAATTATATTTTTCTGCGTAAAAAATTGTGACTAGAAAAATATTGTAAATTTTGTTTCATTGTACCCCGTCTTCCCCTACTTACAATAAATACATAAATAAAATACAATTATGACACTTGCATAAAATATGAAAGATTTGCATTTGTAATGGTTACAAAATTGTTAGTATTTTCTTCTTTATTTATAAGTTAGGCTCATTTTGAGTTCCAATCATTTGCCTCTTTATAGCAAAATCATTACAAACACTGCCTTCCGAAAATAGTACAAAATCGACATCTGACACCTACACTTCTGTTCGACAATCTGAAAATGCTGAAAACTGAGATTTATATCAGAATAAATCCATTGCATTCTAAAGCATCTTAATTAAAATGTCTTTTAAATTTCGCAAATTTGCATTAATATATATATATATATATATAAAGTAAAAGTGTGTTAGAAAATATAGTCAGTTGTAAAATAAGATCAAATTAAACTATTGTGAATTTTCTGAAAGGGAAATGGTATTTAAAAAGGTATATTAGGCAATGATTTATTCTTAAAACAAAATTCCCTATAGCATCATACTGAGTTCGGTTACCGGCGATAATAAATATCGCTTCTCCTTAATGCAAATTCATTTTAGGAAGTCATTTAACAAATAATTTTATTTAATGAAACACGAAAGTTATAGCTAATAAACTATTAAGAATAAACTGAAATATTTTGAATAAAATAATAAAATATTATTTTTTTACTGGGATTTTCATTGGAATTTATATATTTTGAAAAGAAGGACATTTCATGCTAAATGTTATCTTATTACTACTGCAGAACTGCTAAGTAGTTTTCGTAAATAGATGCTGCATTTAAAAAAAAGTTTCGCTTTTTTTTTTTTTTTTTTTGAACTATTATATTTTGAATTTACCATTATTTTTATGTACTATTTAAACAAAAACAATCACTATAAAAATTGAATAAAAATTAATGTCATAAAAAATAAAGTGAGAAAATAGTGAAAGTAAAAAAATCGGAACTGTTTAATTCCTGATAACAAAAATAAATAAATAAACTAATTATGCAGTTATAAATATAATAAAATTATCTTATACAGAAGAATATTAAGGGAATACTAAGCCTGTTAATCTTAAATCTCGGCAATGAAGAAAAGTAAAACAACAGCTGTTTTACATCTCGAAGTAAAATTAGATTTCCGTTTTCACCTTTTAATCTGCCGACAAAATGCTGAAGTCAGACACTTCATGCTGTTCTCTAATCCATAAAAATGATTTTTTTTTCCCCCCAATAAATACAAGATTTTTTTAAAAACAAGTTCTGAATATTTGAAGTTTAACAGTTGGAAAGAAAATGTATGTTTTAGCTTCTATAAAATTCTGGTTCATATCACTACAAATTTGTGAAGACTCTAGATAATCATTAATTTAAATTTAAAAAAATAATAATAATAATTACGGTGTCTATTATCTGAATATACAGGGTGGCCTATAGACGGCAGCAAAATTATTGAAGCTGAAGCACATTTCCACACTTTTCATATATACAGTTGGTAACAAATCTGTCCGAACACTAGCAAAAATTCCTATGTAAAAAAAGTACACTTCATACGCTTTTGTTAAATAAATCCTTGTTGAATCTTCTTCTTAGTCAGTCTAAGAACATGATTCGATATTCGATAAGGATTTATTTAACAGAACCGTATAAAGTGTACTTTTTTTTACATAGGAATTTTTGCTGGTGTTCGGACACTTTTATTACCGACTGCATATATATATATCTTTTTGTTGAAAATCTGCAGTTTCTAAATCTAAATAATAACATAACTCCATATATGCAAAGGCATAAAAGGACGTATTAACATTTTAAAACATTTAAATACCTTTAAATATCCTTTAATTTGAGCAGCGTAGATGATATATTTCGACTCGCAAATTCGCGGTCATCTTCAGATGTTTGTTTTGCCGCTCTGTTGACCATCGTCTTCATTCGTTTCCACATCATCTTCTTCAGTTCTTACGTCATTCTGTCGTCGATATTTATCTATCACGTGTTGCCAATCCTTTGGTATAATGCTATGCTCTCTTTCGTTAATGGCAGTGTTAGAGGCTAATATTTCTAGGGCTTCTCTTTTTAATGCGTAGTTATGCGAATTATAAGGTGCTATTTTGGTGGTTTTTAAAGTATTAGGTATTATTGGGTTATTTATGTGTGTGCGTGATAAAGCGGTGGAGCATCTATTATATTTAAGGTCGTTAATATGTTCAGTTTCCCGGTCTTTAATTTTTCTCTTAGTCATTCCGATATATGAAGCAGTTTTATTATTATTTTCAAAATCAAATTCAATTCTATAGATCCCTGGGGTTTCTTTTGGGTCAATTGTGTATTTTTCGTTTCGAATTCGCTGTATAATGTTTCTATTGGGTTTGATGGGAATATGCACGTTATGCTTTGAGCCTTCGTTTTTGATTTTGTTCGCTATGCCATTACAGAAAGGCATGGAGGTGGTAAATTTAGGTTTAATCCTTTGGGCATCATTAATTTTATTGAAAGATTTTAAGCGTTTTTTAAAGAGTTTATGTACTAGAGAATTACTATATCCTGCACGTTGAGCAATGTTTTTTATAAATTTAATTTCGATGTTAAGGAGATTTTTATTTGAGCATGTTAGTATGGCGCGATCTATGTAAGAGCGTATGGCTGCAGTTTTGTATTGGAAAGGGGTCCTACATTTATTATGGATAATTTCATTATTGTTTGTTGGTTTTCTATATACAGTAGTATTAAAGGTATTATCGCGGTTTTTAATAATTTTAACGTCTAGAAAATTTATACTATTATTGGTTTCTGTATCGAGCGTAAATTTAATATTTTGATCAAGGTTATTTAAGTCGTTTAGGAGGTTGTGGGGGTCAATGTTAGTAGGGATGACTGCGAAAACGTCATCTACATATCGCAGCCAGATTTTACAATTATTTATTAATTCGTGGGCGGAATTTTCAAGATGTCGGAGTTTAATTTCAGGAATAATACCTGAGATAGGGGAGCCCATTGGCACGCCCTTCGTTTGTCTGTAAATATTATACCATTGAAAGTGAAATACGAGTTGTTTAGTAAGAGGTTATTGGCTATAATTAGTGTTTCGCTTATTTTATTATTACCATAGTTGTTAATTATTTGGTTTTGTATTAAATCAGTGACTTCATTTAGGTTTATTGATGGGTATAAATCTTTGACATCAAAGCTAACGAGTGTATCTTCATAGTTGATATTTATATTTTGGATGGATTTTATAAAAGCTTCGGTTGAATTTAGACTGTGATTTGAGGTGGGAAGTAGGGTTTCGTAGACGTTTTTCATATAAACCTCAAGATTGTATGTGGGGCCTTCTGATTTATTTACTATAGGTCTAAGGGAGGGAGGGGTTTTATGATCTTTATATTTTCCAAACATGCGGGGGATAATAGGAGCGTAATTATTAAGTTTAGAGGGGTTGTCATTGGTCCAGGATCCGGATTTGATTAGTGATTTTGTTTTGTCCGTTAGTTTTTTGAGTGGGTTTTTATCAATTTTGTTTACTTCTAGTTTATTAATAGTATCGGTCATCATTTTATTGTAATCGTTTCTATCAAGTAGTTATTTTTCCGGTTTTATCAGTCATTAGGATTGTAATATCGCGATTCTTTTTTAAATCATTTAGGCATTTAATATCTGCTTTATCGCTATAAATATTAATTTTAGGTTTTTCAATTAATTTAACTGCGGTATTTCTGACGTAAGAACGTTTAGGTGGGGGGATAAGATCTAAAGCAGTTTCGATGTGCGCGATAGTGTCTAGAGGGTTGTAAGTATCATTATTCCTAATTTAGGTTTCTTTCATATTTGAATTGGTTCTTGAACTCTTAAATTATTCCATGATTCATGGCCATTAACTGTACCTTTAATGGTTTGCTGTTGCTTAATTGTTACATGTGCTGTGTGAGATCATGTTTTCTATCAAAGTTACTTTTCATTTTCTGCAAAATTTATCTTTCTTATTTAATTGGTTGTTTAATTATTCCAATATCTTCAATTTATCTGTAGGATTTTCTTATTTTGTGTGAGTTAACTCTGGTGTCAGTTTAATTATTCCAACATCTTCCGTTTATGTGTATAATTTCCTCCTTTTGTTGGTGAGTTAACTTTGATTTCAGTTTCTTTCTTGTTTTGTGTGGTTGAATGTTTTGGGCCAGGAGCAAAGATATATTTAGCTTTTACTATCTTTGCGACACAAAACATTCACTTTGCATGTTTGTATTCTACCAGGCCCCTGATGACGTGGGAAGGCAAACATGCCATTATCTAAGTCCTATTGGAATTTTCGGTTTGATTTTGGTAGTCTTTGATGCTGTTCATTTTAATCGTTTGAATTGCTGGTAATATTTATTAATCTTTACATTATTACTGTAAACTCTGTTTATCAATATATATATATTAGTTTCATCGCTAAGTTTTATCATCACTTTTTTATAAACAATATAAGACTAAGATCATATGACTCGATAAATATTTACTTAACAAAACAGTATTAGACGCCCATCTTTTAAGTAGAATTATTGCTAGTGCTTCAATAATTTTTCTGCCGACTGTAATTAAACTTGGCCTATTCAGCGCTTTCTGTTGCTGTAACTAAAATTCGGATAGAGTCGAAAATGTATATATACACAATTTAAAGGTTACGTTCAAAGATTCTACAAAAAAAAAAAAAAAAAAAAAAAAAAAAATTAAATTTTAATTTAAAAATTTACGTTAGGGGGCGCATTACGGTCAAAATGCTTGAAATGATACACAATAAATAACTGTGGTCTGTTGTAACATTGTCAAACTTTACGACATTTAAAACTGTTATTTTTACATTTTGCAAAGGTTATTACGGTAAAATTTTACAGATGACAGAGTTTTTAACAGTTCATTTTCCACTCCCTGGCCTGCTCGTTCACCCGATCTTAATTCATGAGATTTTTTATTATGGGATCATTTAAAAAGTTTGATTTATCGTGGAAATGTAACTTTGGCTGACTTGAAGAACCGCATAACTTAGCATGTGCGGCAGATCACTGGCTTGAATGTTTTGGGCCAGGAACAAAGATATATATATATATATTTAGCTTTTACTACCTTTGTGAGAGAAAACACTCACTTTGCATGTTTGTACCAGGCCCCTGATGACGTTGGAATGCAAACATGCCATTATCTTAATTGATCATTTTACTTCATTATCTTAGTTGATCAGCTTTTGAACATACTGTTCATCGGCTACAGATTTTACAAGTTAATGATGAGGCCCACATTGAAAAATATGCTTTACACTGCTAAACAATCTCTAAAAAATAAAAATAATAAAAAGTCTGTAATAATAAGTAAAGGTGTTTGTATTGAAATTTGTGGCTTGTTTGTATTTTGATGTACGGCCCTCCTAGCGTATTTATTTTATTATTTTATTTATTTTTCAGAATCTTTGATCACATCCTTAGAATTTTCTATATACAAATTTACGACTCAGTCCACATTTTACTTAAAGCTATGGAGAGCACTGAATAGGTCAAGTTTAATTATGGTCACCCTGTATATAATCCATTTTGTTAAAATAATAATAATAATAATAATTTGCTGGTGACACTAGCACAATTTTTCTTTCAACTTACATTACTATAGATATATTATTACGATTTAAGTGCAATATATGACGTGCATACTTAATATATACATTTAATATAATATTTAGACATTTCACTTAAAAAAAAAAGAAAGAAGAAAAGAAATAGTTCTAAAAACTCTTTTATTTCACGTACATTAGTGTGTGAAGGGGGGTTACTGTCATATTTAATCCCATTATAAAAAAAAATAATAATAATAAATAAAAAATAAAATTGCTATTAAATTTTAAAAGGACTTCAAATTATCCAGAGAATTGCCTCCCCACCGCTCTTTAAAACGTATTCAACAAGTTTTGAAAAAATCTGTGTATCTATAACTTATATACGCATCAAACAGTGTAATTACAGTGGGAAAAATGGCACAAAATACAAAATACTTTTGTGTGACTTTTGTTTTCTTTTATCTCTAAATGAATGATAAATATAGGGTGACCCACACAATTCTATGTTTCACATAACAAATTTTTATAAAAAGTCGTGTTAAATTGTCTAATGTTTTCAAAAGTGCTTTCTAGATACTAATTAATTTAGACAGTTTTAAAGCAGAATTCCGCCTTTACGAGTTTAAAGTTGGTTTATAGATTAATGACGTCCTTAATTCTGATAATTTAGGATATTTATTCCCTATCATTATAATCTATGGTAACAAGAATGCATTTTTTTTTAAATTCAGATTCTCCAAAGATTTTAAAGTAAATGTTGTGAAAATTATTATTCAATGGGTAAATTTTTTATGTTACAAATTCCTATTAAAAGTGCTGTAATGAATTTCAACACTTATTTCAAACTTGTCTATAATATAGTTTATTATTATATTCTGTAAACTAAACGCAAACTTTTCGATTTATAAATTAGCATGATATATGAATCATTTACATATATTAAAATGATATCAATTAAGCTTTTGCTGAGTAGCAAGGATTTTAATTAAAAATACTTAATTATTAAATTCAGAACATTACATTCATTTTTATCAAGTAAAATTAACGTATTTTCCATTTTGAGAAAACTTAAAGCAAAACTAAATTTATAAACACTTGTTTATTAATTAAAAATATTACACCTTAATTGAATACAATTGAATGATTAATTTACTAGAATTCACCTCGAGAAACTCCTTTAAAAAAATCGTCGCTAAAGTTCATTAGCCATTTTCATCACAACTGTTGAGCATCCATAATGATAGCTTAATTAATTAACACTCTCATCACTAACAAACCTCAAATTAAAAATATGTTCTTCTCCAATTCATTTGTAATTATCAGACAACGAACCACTGCTGCCAACTTGCAATTACAATTTTGCTAACCATCTGAAAGAAAATTAAATTTTGGAGCAAGTAATTTGCTTTTCTTTCTAAAAATGGGAAGAAAGAATCCGCTCATTTCACCAAGATATTTGATACAAATTAAAAGATTTAACGAGCGAAAAATTTAAAAATAATGGAAAAAAAAAAAAATCTTAATCTTCGGTTTCAAAAACTCGGTTCGTTCTTTTAAAAGCATCGTCATTACGCTCATTCAGACGAGGAAAAGCTTCTATCCCCTCATCTTCTACTTGCTGGCATTATTAATAGAGAAAAAGCGAAGCAATGAATTATATTTTTGTTCTTCATTCATACATAGTGATTATTCGAATCAATCTCTCTTTCTCTCCGTATTTCATCATTAAATTTTCTTCTCCATTTATATATTGATTGGGATTCCAATTTGAAAACAAGTTGAGTTGTTTTTATTCTCCTTTTTTATTATTATTTTCATAAGTAATCGCAATGCATTCTACATGCACGTTTCTACAAACGAATCATTATCAGAATTAAAAGAATCAAATGAATTTTTTTCCGCTGCGTCCTCAAAAGTATATGGATTTGTGCCTAAATGATTCAGGGTTGCACTTAGTTAAATGCGAAATGAAAAGAACTGACTTTTCGGAATATTATGTCTTGGAAATTTATACAAATGCCTCAGGTAAATTAGAAATTTAGTTGCCATTACCTTCATTATTAAAGAAGCGACACAGAGCTTCCTTTCAGAATGTTTCAGCCATGATTTTAATAATGTACAATAATTACATTTTATTTCAGATTTTACATATTTTAACGAAAACTGAAGCAAAATAGTAGAATTTTCCGATCTTTGGAATTAATTAATGACTATATTCAGAATAAGTAAATTTTAAGCATGATAAATAAAATTAAAAAGAATTTTATTATAACTTCGCAATATATACTATATAGAACCTGCAAAAAATATTTAAATAATGAATTTTTAAATCCAATTAATTAGTTAAATAAAAAAGTACACTATTGTGCGAATTAATGTGAACACAAATGATTAATTAGAAAAAATAATATTCTTTATTGAGGAGACAAACAGAGAAACAATTATAATTAATGTTTTTTGTTTAGTTACAAGATATGTGCTCCCTTAACTTTTGTAACTTTCTTATATACGGTTTGGCATAGAATCAACAAGTTCTTTACAATTTTCTGATATTTACGGGTCTCTAAACCATATCTGCATTATTGCATCAATCAGCTTTGTTTTTGATGTGCAATCAATTTTTCTAAGTCTTGCTTTAACTATAGACCACAGATTTTCCATGGGATTGAGATCCGGAGAGTTACCTGGCCACTCAAACCATTTATTTATTTATTTATTTATTTTTTATATTTCATCATGACCTTGGACACATGACATGAGCTGAATCTTGTTGGAAAACTGCTTGACCGTTGGCATTAACTTTTCTTAGCTCGGATTCCAATCTATGTTCTAGCAAGTCTTTGCATTTTTGAGAGTTCATCACGTCTTCGATCGGCTTAAGGGATCCAGTACCTTTATAAGAAAAACAGCCCCAGAACATCTTCTTTAATGGGTATTTGACTGTTGTGTTCTAAGTTTTTCGTTGTCGCTTTTTTTTAACGAAACGAGATCGCTGTCCTTGTACCAAGATAAAATGGCTATCATCTGAGAACAGCACCTTTCTCCAGTCTTTAACAGTCCAGCCTACATATTTTTTCGCCCAGTTATATCTTTTTTTTTTTTTTTTTTTTTTCTTTTTTTGTCATAGCAGCCGTCAATAACTGCTTTTTTTTAGGTCTAGTTGTTTTTCTTCCACCTTTAATAAGGCGTTTTCGTACGATGGAGTCATGAACAACAACTCCAGCATGCGCTAAGTCTTGCTGAAGTTCTTGGCTGGTTTTTCTAGGGTTCAATTTACTTTGCCTTATGAGAAAAGCTTTATCTCACAACACATTCCTTGGCTATATCTCTGAGTCAATAACGTGTGTTCACTTAAAATAACAATCTTAGTGCGTTTTTTCGGAGAAATATTCATCTACAAAAATAAGAAACAAAAAAGCTTTAGTTAAGTTTACTTCTGCAAAAAACTGTAGTTCTAAAAAATAACAAAATTTAACGCGTCTGTAGCTTTGTTGTGTCTCGTAACTCACTGATTCACAGAACACGAACACAAAATGGCCACTATTTTGGCAAAAACGTGTTACCAACTGCAAAAAACAAGTGCAATTGTGCTAATTATCACTTGTTCACATTAATTCGCATAGTACTGCAAGTTCCTTTTTTAAGCACTTGCTTTCAGTTAATCGTATAGTTTTGAAATTATTGTAATAGACTACAAAATGTTAATTTGAATCTAAATTACGATTCTTACGTGATAAGAGAAAAAATAGGTGCATTAATATCTATAATCATTTTTAACATTTTTTCTTTTTTTTTTTATTTTTTATTTACCGGGTGATCCAAAAGTCACAGAAAAAATAAAAAATGTACATCATTCAAAAAGTATTAAACGTAGCATTATGCGATTTTCATTGAAATGCACATAAAGACATGGTATTTCTTTATATAATAAAAAATGTATTACCAAATTAGTTGCAATTTTCTTCATCAGGTGGCGCTTTAATTGTAAAATTGCTTTTTTACAGTAGCACAATACATCCAACAACGTAACTAGAACTATAAATGATCAGTGTAACAGCCATCATTCATTAGAATGACCGTCAGTTGTTGCGCATCTGAAATTCTTCTGAAACAGGCTTCAGTATTCGAAATATGGAGTTATATTTTCAGGCGAATCTGTTTAAAATGTGAGAGGATACTGTAAATAAAACGTGATTTGTTGAAGAAAAAAATAATTCTAACTTATCTTTTACGTATATCCCACGTTTTTCTGTACATTTCAGTGAAAACCATATAGAAATGCACTCAATACTTTTTGAATATATATATATTTCTATGACTTTTGGTATTACCCGGTACTTCTAAAATTTAACTTGAAAATATTGTGCTAATGTTCTTTTCTTTACTGACTTATATTTTTCTGTTGCTCTTATTCTTCAATATAAGGTAAATTGGAGGAAGACGCCATATAATAAGGATGCTTTGCTTAGTACAGCCAAAAATTTAAATGATATTGGTAATGAAAAAAATACACCCTGCTCTTCAATGTTTAATTATGTATGATTATTAATTCCTTTCCCAATCTCTCTCTCTCTCTCTCTCTTTCTCTCTCTCTCTCTCCAGAATTGAAAAATTTAATGTTAAAAAAACTTCTGTAATTGTACAACTAGATGTTATAACAATTCCAAATATAATTTTTCAATATTCTACTGCTAATAGATTTGAAATTATGTGAAATACAAAATCCGTTTCGTAAATCGGTTTTGCAATATCTCCTTTACTTAGTTCAAAAGAAATTAAAAAGAAAGAAAAAAACACAAATATTGTGCTTGTGTAATGTTTAATTTGGGAATCTAAATATATAAAATGAATTGTAGTATGTGTATTACTTATATTACTTATAGACTCAAAAACTACTTGTTCGATATACGTACGGTTTTCAGCAAAATGATCTGAGTATTCCGGAGAAAGTTTAAAGTTATTTAAAATTTGGATCTGATAAATAGAACAGAAATTAGAAGCGTTTTTAAATATTAGTTCATGGGGCCCTCAATATTTGGTTGGTTGGTTGGGTGGGTTTTACGTCGCACTAATGCTGTGCAATGCCCTCTATATTTGAATGTCATATTTACTATTGACATTAATACTCATTCTCCCAAAATCATAAATATTGGAACATAAATATTACTTTTTATACCAAAAGGTGGAAAATGATCCAAGGAATTCAAATTGACCATTTAAATTAAGTTATTCCAATTATTTAAGAAGATATTAAATCAAATTGCATAATTGCTTTAAAATTCCTAAATATTTATTATAAAGCATAGACATAGATTGATCATTGGGGGGGGGAGGGATTATTCCTTTTTTCTCGGAGAAAAGTCCACAATATGGCCGTCTATCTCCGAATGAATACACACAGATAATTTATAAAATAAAATTTATGAATAATTTATGTACTAAAGGTGAATGAAAAACTGCAGATGCAATTTCAAATTCAATTTTCTTTTTCTTTCTTTCTTTTCTTTCTTTCTTTTTTCTTTCTTTCTTTTTTTTTCTTTTTTCTTTTTACTATATTTATTAATTTAGTTAATATTTAAAGTTAAATTCTTTTTATATACTAAAACTAACGTTCTTTATATACGCCACTGCTAATTGTATTTAAGAGAATTTTGAAAATTCTATATAAAATCTTAAAAAATATCAAAATTTAAAAAACGTATTCCATTAGAAACCAAAACAGTTTTCATTTCATAATAATAACAAAGCAACTGATTATAAAAATTATATTTTTCATAATTTAGTCAAATATAATTTACTTTCACGATAACTTATCCCATTTCTTTTCATAAATTTATTAGAAGAATTAAAAGACGCAATATTTCGACATTTTGAAAATTCATCAGCATTCCATTCGATTACAATTGGCGAGTTTCAATGGTTTCAATACCACTATATGTCTAATGCCAAAAAAAAAATTTTCGGCATCAAAAATTTTTGCATGATAACAATGGGATGATAGATTTTTTAAATTACTGTATCTATGTTATAAAGCTGTTGCCAATTTAAAAAAAAAAAAAAAAAAAAAAAAAAAACTACACGATTTTTTGCTTACTTATTTCTTGACATAAGAAGAAATATATTTATACAATCAATAAAATGAGATGAAATCGAAATAAAACTTTACGAAAAATCAAAATTACACGGACTAAAAAAATTCTGTTACATACAAAGCGCAATATTTGCATGACATATAATCGTTATAAAATAAACAACAAGGAAAAATCATGCGGTTTCCATAGATTGAAACCACTTTCGTTTAAACATCTATGTATTTATCTTTATAATAATACCTTTAAAAACTTTTTTTTAATTAGGAAGTATAAAATCCCTCTAAAATTAATTTAGTATTTTTTTTTAATGAAATATAATATAATCCGCGTTTGTAATGATCGATAGATGGCGCTTTTTCAGCTCTTGTTGTTAGTAAATATTACAGCCACGTGTATCTATTTTTGTTCTTTTTGTTATTCTACTTAATATTCGTACTATAATTTCTCCGCCATTACATCATGGAAAATTGATTGCTTTTGGAAAAACATATTTCAGTTTATTCAAAGTTCGATCGGAAGTAGATATTTAACTGAAGCTGAACAAATATTAGTTTCAAATCATCTGATTAATTCTTTACTTCCATTAGCCGAAGCAACTGAAATTTTAAATTTGTGATTTGGAAATAAATGGAAGCTTAATTCTGGATTTCTTGGTCCTTTGGAGTTACACTGGAGCACACAACAGTATGTGTTATCTTTTTTACCGGATTTATTCATTTTTATTCAATAAATATATGTGAAACTAAACATCGGCTAGCAATGGCGGCTTGATGGAATTCGAATTAAAGCATGTTTATTGTAATTTCCCCTTAGCCCACCAGAGGGCGAGCATTTCATTACAATCGCGGATCGGTTGCTTTTCTGTAGCCCTCGTGTAGGGATTCTGTTTGTAATAATTTTCTAAAAACACCAAGTCTACAAAATTAGATTTTGTATCTGCTATTCGATAAAGAGTCACTTGAAAGCACCTTTATACCTTCATTTCTAAAGGGAAAGCACAAAGGTTAGTTTTATGTATTACTGTGCAACATCTAAACTTTGCATACGCACCATACGTTGTATTAAAAAAATCTGCATTATACTGAATTACATTATACGATTTCTCCTTATATCTCATAATGAATCAAAATGACTTTTGAAGCCTTGTTAAACAAATCAATTACGCTAATCATCAATTACTTTACAGGGAAAATGGTTTTGTGTACTTAAAAATCTATATTAATTTCGTTATATTGTATGTAGTATGAAAACATTAGATTATGCTTTAAAAGTATAATTCTTACAGAACGTAATGTATCGGATATGCTCAAGTATATTGGGAAACTGTAGACTTCATTGCCCTACTAAGAGCAAAAAAACCATGAATCAAGCAAAAGTGTTCGCCAAAAATTATTTCATTTAGAGAACATTTAAAAAGGAAGACATGATATGTATATAAACAAAAAGGCAAAAAAAAAAAAAAAAAAAAAAACGTTTTTTAAGAAAGGTTAGCCCGTTTTTCTTTCCACTTCATGTCAGTTATTACAGTAAAACGTCGGTAATACCGAAAATTAAGATTATTAAAAGAAGTGCAGGTTTCATTTGGCTTGATTTGTGGCTTTACGGTATTTTTTAGCATTTACATAGAATTGCAGAATGCTCCCTATCAGAGAGCGTCAACGTTAGCTAAATTCAATGTTTAAACTATGGGTAAATATGCCCCATCACTATTATTCATTACATAACACAGTAAAACCCCGTTTATACTTCTTTCAAGGGACTGACATAAAAGGACCTATAAATGAAAATCCATATATTCAAATATATATATATATATATATATATATATATATATATATATATTACTACAGATTTAAAGGCACTAAAGCAAAATTTTATGCGAAAATACTAATCAATAAAGTTCTTTGAGGTAGTATAGTATATTACTTTACAGTAGATTTTATTTTTGAAGATAATAAAATAACCGGCCATATCAAAAAATTACTTAAGCTGCGTTTTTCTCAAACATACTTTTTTTTGCTGCAATCGCTTCCTTAAAGATAAATGCGTATTCTGGGTAATAAACATGTAAATCAATGCATTCCTTCCTCTTCAAATAATACCGCGTAATAGACCTTCATTGCTTAAATAACATGATATTTATATAATATGATATTTACAAAAAAAAAAAAATTAATAAAATCCAAATTATAACCATTTACAATTAAGGTGAGAACATAAAAGAACCCCATAAGTTACAGAATAAAAATGAAAAATTTTGTTTTACTGTAGCTTGAACGACGGATTAAAAATAAAATAAATTTTGATTTTTCGGCAGCGTTGTATGGAAAAACAGTACAACTTTCAGTACATTTTAACCCATATATGGCCTTGTAAAACTAGATGCAATCGAATAAATAAATAAATAAATAATGCCTTCATTTAAGCACGAGCTATACTTATCTATTAACAGATTTATTATTATTATTATTATTATTATTTCAGATAAAGCTATCAAGAGTTAGTCTGTTACCCGCCAGAATTTAGATTCCACCGGCTGAATTTTTCCAAATTTTTTAATGAAAACTTTGTCAAATATTGTTTAACTCAGTTTAACTGTTGCTCTTTTACATCTTAAAATTCTGATTATTAAAAAAAAAAAAAAAAAAAAAAAAAAGAATAAAAGAATAAAAGAGGAAGAGAGAGAGTTAAGATATGCTTTTTATTTATTTTTTTTTTTTTAAGGAGGGGGGGGGTCGAAAACCATGTAACCCCTTAAATAAGTTCAATTTGCTAAAAAATTATTACTATTTTATTATTTATTACTTGTGCCTCTTCGCCCATCTAACGTCGATATTCTCAAACGAATCTGTTTTCAAATTTATTGTATCCACCAAGTCAAAAACAATGGACATAAGCCATGATAAATAAGTTATCTAAGCCTAATCTACGTGACAGTTAGGTGGAAGCGCCGGGTACTGATAAGTAAAACCCATAAGGGAAGAACTATACAAAAGTAAGCGACTCCAATGACTTCCTCCAGATTTTGAAAGCCTTCCCAATCCAGAAAGAAGTTCAAGAAAGATGCCTGACGAGGCCGAGAAAAAGCCCAACATTGCCGCAGTACCAATCTTAACATACCAGTTATCTAGAAATCCATGCATCTTTTCCGGAGACGACCAACAAAATGCTAGTAAATGACTAAAGAACTTTTAACGTATTGCTACCTACAACCGCTAGGATGAGCAAATGTGCCTAGCAAACGTGATTTTCTACCTTGCTGGAACAGCTAGGCAGTGGTTTGATAATAACAAGGACACTTTCACTGTTTGGACTGTATTCCAGGAGGCACTAAAGAACACATTCTGCCGGACAAATGACGTATAATGACAAGCTGAAAGGCAACTGCTTACTCGTGTACAGCAAGTTGGAGAGACATCTGAGTACTACATCCAAGACGTACTCTCTCTGTGCCGGAAACTAAACCCTTCCATGAAAGAAGAAAAAGTGGCTCATCTCATGAAGAGGAGGACCTGTACCAAAGCCTGTTGACGCAAGATTATCAGAAAGTAGAAGTTCTTACAAAATGTTGCCGTCAGATTGACAGCCTTTGACGAATGAGGGTCAATCAGCCAAGGCTACCTAATGTTTCTACTATGTCGGCTGAAATGGATATCGATGACAAGAGGTCATTGATACGCAGTATTGTGAGAGAAGAGCTTCAAAGTTTTGACTGATAGAAGAATCGGTCTGTTTGGTTTGGTCCTTTTGGTTTGTGCAACGTCCCAGCTATTTTCAAACGAATGAGGGACACAGTATTGAGAGGCCTTAAATGGAACATCTGTCTATGCTGTCTACATGACATCATAGTATATGCCCCGAATTTCCAAGAACACCAAACACGTGTAAGAAAAGTTTTAAAATGCATTCAAGAGGCAGGACTGACGCTTAATTCTAATAAATGTGCTTTCCGAAAGAAGAAACTAACGATATTGGGACATTTAGTTGATCAGTAGGGTATCTACCCCGATCCAAAAAAAATCGACTGTAAACAAATTCCATGTGCCAGAAAACACTGTAGATGTTTGAAATTTTCTTGCTCTTTGTTCGTATTACCGACGTTTTATTAAAAACTTCGGCAATATTGCAAAGCCTCTACATGGCCTATTGAAGAAAAATGCAAAGTACGTGTGGAACACTTTACAGGAGTAAGCTTTCAGTACTCTGAAGAATTTACTGACCAGTGGTCCTGTCTTGGGGCATTTTCTTCCAGACGCAGAAACGAAGATGCATTCAAACGCCAGTGGCTATGGAATCGGTGCTGTACTAGCGCAAGTTTAAGATGGTAAGGAAAGACCAATAGCCTATGCATCCAGGTCTCCGACTGCATCTAAAATGAATTATTCTACAACTGAAAAAGAATGTCTAGCTGTCATACGGGCGATCAGTAAATTTAGACCCTATCTTTCCGAAAAGCCTTTCACCGTAGTGACGGATCACCACTCGTTATGCTGGTAGGCGAATGGGAAAGACCCTTCCGGGAGATTTGCTCGTTGGGCCTTGCGGTTGCAGGAGTACGATATTAACATTGTCTAAAAGGGCGGACGCAAGCATTCTGATGCCGATTTACTTTCGGGGAAACCCCTTCAAGAAGCAGTGGTCGAGCCTGAAAACAGCGTTGAAATTTCATCCCTTGCAAACACCACGGATTACAGAAAAGGGCAGCAAAAAGATAAGCAGTTGAAATCCATTATTAAAGTTCTCAAAAGGGGTGAAGAATATCAAAATTATCACTTAAAAGACGGTATACTCTATAAAATAAACTACGATCCTATAGGACAGCAATGGCTTTTACTGGTACCGAAACAACTCCAACGTGATATTATAAGAAGCCTTCATGATGCTCCAACTACCGGTCATCTTGGATTTGCCTAAACATACGACCGGATACGGAAAAAGCATTGTTGGCCAGGACTCTATGGGTGCGTACGCCGATATGTGACTCATTGCCGCGAATGCCAAAGAAGAAAAACTTCTCCTCAGTTGCAACCAGAACAACTACAACCTATAAAGCCTCCTGACGCACCATTTGCTAAAATCGGAATAGACTTACTTGGATGTTTTCCAGTTACCCGAAGCCGCAACAGTTGGATAGTTGTTTGCACAGATTATCTCCCGAGATTCACAATTACAAAGGCTTTACCAACTGCTGAAGCTACTGAAATTGCCAAATTCATGGTTGAAGAAGTTATAGTGAAACATGGTGCTCCGACAGAAATTATATGTGATAGAGGGCGTTCCTTTCTATCTCATGTTATAAAAGAAATCAACGAAATGTGCCAAATATCTCATCTATTAACAACCGCCTATTATCCCCAAACAAATGGATTGACGGAGAGATTTAGTAAAACATTGGCAGATATATTATCTATGTATATTGACGTTGATCAGAAAAACTGGGATACTATTTTGCTTTTTGTGACATTCGCCTACAACTCAGCGAAACAAGACACCACGGGATTCAGACCTTTCTTTCTCGTTCATAGCAGAAAAATACAGACACCTATTGATGTGATCTTTCCACACGGAATAGAGGGCTATGATGACTACGTACAACATCTGATCACTAGGGCCGAAGAAGCAAGACAATTAGCAAAACTCAACATACTTGAAGACCAAGAAACGGACAAGCGACAATACGACGAAAGTCATAGATCAGTCAGCTACAACATTGGAGATTTTGTTTGGGTCTTCACACCTGTACGAAAAGTCGGATTATCTGAAAAGCTTTTAAGACGATACTTCGGACCGTATCGAGTAACAAGACGACTATCTGAGGTGACATACGAAGTAGAATCCATGCAAGGAGACAGAAGACGAAATCCTAAAGACGTAGTCCACGTGCTGAGGTTGAAACTCTACTATGATCCAGTTAATTGACGAAAAAGAGCATGAAAGTTACAGACAACCGGTTACAAGAAGCCAGACAAGATTACAACAGGACACTGCTTTCCCCTAAGGGAGAGGAAATGTAACGAAAGTCTCTTCATATGTGAACTCCGTGGCCGTGTGACAGAGCGCCGGGCTACGAACCCAAAGGTAGTGAGTTCGATCCCACTCAAGGGCAAGTGGTTGAAAATGGTTTTTATCTAATTCTAAATTGTTTATTGCTTATTTAATCATTATGTTATTATGTTAATTATTCAGTTAATTTCTATACTTTTCGAATTCTAGAAGATTCATCCACTGTATATAGCTGATGTAAAATTCACTTGAGTTGAAAATAAAGTCTCGAGTTGAGCTTTAAGTACTCTGTGTTATTTCGCATTAGTGTTTCTGCACAAACAGTTATCCAATGACGATATTAAGTGAATATAAATAAATAAATGTATATATCACACCAATTAACCTCCATAATAAATGTTTACACCAATAATAATAATTTAAAAAAAGAATCTTTATTTAAAAAAATAAATGTTTTCTTTATAAACACACGAATTGAGAGAATACACATTCACACACACACATATATACACACATTCATATTCCGTTATTTTTTCATGTACGGAGTCTTTTAGTACGATTTGTCAGACAAGTTCTTTCATAGTATCATTTTCTATAAATTTATTATTTAATGTATAAAGTTATATTTTAAATATATTTTAAGATTAACTATTAAATTATTTTTTTTTCTCGTTAGATATAGTTTTCATTTCATTTACATTGCAAATATGATAGCTTAAATCTGTAAGTTAATATATTATATAAAATATTACAAGAAAAGAAACACGTAGTTACTTAAAACTAAAAATAAAAATAGTAAGAGAGGAACCGTAGTTGTCAATTTAGCACCTTTTGGCTACCGAAAAATTTAATAGAAATATTTATTTTATTTAATCAGTGAACTCGGTTTACACTGATCGGTTTTCACTGATAAAGTGAAATTAAAATTTTTATTAAAATTTTCCTGTAGCCAAAAGGTGCTAAGTTGGCAACAAGAGGAATATATAGAATTGTTTTCATTTTCTCTGTTACTGCTTTTCATTATAGTTGCAAATTTAAAAAAAAATTCTAAATTTATTATTTGCTTTATAGAAAATATTTTTAGAGAGAACCAACTCTATCTTTTGTTCTATCTCCAAGCTAATATTATCGATTTTAAAAGACTAATAGTTGCAAATACACACAGTAAGAAAAGCAATTTATTCATTTAAAGGAGATAATAATAATAATAAACTATCTAGTAATTTTATTTACTTTTCTCAGAGATGGGCCAAATGTGGACAATTAAAATCGGGAAAAAAATTTAGTTCTGTCAAAAAATGATAAATAATCCATTTAAAGATAGAATGTTTTCTATCTTTAAATTTATTATTTATCATTAAAACTTAAACTACAAGAGTTCATTGAAATTTATATATATAAATATATATGTAAACGTTAAATTGTAAGCAATATATACTTGCGCATGACAGCGACAATCTCTGTAATACTTTCTTCTTTGCGATGATTTGCTTGATGTAGAAAAACCTGTTTTTAAAGGAGATAAAAATTTTCATTTTATTCCTGTTACCAGAAAATTGCTGTATTAAGAATTGAATATACGATAAATATTATTTATAGTTTTTAAAATAAGTACATAACTATTCTGCATCCAAGGAATATTTAAATACTAACCCCGATACACATATGCGTCGTATCATGTGTATCACTTCTGAAATGTTTGTTTTTTCGCGGTCATCAGCTTACTGCAGAGAAACATGTTTTAAAGGCAAGATAAATTTTCCATTAGTATTTTCTTTTTCTTTTCTTTTCTTTTTAAATAAGCTAGAAACACTTTTAAAAGATGGTTTTATAAACACGCATATATACATATATACGTATATATATGCAGGGTCTGCCAAAAGTTACACCTTGCTCCATGTGTCTTGGCAACCCGTCGGAATTTCTGAAAAATATAAAAAGATGTTAGATGAATTTAAAAAGACTCCATTTAATTTAAAATAAATAAGTAACTGTGACTGAGTAGCAGCACAGGAGGGGCACGGCAAAACTTTAAAATGGTATCTCGATGGAAATATCTTTTTACAATTTTTTTTTTTTTTTTTTTTTTTAGAAAAGCTTTTGTCTTATACTATGCTTTTTCAAGAAGTTATGACTGTAAACACTTTAGAATTTCATATAACTACGCTATCTACTAATAAGTATTTGGACACTTGCGAATTTAGACGTTTTGTTAAATATCTAGAAAAGTTCTTTAGGAATTATCTTGAAACTTTGGTAGTGTAAAGAACATGTTATACCTCATATATTTTAGCAAACGTTGTGTCCTCCTAAAGAGGAAAAGAGGACCTGTAAAAAATTAAATAAAAGTTAAAAAATTTTGGATCACTCTGTAAATCGTAATGCTTTTAATGTGTTTTGGCTGTAGCATGTGATTATGACGATTTTTTTCATTATCTGTCTAAATTTTTATGAAGCTACCACATATATTCATAGAGATACAGCTTTTTTTTTTTTTTTTTTTTTTTTTTTTTAATTGGAAAAGAAATTTCCACGTTTTTAAATATAACACGCAGGGTGTTAGATCCAGTGTGAAGACTTTTTTAGAAAATTTGGCATACTTCATTAGACACAGAATACTGCAATCAGAATGCTAAAACGTTGAATATCTTGCGAGATATGAGCATTTTTACTAAATAATTTTTAACTACGCATACGCTAGCTTTTAAAAAATTCATTTGCATAATTTAATAGCCAAAAGTATTAAGAAACTTATGTGAAAACCCCAAACAAATATCGTATAAATTCAAAAAGTTATGAGAGATAGAATGAACAGAGTTTCAGCTCTCTCAAAATATAATCTAAACTATAAGCGGTTTTACTCACATTTTAATTTTGATTCAGTCAATGCCCAATGGCAATATAGTGTTCGCTGATTGTAAATAAATATTGATAAAAACCCCTATCATCATCTTTTTCTTTTTTGGAAGAACTGAAATTTTGATCATTCTATCGCCCATAAGCTTTTGAATTTACATGATATTTGTTTGGTGTTTTCGTATAAGCTGCTCAATAATTTTAGCTATTAAATTATGCAAATGAAATATTTTAAAAGCTAGCGCAAAAATCATTTAGAAAAAAGGTTCATATTTCGCAAGATATTTAACCTTTTTTAATTCTGATTGCAGTATGTTTGTGTCTAATGTAGTATGACAGTTTCCTGAAAATGGTTTTGCACTGGGTCTAATTAGAGTGACGACAATGAGGAATTTGCCCACATGAGGGATTTGAACAAAATCCTATTTTTCTGGTAGCTTTAGGCCCATAAATTTCAAAATGTTTATTAAAAACGCAAAAAAGTTCTCATTAATTTTAAAAATAACTTTAAAATTAACCAAAAATCACGTGACTTCTAAACGCTGCCCGACGTCACACTTTATGATGCTTCAATGTTTACATTTTGTTAGCCTGGTTAGTAAGCAGCAATTCGTTTTAACTTTCGTAATTATCAACTGTTTATGTAATTTCTGAGCATTTCTTTTTCATCTTATAATCATTTAATATCATTATCACCATTTTCCATTATCATTATTTACAATTGTTTTCTTTTCATGGCGGTTATCCAATGTTTTCGTTTAATTGGATCCTGTGGAACGCTAAAGAATAACTTTTGAGAAGCATTAGCCGTTGTATTAGGGCAAAATGGTACAATACAATATTTACACTACGATTTTTTAATATCCGTCATTATTATAACATACAAAACCTATTTCAATGATTCCAGAAATAAAGAAAAGCACGAAATTGAATGTAAACAACGATTACTTCCGTTTGTTTTCATAAAGAGTGACGTCACGACATATTGTACTGCGTTTTCTCGATAGAGTAAGTAGTGCGATGTTAAAATTGTTATAAATCAGTCATTAGATTTCAAATAAAGAAAATGTATGTATCTATTTTCTTACCTTTTCATTTTCTATTATATAAGAATAAAATCAGAAAACGTGCAAATTGTCTATTCTGTGACAGGACTTCATTGGTCAAGACCGACCATCAGCCGCCCGAGGCAATTTTGGAAGAAGCTCCGTAAGTTTAGCATTGAGGTATTTGAATTTGTTGAAAAAAAAACCATCTTTATCTCCAGATATTAAAATATATATATATATATTTATTTATTTCTTGATAAATATGTTAAGAAAGACTCACTGCAATATCTGAAAACATATTTGACAGAATAATGTTGACTATTAATTTGTTTTATTCAGTTTATTAATTGGCGTGATAGACAGGTTCTTTTTCTAGCCTGTTTCATGTCTTTTAAATTGATAAAAATTTAAAAAATACTTCATGATTATTGTTAAGGGATCTAGACAAAATATCGCCGGACAAAATATCGCGTCAAAAAAATCATATGATCTATTTAAAAATTTGAATTTGTGGTACGTGGGATCTCTGGAGGGGACACAGGGCCTTATAAATATAAATTGATTGAAATAAATAAATAAATATATATACATATATTTATTATAGAGTGGAATTTCATTATTTTATCTATATTTAAGTTATTTTATCATTTGCTTTTCACCATTCAAAATACACTTTAAAAATATTGTACATCACTGTTGACATCAAAGCTGAACACTGTTCACAGATCTAAATTAAAATTTTTTAAATTGATAAGCCGGACTAAATACATTATGATTAATCTTGGTAAAATTAATAAACATAGTTTTAAATTCTTTTAAGCAAAATTTGTAATAATTTTTGTGGTGGGTTTGTCTGCATGTCAGTGTTCTGAATAAGGTATCTGTTTTCATGAAATTTTATACAACATTATTAATAATTACCAAGTCCTTTTTGCGTTGAATTCATCTCTGTAGGCGATATTTTGTCCTCGCGAGATTTTGTCCCGCGAGATTTTGTCCCCAACCCTTGTTATAACCCATTTGGATTCACCATTTTGCTTTTTTTTTTTTTTTTTTTTTTTTTTTTTTTTTTCAATTTTTGTGGTATTTTTAACACAAAAATTAATGATTTTATTACTAAATTAAAGTAGAAAGTTTTGGCCATATTTAACATTGTATTTGGCGATAGATTCTTCACCAATGGTTTGACAGGTTGATATTTAGAGAAAGCTAAAAGCTTCGTAAATGTACATATTTGTGTGTATTACGTAATTACGTACAAGAGTATGTTTTAACGAATACGTAAAGAGTTACTTATTTATTATGGTATCTGACTAAATACAAATTAATGTTTAAACAGGTTTCTATTATCAATAAAATTAAGAATATTTATTTACAATTTGGAAAATAAGAAATAAATATTCAAACCCGTGATTTTGTTTTTCCGAAAATGTTAAGTTTTGGAAATGCACAAAATTGTGAATAATATTATTCAAATACCTCACAGAAGCTGTGTATCTTTAACTGTTTGTTAAAATTTTTATTTTGAAGGGGAAAATATTAAGCTGAAACAAGTACTAGAATAGTGTTGATAAAATAGGAATATAGTTTAATAAAAAGTATGTGGTTTAAAATTTAAGCAAATATTTATTTTAAAAAAAAAAAAAAAAAAAAAAAAAATATTGCTATTACTTGATTTAAAAAAAAAAAAAATAATTAAAATTAAAAAAATAATTAATTAATTTAAATAAAATTAATTTAGTTTACAAAACTTTAAATCTACATAGTTAAATTTTTTAGATAGAATATATATGGTAGTCATTAAAATGTCTTAATTTTTTTAACTTAGGAATTTTCGTTTAATAAATTCTTGATTTAAGATTCTTTTTGATCAATTATTTTTCAGTGATTGTTAAGAGAAAAGCTATTGCATAATGGGTATTTAGGAATGTATTGGAATGTATTTTGTAATACAAGCACACAGCCCCCATATATCTATATAGGGGAGAGTCAGGAAGTATGGGACACCTAAAATTATTCTTAAACATTGTTTTTAATATTTGACACTTCCACCAGGTGAAGTAACTACAGCCCCATATTTGTTGCTATGTATCATTTTAGTTGAAGAATACTGTAAGTTTATGTAACAAAAAAAAACTATTTTATAACACTAAAAGTAAACAATTGCTTAATTTTCAAGGCAAGTTTTCAACGTCACTCACTGATGTCAGCATAATCACTTTTCATATTTTATATACCTGATAATAATATAGCTTTTATGAATTAGTAGCTAAATTAAGCCTAAAAGTAGCATGTGTCTAATAATAAATTATTTTTTGAAAAATAATGAAAAGGGGGGGATGGACAGAGCAGCTCAGGGAGGGATGGGACGTGTAAGAAAAGAAAGAAGAATGAAGATTCTGATACTCCTTAAACAGAAAATATCAAGAGGCAAATGAATGAATAGATGGAAGAAACAAATGTACGAAACAAATTCAAAATCATGAAAAATAATTGGTGTGGCACTCACAAGACTTTTGTTTACCCTTTTAACTTTTAAAGATACTTTATTTACCATATATGTATGAGGAATTCATTTTCATTCCTGAGCAGTTTTCCTGGACATGGTAAAAGATACAAAAGATACACTCACCAATTACAGTTAGGATTTCTTGGTAATATTTGTTCTTGAGATATGCTGAAACACACCCAGACTAGGCACTAAAACTAGCCTCCCTTATTAATATTCAGGGAACTACAAACATATAAATATAACAAAAACTTAATTTTGAATATTTGAACTAAAAAACAGTATTTTCTCAGGTAGAAGTTAAAAAAAAAAAAAAAAGATTAACTGATTGAGCATTTGAAAATTTTTATTTAAGTAAGGGAGGGATGGGACATTTTTATGACTATGTTAATTGGCTTATAAAAGTAATATTTTAATAATTACCATCAAATTTATGTTTTAAAAGATGTTAAAATGTTTCAATTTGTTTCTCTGAAACTTACAGTGTTGTACAAGTAAAATTAAATTTGTAAAAAATAGTTTTGTCAAAACTGTCCCATCCCTCCCGACTCTCCCCTATAGAGAGAGAGAGAGAGAGAGAGGATAGACAAGTTATTTACCAATTTTGAGAAGTTCTTAATACCATGTGACCACTTTTGAAAATATCTTTATCTCTATGTGTGTGTTACAAAAATTTTTAGGGAGCTCTAGATCAAGATTTAACGTACTACTTTTTTCATGAAAGTTTATATTTAGTCGCACCTTTACATAAACTAGCATGTTTCAACTTTTGGTGCATATTAGTCGACAGGTGGCGCTGTAGGTGATCGTGGTAAGAATATACACATTTTCACGAGTGTATGACTTACAGTTATTTGCAGAGATAAAGTAAATATTTACTTTCTTTTCACTTTGAAAAAATATATATATATATATTATATATATATATACAATATATTATATATTATATAATATATTAATAATAATACATTAATAATATATTATACATATTTTTATTTGTATATATGTATATATATATATATATATATATATATATATATATATATATACAAAAATAAAAAAATATATATATAGGGGAACATCTCCGGTTGTGGGCACAGTTTTGATTTTAGCTTATAACTTTTGATAGAATAGATATTATGCAAACATATGAATACCAATGGAAAGCTAGAACCATTAGCTAACTTTTGATGAAGTAACCGTATTGATTCCGTCAACCGAAAAAAAAATTATTACGAATTTTGTGAAGTGATCATTTTTTGCCAAAGAAAATTTTGTACCCGGTTGTGGGCACACTTGAAAAATCCGCTAAAACTGGGAAAATAAGAAAAACCACCATAAATACAGAAAACAACAAAATGTATTCATTTTGTAAGGATTCAGTTTCTGAAATAACCGAAAATGACATTTTTCCAATTTTATTTGTCATCTTCTTCATTCTTCAAATCAGAAGTGCAATGCTTGTAAAAAAAATAATTTTCATGTATATTGGCACATTTCAAATGTTCTAGACGATCATACTCGTTGCACTTGACTAAATTTGCTCTTGTTCGGCATAGTAGCAGGTGCTCCAAACAAATGATGCAGAAATCGACATCATCTCCTGATTGTAAATGTTTCTATTTTTAGCGCACCTTTTTCTAGGTTTCTGTTGACACAGAAGCTGCGAGAAGGTCCATATTCTCAGTCAGTCGATTTTATGGATTTCGTATATACTAAGCAATCCTAAATGGCTTTAACCATCGCCTTAAAATGCATTTCATTTGGATCGATTGACTTTTCTG
The DNA here is from genome assembly GCA_963930645.1 of Salticus scenicus. Lineage (NCBI taxonomy): Eukaryota > Metazoa > Arthropoda > Arachnida > Araneae > Salticidae > Salticus > Salticus scenicus. The sequence continues at coordinate 56,231,176 of OZ005655.1, forward strand.
CGCTTGACATGGCTAAAAAAGCCTAAAAATGCCTAAAAATACATAAAACACTAATAAAATATGTTATGTTGTTTTAAACGACCATATTTCACAATTTTTAAGTCAAAAGCATGCTTTAAATGAAAGAAACATGGGTGCACACAACCGGTTACATGAAGGTGCCCACAACCGGGAATGACAGTCACTTTTATAATGACAGAAAAAACTATTTTCATTCAAAATTTTGACTTAATTCGATGTTGCATTACAAAATATATTGAATATACTGCATGAATATATATTACACTCACATTTTGTAATTAATTCACTTCGATTTATTGCACATTGAAAAATTTCAGAAATTACTTTTGTGTTGCCTTTTGTCCAAAATTTTGTTTCGATGCTTACACATACTAAGCAAATGCGTCTATTCAATTCGGTGTTAGCGCCATAACTGTGTACTGTTACAATACATGTTTGACAGTACTCAAATCCACCATATTTACTTTTTGTTAAAAGATATGGTAGGGTGCCCACAACCGGAGAATGCCTACAACTGGAGATGTTACCCTATATATATTTCTTCCTCCCAAACAATTCTGTCCCAATCAAACTTTTAAAATTTGTTAGAGATTGCTTTCCGAGAAATACACACATAAGAAATAAAGAAATTAGAGCGTGATGATTACTAAAGGTGATTAATAGAATTATACTGACTTGTCATTTTTGTTTAACACTTGAATTTCAAAAGAATTATTTTGTTTATTTATTATTCTGTGTTTATACATAGAGAGAAAGAGAGAGAAAAAAACGGAAAATTTATTTAAAATACCATAAAATAATTATTTAAAAATGAAGCACTTATTGTAGAAGTTTTGCTTTCTTGGTAGAAATACATTCAATCAATTTAAATTTATTGCAACAGAAAAAAACTTATCTAACTGAATTAATAGAACTTTTAATTTTTTTTTTTTTTTTTTTAAGTTAAATCGTGAACGTTAAGAATAGTAACCTTAAAATTCAAAAAACGTTAAACAACTACAGATGGTCAATTTATTCTGTTATTTTTAAACAAAACTGTTAAAAGTCATAAATTTGTACTCGTCAGAGCAACTTCTCTTTATTAACTTTAACAAATGAAGTCTACTGTTATCTATTTGATAAAACAAAAAACAAATGAAAAGGAAATGCTTAGTTTCAATTTAATGAATCATGAATATTTTAGTCCTTTGTAACTTCTAAGAAAACTAAATAGCATGCCGGAAAACTTAACGCTTACTAGAAACGTTTTCTCGACAAGTAGGATAAATCCATATCTAAGAAGAATCAGCCCTACTCGTAGCTCACATAAAGCAACCCAAGATTTCATCCACAGCGTTTGCGCAGTGATAACTGTCGTCACTCTTAGCAATATAGGCACCCTAGGTCTAATACCGTACGTGTTACAATTAAAATAGTGGAAAATTTGTTTGCAATTAAAAAAAACAAAACAAAACTGCTATATCTCCATGAATATATGTCGTAGCCTCATAAAAATTTATGCATATCATGAGATAAATCTTCTAAATCGCATGCTACAGCCAAAACTCATTTAATGCAATGCTTTTTATAGGGCAATCCAAAATATTTTTATTTTTTCCAACTTTTTACTGGTTCCCTTTTCCTCTTCGAGACACAACTTTTACTAAAATATATGAGGTATAACATGTTCTTTACATTACCAAAGTTTCAAGATGATTCCTGAAGAACTTTTCTAGATTTTTGGCAAAACGTCTAAATTTGAAAATGTCCAAATACTTATTGGTAGATAGTGTATAAAGAATGTACTTTATAAATTTAAGATTGATTCCTTTGGTTTATGAAAAATTAGATTGGGGGACATAGGGGGATCTAAGGGGGATTTGAAAATTCAAAAGGAAAAGAGATCATTTTTAGTTCATAAAAAATTCTTCTTAAAACAAACATTTTTAAAAATGATTTTTGTTTTAGGATTTTTTTTTTTTTTTTTTTTTTTTTTTTTAAAGAAGGTGATATCTGATTAAATCTTTTGCAAAAAGCCCCCACTTATTTCTTTTATCTCACAAACACGTCGAAATTTTAAAAACGATAAAAAACATGTTCAATCAGTCTAAGGAAAATCTCGCTTGATTTTTAAGATTTGGAGCTTTAGGGACATAGGGGTACATAAAGGGACTAAATTCTAAATTTCAAATAAGAGGGGGGGGAGGTTAACTTGTTGAAAGTACTTTGTTTAAGTGTCAGAAGCTTTAGACATGGGTTCTTCTCTTTCCCCAATTCTCGATTATATATATACATGTATTATTTTGAAACGCTTTTAGAAAGTGTCTTTCCCTTTTTAGACCGATTACGTTGATGACACCTTCAAGCTTATCGCCACATCTTGTCACAATATTGACCCCGTCTTACAATCTATAAACTCAGTAATATCCAATTAACACATGAAATAGAAAATAATGGCTCACTTCCATTCCTGGATGCTCTTGTCTCTCGCACTAAAGATGATTCCCCCCCCCCCAACGTCTACCGTAAAAAATTAACAGTCTGTCTCTACCTCCCCATGCGCGTTCATGTCATCCACCTACCCAAAAAATGGCAGCTTTCTATACTTTTATTAACTGTACCCTTAATATTAGTTCCTATTCTGTTTTATTAAGCTCTGAAATCAGATATCTGAAAGTCATAGTAATTGACAGAAGTTATAACCCTTCCATTATAGATATAGAGTCGGCAGTCTAAGAACATGATTCGACAAGGATTTATTTAACAAAACAGCATTAAGTGTACTTTTTTTACATAGGAATTATTGCTGGCGCTCGAATAATTTTGCTGCCGACTGTAGCTATCCAAAAATTACAACTTCCACGTACTTCGTCTACTAAATCAGTCTCTTCTAATATCAGTATTGTTTTACCCGATTTCCTAAATCCAGTCGTGCACGTGCCATAGCTAAAATTCTCAAAAAATATTATCTTAAAATAATTTTTTCGCCTTCCAATAAACTCACCTTTTCCGAGTTAAAGGATCCTATAAATATGCATAATTCTTAGTGCATCTACAACAGCGGTCGCCAACCTTTTCGACTTCATAGACCACCAAATTGACAATTTAATACCTCGTGGACCACTAATGTGATTGCTAAAGAAATTTAAATATATTGCTTAAGAAATATATGATGATCAGAGAGAACTCCATTTTATTAATATTAAATAAATTTAAGTTAAAACAATAGAAATACTTTGTGAGGTTGAGACGTCAGAACGTCACCACAGTTGTTTTAATTAAGCTGGGTCCAGCAAAGTAGAAAGTGGGGACGGTTAAAATCGCTTCGTCGCCAGTGACTCGGTGAAGGTTGAGGTCGAGTTAGTGTTGTGTCGGCAGGGGGCTGCAATAAAAGACTTAGATTTTGAATATTAGATAAATTAGAAGTGATTTTTAAAAGAACGGATTGAAATGTAGTGAAAGGAGGGTGTAGGAAGAAGTATAAAAATAGAGATGGTTTTAGTAGATGGTGTGGATGTTGGAGGATAGTATAGTGGATGGTGGTGAATCTTATTCTGGCGTAATATCGAGAAGTAGAGTAGTGGAGATTTAGTGGCGTGAAGTTAAGTAGTAATGAGTGTTGGTGTGCGTATCTACTAGCTTTCGGAAAGGTCAAGTTGGGTCTGAAGGGAATCCTCTGACCCATAGTGAAGTCGTAGTAGCGGAGTACGAGTGCGACCGTCTCTACACCTTCGACTATCTGCTGGGGTGAGATATTTAAGATAATTAAATTGTTGATTTATATATTTTGATTTAGTAATACGCTGACTGAGCTAAGTTTTATTACCAGGCCGCCCTCCCATCAATCTGGTTCAAATAAACTCTTATTGTTTGTTCAATTCAAGTCTCTGGTTTTCTTAGTAATCTAAATAAGTATTTAAGTTAAGATGGAGTTTGCAGGAACGCAAACTCCACAACTTATTTTATTATAAGAAAATTTTATTGTAAAATAAATACATATTTAATTATAACAACGATGCTTAAAAATTCTTTGATAAAACAATTAAAAATTAAAATTAAATAAATTGAATTGAATTAAAAATCAAATTTAAATTAAATTAAATTACTTAAAAATTCTTTAATAAAACAATTACAGAAAAATTATGGAACACTTTTTTATTGCTTTCAAGTGATAAGAAATTGAGACGAGAGATTAAATTACCGCGATAAAATATATTAATGTGTATATTTTTAGATAATTAAAACGAATGTGAAATTATAATTTGAATGTATGTTTGAAATTTTTCAAAAATTCGAGTAATATGATAAATTTAGAACAATTTTTGTAGCTAAGTACCAAATGCAGGTAAGAAATTTAAAGAGATTTCTATTCCTGATATAAAATTCAATTTTTTATTATAGATTATTAAAAAATATTCATTTAACTTCTCGCTCATCCAGGAAATTATGAAGTTTATTGTCGTATGTATAAATGATTCAGAAAAAAAAAAAAAAAAAAAAGAAGAAGAAAGAAATTATGTTAGCATCAGTATAATTTCTAATAAAACATTAAAAAATGCAAATAGCCCTAAAATATAACTGATTATTTTAATAAAGAAAATTAAAATAATCAGTGATAACCTGTAAGAATATCCATGTTACCTGCATCATTTTGTATTTATTTCTTCTTATGCCTACAGTTTTTCATATTACCCATTTCGCCTATTTACTTTGAGACACTTAAATTCTATAGAAACTAAGATACAGCTTTCCCGCAAACAGGGAAAATTTCAAGATAACAGTCCCATTTGTCTTCGTATATACCAGTATTTTATATATATTGAAAGTAATTCTATATTGTAATGTATAAGAAAAGATTCAATTTATTAAATTTTAAATTTAATTAAAATTTATTTAAATAAAAATATTTTAAAATAAAACTAAAGACTAAAATGACTTTTTTTTCCCCTTTTCTTTTGGATGTGAGGAATCCATACTGCATAATTTCAAAGCTCTAAAAATGATAGGAGTCAAAATAAGGAAGCAAATATTTAGTGGAGCTCGGGTTTGGATAATCTGTGTTAATAGGTTTTTGAGACGGCGAAGAATAGATTGCTTATAATTTCGAATCCATAAAATTGTTTGGGGGGGGGATAAAGACAGGTATTTAGACAAATTAAAATAGATCTAGGAGCCACAAAAGATGTGTTAATAGATATTTGAGGTCAGGGTTGAATTGTGCATACAATGTTAAAAATTGTAATCTCGTTGTTCCCATATAAAAAAAAAGTACACTTACTACTGTTTTGTTAAATAAATCCTTGTCTAATCATGTTCTTAGACTGACTAAGAACATGACTCGACAAGAATTTATTTAACAAAGCAGAATTAAGTGTATATTTCTTTCATACGAATTATTGCTAGCGCTCGAATAATTTTGTTGCTGACTGTAGTGTTTCTTAAATTTCGGTTGGTCAACCCCTCACATCCCGAGCAATTCTATTGGTTGATCAGAATTCGATTCCTTTCCTATATATAAGAGCACTTTTCTCTCATTTCTTTCTGCACTCAAGACGGTACGCTAAATGCTACCGAAACAGCTGTCTGCTTCCCAATTTTTTTTTTCTCTTTGGCGTTCTAGACGTTGTATTTTTCCTTAGTTTTAAAATTCCGCTTCAAGTTTCCTTTTAATAACCTGAACAACATCTTATGACATTTTTTTGAATGATTGTCTTCAGTAGACGTTTGAACGAGTTTAGAAACACTTCCGAAATTTCAAACTTTGCCCCCTTTAGATATCCCCTTTACCCCAGCCCCAGTTTTAAAAAATCAAATGAGTAAGCACAATACTATTGAAAACTCCTTGTTATTTTACTAGAGAGTTTCAATTTGTTGAGTTGAACCTTTCTACGCTCAGCCCCTTCCCTCCAAAATATATGTATCATACATTTTTAAAAATCAAAATGAGCTTAGTATTAGTCGATTCTTCTTTATTTCATATGTAATGTTTAAAGTAGTTAAGTGAAAATAAAAATGAAATGAAAAAAATTCACTTTTTTTTTTTTTTTTTTTTTTTGACATTTTCACAGATTTATAACACATTTCTGTTTTTTTTTTTCTTTTTCTTTTTTTTTTTCTTTTTTTTTTTTTTTTTTGGACGGTCTTCATTAGCTACAATTTTCACAATATTGAGTATTCTTATCTTCGAAATGGCAACATTAAATTTCTTACTTACCTTTTCTTAATCTCTGCCACACTCTATTTTTTCTTATTCAAGTTTAAGATCAAAGAAATACCTTCACATTTAATTCCCATAAATCGTAACATGTCACTTTACAATTACCTGAATTCTCTCTTTCGTTTTCTTTTTTTCATTTTCATTCTTTCTTTTCTTTTCTTTTTCTTTTTTTTTTTTTTTTTTTTTTTAACAAAAAAAATAAAAAGTATATTCCTATTTTTTCATTTCTTCTTTTGAATAAATTATAGACTATTATTCCATTCTTGACACCCCTTCAGGGATTTTTTGCTTAGCTATGACTGTTGAATACATTATTTCATTCCATAAACTCCTCTGTATGTAACATTTAATATCCACGTCCACACATCATGCTCGTTTCTGCACCTCCCAAAATTTCAAGATAGTAAATCTGAAGAGCTCTTTAGGACTATTTCCACAATAAGTGTTTACATGAATCAAAAACTTTCCATACTAAGAAAAGGTGGGGATGGGAGGGGGGTAAACGTCCATCAGACGATAATGCCCAACAACGCAGCGATGGGGTGGGTCCTGTCAGTAAATGTCTGGCATCTTGTATGTGGCAAAGAGGGCCTAATTTGAAACAGAATGAAAAAATTCTTCCAAGGTATTCTTGCTCTTTTTTGTGAGGACCGTGAGACCTGTTTGCGTGCTCGTTTTTCCTTTTCTTTCATCTGTTCACATGTATTTTTTAATATTTGATTGCTTTCATATTATATAAAGAAGGTGTTTTGGGTTCTGCAGATGTCATGTAGACTATGATTAAGTAGGTGTAGATTTAACAATGTTACACGAGACAAACAAGCAGATTTGAGTGTGGGAATAACACGAAGTTTTCTCCTTGTGTCAAATCTGCTTTTTTATTCGAAATTCCCTTTATCGGAGTCGATTCTTTCCCCGTTCCAAACAAGACTTGTGAATTATTCTATTTGCCAACCATAGATTGAATTGTGAATTAATCATATGTTTATTTTGGAATCAGACAAAAATAATTTAAATATAAGAATCAACACATTATTCATACTAATGTCTGTCTATAATTTAGCCTAATAAATCATATTATTTTATACACAGAAGTAAAAAAAAAAAAAAAAAAAAAAAAAAAAAAAAACTGTGCATACTAAAATGATACTTTTATAATGATTTAGAGACTTAAACAATATATTTGGCATCATTACTCACATGCTTACTTTCTAGATTGTTCTTAAATCCGAAATCTTTACTTTCTGATACTGATACACTTTTAGACGTATTTTGCTGGTTTATGTACAAAAAAATTGCAGGGATCGTAATTCATATATTTTATAAAATTAAATGATAATTTCTGATTCAAACGGTCTATTTTCTAACGCTTTTAAACATTACACACACACACACACACACACATATATACATATATATATATATATATATATATATATATATATATATATATATATATATATATATATATATATATATATATATATATATATATATAAGTGCATTGTTTTGATGGATATGTTAATTTAGATAGTTTAAAATCAAACTGAACTTCTCACTGTCCCATAAAGACAAAATTCAAATTGCAATCTAATTACAGAAAGCAGAAAAACATTTTCAAGTTCTTAAACATTTCGATACACAGATATTTGCAAATTTGAACATTTTATCCTAAATCATAAACATGTCAGAAAATTTTCAATCACTGTGTAGTAATATCATTAATATCAACTTCAAACACATTTTTCATTTCAAAATTCATGTTTTTAGAGAAAACATATCGTTTTTCAATGATTTAGTTTGGAAAAAATGATTTTCTAACATGACAATTCCTAGACGGTTTATCTACTTGCTGATGTAACGTCACTTTGCATTTTTTAAGAATAGCATTACTGTTCTCTAAGCAATATTTTTCCCATTTCTCTACCGGTACTTCATTCTTATCTTATGGAGAAAGATCGAGGACCAAATATTCTATGGACGAAGATAGAAAAAATAAATTTAAAAAAGACAACAAAAGAACGTGCCCTGGCGTCGGTTTCTGTACCTTAATGAGCATGATCCGCCGCTGATTGGACTGGCAAGGTGTCGACCCCAAGTGACGTCGTTAAAAGACACTGACAAAGCCAATCAGCCCTGGGCGACGACAGTCACGTCTCTCCCTTTCTTTGATATTTCGTGATGCTGCGAGAGCAAGAATAGAAGAAGGGTGGGAGTTTATATCAGTAAAAACGACTGACGAAGATATGTATTCCCCTGCACGTTCGGTCACAGCTCATAACGAGTTTAGGAAAGTCAGGAAAAGAACAAAACCCCTAATATATCGACAGTTGCATCGGAGTTAACTAATTTGACACAACAAACCGCCATTTTGTGATAGCACGGCAAGTTGTTATTTTATGTGGTGTTGAGATTCTCCTGATTGGACTTTCTTTCAGGAATTTATCGGTTGATTCTGTAAAGGTTATTATTAAATCACTTATTTTCTGAACTGGAAGACAAAATCCAAGAGAAAAACAAAAATGTACTACAAATATGAAATTTTCTTTACACATCTATGCTGCAAAACACTCTTTTTTTCTTTAAGGAAATACAAACAATTACGTTAAAGAATGGAACTGTAATTTTCTTATCAAAGAAATAAATCTTTAATACGTTCAATGCTAGAAGATTGTTAAGCGAGAGAAAATGAGAGAAATTGCTTTAAACTTCTACATTGGAAAGGCTAAATGGATCAATTTACAAGCAATAAAAATAATAATAATAATTTTCAGCTATTTGGAGGTTAAGGTTTAATGAATATAATGTTGCGCTAGAACTACACAGTGGGCAACAGGCGATAGTCTGGTATTCGCTCCTAGAGGTGGTTTTAAACTTCTACATTGGAAAGGCTAAATGGGTCTATTTACAAGTAATAAATAATAATAATAATAATAATTTTCAGCTATTTGGAGGTTAAAGTTTGATGAATATAATGTCGCACTAGAACTACACAGTGGGCATGGGCAACTGGTGATAGTCTGATATTCGCTTCTAGAGGTGGTTTTAAACTTCTACATTGGAAAGGCTAAATGGGTCTATTTACAAGTAATAAAAAAATAATAATAATTTTCAGCTATTTGGAGGTTAAGGTTTAATGAATATAATGTCGCACTAAAACTACACAGTCGGCAACTGGCAATAATCTGGTATTTACCCCTAGAGGTGGTCCGGAAACATGGCATCACAGTTTTGATCTTCCGTAGAGAGGATTTTTGCTATTTGATACCTGAAATTTTTAAATATGCCTACATGATGTGATTAAGAGTCAAATCGATGACTAATATCGCATGATCGAAAGACAAAATAATCACATTTATCTCTTAATGAACGCTTTCTTTTACACTATACAAATTTTCTTTTGCCATAATGTGATTTAAATCATTCGGTCTAAAAAAGTTGTTCAAAAGATAAATAACATTGTCATATGTGATAATTGCTAGTTCGTATTAGTTTTTTAACTAATTCAAATAAAGATATAAATAACTATTAATTCAGATGCAATAAGTATTATTGCATCTAGCATCTTTCATATTCAAAAACATTTCATAATTATTTAATTACATGTTAAATAATGAATGACAAAAAAGATCATAATAGATAAGTTTATTATAAATCATGAAATCAGATACTATAACAATTAAAATTCAGATTTTTAATACTTAAAAAAAAAAAAAAAAAAAAAAAAAAGTTGAAGCGGTATTAAACTTAGTACTTTTTTTTTTTTTTTAGTCATTATTTTCTAGCAAAACGAATGAAGGAAAAAAAAAAAGAGTTATGTAGTTGATAATAATCGTTGAAAGCTTTCCATGGCGGGCAGTCTTACTCAAGCCTTTGTACCTTGCACAGTCTACTGGTTTTAATCACCCCCACCTACATCATAATGATACCACATACATGAAACAAATGTACATTTTATAGATAGTGCAGAATTTAAAAAATAATAACCAGATTTTTATTAAATGCATTTTTAGTAATTTTATTTTTATATAACATTTTAAAATTTAATACTTTGCCATATAACGCTAGGAATATAGATATAGTTCAGAATTTTTGATTTGGTAAGTTTTAACTGCAGAAACAAAAAAAAAAAAAAACCCTATTTTAAATTATTTTTTGAAACAAACAGATGTTTATTTAAATAATGTTAAAAAAAAAGATAAAAATTAATATTAATGATGTAAAACTGAAAACAGAGTAGTTTTAAGAAGAAAAATATAGAATAATCCTGTTTTTTTTTTTTTTTTTTTTTTTTTTTTTTAAACAAGGAAGTATCACTTATGCATATTAAAAATGTACTTATTTATTATATTTTTACACGCATTAAAGTTTGAAGCTTAGATCCTTTACAGTAAAAGTTATTTACATTAATAAATCCAAAAGATGATTTAATAATAATAATAATAAAGAAAAATATAAAAATTTGATATTTTTTTACAGCTTTTTCATTATATAAAGGAGCAGCAGAAACTGAATGCGACCTGAACTAAATCGTCGTTTAAGTAGATTTGTTTTATAGTTCGAAATCTGCTTTTTTTGCACGCAGACATCTTGACACCTAAAAGTGAACGAATTTTATTTCTCGACTGCAAAATTATTCTAAAGGGTTCAAGTACAATATTTATTATCTTTATAGCATTGTTGTTTTTCAAAATTAAAAAGAGAAAATAATTAGAAGGCTTTGGGGCTTCTTCTTCTTCCTCCTTTTTCTTCCCCCCCCCCTTTTTTTTTTTTTTTTTTTTTTTTTATTGAACTATCTACATTTAAATTATTACTGTTTTTTAATTTACATATTTATCATTTATTATGTATGTTATGTAAAAAAGAATTACCCTGCATAAAAAGGAAAATAATAACCTCGAAAAATAACAAGAATTATTTAATAGAATAACACTGAACAAGAAATGATTGTTTGGGGGTAATTATGACAGTAACTTTGATCACTTATGCTATGGATTTTTGATGGATTGGCCGAATGAAAGTGTACAAGAGCAAAAATGAAAAATACTAGGATTTGAAGTAGAATCAGTTTCAGTTACAAACTCTACCAATTAAACTGTTCTTAACTATGTCTAAACTGTACAATTTGCTCATATGGAAATTACAAAATCGATCAATCCTTCAAAATTTTATCTATTCTGCAGAAATTTATTATTATTATTATTATTATTTTCCCTGTATTTCAACAACATCAAATGATATTGTGTATGATTTTTTTTAAGTTATTTTTTTCTCATAAAAGGTCCTTAAAAAATAATAATAATAACACAGTAAAATTAACTATTCGTTTATAAAATAAGAAGAAAAATTTTAAATTGGCAATCAAACATAGTTAAATAATAATAATAATAAATAAATAAATAAATAAAAGATTTTAATTAATATTTACAAGACTTTTCCGTTACAAGTTTTTAAAAATCGAAATAAATAAACAACATAAGTAATTAGAGTTCTGTATACACTGTAATACAAAGATTAAAAGAGTTTAAATGAAAATGAAACTACAAATATCTAGATATTTTAAATTAAATTTTGCCACTTTTTTGTATAAAAAATACGCAAATACTACTGTGGGTTTAGGTGAAACAATGTTGGTATTTTTAAATCTGATAACAGTATTAATATTAAAAAGCAATTCTGGATCTTATTTCTCCGTTGTATAGTTTTTGGGTTTAGTCAACAATTTATCACTGTTGATTTTGTCAGTCATTGGTTTTACTGTTTCTGTTATTTTAACAAGAATATTTATTTCAATCTTTCTTCCTTTCTTTTTTGTTTCTTTATCTCTTTTAAAGAAAAACATGTACTTTTTATGTGTCAAGATTTATGCTTTACCTTTGCATCCCCCCCCCCCTTACAGAAGTTTTCAAATATTTGTTATCTTTATACATCTTTAAAAAAAAAAAAAAAAAAAAAAAAAGTTAATCCCTGCAAGAAAAGGGTCTAAAAAATAAACACAATTTTAAAATACTAGTTTTTAGTTAAAATATTGTTTCCCGGTTTATTTTCTTTTTGTTAAAAATATAACACACAATTTAAAACAATCTTGATTACCAGTTTACTTTCTTCTTATTTAAAAAGAAAGACGAAGTCTTAATGATAAACACGCAATTTCAAATATTCGCTTTTAATTTATTAAAAATCTTGTTTCTCGGTTTACTTCCTTTCAACTTTAAAAAGAAAGATAAAATTTTACAAATGAACACACAATTTAAAATACTAGTTTGTAACTTATTAAACTCTTGCTTCCCATATTACATTCTTATTATTTAAAAAGAAAAACCAAGTCTTAAAAATAAACACACAATTTAAAATATTAGTTTTTAATTTATTAAAATCTTGCTTATAAGTTTATTTTCTTTCTTTATTTTATTTTATTTTTTCTTTCTTTCTTTCTTTCTTTTCTTTTCTTTCTTTTTTTTTTTTTTTTTTTTTTTATAAAAACAAAGCCTTAAAAATAAACACATAATTTAAAATATTAGTTAAAATATTAAAATTTTACTTCTCAGTTTATTTTATTTTTATTTTTAAGAAAAGGCGAAGTCTTAAAAATAAATATACATTTTAAAATACTAGAATTTAATTTATTAAAACCTTGATGACCACTTCATTTTCCTTTTACTTAAAAAGAAAGGCAATCAGTAATTAGCAAATACGCAGAATTCCATCAGATTAATCAAGGGCGATGATAACAAATAAACTTTTCCTGTTAATAAAAGTACCAGATTTAAAATAAAAGAGAGACTAAAATCCAAACATTATGATTCCAGACTGTAGGACTACTTACCTGAGTGTCTGCTATCGCAAAGGAAGAAACAGTTTTACAGGCAATTATCAACAGCACGTGAGAAAAATAAATTGCTCATTCTCCTTTCTTAGATTCATTTAACAAAACACTTAAAAAATTCATTTTAAAAGGAAAATTTTCTTTCGGTAGTGAAATATGTTTAGAAACTACAGGAATATTAAAAGGGGGAAAAAAAAGAAAGAAAGAAAGAAAACAAAAGGGAAATAGTTTCAATTCCTTTGGAACAATATGGAGCAAAAGGGTACATGACACTTTGGTCCCGCCGTTTTGGTCCCGCCGTTTTGGCCCCGCCACTTTGGTCCCACCGAATTGGTCCCGCCACTTTGGTCCCGAGGAAATTTTGGTCCCGAGACATTTTGGTCCCGCCAATTTTTTACTTTAAATATATATGAGTTTTTTAGCACGATAGCATATTTATTGATTGATATATTACATCATTTTCAACCTTTGTTGAAAATGATGTAATAATAGGACACATGGAACAGAAAAATTATTATTTCGGATCGAATTTTGAATTATAAAGTGTATCAGTTACCACCGAAGATCTAAACATTGTTAATTTATCTAAGTCTCCAGAATTTCAGTTCATATAAAATACAAGGATTTTAATATAAAACACTGTAATGCGGCTCTTAATTGTCACATTCAAATTTAGAATGTTCGAATACAAAATTTGTAGGAAGTCGATGCTTTGTCCAAGGATATCCTAAATGTTAGAGGTTAATAATAAAAGAAATTACGAAGAACAATAAATAATGGTCTCGGGATTTAATTTTACAGATCTACTAAACTTGTGTCATTTTCTTCTCTGTCAATCCGGATAAATTTGTCAAACACAGAAAATATTTATATATCACACTGAATTGGAAAAGCCTTTTTCTTCCATTATAATACCTTACAGTATTGTTAAAAAAAATTTCGATTAAAAGCGCCACCCCACCCATGTTCTTTTTTTTTCAAATGCGCTGGAATAAAACAGTGAAATTCCTTTTTACTGTCTGTGAAAGAAAATTTGAGAAACGAATACCAAGGTGCTACTGAGATTTCAATGTAGGCATTGTTTTTAGTCATAGGGACATATCAGACAAACATATTAAAAAAAAAAAAAAAAAAAAAAAAAAACATACGATAAACATGATCTAAAATGATAAAAAATTGTGCATCAATGTTTTCTAAACCTTGATACTTGCAATGCGCACAGTTGATTAAATATTGGACTACTTACATTTTTTTTCAATTTTAAAATAAAACCATTATAACTGAAAGAATAGTAATTTATGTACATATATACATGGTTAACATAATTAAATATCACGGACAAATAAACATGGCCTTTTTTTATTTCTATAAATATAACACAGATTTTGAAATGAATTTCTCTTAGATTAATGATAAAAATTAAATCACAATCAAATCGAATGAAACGTATATATATATCTCTCTCTCTCACACACATATATATATGAATAAATTCATATATAAATTAAAAAACTTCATGAATAATCACAAGCTTATGCTTCTGAAGAAGAGTCTCTGATGGGTGGGGGTAAAGAAATAGCATTCTGTCACTAAAAACAAATTATATTTAATATCCTAAGGTTTTCTTTCTTTCTCCCCCCCCCCCTTTTTTTTTAATAAAATTTTTCTGTATTTTATTATTTTTAAATTAATTCAGACATTATCAATAAATATATTCAAATGGGAATTCTTTTTTAATAAGAAGGTATTGTTATTGTTAACAATGCTTTTAAAATCACAAAATTTTGTCATTAATTGTAAATTAAAAATCAAATTACAACTAAAGTAAGTTAAATCGAAATAAAAAAAAGTTTAAATATATTAAACTTTCATAAAAAAAGTCATTTAGAACAGAATTCCCTGCTAGGGAACAATCGTAAAGTCGAATATTTATATATTTACCTATAAGATATTCCTTAATTAAAGCTATTGTGGGAGCACTTCAATTTTCCCGTATCAATAAATATCTTATCATACTTAAAAACTCATATATATTTAAAAGATAGCAAAAAATTTGTGAGACAAATATGTCTCGGGACCAAAATGGCCTGGGACCAAAATTTCCTTGGGACCAAAATGGCAGGACCAAAGTGGCGGGACCAAAGTGGCGGGACCAAAACGGCGGGACCAAAGTGTCCTGCTTCGGGAGCAAAAAGACATCGTTGTATAGAAATATTGAAAAATCTGCTTTTTTTACGATTAAAATTGATTCACTAATAGACAAAATATATCTGATCAAAATAAATAAAAGTAAATACTTTTTTTATTCTGGCATCTAAATAAAATCCTTCTAAAGATGCATTTCACTGTTATTTATAATTTATACATTATTCTATTATTATAAAAGATTGTTTGAAATATGTCTACCAGATTTTAAAAGTGTAGAATCGATTTCTAATTATAAATGATAGATAAAACAGGCTATAATTTAGGAAATACACATATTACATTTAATCGTATTATATATATATATATATATATATATACATAATCATAGTCAAAATATCATTAATATTACATAAATATTATTTTTAAAAATATCAAAATAAAATATGATATTCAACTGCTTTTTATTCAGTTAAATTATATTAATATTTATATGTATAGCAAATATTAGTACACACTTGATCAAAAGTTTAGAAAGATTTACAAGTGAACTTCTTTTATTATTATTTTAAAAAGTTCTAATTTATGAAATATTTTTAATTTTGGATACGTAAAAATCAAAGTCGTTCTCGTCATTTTCAGTAAATATTGGATTACGTCAATAATTAGAAAGTCGGCAGCAAATTGTTTGAAAAAATGATCTAGCGTGTCACTCACTCGACTCTCTCTTACCCTGTATTTGAATATGATAAAGACAGACTGTAAATTAAGGGTAAGATAGCGTCTGTACATGAACTACCTTAAAACAATTTAAAATACGGTTAGAAACGGACTTATTTAATATACAATCCGGTGTGAAATGGAGTTACTGTCTCCTCAACAGCCATTTTAAATACTTACGTACATGCATATATATATATATATATATATATATATATATGAAATTAAGTTAATGAATAATGATAATAAGCATTATGAAAAAGATAATAAACAAAATACATTTAAAAATTTTGCGCACAAGCAGCATATTAAATTTAAATGTAAATATAATTTGAATAATTTAATTCCTTTACAACACTCAGTAAATGAAAGATAGATGAAAATACCAACAATTTATTTCTTCATTGTTGGTATTTTCATTTATCTTTCATTTGCTGAGTGTTCTAAAGGAATTAAATTATTCAAATTATATATATATATCTAAATATATATCAAGGCTATTATTAAATTAAAAATATATTTCAGGTTATTATTTGCAGGTTTGCTGCTTATAACAAGAATGGACTTCAGCAAACTTTTATAAAACTTGCTGAAAATTTGGCAATTCATTAGAGAAAAATTATTCTGAAATGCACATGTTTAATTTTCACTGAGATATGAGTGTTTCTAGTTAATTTTTTTTACTGTGCAAGCGCGAAAAATTACAATTATCACTTTCCAAACATACTATGTAAAAGAAAATAATAATAATAAAATAAAATCGACTTGAGATTTTGGTGTATTTATTAGTTTTGACGTCTCCTGAGTTCATTTTACTAATTTTTACAGTGCGATGGATGTGCGCATGTATGTATGCATGTTAGTGAACACAACAACATCTAAATGCTTTGATCATTTGAGATGAAAGTTGGTATGTATGTACTAATGTAGGTGACCATAGTACAAACCCTATTGATTTTGGTGAATTTAGTACTTATAGGTTTTTTTTTTTTTTTTTTTTTTCGGGAACACACACACACACACACACACGCACAAAAGAAAAATTCTTTACCATAATGACCTATGGGCTCAAATTATTTAAAGTGCAATAGCGTCTAAATATCTCATTCGATTGGGCTGAAAATTTATGTATATTAAAAGTTAGCGTCGCACGAACTGTATAGATTTTAATAAATCTGGAATTTAAAGTTTTTTTTTTTTTTTAATAGGGACACACACACACAAAAAAAAAAAAAAAAAAATCCACATTGTCCTATGGGGCTCAAAATTTATATACATACTAAAAGTCAGCGTCGCACGAACTGTATAGATTTTGATAAATCTGGCATTTAAAGGTTTTTTTTTTTTTCCCCTACAGGGAGACACACACACAAAAAAATTCTTTATGATTATGGCTTATGAGCTCAAATTGTTTAAAGTGGGATAGCGTCTAAACGCCTAATTCAAAGGAACTGAAAATTTATATATACATATTATAGATCAGCATTATACGAACTCTATGAATTTTGGAGAATCTAGCACAATGAAAAAATCTTTATCATTATGGCTCATGGGCTCAAATTATTTAAAGTACAATAGAGTTTAAATACCTTATCTGATTGTGCTGAAAATTCATATACATGTTATAGGTCACTGTCGCACGAGCTGCATTGATTTTGGTGAATATAGCACTTGTAGACTTTTAAAGAACACAACGATAAATTCTTTATCTTTATTATATATGGGTTCAAATTATATGAAGTGCAACAGCGTTAAATTAAACAACATTCTTTTTTATATTTAATTATACTTATTTGTTATTCCATCCGACTGGCAACACACGACAAATGAACTGAAAAGAAGAAATGAGAGGAACAGACGAAGAACCGAAGAGGACTTTAAACAGAACCCAGAGGTTCACTAAAGATGGCTACAAATGTAGCCGAAAAACATTTGTTGCACATAAAAAAAGGGGATTTTTATAAGGTATTTAAAATTTATATATAAACAACATACTATACGGAGAAAACCCCTCAAACACCCTTTTATAATTTTTCTATTTTGTTTATTTAACGTTTTCTCTTACTTTTATTTTATTTATTTATTTATTTATTTTTATTTTTTTAATTTATATATATATACAATCGTTAATTACTTAATATTGGGAAAATCGAGTGGAGACATTCGAGACTTTATATATATATATATATTATTATTATATAAGTTGATAGCTAGATATTTTGGGAAATTTGTTAAAAATTCATCTATATACAGCAAAATTTAACAAATTAACGGTAAAAGAATGATTTTAGCAACAGAAAAGAAACATTTTAGATATTTTCCAGAGTGGGAATTCCATAAGGGGTTTTTCACATGCCACGTATTTGATTTGGAGATTCAATTATTTCTGCCGCATTATAAAAATTCTTCTTTTCCTTCTTTTTATTTTTTTAACAAGGAGGAAAAAAACTTGTAGTCTTGTAATTCTAACTTAATTTTATTTATTTAATAAGATTTATAAATTCATAAGGGATTTTTCTTTAAAAAAAATAAAAAATCTTCGCAATATGATCTAATAATCTGATTACCTAGCGTATATGATCAATATTTAAAGCTGAAACCAAGGATTTTCAATCACCTCTATATTATGTACACTCCAGGATATTGTACACGGTTCCACACTTTACCGCTTGAGGAATCGTACTTGTACACTTTAATATTGCCAGCTTGTGCGAAGTTTTCTCCATCAATAATTTTTAATTATAATGTTTATGTAATCGAATATCATATATATTAAAAATTATTCGTCAAAAAGTTAGTGGTAATACACATAAACATCACATTTATATATATTAAAAATAAAAACTTTTTATTATAAGACAATAAAATTTTAATTAAAATTTACATATAAGAAAATTAAAAAATATATATAAAATATTAAAACATACATACTGCCAGCCATCTGCACAAATCAACGAGGCATGCACTTTAGCACCTCAGTATTCTATCCTACTGTAAATTCTTTGAATGTATACGTACGTTTGCAAAAATGTTGTTTTAATACTGATGGTGAAACTTAAGCGAGTTTGGAAACGTCTATTTATATTTTTAATTATTCTTATATGTATGTTTAAATTAAAATTTTAATGTATCTTAATAAAAGTTTTTATTTTTAAATGGTGGTAATTATTAAATAAAAATATCCCTACCAAAAAAAAAAAAAAAAAAAAAAAAAAAAAAAAATTGCAATACTGGTGTTCTGAGGTCGTGTACATATGCTTTAGCATATGTTTCAAATACTTGAATTTTTTCCTTTGTTTCTGTATCAACAGAAATTCCTCTCTGACATAAATAGATTACTTCTTGATCTTTACCACATCCATTTTGTAACAGGTATCTGAAGAAGATGCCTGCCTTATCTAAATTATCCATGAAATAATTAATACTAAAAGTAGTAATGACGAATTTCTTAAACATATTTTATCATAACAATTGTTAGGAAACTATAAATTTATTTCAGACAATCTTCTTTTATTAGGAAATAGCAATAAGCTAGTAAGAACAAAAAATGTCATATAGAAATTATTAATAAACATATGCATACAAATATAAAAACTTCAAAATTCTCTGAAAAGTTTTTTTTTTCCCCTTTATGCATTGGAAAGTATTTCACATCTTGTTTTCAGTTAAAATCTACCTATAAATATAGTTAAAAAAAAAAAAAAAAAGACTTCTTAAATCTTCTTTTTTTTTTAACACGTTTTGATTAGCTTCACCTGTATGTATGTTTGTATGTATGTTTGTAACCGCTCTGGGAGCAAACAAAAAATCTATATTGTAAAAAAAGACTTTACCTATGCGAACGCTGTGGCTGTGAGGTAAAGCTCCGGGCTACGAACCTAACGTTCGAGTCCAGTCAGGGGAGATTTTTTAAAAAGGGTTTTTGTTTAATTCTAAATTATTTATTTCTCATTCTTTCATTATGCTATTTACGTAAGAAGTTTTGGTAGTGTTTGGACACTTTTGTTACCGACTATACATTCCTGCAATAAAAGCGTGTTTTTTAATTTTTTTTAAAGTATAAATTTATTTCCCCTGAAGTATAATGTCAGACGTATTGACGCGTTGTTAACAAACATGTTATTAAAAAAAAAAAAAAAAAAAAAAAAAAAGAACAGATCTGATATACAAAATTGAAAATTAAGTTTTGTTAAAGCAATACATTATTAGCTTTTATGGACGAATAAAACTATATTTATTGAATTAAAACTGAATAAGAATATACTTGAAATATTTACACGCAAATAGATAAAAATCCTTACACGAGTGCAATTGATATAAATGTGTTTTAAATTCAGAATGGATTATAGTTATAATTTTTATTGCACCAATTTTACATTATTCTGGCACAGTAACATCCAAATTTTTTCAGCAGTTAAGTGTTCAATGAACGTCCGATCACATGTATTACACATATTGAGCTGTCCGATAATTCTCATTTTCTCAGAGGCTTGCATCGTGGAATCGAATTAATTACGCACTCTGTGTTTCGCTCTTCTTAAAATTCATTTTCCGCCAGAACTTCAAGGATTCGGGAAAAGCTTTGCCCGGTTGCTTCGTTAACCAACTAATCACGTGACTCGAAGGTGTCCGACAGGGATTTTAGTTGAAAAGGGAGGTGTGATGCAAGGGCGGAATATGCTGCTGTAATTACCGCGTCCGAACGTGTCGATGAATGTGACGCCCCCGCAGTCGACTAATGAGGGGGTGGTGAACCCCCGGGGGGTGTTGCCAAAAAGGCACGTTTTCAGCTAAGGAAAAGCAAAGAGGCTACATAGAGACTCATTAGAAAGACCAACATCATAAACATTACAATCAGGTGGGATGCAAAATGAATAATAAATCCTAAATCTTGCAGATATTTTTTCAAGTCAAATAATAATTTCAAAACAATCAAACATCTGTGTTTGTAATAGATTTTTTCCTTTAACCAGAAAACTATATTTCAACTTTTTTTTTTTTTTTTTTTTTTTTAGGTAACATACTTTTTATGAACAACAAATTCGATCTATCAAGATACTAATGTCAACCACATATGTACAGAATTTTGATAGAGAGGTCGAATTATTTTTTAGAAAGAGCAGAACTAAACTCAACGACAGCCAGTTCCATGTTATTCTATGGGGAAATTTGTCTCTACAATTATTTATTAATTAATATATATATATTAATTCTGTTTTCCCATTCAGAAAATTCACAATTGTTAAATTAGCACTCATTTTCAAAAAAAAAAAAAAAAAAAAAACATTACCTAATGTATTTTTTTATAAATTCCGTTTTCACATTCAGCAAATTTACAGCAATTGAATTAGCACTCCTTTTAAAAAATACTAATATTATTATTTTAAATTTTTAATATATATGATTTTTGAGTTCAAAAAGGTAATTAAGTGCGTTTTTCGCACTTAATTATTTTTTACTCGTTTTTTAAAAAATATTATTTTTTAAGTTTTAATATTTTATTTTTGAGTTAAAAAAATAATTAAATGCGTTTTTCGTACTTAATTATTGTCCCCCGCCACACACACACACACTTTTTTTTTTTTTTTTTTTTCAATTCAAAAAATAATTAAGTGCGTTTTTCGCATTTTTTAGATATAAAATAAAATATTAAAAATGTGATTTTTTTTTTTTTTTTTTTTTTTTTTTTTATAACTGTGTAAACAAATTTTCCCGTAGAACATGGGCCTTGAATGTCAGAAAGATTAGGTCATTCTACTAGCTAAGCTAACATTGGGATAATCTCACCTTGATTATGCGCTCATATAAAAATTCGACAGTATTCGCAGAGCAGATACAAAATCTTCAACTTTTATATAAACCAATGGTGGTGGTCAGACAGCTCTGGGTTTACTGAATTGATAGAGCTTTTGCACGCGTAGGAAAAGTACCCATATTCAAATCCTGCCTTGGTCACTTGTAAGAAATCTTGTAAGAATTAATTTGGTATTTCTATCAAAAATGTGTAGAAAACAACTGTACTTGTAGAAACTTATTTGAAAAAATCCAAATTTAAAAGAGAAAATTTTTAAACACCTAAGAGTATGAATGAATAGAATGAAAAATTCATTATACAGGTAGATATAACGAAATGAATTTATCAGTTTTAACTTTAAAAATACGAGTATATCATTCTTTAAATTACAATTTTTATTTTATTTTCTGAACATAAAAGAATTCGTGAAATTTTCGTCTTGTGGTTTCAATGAATTTATATGGTTTATAAAGTTCTTAATTTTTAAAGAAATAAAAATATTTAATTGTGAACAAAAATTTGCGTCCTTATAACTCTAAAATATACACATATTTCATAATTTGTTGAAATTCATAAAACCTTATATTTAACTACTAGCAGTCTTTGTCCACTTCGCTAATCACTATATTTCAATGATTTATTTATTTATTTATTTATTTATTATTATTTTTTTTTAATGGAATAATGGAAACGTTTAAATAAATTTATTTCTATTGGCGACTATTTTCAGCAAATCGAAACCATGGTCAAGTATACCATGATATTACAGCCGCAATGAAATGTAAATGACATTTAATTATTTGAGTTTCCTTATGTTGAGGTTAATTTGAAATAAACTAAATATACATGCATATTAGGAGAAAAAAAAAATTAGTATATGACCCCTTTGGTCACATTTGAAATTTGGCACCGAAGTAACGTTTATCGCCAAGGTCTTTACTTAACAACTGCGAAAGTCATCTTAAGTCCAAAACGGCAAAAAATATTTAAATTCGCAAGGGGGTCCTATACTAAAGTTGTACATACATAACTTTGCGGACGATAAGATCAAGAAAAAAACTAGTATGTTATGGCCACCACAAGACTTTCTTCTATATTTTCCTATATACATATTCAATCAGTAACAATATTAAAAAAAAAAAAAAAAAATACGATTTTTTTTCTGAGTTCTTTTTTTGTTAAAAGTAATACATATTCAACCAGTAACAATATTTAAAAAAAAAAAAAAAATCTGTTTTTTTTTTTTTTTTTTTTTTTTTTTTTTGTTAAAAGTAAAAAAAATCGATAACTTTATTTTAAATTATCACAGATTTATAGTTCAACCATTCGTTTTAAAGGTATTGACGAGATCTTTCGAAAGATACCCATCTTGAAAATTTACCCCCACCGGGGGTACTTTCCCCCCAGGGGGAAGCGATGCCCCCACATGCACAGAAATGTTTTCCTAGTTAACTATTACTATTATCAATAACTCATATTAATTTCACAATCACAAGTTAAAAATAACTCTCATTATGTACATTTATACGAAATTTTGTCCTATACTGCCATGTTAAAAATTTAGAAAAAATGCGATCACAGCGCCACCTGTTGAGCTATTGATCCCCAAATGTAATCAGCACCATTTTATGTCGGGGACCAACTAAATACCAAGTTTGGTTAAATTTCGTTTAAAAAAAAAATTCTAAGGTTTTTTTTTTTTTTTTTTTTTTTGTTAAAAGTAAAAAAAATCGATAACTTTGTTTTAAATTATCACAGATTTATAGTTCAACCATTCGTTTTAAAGGTATTGACGAGATCTTTCGAAAGATACCCATCTTGAAAATTTACCCCCAACGGGGGTACTTTCCCCCCAGGGGGGAAGCGATGCCCCCACATGCACAGAATTTTTTTCCATAGTTAACTATTACTATTATCAATAACTCATATTAATTTTACAATCACAAGTTAAAAATAACTCTCATTATGTACATTTATACGAAATTTTGTCCTATACTGCCATGTTAAAAATTTAGAAAAAATGCGATCACAGCGCCACCTGTTGAGCTATTGATCCCCAAATGTAATCAGCACCATTTTATGTCGGGGACCAACTAAATACTAAGTTTGGCTAAATTTCGTTTAAAAAAAGAATTCTAAGTTTTTTTTTTTTTTTTTTTTTTTTTTTAAAGTAAAAAAAAAATCGATAACTTTGTTTTAAATTATCGCAGATTTATAGTTCAACCATTCGTTTTAAAGGTATTGACGAGATCTTTCGAAAGATACCCATCTTGAAAATTTACCCCCACCGGGGGGTACTTTCCCCCAGGGGGGGAACCGGTGCCCCCACATGCACAAAATTTTTTTCGTAGATAACTACTACTATTATCAATAATTCATATTAATTTTACAATCACAAGTTTAAAATAACGCTCATTATGTACATTTATACGAAATTTTGTCCTATACTGCCATGTTAAAAGTTTACATAAAATGCGATCAGAGCGCCATCTGCTGGGCGATTGATCCCAAAATTTAATCAGCACCATTCCATGTCAGAGTCCAACTATATACCAAGTTTGGTTCAATTTCATTCATCGGTTCGTGAGATACGGTGAAAAATACGAAATTTTGCGATCACAGCGCCACCTGCTGGATGATTGATCCCCAAACCTAATCAGCACCATGCCCCGTCAGGTTCCAACTATATACCAAGTTTGGTTGAATTTCATTCATTGGTTCGTGAGATACGGTGAAAAATACGAAAATTTGTCCTATACTGCAATGTTAAAAATTTACATAAAATGCGATCTCAGCGCCACCTACTGGGCTATTGATCCCCAAATCTAATCAGCACAATGCCCCGCCAGGGTCCAACTATATACCAAGTTTGGTTGAATTTCATTCATTGGTTCGTGAGATACGGTGAAAACACGAAACCACAGACACACAGACAGACAGACATGTTTTAAAAACTATCAATTCGTGTTCAGGACATCCCAAAACGTGTAGATCCGTCAAAAAACGGAGGTCGAAAATTTTCGCGAATCCAATAGTTTCTCTATATTACATATAGAAGAAAGTAAAAACATATAAGTATGTAAGACAAGTTGATTAATTGAAATTAATATTTTAAAAATAAACAAATGAAAAAATAGAAGTTATTATGACGTCAGTTTTATCAAAAAATTTTGTTACTACAGGTTTAATTTTTCAAATATTTTATTACCATGTGAAGAAATGATTTTTTGTTAAAAAAACAAATAAAATAAAAAATTGTAAACATTTAATTTTATTGACATCAGCTTGAAATTGCAACTCAAAGAAAAATGTCAGAAAAAATCGCATAAAATATAAAGTTTTTAAAGATATATTAGGAATATCGAAAATTTAAAGATAAGTTGCGAATCTACACGCATTCTTTTAACTAGAAAAAAATAATAATAATAAAAATCAGAAATGTGCGTTCTATAGTTTTTTCTGTGTGCCACACACAGACAGACTAACACTTTCTTTTAATAGTACGGAAAACACGACAAAATTGAAGCTAATTAAATTTTTACATACAGTAAAGCCTCACTAGTCCGAGGTAATGTGGACACAGAATACCTCGGATTATCGAAAACTCGGATAACACGGACTCTGTCATAAATCGGAGGGGAAACATAAGACCATGAAGGACAAAGTTTAAAATGGATGACATCGTAGTCAATGAAGTAAAGTAATACATGGATTACTTATTTAAATGTAGTCGTTAAAAATGCAATACAATACATTCATGTATAAATTATAAAATATAGTGATGTCCAGTAAAATTTGTCAAAGTTATTTACGCCACTTGTCAAAAAACATGCTTCCTCCGGGGCGTGGCTTTTTCGGAACTACCTCGGTTAACCCGGAACTCGGTTAATCGGGGCTCGGATAACCGTGGTTCTACTGTATCTCCAGATAGGTGATTCTGCTTAGCTAAGCTTTTGAATACTTTTATGACAGTTATATCTAACAAGGAGAGGTCATGACATGGAGATTTCATATCGGGACGAAATTGTGCAAAGTTGTAGTATACATGAAGAAAACGACATATTAAAGCGGTAGCGAGCACTAGCCAAACACTCTTGAAAAAAGCCTTTAAAGTTTCAGTAACCCTTAACTGCAAGTTATATGCCAAAATGTCAGCGCTCTAGTGGCATGCTTGGTAGCGGACGTCACTGCAACACGAACACCTCGGGTTTAGTGCTACCTTCGGGGAATTGTTTTCAAAATTATTTATTTATCTAAACATCTCATTGTATTTTTACTTTCTTTTTTAATTAAATTCAAAATTTGAAAATCTAATTTTTAATAGTTATTTAACTTTTATGAATTTAAAAAATATGTAATTTTTATAGTTTTATTTTCTATTTGAAATATTTATAAATTTCTACAACGTAAAAAAAAAAAAACAAAAAAAACAATTAGCTTTGTTTTTAATTATAAAATATGTAAAAATAAGGGGAGTAGGTAAGAAACACCGGTTCTAGCCCATGCGGGGGGTGCAAGGGTGCAAGGAAAGTCGTGCAGGTGTCACACCACCCCCTGAGGGCCTAGATGAGTTGGTATCGTCCTTGACACACCCCTCTAACTTAATCGTGAAAGATGACGAGGGTATTAATGAGGAAATTTAATTTAAAAAATTAATTAGTGATTTTTTGTAAAAGGTGGCGCTGGTTTTAAAGCGATGTTTGTGGTAGAATGAAAAAAGCAGGATATTGTTTGTGAGTCATTAGGAAATTAATTAGGGAGTTAATTAAGAAATTAATTAAGAAATTAATTAAGAAATTTAAAAAATTTGAAAATAAGGAATGAATAAAATATACGAATTTAAGGATGCGAATATACTATGAAAGAAATAGAGAGGTTTGACTAGGGTTCGAACCCGGCACCTTGCAGTAAAAATATTTCCATAAGACAGTAGTTTTCGAGCGCGAAACCACTGACCTATGGAAATATAGCCTGATGACTGTATCTTAGATATAAATATGAATTTTTAGATTGAATATCATTTAGTGTTCGTCATGTTACCGTCGCGAGAGGAGGGGATTTTCGTGTTCTGCATTTATTTTGTCATGTGCGTAGTCTTTTCGATTCTTTATATTTTTTCTGAAGGTGGAAAGTTTAACGTTGATTTTATTTTAAATTTAAATGATACGGGAAATTTATCCTTTTCAATGTAATGTCTTCACATGAGTGCTGCCATGGAGGAAACATATCGAGATCCGAAAGCGGTTGCAAGTTTTGGAGGTGTAGATGCCTTACACCGTGCTGTCCGCGGCAAGTTATCAAAGAAAAAAATTCGAGAATGGTTACAAGGAATAGATGCATATTCACTTCACAAACCGATTCGAAAAAAATTCCCCACCAACCGTGTCATAGTATCCAGAATTGATCAACAGTGGCAAGCAGATTTAGCTGATCTGACGTCTCTTCAAAAGTTTAACGATGGATTTCGCTACATTTTAACTTGTATAGACATCCTCTCAAAACGAGCGTGGTCGATCCCTCTGAAATCTAAAAAAGGTGAAGAGATTGTGAAAGCTTTAAAAAAAATTTTCTCTGAACGAAAACCCAACTGTTTGAATACGGATGCAGGAAGGGAGTTTTTGAATAGCAAGTTTCAAAAATTTCTCAAAGAGGAAGGTGTGAAATTTTTCAGAACTTTTAACAACACGAAAGCGTCCGTAGTAGAACGATTTAACCGTACTTTAAAAACTAAAATGTGGAAATATTTTACCAGTCGTCGTACTTACCGCTACATAGACGTGTTAGATCAATTACTTTATAGTTATAACCATACTTATCATTCGAGTATTAAAAGGGCACCCGCCGAAGTAACTCCGGAAAATGAAAGCGAGGTGTGGTTTACTCTGTACGGGGATATGGGGAATGAAAAGAGAAAGTCTTGCGTGTTTAAACCGGGAGATACGGTTCGAGTATCCAAACAAAAATTAACCTTTGAAAAAGGATACGAAACTAATTGGACGGAAGAACTCTTCGTCGTGACCGAGTGTATGCCACGGGAACCGCCCGTCTACCGGATCAAGGATTTGATGAACGAACCTATCTTAGGGACATTTTACGCAGAAGAACTTCAAAAAGTTCAACCTAAAGAGAACTTTGCTATCGAAAAAATCTTAAAAAAGCGAATGAGAAAAGGGCGATTAGAGTATAAAGTGAAATATAGAGGTTATCCTTCTAAATTCGACCAATGGATACTGGCTTCTAATTTATTTCATTTATAAATTGAAACGACATTTCTTTTGAGAATCATTCACCAACATGTCTTTCTACGTGACGCTACCTTCGGACAGTTCTTTGAAATTTTACCCAGAAAATAAAATTTCACATTTTATTACGAGATTACCTTCCCCTCTTGATCTGAAAGGTGAATGGGAGGTCGGACTTGTGGAATTGATTTATCCACATATGTGGAGAAATATATTTGACGGAAGAAATGAATACGAATATGATGCAGGTATTGGAACGATGAAAAGAACTAAAATCCCCTTTGGATTTTTTGAAAGCCCTTCAGACATTATTAAATGGATGAACTATCAAGACTTCAACGGTTTAATTCAGATAAGCTACAACAAACATACTAGAAAAGTGAAAATTGGATTAAAACCAACAGCTAGAATAAAGTTATTACCAGGACTCGCCGAAACTTTAGGCTTTTATCCGATCGAATTGGTTAACAATGAGGATCCTATACGCGATAGCCCTTTTAAATACTTTGAAGGGATTAAAGAAGCTGACCCGAATTTTGATTTAAAATTACTTTACATATATTCGGATATAGCAGAACCTCAGATCGTTGGTCATATAGTATCCCCTTTGCTTAGAGTAATTACTGTGAAAGGTAAAGATGGTGATATGATTCACGAAATGTTTGACAGACCACACTATGTCCCTCTTTCAAGGAAAAACTTTCAAACAATTGAAACTGTTATAAGGACACACACAGGACGATTAGTGTCATTCGAGCGCGGGCAGTTGATCGTGAAACTTCATTTTAGACAAAAGTACCTCTCATAATGTTTGTTCCTTACAAGTGTTGTGCGAAATCTTTTGAAGATTATTACATTCACCAGTCAGGTAGTGGTTTGAACTACTACCAAGGTTCTGCATTACAAAAAGGATATGGATTAGGTGGACTGTTTCGATCTCTTTTTCGAGCTGCAGTACCCCTTTTTAAATCGGGCGCGAAAGCTGTTGGTAAACAATTGTTTCATACGGGTGTAGATGTGTTGAACGACCTGTCACGAGGTGAAGATATAAAAAATGTTGTTAAGCGTAGGTTGAAAGAAGCTGGAAAAAATTTAACTGACAAAGCTGCTACAAAAATGAAAACAATGATTGGTTCAGGACAACGCTATAAAAAGAGAAAGCGATCTAATAAAACCATCATTCGTCCCAAAGTGAAGAGAGCGAAGACACACGATATTTTTGCTTAATCATGTCGGGTCTCATTCATAAAGATTCGCCTGTCTGTGTCAAATCTGAACTTGACTTGTTTTTGATACCACCTACACAGACAGCTATTGAAAAAGGACATTTCGTCGAATTTCATCCTCTCGCGAATATTCGCGATGGGGGACCTGTGGAATTTAACATCACGGGTAATGGTGAAGAATACATAGATTTATCCTCCTCGCACATGTACCTAAATGTGAAAATTGTGAATGCTGACGGAACTGCTCTGGCTGATAAAGAACCTGTTGCACCTGTTAATTTATTTTTTCACGCGTTGTTTTCTCAAATCGATGTGAGTCTGAACGAAAGATTAATATCTTCTTCGAGTAACACTTATCCTTACCGTGCCTACATTGAAACTTTGTTGAATTTCGGTGAAGATGCTAAAAAAAGTTTACTAACCTGTGAATGTTTTTACAAAGATGAAAATTTAACTGTATCCGATCCCACACAAGCTACTCCCCAAAACCCTGGATTGGTAAAAAGACATGAACTCACCAAGACGAGTAAAATTTTAGATATGATCGGTCCTTTACACTGTGACATTTTTCAACAGAATCGACTTTTACTGAATATGGTGGATTTGAAAATTAAAATGATTCGAAGCACTCCCCAGTTTTGTTTAATAGCAAAGCAAGTGGCTGGGCAAGAAAAGAAATATAACTTCGTGTTAGAACATGCCTCGCTGTTTATTCGCAAAGTGAAAGTGAACCCCGGAGTTTTATTAGGACATGCTAAAGCTTTGGAAAAAAATTCTGCAAAATACCCATCGATCGAGTTTTATGCAAGACTTATACAATACCTGCGGGAAGTATGTCTTTTATGCAAGATAATGTTCTTTTGGGTGCTATGCCAAAACGTGTCATAATTGGATTGTTAGATAATGCCGCCATGAGTGGTAAATATGAATTAAACCCTTTTTACTTTCATCACTACAATGTTAACTTTTTAAGTGTGTATATGGATGGTCAACCTGTTCCTAGCAAACCTTTGGAATTGAATTTCGAGGATAAAAACTATATAAGAGCTTATCATCGATTATTCTCTGGTTTCAATCGTGACGCTGGAAATTATATTTCACAAGAAGATTTCGTGAATGGTCATACTTTATATGCTTTCGATCTAAGTCCTGATTTGTGTGACGGTCCCCATCTCAACTTACAACAACAAGGAAATTTTAGAATTGAGATAAAATTCTCCACAGCTTTACAATCCACCATTTCTGTGTTTGTGTATGCAGAATTTGAAAACATTATTGAAATTACCAAGTCTCGACACGTTTTATGTGACTTTGCCAATTAATGAAAATGGATTCTCTGCAAATCAAGAATATTTTATCCAGTGATACAATTACGAAAAAGTATTTTTTAGATGTTTTTCCAAGTGATCGTCTACCCGAGGTGGTCATGCGTTATCCAGCTTGCCTCGTACAGTCGGTAACAAAAATGTCCGAACACTAGCAAAAATTCCTATATAAAAAAAGTATGCTTAATATAGTTTTGCTAAATAAATCCTTGTCGAATCCTGTTCTTAGACTGACTAAGAACAGGATTCAACAAGGATTTATTTAACAAAACAGTATGAAGTGTACTTTTTTTATATAGGAATTTTTGCCAGTGTTCGGACACTTTTGTTACCGACTGTATGTAACACAGATGACTCGTCTGAACCTGGAACTCACTGGTTAGCCTTTTTCATGCAATCTGATGATGAAGTGGAATTCTTTGATTCGTATGGAAACGACCCCAGTTTTTTTAAAGGACCTATCTTGAACTTCGCATCTCGATTTTCACATGTGAACTATAATCCTCTGATGCTTCAGAGTGCTATAACCGCCGTTTGTGGCCAATTTTGTGTTTATTATCTATATTGTAGATGTAGGGGAAAAACCCTGAAAGAATTTTTGTCTATGTTTGTAACCAAGAATATCTGTAACGACCATCGAGTCTATAATTTTGTTGCCAAAAGATTTCGTGTGTATGCTAATTTTTATCAATAAACACTTATTTAAACTGTATACATTTTGTGTCTGTGTTCATTTATCATGGAGTTTCCACGTCTACAACATCCTTGCATTATGATTCTTGCCGGTCCTACGGGATGTGGCAAGTCTTTTTTTATGAGAGATTTGCTACATTTTAAAGAACAAATGTTTCATCCTACCATCGACAAAGTGGTTTGGTTTTATGGTATTTATCAAACTTTATATGATGAAATACCTAATGTTACTTTTGTAGAAGGTTTCCCATCGAATTATAAAGATTATTTGAATGGTAATACTTTGTTTGTGATAGATGATTTAATGACCGAATGCAGTAACGATAAACGTTTGACTTCGTTATTCAC
Source organism: Salticus scenicus (assembly GCA_963930645.1). Taxonomy (NCBI): domain Eukaryota; kingdom Metazoa; phylum Arthropoda; class Arachnida; order Araneae; family Salticidae; genus Salticus; species Salticus scenicus. The sequence goes on from OZ005655.1 coordinate 56,262,712, forward strand.
GAAAGGTAGTCACCATTTAAATCTAAGTGTTGTTTTTTAACCCAAAATTTTTTTCAAAAAGGAAGTGAAATTAGAACAGTGTCTTTAAATGCTCAGTACATTTTCCTGTTTAAAAATCGTCGTGACATGAGTCAAATTATGCATTTAGGTAGGCAGTTGTACCCTAAAAAATCAAAATTTTTTCAAGAAGTGTATGAAGATGCTACAAAGAAACCCTTTTCATACTTGTTTATCGATTTGAAAAATGAAACGGATGAAGATATGAGATTGCGAACTCAAATCCTACCCAATCAAATTCAGTTTTTATACAAGTCTAAATAAAGTATTAGTGTGTGTGAAGAGTTAGTTGCTAACATGACTTTGTCAAGAGAACAACTTAGCGACCTGGAATTGATTCGCTCTTGCCCCCAGACATTACGTAAACATTTTCTTAAAAAATTACCTAATCGTACTGTTAAAGCTATCTGCGAGTGTACGTTGAATGTTTTAAAAGGAAACGTGCCTCTTTCAACTAGTCAGAAACGATCGTTGGCGAAATATAAATCGACTCTTGGAAAAATTGGAACGAAAAAAGGATCCTTATTCACTAAAAAGAAACTGATTGTTCAACAAGGTGGATTTTTAAACATTTTTATCCCCGCTGCCATATCAGCCATCAGCACACTCTTCCATGGAATTCGCTAAAAAATTTGCTTTGGTGCCTGAAGAGGTGTTGAACAAACACACACCTTCTCAAAAACAGTTAAGTGAATTGGATAAAGCTTTGCTAAAAATATTAAACAGTTCCTTACCAGATTATGAAAAAGTGCAACGTTATTATGAATTATTGCAAAGAAAAATGAATTTACAAGAAAACAATCTACCGTGGATTCAACGTTCTGATGAAGAAGTTGAGCAACAACCTGCAAAACACGAACAAGATTCTGTGAAACAAGATTCTGCGAAACAAGAACCCACAACAACACAAGAGAGTGTGAATCCTGAACATATCAAACAAGAAATTGACTCTAACCAACTTCCTTTAACTTTAGTACCTTCAAGAATGAAAAAACAAGCTTTAAAATTACTAGAATTTCTTAAGACAAGTCCTCACAAACTAGAGTGGAATGAAAAAGGAATAGTGTCTTTTAAAAATAAAAAAATACAGAACTCTAATATTGCAGACTTTTTTCATTTAATTTTTTCTACAAACAAAAAAGTACCTATTAATGCATAGGGTGAATTGTTACAAGTTCTCAAAGAAATGCATGTACCTCAAAGTTTCATTAAAAATAAAAATTTGTTATCACGTCCTATGTCAACGCCTAAAGTTCGAAAACAATCCCATGTAAACCCATTTTGGATTAGTCTTAAATAAAATTAATTTTTTCTATTTTTTTCTGTCTCCTCATTCTTTCATTAAAATATGTAGACACGTGCAAGTTTGGACAAGACCCGAGAGGGGTCAGGTGGTGGGGATGAAGACATTCCTTGAATCGCTTTAGGGTATGTGGTAACAATTGGGTTCCCACAGTTGACCACACAGGTTGGTTGGAAGGTACCAGGTGCAGGTAGACGACATTCCTTTTACACCCTTAAGGTGTGTGGCAACTATTGATTTCCCGCGTTTGACGTCATAGGTTGGTCATTGGTTATTTTTAAACAATTGTGAGCATGGGTTTGACGTCACGTGTTGAGGGGGGTAGCATTCATTCTGCCTCCTGTTCTCGCTTTTGCAAGTTGTACTTTTTCATCGTGCTAAACTTTGTTTCAAAATGAGTATCCACTTTTATGAAAACGGTCTTAATGTTAGTTATCCTAACTTTATCGAGAAGGAAAAAGCTGATGGCTATTTTAACGAGTTGAAAACTTTACCGTTTTACACTCCCACCTTCAACATTTGGGGAAAAGATGTTATGCCGAAACGACAAGTGTTAGCATTTGGCGACGAGGGCCTGGTGTATGCATTCAGCGGTACTCAAATTGCTGCCCAACCTTGGATCCCAATCATGATGGAACTTAGAAATATCGTCGAAAAGCATGTTGGATGTGCCTACAACTATGTTTTATTAAATCTGTATCCCAATGGGCAAAGTTACATTTCCCAACATAAAGATAACGAATTCAGTCTGGATGATACTTTCCCTATCGCAGTGCTCAGTTTTGGTGTACCAAGGAAAATTGAATTTAAAAAGCCAAATACACCTTCTACAGTTATTGAATTAGACAATGGTTCTTTATACACTATGGCTAAACCTACGAATGAACTTTTCACTCACGGAATTGCTGCAGATCCTTCGATAAAGAATGCAAGAATAAGTCTAACCTTCCGTCATATAATTAACGTCCCCCGATCTTTAAAAAGACCTAGATTGGACTTAGAACAATCGTCTCCTGATAATGGTGGACAATCTTCTAACGAGCAATCATCTTCTAATAATATTGAACAATCATCCTCTAATGAACTATTAGCTTCAAAATGTGATACCGAACTTTCTTGTGTTAAAAATGAACTATCTAACGGTAATGAACTGTCTTGTGAAATTCCAAATAATGACTGGTTGGATAAATTTTTTCAACATAGGCAAAAATCAAATCCTATTCTTGGAGAATGGGATTTAGGTTGGTGTACATTCTTGCAAATCATTTTGGAAAATGAGAAAAATTTAAGAGTGCACATTCGTAGTTTTACAGAAAATAGTGCTGGTGATCGCTTTCCTACAAAATCGGGTATGATTTCATCACCTATGACGTGGTTGGATTTCCAAAAAAATATATCTTCGTTTAAATTCAATTCTGTGAAGGATAGTTTTTTATCAAACAACCAACTGTTAACAGCATTTGTAAATGAAGATATGTGTTTGATGCAACAAATGTTTTACACAAAGAATGCTGGTTTTTATCTCAAGCCGAATGGTTTAAAAATGTTCAAAGATCAAATCAACAGATTGATCGAATTGAAAAGTCAGATTTCACATTGCCTTATGGAAAGTGTTCTCGTGAAACAAATCCCAACTTTGATTTCAAACAAGAGAATTGAATGTGAGAAACATATGATTTTCGATGAAGCACAAAACCATTATCTATCATCAATTTGTAGTGAAATTCAATCAAATATTAATACATTTTTCGAATGTAACGGGTGTGATTTGAATATAGATTGTCAGTTCGATCATGATTGTATAATGTTAAATTCTTATGATAAATTTATCAGATCTCAAGAAACTGTTTTGCTACATTTGAATACTTTTAAAATTGTTCAAAACATTATTTCAAAACATTGTTTATGTTATTATAATGAATCCTTTTTCAATAACTTGACTATGCAATATTTCCAAACTTATTTTGAGAAATATTTCTCAAATAATGGATAAATGGTTTGAATAAATCACTTTTTGTTTCAATATAAAATCTGTCTATGTTTTATTTCAAATTTATTATTTTTGAATATATGTATTTTATTTTATAGGTGAAAAACTTATTTGAAAGAAAAAAATAAATAGGAATAAATTAATTTATGAAAAATAATTCATTTTTAATAATTGTTCAATGAGAAATCTTTTTCTATAAAGTGAAACTTAGGGAAAAAACTTACTTAAGAATTAAAAATTGTATGAAATAAGAATAATTCGTCTTATAAAAGAAAAAAATAGTATATTAATTTACATGAAGTAATTTATTTGAGGGATGATAACAAAAAATTAATTTGTTTTAGAATGTTTAAAAAAATTTTAATTTCTTTCCTTTGAAGAGAAATATAAACTTGCCTTTTAAAAGAAATGTATGGGAAAATAGCTTCTTTTCCGAAAAAAAAAAATATGTGACAAGAATTCTACATTTTATGCACATTCAATCGAATGCAATTACCTTGTCTAATTTTATACTATTCAATCTAGTCACGTTTGCAGAGCACACCTAAAAAAGGGGAATAACAATTCAAATCAACCCTGTTTCTTTGGAAGAGAACGCATGCAGAGAGAATCATCCCCCCATCTCCCCTGCAGCTAAGATCACATTCTTAACCTCTTCCACGCATCCCCCTTCCCCCATTCGAGATGGGATGGGAAAAATCATATATGCTTCTCTCATTCTCTATTCAGAATTTCTGCTGAGAAGATACCTTTTTTCGCTCTCTCTTTTTCCGTGTTTTTTAACTCTACGTGTTTTTGCTATTTCAAAAATAATGGAGTTCTTTTGGGATTCTGAATTTAACGATTTTCCAGTACGTATAAAAAACATTTATTTTCAATTAATATCAAAAAAAAGTTATACATTTTTTATAAAAATTTTTGATAAAATATGAAAAAACATAATTATTTTTCCCTCTTTATAGGCTGATATAACGTTTGGTTTAACATCTACACAAGTGGAAGACCTCTACTCCGTTAATGATCTGAAATGGGAGGATGACTTTAAATTTTCCGACAACGAGATGGAGGTAAATATAATTTCTTTTAAAACTTGAAGAATGTTTTTAAATATATTTTTATACTCAAAATATTCTTTTTTTCTTATTTCAGATTGAAACATCCGTTCGGCCACCCCCTGGATTTAACAATGTCCGTTTGACTGTCCGTCGCTCGAACCAGGTGTCTGCTAACCGCTCGCTCCTTCGAAAATCTGTAAGAAAAATGTATTTTTTCTTTTTCTAGGACAATTTCAACATTCGATTTGGACTAAAAATATTATTCTGGTTTTTTTCTTAGGCACCTTCATTAAACAACGAGCCTGGGCCTTCACGTTTCAGTGAACCACCTGCAGAGCCAACACTACAGTGTGCAGTTTGCGGTGAAGGATTTTTCAATTCGAGGGAACTTAGACTTCATCTGAAAAGTCATATGGTACGTATTATTTCACTTTTTCTGTTTAACTGTTTGAATAATATACAATATTTAAAAAAAAATGTTTTCTTTCTTTTCTTTTTTGCAGAATGTTATTCAGACTGGTGCTGGATTAACATCTAGGGAGGAATGTATAAATTCAAGATCAGCTTCTTCAGAACCTCAAGTATGTTAGTTTCAAAAATTTTTTAGTGTTTAAGTTGAGTTTTCAGAATTCATTTCTGCTAAAAATTTAATTCTCTCTTTAAAGTAATTAAAAAACTTGTTTAGATAAACTTAAAATAAATTTTTACTTAGAATAAAAATTAAATTCTCTCTTAAAAGTAATATTAAAAGTTTTGTTTAGATAAACTTAAAATAAATTTTTACTTAGAATAAAAATTAAATTCACGCTTAAAAGTAATATTAAAAGTTTTGTTTAGATAAACTTAAAATAAATTTTTACTTAGAATAAAAATTAAATTCTCTCTTTAAAGTAATATTAAAAGTTTTGTTTAGACAAAAGCTTCACTTAAAATAAATTTTTACTTAGAATAAAAATTAAATTCACTCTTAAAAGTAATATTAAAAGTTTTGTTTAGACAAAAGCTTCACTTAAAATAATTTTTTACTTAGAATAAAATCCTCTTTTGAAAAAACTTGTTTACACAAAATAATTAAAACTTGTTTTCTTTTCTTTTTGTTATTTTTTAGGATTCTAACCAGGTATCTTCTGGAGACGGAGGCGAGCAGTTGACTGGCGAGAGTGGTTGCAGCAACACCGCACTCATACCTACCAACTCAACTAATATTGAGATGGATACTAATAGTTCGGATGATGATGACATGGAAGAGACAACTGTTGCTTCAAAATCTAAGGTAAAAACTTCTCGGCTCTTTGGGAGTTTTGTCCTTTTTTCATGACTCGAGGTGGAGCATAAGGCACGACCTGAAATTCAGGCGCATACCGCCCCTCAGTCCGCGTTTAGGCGCAAACTCCCTCTTTCCTATCCTCTAGAAAAAAAAAATGTTAGGTTTTCAAAAACTAATTTCTCTTTAAGTTTTAAAATAAATTCTCTCTAAAAGTAGGTTAGAAAAAAATCTTGCTAGGTTTCCAAAGAAACTAATTTTCCTCTAAGTTAGAAATAAATTCCCTCTAAAAGTAGGTTAGAAAAAAATCTTGTTAGATTAAAAACTTGTTAGGTGAAAAATAATTAAGATTTTTAAAAATAATTAAAATTCTAAAATAGGGTTTTTTGTCTTTTCAGACTTGTCCTGTTTGCAAAAAATTTTTTGCTTATGCAAGCACACTTCAACGACATGTTAGAACCCACTCTAATGAGAAGGCATTCAAATGTGAAGATTGTAGTAAAGGATTCAAACTTAAACATCAACTTTTGAGGCATCAAAGAACTCATGAAAATGAAAAAATATTTAATTGCGAAGAATGTAATAAAATATTTGGCCGAAAAGAACATCTTGAAAGACATCTAACAATCCATCAACGACAAAATTCTTTTTCTTGTGAACTTTGTCAAAAAGTCTTCAATCGTAGAGACGATTTAAGAAGACACAAGATAGTACATGAAAAGACCCTTCCACATTCATGTTTGGAATGCAGTCAAAAGTTCCCTTTAAAATTTAATCTGCTACAACATCAAAGAACAGCTCATGGAAGTGTAGCAAGTAGTAGTGGTCAAGCAACTAAGAAAATCAAAATAGCACATAATAATAGAATAAGAAAAATCAATCAAGCCCTAAATACATTCAAAAATTACTATTTATATCCTGAACCAGAGGAGGAGAGTGGTGTAAATTTATTTTCCAATAATAGCCATAATGAAATAAATAATATTTTAACTAGTGAAATTAATGATAAAAAATCAATAAAATGGCACGGGGTGATGAAGGCTGAATTTGTGAAAATGGAGGGTGATATAATTAAGGAGAGAGCCTCGTTTTATTTTTCCTCAAAATGCACCATTCAATTAACTCCAGACCACTTAAATGAAAATATAAATTTAATGTTTAAAAAAATAGAAGATAATATAGAGGATTTCCAAAATCAAGGGTCAAATTGGATATTTAATAAAATCCAATTATTAGAATTAAAAGTGGCTAAATACATACCCCTTCGCGGTGGCTCATTCATTAATACTCCTCAGAAATTAAAAGCCAAGAAGGCCTTAATTAATATTCAGAATTTCTCAGATAATAAATGTCTCATATGGTGTCTTCTGGCCCATAAATATAAATTTGAAAATCATCCCTATAGAGTTAATAAATATTACCCATATGAGCATGAAATAATTTTAAATGACATTACCTGCCCAGTTCCTTATAATAAAATTCCAGAAATAGAAAAATTTAAGAATTTAAGAATAAATATTTTTATATATGATGCTGATGAAGAGATCTGTCCTCTCTATATTTCTCCAAGAGAGGATGAGGATGTCATTAATTTATTATTATTAGAAGATTCTGAGGGGAATCAGCATTACATTTATATTAAAAATTTTTCAAGATTAATGGGCCACTTAACAAATTACCAACATCAAACTTACTGCTGCTATAGATGCCTCCATAGATTTACCAGACAAGACCTTTTAAAAGACCACCTTCAATATTGCAAAAATCACTCCGTTCAACAAATTAAAATGCCATCCAATAATAATAATATTCTCTCTTTCACCTTCATCCACATGCAACACTTAAAATCCTATGTAATATACGCTGATTTTGAATCTATTTTAAAACCCGTCTCCACTGTCGCACCTAATAACGACACCTCCTTCACCATAAAAACATCAGAACATATTCCTTGTGGCTATGCCTATCTTATCGTAGGGCCCGACGGTAAATCTTACAAACCTATTCAAGTTTATAGGGGTGATGATGCCGTTGGGCACTTCTTAGAAGCCATCCTATACGAAAAAGATGAGATAGCCCAAAAATTAACCCCCATAGTACCTATGCAATTAACCCCAGATGAGGAGAGAGCCTTCCAGCAAGCTACAAAATGTTCCATATGCAATAATAGATTATATAAAAATAGAGTACGCGACCACGATCATCTTTCTGGAGCTTTTCGTGGCGCGGCTCACAATAGCTGCAATATTAACTACAAACAGCCCAAATCCATCCCCATCATATTCCATAATAGCAAGAATTATGATACCCACCACATTATGACTGAACTTGGAAGACTGCAAGACCACTCCATAGAAGTTATCCCCAACACCTTAGAAAAATACATGGCCTTCAAATTAATTAAGAAAAATTGTCCCATCCAACTAATCTTCCTGGACTCTCTTCAGTTCCTCCCCTCATCTTTAGAAAAACTCGTCCAGAACCAAGATCCTGATCAATTCCATCTTCTTAAAGAAAACTTTCCTCCTACAATAGATTGCTCTCTCCTCTTAAGAAAAGGGGTTTACCCCTATAGTCATATCACCGATTTCAACACCTTCGGTGAAAATCAGCTGCCACCCCCAAGGGCCTTCCACAACGATTTGACTGGCGAAGACATTTCTTCTGATGATTATGAACATGCAGTTAAAGTGTGGGAGGCCTTTAACATCCAAGATCTTGGGGAGTACCATGACCTCTATGTCAAGACCGACGTGCTGTTGTTAGCAGATGTCTTTGAAAATTTTAGAAGACTTTGCCTAAAATACTATGGTTTAGATCCAACACACTGCTTCACAGCACCCGGTCTGTCATGGCAGGCATGCTTAAAAATGACAGGGGTAGACCTCGAACTACTCACTGACATCAATATGCTTCTTTTTATAGAAAAAGGTGTAAGAGATGGGGTTTCCATGATCAGCCATAGACATGCAAAATCCAATATTCCTCAAACTCAAGACTTCGACCCTTCAGCTTTATCCCAATACATTATGTATTGGGATGCCAATAACCTTTACGGCCTCAGTGCTTCGGACCCTCTGCCTTATGGAAGCTTCCAGTGGGCTGACCCTGAAGACTTCAACTCTCAAATAATCCTAAACTTACAACCCGACGCAGCAGAAGGTTTCATCTTTGAGGTGGACTTGGAATATCCACAACATCTTCATGACAGTCACAACGATTATCCACTAGCACCAGAACCTCTACACATCACAGAACACATGCTATCACCATTCGCCAAACACATGCTCCAAGACAGAAAATTCAACACGTCCAAGAAACTCACACCTAATCTCTTCAATAAAATTCAATATGTCACCCACTACAGAAACCTCCAATATTATCTTCAACAAGGTCTAATTCTTACCAAGATACACAAAGTTTTAAAATTTAAACAAGCACCCTGGCTGAAACCCTACATTGCCTTCAACACAGATAAAAGAAAAGAATCCAAGTCCACCTTTGAGAAGCACTTTTTCAAGTTACTCAACAATGCTGTGTTCGGGAAGACAATAGAGAATTTAAGAAAACGAAGATCCATAGAACTTACAAACTCCTCCATAAGAGCAGAAAAGATTGTCGCCTCACCTCTTTACACCAATTTTAAACTATTTGACGAAAATTTAGCGGCAGTGGAGCGGGTTAAAAAATCCATCTTGATGAACCGTCCCGTTTACATCGGCTTTACCATCCTGGAACTCTCTAAACTTCACATGTACAGATTCCACTATGATTTCATAAAGCCAACATATCAACACCAAGCTAAACTACTCTTCCCCGACACAGACTCGCTCACCTATCACATCACCACACCTGACATCTATCAAGACATGCTTCAACATCAAGACATCTTCGACACATCCGATTACCCCACAGACCATCCACTTCATTCACAGCACAACAAGAAAGTTTTGGGAAAATTTAAAGACGAATTAAACGGGCGGTTCATTCATGAATTTGTAGGCCTCAAAGCCAAAATGTATAGTATAAGATCAGAAGATGGAGAAAAGAAAACCGCGAAGGGGATTTTCACAATAATAACAGTCAAGAAAAAAATTAAACATGAAGATTATCTTAATTGCCTCAATAATTTAAAATATAATATATCAGAACAAACGAGAATTGGGCAGGAATGTCATACAATATACACATTTAAACAAAATAAGATTTCTTTAACACCTTTTGATGACAAACGATACATTTTGGATGATAGCATTTCTTCTCTGGCCTATGGTCATTACAAAATAACTTAAAAATTGAAAAAAAAAAAAAAAAAAAATGAAAAATAAGAAATAAGAAATAAGAAAAATGAAAAAAATTGAAAAATTGAAAAATAAGAAAAATGAAAAAAAATTGAAAAATTGAAAAACAAACAAGAATGAAAATTAGAAAACCTAAAAAATTTGAAGACCTGGAACATAGAAGATTGAAAATGAAGTTGCAAGATTTCAGAAAAGTTAGAAGATCAGAAAATGATGATTCAAGTTCATAAAAATTGGGGCGTCGCACACATGCGGCGGGGGGATGGTGGGTCCCCTTTAAAACATCAAACAAAAAACTTAAGATTTGAAAATAAGAAGATCTCAAACATACAAGAATGAAAATTCGAAAACCTGAAAATTTGAAGACCTGGAACATAGAAGATTGAAAATGAAGTTGCAAGATCCTACAAAAGTTAGAAGATCAGAAAATGATGATTCAAGTTCATAAAAAATTGGGGCGTCGCAAACATGCGGCGGATGGATGGTGGGACCCCTTTAAAACATCAAACAAAAAACTGAAGATTTGAAAATAAGAAGATCTCAAACAAACAAGAATGAAAATTCGAAAACCTGAAAATTTGAAGACCTGGAACATAGAAGATTGAAAATGAAGTTGCAAGATTTCAGAAAAGTTAGAAGATCAGAAAATGATGATTCAAGTTCATAAAAAATTGGGGCGTCGCACACGTGCGGCGGGTGGATGGAGGGTCCCCTTTTTTAAAAAATAAAAAAATAAAAATAAAAATAAAATGAATAATAAAATAAGAAATCCTCTTTTGAGGATTTCAAAGAAAGAAGGAACTCTTCAAATGAGTTTCCAAAAATATATGTTGGTACAGTTTTAAAAAGAACTGTGCAGACATATGATAGAAAAATAACATACACTCACACACATTCATATCTAAAATAGAGTCATCAGGTTATATTTATATAGGTCAGTGGTTTTACGCTCGAAAACTACTGTCTTATGGAAATATTTTTACTGCAAGGTGCCGGGTTTGAACCCCAGTCAAACCTCTCTATTTCTTTCATGGTATATTCGCATCCTTAAATTCGTATATTTTATTCATTCCTTATTTATTTCTCAATTTTAAAATTTTTAATTAATTTCTTAATTAACTCCCTAATTAACTCCCTAATTAATTTTCTAATGACTCACAAACAATATTCTGCTTTTTTCATTCTACCACAAACATCGCTTTAAAACCAGCGTCACCTTTTACAAAAAATCACTAATTAATTTTTTAAATTAAATTTCCTCATTAATACCCTCGTCATCTTTCACGATTAAGTTAGAGGGGTGTGTCAAGGACGATACCAACTCATCTAGGCCCTCAGGGGGTGGTGTGACACCTGCATGACTTTCCTTGCACCCTTGCACCCCCCCCCCCCCCGCATGGGCTAGAACCGGTGTTTCTTACCTACTAAGGGGGACCTTAAAAAAAAAAAAAATATATATATATATATATGTGTGTGTGTGTGTGTGTATTATTTATTTGCCTAAACATTTTATTTTATTTTTACTTTCTTTTTAAATTAAACTCAAAATTTCAAAATTTAGTTTTTAATAATTATTTGATTTTTGTGAATTAAAAAAAATATATATGTACATTTTATAGTTTTATTTTTTATTTGTAATATTTAAAATTTTCTACAACTTAAAAAGCAAATTTTAGTTATATATATATATATTTCTTGGATTTAAAAATCAAACTTGATGGTAGTCAAATTTATACTGATCTGTATGACAAAAGACAAGATTTCAGTTTCAAAGTAAATTTATTTACTCACTTTACTTCTTGTCTTCATATCTCTGTTTACAGAAATATCCTACTCAATCACCTCTTTCGTATACATAATCTTTGTTCTGTTAGATTTAAAAACAAAAATATCTCTCACATAATTAATGTTGCTACAAAAATGGGTTATCCCAAAAAATTTATTTATTCACTTGTTTATCATAAAGGGTCTTTGTCTAACAAAAAAAAAAAAAAAAACTACTAAGGTTTAACTTAAAAAAAAAAAAAAACTGGTGGATGGGTGGGCAGATGTTTGATTAAGGAGGTAGGGTGGTGTTGTTTGGCTGGTTGGTTGGGAGGGTTTGATGCTGAATAAAATTAATAAAAAAAAAAAAAAAAAAAAAAAAAAAAAAGTGTGGGGGGGGGATTACTCATAGTTACATGCTTATATTTCTGGTTGATACTATGTATTTTGAAATCTTTTATCCTACAATTTAATTTTGTACATCTGGCTACTTGAGGCTTCCCTTGTTAAGTTTGAACAATCAATCTATATGCATAACAAAAATAAGATCTTATATTATTGAAAAAAAAAAATCTTTTAAATTATAATTTTAATTATTAATGACTGCCCTATAATGCTTATCCTTATATGTGTACTCTTTGGCATTATTGCTTGTAATTGAGTCTGCTTAAAACTTAACATTTAATACTATGATTTCAAGATTATTTAGTTTTGGGTTAATCACAAAAGTTCAATTCTTCTAATTACTTAATTGGCGCTAAAAAAATTATCTTAATCTTGCAGTCAATACTTCTAATTACCTTAATCTTTCAGTCAATACATCTTAATTTCCCTTATTGCATTGGATTCTTCTCCTGAAATAATTTTACTGACTTAATGTTTTTATAGCTTACCGAAAGATGGCGCTTAAACTCTAATGTCTTATGCTTTTATTCTTCATTCTTTAACTTAATTGATATATTATTAATGTATATGGTACGATTTAATTCAACTCTACTAGTTTTAAAATTAATTAAATATAAAATCTATTTTAACATTATCATTTAATATTAACTCTGTGTAATTTATCTTTAATGAAAATGCTCTGAAGTATCTTCGATTAATCGATATCTGTCGAGCTTTTATTTTACTTCAATTTAAGTTTTGGCATCATCCTTTTCTCCTGTTAGAGTTAATTGTTATACATGTGGTTGCTTTGCTTCATTCATGTGTTCACTTTGGTTTCCATTAAGATTATATTTAATCTTTTTTTAATCTTTGTTTTAATTTAATATTTCAATTATTTCTAATTCTTTATGGTTTTGCTGCATCGATCGGGGTGTGAAACGATATTAATTGCTATGATTAGCAATATCGTTTTACGAAATCGTTGCAGCTTTTTAAGCTTTATGAAGCATGCACCCCTTGATAAGTATGTTTCTATGTTTAAGCATTTACATCCAATTATTTCTGTGATTTATTATTCATTTTCACTCTCATAAGCTTAATGGTCATTTTTATTATCATTCAGGTCGGCGTAAGTATTTTAAGTTACTATCCTAACTCATTGGTTCTTAATCTACATTGCAACTTTTTGTGTAATCCTTTCCTCTATGTTAAATTCAGTTCTATATTTTAGTGTGCTGTTATTGTCTTAGTTCTATTAATAGCTGAATTTTATGATTAAATCTTATTACGATATCTATTATTTATATATATATATATATATATATATAATTATAAAATAAAGTAAAAATAAAGGGAACCCTTTCTTTTCTTTTTTTAATTATTACTTTCTTCTATATGTAATATAGAGAAAGTATTGGATTCGCGAAAATTTTCGAAGTCCACTTTTTGATGGATTTACATGTTTTGGGATGTGGAGAACACGAATCAATAGTTTTTAGAAAATGTCTGTCTGTCTGTCTGTCTGTCTGTCTGTATCATTTTTTTGTGGACGCTGTATCTCACGAACCAATGAATGAAATTTAACCAAACTTGGTATTTAGTTGCACCCTGACATGAACTGGTGCTGATTAGATTTTGGGATCAATAGCTCAACAGGTGGCGCTGTAATCGCATTTTATGCAAATTTTTAACATGGCAGCATAGGACAAAATACCGTATAAATGGGCATAATGAGAGTTATTTTAAACTTACGATTGTAAAATTAATATGAATTATTGATAATAGTAGTAGTTAACTAGGAAACAAATTTTGTGCATGGGGGGGCATCGGTTCCCCCCCCCCAGGGGGGAAAATCCCCCCCCGGGGAAGTAAATTTTCAAGATGGGTATCTTTCGAAAGGTCTCGTTGATAATAGTAATAGTTAACTTGGAAAAAATTTTTGTGCATGTGGGGGCATCGGTTGCCCCCCCACCGGGGGGGGAAGTTCCCACCCGGGGGGGCAAAATTTCAAGATGGGTATCTTTCGAAAGATCTCGTCAATACCTTTAAAACGAATGGTTGAACGATAAATCTGTGATAATTTAAACCAAAGTTATCGATTTTTTTTACTTTTAACAAAAAAAAACAGAAAAATATCGCAATTTTTTTTTTTTTTTTTTTTAACGAAATTTAACCAAACTTGGTATTTAGTTGGTCCGCGACATAAACTGGTGCTGATTATGTTTGGGGATCAATAGCTCAACAGGTGGCGCTGTGATAGCATTTTATCTAAATTTTTAACATGGCAGCATAGGACAAAAATTCGTATAAATGTGCATAATTAGAGTTGTTTTAAACTTGCGATTGTAAAATTAATATGAATTATTGATAATAGTAGTATGTAACTAGGAAAAAAATTTTCTGCATGGGGGGGCATCGCTTCCCCCCCTAGGGGGGAAATACCCCCCCAGGGGGGGTAAATTTTCACATTGGGTATCTTTCGAAAGATCAGGTTGATAATAGTAGTAGTTAACTAGGAAAAAATTTTTGTGCATGTGGGGGCATCGGTTGCCCCCCCCACCGGGGGGGGGAAGTTCCCACCCGGGGGGGCAAAATTTCAAGATGGGTATCTTTCGAAAGATCTCGTCAATACCTTTAAAACGAATGGTTGAACGATAAATCTGTGATAATTTAAACCAAAGTTATCGATTTTTTTTACTTTTAACAAAAAAAAACTTAGAAAAATATCGCAATTTTTTTTTTTTTTTTTTTTTAACGAAATTTAACCAAACTTGGTATTTAGTTGGTCCCCGACATAAACTGGTGCTGATTATGTTTGGGGATCAATAGCTCAACAGGTGGCGCTGTGATAGCATTTTATCTAAATTTTTAACATGGCAGCATAGGACAAAAATTCGTATAAATGTGCATAATTAGAGTTGTTTTAAACTTGTGATTGTAAAATTAATATGAATTATTGATAATAGTAGTATGTAACTAGGAAAAAAAAATTCTGCATGGGGGGCATCGCTTCCCCCCCTGGGGGGGAAGTACCTCCCCGGGGGGGATAAATTTTCAAGATGGGTATCTTTCGAAAGGTCTCGTCAATACCTTTAAAACGAATGGTTGAACTATAAATCTGTGATAATTTAAAACAAAGTTATCGATTTTTTTCACTTTTAACAAAAAAAAAAAAAAAAAAAAAAAAAAAAAACTTAGAAAAAAAAAATCGTACTTTTTTTTTTTTTTTTTTTTTTTTTTTTTAATATTGTTACTCATTGAATATGTATAGGTAAATATAGAAGAAAGTCTTGTGGTGGCCACAACATACTAGTTTTTTAATGTGATCATTTTACTTTATTTTTATTTTATTTTATTTTATAATTAAAACAAAGCTAAAATATATTTCTTAAGTTATTGAAAATTATAAATATTATAAATAGAAAAATATAACTATATAACCAACATATTTTTTTAATTCACAAAAATTCAATAATCATTATTTATTAAATTTCAAATTTTGGGTTTGGTTATTCTAAAGATTAAATTTTACAATAATCCATCCTTACAATCATTCAACCGCAGCTTTAATAGCAAAATAATAAGTAACTAAATAAATAAAACCCTGAATAATAAATATAGAAATAAAGAAAACAGACAAAATTTAAGTTAATTAAAAAATAAGATCGAAATGTAAAATAGTTAGCAGGTGCAATTAAATCTTGGTTTGAGCCCCCTGTTTCAATTTTAACATATATATTTTACGTAACCGCTTTTACCTGGTTTATAATTAGAGAATAGCTAAAATTTTATTTTGTGCACAGAAAGATTAAAAAAAAAAAAAAAAAAAAAGTAATTGTCGAAGAAAAACATCTGTTGATTAATATTTAAAATCTAGATTTAAAGATGTTGTCGTATATTTTGAACATTTGCTTGAGTATAATAATTTAATAACGTCGAAATCCTGCACTATAATTTTTCAAGAAGCAGTATTGATTGGAAAATTAATTATTTAATTTGTTTGGATAGTAATTATATATAAAATTAAAATCATTATTTCTCTGTAATATTTTTAATTTTCTATAATTTTAAAAACAAAGCTTAACATAGTTTTAAAATATGTCTAAATTAAAGTAAAAATAAATGAAATTTTTATATATTACTTTTGTTTTATTTCATAGTTAAAACAAAGCTGATTTTTTTTTTAAGTTATAGGAAATTATAAATATTACAAATAGAAAAATGTTAAAACTACTTTATTATTATTATTATTATTATTATTATTATTCACAAAAATTAAATAATTATTCGCCATTAAATTTTTCAATTTTTGAATTTAATTATAGAAGAAAGTAAAAATGAAATGTTTAGATAAGTAAAGAATTAAAAAAAAAAAAAAAAAAAAAAAAAAATCCCGCAGGTATCATCGAACCTCAAATATGCCCTCATTGCTGCCGCTTACAATACCAAGTACGCCACTGGGGCGATAGCTCCATGGTATAACAACTTGTACTTAAGGATTACAGAAACTTTAAAGGCTTTTTTCTCAAGACTGTGCGGTTAGTGCACGCTGTTTCTTTAATATGTTATCTTTATAGTCCAGTCAAAATAGAAAAAATAGAAGAAAAAAATCGTGTAGTTTTGAAATTTTGCATACTCATAGCCGAGGGGGTCCTGAACAACATACTAAAAGTCCCCGCCCGTGGGGGGTGAGCGGGGGGCAGGGGGGCATTTAAGATGGGCAATTTTCAGCTTTTATTAAATATCAACTACCGCATTTAGAGAAAAAATGTCAATTACAAAATTAATTTACGTAAATTTTCCTACAAAAATGTATATTACATTTTGTTTGTACGATCATTAGTTTAGAAGATATAGGGAGATGAAATAACACATTTTCTTGAAAAATTCTTTTTTGCAATAGTAAAATCAACTAAAGTGTGCAATTAAAAGGGTTCTTGTCAAATATTTTCTAATGTAAAAAACAAATATATACATAGGGAATATGCAAGGATAATGCAGCATGTTTTGTAAGTTTTAAATAATTTTAAGGCTAGTAGGCGCAAGTGGCGGTTTGAATAAAAATCTGGATAAGGCCAGTCAAAATAGGAAAAATAGAAAAAAAAAAATCGTGTAGTTTTGAAGTTTTGCACACTCATAGCCGAGAGGGTCCTGAACAACATACTAAAAGTCCCCGCCCGTGGGGGGTGAGCTGGGGGCAGGGGGTCATTTAAGGGGGGGGAATTTTCAGTTTTTATTACATATCTTAAAAACTATCGCATTTAGAGAAAAAATGTCAATTACAAAATTAATCTATGTAAAATTTCCTACAAAAATGTATATTACATTTTGTTTGTACGATCATTAGTTTAGAAGATATAGGGAGATGAAATAACTCATTTTCTTGAAAAATTCTTTTTTGCAATAGTAAAATCAACTAAAGTGTGCAATTAAAAGGGTTCTTGTCAAATATTTTCTAATGTAAAAAACAAATATATACATAGGGAATATGCAAGGATAATACAGCATGTTTTGTAAATTTAAAATAACTTTAAGGCTAGCAGGCGCAAGTGGCGGTTTGAGTAAAAATCTAGATAACGAAGACCCAAAACCGATCAACATTAAAAAAAATCGTGTAGCTTAGAAATTGAGCACAGTTATAAAGTTAAGTGCCCTGAATAACATACTAAAAGTCCCTAACCATGGGGGGGGGCATTTAAAGGGGGCACATTTCAGTTTTTATTAAGTATCTTGAAAACTATCGAATTTAGAGAAAAAAAATCTCAATTGCAAAATTAATCTACGTGAAATTTCCTAAAAAAATTGTATATTCTATTTTGTTTGTATGATCAATAGTTTAGAAGATATAGGGGAACGAAATAACACATTTTCTTGAAAAATTCTTTTTTTTTTTTTTTTTTTTTTTTTTGGCAATAGTAAAATCAACTAAATTGTGGAATTAAAAGTTCTGATAAAATATTTTCTAATGTACAAAACAAATATATGCATAGGAAATATGTAAGGATAATACAGCATGTTTTGTACGTTTTAAATAATTTTAAGGTTAGTAGGCGCAAGTGGTGTTTAGGTAAAAATCCAGATAACGAAGACCCAAAACCGATCAACATTAAAAAAAATCTTATAGCTTTGAGATTTTTTTTCTCTAAATGCGATAGTTTTCAAGATACTTAATAAAAACTGAAATGTGTCCCCTTTAAATGCCCCCCCCCTCATGGTTAGGGACTTTTAGTATGTTATTCAGGGCACTTAACTTTATAACTGTGCTCAATTTCTAAGCTACACAATTTTTTTTTTCTTTTTTATGTTGATCGGTTTTGGGTCTTCGTTATCTAGATTTTTACTCAAACCGCCACTTGCACCTGCTAGCCTTAAAATTATTTAAAACTTACAAAACATGCTGTATTATCCTTGCATATTCCCTATGTATATATTTGTTTTTTACATTAGAAAATAGTTGACAAGAACCCTTTTAATTGCACACTTTAGTTGATTTTCTATTGCAAAAAATAATTTTTCAAGAAAATGTGTTATTTCATCTCCCTATATCTTCTAAACTAATGATCGTACAAACAAAATGTAACATACATTTTTGTAGGAAATTTTGCGTAGATTAATTTTGTAATTGACATTTTTTCTCTAAATGCGATCGTTTTTAAGATATGTAATAAAAACTGAAAATTGCCCCACTTAAATGCCCCCCCTGCCCCCCGCTCACCCCCCACGGGCGGGGACTTTTAGTATGTTGTTCAGGACCCTCTCGGCTATGAGTGTGCAAAACTTCAAAACTACACGATTTTTTTTTTCTATTTTTCCTATTTTGACTGGCCTTATCCAGATTTTTACTCAAACCGCCACTTGCGCCTACTAGCCTTAAAATTATTTAAAACTTACAAAACATGCTGTATTATCCTTGCATATTCCCTATGTATATATTTGTTTTTTACATTAGAAAATATTTGACAAGAACCCTTTTAATTGCACACTTTAGTTGATTTTACTATTGCAAAAAAGAATTTTTCAAGAAAATGTGTTATTTCATCTCCCTATATCTTCTAAACTAATGATCGTACAAACAAAATGTAATATACATTTTTGTAGAAAATTTTACGTACATTAATTTTGTAATTGACATTTTTTCTCTAAATGCGATAGTTTTTAAGATATTTAATAAAAACTGAAAATTGCCCCCCTTAAATGCCCCCCCTGCCCCCGCTCACCCCCCACGGGCGGGGACTTTTAGTATGTTGTTCAGGACCCTCTCGGCTATGAGTATGTAAAATTTCAAAACTACACGTTTTTTTTCCTCTATTCGTCAAATTTTGGCCTTCGTTGCCTGGACTATATAGTATACTGCGATTCTGTGCAATTTCGTCCCTTTCTGAATTTTCCATTTCGTGACGTCTCCTTGTACAGTAGGCAGCAGAAGTATCCGAGCACTAGCAAAAATTCCTATATAAAAAAGTACACTTAATACTGTTTTGTTAAATAAATCCTTGTCGAATCATGTTCTTAGACTAAGAACAGGATTTGACAAGGATTTATTTAACAAAACTGCATTATGTGTACTTTTTTTATATAGGAATTTTTGTTAATGCTCGGATATTTTTGCCGCCCATTTTAAGTATCCGTTGTATGTAATATCATTAACAGCATTTCTACAACATGTTTATTATAATAGAAACTTTATTAAGTGTATTTTAGTTCACTTTTGCCTTAAAAGTGGCGCTGCAACGCATCTGTTTTCATAACGAAAGTTGTAGTTAAAATAATAGCGTTTATGTATAATTCAGAATAGCAACAAAATTGATTCATAGCTTAATGATTAATTACACAGCTTTAATTGTAGTTAGAATTACTCAGTATGGATCAATACAATATACTTTTTGCAATGAGCTTTTTCATAAATTCTATTGCAAAGAACTGGGACAAATTGATATTTAATACCTAACTACTGAAAATAATATGATTTTGCTATTGAAATGTATCATTATTTCATAAAAGAAGGTTTTGAGATGGCATACCGCACTCAGAGAAAACTTTTATTGAGTCATCAAATAATTTGGTTGACACAACAAAAACTTCTGTTTAAAAATGTTTTGAAATAAATTTTGTTTAGATAAATAAAATAATTTTAATTACTTGTCTATAACATAATAATAATAATTATTATTATTATTATAAAAGCTTTTCTTACAAAAAAAGGGGTATTTTAATTACAAATATGCTGCAATTAATGTAAAATTAAGTAAAAATTTTTGCTAACATAAGCAAGCAAAGGTGAAGAAATTTTATAAATTTGTCAACATATCTTATGTGTTATCACAATAAAACTGATTTTTCACTTCTAATAAAACTTTGGTTTAACGCAACAAATAACCTCAACAAAATACATTCTGTAAGTTTTAATAAAATTCTTTTTCAGAATGTAATTACTTTTCTTCTCTTTTTATCTATTTATTTCATTTCATTTCATTTTTATTTATTTTATTTTATTTATTATTATTATTATTTTCCGCTCTTCATCATAGTCAGAGTAATTCTATCCTCTTTTTCTAAAAATTAAATTTCTGTATCCATTCACCTTGTGTCATTTTGAAGATCTTGTGGTATAATTTCGGTCGATGTCGAACATTTCTAAACGACGCTACATTCGAAAAACTGCCTGGTCTTTCATTTTTACACCACACCGTAGTGTATTAATCCTCAAGGTATACTATGTCATAATAAATATTTGTCCACTATGAATACATTGATATTGCTACTTGTAAAAAAGCTTATTTGGAATCACATTTTTAAAATAATCAGGGTTGGTACTCACACTACTTTCTCTTAACCTCTTCTAGTTTTAGAAACAATTTTATTTGGAAAATATTTCTGTCGGGAAAGGGGGAAATGCTACGTACATTCATAAAAAAAAAATTTAAGGTTGTTATTAAAAATTCCTTTTAAATTATCCAGAGAACTTTTACCCATACCACTTATTGTTCACATACTTACTTAGGCTTTTTTTATTTTTTATTTTATTTTTTATTTTATTTTTTATTTATTTATTTCACACGAAATTTATTTTTTATTTACAAAATAAGAAATAATACAAAGAACAAAATTGAACAACAAACAAATAAAATTATAATATTGTTTATCAAGAGGCTTGCAAAGCCTTTCCAGCTAAATCTAAAAAATATATAAAAAAAAATTAAAAAAAAAAAAAAAAAAAAAAAACAGAAATTACATAAATGAAAAAATGAAAAAATACAGACAATAAAGTGAACACAAAGAAAATATAAAGTAACATAAACGTATATATGCTTAATATATGTCATAAAAATTTAAACAGGTGGGTAACAACGTACAAATCGCAACAAAAAATAATTTAGGGGCTTAAATTAATCTCTCTATATATAAATGGCTAGGAGAGTTTTTTCCTGTAAGTCCGTGGCTGGACGCAAGTTGATTGGCTAAGAGACATTTTCTTCTGTTTGCCTGTGTGTTGTTGCCACCAGCTTTTCATACTTTAATTAATTTAAAAAATTGACTCCCCCCCCCCCCAAAAAATAAATAAATAAATAAAATTAAAATATATATATTATTCCATATTGCAAAATTGATTCAACCAATGCATAATACAGAGGGTGTTCGCACATTTTTTAGACGATTTTGATGGAATATACCGAAAAAATTACACTCATATTTCGTGTTTTAAATGTTCAGTTTGATAGCCCTTGATCTTAGCTATCATTCCACATCGTAATTTCCATGATAATAATGCTTTTTGTAATATCAGAAGAGTTATTTTGTTCCATTCCTCTTCAACGGCTTTCCAAAGTCCACAAAGTTTTGTAGGCTGGCGTTTGGATAAGGCAGATTTTAAGAGTCCAAAAGCATAAAAATTCATTAGTGATACATCAGGAGATTTAACAAGAATATCAGTGAAGGGTATGGTTTTAATTCCCGTTTCTTGTTCCATTTTTTCTAGAAAAGCAATTGCGGATTGTGATGTGTGGCTGCTTGCTTTGTCTTGATGCAGTTCAACGGACTGATGGCATTGTGGATAAAGATCTGTAATTTCATATTTAAAAATTGGAGTTAAAATATGTTCTTGATAGTATTTAGAGTTGATTTTCACATTTTTGTCAACATTTTTTACCTTTATCTTGCCTTTGTATGAAAAACCGCCGACAATCATAAATCCTTTAGAAAAACTTTCTTTTGATTCTTTGAACCATGTAGCAAAATTTTTTTCTCCTCTTTCATGATAATAAATTGATCTTTTTTTTTTTTGAGTGTGTGTGTGTGTGTGTGGCAATCACTTAAATAGTCCCAAGCTTCATCTATTGCTACGACATTTTTCTATTTTTCTCCTGATAAATGTTTTTCATAAAGAGTTCTGCAGCATGTTCTATTCGGAAAGAGCGGAAACGTATCCTTCCATCCATTGCCTTTTTAAAAGCGCCATTTTACATGTAAATAAAAATTCTAAATATCAGACTATAAATAAAACTTCCAAAAATACAACTGTTGTGAAAATAAAATTTTCCATGCAGACGATGTTTTCTTACGGCGAAATAAAATCGTCTAAAAAATGTGCGAACAGCCTCTGTATAAGTTTTTTAAAAAATGGTTGCTAACATAGCTGCATAAATGAAAGAAAGTAATTAAATGATAATGAAGTTTATTTCTAAGATATTGAACATAACTATTCCATTTTAGGTTTTGATCTATAAATACTTCAAGATATTTAAAAGTTTCTGCTTTATTTATAATTGGACAAGAACATTAATTACCACTTGAATTACAAAAAACACGATATGTAATTAATAAATCCGTACTTAAATTGCTCATTAGACTAAAATTCCTATACTTAGTTTTATCACCATTAATTGATAATTTATTTCTGTAAACGATTGTTTAATCTATAAAAGATCTGAATTTATTTGTTCTTGTTTTAAATCATAAGTTTTTGCTGAATAGATTAAAACCGTGCGTCATCTGCATATGTTACAATTTTAGCATTGATATTAAGATTACAAAGGTCGTTTATAAATATTATAAATAATATAGGACCTAAAATCGAGCCTTGTGAGACACCATTTTTAATAAGCTCAAAATCGCTAGTATAATCACCAATTTTAGCACATTGTTTCCGATTATTTAAATATGACTCAAACCATTGTAATTGTTTTCCTAAAATTCCTAAAAAATTTAATTTCTGCAGAAGTAAAATATGATTAACTGAATCAAAAGCTTTTGATATGTCTATATTAATTGCTACAGTTTTCAAACTATTGTCAATATTGTTAAAAATAGAACCGGAAAATTCAGCAAGTGCGCTTTCTGTACTATAACCTTTTCTGAAACCATATTGATTTTTTGAAATGACATTTATTGAATCTAAATATGAAACAAGTCTAGATCGCATCACTTTTTTAATAATTTTTGAAAAAACTGGAAGAATTGAAATAGATCGATAATTACCTAAACAAGTCTAGATCGCATCACTTTTTTAATAATTTTTGAAAAAACTGGAAGAATTGAAATAGATCGATAATTACCTAAACAAGTCTAGATCGCATCACTTTTTTAATAATTTTTGAAAAAACTGGAAGAATTGAAATAGATCGATAATTACCTAAACAAGTCTAGATCGCATCATTTTTTTAATAATTTTTGAAAAAACTGGAAGAATTGAAATAGATCGATAATTACCTAAACAAGTCTAGATCGCATCACCTTTTTAATAATTTTTGAAAAAACTGGAAGAATTGAAATAGATCGATAATTACCTAAATTGTTAAAATCTCCCGATTTGTAAATTGGCAAGATAATTGCCAGTTTTAATTGATCGGGAAAAATTCCTTCATTAAATGATTTATTTATGATATCAATAATTATATTAGATCTATATTTGAAAATAATTTTAAAATTTTTAATAGGAATATTATCTAAACCAACCGCTTTTTTATCAGGTATTGAATTAAGAATATTTTGAACTTCAGATTCATCAGTGTTTAACAAATAAAAAGATTTTAACAGATGAATTTATATTTTGGAAATTTAACTTAACACCTAAATTATTACTATGAGTTGCAACATTTATAAAATGATGATTAAATTTATTTACAAATAACTTAATATCGTTTTCATTGGAACAAACTGTTTTCTTAGTTTTGTTTAAAATATTATTCACTAATTTCCACTGAATTCTGATTGTCCACTGAATTCTGATTGTCCACTGAATTGATTGTTTATTCTGATTGTCCGTACATTTGAAAAATTCATTTAAATAATAAGCATGTTTTACCCTTTTAATTTCTGATTTTAAATCTTTTACTGCATCTTTATAAGATTTTTTAATGTTTCTATCGTAAGGATATTTCTTAAACTTTTATGGAGTTTTTCTTTTTCATTTATCATATTTAAAAGTATCAATCCAGGAGTTTGAATGAAATCTTTTATTATGTAAAACTTTAAAATCTCTCCTGAAATTTATCATAGAATTCGAAACAAAATCCAAAAGCTCTGTATATTGACCGTTAAAATTAAAATTTTTAAAGTCATTTGAATTCAGAATGCAAATTTATTATAATCAACAAAAGCAGTTTTTGAACTTACAATTCCAGGAGACATTTTCTTATTTTCGTTGCAATTTGGTTATTGTACAAATTATCGGATAGTGATCAGTAATGTTACTAACTAGATAACCTGATTTAACTAAAAATTTGCAGGAACACATGATGAAAACATGATCAATACAAGTTGCAGTTTCATGAGTTATTCTTAGTTGAATCATTAATATATGACTTGAAACCATACATGAATAAAAGATCAATATAAGAATTACTATCAAAATTATTCAAAAGTAAATCAATATTTAAATCACCAAGCAAAATTACATTTTTAAATTTACAATCCTTCAAAATTATGTCAAGATCATATAGAAAAATAGGCATTGTTACAGAATGATTACAATACAAAGAAATTATACAAAAATTAAGATTTTTTACTGTATAAAATTATACATTCTGCTGAAGTTATATTACAAGGTTTGTGTAAAATAAATTCCAAATTATTTTTGATAAATACAATTATACCGCCTGATCTGTTAAATAACCTACACTTATAAATTGAATAATAACCATCTGAACGTATATAAAGAAATTTCAGCTTCATTTACCCAGATTTCCCTTAAAACAATAACATCAAACATAAAATTACAACTATTTAACCAAATTTTTAATTCATCAAAATTCGAATGCAAGCTTCGAATATTTAAATGAAAAATATTTATTTTATTAAAAGCATGTAAATTAGATTTTATTGGAGGTGATATGAAATTTTGTAACTGGTCCAAAGATTCCAATTTTACATTTACATACTTTTCATTTAAATTGATTAATTGTGACATGAGTAAAATCTGAAGAATTTCTTATTCGAAAAACTTTGGACCCATCATTTTGTCGTAAAAAAATCTTTCCCCCTTTATACCAACAGTATTTAAAATTATGCTCGCGTTTAAACTGTTTACATTCAAATAGCAATTTTTTTTAACTTTATACATTGATCATTAAAATATATAAAAATATTTTCAAAATTAGAATTCAACTTGTTTGCTGTTATACGTTTAGTTTTAGCTGCATTAAAAAAATCCAACTTAGCATTAAAAGTAGTAAATTGCATTATAATGGGTTTAATTTTACCTTTTTAACACTTTCCAACAAGGTTGAAAAGTGTTTGTGACTTCGGTTTGTCTGTCTGTCTGTCTGTCTATCCGCGCTCTAACTCCCGTAAATATTTATGGAATTTCTTGAAACTGATATATGTTATTCAAGCTCACTATCGGACGTTCCCTATTGAAAATGGAGTTTATACCTCTACTGGTTTGTGTACAGGGACACCCGAAATTATTTCAAAGCATTATGTTCTATGGGAGGTATTTCTATAAACCATATTTTCATACCTTTACTGTAGACATATCTTAATGAAATTGAAATATGTTATTCAAGTTCACTATCGGACGTTCCCTATTGAAAATGGAGTTTATACCTCTACTGGTTTGTGTACAGGGACACCCGAAAGTATTTCAAAGCATTATGTTCTATGGGAGGTATTTCTGTAAACCATATTTTCATACCTTTACTGTAGACAGATCTTAATGAAATTGAAATATGTTTTTCAAGTTCACTATCGGACGTTCCCTATTGAAAATGGAGTTTATACCTCAACTGGTTTGTGTACAGGGACACCCGAAAGTATTTCAAAGCATTATTCTATGAGAGGTATTTCTATAAACCATATTTTCATACCTTTAGTGCAGACATATCTTAACGAAATTGAAATATGTTATTCAAGTTCGCTATCGGACGTTCCTTATTGAAAATGGAGTTTATACCTCTACTGGTTTATGTACAGGGACACCCGAAAGTATTTCAAAGCATTGTGTTCTACGAGAGGTATTTCTATAAACCATATTTTCATGATGTAGACATATCTTAATGAAATTGAAATATGTTGTTCAAGTTCAGTATTGGATGTTTCCTGTATAAAATGGAGGAAATACCACCATCGGGTTATACACAGGGACACTCAAAAGTATTCCAAAGCACTGCGTTCCATGAGAGATATTTCTATAAATCAAATTTTAATAACTTTGCTTTCCACGAAGTTTCAGGAAATTGAAATATGTTATTTATATGCACAAAAGAATGCTTTGAATAGAATATAGCAGGATTAGCATTAGATTTACAGGGTGGCACAAAAATATCCAGTTATATTAAGAGCTATTAATAAAAAATTGCTAGATTTGTACTTTCGTTTACGTTAAGCGTTTTTAACACTTTCTAACATTTTTTAAGTGTGAATATGATTTCAGTTTTCTGTATCTGCCTGTCCGTCTGTCTGTCTGAATGTCTGTCCGTCCGAGCTCTAACTCATGTAAATATTTATGGAATTTCTTGAAACTGATATATGTTATTCAAGTTCACTATCGAACGTTCCCTATTGAAAATAGAGTTTATACCTCTACTGATTTGTGTACAGGGACACCCGAAAGTACTTCAAAGCATTGCGTTCTATGAGAGGTATTTCTATAAACCATATTTTCATAACTTTACTGTAGACATATCTTAATGAAATTGAAATATGTTGCTCAAGTTCAGTATTGGATGTTTCCTGTATAAAATGGAGGAAATACCACCATCGGGTTATACACAGGGACACTCAAAAGTATTCCAAAGCATTGCGTTCTATGAGAGATATTTCTATAAATCAAATTTTAATAACTTTACTTTCCACGAAGTTTTGGGAAATTGAAATATGCTATTTATATGCACAAAAGAATGCTTTGCATAGAATATAGCAGGATTAGCATTAGATTTACAGGGTGGCACAAAAATATCCAGTTATATTAAGAGGTATTAATGAAAAATTGCTAGAATTATACTTTCGTTTACTTTAAGCGTTTTTAACACTTTCTAGCATTTTTTAAGTGTGAATATGATTTCAGTTTTGTGTATCTGCATGTCCGTCTATCTGACTGCCTGTCTGTCCGAGCTCTAATTCCTGTAAATATTTATGGAATTTCTCAAAACTGATATATTTTATTGAAGTTCACTATCGGGTGTTCCGTATTGAAAATGGAGTGAATATCTCTTCTGGTTTGTGTACAGGGCCACCCAAAGCATTCGAAATCATTGTGTTCTATGACTGTTATTTTTATAAGTATTTCCCGTATAGAATGTTCCCCATTTAAAAAGACATTAATAGGTCTTATACAACTAGTTTGTTTACAGGGACAAAAAAAAAAAAAAAAAAAAAAAAGCCAATGCATTACGTTTTAGGACAGCATTTTTGAAAGTTATATTTAAAAGTCTTTCTACTGAAAAAATCATAAAAATATTGAAATGTATTATTTATATTCTAAAATAATGTTTTATATAGGATATGGTATGATTAACTTTCTGATTTACAGGTCTACACTAAAATATTCAGAGAGATCAAAAGCTGTAATTATAATCTAATGGCTGCATTTCCTTTTGCATTAAGCCTTTTTAACACTTTCCAAAATGATTAAGAGTAATTTTAAAATCAATTAGTCTGTCTTTATATTTTTCAGTCCTTCTGTCTGTTGTGTGATAACGTAGGGAAATAATATTAAAAGTTATTCGATACAACAATTACGTAGAGTTGGAAAGTGTTACTAATCAATGCGTACTGCATGATTTTTCTTTCTTGGTTTTTTTTTTTTTTTTTTTTTTTTAAATGTTGGAACTCGGTGTAATGTAGTAATTTTACCAGATAAATCCATTACTATTGTCTTCATTTCACTATTTAACACATCAGATATATATTTTCATCTTGAGCTTCAGGCAAGTTCGATATTTCAATGTTCAATCGACGACTGTACTGTTGTGACTCCACAATATCATTTTTCATTTCAATAATTTGTGTTTTGAGTTGGCTGTTTTCTTCCATCATTTTGAAGTTTTGATTCCTGAAATTCGCAGGCAGTCGTAGATGATTTTTTACAAGCAGGACAAGACCATCCATTTTTTCTTACTTTACGGACAGTAATTTTATTGAAACCAATGCAAGTTATATGAAAAAAAAAGTTTACATCTACCACTGCATACAATTTGTTCACTGTCATCCAAGATTTCTATACCCCAAGCTTCACAGTTCGCCATATTTATATATATTTTTTATTTATGAGCCAAGTTAATACAAAAAGATAATTTTACTGCATTTAACATA
The DNA here is from genome assembly GCA_963930645.1 of Salticus scenicus. Lineage (NCBI taxonomy): Eukaryota > Metazoa > Arthropoda > Arachnida > Araneae > Salticidae > Salticus > Salticus scenicus. The sequence continues at coordinate 56,291,582 of OZ005655.1, forward strand.
ATTTAATTGAATTTAAAAATAAAATTATTGATGATATAAGTGAAAATTTAAGAGCACAAGTTTTGTACACAAACAACGCCGATTGTGCGTTGCCACTTTAGTTTTCAAGTGGAATTCCCATATGGTCTTCAAAATATCAAATTTGAAGTTCATTTATTTGTTTAAAATTATACTGATAACAGACCTCTAAAAACATTATATCGGTATTCATGGGACCTTAAAACGCATAACTGTAGCAAATCCTTAACATCGAAAAATTATGCTCATATTATCATTAAATTACCTGAATATTGTGTTATCTCTAATAGAAATTAATTATCTTTCCTAAGCCAATTCTCTCTTTATGTTATATTTTGATAAAGTTCTTTTATCAATTACATCCAATACAAATGAATGTGTTTAGTTTCGGATAGCTTTTATATTATATTTAAATTGTATACATACCACACATTATACTTAAATTTAGCACAGGCTTGGGTTGTAGGGTTTTAAGACCGATTGACTACGCTAGGGTTCTAGGCCTATGGGTGGTACGCCCTCCGTGGAGGTCTTTTTAAGGGGTCCTAGCCTGTATTTACGCGAGTTTCAAAATTTAGCACAGAGAGAGAAATGCAGTTCGAAAGGTAGATATAGACCTGAATGAATTCAGATTCTTTTGTAGATGATTCTGTAATTATGGGTCTGTAAGCGAATGGTGAATGCTTTTCTTATCGTATTCTATATGAAACTTACTTTTAGGCTTATAATAAATACATATTTATATAATTTTGTTTGTTGTAATCTGATGATGTTAATATACACAAACACCATAGTCTCCTTAATATACATCAATTAAAACAAAACCTTTTTCACTATGAGACGTTTAATTAAAATATACATACAAAAAGGGAAAATAAGGGGGGGGGGGGTGGAATCAAAATATATAAACATTCCGAAATTCAATACGCATGTCTCATTGATTGAATGTGATTGGCTGGCAATATGCCATCCTTCCAGGAAAATATGAGGACTATAATTATTCTACCTAGAGTTTAGAATTTTAATATTTTCAAAATCGAGAATATGATCAGTTTCAATTGAATTAATTAAAATTGTTGACCTTTGACCACAATTTTTAAACGAGCGCCTGTGTTCATGTAACCTAACTCTAGCTGAATGGCCAGTTTCACCAATGTAAACATACTTACAATTTTTGCAGGGAATAAGATATATATTACGCTGATGAGATCAAGTGAGGAAATCTTAGGTTTAAAATTAAAAAGTATTTTTTTTTTTTTTTTTTTTATTGACAAATTGGACGAAAAGCAGTAAAAATGTCTGGATCTTTCAGTAATTTAGCAATAACGTTCCAAGGGAAAAACCAAAATGTGGCATATTTATCCATAAGTTTTTCCAGACTTATAGAATTATTCATCTGCAAGAGAAGAGAGGGGAAGTGAATAATCTTTTCACTATAAATTCGTTTTAATCAGCTGAGGGGGTAATCATTATTTATTAAATCTTGAAACATTCTTTTAATTTCTAACTTAATAAAATATTTTTGTAAGAAAAAATAGAACCGACTCCAAAAAGCAACTGCTATTCAAACAACTAAAAATGAAAGAAAAATGGTAAAAATGGAACTGTAAATTGCGCCTAAAAGTACAAAATAATTTCCTTCACCAAACAACCTAAATACAAATTAAACATAACTTTTGAAGTCGGCGCAAAATTAAATAGAATTTAATTCTTTTTTAAAGATTTGTTTTTAGACCGATAGTTACCAATGCTGTTATCTCGAATGATCAATTTTTATGTTTCCTTTATTATTTTATCACAGTGTACAATTGGTCCATTTGTAACATCTACAACGTAATGCAAAAATATACACGCGAGATGTATGTTTTTATAATATATATTGTACGAAGTATTGTTTCATCTTGATTGTTAACTTATTATACCTTATTAAAATAACCATGATTTCTCAAAGGAATTAAATATGTTTACCGATATAATTTGACAATTTTTTTTTTTTTTTTTCACCAAGGACGCCAGATGCCAGCAGCTCCGCCAACTTTTGCAGTTTACGAAATCTTATTTGTTTATTTGAAGTCAAAATAGTTTTCGGCTGTGTTTTGCAGATGCTGAAGTGAGATGTATATTTTGAATAGAATTTGATTTTTGCATTGAATAAAGGTATCAATTTGTATTTAATTTTGTGCCGACTTCAAAAGTTATGTTTTATTGTAGTATTTAGGTTGTTTGGTGAAGGAAATTATTTTATACTTTTAGGCGCAATTTACAGTTCCATTTTATGCTAATTTTCTTTCATTTTTAGTTGTTTGAATAGTAGTTGCTTTTTGAAGTCGGTTTTTTTTTTTTTTTTTTTTTTACAAAAATATTTCATTTTCTTCTTTTCAGTGAAACTTTATTCAAGTTGCAGAACATCAGAAGTCGTTCAACGGTGGTTTTTGACAAATCGCAACCCACAAGAAAAGTGACACAACTCAAAAAATGGTAATTTCGAGTTTATGTCACTGAAAAATATATGAACTGCCCGCAATCTGAACAAAAAACATTACATCTCCATCTAAAAAATTATCCACTCGAGAAACAATTGTGTCAGTTTTATTCTAGTCAATGCCTTATCTTTAAGCTGATTTTTCTCAAATACTGCATTTTTAAGTTGTGTCACTTTTCTTGCCTTTATCGGACATGAGAAACAACTATCTATTGAATGACCACGCATTAAATTAAAAAGGCGGCTTTAGAAATGTAAAGAATGGATACGCTGTATTCGTAACCAAAAATTCGGATAGGCATGTATTGAACTTTACAGTAAATATGCGTCACCCGCAACGCTGGAATGCGTGCAGCGTAAAGTTCAAACAAAGATCAAAATATGCATTGCAGTTGACGGACAGAAGTTTCAACATCGGAATAAAGGCTTTTTGGTTTGTTTACAGTGTAGAAAACTGCGAACAAACTGATGCACATTTAAACATCCTATTTTAAACATTTATGTATACAAGGTGTCTTTTCGTGACTAAATCAATGATGCAGTACAACTTTGTAATTTACCTTTTTTCTCATACCTTATAATGTTTTGAGATAGAAACACTAACTCCGTTATCTTCCCACCAGGTGGCGCTGTAAGCGGTCACATCTTGTAGCGCATGGCCACTTTACAATACTTACATATTACTTTTACGAGTGTAGAAGCAGCCGTTCAACAGTTAGAGTGAGAACGGACTCTTGCGAACACCCTGTAATTTGTTTAGATAATAATGAAATCATAATGAGACCTATTTCAGGTCAAGATCATTGCGACAACAAAAAAAAATATTAAAATTAAAGCATTTTTTGCGTAGTTATAAGCTAACAAACCTCAACTACAACAACAAAAAAAATGGTTTCAATTGAGAACCTCCTCCTTCATGAAGTCGGTTTAAAAGTCTATACGTTAATCGATGTGACCGCTTACAATAATCATACTTTGAATTTTACATAGCATAAATGTCCCCCGCTACGCTACAACGTATGCAATGTCGTAGAAGTGCGAAGAAAATAGGAATTTTCGGACAAACAAATGATCGTTTTAATCGTTCAATTTTTAGCATTTATGTCTACAAATTGTCTTTCCTTACTAAATCGATGATATCCTGTAACTTTGTAATTAACTTTTTTTCCCTATCTTGAACCGTTTTCGAGATAGGAACGCTAACTCCACTGTTCTCCACCAGATGGCACTGTAGGCGGTTGAATCAGGTTGCGCAAGACCAATTTACTATACATACATACAACTTTTATGGCTATAACTGCAGCCGTTCAGCAGTTAAAAGAGTCGGTACTCACTTTTTTGGGCATCCTGTATTGTCTTTTGATCGCAAACATATTACAATCGGACCTATTTCAGACCAAGACCTTCACAACAAAACAAAAAGTATCAAAATCAGAGCATCCGTTCAGGAGTTATGAGCTAACAAAAAAAAAAAAATAATAATAATAATAATAATAATAATAATAATACATACATACATACATACATACGGTCTGAATTGAGGACCTAATCCCTTTTTGAAGTCGGTTAAAATAGTTTCATTATTATATAAACGAACAGCTCTATGAACCAAAGTCTCAAAAACGACAACTTTGAGTAAATTAGGATTGGATGAATAAAAATTTATATATTGACCTTTAAGAAGCGTGGCCTTACGATAAACAGATATTTGAAAACTATTGGATCATTTAGAGGTGCGTTCAACAAGCACATCATGGAAGAGCAAATTATTATACTGTTCAACTTCAAAAGTAAACTTTATTTCAGGACACAATGAATTATAATCTGGACACACTGTTTTAATTAAGGATGTTAAAATTGACTAACAAGAAATTTCATCCATAGATGTGTTGTATGTGAACACTTTTGTGAATGTACCTGTACACCATCTATTCCTCCTAGATCAATAAAACATTTCAAATAACATCTCATATGATACAGATATGGAACACCGAGTTTGAACTTCCAGCTTTTATTTGTTTTTTAGTTATGTTGATAACAGTCGGATAGAACAAAAACAAACCGCTAAGAACCTGAATTTCGAAATCATGGTACTTCAAAACGTGTAAATTTATCAGAGTATCAGTTTTTTAAATGCGACACATAAACAATTGTTTTTTATACCATGTATAAAAGAAATTAATAATATTTACATGATTTGACAAAAAATATTGTCTAGTAACTATATTGCTTTAAGAAAAATTTATTCATTCAAAAACAATGTTGAAAGGTTATCTTTTCAGTTCTTTACGATAATTTAGTTTAATCCTTTACTAATATTTTAAAATAAAAAAAATAAAAAAAAATCTGCATTTGGCACATTTTAATTTAATACAAAAAAAACCTATATTTATTTTTAAAAAAAAAGAAAAGAAAAAAAATTTTCAAGGTTTTTCCAAAGGCCAAGGCAAAAATCTCAACATTTTATTAAAAAATATCGACACTCAACATCAGTTGGTCTAAATAAGCAAATGAAATAAGAAGCAATTAAATAAATCATATAAAAAAGGTTCCCTTATCGCATCGTTTCTAGAAAAAGTTTAAAAATCCGAATTATCATGTTATCAGTTATAGTGGCAGCACAAATTTTATTCTAATTGTAGTTTAAGCAATTTTTAATATTTATTGAATAAGTATTGATACAAATTTTATAAAAATGATATTATAACCTATTTGCTTTTTTCTGTTACTTTGTATGTTTCACTTATTTTGAATGAAACTGAACAAGAAACACCCACCAAAAATACCGTATTATATCGTTGCTTAATCTTTCTCTGTGGTTGTGGGAAAACGACGAAATAAAATGGTTATTATCGAATATTACGCTGATTCAATTTGAGTGCATATCAGCCTATAGGTGACGTTACAACACTGCAATTTGCCTATTTACGGGAAAGCAATATCTTTGCTTCTATAGCGTACAAGCGATTCAAACATGATACATAAGCAGGCTAAAAGGAAAAACTATACTGAATAAATTTAAATGCATATCGTCTAACAAGTGGTGCTGTTATTAAGCCCTTTTCAGGTTTTAGGTCATTTTCCGACCAATTATTTTATTAGGATAATACAAGAGAAAGCTTTGTGATGGCCACAACATGATAGTTTTTCTTTCTTTCTTTCTTTTTTATGACAATATAATACTCTTCCTGTAATGTTACTGCAATACATAGAAAAAATATTATTAGCTGCTATATACTGTATACTATCAACTGTAAAAATTAATTGGGGAAAAAAAAAAAAAAAAAAAAAAAAAAAAACTAAACTGTTTGTCCTTATAAGTTCTAAATTAATAACAAAAAGAAATTGCAGTACATTAACAATAGATAACGTCTTATAGCAGTTTTTTTTTTTCTCTTTTTCTCTCATAAAATTTCTGAAAAATATGCGTATTAAATCCGTTGACGAAAAAGAAAAAAAAAAAAGTAAAAAAGAATATTTTCTTTTTCGCTGGTACGGATCTAGATCCGAATCTTTTTTTCACCAATATATCAGTGGGTATGGATAGAGAGCTCCGGACATGTCTAGTATGCATACATAATCTACCAAATATCAAAAACCTCATAACTTATATCTCCATATTTGTTATTTCTGTGAATGATTTTTATTCCATTTTCGTGTGCCTTTACCAGAAAAAAACTCTCAATAAGTTTATAAAGAGTAGCAACTCAAACATCTTTGTCCTCCTCACTCAAGTATGTCTGTAGGTTTTCATAGAACTGTCAACCCTTCTATTCAACACATGAGGGCATTCAAGGCTGCCTTCTATGTCCATATGTCACATATTTACCTGCATTTAATAATGTTTGAGGACTTTATTTACTTTTCGGGCAAAGATGTATAGCTTTTTGTGAAAGTTCCATGCGAAGTGGAATGTTTACAGGTAAGTGCTTGTTTGTATAATAGAAAAAGAATGCTAAATAAATAAATAAAATGAAAAAGGACGTGAAAATAAGCATACTTAGCACCAAAATTATTCATTTTATTGGGTTCTTAAGTCGCTCTTTTCCCCTAACCTGAATCGAAAATATATATATTGCAATAAATTTCACTTCTCAATACCGATTTTCCCCCTTTTTGAACAAAGCATGACAAATTTCCAATATCCATATTTTTATTCATCTGTTTATTTACTACACATTTCAATACAGGTAATAAGTATGATGTGGCCATCACAAAACTTTCTTTTATATCATTGTAATGTAATAATTGGTCGGAAAACGAAGTAAAATTTCAAAAGAGTTGATAACAGCATCGCTTAGCTTCTAATATATATCCAAATCTAAAACGCATTTTCTTTTCATAATGGACATTTCACATATCGAGTTTAGTGACCTGAGTTATAACTTGAAATATAACCTTCTCGTAAACAGGGAACATTTCATCATATAACACCTCTTTTTATCCAACATGCACTCAGATTGAGATAGCATAACCCTCTTTCATATACGATTTGATAGTTGGTCTTGGTTGGTTGATTTTTTGTGGCATAAGGTATAGTTTGATGTATAGAATTAAGATATATCCTTAACATAAATAGAGAATATTTCAGCATAACAGCAGTACCCATCAGCTGATAGTCACCAAAGGTTTATTGGCAACAATTTATGTCAAAGGGCAGATAAATATAAAGCTTCATGAAATTCCACTCATTAGCTCTTGATTTAGTCAAACACATAGACAGACATTTTAAAATGTGGTCAAATTGGTTTCAGTACACCTCAAGCAATATAAATCTATATCAAAAACCAGAATTCAACTTTTTTATATATAAATTTAACACCTTTTTCTTATAATCATAGACGAAATTAAAAGTAAAAAATAATATAATATAATTAAAATTAAAATGTTTTGCACAAATGCCGTAAATTGCAAAATCGCATAAGAATTTGTTCTTGTGGAAATGATTTAGCAAGTAATTATATTAATAAATTATGTTGTGTGCGATATATAGATGTTAAAATATACTTATAAAAAATCTCTTACGCACCTTATGTAATGCATAGAAAATCTTTTCTCCTTGTACGTAAATCATTTGCGCTATTTATACCATTTTCAATAGAAAATATTCTATAGGGAGCTTAAACAGCATATATCATTTTCGTAAATATTCCATAAGTATTTGCGAAAATTAGAGCACAAGTAGACGGACAGACAAACAGATAGCCGAACCGAAGTTATAATCACTATTAAACTTTGCGAGAAGTACTGAAAGCGAATAACATTACCGAAATATTCTTCCAGTTATTAACTTATATCCCTAATGTGTCTGGATATTTTTTTTTTCCTTGGTCTGCTTCAACAACAAGTTTTGTCAGTTTCAGTTTTAACATATATAAATTTCAAAACAATAAGAAAATATTTAAGGTAACGGGCGTACAGACAAACAGATAGCTGAACCGAACTATGTTTCAAAGTGTTAAAATTTTATAACACAACTGAAAATGTGTTTCTAGAAATTTTCAGTTATATCCCATATTATATCTGAATATTTTTGTATGGTCCTTGCGTATACCTTAATACAAATCATATCACATTCTATTGAAAACACGTTTTTGTACTTATGATTAACATACAAAATTAAATGTTAATGCATGTTAATTTCATTATGTTTTGTGTAGTATTAAAATATACTTTATAGAAATACCTGTCATATAATATATAATGTATTGAAATTCTTTTGGATGCCTCTCCTCTACACTAATCAATCGTGCTATTTATTCCTTTTATTCAATGGTAAATCTCGCATAGTGAACTTGTTAAATTCATTATGTCTTATACAGGATAAAAATATTAAAATATATTTTATAGTAATAGTTTTATAAGTACTACTTTCCAAATTGCATATCTGTTGCTTTGAACTTATTTCAGACATATGATTTAGCCTGTTTTTGCAAAGTTTAATAAATGGATTTTATATTTTCTTTTGAGTAATGTCCCTCACAAAACATTTAGTTGAAAGAAGCTTAGATTTGATGGTTCAGGGTATTTTTAACCAGATTCCAGCTCGGGTAAATTGCATTTGATAAATCAAACATATTGCAAGCTTGAAAACTCCTTGAGATCAAAAGTCGAAAATTGGAAAATGCATGTACAGTTTCTTAGTTTAAAGAGTGGAAAAATCAAATTTGTGATCGCAAAATAAAAAAATTTATACGAGGGTTGTAAATTAAATAGTGGCAACTTAACCTTGAAACTCGCAGAAGGGCGGGCATGCGCTAGGATATGGGAGCGGTGAGGTGGCGCTGTTGTCGATGTGTATAGTGCAAAAAACAGTCGATCTGCTAAGAAGGGTAGTTGTTGTGTGGCGTTAAAGTGAGGAGTTTCGTTTCCATCGCTCTAAAGCATGTTTTCAAAAGGTGATCAGCGGTCGTGGCTTAAAATCGAAGTTGCCTATCAACTTTTGGTAAAAATTGTCTTACAGGTTGCGTTGCCATCCCGCTTTTTCTAAATTTTTAACATGGTAATATAGGACAAAATTTTGCATAAATGTGCATAAAGAGAATTATTTTTTAGTAATCATTATGAAAATTACATGAATTATTTATAATAGAGATAGTCAACTGGGAATTTTTTTTTTATATGTGTAGGAGCCTCGCCACACCCCTGGGGGGGAAGTCCCCCCTCGATGGGAGTAAATTTTCAAGATGGGTATCTTTCGAAAGGTCTCGTCAATACCTTTAAAACAAATGGTTGAACTATAAATTTGTGATAATTTAAAACAAAGTTCTCCATTTTTTTTACTTTTAACAAAAAAAAAAAAATCTTTTTTTTTTTTTTTTTTTTTTTTTTTAAATCGAAATTTAACCAAACTTGGTATTTAGTTGGCCCCTGACATAAACTGGTGCTGATTAGATTTGGGGATCAATCGCTCAACAGGTGGCGCTGTGATCGTATTTTTTCTAAATTTTTAACATGGCAGTATAGGACAAAATTCCGTATAAATGTACAAAATGAGAGTTATTCTTAACCTGTGATTGTAAAATGAATATGAATTATTGATAATAGTAATAGTTAATTAGTAAAAAAAATGTTGTGCATGTGGGGGCATCGCTTCTCCCCTAAGGGGAAGTACCCCCCGGGGGAGGGGGTAAATTTTCAAGATGGGTATCTTTCGAAAGATCTCGTCAATACCTTTAAAATGAATGGTTGAGCTATAAATATGTGATCATTTAAAACAAAGTTATCGATTTTTTTTTTTACTGTTAACGAAAAAAAACTTGAAAAAAAATCGTTTTTTTTTTTTTTTTTTTTTTTTCTTTTTGTTATTGAGTGAATTTGTATAGAAAAATATAGAAGAAAGTCTTGTGGTGGCCACAACATACTAGTTTTTAATTTGTAATATATATATATATATATATATATATATAAGTTGTTAAGGGCAAAAAATTAATTAAGAGCATTTTTTGCCCTTTATAGGTTAAAAATGAAATATTAAAAGCTTAAATTTTTGGAAAACAAGAATCATTTTAATGGTTGTTAACTGTGCCTGATTTAAGGCAGGGCATTCGGGGCACGTGCCCTGAGCTCTCACAGTGAAGAGGCCCCCACGAAATTCCATCATACATTTTTAAAAATAGTTAAAATGTAAAATTTCCAAATTTTTGCTATAATGATCGTTGTTTTTTGCCAACGGATGGAGGAATTACTGCTCTGTTTTATAAATCGGCGCGGTGATCTTGCAAGGAAACTATCAACACATCGGAAAATTGCAATATTTTCGCTAAATGCAAATACAACTGCATACTACCTATACTTGCATTCCAAACTTTTACTAAGGCTAACTAAATCCGAGGCACGCACCGCAATCCAGATACATGGGGGCGACGTACGTCGATCCAATAGACAAGCGACGGATCTTGTTTAGCCCTCTTACCAACAAAATGAAAAGTGAAGTAAATTTTTAGACGGCTGAATCGGAAATAAGCGGTTTATTTTGTTTGTTGTAATATTAGAGTACGAGAAAAAGGGTTGGTTGGTTAGTTTTTACGTCGCACTAGTGCTGTGCAATGGGCAATTGGTGACATTCTGGGACTCACCTCTAGAGGTGGTCCGGAGACATGCCATCACAATGTTGATCCTCCACGGAAGGTATGGCTCTCCTGCTTCGGTGACCCCCAGAGATATAATTTTTTATGAGAACATGGAGAACATTGCGGCCACGACAGCTTTTACTTGCACCAGCCACCATTAAGGGGAAATATTCACATGCTAGTAAGTTAACTTAGAAATCCTTTAGTTTACTGAAGGATTTCTAAGTTAACTTATCCGAGAGCGCCCTCTGGATTCTTTCTGCTGTGGGCGGGGATGTTATAATGACAAATTGTTGTTCCCCTAGGGGTGTCATGTCAGGGAAACAAAAACACGTTAGGGGACTGTACCATATGTACAAGTAAAAGATAAAATTGCAGATTTGTAGAAATTCACGAAAGTCTGTGAGTTCAGTTTTACGGGGAAAATGCTCAATTTCCTACATTTAATAAACAGAGAATCAAACAAACACGAATATTTTTTGGAAAAATCGCTTCCAAAGTAGTAATTACAAAATAACAATAAAATGAATGCTGATTTCACTTTTTTAAGTTCTTCTCCTGATTTTTAAAAATTAGTTTATTTGTTTATTTATTTATTATTACTACTATTGCGATTTTATTAATACTGTTAAATTAATCAGATCCATTTAAAATTACACTTCGATTTGAAAACATATCGTGTAATACATAATTTATTTGAGGTTGAAGGATTATACATATATATAAATTGATTGATTACCCTCTCATATTCACCATAATGAGAAATACAGGTCTGCAACCAAAAAATTGTTAAGGAATTTTTGTTGTTTTTTATAGATTTTTACCCACTAAAGCCAAATCAGCAGGGAAAAAAAAATGCATTGCATGTATTATTATTATTTTTTTTTTAATATATAAATAAACAGAACTTTCTTCTATATTCCACAGAAGAAATTATTGAATTCGTAAAAAAATTTGACTTCTAGCTTTGATGGACTAATACGTTCTGAGAGATCCAGAACACGATTTGAACATTTTTAGAAAATGTCCGTTTATGTGGGTGGGATAAAAAAAAATTGTGACGACTGTGTCTCAAGAAGTGCAGCACTGAATTGCATATAAATGTATATGTAGATGAACTTTGATATACACTAGTGCCTATTAACTTTTGGTATGAATATCTAAACAGGTAGTTCTGATATACAGCGATTTCTGCAATTTAAGGGAAGGCTATGACTCAGATTTTATAGCGTATAATCAAATAAAACTTGATATATGAGAAGGCCATTATAATGATTCAATTTTATTCATTTCGACCAGTAGGTGGCTCTGCTACATTACAATTTACTCGGAGAACGGAAAGGCTATATCTTAACTTCTATGATATATAATTATGTGAAACTTGACATATGAGGTAACCGTTATAAAAACACATTTTTTAAGATGCTATTAATAGAGAATAAAACTGTCTTTTTTTTTTTTTTTTTTTTTTTTTTTTTTTTTTTTTTGTATATTTAGTGTTAGTTTTATCTAAGATGAAAATCGTCTGCATTCATCATGGTAGATAATTTTAATAAATAATAGTTGTAATTAATTACACTGCTCGGCATGAAAATTGCCTCTGACACCACTTAAACCTATTCTTGTGTAAAATTACCTCCTGAATCCGAATAGGACGCCCATTTTGCCATATAACTCACTGATTTTTTAAGAAAGGCTCCTATTTTTATCATTTTTCGGTGATTTTACGGATATAAATTTTATTTTTAGGAGAGGGAGGATTATTTAAAAATCCTCTGAGGGACTACAGAGTTGGAAAATTCTAAAGCATGGACATTTGCGGCAAGGGATTTTTTTTTTTTTTTTTTATTTTATTTTTATTTTTTTTTTTTTTGGGGGGGGGGGGGGATTTGCCACTGAAATTATGCATTACATATCTTATACATTTTAAATCTGTTATTAAAAATTTCCTTTAAAATGAATGAATTAAGTAAATAAAAATCTGGTGTGAAGCAACCACTCGACTTTCATTACCCACTATTTCACATATTATATGCATTTTTTACTTCCGTTATTCAACTACCGTAGGTAATGGAAGTATTATATTCGGTCCAAAAATTCGATGTCGTGTTTTCACCTGATTTACACGTTTTAAAGCCTCCTGAATCCAAGAAAGTAGTTTTCAGCAATTGGCCAGTGTGTATGTATGTGTGTATGTATGGAATCTTCTGACTATCATATCTCCGAAACTAATAAAAATAGAGCTACGAAACTTCCCACCTGATACAGGTCTGGTGTACAAATGAATCTTCCAAATTTTGGTGAAAATTGGAAAAGCGGAAGTGGGTCATTGGAAACCTGAAATGGGACCGTAAGTCCGTATCTCAAAAACGGCTCTAACGATTTTCTTCAAAGTTGCTGCATAAATATGCACTCTATTAGATGCCTTTCCGAATGATACAGTTGGTTAGTTCTGGAAAATTGATAGGCGTCCTGTATAAATAGCTCAATTTCAGGACTCGCAAGTGAGTTCCTTTAAAACTTTTTTTCAAATTCGCCATATTTAACTCCCTTTTAAATATCCTTTTGTATGTAATTATTGTCTTGAGGTCAATAATTGAGTATACTAAGTTTTAGTAAAAGTTGGTATCTCAAAAACGGCTCTAACGATTTTCTTGAAATTTGTTTCATTAATCCATTTTAGATACCCTTTCTCATTTCTTTATTTGTCTTTATATGTGTATCAAGTTATTGACAGAAAAAAAAAAATTATTGACAGAAAAAAAAATAATTACATACAAAAGGATATTTAAAAGAGAGTTAATGTGGTGAATTGGGGAAAAAAAAAAAAAATCAGTACAGCCGTTTTTAATAAAACGCACTTGCAAGACCAGAAATTGAGCTATTTATATAAAGCGCCTATCAATTTTCGTAAGATAACCAAATATATCATTCGAAAAGACATCTAATAGAATGTTTATGTAAAAAATTTGAAGAAAATCATTACAGCCGTTTTTGAGATACGGACTTACGGTCCCACTTCCGGCTTCCATTGTTCCACTTCCGCTTTTCCAGTTTTCTCTGAAATTTGGAAAATTCATCTGTACACCAGTTCTGTCTTAATTCTGAAGTTTCACAGTTCTATCTTTATTAGTTTCGGAGAAATGATAGTCAGAAGATTCCCCATACACACACACTAACCAATTGCCGAAAACTGCTTTTTTGGACTCAGGAGACCTTAAAACTTGCAAATCAGGTAAAAACTACACTTCAAGGTTTTGGACCGAGTACAGTACTTCCTTTACCTACTGTAGTCAGGTAATGGAAGTAAAAAATAAATAGCGTATTACCCGTTTCTAAGATCATCAGATAATTGAAATAAAAGATTAAATTTTAGAAAAATGAAACATAAAAGGTAATATTTAAAATTGAAAACAAAATAAAATTAAATAAATAAAATAACAAAAAATCAAATTCGAAATTCGAAAATATTTTGATGAAGTGCGCATCTGCAGGTTCCCAACAACTTCTCTGCCAAGTTTTGTAGCTCTGCGATTAACAATCTGAGAATCAGAGCGCAGACAGACACTCGGATACTTTCTCTAGTGTCAGTGTGTCTATTGTCAGCATATCTCTAGAACAAATAGTAGCAGGAAGTGCAATTTCGGTATTCTACACTAAAATTTTCGTTGTGATCAAGGAAATGGTTCATGTACAAAGACATGAAAAAGAATTCAAATACATTACGTCAATAGTCGAAATTTTTGTTCGGTGCAGTTTAACATCTAAAGGCTGCAATAAATAAAATGAAACTAAGGTATCAATTTTTATACGCATAAAAGCATATTTGGTGTAGAATATGGTATGAAAATCAATCACCATTGGTTTACAGTAGAGTGAGAGAATAAAAATTTTTACAATTACAGGGGTTGAGACAGGGTAACTCTCTACAGAATTACATCTCAAATAAAACTGCTCCTAAATTCTAAATTTTTAAAGTCGTTAGAGCCGTTTTTGAGATACCAACTTTTACCAAAACTTGGCATGTTGGCATACTCAATTATTGACTGGAAAACAATAATTATACACAAAAGGATATTTAAAAGAGAGTTAATATGGGGAATTTGAAAAAAAATCCGTACGGCCGTTTTAAAAAAATTGCACTTCCAGGACCTGAAATTGAGTTATTTATGCAGAGCGCCTATCAGTTTTCCTAAACTAACCTACTATATCATTAGAAAAGACGTCGAATAGAGTGTTTATATGGCAAATTTGAAGAAAATTGTTAGAGCCGTTTTTGAGATATGCACTTACGGTCTCATTTTCGGTATCCATTGTTCCAATTCTGTTTTTCCAATTTTCACCAAAATTTAGAGAAATCATCTGTTCTGTCTTAATTCTGAAGTTTAATAGCTGTATCTTTATTAGTTTCAGAGATATGGCAGTCAGAAGATTCCCCCCCCCCTCCCTCGCATACACACGCTGACCAATTGCCAAAAGCTACTTTTTTGCCTCAGGAAACCTTAAAACATGTAAATCAGGTGAAAACTCGACTTAGAATTTTTAGGCCGAGTACCGTAATTCGTCAGGTAATGGAAGCAAAAAATAAATAGCGAATTACCCGTTTCTAAGATACGCAGATCATTGAAATGAAAGAATAAATTTTAGAAAAATGAAACATAAAAGTATTCGGAAATAAAATAAAATAACATAAAGAATCAAATTTGAAATTCGAAAATATTTTGATGAAGTGCGCATCTACAGGTTCCCAACTACTTCTCTGTCAAGTTTTGTAGCTCTGCGTTAATAATCTAAGAATCAGAGCGCAGATAGACACACAGATATACTTTCTCTATTGCCAGCATATCTCTAAAACAAATAGTAGCAGGTAGTGCAATCTCGATATTCTAAATCTATGTCATATAGGGATTCTACACTAAAATTTTTGCTGAGATCAAGGAAATGGTTCGTGTACAAGGACATGAAAAAGAATTCAAATACATTACATTTATAGTGGAAATTTTTGGTAGGTGCAGTTTAACATCTAAAGGCTGCAATAAATAAAATGAAACTAAGGTATTAATTTTTATACGCATAAAAGAATGTTTGGTGTAGAATATTGGTGTAGAATATGGTATGAAAATCAGTTACCATTGGCTTACAGTAGAGTGACGAAATGATGTCATCGAAATTCGAGGACGTCATTAAAAAATTTTTACAATTACAGGGGTTGAGGACATGGTAACTCTCTAC
This sequence comes from Salticus scenicus, assembly GCA_963930645.1. Classification (NCBI taxonomy): domain Eukaryota; kingdom Metazoa; phylum Arthropoda; class Arachnida; order Araneae; family Salticidae; genus Salticus; species Salticus scenicus. The sequence continues at coordinate 56,307,386 of OZ005655.1, forward strand.
AGAATTACATCTCAAATAAAACTGCTCCTAAATTTTTAAAAGTATATCCATATACACTACTTGTTGCTTGTTGTCTTACCTCTTCTTCTGCAATCTATGTCTATTGTATTAAAAAGCGGGATAAGAGAAAGTCGTGTGAGTGACACACCAGATTATCATTATTATGTTTATGCGTTATCCTTAATTCATTTCCAGATTTTTCTTACCTATCGTTAACGGTATAATTAAACATATCGATTTTTTTTGTTTTGCAGTTGATTCAAAGTTTAAATTTTAATTTTTAGATATCTGTTTGTTAAAAGAAAGTGCAAATGACCTTCAATTCAAACTATATTAGAAATATTTATTCTTCAATGTTTACAGCTTACTATGCTGTTAAATACAAACGGCTAATTATTAAAATGTATGATTACTCCTTATTAATTATTACTTATATGTATTTGTGCGTGTGTATGTGTATATATATATATATATATTGGTTTCAATTTATACTACTTATCTGTGTGAACTGATTTTAATCAGAGTCCCCCCTTTAACTTCTGTTGTCATAGCCATGCGTAAAATAGGTACGACTGCAAGTTTTTAAATAAAAGCAGTCTTTTAACTTAATAAATTAATTAATTTAGAAACTTATAATTTCTTACTTCATCTTTTCTTTTAATTGGTTTAGCAAATTTTAGTTTATTGATTTACGAAAATGTTACATATTATGAAGTTTTAGTTTATTGTGACTTTTTTTTACCTTTTTTTAACACTTTCCAACAATTCTGTCTGTCTGTTCGTCTGTCCGCGCTCTAACTCCCGTAAATATTTATGGAATTTTTTGAAACTGATATATGTTATTCAAGTTCACTATCGGATGTTTCCTATTGAAAATGGAGTTTATACATCTACTGGTTTGTGAACAGAGACAACCGAAAGTATTTCAAAGCATTGTGTTCTATTAAAGGTATTTCTATAAACCATATTTTCATACTTTTACTGTATATATGTTTTAATGAAATTGAAATATGTTATTCAAGTTCACTATTGGATGTTTCCTGTTTAAAATGGAGTAAATACCACCATTGGTTTATGTACAGAACACTCAAAAGTATTCCAAAGCATTGCGCTCTATGAGACATATTTCTATAAATCAAATTTTAATAGCTTTATTTCCCACGAAATTTTAGGGAATTGAAACATGTTATTCATATGCACAAAAGAATGCTTCGCATAGAATATAGCATGATTAGCATTAGATTTACAGGGTGACAGAAAAATATTAAGGTATGTTAAGAGCTATTAATAAAAATTTAGTGAAATTGCACTTTCATTTACATTAATTTTAACACTTTCTTATAATTTTAGTGGGAATATGATTTCAATTTGTGTATCGGTCTGTCTGATTGTCTACCTTTCTATCTGTTTGTCTCCGGCTCCTAGCGTCCGTAAATATTTTGGGAATTTTTAAAACATGATACAATCAAGTTCACTATGGAATGTTCCCTAAATAAGATTACATTGTTTACAGGGACAACAATAACAAAAAAGAAAAAAATCCAATGCATTAAATTTTAGGACAGAATCTTTTAAAAGTTATATTTAAATAACCATAAAAACATTGATATGTATTGTTAATATTCTAAAATAATGTTTTGAATAGAATATGATGTGATTAACTTTCAGATTTACAGGGATACACTAAAATATTCAGAGGGATTAAAAGCTGTAATTATTACCTAACGGCTGCATTTTCTTTTGCATTAAGCCTTTTTTTAACACTTTCCAAACTGCCTAAGAATAATTTTAAAATCAATCACTCTATCTGTATATTTTCAGTGCTTCTGTCTGTTGTGTGATAACCTAGGCAAAGAATATTAAAAGTTATTCGATACGTACAGAATGAAATTTATTAATCAATGTGTACTGCATGCTTTTTCTTTCTTGTTTTTTCTATTGTTTTATCACCATTTTTTAAAAATATTTTATTATAAGTAAATATGTCAACAAATTACTATTTTATTTTTATTATTTTATTTTATAGAGCTGCAAAGCCAAAAAAAAAAAAAAAAGCAAAATTATATAGTTATAAATCTGCTACTATAAAATATGTTTCTCTGGTGTAAAATATAAAATATTTATATAAAATAAAAATTAATTTTTAATATCTAAATAGTTGAAATTTAAAGCAAATCAAATATATTAAACAGATCTATACACAAAGATGTTTTACTACAATACCTTCAGAGAGTTATTTAAAAAAATATTTTAGTTGAACACAAAAAATATTCCTCTTTTTCTCTGCGACATCTGTATGTTTTCAAATTACTAATTTGACCATAGTCCCCTACCAAACGACTTCCGCAGCGTGAAGGGAAACCATTATCTCACTCCTCTCGTAGTGTGAAGTGATTTATCAAACTGTCAGATTAGGAGCTTCGTTTTGCTGTGAATATTTCTTTGCCAGTTTTGATACAATTTTAATTTGTACCGATAATCAATTTAATTACCATTAAAAAAAATTACCGTTTATTTTAATCAAAACTACATACATTAGAGAAAAGGTCCATGTTCTAAAAATTTCTCTATGATAATTTAAACAATATTTACTATACGATTAAAATGGCATATGTTATCAGATAGGCTTTTTTCGACCATTGATTAATAATTAAAAAATTACAATTAACTCTATAAAAATTTTAATAAAAGAAACATCTGAGCCTTGAGTTTACCCATACAATGCAAAAAAAACGAAGCCAAAATATAAATAATTGTACTTGCTAGACGGTGAAATTTATTCCCTATAGAATAACATGGGGACGAATAGTTTCGTTTTCGGGTGATAATGTCGCCTTAAGTGTACACGACAGTCTTCGGCCGGCTCGAGTACCGAACCTGTAATCTTCGTTTCAATTACGTACGATCCCGGCGATACGAGAAAAAGGGACCCATTGATCATGAGTGCTCTGGTCCTCCAAGTGAGTAAATCGGTCTCTGGTTCTGAATTTCCCAAAAGTGCAAAAATAAAAGATAATGAGTCATTTCCAAAACAAATTTCTCCATAGAATAACATGATCTCCAAAGAATAACATAGGGTAAAAATGCCGTATGTGTCAAATTTTTTAGTGCTGCCATCTATTGTCGTAATTCAAAAGTAAATATTTTTATTATTTCAGCAAGGATTAGTAAAAATATGTAATAATTTATATGAATATAATTTTTTTTTTTTTCTTTTTAAGTTTAATAAAATTGACTAGAGAGGAGGTCGTGTATAACTGCATGGAAAGAGCACTTAAGTTTATCCAGAAAATAATTAAATTTCTCTCTCTCTCTCACTTTTTTTTCCCTTTTTTTAATGATCTTAAAAAAACAGTTCACCAAAAACACACACACAAAAAAAAAGAAAAAAATCTTATGTTTATTATTATTAAAGTTATACTGCTATTAACGGAATGTACTGGTGTTGGTCTTACGGCAAATTGTCTGCTCTAGGGATCTAGTCATGTGTGGAGTTTCCTCCATGGAAGTCTTTCTGCGTGCTCATAGCTCGCATTCACGCGAGTTTCAGGGAAAACAACGAAAACCCCACATGACTAGACCGAAGAGTATGACCTGGGGTCGAACCCGGCACCTTCCATCTCCCAGCTTTGAATGCAGTCCCTCGTTATTAAGGTCAGATGACTTAACGTTGCTCTTATTAAATTGAAAATGTCGATATTGTTACATTCTTTTAAATAAGTTTTTTTTTTTTTTTTTTTTTTTAATCTTAAATACATGAAATTTGCAGAAATTATAACTCAAGCACTTTCGCACCATTTCTACTTTAAAATGAAATAGTATTCATATATAAATATAAATTCTGAATTTCATTATGCCTTTTTACATAAATAATATTTTATTTTGTTGATACATTGCTATTTATAATTTTTTATAATTTCGACTAAAAGTTTTCTTTTTTGGTTTTTTATCATTAGATTGTTGAAATATATTATAAAGACAGATCGATTTCAAGACCATCGACTTAAATTTGTTATCCTGGATCAACTTTACACAATCGTATGGTACGTGACACTTGCAGTCAGGTTGCTATAAGGAGACGATGGAAAAGCTAAAAATTTCATACATTTTAGCCAAGAAATGATTCTTTTGATATCTCAAGATTCATATAAATGAGAAATGGTAACTATTTCTTTAAAAAGACCATTGTAATGCAGCCTAAATTTTCGCATATCGTTTTAGACAAATGACTTAAAAACTATATATAAAAGATTATAATTACTGTAACTATATTTTTTTCGATATAGATGGGTAAAATGCTCATTCTTTCTCAACATTACACACAGTATACATAATAATTCAATAGATTAATAAATTGGCAAAGGTTTTTTTTTGTTGTTGTTTATGGGGGTCTTAAAATGTCTTTTTTTTTTTTTTTCATTTTTCTGATATTTTGGGGACCTGTAAACTGTAAAGGGTTAAACACCGCACAATCTTAAGATCTATTTTTATCATAATCTTGTGAATTGCATATGTAAAAGAATAGCTGATGATGTGGATGTGTGATACTGTTCCAGTTTTTGTATATAGGTCCTGTAAATAAACTATATGTGTTTTTGGTATGAAGTTGATGTTTTATATGGGTTTATCGTAGACATCTAGCGACCGCTAACAAGACTCGGCTGCAAGTAAGCTATTTCTATATATTTTGAGATAGAATTATTTTAAACGAAGAGCATTTTATGAAAGTGAATTGATTTAATAGCATTAGGCAGACGATATTTGTTTCTTAATTTATGTGAAGACTTTTTGATGAATCTAGTAACAAAAGCTATTGTTTCTAATGTATATAATTGAATATATTGTTCACAAATTTAAATAAATTGAAGATTAAGTTTAAAATAAATATTTTGAGTTACAATATGGAAGCCTTAAAAAAAATTAGAACACAGCATTGGAGAATATTTAGAAAAGATTGTAATAAATTTGAAAGGGTAAAAGATACATTAAATAACGTAAATAAAATAGTAAAGTTAAAGAAGGTAAAGAAAAAGCTAAATTAATGATAGAGTGTGGTGGAAAAATTACACTCAACAACTTTGTACTGAAGGTACAGATGAAAAATTGCATGAGTCTGAGGATTAACTTGATCGTTGGCGTATGTTAGAACAAAAACTAAATAATTTAACACTCTCAGTAAATAATGATGCTGTTCAAAGTTCTGAAATTCTACCACAAAATACATTATTGCGTTACCCAAAAATTCAACAACCTACATATAATGGGGACATTAGAAATATGGTCATGCTTTTGGGGGCAATTTCAGAAGATTGATAGAGATCCTAATTTAGACCTTGATGACAAGTTTTTGTATTTGTGCCAAGCAATGGAAAAAGCTAGTGTTGTAGAAGAATTAATTAAGATTTTCCCACCTGGTGGTGTTAGCTATGCAAAAGCAATAAAACAATTGAAAAATCGTTTCGGTAATGAAGAATTGCTAATTCAAGTTTATGTTAGAAATTTTTTGACTTTGGTACTACAAAAGCAAAACACAGAGAGAAAATCATTAATGACCTGTTAGAAATGAACTGTTAAAATGACTTTATGACCTGTTAGAAACGAAATTACGTTCTCTTGAAATTCTGGGAGTTACCAGAGATAAATATGCTTCTATGCTGTTTCCCTTAGTAGAGTTGTCACTACCAGAAGAAACATTAAGACATTAAGAGCATAGGAACGTTACAGATCTACGAATAGTAGGTCGCATGAATCTGTGTTAGAAGATAAACAAAATTTAATATCAATACAGAAAAATGATTTGGCTTCCCTCTTAGAATTTCTACAAGATGAAGTTTCAGCTGAAGAAAAAATAAGTCTAGCTTCACAAAATTTCCATTTTGCAAAATCTAAAGCATGTGTAAGAGGAGAGGACAAATTTCATGTCAACAAGAAACTTACAAGTAATAAACTCAAGTTTGGGAATAATGTGCAGGTTTCAAGTGCGGTTGATCTTTTTACTTCTGCCAGAGGTCAAAAGCAGTGTTTATTTTATTTCAAATTTCATAGTTCTGAGGATTGTTTTAAAGCTAGGAAAATGACTTTGAAAGCAAGAGAAAATCTAGTTGAAAAGTCTCGTTGTTGTTTTTTATGCTTACAACCAGGGCATCATATATGCCAGTGCTCTTTAAAAGCAGGATGCTTATGTTGCGGCAAAAAACATCATATTATGTTATGCCGAAGTATGAAACAATCGAAGGTGATTACTTTCGAACCAAAAAGAGAGATAGAGAAAGATGCTCAAAGTGATCAAGCAGAGGCCAGTGTATCAAAGTCTCCACGTGTAGTATTGCAAACCCTATTAGTGATGGTCAGAGGCAATGGAAAGAGGCGCAAAGCCAGAGCCATTTTTGACTCTCCATCGCAACGTTCTTACTTACTCTTAGATACAGCTAAAAAGATGAAGTACGAAGTAGAGGATTCAGAATATCTTCAGCATTCTCTTTTTTGGCGGTAAGAGTACCGGTATGTGCAAACATGACATATTTAGGTTATTTTTAACAAGTGTTAATAGGGATTACAAGTGCAATTTTAACGTGCTAGGTCAACCAGTCATATGCGAAACGAAATCCCCTACAACTCCTGAGCTTTTTGTTAAAGAACTTTCAGACTTCAGTGTTCAGGTTGAAGATGATCATCAAGCTCCTATTGAAATTCTGATCAAAGCTGATGTTATGGGAAAGTTGATAACGGGTAATTATAAGTTTCTCCCCAGTGGCCTCTCTGCAATTGAGACAAAGTTAGGATGGACAGTTATGGGTCGTACGTCAAGTGTATCTTCCAGTGACTGTTCAACTTTGATTTCAATGATGAACAAAGACGCATCCATTATTAATTTGTGGACTTTGGATACACTTGGAATTACTGATCTTTCGGTGAAGAAGACCAAAACTGAGTTACAAAAAGCTGCCACAGACCATTTTTTAAGTACTATTGAAGTTAAAGATAATCGTTTTCAAGTACATTTGCCATGGTTGAAAAATCATCCCCCGCCCCTTCCAGACTATTATGAGCTAGCATTAAAAAGATTGAATAGTATGATAAAGCGACTTAAATCGGAGTCTCTGTGTGAAGCTTAGGAAGAAGTTTTCAATGAGTAGCTAGATTGCGAAATTATAGAAGATGTGGAGAATGAGTGTAAAGAACCAGTACTTTACTTGCCTCATCGAGCAGTAATCAAAGATAACAGTACCACGAAGTTCAGACCGGTATTTGATGCTTCTGCAAAAGTAAGAGGATCACCGTGTCTTAATGATTGTTTAGAAAAAGGGCCAAATCTCATAGAGCTGATTCCGAACATTCTTACGTTTTTTCGTACAGAGAAGACAGATGTCACTGCAGACATTCGAAAAGCATTCCTCCAAATAAGCCTTCAGCCGACTGACAGAAATTACTTAAGATTTCTATAGATCACCAGTGACGGGCAAATTAAAAAGTATAGGCACTGTAGAGTAGTTTTTGGTGTATCGTGCAGTCCCTTTCTGCTAAGTTCTATGATTCAATATCTTCTAAGAGCTGTTTTGGATAAAACAGAGGTTGGTGAATCCTCATACCCGAAAGATGTCGTTCAAAAACTCTTGACTAGTTTCTACATAGACAATTGTGTTAACAGCGTGAAGAATGAAGCAGAACGCAAACAGTTCATGGAAGTAGCTGCTGAAGTTATGGCTGAAAGAAAATTTGATATACGAAGATGGGAATTCACCGATCTTAACACTGTAAGTCCAACTGATTCTAGCGTATTAGGTTTAATATGCAATAGAAAAGCTAACACTCTGCGAATAAACACTGAAAGTTTCCATGAGGTGTGTAGTGAAGGAGTAACAAAAAAGATCATTTTATCATCAGCTCACAAAATCTTTGATCCTCTAGGTATCATCTGTCCAGTTGTTCTCCTTCTAAAACTTTTGTTACAATGCTTGTGGAAGACACAATATGACTTGAGCTCAGAAAGTAGATTTAGAAACTGAAAGAGAGAGTTCTGAAAATAGTTGAAGGATGTGCGAGTTTTGTCAACAATTGAAATCCCAAGGTGGATTAGGTTTGACATTAAAGATGAGAAGAAATCTTTACATGTATTTTGTGACGCAAGTCGATCCACCTATGCAACGTGTGTCTTTTTGAGAGTTGAAAGAGAAAATAAATTGTGTGCACATACAGCTCGTTCAAGCTAAAGCCAGAGTTACCTTGTGGAAATAAGGAGACTAGTATTGCTCGTCTTGAACTTCTCGAGGCTACTATTTCTGCTCGCCTTTCTTCAAACATACTAGAAGATCTTATAAGATAAGTATATTACTGGACTGATTCCACTACTGTACTTGCGTGGATAAGAAGACAAGATTCGTGGGGAGTTTTTGTTCAAAATAGAGCAACTGAGATACTAAGTTTGACCCCCAAAGAGGCTTGGAAGTATGTCGCTGGTTCCATGAATCCAGCAGACCTTCCTAGTAGAGGTTGCACTGCTCTACAGTTGTCTTCGTCGAAATGGTGGAAGGGGCCTGCATGGTTATACTCTCCATCTGTTTTGTGGCCCAATGCTGAAGACATTGTTCGAGAAGAAGAAATAAACAGTGAGAGAGAAAAAGAAAATTGTTTCTTCTATGTTAACTGTTGAAGTAGGCTCACTACTACATTCTCGTACCAATGACTATAAGAAAACTATCCGAATCGTAGCTTGGATAGAGAGATTCTATTACACCTGTTTCAATTCCCAAAAGAAGCTAGGTGACCTTACTGTTCATGAGATAGAAGAAGCAGAAAAAACCGTTGTGCAGCTTATCCAAAGAGAGTCCTTCACAGATAAGAGTGAGAAGAGGCTGAAGACTTTAGACACATTTGTTGATGAGGGAATACTTCGATTAAAAACAGCAGTGTTCGAAAGAGATGATATAGCAGAGTTCAGAATGCTTGCGGTTTTGCCAGAACATCCAACTGGGAGAAGTCTTATATTAAAGGGACACAGAAAAAAAGGACATGCTGGTGTGTAATATACACTTAATTCTTTAAGAGAGAGATTTTGGATCCTTTGTGGCAGAAGAACAGTGAGATCAGTGAAAGGATCATGTGTGGTTTGCAAAAGGTTTACTGCCAAAAATATTAAGCCTCCAACTGCACCGCCACCTGCAGATCGGGTGCAAGATGCCTGTGTGCTTCAAGTAACGGGTTTAGATTTTGCTGGTCCTGTCTACCTGCGAGATATTTCTAAGGCCTGGTTTTGCTTATTTACATGTGCAGTATACTGTGCAGTTCACCTCGAGTTGATGACCTCTCTCTCGACAGATACTTTTCTTTTAGCCTTTCATCGTTTCATCGCTCGTAGGGGAAAGCCTTCAGTAGTTTACAGTGACAATGAAAGCAACTTCACAGGAGCAGCTAATATTCTTAAATGTGTCGATTTCGAAGGAGTGTCTCTACAATTAAGAGAGAAGAAAATAATTTGGAAATTCATTCCAGCTGGAGCTCCTTGATGGGAAGGATGGTGGGAAAGGTTAATAGGCATCATGAAGGCTATATTGAAGAAAATCTTAGGAAGAGCAAGTTTGAACCACGAAGAGATGACAGCTCTATGCAATAGTGAAGCTATCTTGAATGATAGACCTTTGACTGCAGTAACTTTAGACCCGAGTCTCAGTGTTCTCACACCTGCAGACTTTCTGAGAGAAATAAAAAGTGGCACCTTGCCAGACATTAAAAGTTCTTCAGACTCACGACGAAGATTGAATTTACGAAGATTTAATTACGACGAAAATTGAATTATATTCAGACTGTTCGTGCAGCTTTTCGATCAAGATTTTGTCAAGAATATTTAGGAGCACTTTTTCGAAGCAGAGAAATCAACAATTTTTTACCTTAACAGCCCTCTTCACTTACCGTCGCCGGAAGCCCGAGCCAATGTTATTCTATGGGGAAATTTTCTTTACAAATAACTTATTAACTAATACATATTTTTAAATTCTGTTTTCACATTCAGAAAATTCCCAACTGTTAAACTGACGGACGTTTTTCAAACATGTATTTTTTAATTTTTAATATTTTATTTTGAAATTGCAAAATGAAAAAAATTCACATATTGAAAATTCGTATTTTGCAGTTATTTGTAAAGAAAAATTTCCCATAGAATAACATTAGCTTCGGCTTCCGGCGGCGGTGAGTGAAGCGGGCCCTTAAAGGTGAGAGAATTAGTTCTTGTTGGGGACGATGAAAAGAAAAGACAGTCGTGACCTCTTTGTCAAATAGTTGAAGTGTTTCCAGGTTCTGATGGTATCGTTCGTCGCGTTAAAGTGAAGACACAACATGGAGACCTTTTTAGAGCTACTCAAAGGATATACCCGTTAGAAGTTCCTGATACTGACTCTTTTGTTACTCCAGCAGAGGCAATCTCCACAGTGGGAGTTAAGAGCAGTGCACTTGACAGTGAATATGCCGGCCGCATACCAGTTGTTACTAGAACGGGACGTGTAATTAAGTCCCCACAGAGACTTGACTTATGACTTTAATATTAGCACTCTAATTTTAGTTGTAAATATGTGTATATGATTCTTATTATTTACTCATAAATTTTTCTTCATTTGTTGTAAAGTATTTAGTTACCCGAATTTATCAGGCAAAAATATAATTTCTGTGTGTATTTCTTTTTTTCTTTTTTTTCTAATTTTGTAAGCTAACCTTTGGAGTTCTAGGTTAACTTGGGTGGGAGGATGTTCGTAAGTGCTTCCTTTTTCTCCCATAAAATCAAAAAGATTGCACAAGACTATCTAGACTCCATGGTCTCTTCAAATTTACTAAAAAATCATTTTTGGCAACCAGTGACAGTAATGCCAGATTGGCGATTTTGTTCCCATTTTGGGGATTTTTGAGGCTTCTGGGGACAATTTTGGGGACCAAATGTTTGTGGGGACTTTTTTGGGGAATTCTAAAATTTTTGGGGACAAATCTGGGCAGTTCTTCAACTTTCAGTCAATGTTGGCAACGTAATGATTTGTCCCTACGACTAGAGACTTTCAATAGCTTTATTGTTATTTGGGGATTTTTTTTTTTCAAAAATTGCCTTCATTTGGGGAAAAATCTGCTTGATTTTTTTTTATTATTATTATTTATTTTCTCTTTTTAGTAGAAATCAAGTTGGGGAATTTTTCCAAAAAAAAAAAACCTGATTTGGGAAAATTTGAAGCCCTGTTTGGGGAAATAATTTTCGAACATCTAGCATCACTGAGTGATAATGTTTTTAGAATACAGAGAGTTTAGGTTCTGATTTGAACATGCTAGAGTTTCTTTCGTTTTAAGAGTAATTAAAATAGAGAGAAATAATGGAAATACGAGAATTTTTATGAGTATAAATCCTTTTAGAGTTATTCCACCGTTATATCTACAGATAATTATATATGTGTTAAGAGTTATTTTCATCACAATATTGTGAATTGCATATGTAAAAGAATAGCCGATGCTGTGTGATACTGTTCCAGCTTTTGTATATAGGTCCTGTAAATAAACTATATGTGTTTTTGATACGAAGTTGATGTCTTATATGGGATTATCGTAGACACCAGGCGATCAACTTTCGACTTAAAAACACTTAATTCTGATTTCAGTTCTGCAAGGTCAGCATCTTGTGAGGCTATCAATTCTTCAACTTTATTATATGCTTTCGAGAAACTTTAAGCCTTTTTAGCTTTTTTCAAAATTTCTAAATTAGCCATATTCACATTTCACTGTGAATTTACAGTCCTGCCGAAGGTACCAAAAATTTTATTCATTTTTCGAAAAAAAATATCAATTATGCTATCCGCGTATCAATGACTGTAAATGCAAAATCAGAAAAAATGTTTATTCAAAAGAAAAAACATCACAGAATTTAAATTTTGAAGCATCGAACAATTTTCGGCATTCGAACACACACTCCAAAACAAAGAACCACTGTTGCCAGGGGGGGACCGGATATCCGGAAAATATCCAGTATCCGGAATACCGTCGTATATCCGGATCAAACCCACCGGATATCCGGCCTTTGAATATCTGTTTGTTTGTTTTTTTCTTTCATTGAGATATGGTAGGACATGCAAGAAACAACTTTTGCTCCTCCGTTTGGGGGGAAACTTAAAATAAATAATCTTTTTAAAAAAAACTTTTAAAACCCCAAATTCTTAATGTATGGTATCACATAAATCGTTTCGAAGTTAGAATAAAATTTAATTTAAAAAAAGTAACTTTTTTGTTCATTAACCAAAATAATCTGGTGTGTTACTCACACGACTTTCTCTTACCCTGAAATTGAATACTATAAATACAGGTTGCAGATTAAAAGGTAAGATAACGAGTACTGTTATGTAAACCTGTGTTAAACAATTCATATTAGGCTTCTGAAGAGTTTTATATGATAATTAGTTCTGTGTGAGGGGGGCTACCACTCCCCTCAACCCCCCGTTTCATTAATGCACTTACATTTATATAGAATTTAATTCGGTTATTAAAAAATAATTCTGTTTTTTAAAAATAATTTATTAAAATTATTATTTTAAAAAAATTATCTTTTATGATAATGCAGACGATTTCTATATTAGAGAAGTAGTATAACACCAAATATCCAAAAAAAGTCCATTTTATTCTCAATATTAAAAAAAAAAAAAAAAAAAAAAAAAAAAAAAAAAAAATACGATTTTTTTTTTTTTTTCGTTAAAAGTAAAAAAAAAAAAACGATAACTTTGTTTTAAATTATCGCAGATCGATGGTTCAACCATTCGTTTTAAAGGTATTGGCGAGCTCTTTTGAAAAATACCTATCATGAAAATTTACTCCCCTCGAGAGGGGACTTCCCCCCCAGGGGGGGAGGCGAGGCTCCTACATACAATTTTTTTTTTCCAGTTAACTATCTCTATTACAAAAAATATATATTCGTTTCATTTGGTTTAGTGCAGTCTATAGATGTTAAACTCTACTTACCTGCAGTTTCCCCCATAGACGTAATGTGTTAGAATTCTCTTGATTGTCCCTGTACACGAACCATTTGCTTGATCTTAACGAAAAGCTTACTGTAGCATCCCTATATGATACACATTTAGAATACCAAGTTTGAACTTTCTGCCATAATTTGTTTTTGATATATGCTGATAACAGACAGAGACACACACAGACATACACACAGACCATTTGCTAAAAACATGATTTTCGTATTCAGGGGACCTCAAAACGTGTACGTATAACAAAATCTCGCGTTCGAAAATTTGACCCAAAAACAATACTTTCTCTACCTTATGGGTAAGAGAAAGTAAAAATTGTAAAAAACACTGTGGCCTTAACAACTTTATCAATTATAGAAATAGCTATTTTTAATGATTTTCTAAAAGGTTTTACATTAAGAAATCGTTCTCACATTGATATTTCACCAGTGATTTACAAAAACTACATAATAACTTGTTTCTTTGCTTTCTTTTTCTGCACATAATTTTTAAAGAAACAAAGCTATAAACATAAAACTTAAATGACATGTTTGTTATCAAATAACTAATTTAATTTTATATTACTGTAATATCGAAATTTAATTTTTTTTTTTTTATTAATTCGAACTTTTCTTAAAAGTACATTTTTGAAAAATAGGAAAATTCAAAGAATTTTTGAAAATAAAATCAAACAAGAAATCTCATTAACTGTTTTTTTTTTTTTTTTTTTTTTTTTAGATTGAATACTTTTAAAATCGTAATTAAACCCCTTTTTTTTCTTTAATATTCTTCTCTGACTTTTTAATTAACATAATGTACAAATAAAAAAAGAAAGAGAAAGAGAAAAAAAGAATAAAAATATGAAATTTGGATGAAGTGCTTGTTTTAAGTTTATTGTTTGACAATTTTAGTAATTCCCAGTATACATTGATTATAAATTAACACTTACATTTTAAAAAAAGAAAAAAAAAAAAAAGCTTTTTTTTTTGTTGTTGTTGATGTTGTTTTCTAAGAAATATACAGGGTGTCCGAAATTAAACGACCCTATTTTAAAGTTGTCTGCAGACAAAACTATTACTGAGAAATTTATAAAATTTTGTGTAGGACATAATGAAGGAACGGGAATTTGTTTGAATGAAAAAAAAAAAGATTAATTCAAATTCTTGCCACCAGGGGGCGTATTTTATGAATTACACATTTAGCATACATTTATGATAGTTTACGAATTTTATTATAACAAAACATCTTCAACATGATGGCCATTATTGTCGATTACCCACTTTGCCCCCGGATGGCGAAAATTTGAATTTTTTATTCACTCAAACAAATTCCCATACCTTCATTATGTCTTGCACAAAATTTTATAACAATAGTTTCATCTGTAGACAACTTTAAAACAGGGTCGTCTAATTTCGGACACCTTGTACATAAAATTTTGTATAAAAGAGAATTTAATTTAATATGATAGGACTTTTTTTTTAGTCTATTCTTCCACATAAAAGCATGCTGTAACTGCGCTACATTCCTTAGAAACGGTTATTTCTTAAAATCTCTTTGTTACATCTTCAGCATAGGACAACTTTAGCGAATTAAATTTTTGTGTTGTCGTTTTGGAAATGAACTGAAATGGCTATTTCAACTGCATAAGTAAAGACTTTGATGAAAAACATCCGAGGTACTTCGGTGACAAATTTCAAGTTTCACAAAGGGGGGCGCATACTGAAACTGTCCCATTTCTTTCACACAATTTTTCTCAGATTTATTTTACATATATTTTTTTAACTTGATGCAAAAGGCAAAAAAAAGGAAAAGCATTTTTTAATTGGTCTAAATATACAAAAAGCGTTTATTTATATATACGTGTTGTTTGATAGCTTTACATGTTACTTTGATTTTTTTCCATTTTTCTCTCTGGTTTCATTGATCGTTTGATTTAATATTTAATTTCATTTCTCATTCAAAATGGTTTTGCTGCTCGATTGAAGCATGAACAATATAAATCTGCTATTGTTAGCTATATTGTTTTACGAAATCTTGCAACTCCATCTGCTTTAAAGAAGTACATGCTTCATGATGAGATAATACTTCTATTTTTAAGCATTTTTTAATTTCAATTAGTATTCCTGTAGTCCTTTATTTTTTCTTACTTTTTAACTGGATTCTTAATTCCTGAATCACTTTTAATACATCTAATGAGTTCCTTCATCAATTTTCTCCGTCAATTGGTATAACGGTCCCATGTGGGCGTAAGTAATTTAAATTGGTTTTGTCTCTTAATTGGATTTAAATATGATTCGCAACATTTTTGTGATAGTTTTTGTACTGTGTTAAAATCAGTTTTATTTTTGTTGTGTTGGTATTGACATGTATCTATTAATTGCTAGAATTTTAATGTTAAAATTTATTATGATATCTATCATTTATATATATATATATATATTTATTTATTTATTTATTTAAAACCTTTTCAAACATTGCATTATATGAAACCAAGTATCACATGAAGAACTATAAAAAATTAATGAAGTTGACGAAAAGAAAAAATAAGCAACTTGATATTGAAGCATACAAATTCATTACTTTTTCAAGGGCATTGAATAAATGTTGTATGCAAATTAGGTGATCTTTCTGTCATGCTGTATGCAAACTGCTAAAAATTTACAGCATGCAATGCCCAAGGTCACCTAAAAGACTTGAAAATAATTTCAAATAATATGTGGAAAAAAACCAAGATAGAAACAAACTTATGAATTGGAAAAAAACAAGAAAGGATTAAACATATTAAACTTCAAACACCAATTTTTTTTCTTATTAAATTTATGAAGCGGAAAAACCATGAGAGAAATAAACTTAATAAACATAAAACACCAATCCCTTCATAATAAATCAACCCTAAGAAAATTTAATAAAACTAAATTTTAACTTATAATAAATAGAAAAAACCTAGCATTAATTCGTGCGTCGTTTTAGATCTTTCAAACCGGGCACCCGGTCCTCTGCAGAAACGGCAAACTTCTGTGCTGGAAACTTGAGACTGAGTGATCCTCTGTTGACTTTGTCAGCAGGTGGCTCCATGCTCTGTCTGGGGCTACTGCGCCGCTATCGTTACATATGTCATTATTAGTCGAAATTTCGATGGATTCACGGTTAAGGCTCCTATATATACGAGCTGGCGCATCAGGCATTTTGTTGCTATAGGGTTGCCACGTGTACGCAGCGTGTTTCTCTCATAAACAAACGACAAACATTTTTTTTATCGTCTTACGTTACTTTAAAGTAACTTGTTTTATTATATTTCACAATTTTAGCTAAGTAAACGATGATATGGAAGTTTGTTTAGCGATAAACTGCTATAATCAATCAAGAAGTTAATATAAAGTGTTCGCAGACTGTGTATTTGAGTTTTGGCGACATTTTGTGAAAGAAACAGAAACCGCCCTAACAACACATCTTATCCCAGTTCATCCATAAGATATCCTCAGAATAAAATGATATCCTGAGAATGTACTGTGAAAAAAAATGTGTTTTTAGGAATATTATTGTTGTTTATTGCTCTTATCTTGACGGGATTAGCTTCAGATCAAGATTTCTTAAAATCATTAGGGAAGCGATAAGGACGCCAAGCGGGAATGCTGTCCTCTTCGGAGGCAAAAAAATGGCGGTGATGCGCCGGCCTATTATTTTATTTAGGGGCTCTATTCACGGTACACTGCGTAATTATAATCTTCATAATTGGCAATTTTAGTGGTTTTATCGAAATCTATTTTAATGTTTTGTTTATTGTACGTTTTGGCCAGGGCTGTATTATACTTTCCGGTTTTCATGTCATTTTTATGTTCGTTAATCCTAGTTCTAATTTTCTTCTTAGTAACACCAATATAGGAGCCGGGTTTATTATCTTCATCTGTAAAAGGGATTTTATAAATAAATGCCTGCAGTTTCTAAAGGGGGGATGGGGTCTTTATCACTTCTGATTAATTGAAAAATATTTTTGTTCGGTTTAATTGGGATATTTATGCCGTATTTATTAGCTATATTTTTAATTTTGTTGGTGGCTCCGCGATCGTATGGGACAGAGGAGGTAAAATTAAGGGATGGTTTTTGATAACTGGGAATATGGTCAAGATTTTTAATTTTATTTTTAATTAATTTATTGACTATTTTATCCCGGTATCCTGCTTTTCTGGTAAAGTTTTTAATTAGGTTCAGTTCATTTTTAAGGTTTTCGGGTTCGTTGCAAATTAATACTGCACGATTGATATATGGACGAATGGCGTTTGTTTTGTAACGGAAGGGTGTTTTGCTCTTGAAGTGAATGATTTCGTTACTATTAGTGGGTTTTCGATAAACGGTAGTTTTAAATTTATTTTCAGTACAGGTAATTTTAACGTCCAGGAAATTAATTTGTAAGTTATTTTCTTCTTTATAAGTGAATTGGATGTTAGGGTCATGGCTATTGATAACTTTGAGGATTTCATTAATATCAAACCTCTTGTCGACGACGGCGAAAACGTCATCGACGTAGCGATACCAAAAAATAACTTGGTTTTTTAAACTCTCAATAATTTTGTTCTCTAAGTTCCTTAATTTAAATTCCGCGACGAAACCTGAAATGGGCGATCCCATTGGAACGCCTTTAATCTGTTGGTATATTTTTCCATTGAAAGTAAAATAATTTTCTTTTAACAAAAAAATTGGTAACTGCATTTAAAGTTTGGGCTATTTTAGGGTTGGGGTAGTATTTATTTATGGATTCGTTTACAATTTCACAAGCTTCGTTAATGTTAATGGACGGGTAGAGGTTGATGACATCAAAACTTACTAGACGGTAGTTATCTTTATTTTCGATTTCTCTTAGTTTTTTAATAAAGTCTTCTGTAGATTCTAAGAAGTGAGGGGAGGGGGAATAATTTTACGATAAATGTTGGCCATGAATTTTTCTAAGCAGTAGGTGGGAGCTTCGTTCTTATTAACAACAGGTCTGATTTTTTTTTTTTTTTTTTTTTTTTTTTTTTGGGGGGGGGGGGTTATGATCTTTAAATCTGCCAAAAATTCGGGGGGTATTAGTTGCATGGTTGAATAATTTAGGTGGGATATTATCGGGCCATTTGCCTTCTTTAATGATTTTCCGTGTTTTATCCAATAGCTTATTATTTGGGTCTTTGTTAACTATATTGACGCCTATTTCTTTAATGGTTTCTTCCATTTTGGAGATGTAATCTTTACGATTTAGAATAGCATTTTTTCGGGTTTTATCAGTTAATGTACAAGTAATTTCGTTGTTCATTTTAAGATTTTTCAATTCTGCAAGATCTCCCTTATTAACCCTACAAGGCTCAATTTTTTTTTTAGTGCGCGACAAAAACATATAGGTTATAATTAGTCATCAGAAGATAGGGAAAACGTATAAAGATAAAAATAAAACTATATTTCACGGAAAAATCAACTTTTTAGTTCAGCTTACCGTATGTGGAACATTCATAAAAATATGATTTACTAATACGTTTACTATTGTAATATATATAAAAAAAAAAAAACTTACCTCTGCAAAATATACATTTCATTATAACACACAGTATTTTTTTTTCGAGTCAAAACTGTTCAATAACTATTCTTTTTTTTTTTTTTTTTTAATTCAGACAAACGACTAAAGTATCACTTTCATTCAAATTTCACACTGAGTGCACTATAACAAAAACACGAACGAAATCTTTAGGTAAAGATTCGTATTACTACATTGCTAAATGTGAGTAGCTTCTATCAAGATGTCAAGAGATGTCGCTACTAATAGTTTTATAGCTATAGGAACGATTAAAGTCGGTGTTCCACATATAGAACTGGGTGCCTTGTAGGGTTAATGCTCTTATTTTTAGCGGATTTTTCAATTTCGGTGACAACGATGTTACGTATATTATTTCTATTATTTTCAGGAATTTTATTTATGGCAGATTCAATTTTAGCTATACTATGTTTAATATTAACGGGTTGGTCCAGAATAAATTTATGCCCTAAATTAAGTAATTCACGTTGATGGTTATTGATTTCAGCATCAGACAAGTTAATAAAAGGGATTTCGTTCTTTGTAATAGGTTTATAATTTCTTTTTTTAAGCCAGAATTTAAGTTTTTTATTATGTCTATTAATAATTGCGTTTTTTTCAGTTTCGTAATATTGGTCAATTTTCTCTTTACATAAAGTCTTTACATACCCGGCTCCTATATTGGTGTTACTAAGAGGAAAATTAGAACTAGGATTAACGAACATAAAAATGACATAAAAACCGGAAAGTATAATACAGCCCTGGCCAAAACGTACAATAAACAAAACATTAAAATAGATTTCGATAAAACCACTAAAACTGCCAATTATGAAGATTATAATTACGCGATGTACCGTGAATCCATCGAAATTTCGACTAATAATGACGTATGCAATCATAGCGGCGCAGTAGCCCCAAACAGAGCATGAAGCCACCTGCTGACAAAGTCAACAGAGGATCACTCAGTCTCAAGTTTCCAGCACAGAAGTTTGCCGTTTCTGAAGAGGACCGGGTGCCCGGTTTGAAAGATCTAAAACGACGCACGAAGTAATGCTAAGTTTTTTATTTAAATGTCTTTAATTATAAATTTTAACTTTCTTTACTTTTGAAAAGTACGTCAAAAAGGGTAAAACATTCCACAACAGCCATGAGACCGAAAACAGTTAAATTCACAGTTAATAAGGGAAATGAATTCATCTACTGAACGATTAAGTAAAAAAAAAAAAAAATTGTTTAAATTTTAGTGTAATTAGTTTCTTCTAATTTTTAACAAATAAAACATTAAAGTTAAAATTTAAAATTAATTTATTTGATTAAATTTTAATTTATTACAGAGATTAATTTGAGTTATGTAAATTCGCAATTCATAAATATCATGTAGAGATAGAAGTGTTTCATGGATTCAAAAGAACAAGTTACAGAGGAATGAGCGCTATTTGTTAGAGTGAAAAAAAAAGTAATGACCCTTTTTTTTTCACAATCTCTCCCAACCATCCAGCCAAACAACACTACACATCCTCCGTAATCAAGCATCTGCCCAACCAACCTCCACCTTATATATATATATATGTATATGGTTTTGTTGCAAACTAGAAATGTGAAGTGTATTTTTGCTTGAATTAGCGATACAGTTTTCCGAAATCTTGCACTCCTTGCTGATAGAAATGCAAGTTTCCTGATGAGTGAACATTTCTATTTTTCAGCATTTATTATTCCAATTCTTAATTCAAGAATTTCTTTTTTATCTGATATCTTTGATATTTTTTATCCTTTTATCATTTCTGTTTACCTTTTTCATAATGTTGATAGCTTCAATAAGATAACTTTGATGGATTTTGCAAACATTTCTCCCATCGTTAGGCTTGTGTATTATGGTTGTGGCATTTCACTTCTGTGTAAGTAATTTAACATGATTTACTATTCATTGGTATTGAAATTAAATTATAAAAAATCTGTGAAAACAATTATAATTGAAATACAATCTCTTTTTAATTTTCTAATGTTGGTATTTTCATTTATCTTTTGATTGCCGAGTGTTATAATGGTATTAAATTATTCAATTTATATTTACATTTAAATTTAATCTGCTGCTTATGCGCAAATATTAAATGTATTTTGTTTATTATCAACAATTTTTTAAAGAACTTAAAAAATCTTGTTTATACTACTTTTGTATATATAATTACATATATACAACTTTTGGCCTAATTTGGCATTACCTTTAATTTAAAAATTACATACACTTTGAATGCAACTGCTAATGCGCTTAAACAATTGTGTATTAATTCAATTTTTATTCCTATTATTATTGTAATACTGCAATTCTTAATTAAATTAATAATTAATTTAATTATCTAATTAAATTTTAACCAATAATAAATGGATGTTTGTTATATCAACTCTATTCTTGTGAAAAAGATAAAAGTAAATTTAGACTCAATAAGTGGTCAATTTAATAATTTAACATGTAATAAAATCCACCATAATGGTAATCTTAAGTGTTTCAAGCTTTATTATTAAATAATTATGGTCTTTTATTGTTTCATTTTCATAAATTCTGATCAAATAATTGCATTTCTCATCATGACCTTTATAGGAATACATATCTTATTTTTGTTTATTAAATAAAATGGAGGTTTGCAAGGCTTTCATTTTGCTTCGGAATGATGTTAGTTTTAGATTCGAAGATTTTGTAAATAATGTATATAATTTACTATGAATTTAACCAAGAAAAATTTGTAAAGATAAAAATCTAATTCTTTTTTTTTTTTCGTTCAATATGAAATGCATGGATTAATCAAGAAATTATTAATTTTCAAATTAATTTATTGTATTTAAAAGTTGTTTTGTTGGATTGTTTTAATTTAACTTAAAACTTATTAATATATGTTCCAACAAATCTTTCTCCTGATATGAATGTTCTTGTTCTAATGTAAGTAAGTTTGTCGTGCCTGGCAAGAAATACTTTGTTAAACAACATTATTGTGCCCAGTACAGGAAACAGGAATATTTATAGGGATATTCCTGGATCGAAATCATGTTACCTATATCCTCCTTCTTCCAATCTTTTTAGAAAATGTGATTCATATTGTTGCAAAACTTGCCCTAATGCCTTACAGTCCCAAATCAGTGATAATCTAAAATTGATTCCCTTTTGTCAGGCCTATAATGTCAACTATAAAATAAGTTGTGGAATGTGTAAAATGCAATATATTGGTGAAACTTCTACTCCATTACATTTCAGAATTAATCAACATCGATCAGACTCTAAAAAACTATCTTCTAATATCATTCCTAGTAAATCAACAATTGAGCTGAAACATTTTCATCAACACGATTTCTGTTCATGCAACATTGAAATTATAAGGATTCAAAAAAATAAAAGTGAACGGCTTTGAATCCCATTATATGAAATTTTTTAATACTATTTATCCTTATGGTCTGAATCATGAATATTTCAATAAAGTTGTAAAGGTTTATTCCAACATAAATCCCCTCCATGATTATTCTCCTATTTACTCTGAACTTAATCATAATGTCAACCAGAAAACTACTCGATTTAAAAATGGTAAAAAAATCTTCTGTTTATGTAATATCAAAAAATGTCATTATTAAGAAAATCCATGACTTTTTTGCTATAAAAAAAAAAAAGTTTTTAACTAATTTTCTTAATGAATTTAAAAGCGAAAGTTATAATCAACACTTTTCTGATATCTTTTCTGATATAATTTTATATCATGTAAAACAATTCAATCTCAAAATTTCTAAAAAACATCAAAAAATACAATCTAATTCCCAGCTTATTATCAATTTTTCAAATCAAACATTTAATAAAATTAGTATCACATCGATTATTAATGATAAATCTAGCATGTTTCCCATAAACGATTTACATATTTCTTGTAAATTTAAATATCCTATTACCCTCGGTCGATTGTTATTCAACTATAATTCAGTGTCAAAGTCTAACTTTTCTGCTAACGTGTCTTCTAATTGTGGTGATCCTGCTTATGTAAAATATGTTGACAGGGACCATGGACATATTATTACTGGAAATCTTGAATTTGTTAATAACAGTAAATTAAAGAAACTTATGTATTATGATGGCACAAAATTTAGAATTCCATCAAAAACTAATATTTCACAGATTTTACTGCAGTTAACCTTTGGTATTGATTTGTTTATCTATAAAATATCCATTTCATATAATAAACCTATTGAATTTTTTAATCAATGGAAATTTTTAGTTATTTCAAAAATCAAAACTGAATCAATTAAATATAAATCAAATATAACTTATTACAGTAAATCAGATCTATTTAAATCTATTAATGAACTCCAACAAAACTATGTAATTACTTATATTGATAAATCTCCTAATAATTATGCCATATGTAAGCAATATTATCTATCTCTTCTAAGTAAAACCATATCTTCGAGTACTAACTTTCATCCCACCTGTAATGATATTAAAATTAATAATAGAAAAACTCATAGCTTTTATAAATTATTAAAGCTTCCATTTAATAATTTCAACTATCCATTTGTTGTACTTATTCCAAAATTTCATAAAAATTTTATTAAATTTAGAACTGTTACTATTGGTTGTAATACATACAACAATAATGCTAATAAAATACTTCTAGACATTCTTAAACAAATCTATAACATAATTTGTAAATCAAAAAATTTCTATTGTCTTAAATATATCTATCAACTTAAAGATAAAGTCCAAACTCTGAACAATGTCACTGATATTTATTACCTATGATTTTGCTGACCTGTTTAATAATTTTAATTCAACCAATCTTCATCAAATCATTTATAACCTTTTTGTGAGTTTTAAAAGTGAACTTTCTATTCCTAAACACTTTTGTGCAGCTTCATTTAAAACCCTTTTAAATTTTATTATTCATAATAATGACATTCTACATAATAACAATATTTATATCCAAATGGTCGGTATTCCACAAGGTGGAAGTAGCTCGAGTTTGTTAGCTGACTTATATCTTTATCATTATGAACAAAGTTTGTGTAATGATAATGTCATTTTCTACGGATACATTGATGATATTATAATTTTTACTTTCTCTTACCCATAAGGTAGAGAAAGTATTGTTTAGGGTCAAATTTTCAAACGTGCATTTTTGTTATATTTACATGTTTTGAGGTCCCCTGAATCCAAAAATAATGTTTTTAGTGGTTGGTCTGTCTGTGTGTGTATCTGTTATCAGCATATCCCAAGAACAAATAGTAGCAGAAAGTCTAAACTTGGTATTCTAAATGTGTATGATATAGGGATGCTACACTAAGCTTTTCGTTGAGAGAAGCAAATGGTTCGTGTACAAGGACACTCAAGAGAATTCAAATACATTACGTCTATGGGAGGAAAGTGAAAGAAAAATTATTTAAAATTCATTACTATAGAAGGAAAAAAGAAAAAACATTGGAAAAAAAAACTTTGTTTCAAATAAAATAAGTTTTTTTTTTTTTTTTTTTAAATGTTATATTCTATAATATGTTTGTATTTTTGGTAATTATGCTTAAAAGTATTTAAATTATTATATAAATTGCCAATATAGTGGAGTTTGGTGTTAATTTTGTTTTGATACCTTATAACATGAAACACTATTTTAAGGCACTGAATATTATGTAAAAACAATTAATTAATAACAATTAAACTTTGTAAGAAATGTAACCTCTGAATGAGGGACACCTTTATATAAAGGAAAAGTACATGATCCTAAAGCTGTCTCTTATTCAGAGGTAAGTGTGTGTAAAGTTATATCAGAATTATGAGAAACACAGAGAAAAAAATTAAAAAGAAAAGATATTTTCACCCAATCTTCATCCTATTTTCCAAAAATAGCTTGTATAAATAAAACAAGAGTGGGATTTTTAAAAAATAAATAAATTATATTAAAAAAAAAAAAAAAAAAACTATGTTTGACATTTATAAAAATGTAGGTTAATTATTAATTAAATGTTTAAAATTTTAATCTTTTACCTTGAAACATACAGTTTTTTCCATTTAAAAAAAAGGGCACTCTCACTTAAAAAATAGGAGCAGACTTATTTTTTGGGGGGATTTAATAAATTAATTTTATGTGCTTGTTTTCAATATGGAAATGTGCAAATATTTTTCTAATTAATTTGTTTAATAAATAGATTTTACATTTAAACAAGTCCTTCCGGTTCATTTGGAAAGGTAGGTTGATTTCTTTTTCCTTATCATGTAGCAGTCATTTTGTTTAAAAATGATGGCTACAAATTATTAATGGACTTGGTAGAAATATTGATATAGGCTAAGTACATATGGTGTTTTAAGCAAATTGGTTCATAAATAACTTTTTATGTGAATTTAAAATTTTCAAGTGGCCCACAATAGGAAACAAAATGTCAGGCTAAGTTGGCAAACAAATATATCAAATGCATTAGTGAGATAAGTCCACTGTACAAATTTAGTTCGAATTAATTCAGAATTTGAAAAATTATCGTGTTGAAAAGTTAGGTAGCCGCCAATTGAATCAAAATGTCGTAGCAAGTTGTTCAGTGAACTAATCCAAGATATTTGTAAGATAAGTCCAACTTTGGTTTGAATAAATTCAGTTTTTCAAAAGTTATCTCGATAACAAAGTCTCAAGTGGCAACGTTCAAGTGGACACATTTTGGAAACAAAATTGAAGAGAAACTTTCCCACCGAAATCATAGTTGTTTGAAAGATAAATCCACTTTTCAACTTTGGTTTGAATTGATTAATTATTTCAAAAGTTACCGTGATAACAAATTTTCAAGTGGCTGCCACTTGGAAACAATATAATGAAGCAAGTTGCCCAGCGAACTCATCCAAGATATTTGAAGCATAGGTTCATTGTCCAACTTTGGTTCGAATCAGTGCAGTGTTCCAAAAGCTATTGTTATGACAAATTTTCAAGTGGCTGTTTAAGTGGCGGCAACTTGGAAACAAAATGGCATAACAACTTGCCCAGCGAAATCATCCATTTGTATTATAAGTTCATTGTCCAACTTTAGTTCAAATTAAATCAGTATTTAAAAAATTATCGTGATAAGAAATTTTCAAGTGGCCCCATGGTTTCAACTGGCCACCACTTGAAAAAAAAGCAGAGTGAGACGCCCAGCGAATATATCTGAGATATTTGAATGATAAATTCACTACCCAAATTCAATGCGAATTGATTCAGTATTATAAAAGTTATCATATTGACAAATTTTCAAGTGGTCGCTACTCGGGAATAAAATTGCAGATCAAGTCACCAAGTGAACTTACCCAAGATATTTGAACATAAGTTCACTATCCAACTTTTGCTTGAATCAGTTTAGTATTTTAAAAGTTATCATGATGGCACAATTTTCAAGTGGCAGCGCAATTTTAAGTGGATGCAACTTGGAAACAAGATGTTGGAACAATTGCCCAGTGAACACATCCAAATTATATGATAAGATCACAGTCCAACTTTGGTTTGAATTGTATCAGAATTTAAAAAGTTATCATGTTTATAAATTTTCAAGTGGCAACCTAATTTCAAATTGTCTCGCTTAGCTCATAACATACGTACTTTGTTAAAAATGGCAGTTAAATTTCATTCATAAACTTGGTTGTGACCCTTATATAGTCTATATATACATCAAAATTCAAGCAAATCCTTGTTATCAAAATTTGGAGAAAATTATATTTATTTTTTTTTACTTCCATGTTGTTTTCTCTGTAAACTATTGTATATAATGGATTAAATAGAATTAATTGTTAGATCGTTTATGCGAAATATAATTCAATTTGGCAATTAAGAAGTTTTAAAAGTTTACAGACAAGTTTTGTTTACATTAAGGAAAAACGTTTTTATCTTGAATAAATTTAATGTAATTTATTAAATGGAAGTAATTATGGATAGAAATTATAAAAGTAAATGTAAATAGTGCCACTTACTGTTTTTCTGAAAGATATAGTTTAATTTTTGTATAACACCTAAAAATTTAAACAATTTTTATCATCAGCATTTTTATACACGTGTTCTTTTAGCGATCGCTAAATTAAACTAATATGTTTAGTTAAAGTTCGATAGATGGCCTCATAATTGTTTTTGAAAGGAAAGATGCAAATTAAGTGTGACGTTACTTGATATTGCTACTTACTGGATGAATGTTGGAATCCTGTGGATATTATATAAGAACTAGCTTCATTGTAATCGGTGGTTAGTTTTTAGTTCATTGCATTAGCTCTGTTTTGCTAGCCGTAATGAAGGTGTTATACGTTGTAAATATGAATGTTAAATCATTTAAATAGTTTTCCTTCATTTAAAAATGAACTTTTAAAAGTATAAGTAAGAGAAGTATTATGATGTGGCCTTAGTTAAAAAAGTGTACATTTTTTCTCCCGATTTCCTTCTGTGTAGTGTTGCCGTTCATTTTCAAAAGTTTGAATCATGGAGTCAGGTATTTGAGAATGTTGTTTGTTGGCCTTTAGGGTTAACATTGTATGTTTTTTTTTTTCAAATGTTGTTTGTTAACTTTAAGAGTTAACATCGTTTTTCCTCTTTTACTTTTTACATAATGAAATTAATAAAGTTTAAGGTTAATTATTTCAGTGTTTAATGTTTAAAAATTAAGTTAATGCTGGACGCTAATTTTTTATCACTTGCCCAAGATGAATTTAAATGATTGTTTCAATTTTTATTAATATTCTAATTGTTAATTTTTTTTTTTTTTTTTTTTTCGTTGTTGTTGTTAAGTTTGTTCAATAAAATTGTTTGTTGTTTTACAATGACTTTGTCATCATTTAGAGCTGCCTCATATACATTAACTTAAACTCTTTAAGCTAACTAATGGAGATGTTTTCATTGCCTAGCATTTATGCTCTGCTATATATTTTTACACTAAGCCATACTGGCGATAACAATCCTGTCTTAAATACACCCTTTCCAGTGTGAATTTTAAATTTTCAAGTGGCCTCCACTTGAAAACCAAACGGCGGAGCAATTTGGTTAACAAACTCATCTAAGATATATGATAAGTTCACTGTCCAAATTTGGTTTGATTTGTAGTATTATTTTGGAAGTTATCGTCATTTTAAATTTTCAAGAGGTAGCCTGATTTCAAAAGGCCCCACTTAGTATAAAATAGTCGCCACTTTGTTAAAAATGGCAGATAAAGTTCATTAATAAACTATGTTGCGAACCTTATATGGTCTATGTACACATCAAAATTCAAACAAATTCGGAATATGCTTTTAACAATATGAATTTGAAATTTTCAAGTGGTCTCAACTTGAAAATAAAATGACAAAGCAACTTGATTAACAAACTCATCCAAGATATTTATAAGATAGGTTCACTGTCCAAATTTGGTTTGACTTGGAGTATTATTTCGGAAGTTATCGTGATTTTAAATTTTCAAGTGGTAGCCTGATTTCAAGTGGTCCCACTTAACTTAAGATATCTGCCACTTTGTTAAAAATGGTGTATAATGTTCATTAATAAAGTTCATTGAGACCCTTATGTGGTCTATATTTACATCCAAATTCAAGCAAATCCGGCCTTAAATATGCTAAAAAAAAACGGAGCAACTTGGTTAACAAACTCATCCAAGATATTTATATGATAAGTTCTCTGATTTAGAATATTATTTTGGGATTTATTGTGATAACAAAATTTTCATTATAGTTAGATACATATAGATAAACGAAGTGATTGCAATGGGTCGATTTCTAAAGAAATCAACTTAAATGGAAAAGTTGTATTCCTATAATTGAAATGCATCAAGTGTCACCATTTTAAAATTATAAATTTAATAAGTTAATAAAATTGCATGAACTTCTCATTTTTGGCCTCTGATGTCCCATTTATTCAAAGTTTTCATGAAATTAGATTAAAAAAAAAAAAAAAAAAAAAAAAACGAAGAGAAAGTAAAATACCAAATTTTCTTATGTCTTAATATATTCATTTTGTTATGTAAATTATAATTTTTTTTTTATCAAAAGCTTACATTATCAATAAAAATTCCTTCACTTATGTAAAAATAATTAAATTATTTCGCAGGATCTTTTGTAGTTTCTCAAAAGGCATATAAAAATAACCTTCTATGTATCTTCATTTTATTATATCATACACACAACCTGTGAATTTCCTCCACCAGCCCCTTTATTTATTTTTTTCCACAGTGATGTGATACAATAAATATGACAACCACAATTTGTTATATGGAGGAGCTATCTTTGAATGCATGCTAGCACAATGCGATCTCTGAATGAAATAAGAAGAAATATTTACGTTCTAGAGCAACAATATCAGAGAAATAGAAAAGCAGTTTAGTAGCTGACACGATAAAGTAGGAATTGGTCTCTTTTTTATCGGCCGATTTAGTCGCTGTTGTGTCGGTAAATGAAAAAGACCCTTACGATTAAAGCCGATTGGCTGCAGTAGCGTCTTAAGCCTGAGGGGGGAGATCTCTAAGTGGTCCTACCTCACATTTATGCAAGTTTCTGATAAAACCACAGAGAACTGCAAATTACTAGGCCAACAAATGCAACCTGGGATCGTACTTAGCACCTCATGTCTACAAGTTTTGAGGACAGAACCTCTCAGCCATTGGTGTAAAAAGGCAGACATAAATAATTAGAATTAAATAAGAAAAAACACCCTTCCAGGAAAATGTTGTGAAAAATAGGTGGGTACCAACAATGTTCTGGAATAAATTAAAATATTGACAAATCTGGTACTGTACTATACTGTAAAGAAATAAAACAAAAGCAAAGTAGTTATATATATTTACAGTTTTTCCCTTAAAAAAAAATGTAATCGCTTGATTTTGTTTCTTGTTGAGAAAATCCTTTCACTCGACCCTGCTCTTTTCCTGTGCTTGTGGATAATCTGCTCATAAATATTCAAGAATTTACTGTATTCAAATAATATTACATTACATTCTTACACTATCATCTGACTAGGAAACTCAAGTGCAAATCACCATTTTTTCTTGAAAAAAATTACAGGCATAAGATTTAATCATGAATAACATTTTCCATAAATATTAGATGTTGAGTGTATTTAGAAATGTTATAAAAAATTACTTTGAGTTCATTTTTGCAATATTTGTAAATGAGCACCCTAGTCAGATGATAGCCAACATTGGTATCATCTGACTAAGAAACTCAAGTGCAAATCTCCATTTTTTCTTGAAAAAAATTACAGCATAAGATTTAATCATGAATAAAAATTTTCCACAAATATTATATGCCAAGTCTCTGTAGAAGTGCTATAAAAAAATCACTTTAAGTGAGTTCATGCTTGCAATATATCTAAGTGAGCAGATAAGCACCCTTGGCAATTCTATGATTGTGATTTTCCTCAACAGTTAAGGAGACTCTACTTATCACTGCCAGAAGTCAAAAACAGTGTAATTCAATGGAGAATTTCGCCCCTTTATAGCTCATTAACTAATACATACTTTTAAATTCCGTTCTTACATTCACAAAATTCACAACTGTTAAATATTGGTTAGCACTATTTTTTACAAATTGATTTTTTAATATTTTATTTTGAAGCTGTAAAATACAAGATTTGACTTAATAAAAATTTGTATTTTACAGCTTCTCTCCCCCCCCCCCCCCCCTCCCCACAAAAAAAAAAAGCAATTTGTAGAAAACGATAATTAATTTAAGAATTGCGAATTTTTCTGAATGTGAAAACAGAATTTAAACATATGTATTATTTAGTGAGTTATAAAGGGGCAAAATTCCCCATAAAATAACATTAGCTTTAGCTTCTGACAACAATAATTAGATAGTCCGCTTAAAGGGTTTAAAAAATATAAGGAGAGGATGTTCTTTTGCTTTGGTAGTGCAATGGCCTACATATGAAATGAAATACTTGATGGTACAGAACAGATAAAACTCTAACGTTCATTGGTTACATACTGAAAACAAATAACTTTTTTTTTTTAAACAATTTTTTAGTATTTTATTCTTGTTTTAAGAGATTTTCATCCTTTTGTTCCTTGACTATTCCATAGATAACAGTACTACTCTGAAATTTATCAAATGTTGTTTCTTAGTAGGTTCAAGTGCACTTTTCTACTTTGATGATGTACTTGCAGCTAATTTTTGCATTTGATGAAGGTCTGTGCTATTATTTTGACCTGAAACAACTGTTGAAAGCTGTGCAATTTATAGTGTGTTTGACATGTTCCAAACATCTCAACTCTTCCCAGAGCTGTGCCATGAGGCAGTCATGTGGTGATTAGTAGCCACATAGAAACTCATCGCTTAGCAGTGTGCTGCTCTTTGTAATACATTTTTTAATTGTCAGTATTCACTTGCGCTACAAATTTCTGTCATTATGCATTTACACTATTCAATTCAATTGCAACATGTATAAAGAAATGCATGTAAAAATCTCTGTAATATATATTTTTGTATGTGAACAAAGTTTTTTCTTATTTATTAATTAAGTTAAATATTAATTGAATTTTATCAGGTTAATAAATAGATGTTTCAAACCAAAAATATTTCAAAAATTAAAAATGCTATTTTTTTACTTTTAGATATTTATAATCAATTATGTATCTAATAACTATTTTTGAAATTCGTTTAGCAATTTTCAAAAGAAAATATATAGTGAATGTCAAAGGGTTAATGAAGAATCATAAACCATTTTATTTTTTATTTACTTATTGCATATTTCTCATATTTTTTCTCCCAATTCCTATAACAACAATTTGTGCACTTTGTAATAGTTCTATATATGTGCTTCCCATTTTAAATATTTCTGTTTTTATGTATTTATTTAGATGTTAATTTCAATTAATTAAATTGTCTAATATAATTGTACTTTATTTTTATTGTCTGTAAACTTATGTAAATGTAAATGCTAAGTAAATTTATTATAAGTTAATGTAATTTAATGTAAATCAAAAATTTAATTCACATTAATTTAAAATTATGCAATATGAAGTTAAGTACAATAAATAAAAATATTAGATGTACAACGTAACTAAAAAAAGTTCTTGCCATTTTTGACAACCCATTAATTATGTGCTTAGAGAGAGAAAATTTGGCACATGTTTGCAAGTGAACGGAAGCTAGTCTGACCAATGACCTTCAACAATACACGCACATGGTCCACACACAGTGATCATAGCTTATCCAGTGTCAAAGGAAAATAGAGGTATCAAAACAGATTGTTTGTGTGTGTTTATTGTATGACTTTACTTTAACCCATTCATGGTCACGCCATTTTTAATTTTTTCGTTTCGAAGCCATTTTAGAGTGATGTGTTCTATATTTTTTTAAGTCATTAAGTACTAATAATATTACAAATTTATCAGGAATACAGAGAAACTAATTGTTTTCTATTTAGCAAATTCGTAGGAATGAATAAATGATTCAGAAGTAAAAAACTCTGACCGTGTATACACGTTCATGACCATGAAAGTTTTAAAGTTGTCCTATCAACTGCCGGATCAAGTTGCCCCATAAACCAGGCATTTGGCGATAATGCATGAATGAATGTACCTCCAGGAATTGGTTCCGAAAACTTTGTTTGAAAGATGTGAGCCTTGCTGATAAACTTCACAGAGAATGATTATATGTAATGAATGACAAAGCCCTGAAAGCAGTCATCAAGGACAATAGTGTAACATGTCATGAACTTTCAGAAAGATGGTATGTTTCCACTGAAGCAGTCAAACTATACCCCATGGGATATGGAAGTCATAGGAATAAACAATTAAGTATCTATACATTGTCAGCAGCCAATGAGAAGCGAGTGACAGCCTGTTTGTCCGTGCTAAAACGACACTTAAAACAAGCTGATTTGATCCCTTGCCCATTGGTGAAAAAAATAGGTCCTCTTATGATACTCACAAGAATGCCAGATATTGGTTGTTGCCATGTGAGCCTGTTCTATACACCTCAACACCACCTGTATACACACAAAAGGTTATGTTTTCTGTATGATAAACATAATGGTGCATTACGAGCTCTTTCCACCTGATCAGGTTATCACTACTGACCTCTATTCACAGCAGTTGCAAAGGGTGCACCATGAATTGTGGCAGAAGAAGCCAACACTGGTGAGTCATAAGGGTGTGCTGTTCCTGCATAACAATACCAAACAAAAAGACCCAGGAGATCTTACAGCAACTGCAGCTGGAAAACACTGTATCATACCCTATATTCACAAAACCTTCAGGCAACAGATAAAATTGCTTCATTATCTCAAAAAATACCTCCATTGAAAATTTCTTATCAATGAGGGAGACCTATAGAATATACTTGTAGACTTCTTTGCCTTGAAGACTGACAAATTTTATCATCAGGGTATCATACAAATGTATGAATGTTGGCAAAAATGATTGGATGTTCATGGAGATTACATCAAAACCTTAAAATACATATTGACCACTGTATTGCTCTTTGTTTACAACTATTCTAGAATGGCAAGAACTTTTTTTCATTACCTTATAATATAAACATGACTTCTTATTTTAAGAATTAAAACTATTTCATACATTTAAGTTCTTTGGTAGTAATAAAGAAGTGTTAAAATAATTTAGTTATGACTTTTTCATATTTGATACTCAAAGCATAAAATTTCAAAAGTAACATATTCATTCTTTATTTTTAGACTGACTTATATTAAACAGCCAGACAACAGGTTAACCCCTTGAACTGCAATTTATTTTCAGTCAGCACTGCTCATGCAGACAATTTAATTTTCTTAGTTTTAAGAAGAGGGATTGATATAAAAACTTACGATTTTGTTGCTCAAATAATTTGTTATTATTAAAAATAATATTTGTTTCACACATTTATATGAATGTTTATTGTTATATATACATATAAGAAAATAATTAGTATCGGGAAATTCATGACGAGCTGGACTGGTCATTTCAGTTCAAGGGGTTAATCATCTAAAAATATTACGAGGAAAAAAAAAATTCTTTAACATTTACAGTTACGCTGTAAATGTTAATGAAAATTTTCTGTTATATCACATTTTAAAAAGAATAAAAACACACATAATATCAGAATCATAAACCTATGCTAAAAATTTATTGTATCATTTTTACATTGCTCTACACAAAGCTCTAGAATAAAGATAATATGGCATAACTGATATAGCTGAGATTTCAAGTGTTACAAATTACATAGTAAATTAATACAATATAACTCTAAAACACTATTGTTGCTAAAACAAAGAAAGAAGGGAAAAAAAAAAAGCTGCAGTGTAACTCTATAAATTTAAATGCTCGTTATGACAGTATAATGATAAAACAGCTGAAAAATGAAAGCAAAGTACTGCAAAACAAATGAAAATACCACCTTCAAAATAAAAAAAAATTGGAGTCAAATGTATGTAAAAAAGCACAAAATTGCAATCAAGTCAATATGATGCAAAAGTTATATCCTGACACCAATGGTATTTTTTTTTTTCAAATTAAAAAAAAAAAAAAAAAAAAAAAAAATCCAATATATCAACTAATATTAAAGAACCACAATAAGGGAACTCATAGTATCGTAAGGTTTAAGCAAAACAAAAAAGTTTTAGGCAAATGCAAGGTTAAAAGAAATCCACATGGATAATTAAAATACAAAATATTTACACTAATTTTTTTTTTTTTTTTTTTTTTTAACAGCTTCTCAAACACACAAACTTTTTAGAAAAACATTCAATATCACAATTCACACAAACTTTAGCAGCAAATCCAGACATTCTAGGCAATCATTCTTAAACAATTTCTGGACAGTTTCAAACAGGAAATTTAAAAATAAATACAATACACAGTATAAGAATAAAAAGTAATAAGGTATTACCTAACACTGCTTTCATCTATTTTCTTTCTTTGGAATTTTAAAACTAAAATATTTTTTATACTAATACTGATGCATTTGCTATAATAACCAGTTGGCCTGTTTCGGACAAAATGGTTTACAGTCTCATTTATATATATGTATATTTTTTTATATTAATAAATGAAAATTTAGGTTTTGAAATTATAAATTAGCTTCAATTAAAAAAAAAAAAATTAAAATAAATTGTAATGAATATTTTTAGTTAAAAATTTGATGTATTACATAAGTAAAATGCATAAAATACAGCTAATCTGAACTTTCAAAACCTATGTCCCCATCTTTGTTTTGTCAAGTATGTAATTTGATGTCATTCTATCAACTTATGAATTTAACTAAAAAGAAATTTAAAAAAAGAAAAAGATTACAACAAATGTCATTTTACTTTGATGATATCATACATTTAAAATCAGGGAAATAGAGAATTTTTTTTTTATGTAGCATTTTTTTACAATGAATTAAAAAAAAATGTTTTCCATGAATAAATCAAACATTTTTCTTATAAATAAGCAGATATATTTATATACTGCTGATAATTAAAATCTTTTCACAGAAAAGGAAATACGAAAAATGTCTCTAAAATCATTTGAAACAAATTTCTGTTCTTCTCATTATTATAATGAGAAAAACATTTTATGTATTAACTGCATTTCCATTTTCCCTGATTTTTAGCAGGTACTGGAGGATCCATGTCACAGACTTTCACCTGTTATTTTACATAACACATAAACAGTACCATAACTAAATTAAAAAAAAAAAAAAAAAAAAGCAAACTTAAAAATGATAAAATACATTACTAATACTACAATTAAAATTACTTTCGGTGTGAAAATTTTTTGCTTCAGCTTTCATTGTGACCTACATATTAGCAACGCATATGCAATTTTAAACATTTTCACAGGGCTTTTAACAAAAACATTTTTTTTTCGATATGACTCAACATCACAGTTATCTTAGAAAGTTCTACGAAAGTATGCACAGTTCAAGGCTATGACTGAGCAGAGTTTTCAGATTTCATGAAATCATCAAAATTAAGGGCACCCACATCAATCAAACTACTGCTTGATGAATTAGGAGACGTTGGAACTTGAGCTGGACATTCAAAATGTACACAGTGAAATACCTAAATAAAAATGTAAGGAAATTTAATACAACACAGATAACATACTTTACACTGAAAATAAAGTTTTTTTTATTTCAATACAAAGTTCTAAGCATGATAAAGGACTCTCAAGACATTTTTTTTTTTTTTCAATTGCTTGATTTTGATGCGTTTGTGAAAAATTATTCATAATTTTTTCAAACTGAGATTGTTAAGTTTAAACATTTGCAACAGGTTCTATTTCAATGAATTGCAGTTATAAACATATACACTAAATACATATAATAAATGTATTAAATATACTTACAATATATAATAAATTTATTATGTATATTGATAATATATTTATGTAATTTTATATACATAAGTAAAGTTTTGTGAAAGAATACCTTTAATTCATATTTAACCAAACTTATTTTATTCCCACCTAAACAACTCTTTAAAGTAATACATTCTTTGATAGGCTCTAGTAAATTATCTAGTAAAGTTTTTTATGATATATTCAGATGGATCTTGGATCGATGTCAGCTTGATTTTTAATTCAAAATAACAATGCAAAAGCTTTTAAAACAGTCAATACATTTAATGCTTATTGTGTGTCGTGTACAGGGTTGTGGCTAATAATGGTTTAAAGATTTACAATTTAATGAAAGATCATTGTCGTCATTATCAAGAGTGTAATTTTGAGAAAGGTTATTTTTAAAAATGAATAAGTTTGAAGGATTCTTTGACCTATCCAAATTCTTTCTAAATAAACATATATAAGTGCATAAAATGTAAAACTTACAATCCAAATACAGTAACCGCCGCTTAATAAAATCACTGGTTAATAAAATCAGCCGCTTAATCTGATCAAATTGCCAGGACCAGAGTCAAATCAATACAAACTATTGTTGAAGCCGCCGCTTAATATAATCAGCATCGCCGGTTAATAAACTAAAAAATAAACCTCAGCAGCCAAAATTATCATTTATGCACACTAAAAATTTTTTTTATTTACATTGTGATTTTTTTTTAATAAAAAAAGAAATTAAAATACCTGTTATCGCTCATTGTCGAAAATTTTACACTTGCAGCATAGTTACAAATTAAACATGCCCCATAACATTTCTGTAACAATTTCAAGGAGTGTATACTTCAAAGCACAGTAATATGTTGCAAATTTGATTTGTTTTGATTTGCAAATGATATATATATATATTTTAATTTTTAATTATTAAAAGACAATTTCTAGTTCTTATTTTGAAATAGCTATAAATTAAAAGATTTTAAATTTATAAGAAAAGCGCAACCTTTCGGTAAAATAATGATGATTTTCTTCAAAATAAAGCGCATAGAAATATGGAATGCGTTTAATTTACCTATATCGGAGGAATAATTATCTATATAAATTAATTAATATTGTTTATTAATTTCATTATTCGCTACCTTTTGAAATTTCTTTCCAAATTCAGGGAAGTAATACCTTTTTCTTGAGTGCTGGAACGTTCGCCGGATATAAAAATCAGCCACTTAATAAAATCACTTAAGACGAATGTGATTTTAATAAGCAGCGGGAACTGTATTTAAAAAGTGGACTTAATACAGTGAAATTAAAGGCTTGTAGTTCTACAATACAAAACGAAGGGGGCTATATAAAAAAAACCTATAGAAGCAGTATATGTGCTAATTGCATAAAAACATCATAAAACTTTTTTTTTTTTAATCAATGAGCTCAAGACCTACTATTTTTTCACCCCCTTCTTTTATGATTAAGAAATTATATTTTATTTTACTTGTTTGTTTCTAACCTAATTATTAATAATCTGATTACAAGCATGAGAAGTTCAGTGCCAAAATTTTACTTACCTCATTTGCTGTATTGTGAGTACCAACAATCCGGATAAAAACAATAGGTCTTGGAGAAAATGTTATTGTCTGCCAGGCCCTAAAAAAAAATTTATGACAATAAATATGCATGAAAACTTGACAAATAAACAATTAATACAATAATGCATTATTGAATAATTTCCCATCATAAATTAATTAATAATTATATACACTTATGAAGAAAAATTTTCAAAATGCAGTAAGACCCTGCTTAATGCTGTTTCATTTAGCGCTCTTTTATTTCAACCTGGGGATTCCCCGAAATTGTGCGCGCCTCGTTTAGCGCTGTTTCACATTACGCTCTACTTTGATGGAACGTATCACCCGTGTTAAGTGGGGTCTTACTGTATAATTATAAAAAATAATAATTTAAAAATAATTCTGGCCATTATTTAAACCAATGGTAGTTGACTTGGTCTCTACTGCTCACTAGTAGGCATTTCCGCTTTTACAGTGTATGGTAGACATTTTGTCCAATACCTAAGAAAATTCTTCTTTTAAATTTATTTTTTTAAAACATAAAAATGAATATATGCTTTAAAACTTACTATAACTTTGCTTTAAAAAGTTACTTCCCTATTTTATAAATCACCATTACTATTGACACCGATGGGTGGCTGGAAAATTTTAATATTAACAGAGATATAAAAATGGGCAGAAGATATAAAAAGGTTGACACTACCCCTGATTTAAACATTTATTTAAATTTCGTATCAAACTAATGGTGAATCTTTTTTCCCCTCTTTCTTCCATATTGAATAAAAGGAAGTATGGGTTTCATAAAATTTGCAATTTCAGGTTTTTGATGGATTCATTTGTTCTGAGAAGTTAAGAACACAATTTGACTATTTTTAAAAAAATAACTGTGTGTGTGACAAATATTTTTGTGCAGCAGTTCCACAGGAACTGTATCTCAGGAACTACTGCACAGAATTTAATACTAATGGATATGTAGTTGCACCATGACATAAATTAGTATGTATCAACTTCTGATGAAAATCGCCCAACAGGTGGCGCTGCTATTTTGTTTTATATAAATTTTAAACATAGCGGCATAAAACAAAAATTTTTTATAAATGTGTGCAATTTGAATTACTTTTACTAATCATTATAAAATTAAAAATAATTATCTATAACAGTGATAGTCAACTAGGGAAAAAGAAATTCTGTACGTAAGAGCATCTCTTATCACCTCTGGCGAGAAAGACTTCCCCACCTCCACCTAAGAAGGCAAATTTTCAAAATGGGTATTTTTCAAAAGAACTCGTCGATACCTTTAAAACGAATTGTTGAACCATAGATTAATAATTTAAAATTAAGTTATTGTTTTCTAAAAAAAAAAAAAAAAAAAAAAAAAAAAAAAAAATAAGCTATAATTTTGTAAAGCATAAAATTGATTTTCTTTGTAAATGTAGCGTTATACTTTTCTGGGATGAAAATCATCTGCATTCATCATAGAAAATAAATTTTAATAAATAATCACTTCATTAAGTTATTTGTACAGCATATAGAAAAATATAGAAGAAAATTTTGTGATGGCCGCAACTACTAGTTTTTTTTTATGGTATATTGGTATGCAACTGAAAAATCAATTTTATCAAGAGTAACAGTATTTGAACTTTATTAAAAATTTTCAACGAAATATTTTTTATTTCGTTAATTTTTTCAAGAAAATTTTAAATATCATAACAGCAAATTTTAGTAATTTTTCTTTTATGGCATATTTTATTTTTTAGTTTCTTTTTATTAGTTTCAGCAATATACCAGATGTAGCAGAGTACATACAAAAACTAAAGTTCTGGAATAGAGACATCATTTGAAAAGCTACCAGCAATATATATCAATTGCATTGATGGAAAGGTTATAATAATACAATCTGGTATTTCTGTCAGAACTATGAATATTCCTCCAACAGCTGCTTCATTTGAATGCAACTGAAAAATATTTAGCACTATAAAAACAACCAGAGAGGTGTGATTCACCACAAATTTTCTGACACATATTTAATAGTGTAGATTCTTTTATAATTCACACTGTGCAAATTATTTATTAAACATTATTTATCAAAACTATTTTCCATGACGAAAGCAGACTATTTTAATCTCAGAATAGTAAAACTCTAAATCTTAAAAGAAAGCCAATTTTGTGCTTACACTGTACCCCTGGAAGGGCATCTTCAATATGGGTATTTTTCAAAAGAAAAATCTTAAAATGTGTATCATAAAAAAAAATAAATAAATAAATAAAAAATAAATAAATAAATAAACACTGAGGAAATAAATGTTCTTTTCAGTTTTTAGCAAGACAGGATTATTTTTTTCGGACAGCAATTTTACTTCATCACTTTTTATCATAGTATACCTTGAATTGTACAATAAACCTCTGGTTGCAGCGCTCGGTTCTTCAGTACCACTCATTTGTAAATCTAATTGTACAGTCGGTAACAAAAGTGTCCGAACACTAGCAAAAATTCCTATATAAAAAAAGTAGAGTTAATACTGTTTTGTTAAATAAATCTTGTCAAATCATGTTCTTAGACTGACTAAGAACATGATTCGACAAGGATTTATTTAACAAAACAGTATTAACTCTACTTTTTTTAGATAGGAATTTTTGCTAGTGTTCGGACACTTTTGTTACCAACTGTACTACACCTTGAATTTGCCAAGATGTCTGCCAATATCTAGTTTCATTATTTAATTTCTTAAACTATCGTAATATGTACGTCAAATCTGTAAAAATTTTTACAGATTGTTATTAAATATTTATTTCTCCCAAACTTTTTTTTATATTACATTTATAAGCTTAACACAGAGATGCCAACTACTACGGTTTGTCTGCAGTTATTACGGAAATACGGCGGTAATTATGGCCTTACGGACAACATATAAAAATTACGGATTATACACTTTTAAAAAAATTGCAGATATTGTTCATTAAAAAAAAAAAAAGAAACTATTAACGATCAATGATCAAACGCATGAGAGAAGCCTTCTGACTCCCAATCTTTCTCCATCCATAACATAAATGTCAATATTCATTTTAAACTTGCTTTCTAAGATACTAGGAACTATAAAGAAAGATAATTATTCAATATTTCTGGCTCATGATGTTAAAAGGTAAAAACTTTTAACATTTTATTTAAAAATTTATCATTTTAAAACTTCCTTCCAAAATTCAGCTATCAGGAACTTTTAATAAAAGATAATAAAAACGGAGGTAATTTATTTCAAAAATTGAAATCGGAAATAATTATTTAAACTCCGGAAATAATTTATTTAAAAATCCAGAAAAATCTATTTTTTCAGTTAATAAGATCTGAAATAAGATTTAATAAACCCAGAAAATAATTAATAGATATTTCCCAAAATCTAGAATAAATCCCAAAATATTTGGTGAATAAGCATCTGAAAATTAGTTAAATATGTTCTGGATTCCTTATATTTATTTCAAAAAGATATCTCTGATATTTTGTATATTTTCAAAAATACATAGCTTCCCTCTCTAGCTGACGCTATGACGTCACAAATTCCAAGAATTTCTGCTTGAGTTCAATGCTCTCCGGAAGTATTCCTCTGCATTTTAAAAAATAGCGTCATCGCAAAATTTTCAACAAAAAATAGAAAAAATAAATTAATCTTTCAATAAATCAAAAATAAATAAATAAATTGTAAATAAAGATAATTCACTGTCGTTAACCTTAATTAACTTTTATTCATAAAATCAACTCCAATTAAAAATATTTGGAGCGAGCTAGATTAGCGCGTATTAATTTGCCAGTGAATCGGCAACCGAACGCAGGGAATTTGGAAGAGAAGAGAAGCCAAGGACTTGGAGAAAACATCTTCAGCTGTCAACAGCTCCGTCGATCCTCTCGGCCGCGTCTGGTGGTTCCGCCGTTAGAGTAAACCATTAGTGTGACGAGAGATTGTACCGTAGCTCTGTAATATTTATTATACTATCCAGAATTGATTATTTTTTTAAATGAGGAGTCATCAAGCATCAAGCTGAAAAAATCAATCCTGCCTGTACGTTCAGTATGCTCCCAATGTCATTCAAATGCTGCCAACTTATCGTGATCTGCATTCCCCAGCAATCTGGCTTCAGAAGAATTCCAAGATGCAGCAAGTGTGCACGCTCTGGTAGTTTAGATTTATGGGAAAATGTCCTTCACTAAGATATTTGGCAGAGAATTCATCATAGATTAATTAAAAATATACATCGGCATCCAGAATCGACCAGCATCATTCCTATGTGGTTCTTCGATATTCAAAAAGTTCATCAAGTGTGATCATATCGACGATAATAAATGTGCGTAAAAAAATTCCATAATTTGTGAAAAACCAATTTTCAAGTGAACAAAAAATAATATATTACTTCCATTAATAAGAAATTATGAGTAAAACAAAAAAAAAACTAAGAAGGTTTTGAACTATAAATAATAATAACTCTGAAACTAAAAATGAACGACGTGGATTCAGTTAAAAAATACATAAGAATAACGCTCGTTGATACTATAAAATATGAAACCTCAAATCAAATTTAGTTGAATTGTTTATTCCAAAGAAATAATCTAATTAGAGAAGTAACGATATTAATCTGTTGATAATTCTTATTATTCAATCAATAA
Source organism: Salticus scenicus (assembly GCA_963930645.1). Taxonomy (NCBI): domain Eukaryota; kingdom Metazoa; phylum Arthropoda; class Arachnida; order Araneae; family Salticidae; genus Salticus; species Salticus scenicus. The sequence goes on from OZ005655.1 coordinate 56,349,356, forward strand.
AAAAATTTGAGTGCGGGCACAAATGGTTATGTTTGAGAATAAAATGATCATTAATAAAAATGTGTTTATTTATCCTATGACTCATCAATGTGTTGTTTTATCTGTATTTATAATTTATGAAGGTAAGCTGTTATTTATTTTATTTTCTTTTCAAAAATTGATGACCATAATTAATGATATTTCATTTTCAACAAGAGAGTATATTTCCAGCCCTCTGCCGACAAAACAGCACTTAGAAAAATCGCTGCATTTTTTTATGTCCATGTAAACAATGCAATGCATGTTTATTCTTAATGAATTGCTGATCGGCTTGACCCACTATACGACACTCTCTTCACGCACCATTACTCATCCCTTCTCCCATCCATTCATATAAACAAAATCAAATAGTTAAGAATATCTTTTTTAATATCTTATTATTTTTACACATGAAATTATTTTTTTACCCCACCCTCCTCTTTTCTTATCTCCAACTGCTAGCGATCGTCGATTAAAAGCTCTGCAGAAGCCTTTTTTCCCCCCAATCTTTCTCAATCAGCAATATGAATTCAATATCCATTTTAAACTTGCTTTATTAGGTTGTAGAACCTATAAAGAAGTAGCATTGTTTCATTTCTCATACATCTATTTATTTTTTGACTGCCCCCCTCCCACCAACCTCTCCTTCTCATCTGTAGCTAGTGATCAAGGAATATCTATTTACTATAAATAGATATTACATGTATAAGATAACCAAATTTGTTTAGAGTATATCAATAAATTATTTTGAGTGATTCTTTCTAGCAGTTTCGCAATTCTTATTTTTTATGCAGATGTTAATATAACAACAAAGTTTTGAGTTGTGTAGCATAAAATTCAGTGCTTGAATAATTCACAATTATTTTCTTCTTTTATTTTTTAAGAAAAGTTAGATTTTTTATGATTTTTAAAAGTAAATAACAAAACGAACTTATTAGTCTAGTGCATAAATCATTTTTGAGTATATAATATTTAAAATATTTTTTTATTCTGAACTTAAATTTACATCAGTTAAGACCGACCGACCAGACTACTGACAAGTGCCTAAAACTACTGAAAAGTTGTCTACAAGGTTGGCATCTCTGTTAACATTTTCCGATAATGTTGAAAAGAGTTTATAACTTAGTATTTATGATGTGGCGGTTAAACAGTTGGGAAGTACTAGACTGCCCTCTCTCAGAGCAAATCAAAAAGCATAATCTTAAAAATAATAAAGGATGTTTGGCCATGAAATTCAGGAAAATATAAGATTGATCATATATGTAAAATTTTTGCATTTAATTATTTAAGAACATGTATATTTTAAGTTTTAATAAATTATTCCAGTAACTGTTTGTTCCTAGGGATTCAAAGATTCACAATTTTGCATTTTTGGCCAAAATTCTCCTATTTTTAGAGACTTGACCTGCTCTTTTTAATGAGCATGAAGGAGCAACACTTTCTTATTGAAATATTTTATGAAGTACACTATGATGTAAATTATACATAAAGATAAAAGTGTTGCTCCACTGGGTTCATATAAAAAAAGTTAAAGTTGAAAGGAAAATACAACATTCAATAGAGTGAATACATTGAGTACGCGACTACTTCTCACTTGTTTGAAAGAGACGAAACTGGTGAAATATTCTTGTATCTATATCTATCAAATCAAGTTCCATTTAAATTTCACTTTTGTTACACTAAATATTCTTTTAAAAATATTTAAGTCTTTTTTATCTGTACAGATTGTGTCTTAAACAATATTAACACTTCCAGTGAGGAAAGTAGTATCTATAACATTTGAAAATCTGTAACTCCATCTACTGTGTTTCTTCTGCAATATATGTATGCTACAATATTTCTTAATAATATACCAAAATATTGCCTTTCTATAATTAATGTACAATGGATACAAATACTTTGATTAGAAATTGTATATTTATAATCTATATTCATATGTAATATAAACATAAATATAGAAAATTCTGTTCTAAAAATTATATATATATATAAAAAAAAAAAAAAAAAAAAAAAAAAAAAAAACACCCAGAGATAGAGCTTATATTTAACATTATGCAATAATTCCATGAGGGGTCTATGCATTGACACTGTTATTCCATTATTTCATATTAATTACGCTGAACTTTTGGAGCTAATTCCCATCACTTTTTATTTATAGTGGTCTAATCATCCATACAATGCAATAGAAATTCCAGGAGGCAGTAAAACCCTCTTATGGATTCTCATCCTTTAAGTGGGAGGGGAATATCAATGAATAGCTTAATAATGAGAACACTTTTTTTAAGGATACAAGATGGGTGTTTTATTAGGACCAAATATTAATATCTTTTGTTGTTTTTTGAACTGAGACATAATTTGTATTCTTACAGGTAGGTAAAATAGATCTTTCTTTTATTAGACGAATGCCATATAAATAACATTTTAAAAACTTACCGACAGGCCTCTTTTCTTTTATCAGCTACCATATGCCAATGTTGCTGATCTGTAGATACTTCAATGTAATAACTGTAGCTACGGTCATCACAATCCCACAAAAGCATTCTAAATAAAAAACAACATGTATGATTTTAGCAGATAAAAATAGATAGAATAAACTATTATAGGAAAATAAATATGAAATATAGTAACTACAATGCAGCCCATATAGATTTGTAAAATAAAGATCCAGGTTATTCTTACAAAATTTATAGTTTTAAAAATAAAGATAATTCTGACATAACATGCAATTATTCCATCTGTAACTTTTCCTTGATCTTTATGCATTAAAGTTCTCAAAAATATTTTTCTCTGCTCAATAATAAAAAATTGTTCACTTATGGAATCATTTTTAGGAAGAAAAGTACAAAAGTAGCAAGGATTCTCATCACAAATTATTGTAATGTATAATTTTTTATGTTTTATATTCTAGGAAAGGTACTTTTCTCTACATTGAAAGTACTATCGCAGAAAAAATAAAATCTACAGTTACAATAGAAGGAATCTATTGATTTTCACAAAGGTTTGTCTTGGTGATAAACTCGGCAGAAAATGACAGTTAATGGTTGTCAAAAACGGAAAAGCCCTATCTTCAATATAAAAACTGAATTCTGGAATTTTCTAGAAGCATCCTTTGGTTGCTGGCCTAGATATTTCTCAAAAGTTCACTAACCTATGCCAATACTATAAAAGGAGAAGAGTCTTTACTGAGGCGAGTTCAATTTTGTTCATACATCTGTACTGAGCAATCTTATCTAAGAAACTAGCTTAAATCTGTTGTTACTTTTTCCTGAATCAGGAATATTTCTGCTCAGCAATGTATTTAACACTGCTTATGCAACTTGTGATACAAGTGAGAGTCTTACTGAAATGCTTTGAAGATATTTATTGAATTTAATTAGACTGTGTAGAAAATATTCGGCAAATAATGTATTTATCAACTAGAACTTGCTTCGTTATGCGCTACTTTCTATACACCAGAAAATGACATTTTCATAACAATATTAATAAAAATGGTCAACATTTTCATCTTCACCAAACTAATTGCTTTCAATCATACTTTATCTAAATTAGTTACCTAATAATTGACCAACTATTAATTTTAGCAATTAATAAAACTGCTTTTTAGCAGGGCTGCCAACCTCTGGGAGTGCTAAAGTGTAGTTAAAAAGCAAAAAAAGTGTAGTTTTAAGCTACAAAGTGTAGTCGCTAAAAAATTAGAAAATACTTAAAATATAAATAAGCATAAAATCTTTTGTTTACATTATGACTTACTTTCTGAAATTTATTGATTTTTAATAATCAAACATTCAAAAATAATAGAAATTTTATCCAAATGTACTTTTTATATTAACATGGATACATGAAAATACACTAATTCTAATATAATACACTAATATGCAGGGTTACCAACTTTTCAAAAACAGTTTGAGGAGTATTCAGAGAAATTTTGAGGAGCATTTCGGCTACTTTGAGGAGCAATTTTAAAAATTAAAAAAGAAAAAGAGAGAAAGAAACTACTAACAAAAATAAATTAGCAATAATCATATGAAATTAAGTAAAGAAAAAAAAAAAAGGGTAAGATGTAGGTATGCATCAAATTTTTAGTTATTCAGTATGCTGAATATTCATTATTCAGTAATAATCAAACATTTAGTGCATGCCTATTCAAAAGAAACTTGTTTAATTACAAGAACAAGACAATTGATGTGAAAATAATTTCAATGCTATACTTCAAACAGATACAAAAATTGGATTTTTTTAAACAAAATCTTAAATTTTTGGAGTAACAAAAGTCGAAATAATGAACAATTTTAATAGTTTAGATATTAGAAAATGTAATAAAACTGAATCTACAATAAAATAATCATTGTTATTAAGGATGGAAAAGGATTGAAATTGTACAACATTAAATTCAATTTCAGTGCAAACTGACAGCCATCAACTTTTCTGAAACTTTTTTCCCCCTTAAGATTATTGCTAAATATACCTAAAAAATCGAGTTTCCGTAGGGGGGGGGGTAGAATTACGTTTTTATCATTAATTAAATAAATATGCTATTCTTCTCGTATTTGACAGAATTCGCAATATTTTTACGACCGATTGCCGAAATTCGTAATTATCTCACTGCAAATTTACAAAATCTACGTTTAATAGCAAATAATTGCTAATATATATTATAATTTTGCTCTAATTGATAAAATTCACTCTTCTTTAAAGGTAAATCCTAAAATACGCGATTATTATGTGGCCGATTGCCGAAACACGCTATTATTTAGCTACTAATTTGTGCAAAATACGTTTCATCTGAAAGCTGAATCTTAAATACTCAACTATTTTGCCACTAATCAGTGAAATTTGCATTTTTTTTTTTTTTTTTTTTTTTTTCCAAAGTGTAATCTCGGAAATCGGGAATAATTTTGAAGTAGTTTTCGCTAATACGGGATCGCTTACCCACTAATAATCAAAAATTTACGTTTTATATGCTATCATTTGGCTGCTAGACAATAAAGGTTTTTTTTTTTTTTTTCCCCAGTTGATTTCAGTAAATCGCGATATTTTTGTAGCCGATGACGGAAATACGCAATCATTCCGCCGCTAATTAACAAAATTTATGTTTAATCGCTGAAAAAGGCTTTATTTTGATGCTAATCGATGAATTTCTTGATTTTTTCAAACATGATTTACATTATAAGTATAATTTTGTGGCTTTTTATAGAAATACGGAATTATTTTACAGCTAATTTTCAAAATTACGTAATCGTAAACTAATTGCTAAAATAGATGTTATTTTTCTAAAAATGTCTAATTATTTAGTCATAAATCAGCTTTTTTTTTTTATTACTGAAATGTCATTTTTTGCGGCTGATTTATAAAATACGCAATTTTCTTGTGCTATTTTTGTGATGAATCCATTTTAAATCCGGCGATTTTTGTGAAAGTCCCATTTTCAGATATGAAAATTTCTTAGAATCACCCAATAAAAACTAAGTTATCGCGTATTCAGTTATCCTAAGAAAAAGCACAGAAAATATTCTTTTTCTTTCTCCAACGGTAGATACTTCGTACGATAAAGTTCGAAATTTTCCATGATTTTCTCAGAAACTTGTATATTAAAACACTTAAGAAAGTTTCCTATTACAGAGGACAATTCCTCCGTTAAAGTCCGACTTTATACTGTTTTCTCCAAAACTCGCGTGATTACGGCTTCAGACACTTTAGAAAGTCTCCCACGGAAGATAGCTCTTCCTGGTCTTAGTTTCCTTGCGTTGTCAATCGTACTTAAAGTTCAGTAACTTTGAATCCATTATTTTGGTGACGTGCCCTTAGCGGAACGTGCCCTTAGCGGAATGGGGTCAAAGGGAAGAAGAAGGAATAGAAGAAGCCGTGCCCTTAGCGGCAATAAGAAGTTGTGTTTATTCTCGAACTGATATATGTTCATTATCGAGTGTTATCTATGGAAAGTGGAGTATATACTGTTATTGGTTTATGTACAGGAACAACCGAAAGTATTCCAAAGCATTTCGTTCTAAGAGGGGTATTTCTACAAGCCAAATTTTAATAACTTAGCACTTGTGTGTGTGTCGGGGGGGGGGGGGGGGTGGCAACTGTATCTCTGGAACTACTGCACAGAATTTCATACAAACTGGTATGTAGTTGCACCTTGACATAAATTAGTGCCTATCAACTTTTGGTGAAAATTGTTGTACAGGTTGCGTTGCCATTCCGCTTTTTCTAAATTTTTAACATGGTGATATAAGACAAAATTTTGTATAAATGTGCAGAAAGAGAATTATTTTTAGTAATCATTATGAAATTTACAAGAACTATTTATAATAGAGCTAGTCAACTGGGAAAATTTTTTTGCATGTGTAGGAGCCTCTAAACCCCCCTGGGAGGGAAACCCCCCCCCCTCGAGGGGAGTAAATTTTCAAGATGGGTATCTTTCGAAAGGTCTCGTCAATACCTTTAAAACAAATGGTTGAACTATAAATATGTGATAATTTAAAACAAATTTATCGATTTTTTTTACTTAAAAAAAAAACTTAAAAAGAAATTTTTTTTTTTTTTTTTTTTTAATATTGCCACTGAGTGAATTTGTATAGGAAAATATAGAAGAAAGTCTTGTGGTGGCCACAACATACTAGTTTAATTTATTATACATTTCCGCTAAAGGCACGTATGCTAAAAGCACGCCACCGAGGGGAGATAACATTTCCGCTAAGGACACGGGTTTATAGATTTCCGCAAAGGGCACGGTCGCTAAGGGCACGGCCCCATTATTTTTATCGATAAATAATTAAAATAAACAATTTTTTTCGTTAGAAAGTATTATTTTTTAGCGACTTATTAAGCATTAAGATAACTGAAACATTGATAGAGTTTAAATGAAAATCAAAATACAACATAATCATAGCCATGAAGATAATCATAGCCATGAAGATAATCATAGCATTCTGTTTCTTTCTCCCCCCCCCCCCCCCCTTTCAGCTTGCGGTGTCTGTGCTTGCGGTTTTAATTAAGCACACTCTCAGCTAATGTAAACAAATATGTGTTCCCGTTCTTAGTCAGCAATATTTCGATTACGCAATGCCTAGCACTAGAATGTTTTTTTTTTTTTTTTCTTTACTATTTATTTATGAGTATTTACGATGAAGCATGTGGTTCTTCAACTAGATTGTAAAAGTTAGTTTTGTTATTTTTATATTTTCAAGAAGCACTTTCATAGATAAAAAATAAAATTCAAAGAATAATGTTTAATGCGGCAACTGTTGGAAATGCAAAATTAAAAGTTGATAAGGATTGGATTGGGATTTCTGTCTAGATGTGTGCAAGGAAAAAAAAAAAAGAAAAAGAAAGAAAGAAAAAAGATAGTAGTTCTTTTTATTTTTTTTTTTCAGTGTCTGCCACTATTTAGTTTTATATTATACTTTTTTAATCCGTGGTGAAATCGGAGTTCGCTCGTTGTAAACAAGATGACGATGGGGAAAGGAAAAGCGTAGCTTTAAGTATACGATGCGTAGAGTGTAGTAGAAGCAGGCTAAAGCGTAGTTACTACGCCAATTGCGTAGTTGTTGGCAGCCCTGTTTTAGTCATCACTGGGAGTTGTAATGTGTTGTCGTTGAATCTTGTAATAATATTTTAACATTTATTATTATTACTATTACAATTTTTCAACACATGCATTTAGCCAAAATTTATTTGAAAATGATGTCAATAAGAAAAGAGAAATTAAAGCTACAAAAAAAACTCAAACAGGAATATAAAACTCTCAAGACTGAAAAAAAAAAAGGTACTTGCTAAATCATTTGGCTTTACTATAAATGAAAAAATACTATATACCTCATTGAATCTAGTATAAAGGGTTGAGCTAGCTGAACTACAATTGCACCATTGCCTAACTGATGACAAGTATAACCAGAATCCCAGTCATAATTTTCAGTGTCTCCATTTATTAAGGCATTACGACTTCGGCTTACACCTTCAGTTACCCAAGCACTAGCTGATACAGTGGCTACATTGTGAACAGGATCTAAAAAACAATAACCATTGCAAATATTCAAATTTAAATAACAATTTTTTTATGCAACTTAAATAAAAAGTTTTATACACAATGAACAAAAGATATTTATCAGATATTTCTAATAAAGGCCCGAATTTAAAATTAAACATGATTAACATTTTATGGTTGGTTGTGTGGCTTAAGTCTGATTGACTACTCTAGGGTCCAAGACCTATAGGTGGAATGCCCTTCATGGGCACAGGTACCAAGCTTCAGTAAGAGCTATCAGTAATCAGAGTTGCATACTTATGCAACACAGAGACACAAACACCAACACTAAATAATTTTTATGCGCAAGTCCACATATAATTTATTTTATGCGAATCACACTATTTTTGTACATAAATATATATTAATTAAAAAGTTAGAAAACTTTCTACACGGAATTAAATATACATTTCTTTACTTTGTTATGAAATATAATTAAAGATATACTTATAGGATTCTACATTTATATTAATTTTCTAAATTACATAAAGTTTAATTTTATTCGGTATAATTTGTATAAAATATTAGCTTTTCAGTCATTATCTAAAAATCTTTAATTATAGTACACGTACATTTTCATAAGTAAGTTTCTTAAAAATATGTTACATGAATATTTTTTCCTGTTAACATTAAGCAGGAAGCCATGTGTAATAGTCTACTTAAGCTAAAACTAAAGTATTAGGCAAAATAACAATTCCATATACTTAAAACACCTATATATATATATATATATATATATATATATATACACACACAAAATCAAGAAAAGTTGACACAGTCAAACCTTGTTAACGTGAATCTGAAGGGAGATAAAAAATTTGTTCATGTTATAAGTAGTTCATGCTAACAGTAACTAATCTTCATATAACTAAATTAATCTTCATTTTGACAGGGATTATGGAAACAGTTGATGTTAAAAGTAATTCACATTAACGAGGTTAGACTATATTTATAAATTCACTTGGAAAACAAATGACTTATATTATAAAAAAAGCTATTTTTGAAAAAGAAAAATAATCATTGAATAACTTGGGGGGGGGGGGGGGAATAAGACTTGTTAAAATATAGAAAAAGAGGAAATTAAATAGTAGGTAATTATTTAAACTTTATTAATTACCAACAATAGCCAATATTTTAAACTAGGGCAATATTAAAATTGGTTTTTTTTTCTTTAACCTGCTGTGGTTGGCAAAAAAAAAAAAAAAAAAAAAAAAAAAACTAGTATGTTTTGGCCACTACAAGACTTTCTTCTACATTTCCCTATACAAATTCACAAAGTGCAAATAATTTATTAAAATTATCTAACATGATGAATGCAAATGATTTTCATCTTAGAGAAAACTAACACTAAATATCCAAAGAAAGACAGTTTTATTGTCTATAAATAGCATCTTAAAAAATGCATTTTCATAATGGTTATCTCACATATCAAATTTTGTCAGTTATATGCCAAACATATCATATAGCCTTCTTGTTATCGAAGAAATTTCCAGTATAACAGCACCATCTATTGACCTATAAGCATCCAACTTGAATCAGCATAATGCCTTATAATGGTCTTCTCATAATCAAGTTTTGTTTGATTATACGCAATAGAACTTGAGATATAGCCTTTCCTTAAATTGCAGAAATCTCTGTGTAGCAGCGCCACCTGTTCAACGGTTGACACCAAAAGTTGATAGGAACAAATTTATGTCAAGGTGCATCTACATGTAAATTTATATGCAATTCTGTGCAGAAGTTTCCTTAAATTGCAGAAATCGCTCTATAGCAATGCCATCTGTTGGTCAATAAGCATTCAAACTGAATCAGCATATATTCTCATAATGACCTTCTTACATATCAAGTTTTATTTGATTATACTCAATGGAACCTGAGATATAGCCTCCCCTTAAATTGTGGAAATCTCTGCATAGCAGTGCTACCTGTTGAGCGGTTGACACCAAAAGTTGATAGGCACTAATTTAGGTCAAGGTGCGCATCCATCTATATATAAATTTATATGCAATTCTGAATAGTATTTTCGGAGATAGTTGCCACAAAATTTTTGTCGCACATACACACACAGACAGACGGATAGACAGACATTTTCTAAAAATGATAAAATCTGACAAAACGTGCAGATCTGTCGAAAATTTATACGAATCTAATACTTTCTTCTATTAAATATAGAAGAAAGTAAAAGTGGATCTCTATCTTTTTGTGTGTGTGTGTGTGTTGGGGGGGGGGGAGAAGGGTTATATACTTTATCCTTTTATTATTATTATTATTTTTTTTTTAATAGCCAGCTTTTTTAAAGACAGCTGTTTTTATGGAAATTAAATTCTAAAATATTGCTTTTTTTTTTTTTTTTATCTGTTTTATTATTATGTATCTTGCATAAGGCATAACATATCTTTTGTTTGGTGATATAGGGTGCATTTTAAATTCATTAAGAAAAAACAAATAGATTCAACAAGTTCAGTAATAAAGCTTAAAAATAATTACATGTGTAAGAAATATTGAGCACTTATATCACTTTTATTGGTTCTAGAATTAATCCTTGATCACTAGCTGCTTATGGGAAGGGGGCACTCAAAACATAAATAATTAAATGAATGAGACATGAAACAATACTTTCTTATAGACTTCTAGAATCTAATAAAGTCAGTTTAATATGCATATTGACATTTATGTTGCTGGTGGAGAAAGATTGGGAAACAAAAGCGTTCTGCAGAGCTTTTAATCAATGATTGTTAGAGATAAGAAAAGAAGGGGTAAAATATAATTACATGAGAAAGATATATTGAACAAATCTATTATTTCTTTATAGTTCCAAGAATCTTATAAAGCAAGTTTAAAATGAATACTGACATTTATGTTGTGGATGGAGAAACATTGGGAATCAGAAGGTTTTCATTGTACTTTTGATCATCGATCGTTAATGGGGTTTCCTTTTTTTTTAAATGAACGATATTCACAACTTTTTCAGCAATATATAATCTGTAATTTTTATATGTTGTCCGTAAGGTAATAATTAAGGACAAATCGTAATACGTAGCACCTCTGCATGGGGCTCTCTCTAAGGTATCCTAGCCTGCATTTACGTGAGTTTTGGAGAAAACCACAGAAAAACTCAAATGACTAGGTCAATAAGTGCAACCTGGGATCAAACCAAGCACTTCACATCTACCAGCTTTGAGTGCAGAACCACTCAGCTACTGGTTTAACATTTTATGAAATTCTAAAAATAAATAGTTTAAGAAAATTTCTAAATCATCATCTTTGAACTATAATCATGAAATGCAATTTATTAATACTAACTCATGTGCATTTACATAAAGTAGTAGATTAAACATCCTGATTACTTAAATCCATGCAAGATGAGGAATATGTCATACAATCAAAAATGTCATAAATCAGGACGAACTGTAGAGCAAAAAAACATTACACCATTAGTGAAAGGTCTATAAAAGACTATTAGAAAAAATCTTTTAAATAAAAATGAAATATGAAATTTCTAAAAATATCTATAATTACATCTTTTTTATATTAGTTCACAAAATACTTTATTCACTTTTACCTTCAAAAACTAGATGGCATAGGTGGACTCTGCTCAGTTCCCCATCATATATATGTTCTCATAAATTTCTAGTGCAAGACATATTATAATCATGTTAAGAGAAATGAATTTTACCAAAACGCTTGAAACAGTGACAAAATGAAACCCCGCCTAATAGGCTATCTACCGTTCACTTCTATATATTTATCTTATTCTAATCTATTAATTTACTTTATTAGGATCAATTTCATAGTTTAATTTTCATGCTCCTATTTACAATGCAACAGTCCTCAAAATTCCTATTTATATGGAAAATTTTCAATTTTGCTATGTTGATAAAATCTTACATTATGGATAACTTACGAAATTTTCCTATAAGAATATTTGTAGTCAATCATGTGCAAACGAGTATCATAAATGTTATTTTGAAGTTGTCTGATATATTTATGATCCTCAAAATGGACATTTATGCTTAATTCTGCCATGTTAAGTAAATCGTAAATTCCAAATAACTTACAAATTTTTTAAATTGAAAAATTCATAGTCTATGATATTCATACCAGTGTCGTAAATAATATTTCAAAAATGGTCTGACATCTTTATGATGAAAATATCCCTCAAGATTGATGTTTATGTGAAATTTCACCATATTCTGCCATGTTAAGAAATTCGTAAATTTCCAATAACTTACGAAATTTTTATATTGGAAAATTCGTAGTCAATTGTAAATTTTCCATTTAATGCATGTTTAAGTTAAATTTTGCCCTATTCCCCCATGTTAAGGAAATTGTAAATTTCTAATAACTTACGAAGTTTTTGAATTCAAATGTTGTAGATGAATAGGATTCTTGCCAGTGTCGAAAGTAATATTTAAAAACTAATCTGACTTCTCTGCGACTATTTGTTCTTGAGATAATGTGTACACAGACTAACACACTAACGGACTAACAAACTAACAGACACCCTACAGATGGACACCATACAAATTTTGTCATTTTCAAATTCCTCACACCTGAAAACATGTAAAAAAGGTCAGAAAACCAAGGTAGAAAACTTTCACGATTACCCAAGTTCCCCATACCTATAGTATGATGGAGAACTAATATAATAAAATATACTGGGTTTTTTTTTTAAGGAAAACTTTATATTTAATAACAACATTCAACAAAAACACTTTGTTCTGTATCACTGACTTCTTTTAAAACCAAACAATGATTAAAAAAAGCAAGTAATGAACAGTGTTATCAATTATAATCCAAAACCATTATCAAGTTGACAAGAGCAAAAATCACCAGGACTGGAATCAAACTTTGGCACTTGGTAAGGAAAAAACTAGGCAGAGGCCACTAAAAATCTTGCCAAAGGTGGGCCACAACAGTAGCTGCTTTCTAAATGCCCACTGCATTATTTGAGAAATGTGTGTATATCAGTTTTCATCTGATTCATTTGGAGCGAAACTTGTATATTGAGATGTGTAGTTAGAGACAGAACTCTATAATCTTAATTCAACAAAAATTTCTATCTGCTACAAGTGATCTATTCCCCACATCAGCTGACTGGCCACTATTAACAGAACAAATGAGTATTCTGAACTTTCAAGTAAATGTATAAAAGCCAATCAGGTCTTGATTAAGTTTTAGAAAATTAGTTTTTATATTTAAAAAAAAAAAAAAAAAAAAACTTAAATTCTGTACCAAATCCTATAATAATCAGTAAAATGATACATTAAATACTTTGTTGAATTTAATTTTATTAAGATCCTCAGTATAATTTGTAAAATATTGTAGTAGATTTTGACTTTTACACAATACAGTACAGTTTTGACAGTTCAAGGTTCCCACAATCTGAGCTAGTATAATATGCATACCTGTCTTGATATTTTGCAAAGCATCCCCCCCCCCCCCAAATTGAATATAATAATTTTGACTACAACATTTAAATTTACAAACAACAGTTAGTAAGCATTCCTAAACTGGACTTAATTCAATACAAACGTTTCTTTAAGAAATCTGGCTAAAAATTTTAGTACATAATCTGACAAGAAAAGATGTCGCCAGGCTAAGATTGAAAACACTAATTTTTTTTTCCTGTGCTTCAGATATTATGTCTCTAAACATATTATGTAACAAACAAAATAAAATACTGAAGTAAAACAATACAAATGCAATCATTTTCAAATTAACATAATGAAAAAGAAATAAAATAAAAATTTAAATGCTAGTTATTATTATTTTTTTTTTACTTATCATTATTAATTTAGAAGCATCCACTAAACAATAGTCTAATATTTTACAAACAAACTACACAGTACTATTTATAATCTTTTTGTATAATTTTAATTTCTGTTTTAATACGATATTTACAATTCAGTTACTAATGCACAAACATTATTATTCACAAATCTAATTTAATTTACATTTTTTCTTCCTAAACTCAACAGTCTGATTTTTTTCAATAATTTAAGGTAGACTCAGTCCTGTTCAAGTTGAATTATTGAGACATTCGTGTATTGGATTAAACACAAAAGTACATTAATAGACAGTTAATAACTAAATTTAAAATGGTTTTAATTTTAGAAATAAAAAATGAACTTACAAAGTAAATCTTTTTCCAATCTAAAGTGTCTATTAGTGTACATACATTCAAACGATACAACATGAAATACTCTATTTACAGTATTGTGAGTACCAACAATCCTAATATACCTATGGAAATAAAACAAAAAATAAATAATACAATAGTTCGAACTTTTTAAATATAAGCACAGTTTTGATTATAAAGCTTAAATTCCAATAAAATCTAAAGAGAAATACAAGAAATATATAAATAACTAGTTAAATGCAATGAAAAAAGAAATATTAGCACAGATAATTTCAACAAAGAAAAATTTGATACAAATTTTTTAATAGAAAAACTAAATTAAATTTAGCAAAATCAATCAGGTGAAGAATCTAAAACTGAATTCTTTACAAAATGTTCAAATGATTTGTGCAATTAATAACCTGATCACTTTTTGCTCATTAGAATTAATTTAACCTTTCCATCAAAAATATGTAATTCCAATTTGATTAAAGTTCTATTTCATTATTAACTTGACACATTTGTACATATATTATCTAAAATTATAATGCTTCACTGGTGGTGATAAAAGGCCTACAAGGCCCATAATGCAAGAAGGCCCCTGGACTTAAAAGACTCTCAAATGCAAGTAAAACATTTTTCACAAATGAAAAATATTTTTATAAATAAGCAATCGTGTTAACTACAACCAAGTGAAAAATTTTCTTCCGAGATTTTGTTGTACCAGTAATGGCTAGTTCAAAATAAACATATCGAATAAATCAACTGTATATTCTTGATAAGTTTCCTCACATTAATTTTAAATTTAAAGTATGGCAAATTTCCTACTACAGCTACACTAATTTGTGTCTTTAAAAGAAAAATCTACAATTCTATAAAACAGAGAAAGCAAACTATTCAAAAACCTTAGGGCAGTGGCGCACCCACGGAGGGGGCTTAGGGGGCTCAAGCCCCCTCCAGAACCAGCTGACATGGTAAAAATTTTTAGATATGCATGAAAAAAATATTATTCAAACACAGATATTGTAAGCAAAAGTAAAGTTTATAAATTAAACATTAAATATTAGGGATTTTTGAAATCCTTACATTCAAACACAAAAACAATGAATTAGTTTTGTTTTTTTAATTGAAAGATACTCTAGACATTTCATTGCAGTTTTTAGAAATAAGCTTCTAAGGTCCTAAAGCGTATACTGTTATCATGACATCGAGGGAGTATCTAAAAAGTCAGGCAGAAGAAGCAATCTGATGTGGAAGTAAGCATGGATGTATTTATCAGAAAATTGGGATACCAGGCTCATACAATTTTAGACTCATATATTTTAATTCATGAGTATTTATAGCATCTTTGTGAAAGTTTGTTTTGTCCTTGGGCAAAATTAACACATTCGCAAATGAAAATTCTCGTTTGATATAAAATAAAAATTAGCCCTGCTCTTAGTCGTTCCTTTAAAACAATATTTTAAATTAAAAATGAAATTTGCATATTCGTTAAATACATTATATGCTACTAGCACATATACATGCTAGTGAAATTTCGCATCGATTGCTGAAGATAAAATTTAATTTATTTAATCACAAATACGTAAAATTATTTCTCTGAAAATATAACGATTTAGAGGAATGCCAAAAGGCGTAGTTTAATGTTCAAAATAGGAAAATACCACGATAACAATATGTTAAGATATTTTACAGGTGCTTCTGAGGGTGGGGTCATTTTTTTTTTTTTTTTTTTTTTTTCTTTTTATCATGGTACGTAGAACATACAGTAGGGTACATGGACAGTTTTCAGTTTTGCCTCTGATGTCACTGAGATGTAAGCTCCATTTTTAAATAATGAAATTTTTTTCTGTTATAAAAATTCAAATTTCATAATAAATATATATATATATTATACTGGAATACAATATCCTGAAATGAACTCAGAAAGGCAATGCTTGAAATATTTGCTAACAGAATAAATTAAAATTCTAAGAAATATATTATATATTAGAATTAATGTTTTAGGATATTATGAGGTTCTGCCCCCCCCCCCTGCTTGCTGTGTTGACTAACACCCACATACACTACGAATCCGACTTGTTTCCGAACCGAACCTAGAAGAAGCATCGGCCCCATACTCCAGATAATTAAATAAAAATAGCCATGTAAAAATTTACACTGAAATTCTGTTATAATTCCTACATATCACAACTGTAGCTTTTATTTAGCTATAATTATTAAAATTTCTTAATTACAGTCGACAGCAAATGTATCCGAGCACTAGCAATAATCCCTGTCTGAAAAAAGTACACTCAATACTGTTTTGTTAAATAAATCCTTGTCAAGTCATGTTTTTAGTCAGTATAAGAACATGATTCGACAAGTATTTAGTTAACAAAACAGTATTGAGTGTACATTTTTGATATTGGAATTATTGGCTTGTGCTCGGATACTTTTGCTGCCGACTGTACTTATGTGTTACTGCATATGCATGTAAAACATCGCAAAACAGTATTAAACTTGATCAAATTTTATTTTCAATGGAAATATGGGTGGAGGGCATTTCATTTCGGGCGAATTTTATGTTCATTCGCTTGTCATATTGTACACGACATTTTTTTTTAATCACAAATGAACCTACAACTTTGCTTTCAAGCTCAGTACCAACCCCAACTGACCGAACTACTGTAAATTAGCTTGTTATATACTGATATAAATTCCTCGATTGCGCTATTAAACTTAAATTCAAATTTATTCATTCATTCATTCATTTCAAAAGAAATATTTAAAGCAGATTCTTTACAGTTGGCAGCAAAAGTATCCGAGCACTAGCCAATAATTCCGATATCAAAAAAGTACACTTAAAACTATTTTGTTAAATAAATCCTTGTCGAATCATGTTCTTAGACTGAATAAAAACATCACCCGACAAGGATTTATTTAACAAAGCAATATTAAGTGTACTTTTTTTAGACAGAGATTATTGCTAGTGCTTGGATACTTTTGCTGCCGATTGTATATGTGTGCGTATATGCCCATAAACATTTATACAGGACCCAATTATTCTTCAGCCCCCTCCAGACAAAAATTCTGAGTGCGCCACTGCCTTAGGGATTATTGTTTGAGGAGGGCCTCATATTGTTAGTTCTACACTGTAATAAAAGTATGGCAATTTTTCTAATACAACTGCCCTAATTTGTGTCTTTAAAAAATAAATCTACAATTCTATACATAACTGGAAGCGAGCTATTCAAAAATGCTAAGAATTATTTTTTAAGGAGGGCCCCTCAAGATGTTAGCTCCACCACTGTAATGAAAGTATGGCAGCTTTTTTAATACAATTGCACTAATTTATGTCAGAAAAATAAATCAACAATTCTAAAAATAACTAGAAGCAAACTATTCAAAAACGTCAGGGATTATTTTTTGAGGAGGGACCTCAAGTTGCTAGCATTACCACTGTAATGGTTTATATTATTTTTCAATTTTTATGTAACACAAATGATATTTTCAAAACAATATAAACCAGACCATCATAAAACTTTCTTAGATTAATATTGACTTACCTAAAACACTAACACAAGTAAATTTATTATAGTTGTAGAAGAGGTTAATATTTCAAAGAAGTTTGTAGACATCAAAAGTTAATAATATGTAAGTAACAGATTTAAAAATAAATTCTTCTAACTAACCGAACAACTCTTGGTTTAAAATACAACTGCTGCCATGATCGACATAGGTAACGAGTGTGATCTATAACTTTGACCCAATCTTTTTGGTCAACAGATACTTCGATGTAGTAAGAATAGGACCTGCAATAGAATATAATAGAGAAAAATAAAAGAAATGTACACCTTACACAGTTAGAAAGACTTTTTATAAACTATCAAAAATACCCTCAAAATTAATAATAATAATAAAATATTATGCCCCAATAAGAATATTGAAAGTGTCTCCATACTAAAATGTACATCCATATTTAGCTATTATCACAAAAAAAAAAAAAAAAAAAAATTGTGTAAATCTGGTATGTAACAACCAAACAAATTTCATTACCCACTATTACTTTTTGGAGATAATGTTGTCGGAAGACATAAAACTGATTTAACAAATTAGACACCTAACAATTTTCTTGTAAGAGAAAACTGATACACATGTAAAGACATATAAAGCAGGATTTTATAAATGTCTTTACACATGTATCTTTATACACATTTATCTTTACACATGTTTACAAAAAAAGTTAAAAAAAAAAAAAAAAAAAAAGTAGAACTGTTTTTTAAAACACCAACTTCCGAAATCTAAAACTGACTTACCTTAATTTTCCTGTTATAACCATGAAGATAGACGTGGGGAGACACAGCCTTCCCATATAAGGGGATAACTGCAAAATGGCAGCGTCACCAGTAGGCTGATATGCATTCAGATTATATCAGCATGAAAAAGTATAATTTTCTTACACATCAAACTTAACGTAATTACGCAAAACAAAAGCTGAGATATAGCTTTTTCATAAATGAAAGACTGAAGCACAGCAGTACCATTTGTTGAACAATTGGCACCAAAAATTGATAGACAAATTTACGTTAAGAGGCAACTAAACATAAATTTTTATAAAATTCTTGTGCATGAACTCTTGAACTACACCTGCCAGAAATTTTTGTCACACACAAGACATTTTCTAAAAATGGTCAAAACATGTAAGGCATCTCAAAACGTATAAATCAATTGAAAAACAGAAGAAAGTAACGGGATGTAGATAGTAGTGGTGATAGAATCTCTTTAAAATGTATAGCTTTTTTAAATATACATTGTAAAATCATAAATATTTGTACCAAAACATGATAACATCTGGCAATGTACAGAAAATTTTCAGAATATACATATATTTTTTTATCTTAAAATAAAATCAATTGTAGAATCATATATAACATTAAATATAAATGGGATAATATTAAAAAGAGATTTAGCTATTTATAAGTAACCCCCCCCCCCCCCCCCAGACACACACACACGGGGAAAAAAAAAATTGCAGACGGTTATTTTGGTAGCACTAAGTATATCACCAGCAGTGCATAAGACAGAAAAGGCATGTGTATAGGGAAGGGAAATGGATTCTGTGCACAATTAGTCACCCAATAGAATTGAAGGGATCATTGGGGAAGGGGGGGGGGTATGGATTAGTCAAAAGAAAATTTAAAAATTCCTGATGAAAAAACTATAAATTTAAGAAAATGTGGTTGAATGTAAAATTTCCAACAATCAGACAAAGGGAATATTTTCCAATATCAGAATTACTTTAACTTATTTCCAAAATTAAGTTTTGCTACTGATAAAGGTCTCACACCGTATGATTTTAAAATAATCTTTTCACCTATCAATAAACTCACATTTTTTCCAGTTAAAAAGACCCTATGTAAATGCTTAACTCTTGATTCAACAGCAATTTTTACTTCCATTACTCAACTACCATAAGCAGTGGAAGTATTGTGTACTCGGTAAAAAAATTCAATATCGGGTTCTCACTTGATTTACATGTTTTAAGGGCTCCGGAGTCCAAAAAAAGTGGTTTTTGGTAATTGGTCAGTGTGTATGTGTACACATGTGAGGGGAATCTTCTGACTATCATATTTCTGAAATTAATGAAGACAGAAAGATGAAACTTCAGAATTGCAACAGGTCTGGTGTAGAGATGATTTTTCTAACTTTTTGTGAAAATTAGAAAACCGTAAGTGGGACACTGGAAACCCAAAGTGAAACCATAAGTTCATATCTCAAAAACGGCTCTAACGATTTTCTTCAATGTTGTTTTAGAAACACCCAATTAAATGTTCTTTCATACATATTGATAGGATTTCTCATCACAGCCTTGCTTACCTCAGAAAAAATCCAGCCTAACCAAGCTGACAACTACAAGCCACAAGATGTACTTCCATGGTGCACACTCCGAGACGATTGCCAGCTAAAATGCAAACTGCAATTTTTTCCACTCCTGGATATACAATAGTTTCTTCATTAGAATTTCCCAGACAGCGCTCTTATTTCACCTGTATTCAAATACCAGAAGCTGAAACCAGTATAAATAGCCCAGTCTCCAATAGATAGATCACTTCTTTTTGCTTGCAGCAAAGCAGCCGGTGGCAATTCTGGATTTTTGTTTTTGCAGTCTTTCCAGTTGGAGCATTTGCTAGCACTGGGTT
The DNA here is from genome assembly GCA_963930645.1 of Salticus scenicus. Classification (NCBI taxonomy): domain Eukaryota; kingdom Metazoa; phylum Arthropoda; class Arachnida; order Araneae; family Salticidae; genus Salticus; species Salticus scenicus. The sequence goes on from OZ005655.1 coordinate 56,369,703, forward strand.
CAGTGCTCAAGCAAGATATTATGTTTATTTTCTGAAACGCCAAAGCAAGGTGTTAATAATGGCTAACCAAATCATTGTAATGAAGACTGCTTATGGATTATCGAATCAATTTCTTTATTTTAACAATTTTTTTTTTTTTTTTTTTTTTTTTTGGTTTTAATAAAAACTAAATTTCATTTTAAATTTGATTATGTCTTATTTTCCATTGCTATGTGTGTTTAAATTAATTTTAGCTATTCTAACTTGAAATCAAAATAATAGGAATTACATTAATCATAATTAATCTGCTTACTTTCCAATTTGATTTCTGAAATGAAGTTAATGGCTAAAGATTTGTTTTGAAATTTAATAGTTTTAAAGGTATGATTTTTGACATTTTTAAGCTTTTTCAGATTGAAATAATTATAGCTAAAAGAGTAACTGCACCCCATTGTTATTTCATCCTCTGTTACAATATATCTGGTTTTTTTTTATCGGATTATTGAGTTTCCAACATGTATTAATTAATTAGTTCAGGAAAACTGGCAGGCATCCTGTATCAACAGGTCAATGTGAGGTCGCTCAAGTGCATTCCTTTAAAAATAGCTGTATGCATTTTTTTCAAACTTGCCATATTAATTTACTTTTAGACATCCTTTTGTGTGTAATTGTTGTTTTCTGGTCAACAATTCAGCTTGCTAAATGTTAGTGAAAGTTGGTATCTCAAAAACTAATCAAAAAATTTTCTTAAAAATTGCTGCATAAACCTCTTTTTTGATATCCTTTTGCACATATTACATGGTTATTACAGGAAATTAACAATCATCCTGATTAGGTAGGTCAGTTTTAGATGTCAGATATGGGCGTTTCAAAAAGCGACTATATTGATTTTTTTAAAACTCTCTATGAAAACTCTTTTATATGTTCTTAAACATATATCAATTTTTTTTTATAGGAAAATTATTAGGTGTCTAATTTGTTAAGTCAATTTTACATCTTCTGACCACATTATCTCCGAAAAACACATACAATACATGTAATTGTGGATAATGGAAGTCGTGTGGTTGTTACACACCAGATTTTTTTTTATTTGCCTTCAAATGTACAGGACATAATCTCACCTCAAACAACCAAAAAACTCGGGTTTTTTAAGTATCTAATAATATAACATTATAAATTCAATTACTAACAAAATAAATACCTCATATCTCTGTCCCATAAGAGCATTCGCATGTGATTTATTATACACTGTTTTCCCAGCATTACTAGAATACCTTGACCATTATTGTCATCAATTGGATGCCTAGTAAAGCCTCTTTCCATATCATACGTATGTACATCACCATCCAGAAGTGCTGCTCGTAATTCACCATGCAAAACTTGGGCACCATGTTTTGGAGATGCTACATTTTCTTCTGGCACTACAAAATAAAATATTACATATGAGCCATGGAGCTTTAAATTTGCTAAACTTTTAATTAATTATCTTATTTTTCCCATTCAATATTTTACATGATAACTTTAAATAATTAAAACTTCTAGTTTAAAGTTAGTAAATTAAAGTAAATTAATTCCTGACAAAAGTGCAGGAATTTTCAAACTTTAATATTTTTGTATGTAGGAACGATTCCTCATATAAACTAATAGGGGTGTATACCTTGATACTTTTAACTACCTATAAATTTTTATTACAATCAATCTGTCACAATTCATGGGGGTTCTTTATAAGAAAACTTTATGTAAAATATAATTGAGGCGCAAACATTCAAACTGTGTTTTCTCTTTAAAAAAAAAAAAAAAAAACTGAGTTAGCAATTTTTTTTTTACTGAACATAAAATAATATTATTGCAGTATCTTCTATATATATAAAAGAGCAGAGTTGTGTGTGTGTGTGTGTCTGTCCACTATAGAAACCTAGGCCGTTTCACCGAGCGGGACCAAATTTGGCACGGTTAATGTTTACGACCCGAGAAAAACAACGCCGCAAGCGATTTTACAAAATTCGCCCCCCAAGGAGGGGGAGGGGGGGAGGGGGGAGGGGGGAGGGGAGCAAAACGTAATTTCACAAAATCCTTCATTTCTCAAACAAAAAAACAGATATCCGTAAAATTTTTGCTTTAAAATATAGCTAATACAAATGTCTAAAAATCGGTGTCTAGAATTTTTGAAATTCGGTCCCCAAGGGAGGCCGGGGGGCAAAACGTGATTTCACATGCGTAAAACGTAATTTCGCAAAATCCTTCATTTGTCAAACAAAAAAACAGATATCTGTAAAATTTTTGCTTTAAAATATAGCTAATAGAAATGTCTAAAAATTGGTTTCTGGAATTTTTGAAATTTGGTCCCCAAGAGGGGGGGGGGGGGGGGCAAAACGTGATTTCGCATAATCCTATATATCTCAAACAAAAAAAAATAGATATACGTGAAATTTTTGCTCTAAAATATAGCTAATGCAACTATCTAAAAAAAAATTTCTGGAATTTTAGAAATTCAGCCCCCAGGTGGGGCAGCAAGGGGGGGGGGGCTATGGAGCAAAAACAAATAGAAATACAGTTAGGCTGTTCAAAATTGGTACAGATAGGTTTTAAAGGCCTGCAAGTCGAATGGGGATATTTTCGATTGTGTAAAGTTTTTAGGAGGGACGAGAAGGGGGAGGGGATGGGGGCAAAAAAATAAAAATAATGTCAGATCGTGCAAAATTGGTACATAGAGGTTTTCGATACTTACAAATCGATTGCGGATGATTTTGAATTTGTAAAATTATTAGGAGGGGCGGGTAGGGGGTGGGGTGGTAAGGGCAAAAACAAATAGAAATACAGTTAGGCCATTCAAAATTGGTACAGATAGGTTTAAGAGGCCTGCAAGTCGAATGGGGATATTTTCGATTGTGCAAAGTTATTAGGAGGTGCGAGAAGGGGGGAGGGGAGAGGGGGGCAAAAAAATAAAAAAACAGATCGTTCAAAATTGGTATATAGAGGTTTTCGATACTTACAAATCGATTGCGGATATTTTCGAATTTGTAAAATTATTAGGAGGGGCGGTAAGGGGGGGGGCTATGGGCAAAAACAAATAGAAATACAGTTAGGCCATTCAAAATTGGTACAGATAAGTTTTAGAGGCCTGCAAATCGAATGGGGATATTTTTGAAAGTGTAAAGTTATTAGAAGGGCCGGGGAGGGGGAAGGACAGAGGGGCAAAAAATATATATATAGAGTTAGATCATTCAAATTTGGTACATCGAGGTTTTCGATACCTACAAATTGATTGCGGATATTTTTGAATTTTTAAAATTATTGGGAGGGGCGGGAAGGGGGGAGGGAGCAGAAAAAAATAAAAATAGAGATAGATCGTTCCAAACTGGTGCATAGAGGTTTTTGATACTTACAAATCGATTGCGGATATTTTCGAATTTGTAAAATTATTAGGGTGCTCATATATATGCATTCGTGCGTGCGCATCACGCACAGGTCTACGCTGCCGAAGGCAGTGGGGACCCGGTGCGACATTTTTCCTGATCAGAGTTTTTTTTTTTTTTTTTCACATGATAAAAATTAATGCAATTTTGAGAATTCATTAATTATAATGATTCATTTAAAAATAGTGACCAGCGAAGCGGGCGTAGCCTGCTAGTACTTACTAAAAACAGTGTATTACTTTGATTTTTGGAAGGAAACACACTTAGATTGGCACCAAAGATCTTTTATTAATAAAAAAAAAGAAAAATACTGCAGTGAATAAAAAATTATATATATAAGTACCAGTACCATTACTACCAATTCTAACATCAACATTTATTTTCGTGTCAGATTTTTGAACATATTATAATTATTCCACTAAGAACTGATAGCATTTGAAATCACGCATATTTTGAGAAAAGGATTAGTATTTAATAAGCACATGTAAGTTCATGAGTTTAGATAACATCGAATCCCTTATACATTCTACTCAATTCTAAGTAATGACACTTTAGCACTTAATTTCTTTTTAATCATAACATGAAACCTTAGATATTAGACGTCTATGATCAGTATTAATCATCCAAAGTATTAATCACTAATTTCATATTCTTGCTGCATATCACGATAGTATAACTCTTTAGTCAAATAATGTAGACACAAAAAAACACTTGTTATGCAAAGATTAAAGTATCACGAAACGTCACGATGATATTGCACTGGCATATCTTTCCAGTAATGCTCCTTTTGAAATATATGATCCATAATTTAGAAGAACACTATTTTGAGAAAGTGCTCCAAAATGTAATTATTTCATCATTGTATTAGGAGCATGTTAAAAAATTTAAAGATGATTGCCTTTGTGACAGCTAGATGGTAATCGGCAAAGCCGAACAATGCCGCTAGGCCTAATCTCGTTAGGCCCCTTGTCAAAGCTTGAGTTTATTCAAACAAGAAAATCTTCCATGCAAGAGACAGTCAACTTTAGATGAAAAAAAATTGTCCAGCACAAGTGTATATTGAAAATTAATGCATAGTATCAGCATTTTAAAATCAAATCAAATTGAATAACTGGCCTGACTGCAACACCGGCTTGCTCTCAATGGCAAGAAGCAGTGCGGTGGAACGGCGAAATAAACGTCCTTCTCCTAAGCCAGCTACCAAGAGAGAGAGAGAGAGAGAGAGACACTCATCCAATTTTCCTGCTAGCTGCGAACGACGTACCTTCGAATTAATGCATGCGGTAAATAGTACTTAAAGAATGGATTTTAACTAGATCGCTTGCTCAAATAAAAGTTAAAGAAAATAAGATTATCAAATCTCACTTATTTTGCAAGAGACGCTATTTTGAAATGGCGTAGTAATACTATGTTTATGCGGAGCTAATGGAATTTTCTAGAAAGAATTTTGAAAACATAATTAAAAGTGACGTCATCAATTTTAATTAACGAAATATGAATATCAGAAAAATTATTAATATTATTTTAAAATTATTTGAGCATGATCCAAAATGTTTTTAAATCTATTTATCTATTATTTATTTTTTGATTTTCTGATTGGCGAATCTGTTTGTTTACATTCAGAAACGCCGTGGGTTTGTTTACAAACATTCATTCTGGTGAATTTTAGACTTTCTTTTTTACTGAATTTTGAGTCATTTAAATGATTAATTGGGGGGGAAATAAATTAAATAAATAAGAGCCAAACTATATTTTAGAGATGAAAATGATTAAAAAAATTAAGCAGTGTTAAAAATTTTCAATTTAAACAAGCAGACTAGCAGACTTATATTTTGCTTTCTGTTTCAATGCACCCAGAGGTAAATCTGCGATATTCCTTAACTTGCTGGTAATTAAAGCAGCAATGGGCCAGTGGCATGTTAAGCTTACAACAGGAATCGGAGTAAAAATGATGGATGAGTTAAGCCTACATTGGAAATGGGAGCAAAAATGACAATCGAGTTATTCTTATGTGGAGGAAATAGCACTCGCGCTTTATAATTTTTTTTTTAAGTGTTGGAGGGGATCTAAATTTTAGATTTCTGATTATGACTTTTTCTATCTTAATTTTAGCCCTAAATGCTAAAAACAAATTTTTCCTGATTAAAAAATTATTATTATGTTATCAATATTTCAAAGTACCATTTATTTCTTTTTAACCATTTCAGCGTTAACTGTTTTTTGATGCATCTGTTTAATGATTCATAAAATTAATACTATGCACAGTACAAATATGAGAATTTAAAATTATATACTACACATATATATTAATCATATTTTCTCAAAAAAAGCAACATATATTTCAAAATTTAGCCACACCAGCCTTTTATTTTTACTATGCATGACAGAAAAAGACGGGCTTAACACTTAAAGGGTTAAGTATGTTTAAATACTAATAAAATGAAAAATGTTCAATTTCTCTATATAATTCATCTGATAAAAAATTTACAATTTCAGATATTCAATTTAAGAAATTCCTTTTTCAGACAATTTAATCAAATTGGGTGTAAATTTGCATATTCCCCTTACAATATTTTTTTAATGTACCATATGAAGAATAATAACTTTTATTAACACATTTGTTCAGTTTTCTCATATTATGTTAAATTGTTCATTTTTACTGATCTGTATTTGAAAAAAAGTGCAGGGGTGATTGTGACTCGAAGGTAAAAACCTTGAAAATTAAAGATTCAAATAAAAAAACTCCAGAATATCAAATGATACTCAAATCATTTGGACTAGGAGCCCTAAATCTTTTCCTTCACATATCACCTGGATGACAAATGAACAACCAATGAAAACAGAATATAACTGTGCAGGAAATATGAAAATACAGATGGATTAGATGAAAAACCCTGAAATCAAGTGTACCCCTGAACACAAACACCCCTGCAAAAACTTGATCCTGACTGAAGATAATATTCTTGGTGCTGACGTTTCTAGAAATATCAACATTTTTATTGCAGTCTCATATTTGCTACAAAATTTTAATTTATCATTTGTATGTTTGTTTTTGATAAACTTTAAATTGGATTATATTCAGCTACATTATGTTATTCAATCATATATTTATTGTTGCTATTTGTACCTGTAATAAGTAAAAATCTTTGAATAAACATCAAACATTTTATTTTTATGGTGTTTATTCAAAGATTTTTACTTATTACTTTTAAACACTGAGTCCTCTGGTGCAACTTTATTATGGACACCTATACTGAAAATTCATTTATGTTACAAAAAAAGATATTTTTAGGGAACTCATAATTTTCAAAAAGGACCCGATTTTTAAAACATAGCCCCTTTTTTTGAGTAATCAACAACAACTCTGTATTTATTTATTTATTTAGTGTGTGTGTGTTTGTTTTCTGAAAAATTGTATCCAAAGGAGAAAAAGTAGTTTGAATGTTTGCTCCTCAATTATCAAAACACACTAACACATATGAGAAAAAGAATGTCTTATCAGATGTAAAATGTTTAGAGGACTAAAATACAAATAACCACAAAATGTATCACTTACTTAAATAACCTCTGTATTTTAAATCTGTATCTCTACTTTCAGTTCTAGCTTTGATTGCATCTAATATACTATCAGCACTAACTAAACCTGTTGGTCTTACAACATTCAGAAGTTCAGGAAGAGCCATCAGGGGTAAACGCACAGCAGATAGAATATCGGTCATATCAACATCGGGATTCTGCTGAGACCATTCACAAACTGCTCGAAAGATGTCCACTTCAGAAGCGCAAAAAGAATCCCGACTTATCATTTCTTTTAATGCAGACTGAAAATTACAATACAGAATAGAATTCAATCAAAAATTCAACATGAATAAAGACATTTTGCAATTTATTTTTCTGAAAAAAAAAAAAAAGAGCGAGAACTAAAATTTTAAGGTTTCAATAAATAACATTACAGTTTAGACTTACTCTGTTTTTAAATAAAAAAATTTTTAAATGAATATTTTGTCAAAAATTAATGAAATTTCTTTTATTTATTATTTTTTAGTTATTATACCTAATTCTATAATTTATTTTAGATTATTAATATTGAAATCACACTAGCTTTTTAACTGTACCAAGTTGGTACAAAAATAATTGCTTCTTGTTTCATAAAAAAAGGTCTTCAACAACCCAGCAGCAGCTAAAACCGTCTTCAAGGATTTTATCGGCTCTATAACTTCATAATTCTACACACCCAGAATAAAGACTAGTTTCTTCTAGGCAAAAATGTATAACTCCTAATGGTTCTTATTTTGATTAATAAATTCTAGGGAGAAATATATTTCTCTAAAGTTGCTATTTAAAATCCGCAATTATTTTTGCACCAACTTAATATACACAGTTTCTGCATTTATCAATTTTAACAAATATTCAGTTTCATACCTATAATTAAATTATTTTTCTTTTAATTTAAGGATTTTAAATTTAAAAAGATCTACTATTTTGTAAAAATTAAAGCTATTCATTTGTTACTTTATCATTTTGTTTTATTTTATTAAATTTCTTTCCGCTAATGAACGGAACATTTACGTTATAACTAAAAAAACCTGTTAATTTCTCAGATCCATTAAAAAAATGTTTTTGACACATATTTAAAAAGAAAAAAATTAATGGGTGGAAAGGAACACAAATAAGAATAAGTGCTAAAAGGTTTTGCAAGCATCAAAATACACTGAGAAAAAGTCTTACAAATTAAAGTCTTTGACAGATTTTAAGTTTGAATGCCATATTTTAGAGTTTGAATAAAAGATAATCTCTTTCAGCCCAAACCACTTCTAAAGGGAAAAATGGAAACCACGTGACCATAAATGGGTTAATGCAAATTTCCATTTTCTTTATACTAAAATTATGATTTTTTTTTTTTTTTTTTTTTTCCTGTAAAAAATTCTCTCAAAAATAAGAGTGCAAGCAATGTAAATTATACAAGTAAATATTCTATACAATTTACAACTTTTTATCAATTAATCTTGCTCAATTTTTTTTTTTTTTTAATTACTTAAAAAAATTATAACTTTAAATTAGTTAAAAACGAAGCTTTAATATCTATTATAAAGTAAAGACCTTACTTGCTTCGTTGCTTGCATAAGCTGCTTTTCACTGGAGGGCCCTCCACGTCTTCAGTCATGGCTTGAGTGGAAAGTGGCTGGACTTCCAAAACTTTGCCTTCGCCTGTGATCAGGTGGTGCCACTTTCCACTCAGGGCCCTCCAGTGAAAAGCAGCTTATACAAGCAACGAAGCAATTAAGTAAATTCTTTACTTTTATAATTAAAAAAATTAATTAAAGGAAAAAAACAAGAAAGAAAAAAGTCTATTTCCATCTTTATTTCATACACAATGCTTTTATTTAATTAGGTATTATTTCATCAGGAACATTTTATTAAGGTTATTAATATCATCAGTTAAATGGTAATCCAATGTGTTGGATTACCATTACATAATACAATTGATTTATAAATGATATAGGAAAGGATGGGAGGAGGAAAGAGAGAGAGAAAATACATTTTTTATTCCAATTATTATTTCTGAGGTCCTTTATTTATTTTCCCCATCATTATATTTAATGGTCCTTTTTTACTCAAGTGGGCATAAGTAATTTATATTGTTTTTGTCTCTTATTGGATCTTAACATGTATCGCAACATTTTTGTGCTATTTTTAGCAATGTGTTACAATCAGTTTTATTTTTGTTGTGTTGGTTTTGACTTGTATCTATTAATTGTTAAATAATTAAGTTTAAAATATCTATCATTTATAATATATATATATATATATACAAAATGCATATTTTACAAAGTTTGGTGATTTTACTTAACTATTTCAACCCAAAACACTTGTGTGTCAGAGCTTTTAATAGTGTTTGTTTACAAAGTTCTTATTTTTCATCATTTAAGAATTTTCATTACTTACTTTTTATTATTTTTCTGCCAATGTGCCAAAAACATTACATGAGAAAAACTACCTTCATTTAAAATATTAATGAAATAAAATTTGCTGAGCTGTTTTCTCCTTAGATAAAAAAAGAGATGCTTTGGTTCGAAAAATTTTATTGAAAAAGGCGTTTAAAAAAAAAAGGAGGAAGAGGAGAAGAAATTGCTTAAGTCAATTTTCATCAAATTAGAGAAATTTATAGCCAAGTTTTTGAATAATATACTTACTGCAGACAAAGTCAGAAAGGATTCATGATGTATGATGTCCAAGGCATTTCGGTCCACAAAACTGCAGCAAACTTCAGCAAGGGAAGACAAGTGAAAAAGACTGGCCATGTCATAGATCATACAAACGTTACGTATGTTTAAAATGGCTTTTAAGTAATCTGAAATTGCTGTTTCAAGTTCCACAAAACCGTATTGATGGGCTAAACCTAAAACATCTAGAACCATTTCCTCCTAGAATAAATAAATAAATAGCAGAAAATTTAAGTAAAAGATAGTCATTGGTTGTGAGGTGTATTAAAAAATAATAATTGTAAGATAAAAAAATTTATTAATATAAAATTAGGTACAATTTAGAAACTGTTGATGAAATTTGAAATTTTGAGACAAAAAATTAATTGTATGTTTTTTTTTTTTTTTTTTTTTTTCAATATTAATACAGTAGAAGACCTTTATAATGTTATTCTTTATATAATGCACAACTTCTAAAACATAAACAATGAATTTTGCAGTTAAGAAGTGCTTGCTTTGCCATATTGTAAAATCTATTACTCTCTAAAGAACTAAATGATAAACATTAGTTTTTCTTTACTTAATGTGGAGCTTTTTAATGTAAATTTTGCTATTATTACATTTTTTATTTATTGACTTTTTATTTTATTTTTTTAAATGAGTAACATAATGAATGATTTTTGATCTAGGCATATTTGAACTAAGTTAATTTAACAATGAAATTTATAGTCTTCCCAACTTCTGTTCTAAAAAGTGGAAGTTAAAGATACTCTACTTTATTTTAATATGTTTCAAACATATTTGGCCATGTTTACAAGGTAAATTTATTGACATGTAAAACATGATCTAAAAAATGCACAACCTCATGTTTTCAGGTTTGCATGATAAAGATCTTCTACTTTAATTTTATTTTGGATTTTAAATTTTTATCTTAGAATAATTTAGTTACAAAATAAATTTAAAATGAAAAGGTAACCTTTAAAGAGGCTAATGTCATATGACCAGTATAGATGTATTTGAGAAGAACTTTAAAAGAGGCAAGTGTAGTTCCTTTTAATTCAACTTCATTTTCTTGAGATTCACGTAAACCACCATACAGCAAAGCTCTATAAATAAGTTTGAAATTAATTTACAAAAATAACTGATTTTAAAGATAAATGCAAAAATAATTTTTTTCTGAATTCAGTAATTTATAAAATCAACATCAAATTCAACAAAATAAAATGAGAAAAAAAAAAAAAATCTTTTAATTTTTACAATATGTTAATTATTTAAATTCTACATGTAATATTCAATGCATTAGTTTTTTTTCTTTTATATACAGTGAAATACATTTAACACGAAAACGCTTAACATGAAAAATCGGTTAACACAAAATAATACAGCGGTCTGGACAGTATACTATGCTATTTAATACATTTTTTTTTTTTTCTTTTAACATGAAACAAAAATCGTTTAACACGAAAAAAATTCGTTTCCGACCTTCAGTGGCCTGTTTGCTACAACAGAGATGCAAACATTTTAATTTATTCCGAAGCATTTTTAGACCCGCCTTTATTTACATACCACTTTTTTCTTAAGAGTAATTTTTTCTTATTTTATCATAGTTATATATTCAAGGAAAATAGTCTATAAATAAAGTGGTACGGATTGAAGGCGGGGCTGAAAGGGCTCTGGAATAAGTTAAAACGTTGGTAACTATGGTACTACATGTTGCCGTCAATGATCATGTGTTTTACAGCACCAAGAATGGGATTTTTGAAATCGTTCAACATTAAAATAATTCCACTTATGTAAATTTTGATGATGAATCTGACAACTGAATCAACAACGCAGCTCCTGTCCCTTCTGCTTCAGAAATGAAGAAAATAATGAGTATCTGCAGTTATTTAGATGCGCATTCAAATTCAGAGATGAATATTTTTATGTATGATCTCGATCAGTTTTTGAACAATATGGAGCTGAAAAAGAAGTAAAACATATGTGATTTTTTTCCTCCAAAAACAGTAATATTTGTACTTGATTTTTATCCTAATGGATACCAGTTAGTAGTAGTTTTACAGGAAATGGAAATAATAATTGACGACATGGAAAACATTGGCCAGTTTTGTACTTTTTTTCATTATTCTTTTTACACGAAAAAATATTTCGGTCCCCTCAGTTTCGTGTTAAACGTTTTTCACTGTATATATATATATATAAATATATATGTGTGTGTGTGTGTGTGCGTGTTAATCATGGCGTTTTGTTCACTTTCATTATATGTATGTAACTTTCAGGTAAATATAACCCGGTCATTGACACAGGAGCCTATGTTACTAACTGCTAGAGTCTATGTTCTCCATATCTGAACAAAATTATTAATCCCCTAATATATTATGGTACTGGGAACTTCTGGGTAATCATAAAAATTTTTTACTTCTGTTTTTTTTTTGTTTTTTTTTTTTTACTTTTTTACATGTTTTGAGGTGTGAGGAATCTGAAAATAAAAAAAATGACATGATATTCATCTGTAGGGTGTCTGTTAGAGTGTTAGTTTCTTAGTCTTTGTATACAATATCTCAAGAACAAATGAAAGCAGAGATGTTGAATCAGTTGTTAAATATTACTTTTGACACTGGTAACAACTCTATTGAGATTTGCAACACTTTAATTTAAAAACTTTGTAAATTATTTGAAATTTACGATTTTCTTAACATGAAAGAATATAGCAAATTTTCACTTAAATATGCATTAGAAGGACTATTTTTACTGTAAAGATGTCAGACCAGCTTTAAAATATCAGTCATGATGCTGACATGAATTGATGCTGACTATGGACATTCAACTTTGAAAACTTTGTACATTATTCGAAATTTACAAATTTGTTAACATGGCAAAATAGGGCAACATTTTGCCTAAATGTTCATTTTTAGGGATATTTTTATTGTAAAGATGCCAGACCATTTTTAAATTATTATTTAGAATACTGGCATGAACTTCATTAACTATGAATTTTTCAATTTAAAAAATTCTCAAGATATATAACATTTACTGGTCAAACAGAGCAAAATTTCACATAAATATCCATTTGGAGGGATATTTTCATTGTAAAGATTTCAGATAACTTTTAAAATATTATTTATGATACTAGTTTGAACATAATTAAATATGAATATTATAATTTGAAAATTTTGCAAGTTTCAAAATTTAATATTTCCTTAACATAGCAGAATAGACTTGCATTATGGGAATTGTTGCATTGGAAATAGTATAGAATTGTATGAAAACTACAAAATGAAACTAATTTGAATAAAATCAATTATAATGTATACAAATAGGTGAATTTCTGTATATGCAAGCCTAAAGCCAAATAAAATTACAGATTAACTGCCCAATTCATCTATTCCAGTCGTCACCACAAAGAAACACAAAAAGCAAGATAAATATAGTACATAGATCAAATGGAAGGCTAAGAGCAACTAGAAGAAAAGTACTTACTAGTTTAATTGAAAAATAATTTAATTAGACATAATTATTTATATGTAGAATAATTTATAATAAGCATTTAACATGTGAGGTTGGTCAAGGGTTGCGTGGCTTATGGCCAATTGACTATGCTAGGGTCCTAGGTTTATAGGTGGGTTGCACTTTTGTTGGGGGGGGGGGGAGAGGTCTTAACATTTGAGGTACAAGTTAATTGACATGGAAGTTGAAGTGTTTTTGCAATTTGTAAAATAATAATAATAATAATAATAAACATTAATGAAATTAATAATTTATATTTTTAAAACATTTTAAGAATAATCTAAATTAAAAATAAACGTAATAAAATCTGGTTTATATTTAATTATAATTAATGACAATATTAATTTAGCAACTAAAAAAAGAACTCTGTGTGTTTTTTGTATACGTATGATATTTGAAATTCTTTATCCTCATAAGCGTTATTCTGCAGTTTTTTTTATTTCATATTTTTATACATATTTCATTTGTAATGTCTCTTTTGGTGTAATTAAGCCTCATGCAGTATAAACTTTTGGCAAATGTATACAATACAACAGAAATTACAGATATTTGCATACAACATTCAATCATAGTGCCTGAAGTATGTAGTATCCCTTCATTATAAAGATTTTTTTTTTTTTTCCTGTTTTTCATGTGATACATCATTTCTTCTTCTGTAGTGCTAGAAAATGTATTCATAATATATATATTATTTTTTAGCATCAAGTGGCAAGTAACTTGTAAAAGTGACCACTAAAAAAAATCGAGAGTAGTCACTACTGGACACTACCAAATTTCTCCATTTTTTACCTTTAGCACGGAATGAACTTGCAGCTCTCATTTCATTTATTTCCTCAGTAATGCTGCTAAGTCTTTCAAAACCCTGGGTCCCTGGGACCCATGACTTCCAAAAATCTGGGTTCTTTTTTTAAAAAAAAAATGGGTCCCCACATAAATGAATTTATATATTAAAGATATAAATTAAAATTTTATCTTATTGTAGATGAAAAAGAGTTTTTTTTTTTATAAATTTTTAACCAGCTCTTTTTGAAGTTGCCTTAAAACTAACATTATGTATGAGGTAGTTGATGTTAAGAAACAACTGAAAACATTTAGCTCAATGTGCTCTGGAACAAAAAAAAAAAAAAAAAAGAGAGAAAATTTAGTATAATAGCTAATTGTTATTATTTAAAACTAGAAACATTTTTAAGGAGTTCTTGAAATAGCATTAAGAAAATAAAATGAGAAAACTTTTTTTTTTTTTTGAGATAAGCAGATTGATTACAAAATTTAGTCTGTTACACACATTTCACTTCAAATACAGTATAAGATCCATTATCCAGCAATCATGGGACCAACCTGATTCCGGTTATCAGAATTTTCTGAATATCAGCCCACACTGAAAACGGAAACATCACATCTGCAAAAGCTACCCCTAGTCCTCCACCCTCCCCACCTTTAACCACAAAATAACTTACCAAGAAACTGCATTGAAAGCTTAAATAATGCATTATTAGAGGAAAAAGTAAAAGAAATGCACTTCCTTATCTGTAAAAGAAATTACTATAACAACATTTTGACATTTTCTAATCTATCAATGTGAACAGTGGATAGCCTATTAGGTGGGGATTTCATTCTGTCACTGTGCCAAGCGTTTTTTCAAATTCATTTCTCTTAAAATGATAACTATGTTAAGAGAATGTACTGTTCTAGAAATTTATGAATATATATATATGATTGAACTGAGCAGAGTCCACCTATGCCAACTAGTTTTGTATTGGACCTTTTTGGATTTTTTTCGTTTGGTTCTTTTTCCTTTATGGTAAAATGGAGTTTTAAAGGATTTTTTTTTTTTTTTTTTTTTTTTTCTTCTACAGAGCAGAGAGCTTTAAAAATATAAGGAAAATATCAGGTAACAAGAAATATATTTTAAAATTTGCTTTTTTTCTTTCTACTAGTTTGAAATTTTGCTTTAAGAATGAAAATTACGTGTTCCCTGGGACCCAACACAGTAAATTTTTCATGTCCTGCCTTCGATTGTTTGCATAATTTACACGTTCTAGCGCATAAGTAGTGTCACTGTTTCTCCTTTCTTCATTTAAGCATGTAACGCCAGCTTTTGTTATTTTCTAAAGCTCGATGTTATTGCATATGTTACATCTAGACAAAATCTCAATTGCTTTGAGTTTTACAGCAAAAAGATAGCTATTATAATTTTCATTTTAGATTTTTTTTTTTTTTTTTATGTTAATATTATCACCTTGGTAAATTTCAGTGAGGGCTGTGGTTATTTTGTTATTTTTAATGTTGCTAAAACATTTTTTGATTCTGGCTTTATTTACTTATTATTATTATTGCAGAAATCTAATAAATGTCATTTTTTTTATAGGTCATCTCAAAAACTTTTGCCCACGACTGTACTTTTGGATTTTTCTTATAATTGTAATTTAAACACAGAATGTTTTCTTGAAATTTTAAATTTTATTACATTTAATTTTTCTTTTAACATATGCATTTGCTATTTAGTTAAAAAATACAAAAAGCAAACCACTAAAAAAATTTAAATCTTTATTTTTCCCTGTTTCATTTGAGAATTTTCATATTTTATGAAATGTGCTTTTGCATAAATACTTATATTTTTGCAGTTCCAATTCTTGCAGATTTCATCTACTTTTACTCTCTCCTAAAAAAAATGTCTACAGCCAGAAAATAAATTTTCAAAAAACCTCCAACTCTATTACCTAAAATATTCACTTCTAGAGGCAAGAATGACTTTATGGCTGGGTATTCGCTGACCTTCAATGAGCAAGGTGATATCACTGTAATCTTCATTCCAGAACAATGAGCCAATATGCTCGGATAAATGAGCTATGTGTTCAACTTCTCCAAGAGAGGGAGAGGTTCCCAAGTGATGGCTGTCACTCATCGTAATACGCAGACAGCAAAGAGAAGCAGCATCATAGCAACATTTGAAAAAATGTCTATAAAAATATACAAAATAAAACTATATAAATAGTTCTTATAAATGAAACAAATTTCAAATGCAATTTAAAAGGAATGATTTCCCTATATCAGATTAAAAAATAAAAGCAAAATATAAAAATATATTATCTACAAAAAAAATTAATATATTTTTTGTTGTACATAGTTTTACTAAGCTTATTATCTACTGTTAAGAAAAAGAAAATATATATACATTAAAATAATTTAAAAGCTTGAATCATTAAAAGCAATTATTTTTTTTCTTTCTTTTAGAACTAAGATTTTTTGTTAATCTTATCATTAATTCATGGTTAAATTATATGTTAACTGAAAAACTTACCAATGAATCAGCTTTTACTTTGAGCTCAACTACATAAAAGAAGCTCATAACATGAAAATCTGGAAAAAAAATAAAAAATAAAATTTCTTTAGATTAAACCTTAAATAAATTCATTAATTTACATCAATCAAATTATTTAATCCATTTAATGACTCAAGCTAGGTTTGAACATATCAACAAATTGAGCAAAATTTATAAAACTTCTAAAATCATAGAAAAAAAAAAATTACCCAAAATCTAAAAAAAAAGGGGGGGGAGATACAAATTGAAATAAAACAGTGTGTTTCTGTAATGCTTTTAGAATATAAACAGCAGTAATGAATCTAAAAAAACCTTTTCAAAAAAAATAACTACCTTAAAAGATTTAACAGGCATAATTAAATATATACAATAATTGAAAGTAATCTAAAATAACATTTTAATGGCTATGCATAAGTACTAAACGTTACATAAAAAATATATTTTAGTAAAAGAAATGGTTTTCAAATATTTTCACCCTTTTTTGAGAGAAAGCAATATGTACCTTCACTTATGTCTATGACTATGCAACAATTCAAAATTAAAGTATCGACAAACCTCTTATCAAATAACAGAAATTCCTATTGGCCACACACTCCACCTTTCCCGTAATCCTATTGGTTGAACTAAATTCGGTCCCTCTCCTATATATACGAGCACTTCTCCAGATTCAGAATTCTTTTTGTACTGAAGACGGTACGCTTAAGACTAACGAAACAGCTGTATGCATCGCAAAAATTTTTCTTTTGGCGTTTCTGGCGTAGTAGTTTATTTGAGTTTTAAAACCTCTTATCATTTTGAAAGCACTTGAAAATATTTTTCTAATGATGATATCTTTCTGAGTTTTAATGATATTTGCTTGTGGAGTTAAAGTCAGTCTGTATATTTGGCAAATAAATCATGCAAAAGAAATTTTGCTAGAACGTGCACATGCATAATTAAAAATTTAGCAAAAATGTTCATATTTGATCAGATATTTGATATTTTTATAAACTGTAGTATATTGTGTCTAATGTAGTGTATCAAGTTTTCTAAAAGTGACATTGCTTTGGTTTTAAACCCAAGCAGTGCATATCATAAACAAAAAATTCTTGACATCATTAAAGAAATCTCCACTGGGAAAGTCTCATAAATTTATGAAATTCATATAACTACAATTATTTCAAGCTTTATCTTTTACAGGGTAATCCCAAAGATTATGTATTTCTGATTATAATTTGTGGTTGATCCACTGTTAGTCTTCGGAATAAAACTTTCGCTGGAATAAATGTGGTAATAACATGTTCCAGTGGCGCCGACTATGTGGGGGCTCGGGGGCTCAAGCACCCCCAGAAAATTTTCTGTAGGGGCTCAGCCCCCCCAGAAATTTCAAATACTGATTCCTTGTTAAACAAGAAATTCTTTCCTCTATTTCTTATTTAGTTTTTTACCAAAATCATAACTGTAAAGTAAGGTTGTTGCAATTGAAAGTGGACATAAATCGACTAAGAAGAAAAAAAAAAGAAAGATAAAAAGAAAAACAAGAAAGGCTGAAAGTCTCTGTATGGGGCGTGGGGGGGAGTTCAGAGGAAGTTAATTCCCTTTGCTGTGCTATGGGAATCTCAATCACTTATGGTTTGTGCATGAGGAGCAAAAGTTTTCAGAAACATCGATGCAGAGTAATATAACTATTTTCAAAAAAGTTACTGCCATATTGTTATTACATTTTTTATTTTTATTTTATTTTATGAATATTTTATACCCTTGATGCTACTCTCTTCCCTAAGTTTAAGTGAAAATAATTTTTATAAAGGTTTCTGAGATGTTTAATTCGTCTTTTTAAAAAATTCTTTTATTTATATTTGCATTTTATTTATTTGGTTGCTTCTTTTTTCCCTTGGCATTTTTAAATAAAAATGAACTTTTTTCGATGTAAGTCATGAACTTATAAACAATGAAAGGTATATAATATTGCCCCCTTATTTTTATGAAACTTTTTATTTTAGGAAAATAAAACTTGATAATCTAGTGTGTCACTCACACGACTACCCTGAAATTTAATACTATAAATGCAGATTGGAGATTAAGGGGTAAGATAGCGAGGACTGTTATGCAAACCTATGTTAAAACAATTCAAATTAAGCTTCGGAACAGCTTTATACAATAAGTAATTCTGTGTGAGAGGGGCTGCCGTCCCCCCTCAACCCCCTGTTTCATTACTTTACCTACATTTTTATAGAATTCAAATCTGTTATTAAATTCAAAAGTTAATTTAAAATTATTCAGGCAACTTTCACACCAACATTCCTAAAAACATGATTTTTGGATTCAAGGAACCTCAAAACGTGTAAATATAACAAAAACTCAATTTAGAAAATTTGACCCAAAAACAATATTTTCTCTATCTTACGGGTAAGAAAAAGGTAATAAATCGATTTAGTACGAAGAATATGAACGTAGAGATATTACCTTCATTTGTCCTATTACCTTAATTAATTAATTAAAGATCCTTGCAGAAAATTTTGGAGCGTAAGGCTGATTTTTTTATACCAACTATGTGAAAAATACCAGAGTCGGGTATCGAACCTGGGCCTTCTGCTTTACGTGCGGATGCTCAAACCATTGAGCTACCACGGCTGATTACCAGCTAGACATTTCTCATGTAACATTCATTGGCAAAGTCACCGAGTCTGTACACACAGCTATATCAGGTGACATTAATAGTCATGGCACAACTCCAATAGACCTCGAAATTTTAATTTAATTTAGAAATTTATTCATCAACCCTGAAAGTTCATTTCAGAAAATTTTGGAGTGGAAGGTTGATTTTTTATACCAACTATGTGAAAAATGCCAGAGCTGGTTATCGAACCCGGGCCTTCCGCTTTTAATTAAATATATTTAGATTTTTTTTTTTTTTTTTTAAACAGCTGTTAAAAAAAAAAATAATAATTAATTAAATTTTATGGCCTATTGGAGTTGTGCCATGTTCAAATTTGTCACTTGATATAGCTGCTCTAATGCAGACTGGGTGACCTTCCCAACATAAATTATGTGAGAAGTGCCGAGCTAGTTATCAGTCAGGGTAGCTCAGTGGTCAGAGCACCCGCACTTTAAGCGGAATGGCCCAGGTTCAATTCGCAGCTCTGGTATTTTTCAAATAGTTGGTAAAAAATCAGTCTTCTACTCCATTCTATCAAAATTTAATTAAAGATAGTTTATGAAATTTTAACATTTTAAGTAAAAATGAAAAGTAAGAACAAATATTGTTTTTAAAACTTAAAGAGAAGATATAGCACAAATTATTTCGAGATTCTGCCTTTCCCCTCCAATTTTAACTTAACCATAATCAAAATATTGGTTTCAAATTGAAGTGGCCGATGGCCGTATTATCCCAGTGACCTCACTGCTACTCTTAATTTTGTTTTTATAAATTCGATTTACATAATTTTATAAACTAAATGACAAGATTATGATGGCATTTTCAGGACCAGTTTTGGGGCCCTTTGCTACTCAGGGCCCCTGGCAAGTGCCCCTGTGTTAATCAGGCTGTTGTTTGTGTGTGCATATGTTCTTTTCCTTGGGTAAGCATGTGTACATTATTATACCATATTTGATGACCTTGTATTAGAAATGTGATACCCCCCCCTCAAAAAATAATCCTGGCTACGGCCTTGGTTCGAGCCCCCCCAGAAAATTTTCAAAGTCGGCGCTGCTGACATGTTCTTCTTATCCTTAAATTTTTAAAAGAATTTGTTAAACATTTGTTTAGATATTGGAAAACAACACCTAGATTGCTCAGCTATTGTCATTTGTCCTTAGGTTTTGTCCACCAGTGTACATATTGTCTAGTATAAAGAAATTATAAAATGCTTTAAAATAGTAATACTTCTCGTAGATTGTAATCAATCTGAGATATTTTGTCAGTTCCTGTAAGAAACCAACCATTGTATTTAACTTATTTTAGTAGACCTGATAAATATTTTCTATAAATAAAAATGTGGACAGATAAATTAACAAACAGACAAATGATCTTAAATCACATACACTTTAAACTTTTTGTATGGCGAGTTGACTTTTCGTTAAATTACTTCAATTTTTTTTTCCCCCCACCAGATTTTAAAGCAACATAGCTGTATAAAATATTTAAATAATAAAAATAGGTGCCTTAGATTGTTTCCTTGTACCAGGACTACCTGTCATGGTAATTAAAAAGGAAAAACAAAAATGCTACTGAACTGGACATAAGACAGTCATATGAGCAATTACCAGGAATACTAACCACATGCAAATGACCTTGAGAAGCTAATTCAGTTTAAACGGAGTTAATTATATGATGGTTGAATTACGAAATTTTGTACATTTCTGAGATTCATGCACAGCTTACTAAGGTATCAATTTTTTTTTAATGCACACAAAGCATACATACAGTCGGTAACAAAAGTCTCCGAACACTAGCAAAAATTCCTATATAAAAAAAAGCACACTTAATACAGTTTTGTTAAATAAATCCTTGTCGAATCCTGTTTTTAGACTGACTAAGAACAGGATTCGACAAGGATTTATTTAACAAAACTGTATTAAGTGTACCTTTTTTATATAGGAATTTTTGCTAGTGTTTGGAGACTTTTGTTACCGACTGTACATGTGCATTAGTGATTACTACAATACAAACTTTCATGCACTTTTTTGTGATTCATGTATAGTATGGTAGAGGTATCCAGCAATGTTCTCTGTTTGTTTTTTCATGTGTAAACAAAGCATACATGCATGCATATTAGTGACTGCTGCAATATGAAATTTTGTGCATTTATATCTTGCAGTGATATATTTTATAATTTAAATGCTTTATCTGTGATTGATTATAATTCTGTGATTTTTAACTGAAATCTTTACTAAAAATCCCATTTCGTGATAATTTTTGTTTTGTATTCAATGTATTTAGTTATTTGTTTAGTTTGCTGAAAAAATCACTTTTATGTAGGAGATGAAAGATTACAACTCTGAACATAATGTGGAATGTTGCCACCCTGATGACCATTAGAAAAATCACAAAGAAGCTAACTGAATAAATTTCTCCCACAGAACACAGTATTCATTAATGAAGAAAAAATATAACCATAATGGCAGTCGTGTGTATCTGCTCTGAATTACTCATAAAAAAAAAAAATTAAAAAAAAAACTAATTTGCAGTTTTAATTTTGTAGGAATAAAATGATTTATCAAAAGTTTTAAAAAACAGCCTTAAAAACAACTTAACTATTATAGTTGATTCAATCATCATCCTTTAAATTTTGATTAATGATAAAAAATAATCAGAACCACCAATTTCATTCATTAAAGAATAAAATATAACGCCTTTAAAAATCGCTCGAATCGCTTTTTTGCATCACGTTTATCTAGACTCTAGAGATACTATATAAACGTTTAATTAATTAACATTAAAAATAAATAAAATAAATAAAAATCTTTTTTAAAATTTGACTTTTTAACCATTTTTAATTCTGAATTACATGAAGAAATTTTAAACGGCAGTGATTTTCGTCATTACAAAAAACATCACTTGAAACAGTAATTTCTTATAACACCATTAATTAAGTTATACACATGATAGATTGACAGGTAGCAATTAAGAGTGGTAAAAATGGGAAATAAATAGAATAAATAAAATTCATACACTTGTAAAATAACAAATGTGTTTAATTTTGGCAGAATTGAACGTATAAAAACAAATATATAAAGAAAACACACGCGGCTTTCAATGTAAACAAACATATTCAATAATTACGTTTCTAAATTTATGATCGAAATATCAATTAGAAATAAATAATTATGCATTTAAAAATTCATTTCTCTATATCTTATACAAAGAAAATGGGGCAACAAAATGAATCTAAATACATTTCTTTAAAATCCACATCAAGTTTTGAATGTTGTAAACATACATATCTGTGTTACAGCGCCTATCTGTGTACAGTGATTTGTTTGATGAAATATTTTAATTCCTAGGACTCATAATTTACTTTACATTTAAAAAAAAATACATGATGTTTATAATAGCGAATTAGCTAACATAAAATCAATTTAGACAGCTTAATGTCAATACCTTTTAGCTGACATTGACAAATTAATTAATTCCAGACAGACAACACGAAACTTGAGTAGTTAAATGCCATTAAAATAAAAATTCGATTAATATCGATTAAACGATTTTACACATATTTGTAATCGTTTCCAGATTAGAAAACATTAAGTAAAAATTTAACCACTTAGAAAAAAATTAAGATTATAATTTAAGTATTATGTGTTGTATTAATAATTATTTTTAAAAAATATTAAAATTTTAAAATTATAGATAAAAATATTAAATTCTCAGTGATAACATTTAAAAGTTTGGATCCCAGACCGTCGCCAATAGCCAAATAATTTGCTGTTTGTAATAAATAAACTACTCAACACTGCAAAAAGAATTGTTTACATTTTTATCATATGGGATGTGGGATGTTGTATTTACTTTTTAGGTGCCTTTTGTTCTCGATTGTTATCGCTCGTGAATATTTTAATCATACTATATGTGTAATGCATGATAAACCCTCACTTGTAAATATGATGATAATTTTTATACACGATTCTTTTCTTTCTAATTATTTAAAATGGATTTAGATGTTATACAGTATATATTTTCATTTGCTGTTTCAACTTTTGTGGCATTTGCTGTTGTCCTAATTTTTTACATATCGAAAAAGAAAATAAAGCCTTATCCTGATTATGTAAGTAATTATATTTATTCATGTACATTACATGCTACTTACGCTATAATAATCCTTACTTTTTTTCTTGATTTTAGGATAATGGAATACCTGTTATTGAAATTGTCAAAGCATTAGAAAAGGTATGAACGGTGGAAAAGTAATTTCTGAATTTCTACTTTAAGAATGTGTATTTACGTTTGTAACGAAGGAATCTTTATGTTTCTGTATTGTTTAATTTGACATTTTTAGATGTATTTCTCAAAGTTATTTACATGATGATATAGTATTTAAAATTTAGTAATAAAGATCAAAGTAATAAAATATTCCATAATGGAATAAAATATAAAAGGAATGAATGCAGCTGTTGCTGTCTTTTCATTTCTTGCCGAATGAAACCTAAATATTAATATTATGCAAGGAGTTCTGCTACTCATAGTGTTACCAACTTTGCACTTTCGGGGCTAAATCTAACACTTTGACTTGTCTAGCCCCTAAAAAGTAAACTGTAGTAGTGCCTAGCATCGATTCTAGTACTAAACATGATGAGTACTTGATTGGATGAAAAATATATGTATTCTATCTGGTGTAACGTCCGACTTTAATCGCAAATGACTGCCTGATTTGTGTGTTTCTCTGCTCTGCAGAGGAGCAAGATTGTGATGACATGTCTCCAGACGACCCTTAAGAGTGAAGATTTGACTACACAGTTGGTTTCCATCACCAACCCAGTTAGGCAGTTTTATCAAAATAGACTTGCATAGTGCAAAATATGTAGAAGTGCAAATGAACCAGGGTTGGGTTTTTGACGTCAAAAAGTGGTTTTTGACATGACAAAGGTTTAAACCGTCAAAAACCCATCATAAACCTCTACTGTCAAAATTCAACATCTATAAATGAGCTAGAATCTGGTTAGAAATAGGATTTAGTAATATTTGCCATATACAAGTGAATATCTAAATATTATGCTGTTTATAAATTAACAAATCTTAAAACAATTTGTAGATAATTTATAAAAATTTAGGTAAATATACTGGTTGATAACCTAAGAAATATATACAAAGTATGCATAGATGTATGTTTATTTATATTAATATTTATGAAATTCTAAAATTAGGTATGGTGCCCTTCACGTGGGTCTTTCTAAAGGGTCCTAGTCCGTATTTATACAAGTTTCAGAGAAAACCACGAAAAATTCTCAACGGCTTAGCCGACGAGTGCGCCCTGGGATTGAACCCGCCACCTCACGTCTACCAGCTTTGAGCATAGAACCGCTTAGCCGCTGGTGGGCCCTACAGTGTAGACTAATATATATTTTTTTTAATCTGTACGGGTAAATATTAAATTTATTACAATTTATATATATCTAGAAAGAATTCATATTTCTCTTGTCTCAGAGTAATTACAAGAATTTCAGACAGCAATTCAAGCTTGTTTAACATTCAGAATTATTGCTTCTTTTTTTTTTTAAACTTTCAATATCAGCAGTCATTAAAAAAAAAAAGTTATATTTTTCTATAAAATATTTAAATACAAAATATTAGGCTATGCATTTTTATTTTACTGGTTAAATACATAATACTAAAAGCACAATACTAAAAAAAATGAAATATATAATGTTGTATTGCAAATAAAATTATTCGTCCATCAAAATGATCTATTAATGATTTATACATTATAAATGTTTAGAAGCTGAAAGTTTTGTTTTTATATTACTAATTAAAATGTTATAATAATGTTTCTCCAAAAACATTAATATGTTTACCTTTTAAAACATACTTATAAAGTTATAAATAATATCTTATTGAAAACAACTATATTTTTAAAGTATCACATAACTAAGCTTAACATGTGCTATATTAAGCATAGTTATAAATAAATTTCGTAATAATATATAAAAGTATCACAGCATATTTTGAATGAACATAAAAATAATTCATAATAAAATTTTAAAGCCTAATGTTTTGTTTTTTATATTAATCAAAATGTTGTAACAACATGTTTTTCAAAGAGCATCAATCTATTACTTTTCAAAAAATCTTTTTGAACTATATTTTATTAAGCTAAGATTTTATATGACAATTAAATTATAAATATAGGTTTTTGACATTTTTGACAAGGAGGTTTTTGACACGACAGTTTTAACAATGGTTTAAACCGTCAAAAACCTGCCAACCCTGAAATGAACCCAACATATCACTTTTAAAGGTGAAGCATTTTTGTTTCATATTTTTGCCAATATTTGAATATATATAAAAGCATCAAAATTGGTATGTTATGAAAATCTTAGCTGATTCAGTTTGAGTATTGGGCAACATGTGGGGCTATTATTACTCTTTAGTCTTTTTAGTGATTTTTTAGTAGTTGACTTATATCTTAGAATCTGTTATATAAAATTATACCAACTGCATATGCACAATGTTAACAGTGGAAAGCTATGTTGATTATTTTACAACATAGTCCTCTTTTAGGTCTAAAATGAATCTTGCTAAATATATTATTTTGTCTATTAAAATGTTAATAGCTGTACATTTCATTGAATTTTATAAATCCCATTTTAATAAAACTTTTTTATTTATTTTTTTTTAATATGCATAGATATGTCCTATTAGTAAACAAAGCAAATGGGCATTATTTCCATTTGATCATGGATGCCATCGTTGTTGGAGTCAATCTTTATTGTTCCCTTTCCTTCAGCATAATATAAATCTGTATGGCTCAGCTGCAAAAATAACTTCATCTTCTGAAGTAAGTAATATTAGGAATGGAATTTTATTCTCATTCAATTTAAAGCTGGTACATGTTATTTTATTTGTAACGGTATTTTCTTATATATGATTTCTTTGTTTAAAATTATATGTATAGTGGGTGAACATAAATTATATATGTATATATTTGGTATAACTATAGTATTTCCCCACAACTGGATTTGGCGATTTTTCTTTGGCACTGTTTTGAATGATAACGATGTCGTTCTGAACCTTTTGCAATATAATATGATGCTGTTTATTTTAGATTTATGATTTAACTTAGGATTTTATCATTCCTGATTTAGCTATAATCGCCAAATCCAGTTGTGGGGAAATACTTTAGTTGTTCCATATATATATATATATATATTTTACTTTATTCCTTTCTTTTTTCATTTTCTAAAGAGATACTGGACAAAATAGGACACTGAAAGAACATTCTTAGGCTCACACTTGTCAGTAACAATTTAATCACAAATTCCCTTTGGGGATCAACCACAAATAGAAGAAAAACAGTTTTGATTACCCTGATCATAAAAAAACTACAAACGATTTGTTACTTTAACACATGATTTCATTTGCTGTTTACACTATTTGTATGCTTTTTTGCATGACTGTCACAAATGTTTAGGGAGGTGAAGGTATATATATATATATACAGGGTGATTCTAAGGTCATGGGGCAAACTTGGAGGGGATGTAGAGAACATCACAAGGATTGTGAATCGTATAGTATCCCATGGGCACAAACATCATTTTAACCCTTTAAGAACAGGATGTTTTTTGGCTACTGTGTAAATTTTAGAATCTTGTATATGCTTCATTATTTCGCCAAATCATACACAATGTTCATATTATTGCAATCAGTGCAATAAAATATATTGATTAAAAGCAGATTTTTTTTTTATTTATGTAAACATTAGCATGTAATATTTTTTTTTTAATGGACCATTCAAGAGCTATGCTCATAACCATGCAAAAGGGTTATTCCATACAAAAACACCCAAAATTAGAAAAATTTGTTGCTCCATAGTAACGGATTTTTAAAAAAAATTACCACTAAAACTTATGGTGGTAAAACCAAAATATATCAATTTGTAAAATATTTTGTACATTATTGGCCAAGATATGGACATTTGAAAAACAGTCATTTTTACATAATGTCGGCCATCTTGGATTTAGCACTACTGGGAAAAATTACAATAACTTGAGAAATAATCGTCCAAATTCAACAATTCTGGTATTAAATAGAAGCTATTAATGTAAAAAATATAAATCCAGTGTTTAAATAAAATGAAATATGTGTTTAACTGTTTTTTTTTTTTTACTTGAAAAATGAAAAAAAAAATCATCTTCAGAATTTAGCCAAATTTAATAGGCTGTAAAAAAAAATGGCCCATCATATATTTTTTTAAAACTTTGTAGAAACACTAATCAATATGTGTACTTTAAATATAAAAATAATTAGGAAGGTAATATTTCTTAAAACCTAAAAAAGAAAAAAAAATTAATCCAGGATATTGAGGCGTAAAACTCCTTGTTTTATGCTCATTAGTGAAAAGTTTTCTAAAAAATAAAGTTTTTATTTTTATATTTAATTATTTTAATTTTAAATAGTACTCAAAAAATATATTTTCAACAATTTCAAAAATGCCATAATCTAAGACGAGCTCTTCTAACTGATGTAATATGTGAAATGATTGCATCATCTGTTTTTCTAATCATAGTATGATGCAATATTACATCACCAGCATAATGTAATATTGCATCCTCCTAGACATTTAGCTCTGCTTTCATATCTTTAACTATTGAGTTACTTTTAAAGAGGAATGCTCAGAGTGAAGTTGCCTTATGCAGAAGAGATGGAATGTTTTATATGCAATAAGCTTGGTGTATCATTAATTAATGATATTTTTTCTGGGCTCAATCTGTCTGCAACAAATTTGGAATTATTAAAAAGGGGATTATGTGATCTAATTATAGATGAGACAGTTTATGAAGTCGGAAGTATCTGCAAAGTCCACAAGGATATATATTTAAAATGGTACCATTTAAGGCAGAGAACTTGTTGTGATCCATTTAATAAACATCCTAATAAAATCAGAGTGAAGTCATTAATTACCATAATATAAGCCATTTAAATTTTTAATTGTTGCCAAAAAAGTTTACGAGGTTTTTATTTATTTATTTTTCAACATAAAATTAAATATGTTTTCATGCGAAAAATAAAAATTTACTAAATGTTAAATTGGTGAATGACGTCTTCATAACTATAAAATAAAAGAGTAATAATGCAAATCTGGCATGTTTCTTCTGAATTTTATTTCATAGCATTTTTCTATATACCCCAACTTTAGGGGTTTTTTAGCACGGATGAATCACGCTTGGCATAAAAGCTAATTCAGCATTATATTAAAGGTATTTACTTATGGATAATTCTGGACAATTTTTCAAATTTTGATTCTGAAGTAGATCGGACACTTTTCGTCAAGAAAAAGATAGAAAGAAATAGGAACATAATTGTATAAATTATATTTTGGTCTAAAACGGCAACAAAAATTCAAAAGTCGCCAAGGGGATATATATTAAGGCTGTAGGGGAGAAGGGGGTACATTGGGACACGGGGCACATTGGGACAAAGGCTTTTATCCCTTTATAATTGCAAAATAAAATTTGTAAAAAATCACACTAGATGACACTTAGTAGTACATCTTCATATTTGTGATTTCAACTCATTCATTCAGGTCTGCTGCCTGTGAACAAGGTTAGTTTATTTTATCATATGAAAAGTAATTTTTTTTCAAGTAAATTAATGTTGATTTTTGTAATAGGAAATAATTATTTTAATTTTTAAAAGTACTATGTGTTTTTATAGACATTAAGCTTTCATTTCCACTATAGATCATTAGCCCATGTGCTCTAGAAAATTAGACCTAAACATTTGTTTTGAAAATGACCTGATGGGGTACATTGGGACACCAATGCATGGGGCACATTGGGACTGCTCAAATGGTCCATTTGTTTCTAACACCAATATATTTTTATTTATTTACTTATTTTTTGCACATATAAGCTAACTGTATTCATTTTTTTCTAGGTATTCTTTAAATAAATAAGAAAATTATTAGAAATTATAAGCCAAAAACTGAAAGAACTAAAATTTCAGAAGAAAATAGAGAAAAGGCAATAAATGAAATAATCAAAGATAAACTTTCTGTGAGGGAAGTTGCAATTAAATATTATATACCAAAATCTACGTTATTTAATAGATTGAAAAAAGTGAGAGAAAATAAGATTGAGTGTGTACTACAAATATAAATTATAAGTTTCAATCCAAATATACATCTCAACAAATATTCACAGCTGAACAAGAACTCTTGTTGAAAGATTATATAATATCATGTTCTCAACTCAACTATGCCATCAACACAATCCTACATAACATTAAATTTTTGTGTAGACTTGCAGGGTTTTGATGTGCGTTAAGATATGAATATGGAGTAATGCTTCATAACAATTTCATTTTTTCATAATTACCTACTTCATTATTATTTGTTATTGTATCAAATTCATTGTTTTGAAAGCCTTTCATTTACTTTAGCAAAATATTTTGCAATATTGTAATTAGATAAATAAAAAGATAGTTGTCCCAAAGTGCCCCATCATTAAATCAGTGTTGTCCCAATCTGCCCCTGCACGGGGAACATTGGGACACTTTTGCATAAGTTATGTTTTAATTATTTCTGTTTGTAAAACACATTAAACAATGCTCATTACACATTTAAAAGGTGACCAATAACACAAATATTTAAATAAAAATGCACAAAAGCATTAAAACTTTTATAAATTGGAAAATAATATGCTTTTATAAAAAGTGTCCCAATGTCCCCCCTCTTCCCCTACCATGATCAAGTTTACATATTAATTAATTTATTTATTTTTCTATATACCAACTACTATTAACTAAGCATGAAGTATGTATAACCACAAATATATATATATATATAATAATAATAATAATTGTCTCATGTGATAGACGTAGCCGATTGTAGCATATTGTAATATTTGACTTGAAATTGCTATTATTCTATGGTTGATCGATTAAATCAAATAAATATAGGAAATAACTTGAAAGCAGATATTATGTACATCACATATAATGTTGTTCATAAGTAACTGGGATTCAAATATAAAAGGCTACTTCATAATATATATATATATATATATTTTTTTTTTTTTTAATTATTAATTTTTTAGCAAGTTTTTTATTTAGAACAAGAAAATTAATAAAATTTTACTAAACTTGTAGAAAAATTGAAAGAGCATTTGAGAAACATTATTCTGAGAAATAAAATGCATACATTTAATTTTTGATGAAATATGATACTTTGTGTAGTAAATAATTTTTACTTTGCATGCACAAAAAATAGCACATTTTTTATCACATAGGTTAAAATCTAGATATATAGTTCATTTAATGTAAAGAATTGATTATAATAAAAACAATATATCAAAAGAATGAGCTAGTTTTTAGAGGTACAATTTTATTAACGGTTTTCCACTTGTCATGCATTTAATTTGAAGATTAGTTATTTCAGCCACTTTGCGAAAAATCTTTTTTATGAAAACCCCCTATGAATTTACAAATCTTAGCAAATAAATAAAATTGTTTAGAGTTACAAACCCATATAAAGGTCACATTTCACATATTTAATTAAGAGATCCAATTATTTCACCCAGACTTTAAAAAATCCCTTTTATAAAATCCCCCTTATGAGCTCGCAATTTATCGAAAAATATAAAATTAAGTTCATTCATTTTATGGTAACTTTCTTAATTTTTATTTGATTCAAATGAGCTCTTGACATAATTTGCCTTGTTGTTATATTATTGGTTTAGTTTGATTTTCCGTATGGTCTTTCAACATTTAAAAAAATTGTTGCAAATTACAAACACAGATGGCAGCACTATTCAAGTATCTATTTCTGAAAATCTGAATCCTAAACTGAGAAATTTTTAATGTGAATGGGACATCTGTATATTTGCTCCATGAATTCTTTTCCTATTACAACTGCAGATGGTTGCAGTATTCAAGTTACTATACTGATAATCTCAATCCTAAGTTGAGGATTTCACTTGAATCTGTTTGAGATATCTCTATTTTTACTCCATGTTTCTTTGCTGTCATTGTAATGACATTAACTGTACTTTTAACGGCTATCTGGATATTAAACTTTACATGTGACATACATTGCATACGTTTTTATGATACTTATTTCTTGATTATTTTATTTGTGATTACAAATTTTATTGGTGTTTTATCATTTATAATTTATTGGTTTCTCATGTGTTGTGATGAGTTTATTTTGATATACGTTTTTTCTTATTTTATTTCAAAGGGATGTTTTGGGCCTGTGCACAAAGAAGTACTTAGCGTTTGCTATCTTTGTAGCAGAAAAATATTCATTTATTTAGCATTTTTGCATTCTACCAGGCTCTTGATAACGTTAGAATGCAAATAATGCTACTTTCTTATTCCAACTTGCTTAAATTCATTTAGATTTGATTTTATTTCTTTTTTGGGAAGATATCACCAACATATATTAAGAAGATTTAGCCATCTATTCAGAAACCATTATCAATACATATGATGTAGAAGAAATAAACAAATATTCAGAAGCTGTATACCATACATATTCTAAAGGTCTCAACATAAAATATTCAGAAACTATCTCATACTTGCCTACTTTTCTCGTTTTCCCGGAAGACTTCCGGTTTTTTAACATATCTTCTGGTCTTCCGGACAGATAATAAAATCTTCCATTTTTAAAAAAGTTGCGGATATCATTCATTTTAAAAAGAAACCCCAAATGTTCTACGAAAACTCCTGATTCCCAATCTTTCTCCATCCATAACATAAATGTCAGTATTCATTTCAAACTTGCTTTATGAGATTCTAGAATAATAGAATTGTTAAGTATTTCCTGCTGATGTAATTATTTTTTGCCCCTTCACCCCCCTTTATTTATCTCCAACTAGTAATCAGCAATCATATGTTCTGCAGAAATCTTTTGTTTTCTAATCTTTATCCATCTGCACTATAAATGATATTAATTTTAAACTTCTTTCATTAGATTCTAGAAGTAGAGTTGGAAGATTTTAATATTTATTACTCTGTAATTATTTTTAGAGTTGGAAGATTTTAATATTTATTACTCTGTAATTATTTTTTTATCCCCCCCCCCCCAACTTCCCCGGATTGTGATCAATGATCAATTCTAGAAATAATAAAGCAATGGAAGGGCTCAATATTTCTCACGTATGTAATTATTTTTAGATCTTTATTGCTGAATTTAATGAATTTGTTTATTTTTCCTGAATTAAATTAAATATTTGTGTGTCATATTTATACCAAATGTGTAAAGATGGGGGGGGGGGGAAATGAAGAATAATTTTTTCAGGTAGGAAAATTTTTCCCAAATCAATTTGAGAAAATTGATACTCAGTTGGTTTTATGCACATTTGAAACTGATATTTAGCTACTGCTACTTTTTTTTTACATGTATGATTAATGTACATACACAAAAATCATATTCTATATTTGTTTAAAAAATTAGTTATACTTTAACTGAACTAAGTTTTTTGTCTATTGTTAAATAAATTTCTTACAGATTCTGTTTTGTAGATATTTATATGTTGAAGAGGAATAACTTCATTTAAAACTTTTATATTTTTAGTATAATCAATCTATAGTAAAACGTTTTTATAGCTTGCATCAAAATATTAAAACTGTATTGTTTAACACGTCAAAGAAAAAAAAAATCTTCCCTTTTTTTAATAAAATTGGTTGGCAAGTATGCTATTTTCTATACATATTCTGAAGTTATAACCAATAAATATTCAGAAGCCATAATCAATACATAGTCAGAAAAATATCACCAACACATAGATAGAAACCATCATCAATACATCTTCAGAAAATATCTCCAAGAATATCTATAAGCCATTATCAATACATATTCAGAAAATATTGCCAATAAATATTCAGAAACCATCCAATTTCAAAAATGTTGATGGTCTCGGATACCAAAATCGGAAATTCATTTCTATGCGTAACCAAGGAAGAATTTCTAGCTTAACAGTAGGTTTTTACCCCCCCCCCCCCCTCTAAGTCCTGCAGGTCGCCTCATAGTGGCGAGGGGTGTTCCTGGGTGAAATGGGCGATGTACGTCTGAGGTGTATGCTTTGCACACTGAGTGCATGCTCTGTGTGTGGAATGTATGCTCCTGGCAGGGTCACTCATGGCGTGAAGGCCATTCCGACATGCTCAGCTAAGATCTGCAGGTGAAAATCACATCATGGATAGTTCTACAAATTCTTCTTGTACTACATCGCCTGTCGCGCAGGATAAAAAGTGGCGCGTTCAGGACTTAGGTAGAGGGTCCTGTTCGAAAAATTCTTTACAGTCTCCGGCATCTGGTTTACCTTCTGGTGTAACTAGTGACACAGCTTCAGCTTGGACTAAGCAGAAAGATCAAGGCTCTGGTTTGGTTGGGACCATTAATGCAGGTCCATCTTCTAGTGGAGAGGCTGGCTCTTGCCAGCAGCCCACGGGGAATGAACTGTCTAGTGTTGGGGTTCTGACCAAAAGCCAGAAGAAGAACTTGAAAAAAAAGGAGACAATTGTCTCAGGCTTTTGCTGCTGCTGCTGGTGGTGGTGTTGGTACTAAAAGGTCTCGGCCTTTGGGTTCAACGCCATCCCCCACAGTGCAGGCTTTTCAGAAAAAGTTAAGGAAGGATGTCCAACCTTCTTCAAGTGCTCTGTCCGGGAAGGATGTCCAACCTCAGGGGGGGGGGGGGACATCCGATCTGGGGAGAATGACCAACCTTGCTCTTATGCTCATGCTGTTCAGTCATTGACCAGGGTAGCCATTGTTAAGAGGGATTTCCCTTCTGACAGGCTGTCTTTGGATGACTATGATTGTATTCAGCATGAAATTTTGAAGCTGATTGACTCTATTCTTATTGGAGACAGTCTGCCTGAAATTCTTGCCAATAACTTGGTCAAGGGGGCTCTGATTCTCCAGTGTAGTAATGCTGCTACGATGGAATGGATCAAGAGCAACTTTGGCAATGAAATATTCGGTGACTTAGTACTCAGAGTCTTGGATGCTAATGAGTTGCCCAAGCCTGTTAAAGTCGCTTTTAGGACTAGAGACAAGTTCTCTGACTCTAGTATGTTTCTGAGATGTCTTCAGCGTTACAACCCTGAGTTGAAAGCTATGGAGTGGCATGTCTTGCAGTGTTCTACAGGATATAACTCTGCTAGCTGGATTCTCGAGGTTGATTCTGGGGATGTTGAGGTGATGCGCAGGTCTGGTTTCTCTGCTCTCACTGGTCTTGATCATGGATTCTTTAAGATTTTACACTATCCCAACAAACGGAAACCTAAGGAAGTGGTATCTACTGCTTCTGTGGATCCTTCTGTTTTGGATTCCTCAGAGTCTGCTGAGCCCTGGCTTCCTTTGAGCCTCCTGTTTCTCAGGTGTCATCTGCTTTTGAGGTGGCTCCATCCCCTTTGGCTTCTCAGGTGAGTACCTTTAGTGATGCTCTTGACTTATCTGATCGTGCACTGGACTCTGGGTCAGAGGGCACTTTGCTAGTTGGCTCGCCGCAGTTTTTGTGTGGGATTGATAAGGCTTTTTAGCTGTTGCAGAAGGACTCTTCACCTGAGTCAGGCCATGATGGATAATTTCTACCTGGCTGTTGCTTCTCTGTTATGGATGAGATTAGAGTTGGTCAATTGAATCTCCATCATAGCAAGGCTGCTTCGGCTCTTCTCTCCAAGAGGCTGGTTGATGGAGATTTTGACATTGTTCTTATTCAAGAGCCTTGGACCCGTGATGGTAAAATCATCAGCCTTAGCGTTAAAGGTTTCAATATTTTTTTATGACACCTTTTGCGATACACCCAGGGCTTGCATTATTGCTAGGTCTGAACCTAATGTCTTTAATCTTGTCAACTTCCTGAATAAGGATATGGCTGTGGTGAAAGTCAAACTCAATGACAGGGCTGCAAATGTTGATTTTGTCTTTGTCTCTGCCTATCTTCCTTACGAGGAGATAGAACCATTGTCTGACTTGGCTAAGTCTATTCTTAGCTATTGTCGTTCAAGCTTTTGGCTCATCTTTGGCTGTGATGCAAATGCTTACCACACTTTGTGGGGAAGTAGTGATTGCAACAAGCGGGGAGATGTGCTGGTGGATCATATTTTATTTTATAACTTGTGTATCCTTAACAAAGGCAATGAACCTACTTTTGTTACAGTTAATAGAAATGAGGTTATTGACCTGACTCTGAGTAACTCTTTATGCTTAGGGTACATCTCTGATTGGAAGGTGTCTGATGCAGTTACAGCTTCTGATCATCAACTGATCACTTTTTCTGTTAAAGACCTTTACTATGTAAAGGTTGCTGTGAGGAACCCGAGTCCTACTGACTGTAGTTCTTTTGAAAAGCTTCTCGGAAAAGGCCTTTCCACCTTTTCTGGTAAGTTCAATTCTACTGATGATATCGAGTTGACTGTTAACCAGTTGCAACAGATCATTCTCAATTCTTATCATAGTAGCTGTAAGCTTACGGTTACTAGTTCCCCAAGGCGTGTTCCTTGGTGGTCTTCTGAGTTTAGTTCTTTACGTAAGAAATGTAGGAAGCTCTTTAATAGAGCTAGGAAGTCTGGTGCGTTGCAAGCCTATCGGGATTCCCTCACTACCTACAATAAGGCCATTAGAACTGCTAAGCGACGTTCTTGGCAGTCTTTCTGTGATGGTATTAATGGTATTTCTGCTACTGCTAAGGTAGCAAGAGATTATAGTTCTAGTTTGAATGCTATTCATCTTCCTATTGGTAGATACAGTGAGTCGAGTGAAGAGACTCTAGCTGAGCTGCTGTGAGTTCATTTTCCCAGCTCTGGTACTACTGATTGTGATACACATAGCTCTGTCTCTTCACATACTTGCAGTAAGGACTGTTGGGAACCTGCTAAAATGGTGGTTACCCATGACAAGGTCATCTGGGCTATTAAGTCTTTTGAACCCTTTAAGTCGCCGGGGGTGGATGACATAATTCATGTGCTTCTTATCAAGGGTCTTAATTTTCTTGCTCCCTTTCTTTGCAGAATTTTTCATTCTTGCATTGTTTATGGGTATATACCTCAGTCTTGGAGAAATGCTAGGGTGATTTTCATTCCTAAGCTTGGGAAGGATAACTACTTTGATGCCAAGTCCTTTAGGCCTATTAGCCTCTCTTCTTTTATGTTGAAAGGAATGGAGAAGCTTATTGACAGATATGTTAGGGATATTGTTATTGTTGATAGGCCACTGTCTTCCTCACAGCATGCCTATCAACCTGGAAAATCTACTAATACTGCATTGTATTGTTACAAAATTGTAAATAATTGTGTTTATTTTTGTATAAATTCTTTCAAAGAGGCTTAGGAAGTTGATAAATTGCTAATTTTGTCCATGTCTAGTCATTTTAGCGTTGAAATAGCTTTATTTCCCCTTAAAAACGCATTAAAAAGCCCAATAAGGCAGGTAATGGATTTGGCGCCAAATTTGGCGACTTTTTCCCACCTTGGCGATTTTTTTGGCGACCTTGGCGAGAAAATCCTTATAAGGGATATACCAAATATGGAAGCTCTAATCCCATTGGCTGATGAGATATGGAGATTTCTGGAACGTTCCACGCTTTTCTACAGGGGTATATAAGCCTGCTTTCTCGCCAAGGCGAGTTAGTTCAGTTCAGTCTGTGATCAGAGTCGGTCAACTTGCATTGAGCCTCTTCGAAAGAGACTTGCTTTAAGTGTTATTTCTATACAGTTTGTACTGTGGATTTGCTATTGACACTGTTGTTTAAGCTGTGTTTACTGGTCGAATTGAAGCTGATACTTGGTTTATAGACCTGTATTTTTCTGGAACTTTCTATGAATAAATTACTGAATTTTTGTACGTTTGGCATTTCATTCTCGGACAACTCACGAACCCCCAAGTACGCAACAGTATGAACTTTCCTTTCTTTTGGAAAAGTGCATTAATGATAATGAAATTGCCCTTGTTGCTTTTCTTGATATTGAAGGGGCATTCGATAAGGTCTCTTTTGACACTATCATTTGTGCTCTTGACTTGAGGGGTGCTAATTCTATTATTACCAGATGGATTGCTAATTTACTATCCTCTAGGTATGTTTGTGCCTCTTTTATGGGTACTAGTCTACCAAAGATGTAACGTGAAGATAAGTAAAAGGTTATATATCTTAATGGAAATAGTCATGTTGTACTAAAAAAAAAAAGAAGTGCACATGCACAGTAAAAAGTTTTTTAATATGAATAGTTGAATTTTATGGAAAATTAAGAGTATACATTTTGTTTCATTATAATTTTTCTCTAATGCTTGGTAAAATTTTGTTAAAATCCATTCTAATTTATATGCAAAATAACAATAATTTTAGAAAACAAATGTATATATTTATATATATATATATATAGATTTAAGATTTATAAAAATTTAGCTTTTAAAAGATACATGATAATACCAACACCAGTATGAATTTTCCAGCTTGCCATTGGTGAGCAGAATTTTTACCTTGGCAAGTAAAAATTTAGTCAAGTTATAGATGAAATTCTTATAGTATATGGTGGCACAAAAAAAAAATATATATATATATATATATCAGTTTAATAAAAGCAAAATTTTGCCAATCTTAAGCTATAAACTCATGTTTAACTTTCCCTGTTTCACTTTGGGGAGTGCTAAGCTTCTATCAGTACTGCCCGACCATCACCCCCTGCTTCTTTCCCTGTCTCTCAATACTGGAAGAGGAGAAATATTTAGCCCATGCATAAAAATTCTATTCACTTCAGCTGTTTCATTTCTCCAAGGTGAGAGAGAGCCTTTTTACATATCACTTGTTGCCAGGGGCATAGCGAGCGGGGGGGGGGGGGGGGGCTTGAAGATAGACAATCCAGTTGGCCTAGAGGCAGATGTATCGATTGAATTTTTTATTCCAGTCGGCTTTTATTTCTAAGCAAATTTTTCAAATGGGAAATATATCGTTAAAAAGTATTTGACCATCAGATGAATCTCTTTTATATTATAGCTCTAACACTCAATACAAACCTTCCAGTCAACTTTTCAACAGATAATCCGATTGATCATCTTTTAATTGGCTTTTATTTCAAGTTAAATTTTTTAAACTTCATACAAGTGAAATTTTCTAGTCCATTCCAGGTTGAAAGCTCGATGAAATTTGTTTTACTTTTGGCTCTAAAGTTAAGTATTCCATCGACCTATTGACAATAACCCGATTAAATTCCATTGCTTTGGGCTCCAAAGTTCAATAAAAGTATTCTAGTCAGCCTACTGACAGATAACCCGATTAAGTCGTTTTGCTTTCGACTTCGAAGTTCAATAAAAGTATTCTAGTCAGCCTACTGACAGATAACCCGATTAAATCGTTTTGCTTTCGACTTCGAAGTTCAATGACAGTATTCCAGTCGGCTTGTTGACAAATAACCCGATGAAAGTGTTTTGCTATCGGCTTCGAAGTTCAATAAAAGTACTCCAGTCGGCCTATTGATGGATAACCTGATTAAATTGTTTTGCTGGCGCCAACGTTCAAAAACAGTATTCCAGTCATCCTACTGGAAGATAACCCGATGAAAGTGTTTTGCTATCAGCTTCGAAGTTCAATAAAAATACTCCAGTCAGCCTATTGAGGGATAACCCGATTAAATTGTTTTGCTTTCGGCACCAACGTTCAATAAAAGTATTCCAGTCATCCTACTGAGAGATAACTCAATTAAATTGTTTGCTTTCGACTTTGAAGTTCAATAAAAGTATTTTAGTCGGCCTATTGACAGATAACCCAATTAAATAGTTTTGCTTTCGGCTTCGAAGTTCAATAAATACATTCCAGTTGGCCTCCTGACTGATAACTCAATTTAATTGGTTTGCTTTTGATTTCGAAGTTTAATTAAAGTATTCCATTCAGCCTATTGACAGGTAACTCGATTAAAGTGTTTTGTTTTCGGCTCCAAAGTCCAATAAAGTATTCCAGACAGCCTATTGATAGATAACCCGATTAAATTGTTTTGCTTTTGACTCCGAAGTTCAATAAAAGTATTCCAGTCGGTCTATTGA
This sequence comes from Salticus scenicus, assembly GCA_963930645.1. Classification (NCBI taxonomy): domain Eukaryota; kingdom Metazoa; phylum Arthropoda; class Arachnida; order Araneae; family Salticidae; genus Salticus; species Salticus scenicus. The sequence goes on from OZ005655.1 coordinate 56,408,803, forward strand.
TAGATAACCTGATTAAACTGTTTTACTTTCGGTCTCGGAATTCAGTAAAAGCACTCCAATCACCCTTCTGATAGATAACTCTGTTAAATTGTTTTTGTTTTCGGCTCAAAAGTTCAATTAAAGTATTCCAATCGGTATTTGATAGATGGCCCGATTAAATTGTAATCAGATTGTTTTTATGCTTAGAGAAAATTTTCTTCTGAGATAGCCCTTGTTTATCCCAAAACTTTCAAATAAAAAACCGACTTTTTCTTAGTCGGTATTTGGCCGTTGTAAAAACCTTTTTAGGACTTTGGCTCTATTGACAAATAATCCAATTATTATTATTATATTTTTTTTACAGATGACCTTTATTTATCACAAGAATTTTCAGACAAAAAAAAAAAAAACACTGATTAAAAAAACTATTTTGTTTTTGATAAATCTCTTATGTACTATAGCTCCAAGCTCCAAAGCTCAATAAAAGTTACTCTAGTCGTTCTATAAACGAATAATCTGATTGATATTTTTTCACATAGCCTTTATTTTCAGATCGGATAAATCTCTTTTATTTCCGCTCTGAATTTTATTTTAAACAGTCCTATTGTCTAAATAACTGATAATCCAATTGATTTGTTAGTCTTTACCTTTTGTTTCAGATATAAAATTTGAGATCAGAAAAAGACCCGTTTAAAAAGTACTCGGCCGTCGAACAAATCTCTTTTTTCACTTAGTCACAGACCTTTTCAATAATGACCAACTGGGTCTAGAGTGTGATAAAGCCAAAATAGGGAACACAACCAATTAAATCCCTCCCCTATCTACTGTCAGAAGAAAATAAAAAATGTTCACACATTAAATTACATTTATGAACATATAAATCAATGTTTGTTGCAGGTTTTATTCATTGGAGGAGGATGAAGGATTTATTAAGGCCGATTGACTCTGCATGTGACCTATGCCTATAGAGGGAATGCCTTCTGTGGGGGTCTTTCTAAGGGGTCCTAGCCCGTATTTACGTGAGTATCGGAGGAAACCACAGAAAACTCCGAACGACTAGGTCGATGATGTCAGACACTTAAGGTCTGTCTTAAAGAAACTTTATATTAAGCAGATAAATACTGCAGTAGAATTATTTAAGTTTAGAGGATTTTAATTTGAACTAATTTGACTAGTATGTAAATAAGGTATTAGACTCAGTAAATACAAAAATGTTTAAAACGAAAAGAATTTATTCATGAGAACATAATAAATTCAAAGAAACAATTATAACAATAACTAGAAAACGATTTAATGTAAATGTATAACAATTTGTAAATCTAATATAACAAGGTTATTCTCAACAACAATTCAAAATTATATTACCTTTCATTAACATTTACGTTGGTGGTAGATACATGAAGGCAAAGAGTCTTTGGAATTCGCTTTAGTTCATTTACATGGTCGCCATATGACCAATGTGGAAAAATAGAACACAAAATATTACATCACATTTGACATAGGCTACTACTTTATGAAGAACGATCAATCACACACCACGTAATGTAGATGGCACATTGAAGAAAACCTAAACTTATTGTAGATCAAAACTTATAACGAAACTCATCGAATATCGCGGTCGCCCAATGACCAGCGAATGCCACTGAATTGAAGAAAAAATAGAGTCAACTGAATGATTTCAAATTTCATGGTCGCCAAATGACCAATGAATAAAACATGTAAAAGGATCTAAATTCAGTTTAACTTTTAATAGAAGATTCGAATCAATTCGCGGTCGCCGCATGACCAACGATATCACAATGACCAGGAGAAACAAAGTTCAGGAAAACTTGGCATAAATAAGTCCTCACGAAAACTATTCGTTTAAACTTCTTAAAAAGGTTTCAAACTTAACGAAGATAAACAGTCATTAACATTATAAAAAATCAAACGTAATAACAAAAGTCAACAATCAATTTACTTAATACTTTTAAACTTTTTTTTGAGTTCAGCCTATAAAACATGAGCAGCCCACGACATATCCATAATCTATAACAGCCGCCAGCGGCTACTCAACAGAGCTGGGATCCCAAGCCAAAACTAGCTGAAGCTGATTGAAACTGGAACTGAAACTCAGCTGAAACTGAAGCATCTTCAAACATCACGGCCTTATATACTACTCTACACAAGTTGATCTGCATAATGAAATTGACTGCCGCGTCACGACATCCGGTGGTGAAAACCAAAACATAATTTTAAATGACAATTTCCAAGAAGTGGCAACAGCACAAGTAGAAAAGATTATGCAGACTGGAAATGGCAATGCCGATATAGTAAACAGAATAACGATGTTTGTAAGATGAAAGCAAAGTAGTTTTAAATATGAAAAAGGATTTAATAAAATAGAAAAAGGTAAGTTTTAAATACTTTCTTGAAGGAAAATAAATAAATTCAGATGTTTTATTTCATATGAGGACACCGATGGATATCAGATGAGCGCAACCTGAGATCGAACCCGGCACCTCCCATCTACCAGCTTTGAGCGCAGAACCGCTCGGCCGCTGGTTGGCTTTATTCATTGGATGGCGGATGCTCTTTAACATCATCGGAAAATATTTTCCGGGTTGTTTTTATTACTATGCTGAAAAAAAGTAGACGAAAGTTATATTTTAAATGACATAATACAGCGTACATATTCATTTTTGCAAGGCCACGCCAGTGTCCGAGACTTTTTGCTGTCGGACGAGAGGCACAAATTTCCCTCCTTGGTCTCGCTCATCAGCCTAGCCATTTGGAGTTTTCTGTAGTTTTCTCTTAAAATCACATAAATACGAACTAAGACACATTAAAAATACCCCCACAGAAGACAGATCATCCTAGTTCTAGGTCCCTTGTATAATCAGTCTGACTTACTCTCAAACATACCTCATTTATGCGGGTATGTCACATTTTTTGTAGTTTTGTAATGGGCAAAACAAACTAGTTTATATAAATTTATTTTGTCAAAAAGGCTTTCCAACGTATCTTGCATATTTCCCTTTATGAAAATATGTTTTACATAATCAGACTTTGATTTTTAACTAAATCGAAAAGAGAATTTCTTGAAACAATTACTATCTTTTTTTTTAAAAAAAAGCATCTTCTTCTTCCCAATTGCTAAAAATGCATTGATTAAAGTGTTTTTCCACCAAACCATCTTTTATAAATCCGCATACTAAGCGGTTCCAGACGTTTTCTTTCTATCCATGATATTAAAAATATATCTACTAGCAGGAAAAAAAGAAAGAAAGGAAAAATAAAAATAAAACATAAGCTTATTTTTATTTTCTAGATTTAAAATTCTATACAAAACAAAATTTTATTTAGTACTACAGGACTTATTTTAATTTATTCTTGCATGTAAAGACATGCAGCAACTGTGTTTTATTCTCTAGTATCGGTTACTATATTCATTTCTTAAGATGTCTTTAGTATAGCTTTACCGAAGGAACTCCTTAGCGGGTTTTAATTTATTGTTGTCATTTTAGCGATGAATTAAAATGTCTATCGCAATTGCGTAAGTAAAGATCTTGGCGAGAAACATCCGAGTTACTTTGATGCCAAATTTCAAAAGAGACAATTTAGACGATATAGGGCTACATAAAAACAATCTTTATAACACTTTCTCTTTAGAAATAAAGCTTTGAAAAATCTTTTGTAAAATTTTTACTGCAGAGCTAAAAGAAAATGTACTTTTGTAGGTTTGTTGCCTTGCTACAATATAACAAAGCTCGAGGGGAGAGCTACACAAAAGAAGTGTATTAATACGTTTTTTTCTTAAAAAAGAAAAAGGTATAAAAATATTTTATGTGTAATTTTTTTCTTCTAAACTAAAAACAAAATGTTTCTTAGTGTGCCATCACTGAGGTGAAATATATATATACATATATCGAAAATTAAACAATATAGTGGGTAAATACAGCTGAAAAATTTTTCTAATCAATGCAAACTGAATTATTTTTCATTCATGTTCAGTCGGGCTTAAGCCAGATTTGTGTCGGCTAATTTTATATTTTGCCCCCTTCAATATTTATTGTTCGCTACGGCTCTGCTTGTTGCTTTACTTACCTACCTCCCACCACCGAGAGAAGAGAAATGCGAAAATTTGCCTATGTGTTATTAGCACATGATTTAAGCGAGCATGGGATGAAACAAGAATGAGCCTGAATGGGTTTTTTTTTTATTAATACTTCCTTTGTTTATTTTACTGAATAATGAATGAAAAACAGTCAACTCTTTCCCACTTCTTTGCTAAAATGTCGAAGACTTCTGTTTCGAATGGTGTATCAAGCAAGGATCTTATAAAGGAAAGGTTTTCAGAAACAGCCGTTTCAAATGACAACAATGAACTAGTCATACACACTGACCTTTCATCTAATTGGAAAGATATACCAGCTGAAAAAGACATTTCTGATCTTTAAAAAAAAAAAAAATGAAGTTTAATCTTTCATGAGAAAAGATTTTGATTGGATATTGTTTGGCAAAATGTTTCTTTGAATAACTCATCACATTTACACTAAGGGACAAAAAAAAAAAAAAAAAAAAAAAAGCTACACTTGGATAATTTTTATTTTTCCTTTGAAAAACATCCAATTTAATCATTTAAAAATGGTGATGAAATGGATAGTGATTTTGCTGTATATCCATATCCAGTAGACTTTAGTGATTCAGATATTTGATATCTGGCAAAATCATTTTCCTACATTTAGATTTTAAAATTGATGATTTTTGAAAGGAAAAATAAAAGTACCCGAGTACAGCCTTTTTTTTTTTTTGGTCCCTTAGTGTATGTTTTTAGATATTTTAATCTTTTTGAAATCGCAATTTCAAAACGTAAATGTGATTTTTAATTACAGATGATTATGGGATTTAGGCATTCACCGAATAGCAGTGATGGCCGAATGCCGAATATTTGTCCAACTGAATGCTAACTATTCAGCTGAATACAGAGTATCCTTCAAACTGAATAGTAACTATTCGGCTAGCTAAATTGCTCTCATATTCAGGTGTCAGTCACCTAATTTTTTGCAAACTTTTTCAATAATACCATTTACGTTTAGTAACATTTTATTTTTTTTTAATTATAAAAAAATGTTATAAAAAACTATTATTCAGGAACAGTGGTTTATATATAAATGTAGAAAAGTGTTAGGATATATTACTATACGTAAGTAGTGGTGTAATGTTGAATTCACAGTCAAAGAAAATTATTAACTGTTAGGCTTCTTAATAAACACAAAATTTCTTAAATAACAATATCTTGTCATGCAAACTCAAAAAAAAAATAAATAAATAAATAAATAAATAAATAACCTAACCCACAAATGCAGCATTTGAGAAAAATCAATTCAAAACTAACAATGTATTGGCTAACCTATATTAAAACTGACGCAAATGCCTCTCACTCTCATGTGGATAAATTGTGGGATAGGTATGTGATGCTTTTTGTGCATGGGCTCCCAAATGGTCCTCTTTTCCCTCCAAAGTCCGTTTTTCATAGTGAGGTCCGTTTTTGTCCTCTTTTTAATGTTTTTGTCCGTTTAGTCCTCTTTTGAATGACTTAAAAATAAGTTTTTAAAAATGCTTTGCTCATCATCTCATGTTAAAGATGTTTTTCCTACCTAACTCTGGTACTGAATTACGCGTCTTTTCTTTCGTTTTTGTCTTTCTCCTTCCGTCCAGCTGCGTCGCAAGTAATCTGCCCCCCCCCCCCCCCTGTGTCGCACAAGACTATAGGATTATCGCTACTCCCCATATACCAACAATTAATTTTCAGGCATCAATTTCTTTCGTGAATCAGTGGTCTGCTATTTTTTTAAATTTTATTTTGTGCTAAATTTTTGTTATTTTACAGCTCCTCTATCCGACTTAATTTACAATCTCCCATTAATATTGAATCAAACCATTGCAATACTTCATTCTTATCATTCAGAAATATGAACGTCGATGTTAAACATTTTTTTTTTTTTAAGCTAGAAATATTTTTTAATTGCATATTTTATAACTCTTTTCGATAATGCATAAGAGTATTGGAATCGTGAAAATTTTTAAACTTTGGTTTTTGATGGATTTACATATTTTGAGATGTCCTGAACATGATTTTTAATTTTATAAGTAAAAAAAAAAAAAAAAAAAAAAAACTTTGTTAAAGAAAAAAATGTATAGCTGTCGTCAAATGTTTCTATTTTTTCCGTATTTGTTCCTTTTTCTTTTTTTTTATTAAAAAAAAAAAACAGTGATCAAATGCTTTGCAGAAACCTTGTGATTTTCAATCTTTCTCCATCTGTAGCATAAATGTTAATATTTATTTTAAGCTTCAGGGGCTGATCCAGGTTTTAATTTTTGGGGACCATTTTTGTGAAAAACAAATTATTTTGTGAACTTTTTATTTATTTTTGTGAAAAACAAAATATTTTTGCGAAAAAAAGAATTGTTGCTAGAAGCCTTTCATTTTAGTAGTTACTCTATCTGATGTTTAATATCAAGTTAATAGCATTTTATTAAACAAGTATAGACACTTATTAAAAATAATACTATAAACATGAAAAAATTTTACAAAAGTATTACTTTTATAAAATAAAATTTTGTGAAAGGGCTGTTTTTATTAATCTGAATTTTGTGAAGGGGCCTATTTTCTGAACTTGAATTTTGTGAAGGGACCCATTTTAAGGATTTGAATTTTGTAAAGGGGCCCATTTTAGAGATTTGAATTTTGTGAAGGGGCAGCAAAAGGTTTACCAATTTTTGCCTGGATCGACCCCTGAGCTTGCTTTATTATGTTCTAGAATCTACAGGCATGAGAATTATCCGCGATTTTCCGCTTTTTTGCGATTTTCGTTAATTCCGCTGTTTTTTATTTTGTTAAAATCAAACTCCAATAACGTGAAAAACTTTAGATTCTCAATCTTTTTCCATCCAAAATATAAATGTCAATATTCATTTTAAACATGCTTTATCAGATTCTATAACATATAAAAGAACATAATTATTCAATATTTCTCACTCATGTAATTTTTTTTGTCCTTCCTTCCCCCCCTTTTTTTCATCTCTAACCATTGCCGATCAAACATTGTGTGGGAAGCCTTTTATTTTTTAATATTTATCCATCCACAATATTAATTTTAAACTTACTTTATGATATTTTAGAACCTATAAAGAAGTAGAATTGTGTTTAATATTTCTCTCATGAACTACTTTTTACCCCCCCCCCCTTCTTTCCCATTTTCCACCACCAGCCAATGATTAAATGTTGATTGCTAGCTTAAGTTTTTTTTTTTTTTAAACACTTAATTTATTGTGTTGATGTGCCTTATTCTTTTAGTTTAATTTGTCACTTTTAAAATATTTTGTATAGTTTTTCCTGTGAGCATTATTTTTCATTTGAAATAAATTTTATGAACGTACATTTGTATAATTTTCCCCGCACGCGTTACTTTTCTTTTAAAATTAATTTTATGAACATGCGTGTTTCCTCTTTTTTTAATTTTCTGCACTCTCATGCCTGAATCTAGAAAGACCTACCTGACCATATATTCTACTATATTACTATTTATTCTACATACTACTACTATTAGAGGTGATGGAACGCCGTTCCTAGGAACTCTGAAAAGTTAATTTTGATGATGAGTGTAGAATAATTTTTCTCCACACACAATGTAAATGCTACTTTTAAATTTAGTTTACCCCAGAACCTATAAGAAGGGATTTTTTTCAGGAACTACAAATATTTTAAATTATTTCCAAATAATCTCACAATCTTCCATCTTATTTATTTATATCATTTAGTAAAAGTGTTATTTCATAATCTTTGTAACTTCCAAATAATTTTGTATATATATTTTTTTTTCTTTTTGGAATTTCATTATATCATTTAGAAAATCAAATTTGTTATTTCATAATCTGTGTAATTTCCAAATAATTTCACAATCTGCTGCGTAATTTTCGTTTTTTGTTTTTTCTCCCAGTGTATCATTGTAGAATTATAAGAATAAATCTTTAATAATTAAATAAGTTTGGAAAACTTACTCAGGAATTAAATTGCCTTACTTTTTCTTCAAATAACTACTACTACTATGTTGTGTTTTTTTTTTTTCCTCCAAAAATTTAAGAAGTTTCCAATGCTGCAGTATAGATGCCTTGATAAAAGGTAAATAAAAATTATTGGATATTTTTTCCTCGTTGGTATTATTAGCTATTGTTATGTTATATTTAATATGTTTTATGATTAAATGATTGTTTAACGTGGTGTTTAAAACGATGATAGTGTAAAATGTTTACATTTGTTATAATTTTTGGGTAAAAAGAATCCCTCTGAAGTCCTCTTTTTTTTAATTATAAATGGTCCTCCTAAGTCCTCTTTTGAACTGTAAATGGTCCTCTTTTACCCTTTTCGGTAGCTAAAATATGTTGGGAGCCCGCCCTGCTTGAAGTTTCATAAATGGTAACATCATGTGAATTATGTATGCTCTTTCTCAACTCAACTTTAGAAACATACATCGTTATGCTGTTATTGATAAAGGCAACTTTTGTTACATATTATTAATTACTATGGTAATGTAATTAATAATTAATTTTCTTGAATGCAGGGATGGAACACGGGCGCAGAATTCATACCGGAATCTGTTTAAGAAATTTCTCCACCTATAATATCGTTGATTCAAGAGGTAGAAAATTTTCTTATATTGATAGTGGTATGAATTCTGCGCCCGTGTTCCATCCCTGTGAATGTTACTTGAAACTAGATAGAGCAATTGTTTTCATTTAAATATAATCTATTTCTTAACCCTATAAGCATTAAGCCCGTCTTTTTCCGTTATGCATAGTCAAAACAAAAGGCTGGTATGGCTAAATTTTGAAATATATGTTGCTTTTTTCGAGAAAATAAGATTAATAAACATGTATAGAGTATTGTATTAAATTTTCATATTTATACATTGCATAGTATTAATTTTATGAATCATTAAACAGGTATACCGAAAAACAACTAACGCTGAAAGGGTTAATTACACTGAAAAATCTTAATTTAAATAGAATTTTTTCAACTAGCCGAATAATTTGATATTCGGCCAAACTGAATATTTGGCTAGCCGAATAGTTTTAGAATCGGACAAATTGAATATACAGCAGTATGGCCGAATAGATACCAAATATTCGGTGCATCTCTAAAATGATATATGAGACCATTCTATTACATAAAATTTTATGTATATTTGTAAAAACTGTTAGACACTTTAAGGTCTATCTTAAACAAAATTATATTAAGCAGATAAAAAAAACTGCAATAGAATTATTTAAGTTTAGAGGATGTCAATTTGACTAGCATGTAAAAGTTTTAGACTCAGTAAATACAAAAGTATTTGAAACGAAAATAAATTTATTCATGAAGATATAATAGATTCAAAACAATTATAACAATAACTATGAAAAAAGATTTAATATAAATATATATAACAATATTTCAAAATTCATTTAACAAGATTAATTCTCAAAACGAAACTATATTACCTTTTTACAATATATTATCATTACTTGATGTCACAAGAAGATAGATAGATTTTAGCACATGATTCAAAACTATTTTCTTGATCGCCATATGACCAATGTGGGAGAATGGATGGAAAACACTACGTCACATAGTCATAAGCATTTCAATATATTATAGAAGAGTGCCTAATCACACATCACGTAAATTATTGAAGAAAAAACACAAACACTTGAAGATAACACTTATTGATGTATATTGAAGATCGCAGTCGCCCGATGACCAGCGAATACCATTGAGTTTTGAAGAACAAAGTCAGCTAAACGATCCCAAATTTCATGGTCGCCAAATGACCAATCAATAAAAAAGATTTAGATCAAGCTTAACTTCTAGGATAAGATTCAAATCAATTGACGGTCGCCGAATGACCACGATATTCCAATGATCAGAAGAAAGCAAAGTTCAAGCATTATAAAAAAGTTCTCATGAAATTCATCCATTTAAGCTTATGAAGAAATTATTAAAAAAATTTTAAATTAACGAAGGTAAACAATCTCAACATCATCAAACTATTCAAACTTTAACAACAACAATTTAACAAAAACGATTTACTTTAATTATTTAAATTTTTGAGTTCAGCATTAAACATGAGCATTCTACAACATATCCCTAGCTCAAAATAGCCGCCAGCAGCTATTCAACAGAGCTGGAACTCAAAGTCACAACTAGTTGAAGCTCATCGAAACTAGAACTGAAACTCAGCTGAGACCCAACTGAAACTCAACTGAAACTAACGTATCTCCAAACATCACGGAGATCCAAACATACTCTCTAAACAAGTTGATCTGCATAACAACATTGACCGCTGCGCCACGACACCCGGTGGAGAAAAACGAAACATAATTAAAAATGATAATTCCCAAGAAGTGGCAACAGCACAAATAGGAAAGATTATGCAGACTGGAAATGGCAACGCCGATATAGTAAACAGAGTAACGATGTTTGAAAAGATAGATGCAAAGTAAATTTCAAATATCAAAAAGGATTTAACAAATAAATAAAGGTAAGTTTAAATACTTTCTTAAGATGAAAATAAGTAAATTCAAATGTTCCTTAATTTTAATATGAGGACATTGATATGGATATCAAATGCCCCCCACCGCAATATTAAAAAAAACACAAGAACTATATAAGAAAACAATATTTTAAATATTACCAAGAATTTGCTGCACATCTATTCATCTTAAGTCCATAATTTCCGGAAAAAAAGCAAAGTATCGCATGGCTTTACAAAAACCGAAAAATGAGGTATCACCAATGATACTCTGAAAGAACAACTTAGTTAAGAAGACAAGGTACTATTGCATGCAATTCATATAATTTCCCCCACACAATGCAAATCAGATATATATATATGTCAAAAAAAACAGTATGAGAAATGATTATATATACAGTGATAATGTACAGGTATATAATATACAATAAATATGAAATATGAAAAAAATATGATAACACATACACAAGGCGCCTTGCATTTCATTAATTCATACCATTATATACAATATTTACAAAAATTTGCAAAGGTAAGGAAAATTTCAAAAAAACTTTAACAGACATGTATAAAAAAGAAAAATGCAGCAATTTACTGGAAAATTTAATTAGAAAATTATTTATCATATTAAGTATTTAAAGAAAAATTAATTTTATAAATTTTAATAAGTCACCTTTAGTCATAGGCTTGGTAAACGGGTCGGCAAGATTTAATTTAGAACTTATATATTCGAGGTTAAACTTTCCCTCGTCAAACCAGTCTCTAATAAAAAAACAATTTTATATTTACGTGTCGTGTATGGAAATTTTCTATTCTGGATTTAGTAAAACGAATGGCTGCCTGATTATCTGCATATAAAGTAGGTATATCAAAGTTATTATTTATAAGTTTTAAATTGGAGCACTCACATAAAATATTATAAAACCAATCCTGCTCCCTTACACAATCACACATAGAAAGAAACTCTGATTCCATGGTTGATATAGTGACACCTTTTTGTTTATTTGTGCGCCACGAAACGGCAGCACGATCCAAAAATACCAACTGACCCCCCATAGAAACGTAATCGTCTCTATTAGCGGCGAAGTCAGCGTCAGAGTAAGAAATTATTTTAATATCTGTGCAATTGAGATAGAGTTTATAATGACTGGTGTATTTAATGTAACCTAAAAGTTTAAGTAAGCCTTGCCAATGTTTAAAACCAGGATTTTGTTGGAACTGAGAAAATATATTTGTGGCATATGCAATATCAGGTCTTGTACGGTTTGCTAGAAAAGAAATACAACCGAAAAGATTCCTGTAAGGTAAATGAGATGCTTCTTCAATATCAGACTGAACGACTGGACAATCACTCTTAGAAAATTGTACACCTTTAACTATAGGCAAGGAAGAGACAGGTATCTGATGGTTTTGAAACCTTTCATTAACTTCGGCAATATATTGACCCTGATGGATCAAAACCCCAGTATCCGTGTACTCGAATTCCACACCTAAAAGCTTACGAGTGGTACCCAAAATTTTTAAGTCAAATTTAGACTGTAAAAGGTCTAAAATGTTATTTGCCTGTGATTCTGTCCTAGAAAAAATAACTATGTCATCTACATAAACCAATAAAACGGAAAAATCAAAATATGAATATGCACAATTACAATTTTCAAATTTATTAAAACCAAGTTCCAACAATACTTTATTTAACTCATAAAACCATAACCTACCAGATTGATGCAGCCCGTACAATGCTCTGTCTAATTTACACACCCAATCCTCTTTGCCTTTTTCAGCAAATCCAGTTGGTTGATTCATGTAAATTTCCTCGTTCAGAGGAGCGTATAAGTAAGCGCATTTTACGTCACATTGTACGTTAAACCACCCGCAGTATGAGACCAGCAAAGAAAAGAAAAACCTTACAACAGAAAAATTTATGACAGGTGAGAATGTTTCATCATATGATTCTCCCTGGACCTGGTTGAAACCTTGCGTGACTAACCTTGCCTTATACCTAACTATGGTACCAGACTCGTCACGCTTGACTGTATAAACCCAGCGGTTTCCTAACACAGATTTATTCACAGGAAGTTTCACTAGATGCCAAACACCTCTAGTAGTCATACAATCCAATTCTTCAAGCATAGCCTCATGCCACTTATCAAACTGTTTAGATTTTTGAGCCTGCTTATACGTTCGCGGGACCACCACATCTAGTCAGCTAGTAGTGCTGGACGCGGAAGGTATAATGCTAGGATTAACAACACCAGAAAAAGTATTAAATTTAGAAAAATCAAAGTCATTAGAATTAAAAATTAAACCATTATCATTACAAAATTTCTCGACTTCCTTTGGAGTTCGTTGACATGACCTTTTGCCTTCACCATCAGGGTAGTAGTAAATGTCGATCTTCTTCCCTTTTGGCCTAGGCACAACCTTTCTGTACCAAATCGGATTAGTCTTCCAGCTGGGAGATAAAGCTTGAGGAGAAGCAGGAATAACAGGAGAAGCAGGAGTGGCAGGGAGAACGGCTGGATCGACATCTTCAGTCTCGCTGGGCAAGACACCAGAGGGTCCAGGCTCCGGATCAGTATGACACCGATCAACGGGCCATGGCTGCTCCTCTGGGACAAGCACCAACTCAAAAGAAGAGTCGCCCATCACCGCTCCACTGCGTGACACATCACTGCTCTCAACAAAAGAAACATTTATCGTCTCAACAATCTTCTTGTCCTCTTCCAACCAGATCCTGTATCCACGGGTACGTAAGGCATATCCAACGAGGACACCACGTTTAGACTTAGCATCTAATTTGTTCTTGCGCCTGACCTTAGGAACACCGACGTAAGCCAAAGTGCCAAATGGCCTTAAATGTCTTACTGAAGGCTTATTACCAGAATATATTTCAAGAGGTGTTTTAGAGTTTCTACCATGACAAATCCTGTTCCACGTGTATGTAAAATGCATACATGCTTCAGGCCAAAAATCGTCAGACAAGCCACTAGATTTAAGCATTGCCCGAACACAATTCATTATTGTCTGGTTAAATCTCTCACAAACCCCATTTTCCTCTGGTGTATAGGCATTAGTCAACTCATGTTTTACGCCATTTTCTCTACAAAAAGCCTTAAACAGTTCATTATCAAATTCTCTGCCATTATCCGTTCTCAAAGCTTTCAACTTGGTCCCTAGAAATATTTCTGCTCATAGAACGTGTCTTTTAAAGACTTCGAAACACATAGATTTCTCCTGGAGGGGGTAAACAGAAGTTTTACCTGAAAAATCGTCTATAATAGACACAAAAAAACGTTCACCCTTCTTTCCAGAAATTTTAACAGGACCCCAAGTATCAAGAAAAATTCTATCTAATGGCTTTTTAGATGAAGAAGAACCAAGAGGCTTGAAAGAGACATGATTTTGCTTACTCAAATGACAGGGATCACAAAAAAAATTATCAACAGATTTTAAATGAGGAAGACCTTTAACTGCAGAATTACGAATAGTATTATAAATTAAATCAGGACTAATGTGATCAAAACGCAAGTGCCATGTATCTATATCTTTAATATTGGCAGTTTTAATTACTGGTGAAGCTGAAATTTCAGCATTAAAATTTAGATCAACATTAGTTTTGGAATTCTGCCCCCCATTCATTTTAACATTATGATTATTTCTTATGATTTTTGGAAAAGTATAATAAATCCCGTCATAGAGCTTAGCAGAAAAAAGAAACTTGCCATATTTATCGACCACATTTAGTTTACCAGCCTTTCCAGTAAATTTAGCACCGCCCTGGTCAAATCTAGAACCGCTTAACAAATTTTTTCTTAAATTTGGTGAGAAAAGGACATTCCAAAGTTTTATAATAACACCATTAAAATCTAATTCAACTTCCCCTTTTCCAGTAATGGGGAAAGTAACCCCGTCAACAGCCACGTGCAACTCATCACCAGAAATTTCGGTGAAATTACAAAAAGAAGATTTATCTTTGCAGAAGTGGTGAGAGGAGGCGGTATCGAAAGCCCAGATGCCCTCTCTATTAAAACCACTTAAATTAGCTTCAGCAATATAATTCTGAGCTTTAAAACCTTTATTTTTATGGGGGGGAGTTTTATCACGTTTTGGCTGTTGAGCGGAGTCACCTTTTTTTACAAAATTACCTTTAAATGTATTATCTCTAGCAGATTTATCATTACTTAACTTTACCCGACAATCTTTACTGATATGACCCTTTTTTCCACATCGCCAGCAAGTAAAAACAGGCCTTTTCTTAAACTTGACACTCTGGGCTTCAATATTACAATCAACCCTAGATTTATCAAGATTTCTGAGCTGGAGACGAGTCTCCTCAGCACAAAGTTCAGTTACAATATTTTTAAACTCAAAATCTTTATCAGGCCATCTTAAAATTTGCTGGACGATTTGGTCAAACTTATCAGGCAAAAAACGTAAAATCTGAAAACACAAATACTCGTCATTTATAGGTTTACCAATAGATTTTAATTGATCTGCTATTTTTGAAATTTTTGCTGCATAAATTGCCATAGATTCGCCAGGGTAAAAAAAACAGGACATTAATTCAGAATATAACTTCATATGGTGATTTCTACTGTCTGGTTGGAAATTGACTTTGAGGATTTCCCAAGCTTTAGCGGGATCATCACATTCGCTAATTAAACTCCAATATTCTGGTTCGATATTTAAATAGATTAAGGACATAGCAGCATTCTGCCTTCTCTTAAAATCTTTTATAGACTCAACAGTGACCGTATCACTCTTTACAGGTTGCTCTTCGATACCAGTTACGATATCGTAGGCATTTTTTTCCATTAAAAGGAACTTCATGTCACATTTCCAACCAGAGTAATTATGAGAATTAAGTTTAACTATTTGAGGCACTAAATTATACGCCATGATTAAACAATTTAAATATACCACAAAAGAAACAAATTGAATCCACTGAGTCTACAAAAAAAACTAGTCAAAAAGAACTTTATTTAAACTGGGCCCATAACCCAGATTGTTAGACACTTTAAGGTCTATCTTAAACAAAATTATATTAAGCAGATAAAAAAAACTGCAATAGAATTATTTAAGTTTAGAGGATGTCAATTTGACTAGCATGTAAAAGTTTTAGACTCAGTAAATACAAAAGTATTTGAAACGAAAATAAATTTATTCATGAAGATATAATAGATTCAAAACAATTATAACAATAACTATGAAAAAAGATTTAATATAAATATATATAACAATATTTCAAAATTCATTTAACAAGATTAATTCTCAAAACGAAACTATATTACCTTTTTACAATATATTATCATTACTTGATGTCACAAGAAGATAGATAGATTTTAGCACATCATTCAAAACTATTTTCTTGATCGCCATATGACCAATGTGGGAGAATGGATGGAAAACACTATGTCACATAGTCATAAGCATTTCAATATATTATAGAAGAGTGCCTAATCACACATCACGTAAATTATTGAAGAAAAAACACAAACACTTGAAGATAACACTTATTGATGTATATTGAAGATCGCGGTCGCCCGATGACCAGCGAATACCATTGAGTTTTGAAGAACAAAGTCAGCTAAACGATCCCAAATTTCATGGTCGCCAAATGACCAATCAATAAAAAAGATTTAGATCAAGCTTAACTTTTAGGATAAGATTCAAATCAATTGACGGTCGCCGAATGATCATGATATTCCAATGATCAGAAGAAAGCAAAGTTCAAGCATTATAAAAAAGTTCTCATGAAATTCATCCATTTAAGCTTATGAAGAAATTATTAAAAAAATTTTAAATTAACGAAGGTAAACAATCTCAACATCATCAAACTATTCAAACTTTAACAACAACAATTTAACAAAAACGATTTACTTTAATTATTTAAATTTTTGAGTTCAGCATTAAACATGAGCATTCTACAACATATCCCTAGCTCAAAATAGCTGCCAGCAGCTATTCAACAGAGCTGGAACTCAAAGTCACAACTAGTTGAAGCTCATCGAAACTAGAACTGAAACTCAGCTGAGACCCAACTGAAACTCAACTAAAACTAACGTATCTCCAAACATCACGGCATTATATACTCTCTAAACAAGTTGATCTGCATAACAACATTGACCGCTGCGCCACGACACCCGGTGGAGAAAAACGAAACATAATTAAAAAGGATAATTCCCAAGAAGTGGCAACAGCACAAATAGGAAAGATTATGCAGACTGGAAATGACAACGCCGATATAGTAAACAGAGTAACTATGTTTGAAAAGATAGATGCAAAGTAAATTTTAAATATCAAAAAGGATTTAACAAATAAATAAAGGTAAGTTTAAATACTTTCTTAAGATGAAAATAAGTAAATTCAAATGTTCCTTAATTTTAATATGAGGACATTGATATGGATATCAAAAACATTTCAAATAATTGAGAAAATATGTAAAAAAAAAATAGTATATGTCAACCCTATTAAGTGATGAGTGAATTTTCTGGCAAGTCTGAGTGTAATCTGAGTTAAAATTTTCTGCCCTGATATGTATATATGTCTAAATATTCATAGTAGTCATACAAAAAAAAAAAAAAAAAAAAAAAAAATACAAGTATTTTAAATTGCTAATGAAATCATTTGTTAAAAAGTTGCAGGTCGTTTGTAACTTTTTATGATACAATGAATCCAAATTATTTTCCTTTTTCTATAATTTGTGGTTCTTCCTCTAATTAAACTGATTACTAAATTTTTACTGGAAAATGTGAGTTTATGAATGCTCTTTGAATGTCTGAAGTTTAATACTATTTTGTTCAGTTTTTTCTTAAAAAATAGAAAAATGTCTAAAAAAAATCTAATAATTTGATTACCCATGCTGTAATACTGTTAGGAAACCTAATTTTGCAGGTTAATGTTAATCACCTACTGCAGTGTTGAACTCAAAATATTTTCTTCCTGAAGATATGTTTACAATTTTAGGAAAAACATTGTGGTACCTTTCTGATGAGTAAGTGAAATCTTACCTATCAGTCGCAAATTAAAAAAAAAAAAAAAAAAAAAAAAATCAATTTTAAAAATTAATAATAAATAAGGTTAAATACTACCCACTTATCGTTATTAGTTAATTGGCTTGAGATTGATAGTCTAGTGCTTATTGAGACTTTCTGGGCTGTAATTAATATGCAGTTCCAGTCTGCAAAGAGATGTAAAAATCATTAGAATCAGCATTTGTGTTTTAAAGTTTGCCTGTTTTATCATATCTCAACTCAAATTATATCATATATCATAAGTGCTATGTTGGAAAAAAAAATTATTTAAAATATATATATATATATATATATGTCGTTCATTCTTTGTTGATTAATCGATGTATGCAAAGTTTTTATATTTAATTTCATTCTTTGTTGGCATCATCCTATTCTCCAGTTTGTGTTAAATGTTTTACATGTGGCTACTATGCTTTTTTCTAGTTTTCTCTCTAGTATCCATGAAGATTTTATTTAATATTTCATTTAATTTAATATTTCATTTAATTTCTCATTCTATATGGTTTTGCTGCTTCGATCGGGACTGAAACGATATAAATTGCTATGATTAGCTATATTGTTTTACGAAATCGATGCAGCATTCACAGCTTTATGAAGTATTCGGCTGGCTTGTGTTCACTATTTCAATAAACTCAAAGAAGACACACTGATACTTGTAACAGTTTTACTCATAAAATAATAACTAACAATTTACAGAAATATAAGAGCTCAATTGAATTAAATAGGTGCTATAACTGTGCACAGAAAATGTAAAACCTCTTTACATAGTGAGCGAGCAAACTGAACAGCATTTTCTCTCTGAACTCAAGTCTTTCAGCGATGGTTACAAACAGTACTTTGTTGCGCCATCTACTGACACAATCCACAACCAGTAAAATGTTCACCAAACTAATTCAGCTGTTCGCCTCAGTACCCCCTCCCCAGTGAACAAAGACAGGCAAACTTCAACTGGGTACGAATCTGTCTGGAAATCGGACCTGTCTTTTAGAACATCTAGGTACCAGTTTCTCGGAGGTACGAGCACTAATGTTTTCATCTAGTTGAACTTCTGTTGGAGAATCAAACACAATAAATGCTGGTTTAAGTCTATCGATATTAACGACTTGAATTTTCCCATCTATTAAAACATGGAAATATTTTTCCTTTCTTGACACTACAGGGTAATGGTCCATTATACGGTGGTTGTAATGATCCTCTAACTCGATCATATCTCACAAATACATGTTAACACTGTTTTAAATGCTTATGTACAAAAACTGGATTATTTTGATGTGCAGATGTAGGTTTTGGTTTGAGCAACCTCATAAATTCTCTTAATTTCTCAACATAAATACGTGAGTCTTTTATCTCAACCGTAGGGTCGTAAAAATCACCAGGAAGTCTTAAGTTACTTCCATACAGTAATTCAGCAGGAGTTGCTTCAATATCCTCTTTCAATGCACATCTAAAACCCAAAAGAATTGTTGGGAGGACCTCAGTCCAACTACGAGTTCCATGGGCCATAATCACTGCTTTTAGTGGTCTATGAAAATTTTCAACTAAACCATTTGCTTTTGGATTGTATAGCGAAGTTCTCCATTTTTCTATACCAAATAACTGAGCAAACTGTTTAAATAAGTCAGATTCAAACTGTCTCCCTTGATCTGTCGTAATTCTTAATGGTGTACCATATCGGGCAATCCATTCTCTGTAAAGAGTTCGTGCAACTGTTTCAGCTGTAATGTCTTTTAGTGGATAAGCCTCCGGCCAACGGCTAACACGATCTATCACAGTTAAACAATAAGATTTACCATGTGACTCCGGTAAGGGACCTACAATATCACAATGAATGTGTTGGAAACGCGCAGTAGGGATATCAAATTTCTTCAATGAAGATTTAGTATGTTTACTAATTTTTGATCGTTGGCAATCAATACATTGACGTGCCCATTCACGACAATCTTTATTCATAAAAGGCCAAACAAATCTATCTCTAATGAGATTGACTGTAGTTCGCATACCAGGGTGCGAAAGGCAATGTAAATTCTGGAAAACTTTCTTACGAAATTTTAATGTGACATATGGACGAGCTTTTCCAGTACTAATGTCACAGTAAAGCTGTGAATTTGTATTAGGCAATGTAATTAATTTTAATTTAAGCACTGACTCTGGTTCTGAAATTAATTTATTTAATTCCTCATCCGATTTTTGATCCCTTTTGATCCTATAATTCTTCAAAATCTAAATTTTCAGGAATAGAAATTTCATTTATACATGACAAAGCATCTGCAGCACCGTTTAACTCCCCTTTTATATATTTAATATCCGTAGTAAATTCTGATATAAAGGAAAGCCAACGTGCCTGCTTATTTGTATGTGTGTCACGTACTTTATGAAAGGCTTCAATAATTGGTTTATGATCCGTAATTATTTCGCAGTTTCGTGCTTCTAGCATGTGTCTGAAAAATTTTACTGACTCATACATTGCTAAGAGTTCACGATCAAAACTAGAATACTTAGCCTGAGAGTATTTACTGTTGAAACAGTAACTGTTGTTCATTCAGCTGTTCGCCTCAAAGTACATGCCCCCTGATGAGTATTTTACTTCTAAGTTTAAGCATTTTTCTCCAATTATTTCTGTGGTTATTTATTTGTTTTCTCTGTCATTAAGTTTAATGGTCTTTTTTTATTATAATCCATGTCGGCATAAGTAATTTAAGTTATTTTTTTCTCTTATTGGTTCTTAATCTAAATCGCAACAATTTTGTGTCAGTCTAACCTATAAGTTAAAATCAGTTCTATATTTTTGTGTATTGGTATTGTTTTGTATCTATTAATTGCTAAATTTTAAGATTAAATTTTATTACGATATCTATCATTTATATATATATAGCAGTTATTTTTAGAAAGAAAAAAATGACAAAAGAAGTTATTTTGAATAGAGTTTTAATTAAATTTTTATAAAATATTATTTGAAATATTGATTCTTTTTATCCTCTCATAATATTAATTTAAAATTTTACTTCTTTTTATCCTTTCATATAAATGCTTTTAGAATTTATCCATTTTATCGTATTTTGTATTATAAATTGCTATGTTAAAAAAAAGGAAACTTTACAAATTATTTTCAGAGTTGAAATCTTTGAATAGGCTTTTCATTTAGCTATTATGAAATATTACTTCTTTTTATCTTTTCTTTTCTATATATTTAACTCAAATAAGGAAAAGCATAATATGTAAAACTTGAATTTTCTACAATCAGATTGTCATGAATGTAAACATTTAAATAAAAAATAATGTATTTTTATATTGTTAAAATTATTTTCTACATCGCAAAACTTGTGTTTAAATTCACCCTTAGGAATAATATAAAACTGATCTTATATATAGAATGACCACTCAAATAAAATTATGCATTCTGAATTAAATAGGAAATTATAAAGGAAAACTTGTAAGAAGTGTAGTGATATAACTTATGTAAATGTATTTTTTAATATCATATGCTGTTTAGTGTAATATTTATGTTTACACTGGTTCTCATAATTATAAGGCCACCTGTTTTTCTATATTAACTAAACACTGAACACTATTATTTAAACAAATATATTTTTTATTAATTTGAATTTCATTAATAGACTATATTTAAAAAGTTTTATCATTTTCCTATCTTAAAAAACTTTAAATATGGTCAAAAAGATGATTTTTCAGGTGTTCACAATTATAAGGACAGCTCGAATCTTAGTAATTTTTTTTTTCAGTTATTCTTTAAATTAATATTTTATGGGGTCTCTTTTTAGGATGAAACAGTCAGACATTCTCTCTGGTATATATATATATACATTTTTTTTTTTTTTTTTTTTTTTTTAATATTCAGTTTCAGTACCATTTCATACAGCATAGATAATATTCTGAATACATTTAAACTATTTAAAATTGCTTTCCACTTGCATGCACTTTTCTAATATGATAAGTTAAGGTTTTTTCAACTTTTAGGCCATGGAAAAGACAATAATACAGAAGTTTCTTTCTTCAAACTATTTCTTATTGCTCTAGAAGTAGAGTAAAAATGTAAGTCTTGTTGAAAAAAATATTATTACCCCCCCCCCCCCCCCCCAAAGTCTAAGAAAAATCTGAGAATTCTATGTTTAAAATTTGTGGATATTCTTTTGGTGTTCATAATAATAGAAAAAAATCACTAAATTCATTCTGCCTTCAGAAGAAACAGCTCCCCAGAGCACCATAAATTCACCTTTAAAATAGCCAATTTATGTTTGCCTTTAAAAAAATCTGCTCTGTCTTTTGCTATCTCCAGATCGTGCTAGTAACTGTTAAAACCATTTGGTTAATCAAGAATAAAATGTTTTTCATCCGATAAATGCAACATTTTACCATTTAATATTGTCTTTATTCAACTTTAACACAGACGTTCTTTCCCCCATTAAATGCTTATTGATTATTACAGGTTTTTTATTCATTTTAACATATTATTAATTATTTTAAACATGCATAAATATGGACCCCAACCTTTCGTAAAAAATTACGAGCAAGTTCAGCAGCTGTCATTATGAGTAGAAAAATAAGAGGAATTGATTATTACAGGTTTTTTATTCATTTTAAAATATTACTAGCTGGCCAGAGACCCAAGAAAATTTTTACCAAAAAACAAGCTCTCGGGCGCCTGCAACGCCAATCATAATTTGTTCTCTCTAAAAGTCGCATAATATAAAAATATTGAAAATTCAAATATTTTTAAATAAAATCTTAGGCGCCTGCGGCGCCAATCATAACTTGTTCTCTGTAAAAGTGGCTTAATACTAAAATATTAAAAATATAACGATTTTAAATTAACTCTTGGGTGCCTGTGGCGCCAATCGTAACTTCTTCCCCTATTCTTAGAACATTTGTATCGCTCTTTTATTTTTTAAGAAATAAAACACGTAAAAGAAAATATATAAGAACAAAAACACTTAGAGATGATAATAAATTTGTTGTTGGGTGAGTACACTGTGGGATATAAAAGTTTAAGACTGAATAATTATGTTATTTTTACAAATTTATAACTATACACATATTTTATAAATCATCAGACATTTTAATAAATCATCACATTTAAATAACTTTCTACTGCAATGCTGTAAATTAAAGAATTTTAACTGTTAATATTAAAATATATTGCAGCAAACAAACAAAAAATGTGCTACCATTTTATAAACGCATAAGAAAAATTTATTAACACATTAAACGCATAAGAACAGTGCCTGAATTGCATTAGTCCAAATCGAAGCTGAAATTTAAATCTTCTGCATTTTCATTAAAACAGTAATCCATTCTGTAGTTCTTGAATGGTTTAAGATATCTTTCCAGACGATATTACGAGTATGGCGTTGATTTTCTATCGGCAAAAGTACTTTTAATGATGTTTTTCTTTTAACTCTTGAAAAAGCTACATAAAGCATTCCATGCATAAAAACTGGTACTCTCAGATCAACACCTACAAAGTCAAAAGTTTGGCCCTGTGATTTATGCACTGTCATAGCAAATGCTGCTTTTACAGGAAACTGATGTCTAGATATTGCGCAACCAAGTTGACCTTTTGATGATTGAAGTGTGATTCTTGGTATATGTACATCTCGGCCACAGTGTTCACCAGTTATTATTTTTGCTTTAATAATATGATTGCACAGCTCAGTAACAATTAATCTTGTACCATTGCAAAGGCCATCTGATACATCTATATTATGCATCAACATAATAATAGCATTTTTTTTCAGTTTAAGTTCCTGAGGTGGTAAATCGGAATTTTCAACAGAATTTAAAAAGTCAACAGTAAATTGAAGTCCTCCTTCGGGTTGGTTATTTACAGTATCGTAACTGTGATAAGTTTTGTACTCCGGGTAATTTCGAAATAATTTCAGTATTTGACCTGTCAACATCTTTGTTAAGAGGAGCAAGTATAGCTCTATTTTTCATCTCTTCATAATTTTCATTGACAAAGCTAAAACCAAAAACCTCATCAATGAGATTTCCATTTGAAATTATGTCTTCGGGTAGCTCTATCTCATCTAAAGACCTAATCGGTAATTCTCCATTACCAACTTTTAAAATATAGTTTGCAAAGTCTCTTTGTTCTGGATCAACCCGCATATTCTCATCCAGTGAATAATTCCTAAATTTACACCAAAGCACTCTCTTTTTAATTGATAAGACAATAAGTTCTTGTTTATTCGCTCGCGGTTGAACTGGAAGACACTGTCTGAAATCTCCTCCTAAAACCATAATTCTTCCACCGAATGGCAAAGTTGCATTTCCAGTTTTACGCAGAATTTCGTCCATTGCATGCAATGCATATTTAGGAAGCATAGGTGCTTCATCCATGAGAAATACTTGAACTTTAGAAAGTTTTTGAGCTTTACAGGAGCCCGGTTTGATTGTGGAACTTGACTCTGGTGAAAGGGGCACCTTCAATCCAAATGTTTTGTGTGATGTGCGTCCTCCAGGAAGTAGAATCGAAGCAATGCCTGTAAAAGCCATGCACTGCACATTAAAGTTCCCTCCTCGCAGAAGGTAATACAAAGTCTTGTATATGAAAGTTTTTCCAGTACCACCAGGTCCGTCAATAAAAAAGCAATTTGATTGAATATTCTCATCATTGACTGAACGAAAGATAGCATCCACAATTTCAATTTGTTTTCCTCTAAGTAGTTGATACATTTGTTGACCAATAGCTGCTGATTCATTGACATCTGACAATTCTTGATTCGATTCAGTTTCATAATCATCAATATCATCAAATGAAAACTTTTCAACCCAATATTGAAAATTTCTACCTTCTGTCGCTTCTGAGTCGAGTTTATGGGCAATTAAACGGTATGCTCGCTTGATAGAATCTTCAATTGAAATTCCAGTTCTTTCACCTTCATGAATGAAATCTTCTGCGAGATCTTGCTTAAACATTTCCCACAGCCGTTTTGGGTTTTCTGGTGAGCCTAGAATCAAAATCTGTGTAAAAAGTGTTCTCATTGCCCTTGGCAGTTTTGAGCTTGCAGATTCGGACAATCCTTCAATCCATTGTTGGTCATCATAGCATAATCCTCGTGCTAGACAAGCTTGCTTGTATGTCGCATGTTCAATATTATTCACTGTCAGTAAATCCTTAAAGCTGGTTGCATCTTTTACATGATACAATAACAGTCGTAAGTGATATAATTCAGGCTGTACAACACAAAATTGACATTATGTATTCTTCCAATAACTTTTATCTGTCGTACTCTTTGAATCCATTCACTGTTTCTTGCATCCCATCTAAAGTGTTCAGGCATTTGCCAGTAGTAATAATAGATTGGCTCTTCCTCCGTGTCTCCATTTGATTGTCTAATTTCATGTTCTTCCTTAGCCTTTTTATTGTTCTTGAAATGTGCTTCCAGAGTCGAACCTTTTTGTCCTGTATCAGCTAAATTTTCCTGAGCCTGATCTAAATTTACAATTCTGTACTGGCCAGGAAGGTGAATTGATAATCGTAGCACACTATGACTCTTCTTCTGAATTTCATTTCCAAATAAACGCCAACATGCCTCTGGTGGAGTGATGCATCGACCCTCAACATAAGTATTTGCTTCATTGTACATGATTTGTCTTCCTCCTTCAACAACTTTAAGTGAAGCACAATCAAACCCTTTATATATGTACTTGTATAGATACTTCACAGCCATAATGCTTCCAACATTTTCAACGTTTATATGACAATTGTACTTTTTCAGTAAATATGCATTATAAGGAACAACATGACGATTATCTCTTCTTATGCGGCTGCCATCAACACTCTTACGATACACTGCACTTTCATGAGAGAAATCTCGACTGTGAGGGTCCAATTTGGGATCATAACGCCTTCGATAATTTGGTTTTGCATTGTCTGCCAATGAAGATACATCCTCAAATGATTTTGGAAATTGAAAGCGGCACTTCATACGTCCACTTTTATTTACCATGCATGCAGCGTTTGGGTTCTGTTCGTCACAGGGGTTATGAATCATCCACTTTATTACAAGTTCTCTCAGATCTGTATCTTCAAAGTCGGGAATCTCTGCAGAAATGAGATCATCCAGTTCTTCAGGATTATGAATCTTGTCTTGAGAACACATAATTAGAAGAAGGTGAATGTGAGGAAGACCTCTCTTTTGAAATTCAATTGAATATACATAAGCAGCAACTTTTCCAAATATCTGCTTCTTATCAAAATCTTCAATTATTTCATCAAATTTCAATTTTGCAACTCGAGTTACAAAATCTGGTCGGTCTTGAGGAAGTTGTTGTATAAAAGATCCATTTTGTAACTGAATGTGCAAAGCGTTTTTTATTTCAGGCCAGTTTGCATTACATGTCATTGTTATGAAGAAATCTGGAGAACCAAGACGGCGAACAATTGCCATAGCATCTTCAAGTTGTTCAGTATAATAGCGTGTTGACCCTGGGAAAGATGATGGGAGAATGACTTTCTCTCCAACTGTAGCTTTGTTTTTTTCTACTAAGTCGTTTATCAAACGTGTGACTTCTGTATAATTATCAGCAAGAATCTTCTTTTGATTTGCTTTAATCCACTGAATACGATCTCTTTCGACCCTAATAAAAGTGTCGACAACATACTGTTGAAAAAGTCTGCAACCAAAATGCAATGCATTAAATTGTATTTGTCGCAAGTCATGACCTGTAGAATTCATTCTTGTGGACAAATAATTTATTACTTCAGGTCGAAAAGCAAGTCTGTTCTGAGCCAACTCAAGGCGCGTTGCATGATGCCGCGAAGAATAAGGTGTAGTCAATGGTATATCAAGAGAAAAACCATCCGTACCCTGTGGGTAAAACAGTGGATAAGTGAATGGCCCAATACGTTTATCAATATTTTTTAGAATAACAATTTCCTTGTTTCGCCGATGTACAATCATTTCATTTTCTGGGAAACTCTGATCGGCATTAAGTGTGAAGACAGCGCAAACTTCATTAATGGATGGTGTATTAAATCTTCTGTAATCACTTTCCTGAGGAATTCTGAACAAAAGTTGAACTTCAGGTGCAGATAATCCTTGTGCAGTAGCTTGCTGTTCAACTTCATACTGAACTTCTCACATCATCATATAACCCTGTGCATAACCATTCTGTGCCCTTATTACGTGCTCTAATAATTCCATGAGTTCACGACTTATTCCATAATTCAGAGGATGATGTAATCGTTCGTCAACAGCATTATCAGGATCCAAAAAATACATCTGACCGTATTGAGGTTTTTCAAATTCTCCATGTATGTCTTGAGTCGGTTGAGCAGCCAAGTTCATTTTGTGGTATACTTGTCCACATGCAATAAAACTGTATATGCCATGACTGTTGATGATTCTGTCTTCTGACACATTGAAAGAAGAAAAAGCAAAACAGGAATTCAAGTTTCTGATTCTTTTATGAAATTCTTCAGCAAGTGGATGGCAGTGCAAAAACAGTCTTGCTAACTCGTTCGCAAAATATGGTGCTGGCAGTAATAATCGTCCATGAAGACAACAATCACCAAAAGAGTCTCTATGAAGACGATTGCAAACATGTTCCTCTGGAAAATGTGATGCTTTACAATGAACGCATTTCACATTGAATTCTCCTAAAGTACTATAGTTCACATCTCTACAAACTGCTATTTTGTATGTTGGGCACCGATTTCGCAATGCCACTTCATATCTTGCTTGTCGACGTCTTTTCTCTTCTAGGCGTTGTCGTCTCTCTAGTGTACTCTCTGATGCCCTACGCTGAGAAGCTCGCTGTCTTAGATCTTCAAGTCGCTGGATTCTGTCTTCTGTGCTCTCCCTTGCTCGATGCTGAAAAGCTTGCCTAGATATACTCTCAGAACATTCCTTTCTGTACATCTGTCCTATTTCCCTTATATTTTGGCGACATTTTAATTTTGATGCACGGATAGGCCTAGCTTGATATAAGGAAGTACGATTAATTAGTTGGTCTGCATTTGAAGTACTTTGTTCTTCTGGATTAACTGGTATCACATCATTTGATCGTTTCATCTTAAGAATATTTATTTAAACTTTTTGATTTCTAAAAACTCGTATTTAAATTTTAAATGAAAGTTGTTTTTGATTTTCTTGCATATAACTTGATGCCACATATCAGTGTTTCAGAGTTTTTAAAATGAACGTGTTTAAATATCATCCTTTGAAATAAAATGTTTATGTTGTAGTTTGATTTTAAAGACTTACTAATAACTCCCTGTTTAAAAGAATCGGAAGGTTTTTTTAATTTATACTAACTCAATCACAAAACAAAAAGATTTTTTTATCAAAAAGAACAACCTTTCGTTTTCACATTTTTAACCTCAGACTCCTCTCAGTTCAGTTCATATTTATTCTCAGTAAAGTTGAAAATGTTTTTTCAGTTCAGTTCGTATTTATTCTCAGTAAAGTTGAAAATGTTTTTTTAGTTCAGTTTTTTTAATTATTATTATTTCGTCGAAAAAAAAAAATTGGCAACAATTAAATTATGGATAAAACATAGAATAATAATAAAGGAAGAAGGAGCGTACGTGTTTATTATTATTCTATGGGATAAAATTTTAAAATTTAAATGGCTTATTTATCAGAAAATAGAAGGTTCTTATTTTCACATTTTAATTAATTAAGAAAAAACTAATCATCCGATTGATAAGCTGTTTAATGCATCGGATTTACAAAAATTTTCCCTTTCATTTGGTATCTTATTTGTAACGATGCGACTGATATTTCTAATTTATTTTCTAATATTTCTGATTTATTTTCCTCATTTTAAATAAATGTACGTTTTTTTTTTATTATTATTATTATTATTTTGTCGAAAAAAAAAAAAAAAAAAAAAAATGGCAACAATTAAATCATGGATAAAATGCTAAAATTTAAATGTCTTATTTATAAGAAATTAGAAGGTTACTATTTTCACATTTTAATTAATTAAGAAAAAACTAATCATCCGATTGATAAGCTGTTTAATGCATCGGATTTACAAAAATTTTCCCTTTCATTTGGTATCTTATTTGTAACGATGTGACTGATATTTCTAATTTATTTTCTAATATTTCTGATTTATTTTCCTCATTTTAAATAAATATACGTTTTTTTTTTTCTTCTTAATTATTATTATTATTATTATTTTGTCGAAAAAAAAATTGGCAACAATTAAATCATGGATAAAAAGCTAAAATTTAAATGTCTTATCAGAAATTAGAAGGTTACTATTTTCACATTTTAATTAATTAAGAAAAAACTAATCATCCGATTGATAAGCTGTTTAATGCATCGGATTTACAAAAATTTTCACTTTCATTTGGTATCTTATTTGTAACGATGCGACTGATATTTCTAATTTATTTTCTAATATTTCTGATTTATTTTCCTCATTTTAAATAAATGTACGGTTTTTTTTTTTTTTTTTTAATTATTATTATTTTGTCGAAAAAAAAAATTGGCAACAATTAAATTATGGATAAAATGTTAAAATTTAAATGGCTTTTTTATCAGAAATTAGAAGGTTATTATTTTTACATTTTAATTAATTAAGAAAAAACTAATCAAAAATTCGAAAATCTGACTTCGATGTGCACAATGACCCTTCGGGGGGCACCTTTGTGTTAAATCTCGTGACTGTCCGAGCTACCGTTTTCGAGATCAGTGAAATATACACATATTGCTCACTTAATAGTATAAGATTAATTATTTTAAACATGCATAAATGTGGACCCCAACCTTTCGTTAAAAATTACGGGCAAGTTCAGCAGCTGTCATTATGAGTAGAAAAATAAGAGGAATTATGAGTCTTCGATCTCTATAAAACAACTCTGATTTTGCATCAGATCTCTCTCCCATCAAACCAGCAATTCAACGTTTGATCACATTTTTCAGCAATTTTAGTGAGGAATTATCAGTAATGTCTGTCCAAGAAAAT
This sequence comes from Salticus scenicus, assembly GCA_963930645.1. Lineage (NCBI taxonomy): Eukaryota > Metazoa > Arthropoda > Arachnida > Araneae > Salticidae > Salticus > Salticus scenicus. The sequence goes on from OZ005655.1 coordinate 56,438,306, forward strand.
TTGAAGGCTTATATATGAATTAATCTAGCCCAGTAGTTAACAAATTTGCATGTCAACTGTAATTTATCCGCTAGTAAGTTAAATAAAATGAAAAAATCTTGATTGTCCCTATAATTATGAACATCTAAAAAAGTGGAGAAAAAAATATTTTGCATTATTTTTTATTAATTTTGTTTCATATTAAAAAAATTATAGCAGTTATGGTTTTTAGAATACTAGATATATTAAGTGCACTTAGTATAATCTTGTTCACAATTATTTTTGCATTAGTTATTTCAAAACATAAAGTGTCCTTATAAATATGAGAAGGAGTGTATTGATTTTTTATGTTTATTTATTTATTTAGATCATTTGCTCATTGATAGCAGATGTAACAAAGTGGCCTGAATGGAATCCATTCTTCACTTCTCAGTATATTGTGAAACCATTTCATGACAAACAATTACAAAAAGATAATTTTATGGAAGCTGGACGAGTTATCTCCATTATTAGAGAGACTAATAAGATTCAATCTCATGTAATCATGTATAGGTAATATATATATATACATATATTTAATTGATAAGATATCATTCTTAAAAAAATACTTTTCCTGTTCATTAATTAAAATTTATGAATTAAAATATCAAATGCTGAAAGTTTCATTAAATGTCAGAATTTAAAATATAAGCTTCATTCATGACAAAAACTTAAAAAAAAAATACATATAGGGGAAACTGGGGAGCCTTGGCCATAAGGGACGCTTCACCCACCCCTCAATTTTAGTATTTAAAAATATTTTAGTTTTTCTTCGCCTGGTAGTAGTCAAAGCTACTGGTGCCATGAGACATCTACCTTAATTTCATTGAGCTACTTCTTTGCAATATAGAGAAAATCAAAAAAGAAATTTTTTCAACCCAAAAAGTAAATCTTTTAAGTATAATTTGTAAAATTTTTTCAAACAAACTAATTAAATTAAATTTAAGTAAGTGGAATTTTATAAATACTGTTGTATTAAGGTTTTCTTTAAGTTATAAAGTTTGGGCAATGATGTAGGCTTAAAATCGCGATGCACCATTCTTTACAAAATAGCTATGGGGGGAGGGTTGGCCACTGGGCCAAGTCTCCCTTAGTTAAATAGTTTTGAAAATCTGTATAGATATCTATATATCCCATAGAAGTTATGAAGTTCATATAAATTTTGTAAATATAATAAGAGGAGTTTCTTCAACTGGTATTCATTCATTGATACATTTACATTTAGTAATGAAGATTACCTTGGTGCATATGTTACAGATTGACCAGATCATTAGACAAATTTAGTTTTTGAGAATAATTTTACAAGCGATTTTTCAAGTGATATAAAAATTGCTGGACCTTCTAGAGGCCAATCCAGAATTTCAAAATTAATAACTATTTCATACCTGCCAACTCTCCGTTATTTCAACGGAGACTCCGTTATTTCAATATATCTCTTCTAGTTGCACTGATGAAGTCACAGAAGAATTTGAAAAGGAGATTAAACAATTTAATTATGGTGATTTTGTCGTAAAATTTGCAACAAAAGAAAGATTTGTGTTATTTTGTTGACTGGATGACACATGAATAAAATAAGACTTATCTGTTAAACAGTTAACAGATATGACTAAATTGCCATGTCCTATGTCTTGAGTAACTATGAAAGTTCAATTTAATTTTGATTTTTTCCAGTTTATGCCATTACGATAAATTTATAAGTTCAAACTAAGGTTGTTACGTCTTATGCATTTAATGTGTGTACAAAGTTAATAAAGTATATTTAACATAAATGAAAAAAGGCTATTTACTTGGTTTGCATGGACAATTTTATACTTAAATTCTTTTATATATATATATATAAAACAATTAAAGTACTATAAATGTATTACTCAAATATTAATAATGGTATTTATAATCTTCAAATGATTTCAGTATTCAATTATAATGTTAAAAGTTTTACACTTAATGCTTTGAAAATAAAAAAAATACTATTCTGCACTGTAAAATTATACATTATTTTATGTAAAATTATACATTATTCATATATCTAAAATTCTTTTGTCTTTAATAGAGTCAACACATTTAGACACTTGTCAAATCATTTTATTTAAACTCAAAACTTAAACGTTTTCATCGCTTAACTTTCTGCTTAATGAGATTTCTAAAAGTTTGACCTTTTATTAAAGGCAAAGGTCTTTATCACTTGGTTATGGGCTGGAAAATTTTAATGGGTTTATGTGTTTTTGAGATTTGACTAGTTTTTTTGCTGACTCATTAAATTAAAAATGGCATATAATATATATCTCCTCAGATTGAAAAGTTGAATTCCACCAACTATGTTGGTTGGAAATGTGGCATAAAGTTTGTGTTAATGGAAAGGAATGCTTATGAAATTGTTATAGGTAATGAAAAGCAACCTAAGTTAAGCGAATCAGTAACTGAGGAGGCAGTACATGATTTTAAAAAAGGGTAGAATACTGCCATGTCACTTTTGTATTTGAATATAGAACCTGAATTCCGTAGTTTAATTAGTGACTGTACTGACCCCTCAAAAGCCTGGAAAATTATTAAGGTCAATTTCCAACCAGATAGTAGGTCACATCATATGAAATTGTTTTCTGAGTTAATGGCATATTTTTTGGAACCTGGTAAATCTATAGATCTTTTTGCAGCAAGAATTTCTAAAATTTCAGACCAATTAAAAGCTATAGGTAAACCTATTAATGATGAGTATATTTGTTTCCAAATTTTAAGATACCTGCCTGACAAATTTGATTAAATTGTCCAGCAAATTTTGAGGTGGCCCGATAAGGACTTTACGTTAAAAAATATTGTTGTTGAGCTTTGCTCAGAGAAGACTCCTTCAGTTAAGAACTTTAGATAAGTGTAAGGTCGAATATCCTATCGAGGTCCAAAATGTAAAATTTAAAAGAAAATGTATTGTTACTTGCTGGAGGTGTGGCAAAAAGGGTCATGCTATAAAAGATTGTCAGGTTAAGCTTGATAATGATTTAAATGCTGCGAGGAAAAAAACCACTTAAAAATAACTTTGTCAGGAGGGGTGGCTCTGATTAACAATCAAAATGTGATAAAACTCCCCCCCCCCCCTCCCCCGGGTAAAGCTCAAAATTTTATAACTGAGGCAAATCTCAGCAGTTTTGATAGAGAGGGGTGCTGGGCTTTCCACACAGTGGCCTCTCATCATTTTTGTAAAGATAAAGCTCTTTTTAGTAATTTTGTTGAAGTTACAGGTGATGAGTTTCACGTGGCTGTTGACAGAGTTACTTTTCCCATTACTGGTAAAGGTGAAGTTGAATTAAATTTTAATGGTGTAGAAATTAAATTATAGAATGTTCTTTTTTCACCTAATTTAAGGAAAATTCTTTTAAGTGGTTCTAGATTCGACCAGTGTGGTGCAAAATTTACTGGTAAAGCTGGCAAACTGAATGTGGTCGACAAGGATGGTGATTTTCTTTTTTCTGTTAAACTTTATGATGGGATCTACTGTACTTTTCCAAAAGTTATTGGGAGCAGACATAATGTTAAATTGAATAGGGGGCAGAATTTGAATGAAGATGTTGATTCTGAAATTTCAGCTTCACCTACTGTTACACACCGGTTTAATAGTAACATTTTTTCTTAAAATTTCATAACGTAAACATCGTAAAAAAATAAAGAAAATAGACAATTTACATTATTATGGATAACAATCGATCATAAAACATCGTGACTCCGGTAAAAATGTGTACTAAAATAATTTCGTATTTAGAGAAAACGCTACATCGCTCAAAATTTAATTAAACAATGTTGCAAACAGTCAAATTTAACTATTTCTTAACATTTTACTTTCCATTTTAGATTCAAAAATAAAATACTTTTGGTCGACATCTCGGTAATGACACCGATACCGGAGTAATCTACTAATCACTACCTTTAAAATGAGATATTCCCCATCCATATACGTTAATAATATCGGGATTTAACTTCAAATTTTTCATGCAGCGATTTTGCGCATTTTAAATAAACGCGCCACTGTTTTTTCTCATTTTCACCGGGCAGCCATTTTTCCTCATCGTTTCTTCCTCTTTCCCGCTCGAAAAAAGGGGAGGCAGCTAGGGGATTCCTTCTAGAATCCTAAAGAACATTCCAGAACTTTTATCGGGAAGTGGCGATGCGCGTGACTTCCGGTGAATTCGCGAAGCTGATTGGCTGATTACGGCGCGCGGCTTCGAAATACGGCTGCGAAAAAATTCGGTTAGGCAGATCTAGAGAGCAGCTAGGTGGAAGGTGTTGGTTAGGCCGAAGGCCTGGCATTATGCCGTGGACCCAAAGCCGAAGCCGGTCAGAAAATGTCCGTTAGAAAATATTTTCTTGTCAGTTTTATTTTAGAAGGCACCATTGCTTAGCGGGATGATATGAATAAAGCAATCCACCTGAATTATTAAGTTTCGTGGTGAAGAGAAGAGAAATACGGCTTGTGAAGCAGATAGTCAACTTCAAGATCTTGCTAAATTAAGGAACTAAAGCGATCTTACGGCCTTGTGTTTTTTTAATTCCACTCCTGTCAGGATTAGGGAGTGGAATACGATAATTGCAACTAATTTTGTGTTTGGCCCTTCCAGCGACATCAACGAATTACTGCAATGAAAGCTGGTCATTTTAAATCCGTGAGATATCTTACCGTTGTGCAGTGATTACTCAAGCGTCACCGGGTGCCATTTTTTGAGATTACCAAGGTGCTCATTTGAGAAGCCAAGTGTGATCGGTCATTTAAGTGACAATGCCTGAATCGAGGCCTTATTATTGATATTCAACGAAATTACTGCAATGAAAGCTGGTCATTTTAAATCCGTGAGATATCTTACCGTTGTGCAGTGATTACTCAAGCGTCACCGTGCGCCATCTTGATATAAGTTCGATGTATGCTATCAAAGTTACTATCCCATGACTGTGTTAACGAACAATGCTCAAATATTCTCTCTTCAAAGTGTATAACAAACAAATTTTGCATCGCCTATCAATCATCTAAATCGCGGCGGTGTGTGTTAAAAATGTATCAACCATTTTTTATTATCTTTTACTAGTTTGATATGCTGGCCAGCTCGTTCAAAATATGTGTGTATTTGTGTCAAAAGGAAATTAAAGTGTTTGATTTAAGAGAATTTTCTGTCTTCAACTATGATTTCTGGTGGTTTGGTGAGTCATTTTTTTTATCTTACTTATTTTCTTATAGCTCAAGTTTCAGATTCGGTTATCGTCATCGGATCGATCAATCTATCAATCCTTTGTACTACCACTTTTTATTTTAAAGCTACGGCCATGAAAAATTATTTATTTAAGTATAGATTTATTTAAAATGCATGTTCAGTTTTAAAGAGGTCTCTGAGTGCCAAGGCTTTCACTTACCTAATTTTAATTTGATTAATATGATACGATCACATTTAGACTTAAATTCAACATCTTAAAGTCTCTTAATTTAGAGAATTTACAATTTTAATCTTTACAATTGTAGCAATCTTTATTTTAATTCTTATCCTAATGGAAAGTATTCAAATTTAATATAAAGTTTCACAAAATTTAAAACGAAAGTTTATCACCTACTATTAAAACTGCCAATGTAAATGATTTTGATACATGGCATTTGCGCTATGATCATATATGTCCTGAACTCATTTTTAACACTATTCGTAATTCTGCTGTAAAAAGGTCTGCCCAATTTAAAATCTGTAGATAATTTGTGATCCTTATCATTTAAGTAAGCAAAATCGAGTCTCTTTCAAATCTTTAGGTTATTCTTCTTCTAAAAAGCCTTTGGATAGACTGTTTCTTGATACTTGGGTCCTATTAAAGTACCTGATAAAAAAGGTGAACGCTTTTTTCTAGCCATTATAGATGACTTTTCTGGCAAGCCGGCTGTTTCAGGAAAAGTCTATGATTTTTGATATCTTTAAGACACATGTTTTAAGGGCTGAAAGGTTCCTAGGTACCAAGTTAAAAGCCATATGCACTGACAATGGTACAGAATTTGAGAATGACCGATTCAAGGCTTTTTGTAATGAGACTGGTATAATCCATGAGCTGACAAACACTTTTATGCCAGAGCAGAATGGTACATTTAACCAGACTATAATGGTGTTCGGGCAATGCTGAAATCCAGTGGTTTGTCTGCCGATTTTTGTCCTGAAGCATGTATGCACTTTAATTATACATGGAACAGGGTTTGTCATGGTAAAAATACAAAAACCCCTCTGGTAATTACCCCTATTCGGGTAATTGTCATGTGATTTAAACAGCTCAACTCTAACTTGATTCATACAACTCAACTCTACTTGGCAGCCATTATGTATAGTTTGTTTTTGCCTGTCTGCTGGCTTGCCTGTACGATATGAACTGTGATGTTATAATTTTGAACTGCTTATTTTAATTTATGATTTATGAAATAAATATATTTCGTCTATAATGTGGTTTTAATTAATAGTAATAACATGACATGGTGTCAGGACTGTAAATTAATGAAAGTTCGAAATAATAATTCACGTATTAAGTGAATGTAGGGATGACCACGTGCTGTACTGCTGTTGCTTGTGCAACATGGATACTTTCAAGCCTCCAGGTGAAATGCGGTTTACCGTAGGAAATGTGGCAGAAAATTGGAAAAGATGGGTCCAGAAGTTTCATAATTTTATGCTAGCATCTGAGAAAAATACGAAATCCGAAAATGTCAAGATTGCAATATTACTTAATCTCTTAGGAGACGAAGGTGTTGCTATTTATAACACCTTTAAAAAGACTGAAGGAGAAAAACTTGACGATGTGCTAGCAAGTTTTGAAGAACATTGTAATCCCCATCAAAACGTTGTATTTGAAAGATACAAATTCTTTTCATGTAAACAGCGTGAAGGTCAATCATTTGACAATTACTTAACGGAACTGAAAACACTGGCAACTACGTGTGAATTCGGCGTTCAGGAAGAAAGTCTAATCCGTGATAGAATTGTATTAGGTATCCATGATTCTAGTCTGCAGGAAAGAATGCTCCGGGAGCCATCTTTGACGTTACAGAAAGCAGCGGAATTTGTGCGAGCAGCGGAAACAAGCAGAGAACAGTTCCAGTCAATGAGGGCCAGCAGTAGTGGTATAAACGCAGTTAAAACTTCTAAATCTAAAATGACTTATAAAAAGAACAATTTCAGTGAATTAACTTATGACTGCAAAAAGTGTGGACGTAATCATAAAAAAGCTAACTGTCCTGCATATGGTAAAACATGTTCGAAATGTAAAATGAAAAATCACTTCGCTGTTGGGTGTAAAAGAAAAAATGTTCATGAACTTGAGTCTAGAAACCATGGCAAACTGTATAAGAGGGGTGTTCATGAACTTGAGTCTAGATGTGATGATGAATTGTATATTGAATCCCTTTCAGTGGGACAAGTAGGTACAAATATTCATAATAATGTAGACTTGACTTGGTATAAAACTATACAATTAAAAATTGGTAATGAATCAACTGAAATTGAATTTAAACTTGATACAGGAGCAGAGGCTAATGTTATTCCTTATAATATGATAGAATGTTTTAATGTTGATTTAATTAATACTGAAACTTTGTTAATTGCATATGGTAATTTTAAGATTAAGCCTATGGGTAAATTAATATTTGAATGTTATGTAAATTCTAATAATGCTATTCCTATTGAATTTTTTGTTATTGAAAAGTATTCAACACCAATATTAGGACTAAATGCTTGCATGAAATTAAATTTAATACAAAGAGTAGATAATATATGCACTGAAAGTAAATTAGATATTTTGAAGTTTTATGAAACTGTTTTTGTAGGCCTTGGTAGATTTCCAGGGGAGGAATATCATATAGAATTAAAACCTAATGCAAAACCAGTAATACACCCACCTAGGAGAGTCCCACAAGTGTTGCAAAATCGTTTAAAAGAAACATTGAGTAGGTTAGAGGCTAATGGAATCATATCAAAAGTAAACAAACCGACAGATTGGGTCCAGAGTTTGGTAATTGTAGAGAAACCAAATGGTCTTTTGCGTTTATGTTTAGATCCCAGGGACCTGAATAAGGTTATTAAAAGGGAACACCATCTGATACCATCGGCAGAGGACATAATTAGTAGACTTGAGGGAAAAAAATTATTCACTGTTTTGGATCTTAAAGATGGATTTTGGCAGGTTCCTTTAGATAATGAAAGCTCATATTTGTGTACTTTTAACACACCATACGGGCGTTATAAATTCAATGTTATGCCTTTTGGGATTGCTTCAGCTCCAGAAGTGTTTCAAAAGAGAAATGAAAAATTGTTTGGGGACATAAATGGGGTGGAAATATACTTTGATGATATAATTGTAACAGGAAATGATAAAGTCTCACATGATGCAGCTTTAATTGAGGTTCTTAAAAGAGCTGAAGCTCTTAACATTAAATTTAATGCTGATAAGTTGCAGTTTAGAATGTCAGAGGTAAAATATATGGGTCAGATAATTTCAGATAAAGGAGTAAAAGCTGATCCAGGACACATTAAAGGTATAATAGATATGCCTACCCCCAATTCAAAAAGTGAGGTGAGACGATTACTAGGCATGGTGAACTTTTTATCTAAGTTTATACCAAACTTATCTCAAATAACAGCATCATTAAGGGAGTTGATAAAACAAAATGTCGAGTTTAGATGGGAAAATGAACATACTGTGTCATTTAATCTGATTAAGAATCTACTTAGTTGTGCCCCAGTATTAAAGGTATTTAATGGGTCTGAAAAAATCATTATACAGTGTGACAGCTCAAAAGATGGTTTGGGTACCTGCCTGATACAAAATGGGCAGCCAGTTTCTTTTCTGTCTAGGAGTTTGACAGAATGTGAAAAAAATTATGCTCAGATAGAGAAGGAACTTTTGGCAATAGTTTTCTCATTTGAAAAGTATCATAATCTTGTGTATGGTCGACATGTAATTATAGAAAGTGATCATAAACCTCTTACATCGATTGTCAATAAACCCATGTCTAAAATATCATCTAGGTTACAACGAATGTTATTGAAACTTTTAAAGTATGATTATGAAATTAAGTATACACCTGGAAACAAAATGTATTTAGCAGACACACTGTCACGAGCATTTAAGATTGATACCCAGATTAAAGATGACCCTGAAATGAGTAATATTGTGCATAGTATAACCAAGTATTTGCCAATGAGTAAAAGTAGATTGAACCAATTTAAATATGAAACAGATCAGGACAATGAATTAAAAGCTGTAATTAAATTTGTTAAGGAGGGTTGGCCGAAAACAATTAAAAATATGTCACAGGAATTAAAACAATATTTGAAGTTGCGGAGTGACCTGCATACAAATGAAGGATTGTTGTTTCTGAATGATAAGATTGTTGTCCCTTGCAAATTAAGAAATCAAATGTTAACATTAATTCATGAGGGTCACTTTGGTATGGAAAAATGCAAACAACGAGCTAGGGAACTTATGTATTGGCCAGGTATAAACAGAGACATTGAAACAATAGTCGCACAGTGTGAGATATGTGAAAAGTTTAGGCGTTCTAACACTAAAGAGCCTTTGCAACCTCACTTAATTCCTGATAGACCATTTGAAAAGTTAGGAGTGGATATTATGGAATGTGGAAATTTAAATTATTTGGTAATTATGGACTATTACTCTAAATGGATTGAAGTTTCAGAGCTAGTTAATAAAACTGCTACTGAAGTCATTAGAGTTCTTAAAGAGACTTTTTCAAGATATGGGGTTCCAAACCTTGTTGTTTCTGATAATGTACCATTCAATAGCCATTTGTACATAGATTTTGCTAAAGCTTGGGACTTTGAATATAATTTTTCTAGCCCACATCATCATGAAAGTAATGGCCAGGCTGAAAGGGGGGTGGGTATAGTAAAAATGATAATGAAAAAGGCAAAAGCAGATAATGTGGATTATTTTGTTGGTCTAATGGAATATAGAAACACACCCATTTCAGGATTGGGTCTCTCTCCCGCTCAGTTAATGTTTAATCGAAGACTGCGAACAAAATTGCCTATTACAAATAAATTGCTTAACTCTGAATTATTTCATAATGTTAAAGGCCTGTTGACTAAACGTCAACAAATTCAAAAACGGTTTCATGATCGTACAGCCAAATCTTTGAGTAAATTAAGCCCGGGAGATAATGTGCGTATGCAGAACATGAAAAATAAAACTTGGGAATCTGCTCAGATAATATCTGTTGATCCAAATTTGAGATCATACACTGTTAAAAGTGAATCTGGCAAAATATTTAAGAGAAATAGAAAATATCTAATTAAGACACATGGTAGATTTAATGAAAAATTTGATTATAATGAAAATTCTTTGTCTGATAGTTCAGTTAGCAATAATATACTAGATCAAGGTAAATGTACTACTGTGGGTGATTCAGATGTAATTGTGACTAGAAGTGGAAGAATTTCTCGAAGACCGAAATATTTAAGTGATTATGTATAAACTTGTATGTATAGCTTCAGTGACTGTTTGTGTAAAGTTTCTTGTGTAAATATGATGTAAATTTTAAGATATGTAGTAACTTTATAAATTTGTAATTGATTGAATAGTAATTTTGTATATTTGTAATTGGCTGTGTACCTTTTTGAATGTTATCATATTCTGTGTGATTTTGTAAAATGTGTAAAAGTTTTACATCTCAAAGGGGGATGTCATGTGATTTAAACAGCTCAACTCTAACTTGATTCATACAACTCAACTCTACTTGGCAGCCATTATGTATAGTTTGTTTTTGCCTGTCTGCTGGCTTGCCTGTACGATATGAACTGTGATGTTATAATTTTGAACTGCTTATTTTAATTTATGATTTATGAAATAAATATATTTCGTCTATAATGTGGTTTTAATTAATAGTAATAACATGACAGTAATAAGCCATCTGTACGGTATTTGAGTCCATTTGGTACTCTAACATATGTCGGTGTTCCTGAGGGCAGGCAGAAACACAAGTTAGACTCTAAGGCCTTTCATTATTCCACCTTATCATGATACTAAATTTTAAAAGGTTTTGGGAGTTGTCTTTTCCAAGGAAAATGAGCTTTAAGGCAAAAAAGAAAATTTTCCATTTGAATGAATGAACTGTATGTATGAAGTGATGTCTATTATTTGCAATTTCTATAAGCCTCAACTAGAGAATTTCATTTTATACATAATGATGAGAAATTCATCTTAATGAGTGTACACTGTATCTGTATTAATATTTTTTGTTTATAATGTTTTATATTTTTACCACGTTCAAAGTAATATATTTATTGTTTTTCAACCAAAAAGCATTTCATGATCAACATATTTATTGCTTATCAGTAAGTAGCACACAAATATATATTTAATGACCTTATTCTATGGTTTGTGCGACAAATTATTAAGCAATTTTTTTTTTTTCTTTTTAGATTTCATCATTTTTCTGAAAATAAAGTAGGATGGATTTTATTGTGGAATCCCAAAAAGTTAGAATTTTTGTATTTTTTGATGCAACCTGTGAAAGATGAAGAAGGTTTGGATAATATATTTTTTAAATGTTGTTGTTGAAACTAATTTTAATTGCATATTTTAGTAATATGTGACAGTTCCTCTATTATGATTTTGATAATTTTATCAGGGAGTCGTTCCGAGCAAAACTTAGGCCCTTTTGCAATATTTCAAATCTATAAAATGGGCCAATTCACAAAATTGAGATTCATAAAAACGGCCCTTTCACAAGATTTCATTTTATAAAAATGATAATTTCGTAAAATATTTCCATGTTTACCATATTATTTTTAATGAGCTTATACTTGTTTCAATGAAGTGCTATAACCATGATATTAAATATTATATAAAAGTGACTGCTAAAATGGAAATTTTTACAGAAATCTGTCAGAGTATTTAAAGATAAAATAATTAGAGCACTATTTTTAGACAAGGAGGGTATGTTTTAGGAACAAGTAGAGCATATTTTGGGGGAAAGAAGGGCATATTTTGGGAGCCAAAGAAAGTGCATTTTTGTTCTCTAAAGGACCTTTAAGGTGCTCATTGATTTTCAAAAAGCAAGCAGTGTGCAGTGTCCTTCTTAAAGGCACTAGGAAAGAGCCTGATGTATATCTTATTTTTAATAGTTTAAATGTTTTTTTTTTTTTTTTTTTTTTTTTTTTTTTTATGTATTGCTCAAATAACCAAAAAGTGATATTTGATGATAGCATAATCTGTCAATTGTTTACTATTGCACCATATATCATAATTTGAATCTTTTAATGCAATTTCTTATCAAGACAAAATTTGACTGTATTTTTGCAGTTAAGTTCTTAAATGAAGACAAAAATAGAAATATTTCTCAGACGTTATTTTGAACTGGTAGGAGATGGAAACCCTGCTCTTGTCACCCATCCTAATGGACTTACTTCATTGTGTCTTCATGGCAAATTTTGTGACAGGTCAAAACTACTTTTGTGAACACCTGCACTTTGTTGTGTGGGTAATATCTCTGACTGTGTTTTGTATTCTTTGAGTGAACCTATGAACTACTTTTAATGAACAAGCGTTTTCTTTTATGATTTTTTTTAATCTTGACAACTTTACAAAGGCTAAATTTTATTGGACTGCTAGAAGGCTCATAGCTGATGTTGCCTCTGCCTGCACACACACACACAAAAAAAAATAATAATAATAATAAATAAATAAATAAAATTGCATATTACTGAATTTTTCTCAATTTGATATTTTACTGTGCTAGTAATTTAAAATTCACAGGTATGGACCTGACTAAATATAACACAGTACAAAATTCCATGACTTTGAATAAATTAATAATCTTTCGTGCTACAAAATTTTATGCTGTTAAGAGTTTAAATGTTTTGATTAATTATTACATACTTTTTTTACTACATTTTTAAGCCATCTTGCAAAACTTGATAAAACAACATTTTATTTCATATTTAAATCCTATTTTGTACTTTCATATATTGATATCTTTTTAGAGCAACATCATTCAGCGATTTCAAAGTCTAATCAAAATATCAAAAGGTTTAGATTTAATGAAGGAAAGGAGAAAAACCTACATATGTGAACTGCTAGATCAAAGAGGTTAAAAATAAAATCTAAAGGGTATCTATTATACGTAAAATCATCACAGACATGGAATAAATTTGTAACTTTAGCTTAATATCCCAATTTTCTATTCACTGAGCTAACTTGGTTGATAATTTGCACAATCTGAATGAATTATTCAGTTGGTCCAATTATATAATTTTGTTAATTCATTACATGTATTTGAGTATGTTTAATTATTTATTTTTATAGCATGCTTATTGACACATATTATGGGAACAGAATTAAAGCTGTTTGTATCCTCTATATCATTGGTTTCACAAAGATTACGGAACATCCAAGATTTTTTGACGCTTTCTTCATTGTATGTTGTGCCATCTCTTTATTCTAGTCTAGAAGAGTCCACTCCTAAAAGACAGTCTCCTCACCCGAACAACACTGATTCAAAGTCTTCTTTGTCACTTTCATCTATCAAAGCACATAAAAAAGAAACCTCAAATACCATATTTATTTTAGTGCCTTTTGTACAATCAGTGTGTCATTTACGTAAAACAACTGTGGAATATAAGTTAGCAGTTAAGAGCATAGAACCCATTTTGTCTCAAAGAAAGTCTTCTTTGATAGATAGTTCAAAGGTATGTATGAAGAAGAAGGAACTTTTTTATAGGTTCATTATTATATTTTTGTTTTTGTCAAAATGATAATAGTAATAATAATAATAATTATTATTATTATTCCAATAAAGAAAGTATTGGTAATTACTGTATTGATTTTAATTATAAGACAGTGTTAAAATAAGACAAATCTCTTAACAATTCATATTATGAAACTATTTTTTTTAAATATCATAACGAAATTGTCAGTATTAAAGTTGTTTAAATCTTTTTAGAAAACAATTAAAATATCTTAATAAAAAATCCTTTTTGTTTGTGCAGATATATTTCGTCTGCAATTGCAGCCATCATCAGTGCAGTTGTGATCTGTTTTTACTCGCTGCTGCTTCTTTCCCTCTCTCTATCTCTCTCTCCTCTCCTCTCTTCTCTTCTCTTCTATTTGGTTATGATGTGTTGCCATTCAGGTAGAATTGTGCTATGCTCTCGGTCATTAGCAACAGAGTTAGTTGTTAGTATTTCAATGGCTTCACGTTTTAGAACATATTGGTGTGAATTATAGAGGGCTGTTTTCTGAATATTCAGAGGGGGAAATGTTATTAGGGTTAGTAAGATTGGTTCGAGAAAGAGCGGTGGATTATTTATTGAATTTAAGGTCTGAGAAATGTTCGGCTTCACGTCCTTGTATTTGTCATTTAGTCATACCTGTATAACAAGCATCAATGTTGTTTTCAAATGTGAAACTTAATTTTATAAACTCCAGTGGTGTTTTTAAAATTGATGGGGTCTTTTTCATTTCTTAAACGTTGAAAGATATTTTTGTTTGGTCATATTGGGATGTTTATGCCATATTTTGTTCCTTCATGTTTTTTTATTGCAAGTTTGCATTTATCTAATGTTATTAATCTGTCAGATATCTCAAAGCATTGTATTATAGAATTTCCATTACATATAGCTAGATAAAGAGTTAGCATTAGCAATTATCTTTCATATTGTATAAGAACTACTATTTTGTTTATGATTTTGTCAATACTGACTCTAGTAAAATACTTGCAGGAGACTCTAAACATTGAAATTAATGCAACTTTCTTAAATTTTCTGATTCCTGTGTAACCAGATGGAGGGACATTAAGACGTATAAACTTTCTCTTATCAACAAACTGTCACTGTAAAAAATAGGTTCTTAAAAATAAGTATATATTGTCTCAAAATAGCTCTAAAACAATATATATGCTTAAATTTGAAAACCCATGTACCGTATTTTATGGAAGAAACGCCGCACCCGGCGTAAGCGCCGCATTCTCAAAAGTGAGCTTAATAAACCGGAAAATCATCATAAACGCCGCACCCGGCGTAAACGCCGCACGGCCGATAATGAGCTTAATCAACAAAAACAA
The DNA here is from genome assembly GCA_963930645.1 of Salticus scenicus. Lineage (NCBI taxonomy): Eukaryota > Metazoa > Arthropoda > Arachnida > Araneae > Salticidae > Salticus > Salticus scenicus. Next base: position 56,453,397 of record OZ005655.1, read on the forward strand.
ACATTGTAAACGCCGCGATTTTAAATAAATAAGTAATCATTCATTAAAATAATAATAAATAAACCTTAATTAAATTTTAAAGTGTTTAAAAAAAATTACTAAAGCAAAATTAGTAGGCAAAATTTCAGAAATAAAAATTCACACAAGGCAAATGACAAAGTACGCTAAGCAGAAATACGAATGTAAAAAGTAAATAAATGATCCGCTTGCTCAGTGACGTCAGATTGAAAGGTGTTATTGCCATTCCAAAGACTAAAAAAATATAGTTAACGCTGGTGTAAAGGTGACTCGTTCATGAGTCCGAATCGATCATATCATGCTATCAGCCAATCAGAGCTTTAGTTTTGTCTTATTGTAAATGTGCACATATGCATAGACCATGGAGCACCTCCATGGCATAGACTGAGTGTTGTCATAAAAAAGCGTGATTTGTTGCTTGTAGCGCAGTTTGGCAACACTGTACTGATTTTGCCAAAACAGGATCGAACCATTTTTCTGAGGAGGTGGGAAGCACGTTACAAAAAGTAAACATTGGCATAATTTCACGGAATTAAAAACAAATGCATTTTTCTTGAATGTTTACAGCGTATTTCTTAACGACTTCGTCTATTTAAGATTAAAAAAATATCGTAAACGCCGCACCGGCGTAAGCGCCGCACTTATTTTTTTTATACTTTTTTACTCGTAAACGCCGCGGCGTTTCTTCCATAAAATACGGTACTCATTTTTGAGTATATTGACATGCTGAAAAATGGGATTGACCAATAAGAATCCCAATATCCCCATGTTTGGCATGTCAATGTACTCTAAAATGAGTACATGAGTTTTCAAATTTAAGTGTATATTGTTTCGGGGCTATTTTGAGACAATATATACTTATTTTTAAGAACCTATTTTTTACAGTGCAATTACAGTTTGTTCGTCATTGCCATCTGTACATCTTAATTGCATTTTGCTCACCTTCTCAATGACCGAGCCCCAACTTTCACAGAAAACTTGTAATACTGGAACTGAAGCTGTATTTAACCCATTAGCAGGGGTGGTGCCAGCTAGGGGGCCGGGGGGGGCACAGGCCACCCCATCAAGGAGTCTGTGACCCCCCCCCCCCCCCAAATCTCTCGTGGAAAAAAATACAAAATTTTCAGTTTTTCTACTTTTGGCAGCATTTTTCTTTCCTTGTACAAATTTGGAGCATTTCAGTTTTTCCATTCTGTATTCAATAGAAGAATGGATTCGTAAAAATTTTCAGCTTCCAGTTTTCCATGAATATATACGTTTTAAGAGGTCCAGAACACGTTTTGACCATGATATTTTTAGAAAATGTCTGTCTGTGGCACGATAATCTCTAAAACCACGAGGTGTACTAACAAATGGGATGGTACAAATATTAACAGTATTGCAGCTTTTGATAAATACTTATATAATAAACTCTCTTTATGTAGTGCCCCCCTGTCGGGGAGGTGGTGTCCCCCCGTCGGGGAATTTCTGGTGCCACTACTGCCCATTAGGTGCCAAAGCTCCCGCTGCAGGAACATTTAATTACGATTTTTTTTCTCTACAATAATTAAGATGAATATATATTTTTATTTTTTACATTGAATGTTGGAAGTGCCTAGCAAAAATTCATTTCTTAAATTATAACAAACAGGGATCAAGAAAATTTAAAAGAGTTATGCAGTTTATTAACATCTATTCTACCTCCATTAGGTGCCATGTCTCTCATTTTGGAACTATATCATACCTTTGAACAAAATAACTGTTTTTTTTTTAAATTATATATGATTAGGAATGCATTTTGTAACCAAAGCGTACGAAAATGCAAAATTTTTGAGTGAGATAAATATAGTGGGGTTATGTAACATCATTGAGTTAAGTAACTTAATAAACACAGGTATTTTCTTTGACAGCTCAATAAAAGACTTTCAAATAAAACCTGTGATCCTTTCAGATCCAATTTCTTTTTTTATAGTGCTAGCGATCCATTTATAAAAATACTGGTATTCAAACAAAAGTGTGTCAAGATCACCAAATTTTGAAATCGATACAAAATCTAGTATATATTCAAAGGTGCAATAAAAAAAATTACATGAGTAGTGAGTGATATTAAACAATTCTACCTCTAAATAGGTTCTGCAAGGAAATTTAAACAGAATATTGATAGTTATGCTGCATATGGAGAAAGAACGGGAATCTTCTGCAGGGAACTTCATTACCAATCGGTAGCAAATGCTAAAAGAGGGGGGAGGTCCCAAAAAATTATATGAATGAGAGATATTGAACAATTCTATTTCTTTATAGGTTTCAGAATCTAATAAAGTAAGCTTAAAATGAACATTGACATTTATGCTCTGGATGGAAGAAGATTGGAAATTACAATGCTTCTATGGAGCGTTTGATTGCTGATCGTTAGTGGAGAGGGGAGGGGGGGGTAAAGCAAATATACGAGTGAGAGATAGTAAGCAATACTTTTTTTTAGTTTTGGAATCTAAGTAAATAAGTTTAAAAAGAACATTGAGATTTATGTTGCAGATGGAGATTTGAAATCGTAAGAATTCCGCGAGCCGTTTGATTGTTGATCGTTAGTGGGGGGAAGGGGGGGGGTCACAAAAAATTACATGAAGGAGAGATATTGAATAATTTTGCTTCTTTATAGGTTCTAAAATCTAATTAAGCATGTTTCAAATGAATATTGACATTATGTTACTGATGGGGGGGGAAATGGAAATCGCAAGGATTTCCTGATCTGTTTGATAGCCGATCATTAACAGGGGTAAGGGGAAGGGGAGGGGGATCACAAAAAAAAAAAAAACATGAGTGAGAAATATTGAACAGTTCTACCTCTCTATAGGTTCTAGAATTTAATAAAGCTTGTTTAAAATGAATATTGACATTTATGTTGTGAATGGAAAAGGATAGAAAATCGCTATCTTTCCTGCCAAAATCGGGAGATTTGGAATTTCTGCATAATGCTGATTTGGAAAAAACCTGTGACGTACGTCGCACGTCTCACATTTTCTGCTATGGGAGTTTCATCAAGAAGTTTAAGTGAAACAAACTATGCAATGTAACCAGGTGCCTGAAAACTACAGGATAACATTCTAATTTTACATATTCTGCGTATTTGCAATTTTTAATTTTAACTATATTTCTTTTTTTTTTTTTACACACGCACGTATATATATATATAATAAAGATGATCTATTAAGCATAGTAGAAGCCAAGCAACAGATAGAAGATCACTGAAACACCAATGACCAATAAAAAAAAAAAAATATATATATATATATATACTTTCCTCCCATTTTTCTTGTTTCTTCACATTGATTGTGATGATTATAAATATAATGGTTTCTCAGTTGTTGTTTTTAATAACACCAACAATCCTATTGTATCTCAAATAACTCTTAAATTCTTTTTAAACTTCCTCAAATACATTCGCTAGCGTTAGTAAACTTAAACAGTTTGTTTTATTAGAAATTGTTACAAAACTTTATTTAAAAATGGAAATCCTAATAGAATCCTAATAAATATCCCTATAGAAAATGAAATGATCAATTATAAGGATATAACATAATTGATATGTGTAAGTTTTTTATATTAAAACATTAAAAACCTTTTCAAATTACCCGTATGAGCGCTTTCATTTTCGCATATTCCAAAGAATCAGAAATGATAAAGACGAGATCCACTTCTCAGAAACTGCAGGTATTTATAAAATTAATTTCACCAATGAAAATAAAACAACTGGATGCTATATAGGCATGACAAAACGAAAAATAAAAACACAGATAAAAGAACATGAAAATGATATAAAATATAATAAAATAACAATAGCCTTAACAAAAATAAACCAAAAAGAAAACATTAAAATTGATTTCAAAAACTTCAGAAAAGTAGCCCATTACAATAATTATTTTTATGCAACAAAAAGAGAAATATTAAAAATTTTAGCGAATCACGACTCCTGCAACAACGATCCAATAGAGATTGACGCCGGGTGGCACACCATGCTGGAAAGGAGAGAAGGAAGAAAACAGGTGACAAGACCGCCCGATGATACAGTTCACTGAGATGTACCTGATGAAGGCTGTGGTTTTAGCAGCTGAAAGCGCTCGTACGATAATTTGGAAAGGTTTTTAATGTTTTAATATAGTTTTAGAATTTACCTTTTATCTAATTTTAAATTGTGTAAGTTTTGTTGTTATTGTGGCTTCTTATTTCCTCTGTCTGAAGGCAACATCAGATCAGGTCCATGGTTTCAGTTATTTAAACTAAGATACATTCTGATGGTGTTGCCGCTGTCAAATTACATTTCATGCACAAAAAATACATTTTTTAACCAGCAGACAATCTCATCATCTTAAAGTCTATGAAGCCTTATCAAAAATGTTTGAGCAGTTTTACAATCTGCCCTCCTGACAAAGGCAAAACCTTATGGGTTTCATACAGCTCAAGAAAAACTTGAAATATTCAGGAAATTAAGATATCAGTTCCAAATCTTGGAGAAATCTCATGAAATTTTTTTATTAAAATTCTGGAAAAAATTATTGTAAAATTTAAAAAAAAAAAAAAAAAAAAAAAAAAAAAAAAAATGGAATCTTCTTTTCTCTTATCTACATTATTATTTTTTTAATTACAGTAGAAGATCTTTATAACGCAATTCTATATAATGCAATTCTCTATATAATGCACAACTTCTCAGACATAAACAATGAATTTTGCAGTTTCAAAACTCTCTGTAAAAAAATTGTTACTTTGCAAAAAACTTAATGTGATATATTTTTCATTATCTCTTTAAAATTCAGAACTTTTTAAAGAAAAAATTGCCTTTTTTTTTTTTTTTTTAATGAGTCATATAATGAATGATTTGGTACAGGCATATGTAGGCTATGTTTATAAAATAAATTTAACAACAAAACTTATAATCCACCTAATTTCTGTTCCAAAGAATGTAACTTAAAAATACCCATTTTGTTTTGATGTGTTCCAACATATTTGGCCATGTTTACAAGATTAGTTTAATGACATGTGAAATGTAATCCATATAATGCAAAATTCTATATAATGCAAAACCTTGTGTTTTTAGGTTTGCATTATAAAGATCTTCTACTGTATTATTTTTTCTGTTTAGTTTTATTAAAGTGATAAAGTATCATAAAAATACACATTTATTTAGATTTTTACTGCATTACCCATAATATGATATACAGTTTCTACAATTTTGCTAAAGGTATAACACAAAATTATTAAAAATTAAATTAATCCATCATGTCCTATTTCAAAGAGAAGAAATTTGGTGTGAAACAACCACACGACTTCCATTACCCACTTATTATATGTTTTTTTGTTTTTTGTTTTTTTTTTTTTTTTTTTTAGATAATATGGTCAGAAGACATAAAATTGACCTAATGAAGTAGAAACCTAAAAAATTTTCTAGTATGAGAAACTTAATACACAAGTAAAGACATATAAAACAAAGTTTACATGGCAAGTTAGAAAATAACAGAAAAAATGGTTGAGTTATTTTTTGAAACACCAATTTCTGAGATCTAAAATTAACCTACCTAAGCTGGATGACTGTTAATTTTCCTATAATAGCCATATAATATGTGAGAAAAGATACCGAAAATTGGATTTATGTAACAATTTTCAAGAAAATCGTTAGAGCCGTTTTTGAGATACAGGCTTTCACCAAAACTTGACAAACTCAATTTTTGGCCGGAAAACAGCAATTGCATATGAAAAGATATCTAAAAAGGAGTTATTATATGCCGCGTTTGGAAAAAATCCGTGCTGCCGTTTTTAATGGAACGCACTTGCAAGACCTGTGAGCTGTTTATACAGGACACCTATCAATCTTCCTGAACTAACCAACTATATCATTCAAAAGGACATATAATAGTGTGTTTATATAGCAATTTTTAAAAAAATCATTAGGGCCGTTTTTGAGACACGAACTTACAGTCCCACTTACAGTTTCAGGTGTCCCACTTCCGTCTTTTCAATGTTCACCAAAATTTGGAAAATTCATCTGTTCACCAGACCTATGTCAATTCTGAAGTTTCGTTGTTCTATCTTTATTAGTTTCGGAGATATGATAGTCAGAAGATTCCGCACATACATACACACGTACACTGACCAGTTGCTGAAAACCACTTTTTTGGACTCAGGGAACCTTAAAACGTGTAAATCAGGTGAATACTCGTTTTTTTTGGACCGAATATAATACTTCTATTACCTACAGTAGTCGGGTAATGGAAGTAAAAAGAGGTAGAAAGTTCATATTAGGCTAAACCCAATTCTTTACTGTTAAGGATAATAGATGTCTGTCTAGCTGCATAATGTGTTGCTAATATTTTCTTAGAAATAATGTGGAATTGGTTGCATACCAATTATGAATGAGGACAGCTCTCCATTTTACATTGATTTCCAATATGAGTTTTAAACAGTATTAATTAGTTATACAAATAAAATATGTATGATTGTCAATTTCATTTAATACCAAAAAAAAAAAAAAAAAAATTAGGGCTGAATTTCTAGGTAATTATATTTTATAATAATAATAAAAAAATTAAAAAAATTTGTTATTTAAGCAATGTACTGAATTTCTTATATTTCTCATTTATGTAGGGACAAGTGTCTGACTGCAAAAATGTACCTAATCCTTTAAGGCGCACAATTTCTGATGTGGGTGTCAATCCTAAAGCCTTCACTAATTTAAACAAATGCCTTCCAAGTGCTGCTGATAATTTTAAAGATTTTCCTGTGCCTAAAAAAGCAAGTAATTCAGAATCAGAAAACAAGATGAATGAAAGCCCTAAACAAAAGTCAGAATCGGATTCAGATAGTATGAATGCAGCAACTGAGGAAAAAGTACGGCGAAGAGCAAAATTACGTAGCCTTTCTGAGACAGCAGTTAATAATCTGACAAACTGGAAAAGTTCATCTAATTTGGTAAATTCTAAAAATGACTATGAAAGGTTTCATAAACTAGAAGATGTAAGTGATGTTTCTGAAAATAAATTATTAACACTGGATGAAGAAGACAATAAAGAATTGTTTAATTCCTCAATGTCTGAAGATTTTGAAGTTGTTGAAAATTGTGAATTTAATGGTTTGTATTTTCTTTCAAAAATCAAAGTTATAAAACAATTTTAAGCTTTGAAATTTTTACATACTATTAAGGAGTTTTTGTTTCCTTTTCAGAAAATCGATTAGCTAGTTTCATAACTCAGGGTAATTATGCAGCAGCAGAATTGCAAGCAGAAGTAATTATTTAAAAATTTATTATTATTGTGAAAGCCTATTATTTATTATTTTATTAATATTTTAATCATTAATATTTTAATCATTAATATTTGCATCATTAATTTTCTTATTATGTTGATTTGCATCAATTCCTATAACCTAAAAGCTAAAAGTAGTAAAAAAATGCTTGTTGTCTATTGTTATTAAGATATTTTATATAAAATTTACAATATTTTATTTTTCAAATTACTGAAACATTGAAATTTTTATTTCAAATTATAAATTTCAAAATTTGCATTTTGTAAATTCCATTTACTTATTTAATTCATTAGTGTTGACTCTAGAACAAAAGGGCCGCTGGGGGGAACTCGATAAAAGGGCACTTTAATATTCTCAAAAGGGGCACTATAATCAGGGATGGCAAGGTTTCGGACACTATGGTAAAAACCACAGTATAAACCATGGTTTTTACCATCCTGTCCAAAACTCTAGTGTCGTAAACTGTCTAAAACTATAGTTTTTAATTTTTCATCCCACAGTCCAATGTGAAATCTCCTTTAATTTATTTTGCAATATTACATTGAAATATAACCAGAATACCCTGAAACTCTGAAAATGTTAATTTAATTTTTACTTCTTTTTATCTCTTATATTTCATATCCCCCCCCCGTCCAAGCAAGATCCCCCGGGTTTGTCTGCAAAGCCGTGGGAGCTCACCTGGAGGTAGATGATGTTCCAGGTGATACGTACCTAACAATTTTGATTTACCCTATTTTCTTTTCTTTTCTTTTTTTTCTTGATTTATTTACTTAGGTTTGCTTTTAGTTTAATTATTTTTCACAAATTTTACTCCTACAATGACTCCATTTGCCTTGGGAATATACAGAGGAGTTACAAGATTAACAATAAGCTTGCTGATGAATAAACATATTAAGCACGTTTCAACTTTCTAGATTAATTGATGATTACACAATATACTATTCATTATATTTAGTAAACACACATGAATACTTCATATTAAAGATTACTAGTAAAACAGAACAACTGTATGGTATTATATAGAAAAAAAATAAACATATTCAAAAAAGTATTATATAACATATTCAATAAAGTAGTATATAAAAATAAAGTAGCTTTTTTAAAAAGTTCTTATCCAATATTTAAATAGAAACGTTTCCATTTAGATGTAGAACACCATAATAACAATATTTTTGTTCCTTTGCTTTGTAATAGTTCCTTCATGTTCGAAAAGTTTTTGATTTAGGTCTTTTCTTAAGACGAACCGTCCAGTCATAGGTTTTTAAAATCATTATAGTCCTAAATCGCACTTCGCTATGAACACACTCTTTTTTTTTTTTTTTTTTCACTTATTCAATACAACACTTAAAATTTAGTAACATAAACATAGGATACTTGATATGCACATAATACGTATTGAAAACATAAACAGTGTTATAATATACTATACTTAATCTGAAAAATAATAATATGAATATTAGAAATAATACTGACACTTAAAATTATATACTAATACTTGACAATAGCGATACTTAAAAAGTAAAAAAAAAAATATTCAACACAATAGCTTCTCTAACTTGCTGGTGATAATCAATTCCTTCAACTTACCATAATGATACAAAACACTAAAAATGTTTATTCAAACAATTATGTTTATGGGTGCAGAGACCCGTAAAACTCTCTGAGAGCTTGTCAACCAAAAAAAGTAATATCTGTAAAATGTAAAAAGTGGTTTTTAGAGAAGTCTCATCGGAGGAGGGAGCACACTTGTTGCCTCATGCTCTTCGGGGGTCTCCAATCAGATGAAGTACAAAAGAACATGAGTAAACAAGGGCCTAAAAGAAAAAGGGGTAAGGAGTGGAGGATTCTCATTTCGTGAATACGTCTACTAATCTGGGGTGGCGCCAGCTAGGGGGCCGGGGGGGGGGCACAGGCCCCCCGTCGTGGAGTCCGTGACCCCCATTGGGGCATATTACTAAAATCTGTCGGGGAGGGAGGAGAAATTACAAAATTTTCAGTTTTTCTCCTGTTAGCAGCTTTTTTGTTCCAATTGTATCTCAAAAACTGCTGAACAGAATTACATATAGATTTGTATGTAGTTCCACCATGACATAAATTAGTGTCTGTTAACTTTTGGTTCATATCGCTCAACAGATGGCGGCTGCCTCACTGCAATTTCTTTCATTTAAGGGAAGGCTGTATCTCAGTTTCTATTTTGTATAATAGAACAAAACTTGATATGTGAGAGGGCCATTATGAAACTGTTTTAATTTAGGTGCATATCGGCAGGAAAGTTGTGCTGCTCTGCTGCCATTTTCTCTGAGAACAAGAAGGCTATATCTCAGTTTCTATTTTACAATATTGCAAATAACTTTGTATATGGCAGGGATGTTATGAAACACTATGTGAAATCAGTTTGAGCACTATAGACAGATAGATGGCACTCCTGTGCTTCAATTTTTCTCGCAAACGGGAAGGCTATATATCAGATTCTATCGTATATAATTGTATAAAACTTGGTGTATGAGAGGGGCATTTTAAAACAATATGCTGATTTAATTTCGGGGCATATGGGCTGATAGGTGGTGCTGCTGTTATGTAATTTACTCCGTGAATAGGAATACAGCTTCTATTAAAAAGTTACCTCTCTGGAGAGCCAATTTTCTATGGCACAATGGGTGGCCCTTTTAGGAAAATTTGACTATATATATATTCGTGATCAACGGATACGAAGATTAATTTTTTAAGAATTTTCCTTCATGTACCCTGTATATATTTTATTCTATTGAAAGCAAATAGTATGCACTCCGAAAGAGGCACAATTATCTCCAAAACAACGAGGAGTACTAACAAATGAAATGGTACTAATATTAACAGTAATATTATTAATAATAATGTTGCTATTTTTGATGAATAATCATATAATAAACTCTATCTATATAGTGCCCCCCTGTCGGGGAGGTATTGTGCCCCCGTCGGGGAATTTCTGGTGCCACTACTGCTACTAATATTTGTAAAAAATTAATAATTAAAAGAGTTAGGAGCACGCCAGTGCCACTGAGCGGAAGAATGGAAGATATGTCTCCCGACATCCCTCCGAATTCTCCGACTCAGCTAGGATCCTCATCCAATACATAATGGGATGATAGGAAAGCAAAAACAAAAAAAAACTTATTTGGGTTACCTCCTGACTGCTAAAGGGGTTTATTCATGATATAGTTTAAAATTTTGTGGATTATTATAATATCTTAGTTTAGATGAATGTACAATTTCAGACTGTCTTTTAAAATGAGGACTTGGTCTATCAATTTCAAAATTTACGTCAGATAACTGTTTTAAAATGGTATAAGGTCCTGAGTATGGAGCAGTTAGCTTACGGGTATTCGGATATTGAAATTCTTCATATAATACTTCATCACCAACTTTAAATGTAGCAGGGAGAAATCGAGTGTCATACCTTACTTTTTATTATGATATTCAATTGTATGTTCTTTTGCCAATTTTCTCGCTTCATCAACCTTTGGATAATAATTGTTATTAGGAATTAAAGGGTCATAAGGTAAATTTCCAAACAATAGATAATTAGGTGAAAATTTTGTAACAGAATGAGGGGTAGCATTATACTGGCTTAAGACCTCCTCTAGCAATTTTGTCCATGGTACTTTAGATGAAGCATAATTTACTTTACATTTTAATCTAGTTACAATAGTTTGGTTCAGATGTTCAACTTTCCCATTTGTCTCCGGGTGATCACTGCTAGTTAACAGGTGTTTAACCTTGTAATTACATAAGAATTTTTTAAACCGTGATGAAGTAAAGGCAGCATTTCTATCTGTTAGTAATTTCTCAGGGAAATTTGAAAAATCTTGAATTTGGAAAATCTGTTTTAAAAAGTTGGTATAAGTTTCAGTTGTCACACTTTTGGATGGAAAACCCCACACATAATGTGTTGCATGGTCGACGACCAAATACAAGTATTTTTTTAGTTGAATTGTAATAATTAAATCCACCAACAGTGTCTAATGACAAACATTCAAATGGTTTATCTGTTGGAGGTACCTGCTGCAATAAGCCAAATCTTTTTTGTTTACATTTTTTATTTACTTGGCAGGTATGGCAGTGCTTAACAGAATTTTCTATGTCTTTATTAATGAAAGGCCAATATTATTGTGGAGTGATTAAATTCATCATTTTTTGAATTCCTGGGTGTCCAAATTGTGTGTGTGCTTTATTTAGCTATGTTACCTTAGTGACATAGGAACGATTATCTTATATAAACTTTTCCTTTTTGTTACTATGAGATCATTTACTTCAACATACTTTTTACTATTGACTATTGTGTTCTCTTCTTTTTGTAAACGTTTTAGATCATTCAAGTCAAGGAGATGTACTTGATGAGACATATGTTGTATTACAGGTAATCGAGACAGCATATCAGCTTCTACATTAGTGGTTCCTTTCTGATATTTTATTTCATAGTCAAACATACTAAGCTTAAGGGACCAGCGGAAAAGACGTCCTCTCAGATTTTTAACATTTTTAAGCCAAGTTAATGCCTCATGATCAGTATGAATGACAAATTTTTGCCCATGTAAATAGTGATAAAATTTATCTAAAGAATCTATTTATCTAAAGAATAATGTTTTATGCGGCAACTGTTGGAAATGCAAAATCAAAAGTTGATAAGGATTGGATCACGATTTCTGTCTATACAGATGTGTGCAAGGCAAAAAAAAAAAAAAGAAAGAAAGAAAAAAAAATAGTAGTTTTTTTTTTTTTTTTTCCAGTGTCTGCCACTATTCAGTTTTATGTATTTGATAAAATATATTTAGCTAGGTCGTCAAGACTGAATTTGTGGAGCATAAAAAATAATTCGCGGAGTTTTTAAAATTTTTCAGAGAAACTCTGCAGAAATCGGAGCAGTTGGCAACCATGTGAAAAATACAAATGAGTTAGTAACAGCCGCCGGGCACTAGAAATAAGTTAGCAAGGGCCACGGGGCGCAAAAATGTGTTAGTAAAGGGCCGCCGGGTGCTGCGCCCTGCTAAATCGGCCTAGAGTCAACACTATTCATATTTTAAATTTTGTTTTCTTTACAATTTTTTAATTGCATAAGAAAATGTTTGAGAATGTGCAATGTGTTTCCATGTTTAAATACTGTTTGAAATTTAAACTATAAGTAATTTTTTTTAATAAAATTCTCTTATTTGCATACATTTTTATTTAAATTTTATTTTTGTTCATCAAAATTATTAATACATAAATGTAAAAATACATTATTTTAGCTTCATTTTTGGACATTGGTGCCTTTACATAGCAGCTTTTGTGTGGAAGGCACAAGTTGCCAACCACTGAGGATTATGATAATTATAGGAGGGGGGGGGGGGCTCACGAAAGCTGCCATGTAAAGGCACCTGCGTTCAAAAATAAAACTAAAAAATAAGGTATTTTTAATTTAATTTTAAATATTAGTAATGGCTTCATAATTAAAATTTTCAAAATTATTAATGCTTATTGTCACAGTATAACGAGATTCTGTATAACTAAATTCATTTTTAACAAATAGTGCATAAAGGGAATAATCATAATAAAAAATGTTATTTGCTAAGCATTCTTTCTCACTTTATTTTAGGTACTGGTTGCTTCTCAATTTTTACTTGATATGAATTCAGGAAATTATGAATCTATTGGAGGTTGGAAGTAAGTTATTTCTATATTTGTGACAAGAATGTGCTATGAAATTGGATTCAGAATATAATATACATGGAATAAAATTTATATAACACATAAAAGAAAAAGAGATTGAAAAGAAAAGAAATCACAGCTTATTTTTATTTTTTAAGTAATAAATATAAAATTTTGTACAAATCTAAATTTAATATAGGACCAAAGCATTATTATTATTATTATTAAGGCTATTCTTCCGTATAAAAGCACGTGATAAATGTGTTACATCCCTTAGCAACAGTTACTGTATTCATTTTTTTAAATTTCTTTTCCATGTTTTCTCTCAATTTTATTTTTGAATGCTTTTTCAACTTGTTGTAAAAGGAGGGGGGAGGGGGGTGGGGTTGTTAGTCTGAATATGCAAAAAGCATTTAAAAAAAAAAAATCTAAAATTTGAAATTACATTCCCTAGCAATGATTACTATATTTCTTAAAATTTCTTTTGAATGTTGTTTTCTTTCAATTTTATTTTTATTTTAATATATATATATATATATTAAGTTGATGCTAAAAGAAAAAATGTTTTTATTTGATCTATTTTGTTTGAAAGTGACTGGCACCCTAATACAGTAGAACCTCGATCCATCGTTTTTCACGGGGTGCGTGAAAAAAAAGATGTAAGTGGGAAAAAGATGAATGCGGGTTACAGTCATAACATGAAGAAAATAGTGTTCATGAATTAATACACAAAATGAATACAGTATACTACTAATAAAGAAAAAACTAATTTGTTACTTTCCAAACTGTCAAAGAAATCAATGTTGTAGAACATTAAGTAAAATTTATTTTTAAAAATCAAAAGTTTTATGTTGGGTTTTTCGTTTATTTTATAAATTAAACGGGAGTTGTTCTAGATTTACAACATTTTTATGGTCCTTTTCTGTCTTATATAAAAGTTTGTGCATTTTCAAATGCCATAATTACGTCAAACATACTTTGACACTGGCATACAGTCGGCAGCAAAATTATTGAAGCACACATTCACATTTTTCATAGTTTTCTTTTTAGTTTGATCGCTAATTTTTATCATCAATTTACTTTTTTATAAACAACATAAGGCTCATTGAAACCTTTGGACAGCCCCTGCCTGCCTGGACGAGCCAAGCTTAATGGGTTGGATGCCGTCCGCCGGAGCGAATTAATCGCCAGATCACTGCATGATAGCTTCCTACTGCCAGATAGTTATCTAGTCGCTACATAGAATGAGCTGTGTCCGACGACTCGTTCAGGCTTCTGACATCAGACAGGGAGACTGCTGGCTCCTATTCAACACGACTGCAAAGTTACTTCTGATGACAGCTCAGGAATGTTATCCACACTTACTGGATATCTAAAGTTAGCAGAGGTTTAAAAAAAACAATTTTCCATCTAAAAACTTACAGTGGAAAGTGTGATTTGAATTTGACTTGGATGAAAATTTAAAGTGTATGACACGATTGAAGACAAGATAAATTTACGTTATAATTTCAGTTTTATTAAAAAAATTTGAACAAAATATAAATTTAACAACAACAGTAATAAAGTTAACAGTATATTAAATTACAACTTATTCAACCCAGCTCAAGTGTTTTTTTTATAAAACGATAAAACATTTTACCATGGCCCAGAAAAACCAAAAATAAAAATGTAACACTGAGGAAGGCATTAGTAACATTTAACATAAACGAAAAATAAACACTGGCAGCGTAAAATCATATTGAAAGATAATTTACATCGTCCAAAAACTGACGTGACACAAAACTAAATGTGAGCAAAAACCACATGCACAATCACCGATATTTATAGTAAAACAACAACCGGCAAAGACAACGCCTACATCCGGGAATCAATAATCTTATGCGAGGATGATAGAAAGAACGCCGGAACGAGTTCACCATCTGCTGAAAATTCCAGTAATTAAATATTCCATACTAAAGTATAGCTCTAAGAAGAGTGATCAACCAAGCATTCCAGGCTAAAGTATAGCTCTGAGAAACGTGATCAACTAAACATTCCAGGCTAAAGTATAGCTCTAATAAGCGTGATCAACCTTAAAAAGTAAACAAATGAGGAAAATTACTTTAAGATATTGAACTTCTATTAAAGACTTATTTAACTGATTAAATTGATAAAGGTAAGTTTTAAAAGGAGATTTATATAAGAAATAAAGTTTATATTTAGAGATTTAAGTTAACAAGAAGTATTTTTAAAATAAAGATATTGTTATTATACGTAACAAAAGCCCCTCCTCTTGTTAACTTGACATAACACCAAACAAGCACAGGTATAAATTTAAACAACTTTGAGCTAGGTTAAAAAAACACAATTTTTTCCTTAAGTATAACAATCAATATTCAAATCTTTAAAAACATCTTTAACACATATATACATATACATACTTCAACAATAAAATAAAAAAACCACAAAAAGGTTAACTCACTTTTAACATGAAACAAAAATTTACATATAAATTTCATTATCCACAGGTCAGTACAGACGACGTATCAATCACAGATGAAACTTTAAATAATTACGACCACCATTAACAATGGCTATTTCAATACAGTTCAAAAAAAGAAAAAAAAGAGGTTCATTATAAAGATTACCTAATTACAAATACATTTTTCTTATACAACAATTCATGAATATGTACAAAAATTTAAATCGTTAACTACACACAAGCCAACTACGGCACCTGGAAAAGAATTCTCTACATCTAAGCCATTATAGGCACCTGAAAAAGAAAAACCGCTACATTTAAGCCAGTATATGGCACCTGAAAAAAAAACCTTTACATCCAAGCCACTAAACGGCACCTAAAAAAAACTAGATACATGTTAATTCATATAAAAAAACATGTAAAAAAACTTATACGGAAATGTATTAAACGTTACAATTATGCAAAATTTCAGGAAATAACCCAAGTAACCAATCTTAAAATTTGCCTGGCCAGGACTTTCAATAATGGTAACCTTAGGAAAAACGGAAAAATATACATAATTGCAAAAACACAAATACAATTCCAAGATATATATATTATATTATTTATACAATTACAAAATTTAAGTTTATTTTAATTTATTAAATATGTTTAATATAAAATTTTCAAGATCTTGGCGAGTGAGGGGTTTGGTAAAAACATCGGACAGATTAAGTTTACTTCTAATAAATTTAAGATCAAAAAGATTATCACGAACAAGATCCCTTACAAAAAATAATTTTATATCAATATGTTTAGATCTGTAATTTTCAATTGGAGATTTGACAAAATCTATGGCAGATTGACTATCCATATTTAAAACAGCTTTACATTCAACTTTAGGAATTATGTTACCATCAACACACTCATTTAAAATACGATCAAACCACATTAAATTTTTCGCAGCCTCCGTCATAGCCACAAATTCTGCCTCCATTGTTGAGAGGCAGACAGATTTTTCTTTGAAAGTTCTCCAATCTATAGGGGATTCATCCAACAAAACAATTTGACCGCCCATAGAAGTACGATCATCTTTATTTGCAGCGAAATCAGAGTCTGAATAAACTATAAGTTGTGGTCTTTTACAATTTAATTTTAATTTAAAATGACTGGTATAATGAACATATCCTAATAATCTTAGTAAGCCATCCCAATGTGTTTTTCCAGGATTAGATTGAAACTGACTATAAATATTCACAGAGTAACAAATATCAGGGCGAGTTCTATTTGCAATAAAAGCTAAACATCCAAGTAAACTTCTGTAAGGAATTGTTGACATTTCTTGAATTTCATAATCATTTTTAGGACAATTTGACTTAGAATAAACTACGCCTTTACTTATGGGAAGAGTTAAAATAGGGTATTTAAAACTTTTAAATCGGTCACAAACTTCTTCAATATACTGATGTTGATGAATTTCAAGTTGACCGTTTATTTCTTCAAACTCGACTCCCAACAACTTCTTGGTTTTTCCCATAATTTTAAGGTCAAAATGACTTTTAAGCAAATTCAAAACTTTATCAATTGTTTTACTATATTTACTGAAAATGACAATATCATCAACATATAATAAAAGAATAGCTTCATAATTATATAGATAAACACAATTACATGAATTAAATTTAACAAAACCTATTTTTATCAAAACTTTATGGATTTCAAAGAACCACTCGCGACCTGATTGATGTAAACCGTACAAAGCTTTATTTAATTTACAATATAAACTTTCCTTTCCGGGTTGAATAAATCCTGCTGGCTGAGACATAAAAATATTTTCAGTTAAAGGGGCATATAGATACGCACTAGTTATATCACATTGAATATGGGTCCAAAAAAAAAACTTACGAGCAATGAGAAAAAGAATCTAATCACAGCAAAATTGACCACAGGACTAAAAGTCTCGTCGTAGGTTTCCCCTTTGATTTGACTATAGCCCTGGGCAACAAGTCTGGCTTTATAACGAATGATATTACCTTTTTCATCACGCTTAATCGCAAAAACCCATCTGTTACCTACAGGATTACAGTTCTGTGGTAAACTAGTAAGCTCCCAAACTTCCCTTTCTTTCATTACTTTTAACTCATTTTCCATTGCCTCAAGCCATTTTTCTTTCTGGGGAGATTTCATTGCTTGCTTGTACGTTTTAGGAACAACAATTTCTTCTAGTCAACTATTATTAAAAACTACATTATTACTTGGACCCTGTTCAGATACAATACCAGTATAATTGTCACTACCACTGAAATTAAATGTTTTAGGATCATATACAATTTTGTTCTTTTTACAATAGTCCTGAACTTCATTTTGGGATCTAAGATGCTGCGTTTTTCCTTCTTCATAGTAGTAAATATCTGTCCTATCTCCTGTTTGTCTAGGAACAGCTTTTCTATACCAGTTAACAACCTTTAAACCATCACACCCCTCCTCTAAACTGTCTTTGTCCTGAATATCAGAAGGGAAAGAGGTCGCACTTCTCACATCTTCTACAGTATTTTCCTCCGAAACAGAATTCGGGAAAAGTGGGACAAAGAACTGAGTTTGGGGCTCCAGCACTGCTCCACTGCTACTATTCAGATCTATATACTTGGCTTTCTCGTTAAATCTAACATTAAGTGTTTCAATTATTTTGTCTGATTCAGGTAGCCATATTCTGTATCCTCTAGTCCTAAAAGCATAACCCACCATAACACCCTTTGTTGCTTTAGGGTCTAATTTATAACGTTTTTGTCGTGGGATACCTACATAGGCTAAAACACCAAATGGCTTTAAATGCCGGACTGAGGGTTTGTTTCCAGTATATAGTTCTAAGGGAGTTTTAGTGGAGTTTGTGTTACAGGTCCTATTCCAAGTGTAAACAAAATAAGTTGCTGCTTCTGGCCAAAAATTCTGTCCTAAATTACTTTCTTGTAGTAAAGTTCTGATACCATCGGCTACAGTTTGGTTATAGCGTTCAACAACGCCATTTTGCTGTGGAGTATACAAATTTATCAATTCATGTTTAATTCCTTTAGAAGCAAAGAAATCTTCAAGGGTATTTGACATGAATTCCTGTCCATTATCACTACGAAAAGATTTCACTCTACTTCCAATCAAATTTTCAGCACGCGTAATATGTCTAATAATAATATCAGCGGCATCTGATTTTAACTTAATTGGGTAAAGAGCAACCTTTCTAGAAAAATCGTCAACTATGGACAAGAAATATTTTTCTCCATGTTTCCCCTCAACATGAGAAGGACCCCATAAATCAGCAAAAATTAACTCAAGTGGCTGTGTTGATCTGATATAACCAGTAGACTTATGAGAAATATGTCTAAACTTATTTAATTTACAAACTTCACATTCAAAATTTTTATCATTTAGACCAGAAACACCTTTTACACCATTTTCTTTACAAGTATGAGTCAAAATATCAGGACTGATATGGCCAAAACGTCTATGCCAAAGTTGCATTTTATTCCCTTTTTCTAAATTCAAATTTTCAAATTTTACATGTCTGTTATTAACTTTAGGAATTTTAGGATATAGATAATAGATTTTATTCTTTAAGTAGGCTTTAAACAAAAATTCATTGTCACGATATATTTTAACCTCACCCCCACCGCCTTCATATATACAACCATTTTTATCCAAAGCAGGACCAGATATTATATTTCTCCTCAATTTAGGAGAGTACATAACATTTTCTAAAGTGAATATTCTCTGACCAAACCTCAATTTTATTTTCCCCATTCCCTCAATTTCAAAATTTACATCTTTAACAGCTACAGTCATGTTTTCGTTAATCAAAGGTTTATACTTAAAAAATAAGTCCCTTCTGGAACAACAGTGATGAGATGCCCCTGTATCAAAAATCCAAGAACATCCCTCTTCAGATTCAGTAGAGTTAGAATGCATAATAAATAAAACATTTTTAGACTTACGTCTATTTCGACGAGCTCTTCCTCCAGAAAAACCAGACTGTCTAGTATCATATTGAGGTCTGTTGGGGCTGTAACTTGCGTCATGATGAGGTCTATCAGTACTAAAACGATCTGGTGACTTGAAATTTCTATGTTTATAACTTGGACTAAAGCCTCTCCTATAGGCACTCCTGGAATCCCTGGGTTGGAACTGTCTTTCACTACCTTGGCGATGATCGGTGAAACCATTATCTTGACTACTTTTAAGTCTGCAAATAGCCTGATGGTGGCCAAATTTCCCACAAAAGGTGCAGTTTTGTCGAGAAGTTACTATATTTACTAAACCTGGCGTTTTTACTTTGTCACTATCACGAAGATTTAAACGTGCCTCCTCAGCGGACAATTCATTAACAATATCACTGAATTTAAATTTTTCTTTTGGCCAACGCAGTATATTTTGGACAATACTATCAAAACTGCTAGGTAAATATCTAAGCAACTGGAAAGAAGTATAAGTATTGTCATCAAATTTTTCATTTAAATCCTTGAGCTGGTTTGAAAGTCTAAGTAATCTGGCAGCATAAAGTGAAATATTTTCATTTTGTTTAATTTTACATTCAAATAATTCAGAAAATATTTTCATATGAAATGACCTCGAATCCGGCAAGTAGTTTAATTTAAGTGCATCCCAAGCTTTGATCGGATCATCATAATTTTCTACCAATTTCCGGAATTCGGGTTGAATATTTAAATATAATGTAGCTAACACGTTATCTGATCGGGTTTTAAATTTGGCTATTTCCTCATCTGAAATTTTTTTCAGACTCTTTCGGAATTGACTTACGTTGATCTATTATATCCCAAAGTCCGTAACTAATTAACAGATACTTAATATCAGCAGACCAACTGCTATAATTGGTGGCATTAAGTTTTTCAATAGTATAAGCAGATTGGGCCATAATGAAAAACTACAAAAAAACAATAGCCCCTCCGAATCAGATACGCGTTAAAAAATGCTCAGATTACAAAAACAGATTAAATCTCCAAGTCAAAAAAACTATAGGCTGGGCTGGGCCCATAACCTCTTGTTATCCACACTTACTGGATATCTAAAGTTAGCAGAGGTTTAAAAAAAACAATTTTCCATCTAAAAACTTACAGTGGAAAGTGTGATTTGAATTTGACTTGGATGAAAATTTAAAGTGTATGACACGATTGAAGACAAGATAAATTTACGTTATAATTTCAGTTTTATTAAAAAAATTTGAACAAAATATAAATTTAACAACAACAGTAATAAAGTTAACAGTATATTAAATTACAACTTATTCAACCCAGCTCAAGTGTTTTTTTTATAAAACGATAAAACATTTTACCATGGCCCAGAAAAACCAAAAATAAAAATGTAACACTGAGGAAGGCATTAGTAACATTTAACATAAACGAAAAATAAACACCGGCAGCGTAAAATCATATTGAAAGATAATTTACATCGTCCAAAAACTGACGTGACACAAAACTAAATGTGAGCAAAAACCACATGCACAATCACCGATATTTATAGTAAAACAACAACCGGCAAAGACAACGCCTACATCCGGGAATCAATAATCTTATGCGAGGATGATAGAAAGAACGCCGGAACGAGTTCACCATCTGCTGAAAATTCCAGTAATTAAATATTCCATACTAAAGTATAGCTCTAAGAAGAGTGATCAACCAAGCATTCCAGGCTAAAGTATAGCTCTGAGAAACGTGATCAACTAAACATTCCAGGCTAAAGTATAGCTCTAATAAGCGTGATCAACCTTAAAAAGTAAACAAATGAGGAAAATTACTTTAAGATATTGAACTTCTATTAAAGACTTATTTAACTGATTAAATTGATAAAGGTAAGTTTTAAAAGGAGATTTATATAAGAAATAAAGTTTATATTTAGAGATTTAAGTTAACAAGAAGTATTTTTAAAATAAAGATATTGTTATTATACGTAACAAGGAATGGCAGGGTTGCGACATCTGCTTCTTGACACATAATGCTCGACTGGCACACCACACCTCCAGATTGCCCAGGGAACGGAGCGCACAGACACGCTTCCTGGATACAAAACAAGAATTTTGAATATGTGCACAACTAGCCTAGAGCCAGAGAGGAAGTCAAAAAAAAAAAAAAAAATATTTTTGAATTTTGAGGGGGGGGGGGGGGGGAGAATCGCAGTGGGAGCCAAGAGGATAGTTGTGCACTCAGATTTACACCAAAAAGAGGAGGCAAAAACAAAGGGGGAGGGGAGCTAAACACCTAAAATAAAATTGGCTGAACGGTCGACAAAACAAGGAGCAATTTAAAAAAAAAAAAAAAAACGCAACAAACAGTATTTTTTTAAAAACTCGCCACGGATGGTTGGAAGGAAATTTAGTAACACATAGCGTAGAATTTTGAAGTGGCTGGGCCAATGGGGGGAGATGAGCTATGCACTAAGAGGCCTAAAGGGAGATGAAAGAGGGACCATCACAATTTTGATCCACCACAGGGGGGATGGTGCCCCGCGTTGGTAGCCCGATGACTGCTAAACGACCCCATCGAGCACTTGACGGTGCAGCACATTTTTACGAGGACCAGATACCGCCACACCCTCGGAAAGATGAAATAGAAAAAAAAAAAAAAAAAAAAAAAAAAAAAAGGTATTAGTGATTATGTAATTTGGATTGTAAGACTATTGCTTTAGGAATACTTAAATTTAGTGGGAAAGTAAAGCCCTCGAGGCTCCGGAGAAATGCTGGGAGGCGAGAAGAGCACTGAGGGGCCAACAGGGAGCAGGAGGTTGAACTAAGAAGCTGAACCTCCTAAAAGGGCTGCCCTCTGGACCGGGCGGGAGAACGGGGGGAGAACAGCTTAAAAAAAAATAATAATAGAATAGAATAAAAAAAAAAAAAAAGAAAGAAAAAAGAAAAGAAAAAAATGGGGGGGAGAGCCACTCAGGCTTGGGTCCCGGTTACCTTACCCACCTAAGGGTCCGGTTCAGGAAAACCAAGGGTCTCAAAAAGAAGGGAAAAAAAGGGGGGGGGAAGAGCCACTCAAGCTTGGGTCCCGGTCACCTTACCCACTCAAGGGTCCGGTTCAGGAAAACCAAGGGGCTCAAAAAAAAGGGGGGGGGAGCCACTCAAGCTTGGGTCCCGGTCACCTTACCCACCTAAGGGTCCGGTTCGGGAAAACCAAGGGGCTCAAAACAAAAAAAAAGGGGGGGGAGCCACTCAAGCTTGGGTCCCGGTCACCTTACCCACCTAAGGGTCCGGTTCGGGAAAACCAAGGGGCTGAAAAAAAAAGGGGGGGGGGGAAAGCCACTCGAGCTTGGGTCCCGGTCACCTTACCCACCTAAGGGTCCAGTTCGGGAAAACCAAGGGGCTCAAAAAAAAAAAAAAAAAAGGGAGGGGAGAGCCACTCAAGCTTGGGTCCCGGTCACCTTACTCACTCAAGGGTCCGGTTCAGGAAAACCAAGGGGCTCAAAAAAAAAAAAAAAAAAACCCGGAGGCAGAGAGGGCCAATTAAAACAAGGGCCCAAGGACTAGAAGAGAAGACAGTAGCACTGGTACCTCCCAGCACTAACCCGAAATAGACCGTTGAGGGAGAAACAAGTAAAAAATAAAATAAAATAAAATAAAATAAATATATAAAATGAAATATTATGAAAATAAATAAGAATAACAATAAAATAAGTATTTAAATAAATAAAATAAAATAAATTAGATTAACTGAGAGAGCGCTGATGGTGGTTTGAGTTTAACGGAGGGGAAAAGAAAAAAAAAAAAAAAAAAAATGAATAGTTGGCTAAAAAAAAAAAAATAAGTAAAAGTAAGTTCTAAGTTAGTAATTACAATATTTAAAAAAAAAAAAAAATAATGATAATAATAATGGGTGCATGATCAAGATTCGAATGAGACACTACGGACGTAAGGTGGCTTGCGAGGCCCGATGCGAGGATTCAGCCTTTTGGATCCCTTTCTGGGATTCTGGAGTTTTGGACTTCTTCTGTTCGGACCTAAGAATGCTGATAGGTGAATCCAAAGCGGTGTGCTGAGCGGTAGTGCTAGCTTCTTGATCATACCATTCATACAAACTCATGAAAAAAAAAAAAAAAAAAGAAGTTATTGTACTTAACTGAAATAAAGTAAAATAATTAATAAAAAAAAAAAAAAAAAAAAAATGGTTTAATAACCCATTTATGCGCGGTCATGAGCGTGGTGCGGACTTACAGACCAAATAAAACAGAGGACCGTTTACATTTTATGCACATTTTTTATACAATTTTTATTTA
Organism: Salticus scenicus; assembly: GCA_963930645.1. Taxonomy (NCBI): domain Eukaryota; kingdom Metazoa; phylum Arthropoda; class Arachnida; order Araneae; family Salticidae; genus Salticus; species Salticus scenicus. The sequence goes on from OZ005655.1 coordinate 56,477,062, forward strand.
TACATTTTTTTTATACATTTTTATATTATAATAGTTTTTTATACATTTTTTTATTTTTTAATAATTTTTATTTTACAAAGATTTTTTAATATTAACATTTTTACTTTTACCGGGCCTCATGTAATATCGATGCTGGCTGCTTTAACGACAAGGGCCTCGTTCATGACCTAAAATAAACAAAAAGTGGCGGTAGCGGTGGTTGCCTCTATGGGCTGGTAGGTCCTCTTCTTCCGGTGTTCTATTCCATATGCTGCTGAAGAGTGGAGCTTTCTTGTTGGTGTTGACACTGCTTGTTGTTATTGTGAAATGTCATCTATGTTGTTCGTGAGCCATCTGACTATGTGTTTTGCCTTGTTTTGTACATGTGTGTTTTGTGCTAGCTGTTTGTACCATAGTGTTTCATTTGCTTGTGTAATTTGAGCCAGATGGTGGTGGTCCGTTAGAGGGCAGGCTGTTAAGTAGTGTATTGATGTGCCTAGTGCACCACAGGTGCAGTCTGGGCTACTCTTCTTCTTAACCCGATGGAGATAAGCTGGGAATGCCCCATGTCCTGTGTAAATTTGTGTCAAGAGCTTGCAGCTAACGAGTGTTTTAGTGTCCACTGTTGGGAAGTATCTATGTGTTAGCCTGCCCGTGCCCCCATAGTCCCACTCGAACTGCCATTGTTCCATGGTGGTCCCTCTTAGTTTTTTCTTTAAATAGGAAATCGGCTTTTCCAGGTAGAAGTGTTCGCGGTTCGTTTCGTTTTCCGCTGCATATTTTGCCAGTTTGTCTGCTTCTTCGTTTCCTTGGATCCCTACATGTGCTTTAACCCATTCAATTTTAAAATTATTATTTGACCTTGTGATTTCCGAGTGGATTTTAATTACCATGTTGTCTGTTGTGAATGGTTTGGAAAGTGCCTGGATGGCTGACATGCAGTCCGAGTGGATGCTATATGATATTCCCTTTGTATTTCCCCACTCAGCAGCTTTGAGTATTGCCAGTAGTTCGGCCTGGAAGACACTGTTGCACTTTCTTTAAGGGCACTGACCATTCGTGTATTTTGGATAAGTTTTCGAAGGCTACAAAGGCCGAACCTGTAGCTCCTGATTCCAGCTTCGAACCATCCGTGTAGATTTGTGTATCCTTAGTTGATGAGCCAATTTGTGGTTCGGGTGTGTCTGCTGGGTGCTTGCGCCAAATATTTTGTTTTTTGACATAGTCTGTGTGATTAAACGTATGGTCGTGTAGCTTGTAATTCTTGTGGAGTCTTGTAATTGTGCCATAAGCTGCTTCGTATTGTACTTGGAGGTGTACTGGAATCAGGCCTGAGAGAACCAGAAGTGCCGATGTTGGGGCCGTTCTATATGCCCTTATGATGGCCAGCGCAAAGTGCCTTTGGCAGCTAAGCAGTTTGTCTTTATTCTGCTGCGTTAGGTTGTTCCCCCAGATTGGGGATGCATAGATTAGTGTCTTTTCCACTACTGTTTTGTACCATGTTTTTACCAGGTTTGGTTTTAGTCCCCAACCCCTTGAGACCATACGCCCGAACAGATTGAAGGCCTTATAGATTTTTTTCGTTTGATGTTCTATGTGTGGTTGCCATCTTAGATTTTTGTGTAGAATAACTCCAAGATATTTCATTTTTTCTTTAGTTTCTAGTTCAATCCCGTTGTAGTGGATCCCGTCTAGTTTGTGAGTGCAGGAAGTCGGGAGGTTTCCCAGACGTGGTCTGTTCAGGTATAGTAGTTCCGTTTTGCTCCAGTTAATCGTGAGGTCATTTTCCTTTGCCCGAGTGCTGAATTTTTGTAGAGCTGTGTTTGCTGTATTTACGAGTGTTTCTGTGTTGTTTGCCGATATTGTTAAGATAAGGTCATCTGCAAAGGCTTGGATCTTTGTGTGGTTCCCCCAGCTATGGTTGAGCGCTGTGTCGGCTATTAGTAGCCAAAAGAGGGGCCCTAGGCAGCTTCCTTGCGGACAGCCTCCGAAAGTCTGTTTTGTGATGTTTATGCCATTTTCTTCCAGTGTCACATACCTGTCTTCCAGAAAGCTAGCTATCCAGTTGACGAGGTATGTTGGACAGCCAGAGTTTTTGAGATTTTTAAGCAGAGTCGGCCAACGGATATTGTCAAATGCACCTTTTATATATTAACAGTGTTTGTTTTTTGTCTGTTTTGTCCTTGTTTATGTTATCTATTAATTTTTGAAGTGCGTGTTCTGTGGAGGTGCCTTGTTTAAAGCCGAACTGATTTGGGTTCCAGTAGTTAGTTAAAGTTAAGTGATGATTAATTCTGCTGTGTATTATTCTTTCTAGTATTTTGCTAATAGCTGGTAGGAGGCATATTGGCCTATAGTTTTTTGGGTCTTTGGGATCCTTGCCTTCCTTGTGGAACAAAACTACTATACCCTTTTTGAACTCCTTGGGAAAGTATTCCAGTTGGAGGCTTTTGTTGAAGAGCGCCAGGAGAAGGTGCTGACTCACGCGATTGATTTTTTTGACCAGGTTGTAGTCAACGAAATCGTGGCCTGGGGCTTTGTTTTGTTTTATGTGCTTGATGATCCTGTTTAATTCCTGTGGGGTAATCTTACGTGGGCTATCTTCGTCGAAGCGGGGTAGGAGCGTGCTCAGCCTATGCGGGGTGTGTTCGTTCGTTAGATACAATGAGTCCAGGAATTTGGTGAGGGTTCAGTCTATTGTGACGTGTTCATTATCTTCTAGAATGTTGCATAGTTTAGCGGGGGCTGACATTTTACCTGAGGCGATTTTGTATTGTGGGCCGTAGGTATCTTTGGCGCTTTCGCAGAAAGCTACCCATGCCTTTGATCTTTCCTTCTTTATTAATTTTTTGTAGATTGCGCGCTCTCTCTTATACTGAATATGTTGCTGATTTTTGATAGCTGGGTCTAGCTGGGATTGGTACCTACGGCGAAACGCCCTGACCCTATTTCTTGCCGTCTTGACCTTATCAGTCCACCAGTTTGGTTCTTTTTGTTCAGGTGTTTTTCGCTGCTTATAGCAGGAAAATGCTATGGATTTAAGCTCATTAATTAGTTCCTCCGTTATTTTGTCCAGCGTGGATCTGTCTGCTGTGCTGTTTATTGGGCCGATATACCTTTTACTTAATTTTTTGATCTGTTTTTCAAATTTCGAGTGTTTCCCATGTTTTGTTTCTAGCCTGTGACGACGGTAGCTGTTGTTACTGTAGTCTAACAAGAATCTTATAAATTTATGATCACTGCCAGAGTGATCGTCGCTTACTTCCCAGTCCTTAACATTGTCGAGTAAAGAGGCCGTGGTTATGGTTAAGTCCGGCCAACCCCTAAACCTGCCAGCCTGAAACGTGGGGGATGCTCCTGGGTTGTTTCTGACTATTAGCGAGTGTTGCATTATGAAGTCTGTCAATTGCCTACCCCGTGTGTCGATATCTCCGTAACCCCATTGTGTTGTGTTAGCATTGAAGTCTCCTGCCAGCAGGACGCTACCCTGAGTTTTTAGAATAAGTTGTTCAATTTCCCGTAGAACTGAGCTAAAGCAGGAGCTCGGAGGGGCATATGTGTTTATCAGAGTGATTTTTTCTTTGACATTTTCTATTAGTATTGCTGTCGCATGTTCTGTACTTCCCAGTTCTATTGGGTTTGTGCCTAACCGTGTAATTATAGCCGCTTTGTTACAGGGGGTTTTATACGCCTGCCAGCCCGACCCCAGGCCTGTAATTTTGCCTGTGTGTTTATTCTGGGGAAAGTCCTGTATCATGGCTATCTTTATGTTATGTTGGGCGAGGTACCCGAATAGGTCCTTTGTCGCTTCCGCGCTTGAGTGTAGGTTGATCTGAATTATTTTTATGGCGTCTGGTCTCTTTGTGTTGTTACTGTTCTGTTGTGTCTGTGTGCTATTGTTTGTTTCTGCAGTGTCTTCACCGTCCACAGTAGTTTCTATTTTGTAGACGCCTACTTTGGGCATTGTTGCTTCTTTGCTGCTGGCCTCCTCTTCTGTATGATTTTCTTCTTCTGGTTACCATTTGGTAACCCTCCTAGTCTTTGTTTTGCTGATTGTATTCTATTTGAGGTCGTTCATCTTCAGCATAGTGGATTGATGTATTCCCTGTTATTACATCCATTGCTTTTGTCAGTTGAGTTTTTTCCTCCTCCACTTCTGCCTTTCTGATCGCCAATATTTGACGATACACGTAGCAAAAGCCGGAGTAGGCTGTATGTTCTGTCACTAACTTAAGTTTGTTTGTGTATGCGGTCTGGTTGTTATAGACTGTGCATGGGTAGCAACAAGTCTTGTCAGATGCACACTCTGCCGTTTTATGCCTCCCGGCGCACCGCACGCAGCGGGTTTCAAACAACATAAGACTAAGATAATGACTCAACTAATATTAACTTAACAAAGTAGTGCTAAATAAAAATCTTTTAAATAGGAATTATTGCTAGAGCGTCAATAATTTTGCTGCCGACTATAGGCTCAGCCTCATCGGCAGGAAAATTATGCTCTGTTTCTCTGCCAATATTCACATTTTTTGAAATTATACATTTCTTCTATTCTTTAGGATACCGCATGTTGCAATGTCTTGATGCAAATATTATCACTAAATTTTGCACCAAATACATCCTCTGCAACACACAACCACTCTCCATTTGCTTTATTATCATCATTATCATTTTCTTGCCCTTCTGTTTGGTATTCTTCATCATTTTCATTTTTTTTTTTTTGCATGTAACTGCATTTCACGAAACAATCTTCTTTATTACTGTAGAGGTTACTTCCTGCCATGCTGAAATAACAAAATGAACAGATGATCCGGAGATATGGCATCACAATTTTGATCTTCCGTGCAAATGGGGAAAAGAGTTATTTTAGGATGAATGAAGTAATTCCAGTTTGCATGCCTTATGGAACTGCTTGACCTTCAAGAGAAAATTTTTATAAGGTCAAGAGAAAAATTTTACAACGATGAATGCGGGAAAACAACTTTTTGAAGAACGATACATGCAGGTTTCGTTAACATTATTTAAATACAATTTGTGCAAGGAACATAGAAATAAAAGGATCAATGCAGGAAAACTATGCATGCGGGAAAGATAGATCGGGGTTTCACTGTATATATATATGCATAGATGCCAAGTTTTACGCCCCGGGCATAAAATTTACGCTTTTTTGATTTTTTTTACACTTTTACACCTAGATCGCTATTTTTACTCTTTTTCTACTATTTCAACATTTTTCTACCAATTTTTTTTTCCATTTATTTGTTTAGGTATTCGATTAAATTTAATAAAATAAAAAACTAATCTTAAAAAAAAAGTATCTAAAAAGTACGATTTTTGCTGCTAATGCTTAGTAAACAAAGATCGCAGTGCATTTCATTGATTGTTTGATTCTGAGTTGATGCTTCTACAACTATTGTTGGTCCCCATTTATTGGTTGAAGCATGCTCCGTTTCAACATCATCGCTTCAGAGGTATGGTGTGTTTTTTCCTCCTCACTAGACATGCTCAGTTCATTTCAACCCTTGCTCATCTCGCAGAAACGAAGCACTGGAAATGTGGGTGATGTTCCATGTTCGTTTTGTTATTATGTTTGTGCTTACAATTGTCGCGCACTTTTGAAAATTTTTATGACAGTTGAAAAGAAATCTTATTATCAACTGTTTAAAGATAGCTATACAGCTGAATTTCGATGTATAAGAGCATCTTGTCAGGGTGCATATTGTGTTTATTGTCGATCCAGTTTTACAATTTCTCATGGCGGCAAATATGATATAACCAAACACATTGGAAAGAAAAAAGTCTATATTATGCAAAATCTGCTAATTTTAGCGAAAAGAGTAAAATACATAGGTAAAATACCTAACTACTGCAGGGAAAATAATCAATTGTATTTTACTGTATTCTGAGATAGTGTTTAAAAAAAAAAAAAAAAACGGTTTGCAGGTTTAGAATTCACAGGTCGTGGGATTTTTTTTTTAGGATAAGAAAAAAATAAATAAATAAATAAACAAAAAAAGGAAATTAAAGGGGACTAATGTGCAAGTTGTACCTGACGGGACTAAAGTGAAAGTTGTACCTCAAGGGACTGTGAAAGTTGTACCTCACGGGACTAATGTGCAAGTTGCACCGAACAAACAAACTATTTCTTTCAACAAAAATGCCTACTAACCCTGGACGATGGGTCTAATATATCGTATCATATTTATCGTAATATAACTCAATACTTATTTCGCTTCCTTCTTCGACTCGTTTTAATACGCATTTTTTATATGCATGAGCAGCCCCCGAAAAACAAAAACATTAAATCATTAAATTCATTTTTTTACTTATTTTTATTTCATATTATTTCACGTGCACTTTTTATTTCCTAATTCAAAACTATTAAAAAAAACTTTTTCGATATCGCTTGTAACGATATTGATTATTATTAATTTTCTTTTCTTTTTCTTTCAATAATAATAATAATAATAATAATAATAAAGATTTTGATGAAATTCTGGCAAAAGCAGAATTTAGTTTAGGACGGAGGACTATTAGTTTTTTTTTCTTCCCAATTATAACATCGCTTTCAAATTATTCAATTATATTTTCGATAAATTTTAGATTTCAATAAATATCCAACTATCGAAAACGACAACGCAAAAATCCCAGATTGAGACTAGTAGGCCCTCAGTCCTAAAAAAAAAAAAAAATCTTTCAACAAATGTAGTTTTTACATTGTATTTTAATAAATGAAGCTTTCAAATTTATCTTTCCTTTCCTTTTTTTTTTTTTTTTTTTTTTTGAGTTTGTAAATATAAAAACTAATTAAATTTAAAAAATAGCTATCTGAAATATTTAAAAATAATTACTGTATCTGATACTTTTAAGCAGTTTGAAAACTATTTTTAAAATAAATCTAATGTGAAATTCAGACTAATTGTATCACTGTGTGAATATATTAAATATGTAAGTAAATAATTATGAATGATAGCTAAACTTTGCATTATATTACTTTTTATTAAATGATAATGTATTTAAAAAGTAAATTAGTGTAAAAACAGAAGGAATCCCATTTGCATTTTTTTTTTTTTTTTTTGTGAGGGGGGGGGGGGGGTCTGCAAAATTTTTTGTTTGTGTGCTGTTTTATTCCTTGGAATTTTTGCAGGTTGGCAGGTATGTATATATATATTTACATAGGGTTTACACATGCACACAAAAGGAAAAAAAAAGTGCAAAATCAAATATTTAAATAAAAGGAAATGAAATAAAAGAGAGGGAAGGACAAGCAAAAATAAGAAGAGATGAATGGCAGTCAATAAAAAATAGAAAAGAACAATAAATAGGGTATCTATGATGAATAATAAAAATACATAAAGTAAGAAAGAAGTCAATATAACAGAAACAATCGTGATAAAACTGTGGAAAATAAGATGAAAAATAGTAAATGGAAAGGATAATGTAAAAAATTATATGCATAACAAATGTTTAAATAATATACAGTGGAACCTGTCTAAAGTGACCACCCTAGGGACCGGCTAAAATGGTCACTATACGCATGTGGTCACTTTATAAAGGGTCTTTAAAATTGGAAAATGGTCTTTAGTCAAGAAAATGGTCACTTTAGTCAGGTGGTCACTTTACCAAGGTGGTCACTTTTACAGGTTCCACTATATATATATGTATTTATTTATTTAATTGTAGTTAAAATAATAATGAAGAAGACAGGGTTCTCATCAAAGGTAAAAACTGAGTGAGAATTATTTTTAAAGAAAAGCACAATTATACTTGCAAAACATTTAAAATACCTTATAAAAAGAGTGTGAGTGAGAATTTTTCACCCTTACTCAGAAACAAAGTGAGATTTCTAAAAAAAAAAAAAAAAAAAAAAGGGGGTGTGGGAGAACAGAAAAATAGTTTAAAAAAATAAAAAAATTGAAATGTCTAATTTTACCGCTCATTGTTGCAATTTGAATTTAATCGCTTATATATATCCTTTTTTTTTTTTTTTTTTTCTCCACTACTGATCACTATTGCACTGCAAATTGATGGAACTTAATTTTTTATACACCTTCAGTATGAGATCATTTACCTAATTCCAGTTTTTCTGGTAATATAATGTACGAGTATTTTTGTAGTTGATAAGCAAAATATGTAATTTTCTTGTCTTTTTTTTTTTTTTTTAACTTTTTGAAAGCATTTAACTTTTGTGAAAGTCTGTATAAATTTATTTACGAATTTAAACATATAAAGCCACAAATTTAATTAATAAACAAAAAAACCTTAGTTTAGCTTTACCGATGTGACTCTTTTGGATACCGATGTGACTCTACCGATATATTTTATGTCATTAGTATGAATGACATACTAATGACATAAAATTTGGCAAATACGGCACCGCGCTAGCACAAACATATAAAAATGAAAATATCGAAATAGACTTTAAAAATACCGAAAAAATCGCGAACTATAACAGTCACAACTATGCACTTTTTCGAGAAACCATTGAAATTATCAGCCAACCGAACGCATGCAACCTGGACCAACCAGCAACAGGTATAGACGACACCTGGCGCCATATCCTGAAAAAGAAGAAAGAAGTTAAAACACCTGCAGAAAATCTTCAGAAGTGCACAGAATGGAGTGACCGACGATGGCGATGAGGGGGGGGGGCCCTAATAAGAAAGTACTTCGCCAAAAGAGTCACATCGGTAAAGCTAAAGTTAAGGTTTTTTTGTTTATTAACTGTATAAATTTGTTAATTTTTTATGAAAAATGAAAAGTTTTTTCTTTCAAGATTGTTGATTTTTATGAATGATCTATTTTAGAACCAAAAAATTAATAAATTGGTCTAGAAAATGCACTAATTTCTTTCAATGTAAAAAATTTTATGTGAAAAAATAAAAATAAAAACATGCGAGATTATCTTGATCTTGCACTTGAGTGAGAATTCTGGGAGATGAAAAAAATAATCCTAAAAATAAACAATAATTTTAAAAAGAAAAAGAAAAGACTAACTAAACTAATTTTTCAGAGCAGTATTATTTAATATAATTAACTTAATTATTACTTTAGATTTATTTTGTGCCTTAACTATTTCCCATGGTTACATCTAAATATTTATTATGATTATGCAGTATAGTTTTCAAAATGTCAATTATTATATAAATTCATTAATTATGTCAAGAATATTCACTCTCTACAGGAGAATTGAAAGAGTAATATGTAAATGTAAGAGCAGATTTTTATTTATTTATTTTCCTTTAAGTTTTAAACATTGTTTTCATTTTTATTTACAGGTTTCATTCATACCACAAAAGTGTTTGTGTTCTTAAAAAAACTACCTGTAGCAAATTTTTAACTATTTCCAGGTATGCTGATTATGATTTTTCTGATATTTTTGGTTATTTAGCTTTCCCACACAGTAACAGTATTGTTTTTTGTTTTTGTTTTTTCTTTATACTTTAGTTCAAAGTGATTACTTTCAATTACAGTTTTTTGTGCCAAACAGAGATACCTGTAGCTCCAAAAGATGTATGGAAATTGGTGAAGTGTCCTCAATTTAGGTTTATTTGTGATGAGTCAGTAAAGGTATAGTAGCTTAAAGCTTATTTTTTCTATCATTATTATTATTATTATTTATGTGTTCTTTATTTAATTTTTGTAATTTTTCTTTCATATCTAAATTAAATATTACTTTCTGCTTTGGATTTAACCATATATTTTCTCATTTAAGTGATCAAGATTGCATTTCTGTTATTCATATACTTTTATCAAAATAAATAATCTCTAAAGTGAAACAAGACTCAGGATAATAGTAATAATTATTATTATTATAAAATTATAATTGCCTTTAAATAATTACATAAAACATGAAGCTTTAAACTAATAAATATAATAAAAAATAAACATTATCTTGCTTCATGATGCAGCCGTAATATTTTCAAATTTTAGCAGTGTTTTAGCAATGTTTTTTGCCCTACAATCTTTTTTGCAAATTGAAATGTATAAACAAAAAAATCATCAAGTCTGAACTGAAAGTTAATTTTTTGAAGGACTGTAAGCATTTTAAAATAACCCAAAATTTCTGGGAATCAATAATAAACTGTTAATACATGAATTTCTGAGTGATGTTAGGAGATTTGAATGCAAAATCTTAAATAAAATCATGCATATAAAAAAAATACGGAAATTTATAAAAATCAACATGAATGGGTAAAACTTTATTAAAAACTCAAAGAAATTTGTAATGCTGAAGAATGGGCTTTTTACAATAATAAAATAAACCAGTATAATTACACTGAAAGCAATTCTATTCTTAAAAGACACAATACAAAACTTAATTTTTGGCTTAAAAAGAATAACATAAAACCCCACACTGAAAATAAATATCCATATTTAAACTTTTTTGATATTAAAATTAACAGCCATGAAGATGCTTTACTAAAACTTGGACATAAATACATCCTAAATCAATCCGTTAATGTGAGAGATAGTATCTCTAAAATTGAATCCGTGTTAAGTAATACCCCTGAAGGTATACAAACTAAAATTAGAAATACTGCCTTTAATGAAAACATAAAAACAGTAAATAACCGTAATGTAAATTGTGATGATCTAAAAACTCTCAGGAATCTTAAGAAAAATCGTAACATAACATGCACTCTTACAGACAAAACGAGAAAAATAGCCATCCTTAACAGAAATAATTATACAGTGTGTCCTAAAAGTTCCAGTACTCCAACTTAAATAATTCATTGCGTCCATGATTTTTTTAAATATTAAATTTTATCGTCTGCTTATTATTGCATCAATTCTTTAATTTGTATCGTTTGTTTCTTTTTTCGCTCAAGTTGTGTGAGAATAAAGTTTTATGTTATTTTGTTCTTCATAGTGGAATGAGTTTATCATGCATTCAGAGAATTACGCTGTTTGAAGCTCATTTTGAATGTAAATCGTATGAAAGATGCAAAGATGTTTGGCAATATAAATATTCAGAGGAGGCAATACCGAGTAAAAATATGCTATATCAGCTCGTTCGACAATTTTGTAATACAGGTTCTGTGCAGGTGTGTACAGGTTTCTCTACAATTAGTCACTCCCAGCATGTTAAAACGCATTTCAAAACACATGCACAAACGAGTTCAGCTTTGCCTCCTAGAAAAGGGTGGACATTTTGAACATTTATTATAAATGTGAGTTCTGTATTTTTTCCTCCGTTATTTTAAATGTGCCTTTTATCATTAGCATAAAAATAATCGTTTTAAGGTTTGTTGTTTTGTAAATAAAAAATACATCAGCGTCAGTACTGGAACTTTTAGGACACTCTGTATAACTAAAATGGAAGAAACAATTAAAGAAATAGGCACTATTGAAATCAAAAAAGACCCCAACAATAGACTAATGGAAAAAACTTGGAAAATTATTAAAGATGGTAAATGGCCTAATGACACCCCCCCCCCCCAATCTCAGTAAGTATGCTCCTAACACTAACACCCCTCACATTTTTAGTCGCTACAGAGACCTTAAAAATCCCCCTAAGATATGACCCATTGTGAATAAAAGTGAAGGCTCAATCTACCTTCTAGAGAACTACATGGCTAAAATTTTTAAAGGGTTACTACCCCACACCCCAAAATTTAAACTCTATGGAGGATTTCATAAAAAAAATTTGCGAAATAAAAATTAATAACTATGGCTTTGTCAGTTTTAATGTCGTCAACCTGAACCCCTCAATAGATTTAGAGGAAATGGCCGACATTGTAAATACCCAATTACATAAACAGTTTAGTAATTCTAAAATTGCCCAAACCCTTACAATCCCTATTACTGTTTTACTTAATGAAAATTACTTTAAATGTAATAATAGGATTTATCAACAGCATAAAGGGTCCCATCTTTCATGTTTTTAGCAGATTTTAATGTGCATATAATGGAACATAAAATTATGAAGGTTTTAAATGATAAGATTTTTTTTTTTTTTTTTTTTTTTTTTTGGTGCTGTTTACGTTGACAGTGTTTTTGCAATTATTGACAAAAATACTGATCCCAACCTTATTTTAGATACCTTAAATAAAGGAAATAGACACAAACACCAAATTCACCTTAGAGGGAAAAAAATAGCCAAATAAATTACCTATATGTTAAAATCACGTGCTATAATTACAGAATTAATACTAAAGTTTATTGAAAACCTACTAGCAGCAACGAAATCATTCACTGTAAAAGCCAAACTCCATATAGATACAAAATCAGTGCCATTCAATCTTACATCAATAGAGCTATCTTAATTTGCAATGAGCCAGAAGACCTCAAAAATAAATTAGCCCATATTAAGTATCAAGGCAGGTTACCCAGATAATTTAGTTATCAAACTGTATAAAAAATTAATCAAAAATTTTAACAATATCCAAAGCTATCAACCCCTTAATTTCACTACTTCATTTCTGTACAACCATGGTGCATCCATTAAAATTAAAAATATTGCTGCCAAGCATAATATCAACATTCCAGTTAAACCCAATATATTTCAGATTATCAAAAGTGACAAAGATCCCATCTCTTCATTAGAAACAGCTGACATTTACAAAATCCCCTTTTCTGACAGTAAAAATAATAAAAAAAAAGTTACATAGGAAAATCAAAAAGGAAAATTAAAACTAGAATCAAAGAGCACAGCTATGATATTGATACTGGAAAAATCACCATGCCATTAACCAAAGCAAAGCAAGATGAAATTAATATTAATTTTGATAACATTGTAAAAATTGTTAACTACCACAATTACAAATATGCTACTTACCATGAAGCTGTAGAAATTATACATTATTCAAATTCATGCAATGGCAATGATGAGGCAGGGTTAGATAAACAGTGGTGTCACATACTTAGGAGAGCTAATAGGCATGCCAAAGATCGAAGGTACAGACCGATTTCCAGCACTGCCAATGCCAGTGATCACGACAGGGTACCCCGTTGAAAATATTATGGCCGCATCATGAAGCAAGAAAAGATTTATTTTTTATTTTATTTATCATTATTGTCTATTGTGTAAATTTAATTTTGATCTTTATTGGTAGAATTATCTATAAACTATTATTAACATTGCTTATTATGCTTTTGGTGTAGAGAAGTCATTCATAATTTTTCTCTTTTCAGTCAGTGGAAGTTCTGGAGAAGATTTCAAATTCACAAAAACTAAGTAAATATTACTTATCTTTCAAGATTTTTTAAATACAGTAGAAGATCTTTATAACACAATTCTATGTTATGCAATTCTCTATATAATGCAAAACTTTTCAGACGTAAACAATAAATTTTGCAATTAAAAAGCACTTGCATTTTTACATAATAAAAAAAACTGTTACTCTCTTGAGGTCTAAATCTGATATATTTAGTTATCTCCTAAAGCGAAATTCGACCCAGGCTGCCAAAGCATTTGAACAAAGCAGCATCAAAGACTAATTCCACATTCTGAAAGATATCAGGACCACCAAGAGAACCTGGGGAAAAAAAAAAAAAGAAGTCAGGACACAGGAAGAAGATACATATGAAGAAAAAGAATCGACGGAAGTTGACAAACCCTCCTGTCAAGAGGATGTGCCATTACTTCGCAGTATGGTAGCTGCTCTGTTACGTACGACACCCCGACAATTCAAAGTTTTTTTTTTTTTTTTTTTTTTTTTTTTAATGAGTCGTATAGTGAAAGATATGATCCAGACATATTTGGATTATATTTAAAAAATAAATTTAATAAATAAAATTCTTAATCTACCCTACTTTTCTGTTGCAAGGAATGTAATTTATACTCTGCTCAATTTTGATATATTTATGACATATCCGTCTATTTTACAAGGTAAATTTAATAATTTGTGAAATGTGATCTATATAATGCAAAATTCTATATAATGCACAACTTTGTGTGACTTTCTATATTGCACTATAAATTTGCTTCTCAAATGTTTACATGACTTGCATTTCTAAAACATGAAACCAATTAAAGAACTGGAAAATTAAATAAATTAAAAAAGGCATATTAAATAATAAATTAAATAAACAAAATTGTGAGTTTTAATTTCTTGCTTATTATATACTAGCAGGCTACGCCCTCTTCACTGGTCACTATATGAGTTTTCAAAAGAATTGAATCAATATGTATTTTTTATTTTATGCTGTAAATAAAAACTAAAAAAAAAAAAAATTACCTACATTGAAATTGCTCTAAACTTCGCTTCGAGTACTTGCTGCCTACGTTAGCTCTTTTTCGCCCGCACTGCATCGGGTCCAGCTTCCCACTGCCTGCAGAAAGGTCTTTTCCAGGCACTTCAATTTGGGTATTTATCAACGATAGGTGAATCTGTTATTATTTAAGAACTACGATTTTAAAGATGACTGTAAGCATTTATTAAATATTTTAGTTTTTGAATCATGTATTTTATAGCCCTCCACTCTTTACACTATATTACAATTTGATTCTGACCAATATTAGAAGTAAAGTAAAAAGTATATTTTCTTTTAAAAGGAATTAAATAATAAAAAAAATAAAATAAAATAAATTTTAATTAAACTTTAATCAGTTTAATTCTTTCTACTATATACTACTGTTTTTTTCCTGATAAATACTGTAAATGAAAAAAAAAAAAAAAAAATTGTTTAAAGCAATTAATTTAAAAAATGAAAAATAAAAAGTTGCTATACTATAAAAATTAATAACCATAACTGTTATAAATATATTTTTTAATTTAAAATTTAATATACTTAATTTTTTCTATTTTGTTACCATTTGATTTTCAATAATATAATAAATTAAAAAAGAAAAAATAAATTTGCTTTCAAATGAATGAATTAATTAAATAAAAATGAATAGCATAATAGCCATTACTAAGATATGCAGATGATTAAAATGAAAGAATAAATTTTTAGAAAAGTGAAACAGAGAAGCCAATATTTAAAATTGAAAAAAAAATTAATTAAAAAGATTCAAATTTGAAATTCGAAAAAATGTTGATGAGGTCCACTCCTATAAGGTCCCAGGTATCCAGCTTCCAAGTTTTGTAGCTATGTGATCAGTAATGTGAGCACCAGAGTGCAGACAGACACACAAACAGATACTTCTCTTTATTTATATAGATTAGCAGGCTTGACCTTCTTCATTAGTCACTATATTTACACGAATCATTTTTAATTTTAATAAAATATTAATTTTTTTTTTTCTAATCATGAAAAACGGCAGTTTTTCTAGTGACGCAAGCGCAAAAACAAACAAACGCCACGACACTCAGCGGAAACGGAAAAACGAACGAAAACTGCGACACTTATATATACAGGAATTTTAAGATCAAAGAAACCGCTGAAAGCCAACACTTAATATCTCAGGAAATATGGGATGTTTTTCTCTGATATTTTCAAAATAGTCTTTCACTTTCTGTCTGATCCTACCCTGAAATCGCTACATTTCTGTGTGCAATATATTTTGAGATATGAATTGGCTTATATAAGTTGTAAATGGACAGTCTATAGGGGTGGTTAAATTTTTCTTGAATATGGCTCGACCGAATGTCGTTTAATTGATATATGATATTAATCGCTTTTATCTGATGTGCCTGACATCTCCCTTTTCCCTAGGAAAACTCTTGTTTTTTTTTTATAACTCAGTTTAAAAATCGAACTATTTTTTACTCCGAAAAAACCGTGATGCGACAGTTTCGCGGACGAATACAGTCTTCTTTTCTATCTGAAATACTCAATATCAAATAATCGTTTTGGCTCCCTCTATCGGGAACTGGCGTCAAAAATAAACACAAAATATAAAAAAAATAATTTTTCTTTTTTTAATATATATATTAAATGAGTTATTTATTTAGGTACTTGTATTTTTTATATGACATTTGTTTATCAAAAATATTCATTGTATTTATATTGTTTTCATGCTGATACGTTGTTAACTTTCAAAATTGGTTTTATTTTAAAAAGTGATTGCAACAAAAAAAAAAAATTCTTTATTTTCATAAAAATGACAAATATGATAATCATATGCAAATATTTGTAATTTTTTCAAAATTAGGTGATAAATCACTTAAACTACAGATTGAAAAAATTCTTAAAACAGAATTTGAAAATAATTAATTTGCTCATTAAGTTTCTAGTATATATATATATATATATATAAATTACAAAATGTTAAGCTATAATAAAATTTTGAATAGCTTAAGATTTTTTTAATTAAATTCATAACAAACTATACTACTTAAATATTTACCAGTATAAAAATTTCACTTTTTAAAGATTTTTCTATTATTATTTATTTTTCTCTTTTAAATCAAATCTATACCTAAAAAATTATTTGCGTTTCTTTCTTTCTTTCTTAAATTTAACAGTAGGGAGGTGGCATGAATATAACAATAAAAACTACTCCAGAAAAAAATAAATAAATAAATAAAAATATCCTCCTTAACTCGTATATACAGTGGAGCACCGTTTATACGTTTTTCAAGGGACCGTTCCTAAAAAACGTATAACTGAAAAAAACGTACAACTGAAAATTCGTTTTAACATTGATACACAATAAAATATCATATTAATAATAAAAGTCTAATCAATTTTCATGATTTCCTTTACATCTATTCGAATAAGATATATTTTTAATTATATTTAAAATATTTTTAAAAGTTTGAATAAAAATTAAATAATTAAAAATATAGAAATTCAGAAAATTTTTTCAAGATTTCGATTTTAACCTTTAAAGACAAAGCCTTTTGTTCTCTAAACGAAGATGACATTTTTGCAAACGATTAAAAGGAAGGAAAGAAAAAAAAATTGTTTCTCCAACCGTAATGTCAAATAAACATAAGAAAATCTTCCAAGTCGCCCAACGGAAGTGAATAATAAAGCTTCAAGTTTACAAAATGCCTATAAAGTTGTGGGCCTTTTTTCTTTCATACTCCATTCCTGGAATCAATTAAAAGAAAAAGTGGGAGGTCTTCAAGTGGTCACTGGCTACTTGTATACCTACCATTCAACCCAGTCGCCAACTGCTTATCTCTGAAAATTTCTCTAACCCCCCTTCCCCCAGGCTATCAATGCAAGTCGCACTTTGTTCTATAGCCGCACTTTGTTACTATAGTTCTAAGAAAAAAAATCGAAAATAAATAAATAAATAAATAAGAATAAAACATAAAGAGCATTCATCTTTTTTTTTTTTTTTTTAAATTATGGAACTCAATTCTAAAACTTGGGCTTCTACAAGGAGAAAGAAAAAACGTATAAGTGAAATTAAGAATTTACTTGTGTCGTATAAATGAAATATTTTAACATTAGAATTCAATGGAATGATTTGGGACCGAAGTCGAAAAACGTATAAATGAGAAAAACGTATAAATGAGAAATGTATAAAGGGTGCTCTACTGTACTTATTTCTTAGATATAATAGTGATATAAAATAAAATTGAAATCACCATGCATCTGCAACTTTTAAATTAGAAATTAATAATAACATTGTAAATATTGTACACACTATTCTTAATAATATGGCATAAAACTTTGAGGAATTTTTTTTTTTTTTTGGTGAATGATATCATTCAAATTATTAAATGACATAGAGGTTCAAATAGGATTCAAGGATGTTTATTTCCATTATAAAGGATTTTTTTTTTTTTTAACTATCACATATTTTTTAAAAACCTCTGTTATTCATTATTCAGTACAACATATTGTTCTGAAATTTGTGTAAGTACTTGTTTATTTTTTAATATAGCTTTCCTATTATACAATATCCATAAAATCTTAAAAGTATTACGAGGTAAACTGAGGCAATTTTAAGCTTTTAATTAAACACAAAAAATTAAGTAAAATTATAATATGTAACTGTTTTCACTTTGTAAAACTAATCTATTAATCAGTTTAAAAACTTAAAAGTCGTGACCAAACCAACAATAATAACGATTAATACTTATACTAAATTAAATGATTTTTCCGTAGCTTAATAATTACTGTTAACACAAACATTGTTACAGTAACTTGAGTTTGCATTATATTATAAAAATCGTAAAGGCAAATTCTTTACGAAAACAACTTTAATTTAAACTGATTTAAACTCATTTTGTATTATATAAAAAACTAATCAAGTTGTTCTGTAGAATTTTTATATGAATTTAATTTCATCGATTTTAGAAAAGTGTGTTTCCAAAGTTCATACAAAATCTCGCCAAACAGTGTCGAATACGAATTATTCAATTTGTTTTTATCTAGTAATTTTCGGAATTTCTAAAAACTGTGAAACACGTCTACGAGAATTTTTACGGAATTTTGTTTAGTTAAGAATAAAACAAATGTGTATAGTAGGGGAAGGGAGGAGGGGACTAAGGACTCAGTGATGGGCAAATTTAATTTTATAAATGTGAAATTTGGGTGGAGGGAGGGATAATCTTTGTTAGTTTGATGGAAAGACCTTTTCAAAACAACATTTTAACACAAAATGTTTTTCTCTATAACTATTTGTTAGGAAAATAAGAAAGAAAATTTTTCTTTTAAAGTCGTCCCCCGTGTCTCGAGAACACCTTGGAAAATTTAAAAGCTGTAATGTAAAAACAGGGGGACGAAAGGCACATCTTTGAAATTTTAAACAAATGAAGTTCTTTTTGTAGTTTGTCAGAAATGTCTTCTACAAACAAAAATTTTTTAATATATTTTGTTTGCCTCTTTTTTTTTAAATTAAATATACTGAAAATAGTCTCCATTATGTTCCTATTTCAGGATCACGTGGTTTGATCTCGTTTGGTTTATTTAAAAAAAAAAGAAAGGAAAAGAAAAAAAGAAATTGAAGCTGAATTGAGATAGAAGAAACCTTAGGAGGCAAACATTAAAATGTCGAATAGGAGGGGGATTAGGAGCTCATTTAAAGTTTTACTTAGACTCATATTTAATATGCACGCTTTTTACGTTTTCAAAACTTTCAAGGCGTTTCCTATAGATTTGGGAAGAAAAATGGGACTTTTAGAATATATATATATAAGCTTCTTTAAAAAATGCCCCACGAGCGGTTCTGCGCTGAAAAGCTGGTGGATGAGAAGTGCCGGATTCGATCCCATCCCGCACTCTTCGACCTAGCCGTTCCTTCAGTGTTTTTTCTCCGAAACTTGCATAAATACGGGCTACGACCCCTTAGAAAGACCTCACAGGGGGCAATGTACTTATAGGCCTAGGACCCTAGCGCAGTCAATTGGCCTTAAAACCTACAAACAAACAACCTTAAAAAAGTATCGCTGGAAACATTTTAAGTGATTATATTTAGAAGATTTCTCAAAGTGCTAAAAAATCCTTATCAATTAAAATTTTAAAGTTAGATCTCTCATATACACTTTATACCCCCATAACCCAATTTTCGAAAATGAGGCAAAGTCCAAAATCCCTACACTACGTTTCAGAAAATTTTTAGAAATTCTAAAGTGATTCCGAAATACTAGGAAGAATGTGGGGACTATGTACAGTACGTTTAATCAGATAGAATAAAACTAGATGCATAACATTTTAATGCATGTTTTTTAGAAAATTTTTTCTAAAAAGCGATTTCCCTATTAAAATTTCTAAGTGATCTAACTGGTAACCACCCTCCTATTTTCCCAAGGTGAATTAATTTTAAGCCAAACAAAATCTCTCTCAAATTGATTAAGCATCTTTTTTAGAATTATCCGAGTTTCCAAGGGAGGATCTGAACCTCATCCCAATGGTGCTAGGTATTTTGGAAAATTACTGTCATATCCTTAAACAGTTTTACTTTATGCATCTACAATTCAAAAATAACAAAATATTTATCTTTTGTTCACTCGATTGTCCATTTAAAAATGTTTGTTAAATTTTTATCTAACTAAAATCGATGTGGTGTAAACTCTTTAGAAACTTATTCGTAACACTTTTTTACAAAAACTTTCGTACACAAATTATTTTTTTAAACATTTATTTTGAATTTTCTGTTGGACTATCTAAGAAATAGTTGAACCAATGAGCTATATAAGAAATTGAATATTGAATAAAATAAAAAATCTTTTTTATTTATTTTTTTATTTGTAGAAATTTTTGTCATTTTTAAAATGTACTATATTATGCCTTTGTAATGTTGCATGTTTCCATCCCTCAAAAAATATTCTTTCTTAAAGTTTTTTTTTTTTTTTTAATCACTTTTTGTAAAATTTTGAAATTTCATTTAGTTTATTATTTTGTTTGAGTATGACCTATAAAACAACACTTTTTATACAGTGTTATAACCCATTACCATGCTCCTTTAATTTTACGTTTTGATCATTAACCCCTAAAAAGTAATGATATCAATACAAAAAACCCTTAACGGGTTAAAAGTTTGTGACACAGCACTGTACTTTATGGCTATAAGAATTAGAAATACGGGTCTTAAAAATAATGATATCAAATTTTCAGTGACGCTTTGATATTAATCAAATTATACATAGATTTTCTTATTTGAATTTGCTTTTTCCTTTTATTTATATTTACAGTGTAAACGTTATTTTCAACATAAAATAATATATAGCATTAACTTAACTTTTACCTAACAAATTATCCTTTTAAATTAGCACTTACTTTAAAATTTCATATATATTTCGAGCGCACTCGCGCTCATCATCAGTGCTTTTTGGCGGTTTCATCTCTGTTTACATCGTTCTTCATCTCGGGATCTTCGGTTCGCTTCCCTTCAGTAGTGGTGTTTCTTTTAATTGCTTGTTGCCAGATGGGAGGAATTATGCTATGTTCACGATCGTTAATGGAGGAGTGGTTAGTAATTATCTCAATCGCTTCTCTTTTAAGGGCATAGTAGTGGTTATTATATGGAGCTATTTTATATAATAACCACATAATAAAATAGCTCCATATAATAACCACTACTATGCCCTTAAAAGAGAAGCGATTGAGATAATTACTAACCACTCCTCCATTAACGATCGTGAACATAGCATAATTCCTCCCATCTGGCAACAAGCAATTAAAAGAAACACCACTACTAAAGGGAAGCGAACCGAAGATCCCGAGATGAAGAACGATGTAAACAGAGATGAAACCGCCAAAAAGCACTGATGATGAGCGCGAGTGCGCTCGAAATATATATGAAATTTTAAAGTAAGTGCTAATTTAAAAGGATAATTTGTTAGGTAAAAGTTAAGTTAATGTTATCATATCCTTTTCTAATTAAGTTAAAGTATAATATATAGCATTTACTCATTGATACCTTTCCATTCACATTTCTTATACTATGAAAGCATGTGTTTTAAAAGATATTATATGAAATTCCAGTAACGCAGTGGTGTTACATTAAATGATTTGTTTTTAAATTTCACTGCAATTATTTTGTTTTGCATATTAAAGTATGTGTGCACATTGAAATATTGCTTTTAATTTTCAAATACGCTGTCAAATATATCACTTTCATTAAACTTATATTATGTACTGAAATATATTTATTTCAATGAATTATTCTATCTTTTGCGTCACGCCATCCAAATAAATTGAAAATGCATGCAAATAGATATCGTGCTGCAAAGAAAAAAACTGTGAATTTTTTTTCAGTTTTGGATGGCGTGACGCAAAAGATAGAATAATTCATTGAAATAAATATATTTCAGTACATAATATAAGCTTAATGAAAGTGATATATTTGACAGCGTATTTGAAAATTAAAAGCAATATTTCAATGTGCACATATACTTTAATATGCAAAACAAAATAATTGCAGTGAAATTTAAAAACAAATCATTTAATGTAACACCACTGCGTTACTGGAATTTCATATAATATCTTTTAAAAAACATGTTTTCATAGTATAAGAGATGTGAATGGAAAGGTATCAATGAGTAAATGCTATATATTATTTTATGTTGAAAATAACCTTTACACTGTAAATATAAATAAAAGGAAAAAGCAAATTCAAATAAGAAAATCTATGTATAATTTAATTAATATCAAAGCGTCACTGAAAATTTGATATCATTATTTTTAAGACTCGTATTTCTAATTCTTATAGCCATAAAGTACAGTGCTGCGTCACAAACTTTTAACTCATTAAGGGTTTTTTGTATTGATATATAAATCTAAAAAATAAATAAATAAGAAAATATCTTTGAAAGAAAAATTCCATTGAAATATGGCAAAAATTTGGCCTGGGTTCCCACTACTTTCACCAGCATTTTTTCCATTTGTTCTATGCTGGGTCTGGATCAATAAGTATTTGTTTAAAAACTTTGAAAAAAAAAAAAAAAAAAAAATCCACTGAAATAAGGCATAATTGGCTTTCATAATGGACAAGTAAATATTACAAAATTAACCATCTGACTGCCTTTGAAAAGGACAAAATTGCAATCTTGTTTTCGCTGCATAATTTGGAATAAAAACTAAATATATAGATACAATATTTTACATCTGCTGCATCATACATTAAACTTTCAAGTTTCTCTGATTTTAAGAGATTTGTAATTTTATTGGTGTATATTTGAGAAAAAAAAGGCATGTTTTTTTATAATTGATATTTGTGAGTCATTGTCACTTAATATGTTTTGTTTTGTAAAACATATTACTGATCCACTTTAGGCTGAAAAAAAAAAAATCAGTGCTGCATCTTTCCAAATAAGATTTGTAGAAAGACACTATTTAAGACTAAATAGCTATTGTTTTTTAAAGTCATCATATGTGCTGCTGCTTATGTGGTTATCATCAGAAATGGTTTCAAGGGTTGAGAATTAAAAGACAGAAAATACAAAAAAAATTTAGTTTTAGAGTAATAGTTTTTATTTTTTTTTAGGAACAATCCTTTATAAGGAAACTTCAGCCCAGTTGAATTAAACTAAAACTAATGAATTGGTACTAAAACTCTTACTGTACCTCTACATTATTATAATCTGAGTGCATGTACGAGGGTTGATCCAAAAAAAAGTTTACAAGCAGAAGCATTTGAAACATAATAATTGTGGAGCGAATATTTCCACCCAGGGTGGTTGATAGATGGCGCTAGTTGTCCTACAGCGGTTCTACGAGTAAGTAGCGTCAGTACGTAGACACTTAAGAGCGACAGTAATGGCACAACGTCTAGAAAAGTGGTCTCGCATAGAGGTGCGAGCTGTAATTCGATTCTTATGGGCCAAGAATGTGGCCGCATCTGAAATTCACAGACAAATCATTGAGGTATACGGGCACAAAGCAATGAGCTTCTGCATGACAATGCCAGGCCCCATACAGCTCGCCAGACTCAGGAATTGCTGCAATGGTTCAAGTGGGAGGTCTGGAATCACCCCCCATACAGCCCCGATTTGGCTCCAAGTGACTATTTCCTTTTTCCGGCGTTGAAGCGAAACTTATCCGGAACATGGTTCACCTCAGACGATGCAGTGAAAACAGCTGCCGAGAAATGGCTCAATGAGCAGGGCCCTGATTACTACCAAGACAGGATAAACAAGTTCGTCGAACATTCTGACAAATGCCTAAACAGGTTTGGCGACTATGTGGAAAAGTGAAGGCCAGATGTGTTTCTTGATTCCCATTTGTATCTTGTTTCTATTGTTAATAAATACTTTTTCATTTGCCTTGTAAACTTTTTTTTGGATCACCCCTCAAATAAAACCTGAAAAAAATCTTCTCACCAGCTAAAAAAAATAAAGTGGCAATTTAGCGTTATATGCACTCACGCTTGAATTGGGATTTGAACTTGGCACCTGTCAATTGAAAATGAAAGCACTATAGTCTTTTTCCTCGAGAGAGGCAGTTGAAGGTCATTTGCTTTCCTCTTTTCCCCTCTAGGTTCCTTGATTACAAGAGATACAAAACTTTCCTCTCTTTTTCTGTGCATCACTTCCATCTGCTTTTGAAAATCTCTATCCCAAATATTTTCTTCCTAAGTGCAGTGTGATTAAAGAAAGGGAGAAACTGGACAAGCCCTGGGGACCTACAACGAACATGCCGAGAAGTTTCTGTGGAGGAAACTTCCCGGTACCGAATTTCCAAGATCTCGGCACTAACATTTTCGAGACTCATATTTTGCCCTACAACAAACGTATTGGAAGCCGGTAATGGAAGCCCAGTGTGGATATATAAAATTTTATCGGTACCGGATACTTTTGACCAATCACAGTGAGTGAATGGTTAAAAGGGAATATACACAACGTTGTCAGCCATTTTAAAATAAGAACTGATGAAAAAAAAGTAAAAAATATGTACCAAAGTTAAACTTTTTGGAAAGAACTTTCAAAACTATTACTTTTTTATGTGAACACCATACACATTTACTCATTAGTTTTAAAGATATTCGATTAGAAAGTTCACGAGTGACAAGAGGAATATCATTTTGTCAACTGCCATTTTTAAGCGAAAGAAACAGACTAAAATTAAAAGCCAAAGAATAATTTTCTGAAAAATAATCAATGTTGAAGTATTCAAAGCTATAAATTCTAAGCTAAACCATGTAAAATTCATAGCAGTTTATAATGGAAGAATCACAAAGATTCTATTTAAGGGCTGTAAAATGTAATAGCTTAAGACCGTGGGGAAATCTCTGCAGGTAGCCGGTACCGCAGTGGCAGAGTAATTTTCTGCTATCTAAGATTTCCCCATTTAGTCCTTTTTTTTTTTTTTTTTTTTAAGAAAAAACTTAGAAATAAAATAAATACTTTGTCATCAAAATTCAAATGTTTATTTTTAAAACATTTAATTTATTTTTTAAGTATTTTTTATTTATCTGTAAAAAAAAAAAAAAAAAGAAAGGAAGTTAAGTTAAATTTAATTAATTATGAAATAGAAAATAATTACTAAATTAAATCAGGAATTACACTGTTATTCAGTGCCAAGGAATAAAAAATAAATAAGTAATAAATAATTTATTTATATAGAAGAAAAATCTTTAAGGTTAAAATTTTAATCTTTGATTACTAATGATTTTTATTTAAAAGCAGAAGAATAATCAAGAATTTTTAAATAATTTATTTCGAGTGGAATTTTAATTTTTTGTAGGGGGGGGGGGGGGAGTAGTTAAATTTAATTCATAATTTACCAGAAAATAATTTAGCATCAACTCGAAATGTATATATTTGTGTGTATGTATTTATAATATTTTCTTTGTAATAATTTAGCAAAATATTACAAAGAAATTTAAGAAATTGTATTTTTGAAGTTAAAAAGTTGCAATTTATTTTTTGATTAATGATGACTATATAAGTAGAAATATTATTGAAGTGAAAGCATTTAATTTTTTAGATATTTTATTATAATTTTAAAAAAAAGTTCTTAGTTATTTTTTCTAATTATTAAATTAATTATTCATATTCTCCTTGTTAATAATACATAAAAAATAAATAGAAAATAAAATAGAAAGAAAATCAGGAAGTGTTACATATATATTCAAAGGATATATTTTTAGGGCATACTATGTTTTTAAAAAAATATTAAGAAAAATAAAATAAATTTATGCTTTTGCAATCTTTGACTATTTTATTACAACTGAAAAGAAACTTTTTTTTATATATATATATTTTTTACTTTTTAATTCATCAGTTTTTATTTTTAAAAATGGCGGACACTTTGCGTATGTTTTGGTGCCAGAAACTCGTTTCCAATACCTCTACGCTTGGTAATATTTTTTCGATAAATTTCGGTAGGAGTTTCCGAGAACGAAAAACGCGCAAGCACTTCTGTGAACTTCATTGTAGAACATTTTCTGGCACTATCGGAACATGACATCACAACCAAGAATTCCCGACAGTGAGACAAGATTGGTAGGTTCGTTGTAAAGCCCCTGATTCTCCTCTCTGATAGTGGAAGAGATTTATGACCTTGACCTGACTATTCTGAGGAAACAGAGTCAGATAGGTAGGTGCATAGGGGAAATAGAATATCTTGGTAAATTGACAACATGTCATTTATCCATTTAAAGCTTAATGAAATGTGACTTCATACATGTCATATATCCGAATGTGTGTAAAGACACTGCCCAGAGTAAGTGGAACCCAAATTGTAGATAATTTCAAAATTTGTTGCTTTCTGGAGAATAATTGATTTTTTTTTTTTTTTTTTTTTTTTTTTTTTCCTTCCTTTCTTTTTTTCTTTTTTTAAATTTTATATTCAAAAAAAGAAAAAGAAAAATGTTTTTGTTTAGTGACCAGTGCACCATGCAAAGACTGCTAGTTATACTTATTTTAAGTTATTTTAGGGTTACCATTTTCATTATTGTAAGCAATTTTATTATTTTTACAGTTCATGCTCATCATGAAGTGACTGGATTTATGAAAAAGGAACTGATAGATTTTTGTTTGCTTCAAACTGAGCGAAAAGAAGTCAATAAGTACTACTCTTGCTTTTGTTCTATTGAATACGATAGATGTCCTTTGGTGAAGTCTGTTACAAGAGGAATGGTAAGTGATCTTTTGGACTTTTGATAACAGTAATATTAGTAATATATGTATTTTAAAGAAATATATTTTTAAAATGTTATATTTCTTATGAAAAATCATTCCCATGAAATGTACGATTACAAATATTAACTTTTTATATTTTATCTCTATGTTGCATATCTGTATACGTAAAAAGTTGATGTCATTTGCACAGCAAGCTTTGAAAAGAGGATTATATTGACTGTTCCTATTCTGCAGCATTGCATTTATTGCATCTTTATTTTCTTCTGTATTATATAATAATCTGGGGTGACACACACACGACTTTCTCTTATCTTGCATTTTAATATTTTAAAGACAGATTGTAGATTAAAGGGTAAGATAATAAGTTAAGCTTGCATTAAAAATAAATCAAATGATTTAGGAACAATTTAATTTGAAAAATAATTCTTATTCAATCCCCATTGAAATATAGTACCTACATTATGTAGAATTCAAGACTGTTAATATATTAAAAAAAATTATTCCAAATTATTCAGACAACTTTCATTCACATCATTCCTTGAAATTTATCAATATAAAATATATAAAAATTATATAAGTAATCTGGCGTGTCACTGACATGACTTTCTCTTACCTTGCATTTCAATTCTGTAAAGCCATATTGCAGATTAAGCCGTAAGATCAATGAAGTAAGATAATAAAGTTCAATCTACTTTAAAAAATAATCTAAAATAGGTTTAGGAACAGTTTTATTTGATATATAGTTCTGTTTGAGGAAGGCTACCCCCCCCCCCTTAAACACCCATTTAATTATATTACCTACATTTATAAAAGAAAATATTCAAGGCTGTTATTAAATTTAAAAGTTTATTTCAAATTATTCAGCTAACTTTCACCAGCAATACTCCGTGAAATTTACCAATCTTTATCAAACTTTTCAAGTGACAATCTGATACAAATTTCAAAACACCATCTTTAAATTTTCTGCAATTATTATTATTATTATTTAGTTATGCAGGTAACAGACATGCATATAGATCAACCACTAAAAATTTGACCTTCATATTCAGAGGAACTCAAAATGTGATATTATACAAAAAAACAAAACTGAAGATCATTCAATCAGTAAGCATTTCGACCACTCTAATAGCTGTTGCCTCTTATAATGAAAAGTCGGTAATCTGAGTATAGGGATGCTATATCTATAGAAATTACTGTATCTATTTTTTATTTCAATTTTAAGAAATAAAGTGCATAAAAAATAACAATATTTTTAGATACTTTCTTGACATCGTAAAAGTTTTCTTTTTTCTCAAACTCACATTGATCACACCTTTAGAACGATACAACATTCAATACTCTACTTCCATAATTGATATGTTAAAAGTTTACAACAAATTTTATGTTTGCCTATTAATGTATAGATTCTCCTAGATGTCTCCATACATAAACCATTTGCTTGATCTAAACAAAAGGTTTACTCTGGCATTTCAATATGATACAGATTTAGAATTCAGAGTTCGGATTTCCTATACAAATAGTCTAATCTTACTAATTAACAACAATTTTAATAATAAAATTGGACTTCTTATTAAAGTCAGTATTAGAGTAATATTAATTAGTAGTCTAATTAATGTATAATATAACTGATATATTAATTAATAACTAGCAAACTAAATCTAACATTGTAATGCAAATATATTCATAAACACCCAAAAAAATCAATGTTGGTTGGTTTTTTGCCAACTTTGACATAATTGGAGGGACAGATGTAACTGAAGAAAAGTGCTTTTAACAACTCACCCAATTTACTGTTGAAATCCAAACAAAGCATCTAAATTTGATCGTTCAAAATGTCATCATAATTCACCATAGCAATGCTAGACCATATGTCGTTCTTTGACAATGCAAAAATTTAGAGAGTTAAAGAGAAAAAACTTTCTAACATATTCTCCTAACCTTACTTCTTTAGATTTTAATCTGTTTTGTTCTTTGCAGAATTAAATAAATGGGTTTTTTTTTTAAATTATTATTATTATATATAAAAACTACTATATGACTTTCTTTGAATATAAACAACACGGTTTCAACATTGCGTAGGGAGTGTACATTAATGATTTAAAAATGCATATGATGTCCTTGATTTAATTAAAAATCTGACACTAATTTTTTCAATCAAACTATAATTCAATATTTATTGAAATTTAATTTTCCGACTGAGTGAAAATAATGCTTGGACCGGGAGTCGAACCCTGGATCTTTGACTTACAAAGTCAAGGATCTACCAATTGAGCTATCCAGGCCGACAACCGGTGGGCATTACTCACTCAGACAACACCATTAAACAATGGGAGAAAGAAATATTCTTTCTCCATTATATTTCTTTCTCCCATTGTTTAATGGTGTTTTCCATTACCTGCAGCTTATTTCTGTCGAGCTATCTGCATGATAGACAAGATGTTTCTGCCTAAAGGTTGTCTGAGTGAGTAATGCCCACCGGTTGTCAGCCTGGATAGCTCAATAGGTAGAGCCTTGACCTTGTAAGTCAAAGATCTGGCATTCGACTCCCGGTCCAGGCATTATTTTCACTCAGTCGGAAAAATAAATTTCAATAAATATGATTTTCTTCCCAATCAGTTGATTGTGTGATTTTAATATATTATAATTCAATAATTTTGTAATGTGAAGTAAATGTTTTATTTTTTGTAATTAATCTTACTTTGTATTTTTTAGTTGAGACCTAGTGGATGGATTGTTGAAAAAGTTATTGATGACTCTCATAAAAGTATTGTTACATATGTGGTCCAGGTACGAATGTAAAGTATTTTTTTTTTTTTGTTGTTGTTGTTGTTAAACTATTTCAAAATGTTCACATAAAAGTTATTATACAGTCATTTAAAGTTTGAAGATTCAATTTTTGCTCTTTTTCTTTTTAATTAATATATACTTCTTTTATTTAAAATGACGCACATTGATTGTTTCATTAAGTATTTTATTTTATTTATTTGTTTGTTTTTATTTTATTTATTTATATTTATTTGTTGTTTTTATTTTATTTATTTATATTTATTTGTTGTTTTTATTTTATTTATTTACATTTATTTTACTTTATTTTTGTAATATACTATAGTTATTTATTTCAATACATAAGTTTATTGTAAAATATCCATATTAAAAGTAATCCTTAAGAGACTGTTTTATCTGTCTTCCCAAGTAAGAACGGATGATTTTAATTTATTATTTTTACACATTTCTGAAAATATATCAGATTAGACTTGCTTCTGTTTTCTTAGATACTAGCAGGCTACGCCCGCTTCGCTGGTCACTATTTTTAAATGAATCACAATAATTAATGAATTCTCAAAATTGCATTAATTTTTATCATGTGATAAAAAAAGAAGAAAAAAAATCTGATCAGGAAAAATGTCGCAACGGGTCCCCACTGCCTTCGGCAGCATAGACCCGTGCACTGCGCGCACGTATTCCTTCACCATCCTTATGACTTCTCAAAATTCCATGTTATTACTCATAAACTTTCATTCTCAAGAAAAGGAATTAAAAAATATATCATTTAGCATCGGGTAAAAACTCACACCGGGACGCCACTGCCTTCGGCAGCGCAGAACCATGCGCGCTGCGCGCTCACGTTTCAGGATATACGTGCGCTGTACACGCATATTCCTTCTCAACTCAAACTTTTATTAAGAAAATGAAATTTTAAAAAAATCTTTTATCATCGGGTAAAAACTCGCACCGGGTCCCAAACCCATGCGCGCTGCGCGCCTATTCCTTCCCCACCGTTCCAGCCCCTCCTAATTAACTTGCATATACCAATTTTGAACGGTCTTACTCAATTAGCTGAGATGCAAAAGAAAACCTGATCAGGACACTTTAAATTGTAAATCAGGTGAAATCTTGAATTCCACTTTCGATAATGTAAAAGAACTTTAAAATATCTTTCGAATGATGTATTAGAAATAATTTAATCATAATTAGAATATGAAATATTGAAATTTAAAAATATTACAGCGCCATCTGGCGGTAGAAATTTCTGTAATCTATTGTTCCATTCCAGATCAACAAAGCTTTCAAATGATGTATTACTCATGAAATTATTTTAATTAGTAGATGAGATACAAAAGAAAACCTAATCAGGACACCTCAAAACGTGTAAATCGGGTGAAATCTTGAATTCCATTTTCGATAATGTAAAAGTACTTTAAAATGTGTATCAACTAAAATAAGCTTTCAAATGATGTATTACTTATGAACTTTTTTTAATTAATAACTGAGATACAAAAAAAAAAAAAACTGATTCAGGACACCTCAAAACGTGTAAATCTGGTGAAAACTTTCGATAATTTAAAAGAACTTTAAAATATCTTTCGAATGATGTATTACAAATAATTTAATCATAATTAGAAATTGAAATATTGAAATTTTAAAATATCACAGCGCCATCTGGCGGTACAAATTTCTGTATTCCACTGTTCGATTCCAAATCAAAAAAGCTTTCTAATGATGTATTACTTATGAAATTATTTTAATTAGTAGCTGAGATACAAAAGAAAACTGATTCAGGACACCTCAAAACGTGTAAATCTGGTGAAAACTTTCGATAATTTAAAAGAACTTTAAAATATCTTTCGAATGCTGTATTAAAAATAATTTAATCATAATTAGAAATTGAAATATTGAAATTTTAAAATATTACAGCGCCATCTGGCGGTACAAATTTCTGTATTCCACTGTTCGAAAAGCTTTCTAATGATGTATTACTTACGAAATTATTTTAATTAGTAGCTGAGATACAAAAGAAAACTAATTCAGGAGACCTCAAAACGTGTAAATCTGGTGAAAACTTTCGATAATTTAAAACAACTTTAAAATATCTTTCGAATGATGTATTAAAAATAATTTTATTGGAATTTGAAATATCGAAATTTTAGCTGAGATACAAAAGAAAACCTACTCAGGACATTCTAAAACATGTAAATCACGTGAAATCTCTAATTCCATTATCTACGGTAGTTTTATTAATGGAAGTAAAAAGAAAAATAAATATTTTTTATTTCCCCAAAACCTATATATACCACGGTAGTCGGGTAATGGAAGTAAAAAGAAAAAGAAAAAGTACTTTTTAGTTCCTTCAAATGTATTTTGTTCAGTGGCGCACCCAGACATTTCGTCTGGGGGGGGCTGAGCCGAGATACAAAAACAGGTCCAAAAATAATGATGATGAATTTAAGAGACATATACACTCAAATCTGTTAATCAAAATATTGCTAGAATGCGCAGTGGTTGAGCACCTGTATATTTTTCCTGCCTATGCCTTCTTTTGATATTAGGACCTAAAAATAATTTACAAAAAATCCATAAAAAATCAGAGTTTGAGTGTCCATTGAAAATACCAGACTAACTGAAAATTTGGCATACGTAAGTAAATTTGCTACTATCTCGAAAATGGCTCTTTTCAACAATTTGTATTTTTGTGATGCCCACAAAATATCGCATTAGTCATTTACAAAATATCGCAATAGTCAAATTTTATTTTATTTATTTATTTTTTTGGGGGGAGGAGAATCTTGCAGTACTACAGTTTATAAAGTAATTGTCTAAGGCTGGTTGGTTGTAGGGTTTAAGGCCAAGATTGACTACGCTAGGGTCCTAGGCCTGTAAATGGAATGTCCTCCGTGGGGGACTTTCTAAAGGGTCCTAACCTGTATTTACGCGAGTTCCGGAGTAAACCACGGAAAACTCCGAACGATGAGCGCGACCTGGGATTGAACCCATCACTCCCCATCTACCAGATTGGAGCGCAGGATCACTCGGCCGCTGGTGCAATTGTCGGCCAAGCTGTTTGGAGTTTTCCGCGGTTGTCTCCGAAACTTGTGTAAATACGGGGTCCGGCCCCATAGAAATACCAGACTTGGCGCACCACTCCTCAGAATATCGGCGTTAATCCTAATAATATCAATAGGCTAAAACTGATTCTTGAAAGGAATGCCAAAGGACAATAAACATTCATTCTCAAACTGGGATTCTAAATCATCATTTCACTGCTAACGGCAGAGACCTTTTCAAAAGTATGCTTAACATAATTTTAACGCGTGAAGAAATTCGCTGCAAATAAATGTTTCTGAGATTAACTATATTTTACATATAAAATATTATAAAAATGAAAATACCATATTTAAAATTTTTAATTTTTAATTTGAAATAACATAAACATTGATACTGATAATTGTAATTTGTTTTGGAGTGAATAAGTTGAGAAATTATAAAATAATTAAATAAATAAATGCGGTACATAAGAGAGCACAAGTGTTCTAATTTTATAACAAAGTAATTTTTTGAATTTGATTATTAAAATAAATGAATTAAAATTGTAATAATATTAATAATAAAAAGAAAAGGAAATAAGTTGCACCTTTTTAAAGGCAAGAAAAAGAAGTGCAGACTTTTTTTTTTTCTCAGCATACTTTTCTTTAAAGTATTTTCTGAACTTACGTAAAAAAGAAATAAAAAATATT
This sequence comes from Salticus scenicus, assembly GCA_963930645.1. Taxonomy (NCBI): domain Eukaryota; kingdom Metazoa; phylum Arthropoda; class Arachnida; order Araneae; family Salticidae; genus Salticus; species Salticus scenicus. The sequence goes on from OZ005655.1 coordinate 56,509,925, forward strand.
TTCATATTCCAATCAGTAATTACTTAAGAAAATATTAATAAATAAATAAATGAAGAAAAAATATGATAAATAATAAATATTACACAAAAGTTAATAAAAAAACAACCGTCTAATATATACATTAATATTCAGTTACATATCCAAAAATAAATTTAACTTCTTTTTTGTCAAAATAAATAAAAACAATATTTTCTAGATTATTGAATATTCAATAGAATTAGTATAAAAAATAATTAATAAATCATATTAAATATATTCAAAAGAAAAGAGTCGACCTATTTAAATTTATAGAACAAAATTAAGTCTTCTAGGTCTTTGTTGCAAAATTTTAATAATTTCATTTGGATCTATGGATATTTCCCGATGAATATTGAGGTTTGCCAGTCCATTTAAACGACTTTCCCCCATGCTATTTCTCAAATAAGTCTTAATTCTTCCTAAAGTAGAAAAAGATCGTTCAGGTGTGCAGGTGGTAACTGGCAATGTGCAAAATATTTTTAAAATCGTAAATATACTAGGATAACATTTTTCCTCACACATTTTTAATATATCCACGGGGTTTTTTGGCAAACTGGCTTTATCGCAATTAGCAAATTTTTGGCACCATAATTTGTATTCTGCAGTTAATACATGGGGATTTAGTTGTTCCAAATCTTGTTTATAAAATTCAGTAAGTTTAAGAAAATTGGCACAATTTTCTTCAGTTGGCATTTTTCCATCAGGAAACACACACACAAAACTTTTTATAATCTCCTTATGTTTTAAAAATCGACGTTCCATTTGACTTAGGAAGGAATCAACCCAAGGCAAAAAAATAGATCGCCTGTAATATTCTTCGGCTTTTTCTGATGGAATATTGCACCGATGGGTTTGCTTTTTAGCGATCCTTGGAAGAGTTATTGTAGCTCCTATCAATTCCGCCTTTGTACTTGCTTCACAGAAAACTTTATTAAATATTTCCTCAGCATTGCGTCTAATATCTGCCACCGTAGCAATTATATTCTCAGCAAAATCGATTGCAGAAGCAAGGTCTATATCACTAGACTGTAACATTTTGCTCAAAGGTAACGTGAAACTCAAAAGATGTTCTGCAGATGTTAATGAAGTGAGGAAATCCGTATGACGAATCCCATTCAGTAAAAGACATGCGCCAGATGAAGAATCTTTATCCTCCCATAGTTGAATGTCTTCAAGTGCAGCCGCAATTGCTTCCAAAAGCTCACACATTATTATCACACTGTCATGCCTTTGTACCCAACGAGTTGGACACAATTCTTTTAATTTTTTTCTTTGCCCTTCTGGATTTACTTGATTTATATTTTCAACTAAAATATTCTGACGTTTAGGGGTATTAAAAAAAGTATATATTTTTTCAATAATTCCAAAACAATTTCGTATAGACGTAACTTCTGATGCATTCGAAATTGCTAAATTTAAACTGTGGGATACACAGTGAACATACAAAGCAGTCGGGTACTTGTCAGCGATGTACGCTTGCGTTCCTCTGAATTTACCACTCATTGCTGCAGCACCATCATAACCTTGACCACGCAAGTAATCCAAGTTTATGTTTAATTGTTCTAAACCAGTTATAATCGTATCAGCTAAGTTTTCCCCTGTAGTGGAAACAAGAGGCATAAATTGCAAAAATTGTTCACATATTTTATAATCTTGATTTCCAGTGTCTTTTAAGTATCGTACACACAGCGAAAATTGTTCTATTGATGATATATCGCATGTTTCATCGGCTAAAATTGTAAAACATCTAGCAGTATTAACTTCGCTGGCTTTTTTTTGTTTAATGAAAATGTCACATGCCTCAGTTACTTGATTTTGAATATTCCAACTAATATATGTAGAGTTTTTCCCGCAATTTTCAAAATGATTTTTTAACGTAACATCCCCAGCTTCAATTCGTAGTCTCAGCAAAGATCTAAAATTCCCTTCATTTTGTTCAGGTTCATTATTGGCATTAAAGTCCCCATAATCTTGATGCCCTCTGAGCGCTATCCCTTGGCGACCACAAAAAATGACTGTTTTGATTATGGGTATGATTTTTTTTCGGTTTTCTTCTGCCTGTTTAGTTTTCCCTTTATCAATTGCTTTATCGATGGGCTGAATTTTGCCTTCCAATACATTTAAAAAATTTTCATATTTTAATATAGACTCTATATGATATTGAGAACCATTGTGCTTTTCAAACCGTTCCAGAGCCTTTTTCCAGTTAGTAAAGCCAGTCTTAATCAACTGACCAGTAGTTTGGTTTGAAGACATGCCTACTTCATTAGGAGCAAACAAAACACATATTTTACAATATGCACTATCCTCAATCTTAGAGTATAACAACCATTTGTAAGCTCTTAACCAAGAATAGGAAAACTTTCTGTTTTGATTTCCAAATTTTTTTTCAGGAAAGTTAAAATTTTCGTCTGGGTTCCAAACATTTGTCACGAAATAATGTTTTTCCTCGTCGGTAGCAATCTTCTTTTTTAATGTAACTACAGCATTAAAAGATGCATGTACATTTACTTCATTTTCATCTGAAGATAGAGTAGCAGAAGGAAATACATCAACATTTTTTACAGTTTCAGATGAATTTGTTATGTCAGTGACAACTGAAGTACTCTCACTGTTTTCATCATTCAATGCTCTTTTAGATGTAAAAAACGAGATAATTGATGGGGTTGAAGAAAGTTTTCTTTTATTACTCATAGTAATATACTGGAAAAAAAAAGAGGATTTGTTATGTATTTTATAATGAATAAAACCTTTTAAATTTTTAACAGTTGTTTAATGGAAAAAGGTAAAATTACTTTTCTTTTAAATTTATATATATATACATATATATAGAGAGAGAGAGCAGGGGTCGATCCAGGCTAAATTTGGGTCCCTTTAGCGGCCCCTTCACAAAATTCCCCATAGTAAAAAGGGACCCTTCACAAAATTCAAATTCATAAAAAGGGACCCTTCACAAAATTCAAATCCATGAAAAGGGACCCTTCACAAAATTCAAATTCATAAAATGAGTCCCTTCACTAGTTTTTTTTATAAAAATGATCCTTTTATTGAATGTTTTCAGTATTATTTTTAATTAATGCCTTAATTTGGCTCAACAAAACTATTAACTTGATATTAAACATTGCATAAAGTGATTGTAAAAACGAAAAATTTTTCACAATATTTTACTTTTTCACAAAAATATTTTATATTTCACAAAAATAAATAAAAATTTCACAAAAATATTTTGTTTTCACAAAAAAGGGACCCAAAAATTAAAACCTGGATCGACCCCTGGAGAGAGAGAGAGAGAGGGTGTTCCAAAAGTCCCACATCTTCCTCCTAACTTGAAAATGAGTCGAAATTTTGCACTTTACGGTAACATATACATAATATATGTAATTATCATATTTATAAGGTAAATTTATATTGTCTTATAAATTTGTAAGTATTTTCAAAAATCTAATTGAATGGGTGAACAGACTTATGCAAATGTGTACGGACCAGTAAAATCTCGGTCCTGAGGACCAGTGACTATTTTCTCAATTCTACCCCTGATATTGCAAAACAACATCATATACAAAATTTCTTGCTAATACTAATTTTGATTTTTATATTTTCTTGTAAATTTTATACAATTTTAATATAATATTCAGAAAATATTGAGGCCTCTAAAATTTTCGCCAAACACATTCTAAGTTTTTCCCAAAATAACGCAAATTTTTACTATCATCAAAATCCCCCCCCTTTTTTTGGGGGGGGGCATTTCCTCCTTTAATCCAAATATTGAAGATTTTTAAAAGCTATAACACAAATTATAACAATTTCTTTTAAAATTTCTCTCATAAAAACTATATGAAAATTCAATACCAGTAAATCTCTACCACCTGGTCAAATTTAAAGCAATTCAGTTTAGGTAATTAGAAGACTAATTGATTGTTAAAATTAAAATAGTTAAGTTAAAACTAAAATTCAGTCTCAAATTTTTTTCTGTCACACTCTATTTTTTTTTAAAGAGGGGATTGAAGGAGTTTTGTGATAAGGTCATAAAATAATCTTATCACATCGAAATATAAATTTTACTAAGGAAATTTAGAAGTGACTCTCCATCCTGTCATCTCAAAATTTAACACTATTTAAAATATATATATATATATATATATATATATATATATATATAGCGGATAAGCAAAATAAGGATAATATCACTGTTAATTGATAAAACTTTTCTCCCCCCCCCTCCTTTTATAGCTGATCCCCCTAAATATGCGCATGTTTTACTATAAAACCATTTTTATTTATTTAATAGCAACTAATCGCTCTAAATCGTATTTTCTTTTTTTTCTGTTGCTAACTGCTGTATTTTATGTAGAGAAAAAAAAATTAATAATAATAATCATCAAAACGCTGCAAAAAGATCTTTTTTCTCCTTTCATTTTACCCCCTTTTCAGCGTCAGAATTTAAACAAACAAAACAAATACGTTTACTATTATATCTTCCTCATCTGCGAACTTTGATTACGTAATAACTTGCTCTGTTAAAGTGTTTGTTTATTTATGTGGATTATGTGATGATTTTTGGAGTGCTTTAGTCAGATAGCAAAAGTAATTTGAATTTTGATAATTTCTTTAGCTTGTATTAATCACGAAATATTTATCGTAAAATTTATAGGATTAATTCTACGCCCGTTTAATAATTTTACTTGCATAATAAAAAAGCACCACCGAACTGGCGTTAAGCAATAAGTACACAACTTTGAATAAACACCATAAAATGAAAAACTAGCAACAATTGTTTCAGGTCAAAAGAAAACACGACCCTTCGTCAGGTGAACAAAGTAAGCACGAGTGCAACAAACAGAGCGGCAACACTTTCATTCCATTTCTTTCTTTCTTTTTTTTTTTTTCGTATTTCTGGCTCTAGTCTACAATTGCAGTATCACTTAAGTAATTATTTTGCCGGTCACAATTTCTTCAGAAGTGGAAAGGAAGAATTTATACACAGTTTTTTTTTTTTTTTTTTTTTCTTCCCCTTAGATTCCTTTATTTATTATTATTCGGGATTTCTGAAATTCGTGATTTTTGCAATCCCACATTTTATTTAAAATACTGATTATGTTCCCCCAAAAAAATTTTTGGATTTTAAAAAAAGAAATACTCATTTAACATAAGAATACAACTGTTAGTTCATTGTTTAATGTTAAAAACTTTGTATTTTCAGGAAATTTATTATTTCAGTTTACCCAGAGTTTACTATATATATCCAGAGTTTACTATTTCAGATAATCCAGAGTTTACTATATATATATATATATATATATACGTATATATAAAGACAGGGTTGCCAACTGCTCCGATTTCTGCGGAGTTTCTCCGAAAAAATTTAAAAACTCCGCAACTCCGCGAGTTATTTTTTATGCTCCGCAAATTCAGTCTTGACCACCTGGCTAAATATTTTTTATTAACTACATAAAACTGAATAGTGGCAGACACTGAAAAAAAAAAAAAAAAAAAAAAAAAAAACTACTATTTTTTTTTTTTTCTTTCTTTCTTTTTCATTGCGCTATCCAATCCTTATCAACTTTTGATTTTGCATTTCCATCTGTTGCCGCATAAAACATTATTTTTTGAATTTTATTTTTTATCTATGAAAGTGCTTCAACGCCTCTTGAAAAAAAAAACTAACTTTTACAATCTAGTTGAAGAACCACACGCTTCATCGTAAATACTCATAAATAAATAGTAAAGAAAAAAAAAAAAAAACCTATTGCTAGGCATTGCGTAATCGAAATATTGCTGACTCAGAACGGAACAAGTATTTGTTTACATTAGCTGAGAGTGTGCTTAATTAAAACCGCAAGCTGAAGGGGGGGGGGGGAGAGAAAGAAACCGAATGCTATGATTATCTTCATGGCTATGATTATGCGGTATTTTGATTTTCATTTAAACTCTATCAATGTTTCAGTTATCTTAATGCTTAATAAGTCGCTAAAAAATAATACTTTCCAACGAAAAAAATTGTTTATTTTAATTATTTATCGATAAAAATAATGGATTCAAAGCTACTTTAAGTACGATTGACAATGACAACGCAAGGAATCTAAGACCAGGAAGAGTGGGAGACTTTCTAAAGTGTCTTAGGCCGTAATCACGCGAGTTTTGGAGAAAACAGTATGAAGTCGGACTTTAACGGAGGAATTGTCCTCTGTAATAGGAAACTTTCTTAAGCGTTTTAATATACAAGTTTCTGAGAAAATCATGGAAAATTTCGAACTTTGTACCAAGTATCTACCGTTGGAGAAAGAAAAAGAATATTTTCTGTGCTTTTTCTTAGGATAACTGAATACGCGATAACTTAGATTTTATAGTGCGTGGGTGATTCTAAGAAATTTTCATATCTGAAAATGGGACTTTCACAAAAATCGTCGGATTTAAAATAGATTCGTCACAAAAATAGCACAAGAAAATTGCGTATTTTATAAATCAGCCGCAAAAAATGACATTTCAGTAATCAAAAAAAAAAAAAAAAAAAAAAAAAAGCTGATTCATTACTAAATAATTACATATTTTTAGAAAAATAACATCCATTTTATCAATTAGTTTACGATTACGTAATTTTAAAAATTAGCTGTAAAATAATTCCGTATTTCTATAAAAAGCCACAAAATTATACTTATAATGCAAATCATATTTGAAAAAAGCAAGAAATTCATCGATTAGCATCAAAATAAAGCCTTTTTCAGCGATTAATTGCGATTAAACATAAATTTTGTTAATTAGCGGCGAAATGATTGCGTATTTCCGTCATCGGCTACAAAAATATCGCGATTTACTGAAATCAACTGGGGGGGGGGGGGGGGGGGGGGCAACCTTTATTGGCTAGCAGCCAAATGATAGCATATAAAACGTAAATTTTTGATTATTAGTGGGTAAGCGATCCCCTATTTGCGAAATCTACTTCAAAATTATTCCCAATTTCCGAAATTCCACTTAAAAAAAAAAAAAAAAAAAAAAAAAAATGAAAATTTCACTGATTAGTGGCAAAATAGTTGAGTATTTAAGATTCAGCTTTTAGAAGAACGCATTTTACGTAGATTAGTAGCTAAATAATGGCGTGTTTCGGCAATCGGCCGCAAATTAATCGCGTATTTTAGAATTTACCTTTAAAGAAGAGTGAATTTTATCAATTAGAGCAAAATTATAGTATATATTAGCAATTATTTGCTATTAAACGTAGATTTTGTAAATCTGCAATGAAATAATTACGAATTTCGGCAATCGGTCGTAAAAATATCGCGAATTCTGTCAAATACGGGAAGAATAGCATATTTATTTAATTAATGGTAAAAACGTAATTCTACCCCCCCCCCCCACACACACACACACACGAGAAACTCTAGATTTTTTAGGTATATTTAGCAATAATCTTAAGGAAAAAAAAGAGTTTCAGAAAAGTTGATGACTGTTAGTTTGCACTGAAATTGAATTTAATGTTGTACAATTTCAATCCTTTTCCATCCTTAATAACAATGATTATTTTAGTGTAGATTCAGTTTTATTACATTTTCTAATATCTAAACTATTAAAATTGTTCATTATTTTTACTTTTGTTACTCCAAAAATTTAAGATTTTGTTTAAAAAAATCCAATTTTTGTATCTGTTTGAAGTATAGCATTGAAATTATTTTCACATCAATTGTCTTGTTTTTGTAATTAAACAAGTTTCTTTTGAATAGGCATGCACTAAATGTTTGATTATTACTGAATAATGAATATTCAGTATACCGAATAGTAACTAAAAATTCGATGCATACCTACATTTTACCCTTTTTTTTTTTTTTTTTAAATTATTATTTTTTTTTTTTTTTTTTTACTTAATTTCATATGATTATTGTTAATTTATTTTTGCTAGTAGTTTCTTTCTTTCTTTTTTTTTTTTTTTATTTCTTTTTTAAATTTTTAAAATTGCTCCTCAAAGTAGCCGAAATGCTCCTCAAAATGTCTCTGAATACTCCTCAAACTGTTTTTAAAAAGTTGGCAACCCTGTAAAGATAAAAATTATGATTAATGTTCAGAAAATATAAGATACACTTACCTTTTTTTCAAACAAATGTTAAAGCTTGCGATCATTTAGGCGTTTTCTTCTGTCATTTGAGGGCATTTTTAAAGCTAAAATAAGATGGAAAGGAATCGCAAAAGATCAAGTTAATAAAAAATCTTGACTCTTCGGACGATGATGATTGCGCGCGAATTAGAGAATGTCGATATTGCCATAAAGAAGAAATATTAATTATATTCCTAATCTGCAGACGATTTTCATTAATCTTATCAGCAGACGATTTTTGTGAAAATTCATTTTTAGGATCGAAAGTTTTCTTCGATTCTTTCGTCAGTTTTATCAGAAATTTCGATCATTTTCTTCCGGGGCGCATTTATAGACAGCGGGGCGTGCGATCGCGATAAAAGGGCAGCGGGGCGGATTTTTTTTTATCGAAAGGGGAAACGGGGCGGAGCGCCCCGTAAACCCTGTCTAGAATGAACCCTGCCTCTTAGTCTTCTTAATGTGTACATCAATATTCGAATTTCAGAGGATGAGATGTGGTGCGTCTTTCGCATGCAGTGAAACTGATTGTAAATAATGATTTCATTGTGTTTCGTGTGTGTTTTTTTCTCACTATTTCTGGAAAGACTTGGTGCATGGTTGTCCATAAATAAGCTTCTTTTTTTCCCAAGGCCGCCTAAAAAGGGTGCAATATATACACAACAAGGGGGTGGTGCAGCCTAGGGGCAGCAGATCATACAGAGATTTTGTTACCGAAACCGTTTTCTGCAAAATATAGAAAAAAAAAATCTTATACACCGGGACCCGGGAAGAATTGTCTCCCCCTCATAAAACTAATTTCCGAGCATTTCCTTTCACTGATAAGGATGAAGTGAGAAAACTGAAAGCCCCACTGAAACTGCCCCTAGTCCATCTTTTTCTTTAAAGTATAATGATACTTCCGCTATTCCCAAAAATCATATGCTTCACTTGTAGGGTGGGCTGGTAGATGTGTGTGTGAGCCCTAAGGGGATAAGAGTAATTGTATAAAGTTCTATCTGTGGATGAAAGTGAAAGATCAAATAGATAATTTATTGAATTTGTACTTCACAGTAAGAATTTCAAATATTTTATATATAGTATATAAATATTATAAATATTTTTAACGATATTTTTTTCATTTATGACTCAAATTTTTACCAAGTTAGCCGGTTCTGGGGGGGGCGGGTGCGCCTCTGATTTTGTTGCTATGGAAACTTCTATCGTCTATTGAAAGATGGATTACCTGTTAGAATAAAATTTATTTTGCAATTAAAATGTAACTGCTTTGTTTATTAATGAAAATTGATGAAATTTTAACTGCAGGTTGGTTTTGTGCTGAAAAGGTTGTATATTAAGTGTTGTGTACGAAAAAGAAAATTTGAAGCACTTTGAAATTTGCAATTTTTAACCCCAGTTAAAGATCATGTGACATTAATGACTTGCACCTGTTTCCGTTCGAGACAGCCGTTAAAATCGTCTGCTGAATGCTGATAGAATGCCTCTTTTTAAGCAATAAGGATTTTTGGTCATTGTTCGATCAACATGGGTCAACATTTTAATTAATATCTCCGAAACTAATTAAGATTTTTAAATTCTGTTTCGAGGAAAACATCGGAAAGGCTCCAGAGCATCCGTAAGTCAATTCTTGTGTTTCTGCGTTCAGTAGGGGCTGAACGTATAAAAGAACAGACAGATAGACAGACAGACAGACAGACAAACCTTTCCATTTATTATTATAGATTATAGATATTAGAAGCTTTATTTTATTTTTTATACTAATCACAAAAATGACATTTATATTTCTTTTTTTTTTTTTTTTTTTTTTTTTTAAAGGAATGAGGACTATTAGTCTCAATCTACGGATTTTTACAATACCAGTTTTACGATAATTGGACATTTATAGAAATCGAAAATTTATCGAAAATATAATTGAATAAGTTGAAAGCGATGTTATATTTTTGAAAAAATAACAAATTAAGTAATTAAGTTTGAATTGGAGTTTGTAGTTTAAGGATGCCATTGAAACTGTTTTTTAACTGTTTTAGCCATTTTTTTAGAATAATATTTAAAGGAAAAAAAAAAAAACAAGAAAAGAAAGAAAGAAATATTCAAATACTGTTGTTAAAATCACGCTTAAAAATCACTTTTACAGGAAAAACAAAGTTAAATCTGTCATGTTGCATGGCATCGCTTTTCTACATTTCTGGCAAAAACAACTTAACATGTTCCCATCTAATCTAAATTAGTCTAAAATTCAGCGCATTCCCGTTGCATGCCGTTAGTTTGCTTTCCAACAGTACTTCAAATTTCCCTCCTGTTCATTCCTTTGCGGTCTCCTTTTCTCCCGTTATCGTGTGTGGTGACTTTGACGCTCTTCACCTGTCGCCCTACTCTTTCGTCAGCATCCGTTCCTGATTGGTCGCTCTTGATGATGACGTTTGGGGCTCGTGAGCGTGCCCTCGGCGCGCGCTTTTCACCGCACTTGATGGGCAGACTCTGAAGCGATAGCATCTCTCGCGTGCCGGCGCTTCTCGGCGTTCGCGCCGCGTGTGGCCCGGTGAATGCCGTGCCGCGTGGTGAATATTCTATGTTATGAACCACCTTCTAAGTAAATAGACGCGAATCTAATTTAATAAATCAATAGTTCAAGTTTTTTTTAGAATGCATGCTATTCATTTGCATTTTATCAGCAACTAAACTACGATTTATTTTATCAATGTGAAAGATTAAACCTTTCGGCGTGCCTAATGCACATGTGCTGCAACCCAAGCGTCAATGGACCAGATACCTAGCAGACTGTTTCCATCCTGCCCTCCGTGAAGTCGTATAATAAAGAGAATGATTTCCTACACAGAAGATTTTGGCCTCTGTCTCCTTTTGGTGAGCTTATTCCATGTCTTTTCTTAGTTTTCAGGATCATGATATCGATGTGCACTACAGCGATATTTCGACGAACTGTTCCTGGCGTTATGCATTAAGTATTCCACACGCAATTATTCTTTTTTGCTTCATACGATCACATAAATAACGCAGACTACTGGAGTACTTAAAATAATGAAATTAGAACAATTATTTACTCTATTATATTTGGTGCCTACCATTTTCGCACCGTGCACATTGTTCGTGACTAAGTTTTAAAAACTCATGTTCAAAAGAGAATAAGAAAAATAAAAATAAAAAACTGCTTCTCTGTGAAGTATCATCCAAGATGTCGGCAACTTAGGCATTCAGAAATAAATACTACTGAAATTTTAATCTTAACACAATGATTGTCTGAGTGTAATCACGTGGTCATCGCGTGTGTGCTTTTCACACTCCTACACCTGCTAGGACAATCCAGTTCCATCCTCTTTATGCACAATAGGAATCTCAACCAGATATTTTTTTTTTCAAAATATATTGCTATATTTTACAGTATACTCATATAGTTCATGATTTGGATGCTCCGTTTTTTTTTATTTCTGATGTTTTAAAACAACTACAAATTCATATGTTTTCCTACATTAACAGGAATGGAACTGATTGTAGCAAGAAGGCACTGTGCAACTGTTAACTGACATGCCTGCAATAATAATAATAGTATATCATTTCGCGTTTGATTGGTTGGTTGGTTGGTTGGTTGGAGGATTAAGGCCGATTGACTCCTTATGTGTCCTAGGCCTATAGGGGGAATGCCCTCCGTGGGGGTCTTTCTAAGGGGTCCCAGCCCGTATTTACGCGAGTTTCGGAGGAAACCACGGAAAACTCCGAACGGCTAGGTCGATGAGCGCGACCTGGGATCGAACCCGGCACCTCCCATCTACCAGCTTTGAGCGCAGAACCGCTCGGCCGCTGGTGGGCCCATTTCGCGTTTGAATGCAACTTTTATTAATGACTTATTGAACATTCATAATTTTTTTTGCTTTATATCTGTGTGCATATGTACTCTTTTTCAGGTCACTTATTGATATCATTTTAAGTTGTATTTCAGCAAGAGTTGCAAGTGATTTCATTTATATATAAGGACAATATAAAAATTGCCAAAATTTTTCTTGTAAATGTGTGGTTGTCCTTTGATTGATTCAATGCTTTTAAATATGTGTTTTTTTTAGTGTATTCAGAATATTACAGAAATAATTTAAAATTTTGATTTAAAAATGATACTTACCTCTTCAGTATGATTTTTCAGGGTATGCACAATATATTTGTTTTAATTTGCATGCTTTCTCCTTTTTTTTGTAATGTATTCGGTTACATGCCATGATTATTTATCTATTATTTAAAAAAAAAAAAAAAAAAAAAAAAAAAAAATTTTAACTGTTCAGGATGTGCGGTAGTGGTTAATGTTAACTGTTATATCCATGTGACTTACACACTTTCACACACACTCTTTTGCAGCGTTATTTTTGTGATGGGAAATACCTGCATCTGTTCATACATTTATAGGTTCACAGCGATTTTGTCTTTGGCGATCGACAAGTTGCTGAACTTATTTTTCTCACACATTCACACACACTACTTTGCAGCGTTTATTTTTGGGGGGTAAATGCTTGCATCTATTCATACAATTACTCACTTATATACTTACATTTTTCACATGTACAGCCTTTTTGTTTTAGGGTCGACAAATTGCTGTACTTCTTTACACATTGATCATGGGTTTTTATTTTTCACTACTCTCACTTCTTGGAACTTTACTTATTTGTAATGTCGTTATTTTCATTTTTATTGTGTTTTATTTACCTTATTGAATATGTATATAATTTGTTTTTTTTATCTTCACTTGGATTTTTTTTTCATAATATTGTCTGTCACTTTCATTCAGATTTATTGTTATATAATGACTCAATAGCAGTCCTTTTTTTTATCATTTTTACACATGTGTTGTCCTATAATCTTTAGGTTTTCACACATTGATAAGCTATTTTATTTAGTTTTATTTTAATGTCACATATGTTTTTTTTCGCAGAACTTCACTTCATTATTTTTTTTCTCATTGTAATACACATTTTAACCTTAAGCATTTTTGGTACTGTGTTATATTTGAATTTCACCTGGTTCAACGATGTTCCAATAGTTTTTTCACACACATTCCAGGACAACGTTTATTTTGGCAAGGTGTAAACGTCTGTACCTTTTCCCAACTTTTCGTTTCACTCACATACATCAGTCGTTTGGTGCGCGACATGGTGGTGAGATTACATATGTTGTTTCAGGTTGATTTTTTTTTCTCTCTCATGGCTCTTGATATGCTTTTGGATACTTTTTATGCAATAGGGAATTATATTCCTTTTCATATACAATTACTATTCACACATTTCAATAGTTGATTTATTTAGTTGCTATAGGCGAGTAAAATTTCTCTTGTTTGATTCTTATGTGAAGTGCAATGTTCATTTTTGTATTGTTTGTGGTTTACACACATATTTTCATCATGGGGGTCACTTTTCAATCGGTAGATACACTTACTCTACATTTTTGTTAGATTGCATTTTCACGGTTGAGTCAACTTATTCAATTCATTTTTCTACGGTTATGAAAGGTTCAATAGCTATACTATGTTTAGTTACACTTGCACACTTCAGTCATTTATTTGGGTAACTCCTTCTTACGTGTAGCTAACCCAAATTTATTTTCTCATACTCAATAGCTTCCATTATTTTTAATATGTGACATAATTTTTTTTTCTACCTCTCATTACCAAGTTATTCAAGAGTATCTTATATGTATATATCTTACTTACCAAAACTCAAATTATCCTTCGAAGTTTTTATTTTTAGTGTCAGGTTTAATACAATTGCCTTAGAATGGACTGGTGTAGGCTGTGTATCTGTTGCAGGGGCTGATGCATACCTACATATATATTCGTTTATCTTGTTTCATTGCTGGCTCAATGACTCTTTAGATTCCAATAGTTTTTTTTGGTTGTCACTCTGTCTGTAACTGTGGTGTTGCATAAATCCGTTTGAGCATTCCTGTAATGTGTTTCACTTTCAGCTAGTGATTTCCTATTTGATACTCCGTTTTCAATTTTCCAATAGCTCCCCATTCTTTTTACAATAGAAGTCTAGGTTCTTTTCTCTTCTTGCAGATCTGTTTAAAATTTTTAATTGTGGGAGGAGTTAAAACAAAAAAAAAAAAAAAAAAGGTGAAAAAGTTAACAAATTTTTTTTTTACATGATGTAAGACGGTACTTTAGCAATGATGCCAACATGTTTTCAATGGTACATGTTGTATTGCCGCAGGTTCAAAAAAAAAAAAAAAAAAAAAAAAAATCGTAAAAGTAGTTTAAAAGAAAAATTTTTTTCTTCTTCTGGATATATACAGGGTGGACAAAAAGTCACAATTTTTTAAAGCAAAGTTAGGCATGATCACCAATTATTGGTTCCAGCAAGATGGAGCACGCCCCCACTCAACTGAAGAGAATTTGAAGAGAATTTCTGATGTCTTCCAAAACGGAATTATCGGTCTAGGTGCTCCCGAGAAAACTGGAGGAGGTATTGATTGGCCTCCGTATTCTCCAGACATAAACGTCTGCGACTTTTTTCTGTGGGGTGCCGTCAAAGATAAAGTCTATGCGAATCCAATACAAGATTTGGAGATGCTTAAGGATAGAATACGTGAGGAAATTCAAGCCATTCTAGAGACACAAAATCATGCTGCAATTGAGAATTTTTACATGCGCATCCAACACCTTGTTGCAATTGACGGACGACATTTTGAAAACTTGATACATTAATGCCCATCATTTCGCAATAAAATACCTTTCATTTGGTTTTTCTATCTATCATGGTTGCTTTTTTATTTAATTTTTAAAAAACTTGTGACTTTTTGTCCACCCTGTATTTGTATGTGGTACTGCTTTTACACATTTCACAATAGTATTACTCTGTAAACCCATTTTTTTTTTAGAGATTAAATTCGAGTTAGTATGTATTAATTTTCATGCTTTATTTTTTTTTCTCTCCTCAATTTTATAGTTTTGTGCATACCGTCCCATACATATTATATTCACCTAATCTTGATTTTTTTTAGTGTATTTATATCTCACTAATATATTTTGATGTTTTTCCTGTACTGTGTTTATATACTTTATAATGTACACATACTGACATTTTAAACAGGTATGATTTAGGTATTTGCCAAATTTACCATTCTAGTGAAGATGTGCTACAATTTTGTTTTACAATAATTCATACTTAAAAAAAAAAAAAAAAAAAAAAAAAAATTCTGTGTTTACATTTTGCTTCTCAGTGGTTAAAATACTAAATAGTAGACTTTTTATACATGTTATTTAATTAAACCTGGTAATTTTTCTGTATTTTATAACATTTATGTATATTCTTAAACCAGGCTTTTAGGTGCTCAACGATATGGACAAGTATTTGTATTCGTTTAGGTTACAAGTGTAAATCACTTTCACACCTTACGTATTTACACATTCTCAGTTTCCTTTAATATTTATGTATTTTGCTCAATAGAATTAAAAAAAAAAAAAAAAAAAAAAAATTTTTTCTTCATATTTCTTTTTCATGCAGATAAACTTAATTTACAAAATAGTTTTCTTACCTTTTTGTCCGCGCTTCAGTGCGTCGGAATTCCATCTTCTGCAGGGATGTAATTCTGATGTTACTGTTTCCTTTTTTCCCTCTCCTTTTCCACCCAGGATCATACTAGTCACTGCTCTTGTGTTGAAAAGATGCATTTCTTGATTTTAATATATTTCAGTTTTTTTTTATTGTTTTTTTTTTCGGTTTATCATAGGCATATTTTACCTTATTGGCACGAAATTTTACGTACAAACAAAAAAAAGAAAGGAAAAAGAAAAAACCATTTATACTTATCACGACTGTAGTTTAGTCGTCTTCCATTGTAATTTGTTTTCAGGCAACTCTGATATAGGTTACTGCTTCTTCATTAGTATTCTGTTTATGATTACAGATTTTGTTGTCTTAGAAATAATACAATAGTTTTGTCACAGTATAACAATAGTAACTCACCTACTTGTCCAAAATGTTTCTTTTTGTTTTATTATGTGCCTATTACAGTTAATTTACTGTTTGAAAATGGTTATCAGATGAAGTTTTATATGTGGTTTTCAAAAGAAAGAATAACACAAAGATATTACAAAATGTCTTTATTCATTATAACTCTGAGGTATACTTACCTATTTGCTCCATGTGCATGTAAAATTTTCTCACGTTACCACATTTCTTGCACCTAATGTAAACTTATGTTCACTCTTATTCAGCACAATGTGTGTTGTCATGTTAACCCTTTGTAGATGGATAGTCGTTGGGTGTCTTATCCTCCTGCTTGGGTGCTCCTGTTTCTCTTTTACATGCCGAGCTTCTGTTTTTTTTCAACTCCGTTTTTGGGGAGGGTGTCATGTTGCATGACATCGCTTTTCTACATTTCTGGCAAAAACAACTTAACATGTTCCCATCTAATCTAAATTAGTCATCTAATCTAAATTCAGCGCATTCCCGTTTCATGCCGTTAGGTTGCTTTCCAACAATACTTCAAATTTCCCTCCTGTTCATTCCTTTGCGGTCTCCTTTTCTCCCGTTATCGTGTGTGGTGACTTTGACGCTCTTCACCTGTCGCCCTACTCTTTCATCAGCATCCGTTCCTGATTGGTCGCTCTTGATGATGACGTTTGGGGCTCGTGAGCGTGCCCTCGGCGCGCGCTTTTCACCGCACTTGATGGGCAGACACTGGAGCGATAGCATCTCTTGCGTGCCGGCGCTTCTCAGCGTTCGCGCCGCGTGCGGCGTGGTGAATATTCTATGTTATGAACCACCTTCTAAGTAAATAGACGCGAATCTAATTTAATAAATCAATAGTTCAAGTTTTTTTTTAGAATGCATGCTATTCATTTGTGTTTTATCAGCAACTAAACTACGATTTATTTTATCAATGTGAAAGATTAAACCTTTCGGCGTGCCTAAAGCACATGTGCTGCAACCCAAGCATCAATGGACCAGATACCTAGCAGACTGTGTCCATCCTGCCCTCCGTGAAGTCGTATAATAAAGAGAATGATTTCCTACACAGAAGATTTTGGCCTCTGTCTCCTTTTGGTGAGCTTATTCCATGTCTTTTCTTAGTTTTCAGGATCATGATATCGATGTGCACTACAGCGATATTTCGACGAACTGTTCCTGGCATTATGCATTAAGTATTCCACACGCAATTATTCTTCTTTGCTTCATATGATCACATAAATAACGTAGACTACTGGAGTACTTAAAATAATGAAATTAGAACAATTATTTACTCTATTATAAAATCTTTAATTTTTTATTTTATTTTTTTCTCTTTGTCCATATTCTGCCATATTAAGATTCATAATATTTTTCTCAAAGTAAGTCCAATATTAAATGAAATGTTTTAATGCAAATAGTGTTTAATTAAATAGTATGTGAATTGACCTTACTTATTTATTGATAATGTAAGTGCAAAACTGGTTGTATACAAATTAACAAATAAAGTTTTGTACAGTAAATTAATGTATGAAATGAAATAAATTTCTTCTTTTCACAGGGTCTAGTCAGCAGTCCAGATAGCTTATTTATCCAAGAACTAAGTACAATGGTGCCACAATCTATGCATAACCTTAAAAATTATATTACCTCAAGGCCTGTGTGATATTTTTATCTTTTTTATAATGCCAATGCAATGTTATTTGCACATGTATTGATTTTATACTTTTATATTGCTTTTGTATGTGAAATGCTATATTCCAAATATTGTATATGTCATTTATCTATCAATCATGTTAATCATCATCATCTTTATTGTTTTATTTGTTATTGTTTTACTGAAATATGTGAAAGACCAAATTTTAAAAGTTTTATTTTTCCTCCTTCTTTTTCACTGAGGTGGTGTTTGTTTCTAGTCACAGATTACTCTATAAAATTTACAATGTCTTTTAATTTGTGAATATAGCGACAGATATTTCAAAACATTTTGTATTAGATTGTAACCTTTACTTTCTTGATATCATTGCAACATTAGTCTATTATTATTATTATTTATTTATTTTCCAGTGCATTGCATTGCAGAAGGATTGAAATTTAAGTCTTTAAAATAAAAAGAAAACCATCAATATTATTTATCCAGATGTTCATGCCTAGTTCATCAAAAGTATATTGAACATGACAGAATAATGATTAATAAATCAATAAATAAAATTACTAATATAACTTAAATTACTATATATACTACTTAACTAATATAAATTAAATTATAATAAATAAATAAATAAAAATTTGTGATTATATAGCTGTAATATTAATTTTTATCTACTTTGACATTATAAGTTTCATAATTTATTTGAACTTATTTTTATTGCTGTTTGTTTTAGATATTTAAATAAAAAATTAAATAAAATAAAAATATGCTAATATTTCTAAGTTAAAGCTAGCTCTGAATTCAATTTAACCCATTTTCTTATTTTTGGTATGCTACTTTTTTTATTGTTTTAGACAATATTTTAGACGGTGCATTTTGCCACTCTCCCACTAATGGGATGATCTGCAGTATTACACTTAATTGTTTGAAATTTGTTATAATCTTTTAATATTCTTCACTAAAACTTATAAAATTCACTAATTAAGAGAAAATTAGTTTTGGCAAATAATGAGTTAAATTGAATAACTTTGTAATATATATTTGAAAGTATGAAACATAACAAAATACATTCAAACCTAGCTCAAAAAAAGTATAATTATGCATCAGTAGATATTATACAACAATGAATAGCACTTAAGTTGACAGTTGTATATATCTTTATACTAAACAAGCTGAAGAGTTTTACGATTATTTTATAATCAGGGTGTCTACTGGTCATCATAGTCTCTGAAGTCCTGAAAATAAATCCCCAAAGTCTTCAAAACATACCTAATCAAAATAATAGGTCTCCCCCTCCCCCAGGAAAAAAATAAATTAAAATTGAAATTAAACCTGCACATTAAATACACAAAACTGCTTTTATTTGGAAATTTTTGTTATCTAACACAATTTGCAAAATTTCTGAATATTGGTATGATTAGAATTAGGCTCCCTGGGCACTTAACAGATTATTTGCACTTCTTCCTTTTTACTTTCTGAACACTATAGTAAAGGAAAGTATTGTAATCATGTCAAAAATCCGAATTTGAGATTTTGATGTTTCTATACGTTTCGAGGTCCCCTGAGTCCATTTCCACTATTTTTACGATGTATGTGTGTGTGTGTATGTCTGTGAGTGAACACGCTAGCGTCTAAACACTTTGTTTGAATAAGCTAAAAGTTGCTATGTATATTGTAAGTCACCATAGTACGTACCCTATAGATTTTGGTGAATCTAGCACTTATAGTTTTTTTACAGGGACACCAGGAAAAATTCTTTATCATTATGGCCTATGGGGCCAAATTTTTAAAAGTGTGATAGCGTCTAAACACTTTATTAATCTGAGCAAAAAATTTGTACACATATTATAGGTCACAGTTGCACAAATTGTATAGATTTTGGTGAATTTAGCACTTACAGTTTTTTTACAGGGGCACAAAGAAAAATTCTTTATCATGGCCAAATTTTTAAAAGTGTGATTGCGTCCAAACGCCTTATTAATCTGAGCAAAACATTTGTACACATGTTATAGGTTACAGTTGCACTAACTGTATAGATTTTGCTTAATTTAGCACTTACAGTTTTTTTACAGGGATACAAAGAAAAATTCTTTATCATTATGGCCTATGGGACCAAATTTTTAAAAGTGTGATAGCATCTAAACGCCTTATTCAATTGAGCTGAAAATTTATATGAATATTATAAATCACTGTTGCATTAACTATAAGCATTTTGGTGAATCTAGTGTTTATAGGTTTTTACAGGGACACAATGAAAAATTCTTTATCATTATGATCTTATGGGCTCAAAGTTCAGTAGCGTTAAATAAAACATTGTGTAATATATGGAGAAAAATACTCAAACACTCTATTATGGTTTTCTTTCTTTTGTTTGTTTAACAACTCCTCTTTCTTTACTTTATCTACAAAACTGTTAATTACTCAATGTTCGGAAAGTTGAGTGGAGTCACTCCAGATTTTTTCTTTTCATTGCATATTTTAGAGGCATATCCACATCATCAATAGTTAATTTTTTTTTTTTTTTTTTTTAGGAAGTCCTTAAAAAGACATCAAATTGACTATCAGATACTCAGTAGACACCTGTATATCAACATAACGTTTATTTTGCATTTATTGAGAAAACTTTTAAGTGTATATTTATAATTTAAAAGCAGCTTGTATTACAAAATAGAAATTGCAATTTTGTGATACAGATGTGTGAAAACATTTAAATAATCATGGATTTTTAATATTTTTCCTTTATTTATTTATTTTTATGCATCCATTAATTGATTAATAATAATAATAATAATAATTTTATTGTTGCTATAATTTATCTTAAAAAAAGTTTGGAGGATATTTTTAACACTTTGAAATAAATGTTAAAAGTGTTTGGCTTGTCTGTCTGTCAGTCCATGTTTTAATTTCCATAAATAATTTTAGAATTCCATAAAACTGATATACCTTAAGTCAGGTTGTTTAGATATATCATAAAATGTTTCACATTATTAAATGTCATACTTGTAGCACAACTAGTTTGTGTGTGAGGACTCACAAAATAATTTGGATACATTTTGTTCAAGAGATATATATTTTTATAAGCACATTTTAATATTTTTATGTCGCACTAATCATATAAAATCAACATACACTTTTCAGAGACAATAAGGCCTGTTTTCAATTAAAAAAAAAAAAAAAAAAAAAAAAAAAAAAAAAAAAATGTAATTAACATTAATAAGGCATTTACAAGTCCACACATAAAATATTTGAATTTATTGCAGGATTTTGCTAGAGATGTATTTTCATTTGTTTTATGCATTTTCAGCACTTTCCAATGATAAGAAAAATTATGACTGATATTTATAATGTGACGAATAAATGCATTCAGAAAATATTTTAGGGGTGAAACTTTTCAGGGGCTACCCCTGAATTCAGGGTTTTTGAAAATTTTGCTGTCTTTGAATTTCATGTTAAATTATTTTGTTTTTATAGAAATTTCTTGTTTAGAGTGTTTATTTTGCCTTATAATATATTAAGAAATCTTTAATCTATCACTTATTATAAGTAGCCATATTATATATCAATAATAAGTATTACTATCTGCATGCAAGTAGCAGTTTTCAGGGTTTTTACATGTTGTGTAGTTTCACCCCTGAATTTATAGAAATTAAAATGCAGGCAAACTGAAGTTATAATTTTTTTTAATTTTGTTAGAAAAAATTAAAAAGGTTTCCCATATCATAAAACAAATTTTTGAATTGGTAAAATAAACTTAGAATTTAATTGTGTAAATATACAGAGGGTGTTCGCACATTTTTTAGATGATTTTGATGGAGTGTACTGAAAAAATTACTCATATTTTGTGTTTTAAATGTTCAATTTGATAGCCCTTGTTCGTAACTATCATTCTACATCGTAATTTCCATGATAATAATACTTGTTGTAATATCGGAAAAGTAATATATATTTTGTTCCACTCCTCTTGAACGGTTTTCCAAAGTCCACAAAGCGTGGTAGGTCGGCGTTTTGATAATGCAGATTTTGAGTCCAAAAGCACAGAAATCCATCAGTGATACATCAGGAGATTTAGCAAGAATATCAGTGAAGGATATGGTTTTAATTCCCGTTTCTCGTTCCATTTTTTCTAGAAAAGCAATTGTGTATTGTGATGTGTGGCTGCTTGCTTTGTCTTGATGCAGTTCAATGGATTGATGGCATTGTGGATAAAGATCTGGAATTTCATATTTAAAAATTGGAGTTAAAATATGTTCTTGATAGTTTTTAGAGTTGATTTTGACATATTTGTCAACTTTTTTTACTTTGTATGAAAACCAGCAACAATCATAAATCCTTTAGAAAAACTTTCTTTCGATTCTTTGAGCCATGTAGCAAATATTTTTTTCTCCTCTTTTATAATAATAATATTTTTTTTTTTGTTGTTGTTGTTGCAATCACTTAAATAGACCCAAGCTTCATCTGTTGTTATGACATTTTTCCATTTTTCTCTTGATAAATGTTTTTCATAAAGAGTTCTACGTTCATAGATATGATGCTGAGAAAGACGATGAACATTATATTTTTTGGCCTTTTTAAGATTCAAATCAGAGTTAACAATTTTATTTACAGTTGAAACTGAGCAGTTTAATATTTATGCAACATACCTTTCAGTTGGAGGATTTTCTTTCAGCATTAAAGATTTCACCTTTTGCAATATTAGAAGAAGTGCGTTTTTTCTTTGGATAAGTATTTGGAAGAATTTTCCCTTTAAATGCCAGACTATGCTGATTTTTTTCCTTTCTTATTTATCATATTTCCTTTCGTGGCTTCAGATATCAAAAAGTGATGGCTTATACAGTGTTTCTGAATTACTGAATAAGAATAACTCTCTTCAGAAAGAGCAGAAACATATCCTTCCATCCATTGCCTTTTTAAAAGCGCCATTTTGCATCTAAACAAAAATTCTAAATATAAGACAATAAATAAAACTTCCAAAAATATAACTGTTGTGAAAATAAAATTTTCCATGTGGACGATTTTTTCTTACGGTGGAATAAAATCGTCTAAAAAATGTGCGAACAGCCTCTGTAATTTAGTTGTTTGGGAAGTGAAAATATGATCGATTTTTGAGATAAAACAAATTTTAGATTTTTTGGTTAAAAGAAATGTTACTGCAGCGATACTAGGAAATAAACGTAGAAATATGGAGAAATAAGGCTTTCTTTCTTTTTATTATTTTAAAATGGAAAATAAAAACATCAGTGTGTAAATGTCAAAATGTGTGTATGTTGATAACAAAAGTATTAAAAGATTTGTTATTTATATCTGTATGTATTAATTGTATTTTAAACTGTGTTTTTTATTTACTTGTAAAAAAATTAATATTTGTTTTCCAGTATTTTTATTTTTTTATACTAAAATATAAACAAAATTAATGTAGCCTTTATACTTTTTAACAATTTAATCTTATTTCAACCACCAAGTTTAAGTTAAATATAATGTTTGTTTTAATTTTTTGCACCTACTTTTATTTTTTAATTACTTTAAATTTTTCATTGTGGCCAGTCTATATTATCTGACTGTTATCTTTTTTTTTTTAAATCTGGCTGCAGAACAAAATTTATTTGTTTAAGCTTGTTAGTATTTTTTACTTTTATATTTTGTGCTCAAATTTACATCATTAATACATTTTTGTGACATATGCAAAGAAGAGTTTTTCAAATCAAACTCCTGTGATTTCATGATAATATTTTTTGTTGATACTTCTGTTTAGCTTTTGTTTATTGCTTTTTTTTATTTATTTATTTATTTGCTCAATTTATTTGTTAGTATTATCATAATTGTATTCATGTTCTATTTTCTAAAATTTCTTTATATTTTAATTGTATGGAAAATTCAGACTTTTAAAGCAAATTGTACAATCTTTTTTAATATATTTTTTCATGTTAAGAAATTTATTACATGTTGACAAATATAACAACATTAAATGAGACTAGAATGATATGAATATTGCCTAAATAGTAGACATGTGCCAGAGCTCCGTATCCGTATCTGCAGATATCCGAGAGAAAAAAAGATCCGGATCTATTATAAACTAAAAGTCTATGTTTCAAATAATTTCTATTAAGCAGATTAGATACAGTGGAAACATTAATATTTAAATTTTAAGGGTTTCAATAAAAATAACCCGACCAGTGTACAACTGTTACAACACATCAAAGACCAAGGTTTTAATAAAAAAAACAATTTTATTCAACAAGATATAAAGATATATTAAGATTTCAAATTTATAACAAGAACATGATTACCTTTTACAGATGTAGAACCAAGCATAGTGGTAAACACAATCACATACAGCTGACAACATACTTCTAGAAACAAAACATCCGCGATCGCCAGGTTGATCAGCGGGAAAATATGACGGAAAAGATATACTTCCGCGATCGCCAGGTTGATCAGCGAAAGTTAGACTAGATGAGTTAACACAAAGTTAAAACCAAAGAAGATTATGCTCATCCACCATACGATTCAATTTAGAAAAATTTCAATTTAACTGTTTAACTTTTATCAAACTTGAACAAATGCCACTTAAAAAGCGACTAAACAAAATTAACATCAATTAAACTATCAAATTTAACAAACTCGTCTCAAAAGGACGTCAATTATCAGTTTATTCAAAAACTTCCATCATCCATGAACGACGGAAAATTTAACCTTTAACAAGGAACAATTTAACAAACAGAAACTTAACATGTGTAAAATATTAACAACTTAACAACGGCAGCCATCATTTCTTAAAAAAAATGCAATAGCCAAAGAGCATTAATAGCTTAGCAGGAACGATACTATAAGCACATACATCGTTACTTGGCCATTACTATAAGCACATACATCGTTACTTGGCCATCAAGCTACTTACACAACTCATAAACTACCACTTCATATCTAAATGAAGACTAGCTGGCCATTGCTAAACACTGCCGATAACTGCACTTTAACACACGCATCGCGATCTTTTTATACTGACTGCCAAGTCAAAAATCTACATATAAACAATGCATTACCATTGCCACTCAACAGTCAAAGTCAAAAATACAATTTATCATAACTATTTTAATAGAAGTGGCAACAGCAAAAATTAAGAAAATTATGCAGAGCAAGTTTGGCAACGGCAACAATGTAAACAAAACATCGTTAGTAATGGCGCGATGTAAGTAAAAGATGGCTGACAGAGTTTAAGTAAAGAAAACTTTTAAATTCAAATAAAAGGTAAGTTAACAGTTATATAATAAAGGATAAGCATTTATATTCATAAAATTAACTATTTTTATGTGCGAGGACAATTGATAGATATCAATGCCCCCCACCGCAGCATACATAAAAAAATTTAATTAACAAAATCCCATCATGAGATTCCCCATAGTCCATAGGAAGTGTCACAAGTGATATAATAAACTAATTACCATGAAGATTACCATTGACAAAAACTTAGATTTTCAAGTGATGAAATACAACTCCTCACCCTGCAGACATACTAAAGGAAAAGGTGATATGAAAAATACATCATATACAATATTATATACAGTTATATTATGCAATTCAATTTTATATACAAGAGATGAATATATATACAATATATGAAAAATTATGAAAAAATGAATATATATACATAATGAACAAATACGCAAGGCGCCTCACGATTTCACACACACATTCACACCATGATAACATAATAAAAATTATGAAAAGCATCTACAGAGCGAAGAAATTTATTCAAACACAAAAGATTTATATAAAGATCACTTTTATAAATTTTAACAAATCACTTTTTGTCAACGGCTTCGTAAACTGGTCGGCAAGATTTAATTTAGAGGAAATATATTCAATATGAAATTTGCCCTCATCAAACCAATCCCTTATAAAAAATAGTTTAATATTAACATGACGCGTGTGGAAACTCTCAATCCTGGACTTTGTAAAACGTATTGCAGCCTGATTATCAGCATATAGGGTAGGTATTTCAAAGTTATTTTCTATCAGATTTAAATTAGAACATTCACATAAAATATTATAAAACCAGTCCTGCTCACGAACACAATCACACATAGAAACAAATTCTGACTCCATCGTTGATATGGTAATCCCTTTCTGTTTATTAGTACGCCAAGAAACAGCAGCACTATCCAAAAGAATTAACTGGCCACCCATAGAAACATAGTCGTCTCTATTAGCGGCGAAGTCGGCATCAGAATAAGAAATTAGTTTAACCTGTGTGCATTTAAGATGGAGCTTATATTGACTGGTGAATTTTATATATCCAAGAAGTTTAAGTAAACCCTGCCAATGTTTAATACCTGGATTTTGTTGGAACTGTGAGAAAATGTTAGTGGCATATGCGATATCGGGTCTAGTATGGTTTGAAATGAAAGAAATACAACCTAAGAGATTTCTGTAAGGTAAATGAGAAGCTTCATCGATGTCTTCTTGAATAACCGGACAATCACTTTTTGAAAATTTGATACCTTTAACAATAGGTAAGGAGGAGATAGGTACACGGTGATTTTTGAAACCTCTTACTGACTTCGTCAATATATTGATTTTGGTGGATCAAAACTCCTGTATCTGTATACTCAAACTCCACACCTAACAACTTGCGTGTGATACCCAAAATTTTCAAATCAAACTTTGATTTCAACAAACTTAAAATGTCATTAGCTTGAGATTCAGTCCTGGCAAAAACAACGATGTCGTCAACATAAACCAATAAAACAGAGAAATCATAATATGAATATGCACAGTTACAATTTTCAAATTTATTAAAACCAAGTTCCAACAATACTTTATTTAATTCATAAAACCATAATCTGCCTGACTGGTGTAATCCGTACAGTGCTCTATCCAGCTTACAGACCCAGTCTTCTTTACCTTTTTCAGTAAAGCCAACCGGTTGCCTCATGTAAATCTCATCCTTTAAGGGAGCATACAGATAGGCACACTTAACATCGCACTGTACATTAAACCAACCATAACATGAGACTAAAAGAGAGAAAAAAAATCTAACAACAGAAAAGTTTATAACGGGCGAGAAGGTCTCATCATACGATTCGCCCTGGATCTGGTTGAAACCTTGCGCGACCAACCTGGCCTTGTATCTGACAATGTTACCAGACTCGTCACGCTTTACTGTGTAAACCCAGCGGTTTCCCAACGCAGTCTTGTTCTCAGGGAGTCTCACAAGATGCCAGACACCTCTCGTGGCCATACACTCTAACTCTTCCAACATAGCCCCATGCCATTCATCAGATTGTGCAGATTTTAAAGCCTGTTTATACGTTCTCGGGACCACCACATCTAGTCAACTAGCCGTGCTGGACGCGGAAGGCATAACACCAGGATTAACAACACCAGTAAACTTATTAAACTTGGAAAAATCAAAATCAGCAGGGTTAAAAACAATATTATTTAAATTACAAAACTTTTCGACATCATTAGGTGACCTTTGACAACATCTTTTACCCTCTCCATCAGGATAATAGTAAATATCGACCTTTTTTCCCTGAGGTCGAGGCACAACCTTCCTGTACCATACGGGATTGGTCATCCAGTTAGGAGAAGCAGTCTGCGGAGTAACTTGAGAAGCAGGAGAAACAGGAGAGACGGCTGGGACGACAACTTCAGTCTCGCTGGGCAAGACCCCAGAGGTACCAGGCTCCGGACCAGGAAGAAGGTACCGGTCAACGGGCCGTGGTTGTTCCTCTGGGACAAGCACCAACTCAAAAGAAGAGTCGCCCATCACCGCTCCACTGCGTAGAACATCACCGCTTTCAACAAAAGAAACATTAATGGTTTCCACAACCTTCCTCTCGTCTTCTAACCAGACCCTGTAACCACGGGTATGCAAGGCATAGCCCACAAGGACACCACGTTTTGATTTGGAGTCTAACTTGTGCTTACGTCTAACCTTTGGAACACCCACATATGTCAACGTACCGAATGGTCTTAAATGTCGAACAGAAGGTTTATTTCCTGAATAGAGTTCAAATGGAGTTTTAGAGTTCCCACCGTGACAAATCCG
The DNA here is from genome assembly GCA_963930645.1 of Salticus scenicus. Classification (NCBI taxonomy): domain Eukaryota; kingdom Metazoa; phylum Arthropoda; class Arachnida; order Araneae; family Salticidae; genus Salticus; species Salticus scenicus. The sequence goes on from OZ005655.1 coordinate 56,537,671, forward strand.
GTTCCACGTATAATTAAAGTGTAAACAAGCTTCAGGCCAGAAATCATCAGATAAGCCACTGGATTTTAGCATAGCCCGAACACAGTTCATGATTGTTTGGTTGAACCGCTCACAAACTCCATTTTCTTCTGGCGTGTAAAAATTGGTCAGCTCATGATTTATTCCATTTTCTCTACAAAAACCCTTAAAAGAATCATTATCAAACTCCTTGCCATTGTCAGTTCTGATCGACTTCAACTTGGTTCCCAAAAACCTTTCGGCCCTCAAAACATGTCTCTTAAAAACCTCAAAACACATAGATTTTTCCTGGATAGGGTAAACGGATGATCTACCAGAAAAATCATCTATTATTGACAGGAAAAAACGTTCACCTTTTTTACCAGGAATTTTAATAGGACCCCAAGTATCCATAAAAAGTCGATCTAAAGGTTTTTTGGAAGAAGAATGACTTAAAGGTTTAAAAGAAATACGATTTTGCTTACTCACATGACAGGGATCACAAAAAAAATTATCAACTGATTTTAAATTGGGCAGACCTTTTACAGCAGAATTACGGATAGTATTAAAAATTAAGTCAGGGCTTAGATGATCAAAGCGAAGATGCCAGGTATCAAAGTCTTTTATATTAACAGGTTTTATTACAGGAAAAGCTGAAATTTCAGTATTATCATTTAGATTTTCATTAGAATTCTGCCCCCCATTCAATTTAACACTGTGCTTATTTTTAATTACTTTTGGAAATGTATAATAAATCCCGTCATGGAGTTTAGCAGAGAAAAGGAAATCACCATACTTGTCGACCACGTTTATTTTGCCGGCCTCACCAATAAATTTAGCACCACCCTGGTCGAATCTAGAACCACTCAAAAGATTTTTCCGCAAGTTCGGCGAGTACAAGACATTCCATAATTTAATAACAGTTCCATTAAAATTCAACTCCACCTCACCCTTGCCAGTAATGGGAAAAGTGACACCATCAACAGCCACGTGTAACTCATCACCAGAAATTTCAGAAAAATTACAAAAGAAAGATTTATCTTTGCAGAAGTGATGAGAGGCCGCCGTATCATAAGCCCAGCTTCCCTCTCTATCAAAACTACTTAAATTTGCTTTTGCAATAAAATTTTGAGCTTTAGGAGTTTTATCACGTTTTGACTGTTGACTGGAGCCACCCCTCTTAGAAAAATTACTTCTGAGTGGTTTTTCCTTTGCAGCTAGATCATTATTTAACTTAACTTTACAATCTTTAATTACATGGCCTTTTTTCCCGCACCTCCAACAAGTAAAAACAGGCCTGCATTTAAATTTTACATTTTGGGCCTCAATAGAACATTCCGTTCTACTTTTATCAAAATTTCTAAGTTGAAGGCGCGTTTCCTCGGCACATAACTCAACAATAATATTTTTAAAGTTAAAGTCCTTATCAGGCCAACGAAGAATTTGTTGAACAACCTGATCAAATTTATCAGGTAGGTATCTCAAAACCTGAAAACATAAATATTCATCTGCAATAGGTTTATTAAGGGATTTTAACTGATCAGCAATTTTAGATATTCTAGCTGCAAAAACACCAATAGATTCGCCAGGTTCTAAAAAACATGTCATAACTTCAGAAAACAATTTCATATGATGACTTCTACTATCTGGCTGGAAGTTAACTTTTAAAATTTTCCACGCTTCTGAGGGGTCAGTACATTCACTTATTAAACTTTTAAACTCACTATCAATATTCAAATATAAAATTGACATGGCAGCATTCTGCCTTCTTTTAAAGTCTTGCACTGCCTCCTCAGACACGGTTTCACTAACTTTGGGCTTAGTTTCGTCTCCAGTGACGATATCATAAGCATTCTTCTCCATAAGTAAAAATTTAATGTCACACTTCCAACCAGAGTAGTTAGTGGCATTTAACTTGGTGATTTGAGGTACAATATTATAAGCCATTTTCAGACAGTTACTTAATTATCAATTATACAGAAAAACAAGAAAAGAACAACTGGTCAAGTTTAAAAGACGATACCCTAAAAAAACTGGCCCATAACCAAATATTATAAACTAAAAGTCTATGTTTCAAATAATTTCTATTAAGCAGATTAGATACAGTGGAAACATTAATATTTAAATTTTAAGGGTTTCAATAAAAATAACCCGACCAGTGTACAACTGTTACAACACATCAAAGACCAAGGTTTTAATAAAAAAAACAATTTTATTCAACAAGATATAAAGATATATTAAGATTTCAAATTTATCACAAGAACATGATTACCTTTTACAGATGTAGAACCAAGCATAGTGGTAAACACAATCACATACAGCTGACAACGTACTTCTAGAAACAAAACATCCGCGATCGCCAGGTTGATCAGCGGGAAAATATGACGGAAAAGATATACTTCCGCGATCGCCAGGTTGATCAGCGAAAGTTAGACTAGATGAGGTAACACAAAGTTAAAACCAAAGAAGATTATGCTCATCCACCATACGATTCAATTTAGAAAAATTTCAATTTAACTGTTTAACTTTTATCAAACTTGAACAAATGCCACTTAAAAAGCGACTAAACAAAATTAACATCAATTAAACTATCAAATTTAACAAACTCGTCTCAAAAGGACGTCAATTATCATTTTATTCAAAAACTTCCATCATCCATGAACGACGGAAAATTTAACCTTTAACAAGGAACAATTTAACAAACAGAAACTTAACATGTGTAAAATATTAACAACTTAACAACGGCAGCCATCATTTCTTAAAAAAAATGCAATAGCCAAAGAGCATTAATAGCTTAGCAGGAACGATACTATAAGCACATACATCGTTACTTGGCCATTACTATAAGCACATACATCGTTACTTGGCCATCAAGCTACTTACACAACTCATAAACTACCACTTCATATCTAAATGAAGACTAGCTGGCCATTGCTAAACACTGCCGATAACTGCACTTTAACACACGCATCGCGATCTTTTTATACTGACTGCCAAGTCAAAAATCTACATATAAACAATGCATTACCATTGCCACTCAACAGTCAAAGTCAAAAATACAATTTATCATAACTATTTTAATAGAAGTGGCAACAGCAAAAATTAAGAAAATTATGCAGAGCAAGTTTGGCAACGGCAACAATGTAAACAAAACATCGTTAGTAATGGCGCGATGTAAGTAAAAGATGGCTGACAGAGTTTAAGTAAAGAAAACTTTTAAATTCAAATAAAAGGTAAGTTAAGAGTTATATAATAAAGGATAAGCATTTATATTCATAAAATTAACTATTTTTATGTGCGAGGACAATTGATAGATATCAGGATCCATATTAACGAGAAAAAAATATTCGGATCCGTTTTTCCTTCAATGGATCTAATAAGGATCTTTTGTAGAAATTTCCAAAAAATCTGAAGGAAACTATTATAACTAATTATCAACTACCTTTAATGTATAAATAGAAGAAATACACTGTAGCCTCACTTTTACGTTCTTGGAATTTGTATTTTCCAGCAATTTACAATTTCTTCTTTAAATCCATTTCATTTTTCCTGTGTGTAGTGCAATGAATTTCCGTCTTCACTTTTACATTGATGAAATTTTGAATTTCCTGCCGTTTGCATTTATTATATACAGCATATATAAAGGAAATACATGCTGTGATTTAATTTAAAAAATAATATAAACATCTGAGAGATGGATTCAGTAAGGCAGATGAGTTTTTTTTAACAAATAAACAATGCACCAAGACCGCAATCAGGGAGATAGATTTCATGACAGTATATGATTTAAGAAGCAATAGAATGTGAAACAAAATTAATTAATTTCGATTCCTCTTATCCCCTTAATTAGCCCTATTATAACTGGATTCTTGTCCCAGAATGGCCAATTAAATTATCAATATTATAACACATGCCTGTCTTATAATTTACAGTAATGTTGTAAAATACACCAAAACAAACTTGAATTGAAAGGTAGTGAATAAAAATCTTGTACTCAAACACATAAATTCTACAAAGTTATAACAACTGTTTGGGGTTAAAATAACAGTCCGATTTTTCATTTGGAGATAAAAGTAGATTGATCTAAGCAAAAAAAATATTAACCACTATGTGGCGACTGAGAAAATAAATTGTTGACTTCAAAAACTGAACAATTTGCCAGTTTTTTTCTACCATGACCATTACAAGAATAAACTTCATTAATCACTTTATCATGCATAAACTTATATATTGTCAGAATTCGATGTAGATTAAGTCGATGTATTTAGGAAGGGTCACAAAAAAGCATAAATTTTCTTACTAAATAACTATTGAGAAAATGGCATTTTCATACGGTCTGTATAAAAAACAATGAAATTGAAAAATGGAGCATTCATAAAAAGAACATTTTAAGAGTCAAAAAATGTCTTTTCTGTTTTACATATGTTGTGTGATTGTTTTTGTTTAGAATTCATTATCTAAGCTCAATATCATTTTCAAACATTTTCTGATTTTTGTTAAAATATATTTGCTGTTAACACATGATGTAATATAATTTATGCTCAATTTATTGTAACTTGTTAAACATTAAATTTTGGTTATTCAATAATAACTTGATTTTTGGATTAATGTTAGAATCAAAAATTCTAACACTTTTGAATTCGGTTAATTTTTATTAAATCCTCCGGAAAATATTTTAGTTACTTTTATTTTATTTATTTTCTCCATTTAAAATTTCTTAAAATTCGTAATTTTCAATAAACAAAAAAATTTAAGAATTTCCAGTGAAGCGTTTTGTTTGTAAACAAAACTACCGATGTTTCCTGATTGTAAACAAACGCCTTAGCCAATAAAGAAATTCAATTTTAATCATGATTCAAATCAGTTCAAAATCTTTTTAGATCGTCTGCAAATAATTTAAAAATAATTGTATTAATTTTCCTAACATTCATTTTTCACTAATTAAAATCAGTGACGTCATTTCCATTTACCTTTTTTCAAATTCTCTTTCTGGAAGATTCCATTCAGTTCGCAGCGAATATGTCAGGTCCGCAGCGAATATATCACGGCGCCGATTTAAAAGTGGCGTCTCTCTAGGAAAATGTGTAATTTTTAATATTAATATTGAATCCAAAAATTAACCCAATATAAAATATTCCGTTCATAAAATTAAATTTATTTATTTCCATTTTATTTATTATTCAGCAGACGATCCGGATAAAAATAATTCATTTTCGGACTATTTATCGCGCGCAGCAATTCGAATGTGCGTAGTCTCGCGGCGCGGGAGATTGGAAGGCATCTCTCCTGACTCTCTCTCTTGGATAGCAGCTGGAGAAGGTGGTCGCCGGGCGGCTCTGCCGCGGTGGTCTGCCGTTGGAAACGGCGCTCGCCGTTAAAATATTCTTGTTTATATTTTAGCATGTGTAATCTTCAAATTAATGATTAATATATATATAAAAATGTCTTGTGTATCCAACTTTAAGCGTATCAACCAGGAGGATTTGGTTATCTACTAACGATGAATAAAATCCAACAGATGCATACATCATGTGACAGCTTTCAGACTGCTGAAAAAGATGTTATGGCATGGTCTCATTAGGCCTAAGCAATTCAGTCCAGCAGAAATATATCACGTGGAATGTGAAAATTTACGCACCAGGAACACGGTGTTGCTTGAAAAATAAAATAAAATCCATCTGAGCAATGGATCATTTGATAGCACGTCAGCATTCCCTAATAGCATTTTATAGTTTGATAATATTTATAGAAATAATCAGCATAGCTACAAGAATGATAGGTGTGCCTAGAGTTTACTCTAAACAGCGTGAATCTGCCCCGATTTCTTCAAATATGCGTAAACGCCAGTAGCATAATGGCCTGAATTTAAAAGTGATTATCTTTACGAACAATTAACATTACATGTCTCACCGAAAACAACTGAAGACTTATTTTTTAGAATGTCATCATACGGTGTAACGTAATATAATGGAAAAATCCAATATCTGTTAAAAGAAAAAAAGATATGTTAGTGATTATAATAATAATCATAGATTGCTTAAAGTGGTTGATTCGTACCGGTACAATGACGCTAGGATTTAGTGTGTAATACTTGCAAAATATTAGATATGCAGAGAATAAATAAATGTGTCCTTTAAAGGAAAATTTTGTTTTTCTTTCAGTGCATTCTCATGGATTACTTAATTTATTTTATTTTAGATATATTAGTGTGCTACATTGGGGTAAGTTAATTATTATTTTTCTATGATTGTTTTTTTAATTTATTTAAATGATTATTATTGGTCTTGATTTAAGAGTTTCAATTAGCCGCGGCACCTCATAACGCAGTGTACTATCACTAATTCAATATACTTCCGGCCTGTAATCGATCTATTAAATTTCATGATTTCTTAACTTTATAAATCCAACAATCAAGTTTTATTATTGAATAACCAAAAATTTATTGTTTAACATTTGGTGCCGTCGCGAAAAATAACCTCCGTTAAGGTTGAGAACCTGAGGTTATTTAATCATTAATCCTTTTTTCAAAATTAATTAATTTTAGCGATCGCGATTTCAAAAAAAAAAAAAAAAAAAAAAAAAATCGTGAAGATTTATTTTTTGTCTCATTATGCATGCCACTTAAAATAATCTAGATATTATATTTTCATGTTGTATGTTTTATTTTATGTGATTTCAAGGTGGGAAATCTCAATATATGGCATTCCAAGAAAGGGAATGTAGATAAATTTTTGAGCTATTTTAGCTGTAAACTTTTAAAGAAAATAAACAAAAAATTGAGATTTGCCACTATTACATGCCCTATATTAATATTTAATGGAAATTTTGTGTGTTTTATTTTATTTTAATGTGGTAAGTCCCAATTTATAGTATTCCAGTAAATAAAAGGAATACATGTAATTTTTAGAGCTATTTTAGCTATAATTATTTAAAAAATAAAGAAATAATTGAGATTTGCCACATTCTTTAAACATTCCATGGAATTGGAGTGTGATTTAATGTTCGGAAATTAGATATTGATTTTAATTTTATGTTGAACAAAGAAAATGATAATTTTTTTATTCATACATTTGTGTTTTTTTCTATGGAAATCTGCTAAGTGAAATTTAATATAGATATTTAATTTACAGTTATTTACTTAGTGTCCTTTTCCATTTATTACATTTTCTCTCTGGGTAGAGTTAAAAATAAGATGATTTTAATAATTCTAGATAGAGGTTTCACAAAAAAAAAAAAAAAAAAAAAAAGCCTTTCTGGATATGCAAGATTCATTTATTTTGATGGATAATATGCTGCAATGATTACATAGAGAAAATTTCAAAAAAAAAAAAAAAAAAAAATAATAATAATAAGGGGTTCTTGAATATCTTCTATTTTAAATGCAATCATTTATTTAAGTATGATTTGCCTTAATTATGGCAATTTCAAAAAAATGTTTTGAAAAATTAGAGAGATGAAAAAATTTACATCAAAAAATTCAGAATATAAATGTAAGGGATGAATGATTATAAACTACATGGTGTCACTTAGAAAATTCTAGACAAAAAAGATTCAAACGTGCAAGATTTTATTTTGATGAATGTGTTTAGATTTGATTATTGGGACGGTGAAATTTTGCGTTTATGGTAATCTGAGCTGATGGCCACAGCAATCATTGTGCCATGCGAAATTTTAACTATAAACCCAGTTGACTAGGCAGTTCACTTCAAAAAAAAAAAAAAAAAAGTTACTTACCTTTTTAATTTTCCATCACACCTAAAGAATTTACAGGAAACATTTATAGGCAATTAAAATTCAGATCATTGTCCTACTTATATATACAAAAAATTATATTTGATTTATTATATTAAAACTGTGCACAGTATGTATAAAATTTATAGGGTAGATGATAGGGCATGACACTTGCAGTTATTATATAAGTCGATGAGGTTAAAACTGATTAGGTACCCGTTTTTCACCTCTGGTGAATGTAAGTCTGTGGCTTAAACTGACATGCATGCTTTCTATTCAAAATTCTATATATGAAAACTACCTTGAATATTATTTATAGCATATGTAGAGACCATTATAAGCTGAGCCTATATTTAGTGTGAACAGCAGTCTTATCATGCATTGCTTTTATTGATATGGGACGAATAAATTCCCCTTTTCTTCAATTAAAATGAATTAAAAGAAAAGACAATGATCTAAAATTATGTTATATATGATGTGATCATCACAATGCCTGTTTTCCTGCTAAGAAATTTGAAGAACATTAATATTACTCTAAAATGTTCAATTTTGTTTCTCACTATTCATCCTCATGAGATTGCATTTCAACCCCAAACAATTTTAATATTCAAATTTACTCATAACTAAAACTTCTCAGCAAAGCAAAAAAAAAAAAAAAAAATATTTTTCACTCTTTTCAAATTTTATGATACTGGCTCCTCCAATAGACATTCAAGTTAGCAGACAAAATACATAAATTAATATATAGCAAAAAAATTTTTTTTTACTTACATTAAATGATTCTGAAATTGCTTTTGGTGGGATACTGAGAAATCCGGCCCTAGAGTGATTCAAAATTTGTCAGGCTGGTCCGAGGTAATGTTTCACTTTTGTGCACTGGTACTGCAGTTCTTAGATATTCTCACTTCTTCAATTTCAGAATAAAATTTTTAACCTAAATGTGACATTATGACAATCTACAAAAAACATATTCACTTACCTGTTTAAAAAAGCAAAAAAAAAAAAAAAATAAAATAAAAGATATATGCATATTTTTTTTTCAAATTATTAGGGTATATTCAAAAATGTTCAATCACTAACACCTACCTGTTTTAAATCTTTTGCGATTTGGCAGGAGTGTATATTCTAAAATAACACAAATCAATTTTACAAACAGTATTCATTTTCCAATTCCTTATGCATGTGACACATTGTAGAAATATAGGTATTGTCCTAGAGTATTGATGGAGACCATTTATAGCCGAGCCTTTATTTAAGTGTCATTGGCTGTCTCACATGCTCATCACAATAGTGTTACAGCTCTAAAAGTCTTTCAATTGTAGATATGACAATGTGCGGATGGCAAAGGCAACATCGTTATGGGGGTCACTAGCGGTTTCACTTAGATATAATTATCTGCCGTCATCTGTAACGACGTGTGCGCTGTAACTGCTTCATTCGTACTTGTTTAGTATATCTACTATTGAGTTCCAATAAATTTTTTACCTTTAGTGATTTGTTGTTAGGTGCATATTTTTTACTTTAAATATTCCGTCATAAATTTTTAGCTGAGATGTTTTTGGTAAAAAAAAAAAAAAAAAAAAAGAAAAAACTATTCATAGCTAAAATTTTCTTTTCAAGTGGTTTATTCTGGCAGATTTCCATTATCTTCATTAACTCCATTGTATTATTATAACTCCATTGTACTATTTTATGTTATGTGTTGAAAAAGTGGTATGCATATGATTTTTTTAATTTGCCCCAAATCATTTATGTTTTGAGTGTTATTATATATATTCGGATATGCACTCATGTAGTGTATTTTTTATGTTTAGTGTATGTTTTATGTTACAACGTCCTTCCAATTTCCTGCTGCTATAATTTTTTTTTGGAGAAGGGGGGTAATGTTAGAATCAAAAATTCTAACACTTTTGAATTCGGTTAATTTTTATTAAATCCTCCGGAAAATATTTTAGTTACTTTTATTTTATTTATTTTCTCCATTTAAAATTTCTTAAAATTCGTAATTTTCAATAAACAAAAAAATTTAAGAATTTCCAGTGAAGCGTTTTGTTTGTAAACAAAACTACCGATGTTTCCTGATTGTAAACAAACGCCTTAGCCAATAAAGAAATTCAATTTTAATCATGATTCAAATCAGTTCAAAATCTTTTTAGATCGTCTGCAAATAATTTAAAAATAATTGTATTAATTTTCCTAACATTCATTTTTCACTAATTAAAATCAGTGACATCATTTCCATTTACCTTTTTTCAAATTCTCTTTCTGGAAGATTCCATTCAGTTCGCAGCGAATATGTCAGGTCCGCAGCGAATATATCACGGCGCCGATTTAAAAGTGGCGTCTCTCTAGGAAAATGTGTAATTTTTAATATTAATATTGAATCCAAAAATTAACCCAATATAAAATATTCCGTTCATAAAATTAAATTTATTTATTTCCATTTTATTTATTATTCAGCAGACGATCCGGATAAAAATAATTCATTTTCGGACTATTTATCGCGCGCAGCAATTCGAATGTGCGTAGTCTCGCGGCGCGGGAGATTGGAAGGCATCTCTCCTGACTCTCTCTCTTGGATAGCAGCTGGAGAAGGTGGTCGCCGGGCGGCTCTGCCGCGGTGGTCTGCCGTTGGAAACGGCGCTCGCCGTTAAAATATTCTTGTTTATATTTTAGCATGTGTAATCTTCAAATTAATGATTAATATATATATAAAAATGTCTTGTGTATCCAACTTTAAGCGTATCAACCAGGAGGATTTGGTTATCTACTAACGATGAATAAAATCCAACAGATGCATACATCATGTGACAGCTTTCAGACTGCTGAAAAAGATGTTATGGCATGGTCTCATTAGGCCTAAGCAATTCAGTCCAGCAGAAATATATCACGTGGAATGTGAAAATTTACGCACCAGGAACACGGTGTTGCTTGAAAAATAAAATAAAATCCATCTGAGCAATGGATCATTTGATAGCACGTCAGCATTCCCTAATAGCATTTTATAGTTTGATAATATTTATAGAAATAATCAGCATAGCTACAAGAATGATAGGTGTGCCTAGAGTTTACTCTAAACAGCGTGAATCTGCCCCGATTTCTTCAAATATGCGTAAACGCCAGTAGCATAATGGCCTGAATTTAAAAGTGATTATCTTTACGAACAATTAACATTACATGTCTCACCGAAAACAACTGAAGACTTATTTTTTAGAATGTCATCATACGGTGTAACGTAATATAATGGAAAAATCCAATATCTGTTAAAAGAAAAAAAGATATGTTAGTGATTATAATAATAATCATAGATTGCTTAAAGTGGTTGATTCGTACCGGTACAATGACGCTAGGATTTAGTGTGTAATACTTGCAAAATATTAGATATGCAGAGAATAAATAAATGTGTCCTTTAAAGGAAAATTTTGTTTTTCTTTCAGTGCATTCTCATGGATTACTTAATTTATTTTATTTTAGATATATTAGTGTGCTACATTGGGGTAAGTTAATTATTATTTTTCTATGATTGTTTTTTTAATTTATTTAAATGATTATTATTGGTCTTGATTTAAGAGTTTCAATTAGCCGCGGCACCTCATAACGCAGTGTACTATCACTAATTCAATATACTTCCGGCCTGTAATCGATCTATTAAATTTCATGATTTCTTAACTTTATAAATCCAACAATCAAGTTTTATTATTGAATAACCAAAAATTTATTGTTTAACATAACTGATTTTGTTTTCCCTCATATATTGTAGAAAAAGTCAAAGCAGGACATTTTGGTCCCGCCATTTTGGTCCTGCCGTTTTGGTCCCGAGGAAATTTTGGTCCCTGGCCATTTTGGTCCCACTAATTTTTTGCAATTTTTTAAATATGTATCAGTTTTTTAATATGATAACATATTTATTGATACGGGAAAATTGAAGTGCTCTTAGAATATCTTTAATTAAGGAATATCTTACACACAAATATATAAATTTTCGACATTATGATTGCTACCTAGCTAGTACTAATTTTTTTACGAACATTTTATTTATTTATTTTATGCAATTGCACTTTTTTTTAATTGATATTTTTTTCATTTGATTTCGATTTAACTTACTTCAATTGTAATTTTAATTTTAATTTACTATCAGTTTCAACATTTTATGATTTTAAAAGTATTGTTAACAATAACAACAGTAGATAAAGTTTGAATTATTTTAAAAATAATAAAATACGGAAAAATTTTGTTTAAAAAAAGGGAAAAAGAAAGAAAGAAAACCTTACGATATTAAATATAATTTGCTTTTAGTGGCAGAATGCTATTTCTTTCAAAGAACAAATTATTGACTTGCTCCCATCATAGACTCTTCTTCATAAGCATTAGCTTGGGATTATTTATGAAGTTCTTGAATATATATATGAATTTATTCATAAATATATATATATATGTGTGTGTGAGAGAGAGAGGCGTTTCATTCGATTTGATTGTGGTTTAATTTTTATCATTAATCTAAGAGGAATTTATTTCAAAATCTGTGTTATATTGATAATAATAATAATAAAATGCATGTTTGTTTGTCCGTGATACTTAATTATGTTAACCGTGTATATATGTGTATAAATTACTTTTCTTTCAATTACAATGGTTTATTTTAAAAATGAAAAAATGTAAGTAGTCCAATATTTAATTAACTGTGCGCATTGCAAGCATAAATGTTCAGAAAATGTTGATGTACAATTTTTTATCTTTTTAGTTTAATATTATGTTTAAAAAAATAAATAAATCTGCCTGATATGTCTCTATGACTAAAAGCAATGCTCGCATTGAAATCTCTGTAGCACATTGAGATTCATTTTGCACCTGTTTCTCCCACAGACAATAAAAAGGCATTTCACTGTTTTGTTTCAGCGCATTTGAAAAAAAAAAGGGGTGGGAGGGGCTTTTAATGGACATTTGGAATAAAAAATGCTTTTCCAATTCTATGTGATATGTAACTATTATAATATATGTAATATATCCAGATTGACAGAGAAGAAAATGACTTAAGTTTAGCAGATCTGTACAAATTATTCCTGAAATCATTATTTAGGTTCCTCGCATCTTCTTTTATTATTAAACTCTAACATTTAGGAGATGCTTCGATAAAGCATTGATTTCCTACAAATTTTGTATTTGAGCACTCTAAATATGAATGTGATAATTAAGAGCCGCATTACAGTGTTTTATATTAAAAACCTTGTATTTTATTTAAACTAAAATTTTGCAGACTCAGATAAATTAACAATGCTTAGATCTGCGCTGATAACTAATACCTTTATCATTCAAAATTCGATCCGAAATAATAAATTTTCTGTTCCATGTGTCCTATAGTTACATCATTTTCAACAAAGGTTGTAGATATTCAACTCTCCAACTGAAAATATTCGTCTATGTTCTCTTTTGCCCGAAGTTCCCTCATATACGAGTATTTGCTGTCCTTTTTCCTCTATCGTACAAAGAAAAAATCTAAATCTCAAAATTTTAGACATTTTTTCAGTTTTATTTGTTACTACAACTTTCTGTTGCAAAATAATAATAACAATAATAGTAATAATAATAATTTTCCTACCCCCATGTTTTCAAGTCAAATGACAAAAATTCGAAATATGAAGAATTTCGCTTTTTTTCTGTAATACTTTGATTATTCCTGATATCGGGACCAAAACGGCGTGACCAAAATTTCCACGGGACCAAAACGGCGGGACCAAAGTGTCATGTACCCAGAAAAAGTATTGTTAAAACCAATGTAACATTTAAAATGAGATAAAAAAAATACAAAAATTTAAAACTTTAAAAACACATTTTAATTGAAATCATTAAAGCACAAGGCAAATGTTCGGCTAGAACACTAGCCCTCCTCAGTGTCAAACATACAAGCACAACATTTACAAAATTTCATAATACATCATAGCAAGATTAAATATTCAGGAGGAATAGCTTTAGCCTCGTTCAAGGCAGAATGTTGCATTTTAGTAAAAGCGCCGCGCCTTCTAGAAAAATACAGGATTCATATATATTTACTTTTACATTAGAAGCTAAAATTTTAAAGTTTTCAAAATCCGGAATATGATCACTATTGAGAGAATGGATTACGAGTTTTGATTTTAAATCTCCTGTTTTATATGAGCGTTTATGTTCCTTTAATCTAATTTCACCTGTTCTGCCAGTTTCACCGATATATGTAGATTCACAATTTTTACAAGGAATATGTAGATTACACCTAGACGTTTAAGAGGGGGGACAGCGGGTTTAAAGTGTGAAAGAAAGTTACTAATACGGAATTGAGGTTTAAAGCTAGTAGAGATATTAACTGTTCTAAGTAATTTAGAGGTATTTTCAGAAATACCTTTATAATAAATGATAGTAGTACGATAAGTGGAATTTTTAACTTTAGGATAAACTGATTTATATGAAAAATAGAACTCTTCTTTATAAATTCTTTTAATAAAACGAGGGGGGTAACCATTATTTTTTAAATCAGAAAAAATTTTGGATAGTTCAATATTTAATAATTTGAAATTACTACAATAATGCTTTGCACGATGTAAAAGAGTACGAATGACTGCAAGTTTATGCGATAAAGGATTAGCTGAATTGAAGTTAAGATATTGACCAGAGAAGGTTGGTTTTTTATAGACTGAAGTTTAAAAATGTAAAAAATCATTGACTGTTTTATGCATTATAAGGATGTCAAGAAAGGGTAGTTCATTATTAATTTCAGTTTCAAGTGTACAGTTTCAATGTAAATATATATGAATCCGGTATTTTTCTAGAAGGCACTTTTACTAAAATGCAACATTCTGCCTTGAACGAGGATAAAGCTATTCCTCCTGAATATTTAATCTTGCTATGATGTATCATGAATTTTTGTAAATGTTGTGCTTGTATGTTTGACACTGAGGAGGGTTAGTGTTCTAGCCAAAATGTCTGTCTTGTGTTTTAAAGTTTTTAATTAAAATGTATTTTTAAAGGTTTAAATTTTTGTATTTTTTTTTAATCTCATTTTAAATGTTACATTGGTTTTAATATATCAATGAGACGTATAAATTATGTTTAATTTTATTAAAAGTATTGCTTTTTGGTCAAAACTTTTGAAATTGAGATTTGCTATATCTACATCTTTTGAATACTCCTCCTCTGAATCCAAAAATTAGGTCTGTGTATTTTTCTGTGAGTCTGTTATCAACATAACTGAAGAACAAATATTAGCAGGAAAATCAAAACTTGGTGTTCTAAATCTGTATCATATAGTAATGTGGCACAAAATTTTCCATTGAGATCAAAGCCTTAATATTTTTGGACATTTATTTCTTGAAATGAAAATACCTTTTTTATTTGGGCATGTTTTTACTTTTCTTCTGTATTCAATAGAAGAAAGTATTGGATTCGTAAAAATTTTCGACCTCGAGTTTTTGATAGATTTACACGTTTTTAGAGATGTTGAACACGATTTGACCATTTTTAGAAAATGTCTGTCTGTGTGTGTATGACAATATTTCGTGGCAACTGTATCTCAGGGTCTACTGCACAAGAAATTACATATTGACATAAATTAGTGCCTATCAACTTTTGGTAAAAATTGTCCAACAGCTTTCGTTGCCATCTCGCTTTTTCTAAATTTTTAACATGGTGGTATAGGACAAAATTTTGTATAAATGTTCATAAAGAGAATTATTTTTTAATAATCATGAAATTTAAAAGAATTGTTTATAATAGAGATAGTCAACTGGGAAAAAAAAAAATTGTATATGTAGGAGCCTTGCCTCCCCCCCCCCCCCGGGGGGGGGAAGTACCCCATCGAGGGGAGTAAATTTTCATGATGGATATTTTTCTAAAGAGCTCACCAATACCTTTAAAATGAATGGTTGAACCATCAATCTGTGATAATTTAAAATAAAGTTATTGATTTTTTTTCATTAAAAAAAAATAAATAAATAAATAAAAATTTTTTTAAAAAAGTGAATTTGTATAGGAAAATATAGAAAAAAGTCATGTGGTGACCACAACATTCTAGTTTTTTTTTTGTTTTTTTTTTTTTGTTTTTTTTGTTTTTTTCTTTTCCTCCCTCAATTGAACTTAACTCTGTCAGCATTAGCAGTTTTTCAGCATATTTGTTTAATGAATCATAAAATGAATACTATGCATTGTATAAGTAAGAGAAATTGATGATGTATATACTACACATAGAAAAAATAAAAAATATATGTCAAAATTCAGTGACACCAGGCTTTTATTTTTACAAAGATGAAAAGACAGGCTTAATGCTGAAAGAGTTATTTAAAATGTATCTCACATTTAAAAAAAAAAAAAAAAAAAACTTTAATATTTTTTAATTTTTCTAGTATAAATTCACTTATTACATTGTGTAATTTCCATTTTCCCTAAATCCATACCTTTTATTTACTTGAAAAATGAGAACATTTTTAATTTTGCATGATGTGTATATGTATGTTTATGCATTATTTAAGAATGTGCAATAAAATACATCTTAAAGTAAAATTAAATAGAAAAAGATCTGTAAAACTTAACTGTGTTGAAAAAATCTACTAAGCAGTAATGATATTAAAAAATAAACTACATTAAGATTTAATATCTTTATTTTTCTCATTCTGAAACTAATCGTTTCATGGTTTAGTGATATTTTAACTATCCTTGACTCAGAATTAACAGGAGAGCTTGAATGTCCATTTGATAAATCTATGACTGTATAATTGTTAGTTAAGGAAATTATTACTCATTTCTATAAAGATATTTTATATTGTTTTGAAAATACAGCATTAATGGGTATTATTATTGTTACACTCTTTGTCTTTTTAAATTAAATTTTATTTTACTCCATTATATTTTATTATCATTCAGTTTTCATAACTAATTGTTCAAAATACATACATATGTATAACTTTTGTAATGAATTTTAATAAATTATTTTCTTCATATTAAAAAAAAAAAAAAATGTTGTTGTATGTTTTATATTTTTCTATTTGTGTATAAGTAGGCAGGTATTACAGACATTTTTATTTTTAAAATATTTAGTTTTTTTTTTTTTTTTTTTTTTTTTTTTTCCCTCTCCCTCTCCCAGTATCAAAGCTGTAAAGTCTCTTATATACAGGATGCCCACTAATGTCTGTTCCCACCCTTTTAACTGCTTAACATCTGCAGCTTTAGTCATAAAAAGGTGTATGTATAGTAAACTGGCCATACACTACCAGATATGATCGTTTACAATACCACCCGGCGAAAAAGTAAGAAAATACTATTCCTGTTTCTAAAACGGTACGAGAGAAGAAAAAAAATGAATTAAAAAATTGTAAAGTTTCATCATATTAGTACAAAAGTACACATGAATGCTAAAAACAAACGCTTAAATCATGCATTTTTTGTTCAATTTTTCTTGAGCTGTGATGTGACAAATCAGTTTTAGAAAACATTAAACAATTAGCTACACAAGATACCTTTATTTAGGATCTTCTAACCTTTATTTGTCAGCAGCAGTTAGTGATGTGGGGTGGAAAATTTTCTGCTGAAAATTTTCTTTTTTGGAAAATTTTCCACTATGTTTTTCCGGAAAATTTTCAAAGACAAAAAAGCAATTTTTTTAGTAAATTTTTTACATGACACATTTAAACTTTTCTTTTATTAGTCAGAATACAGTTATTAGTTACAGTAATGTCAGATATAATGTGAAAAACAAAAGTTTTTGATTAAAGACACCATTTAGAAAGCTACCTGATATATAATTTCAGCAACTTATTCAAGAAAGAGAAGATTAATTTTTTTATAATACAAGAGAACTATTGTTGCTGATCAGAATTTTGAATGTTGCTTCAATAAGTTTGTGTGAACAAAATTATAAAACATTTAGCAACATAAAAAAAAACAATACATTGTTAAATTAATGCACTGCTGAACTTGTATCTGTTTTTCAAAATATTCTTTTGCTAAATGATAATACGGTGATGCTTTTCAAAGTCAGGCAGCAATTCTGATTTAAGTGAACTTGTGGTCTCTGATTTTGAGAGTAACAGAAAAAGGTAGAATAATAATACTGTCATAATCATTAAATATTTAAAAAAAAATATTATTAAATATTAAAAAAAAAAAAAAAATTGGTGTGAAACAACCACACAACTTCCATTACGCACTATTACACATATTATATGCATTTTTTTTTTATTTTTTTTTTTCCCCAGTAAGAGAAACTTCATACATGTATAAAGACATACAAAACATAGTTTACATAGCAAGTTAAAAAATAAGAAAAAAAAATAAGAGTTTTTTTTAAATACCAATTTCCGAGATCTTTAAACGGAACTACCTAATCAAGATGACCGTTAATATTCCTGTAATAACCATGTAATACATGAGAAACTGTATCTAAAATGGATTAATGAAACAATTTTCAAAAAAATCGTTAAATCCGTTTTTGAGATACCAACTTTTACTAAAGCTTGATATACGCAATTATTGACTGGAAAACAATAATAACATACAAAAGGATATTTAAAAGGGAGTTTATATGGCGAGTTTGAAAAAATCCATGCAGCCATTTTTAAAGGAACGCACTTGCGAGACCTAAAATTGAGCTATTTATACAGGACGCCTATCAGTTTTCCTGAACTAACCAACTATATCATTCGAAAGGGCATCTAACAGAGTGTTTATGTAGCAACTTTGGAGAAAATCGTTAGATTTCCGGTTTCCAATGTCCCACTTACGGTTTTCCAATTTTCACCAAAATTTAATTCATCTGTGCACCAGACCTGTATCAGTTGTGAAGTTTCGTAGTTTTATCTTTATTAGTGATATGATAGCCAGAAGATTCCATACATACACACTTACATACACACTGACCAATTGCTGAAAACTACTTTTTTGGACTTGGAAGGCCTTAAAACGTGTAAATCAGGTGAAAACTCGACATTCAATTTTTGGACCGAATACAATACTTCCATTACCTACGGTAATAGGGTAAATTGGCTTTCTTAGAGAAATTTTAGAGAAAAGCCTTATATAACCTCACAATTCTGCTTTTTTAAATCAGTTGTTATGCAAGCAACAGGAAATGCAATTAGTTGCCTAAATAAATAAAGAGTTCAATTTTTAATAAAATTTAAGGAAGTCTAATAGATAAAATGAATGTCGTCATAACTTGTAACTGGGAGATCCAGTTGAAACAACTCAATATTTCTTTATTTGCTTAAAATATCTAAAATTGAATTGAACTTGAAGAATCACATAGTGGGTGTTGCATTTAAAGTTAAAAAAAAAAAAAAAAAATCTTCTCAAACTTCTAGATTTTTTTTTTTTTTTTTTGATAGAGATCTCATTCATTATCCAATGTTATCAGCTGTTAAAAAATATGATTTTGTGTGTTCGCAAGTTATGCTTAAAAATATAAAAAAGTGAAAATGAATAAAAATCAGAAGAATTTTAATGAAATGAACCCTTTCTTGGTCCGAGCCATACCTTGCTAATTATCTTGTACAACTTCTCTGCTATTGATAGCCAAACTCCATATTACTCTATGGAGAAATTTATGAGAATTGCTTTTTTTTTTTTTTTTTTTTTTTTTTTTATTATTATTATTATTCTATGTTTACTTTCAAAAAATTTTCTTTTTTAAATATTTCATTTTGAAGTAATAAACTGCAAAAAAGCACTTTGTTCAATTTTTTCCAATAATTAACTTCAAAATGAAGTATTAAAAATTCAAGAAATAATTTTGAGAAAACGAAGGCAAATTTAATATTCTAGGTGTTTTGATAATGAAAAATAGAATTTAAAAAAAAAAAAAAAAAAAAAAAAAATCATTAATTCTCATAACAATTTTTCCTATACAATAAAGTGAGATTCAGTTGTTGGCATTGAGTGTCTCTGACAGCTACAGAACGTACACAGACATTTTATTTACATAGATTATTCAACCATTATGCATGCAAAACAGTCATTAAAAATTATTATAACTTTCTAACTTTATACATGTTTAAAAACCATGAAATCATAATGTCTTTGTTCTATTTCTTAAAATCTATTTGAATTGAATAATTATTCATATTTTTCTTTGATTACATTTGTTAACTTGAAACTTTTAATGTATTAGTTTTTATTTTCAAAACCTTCATAATTTAGATACTGAAAAATTTCGGTAAATTTTCCAAAAAACCCACATTCCTTGCTGCAGTGCATATCTGGACTCTTATTTGAACGTTACATAGCACATGTGTCACTTACTCTGCTGCAGTGTGTGCAGCATGAAGTTCAGGGGTGGCACCAGCTAGGGGGCCGGGGGGGCACAGGCCCCCCCCGTCGGGGAGTCCGTGACCCCCCATCGGGGCATATTACTAAAATCTGTCGGGGGAAAATTATGAAATTTTCAGTTTTTCTCCTATTAGCAGAACTTTTTTTCCTTTCACAAATTTCGAACATTCCAGTTTTTACTTTCTGTATTCAATAGAAGAAAGTATTGGATTCGTAAAACTTGTCGACTTCCGGTTTTCCATGATGTTACACTTTTTGAGACGTCCAGAACACGTTTTTACCATGACATTTGTAGAAAATATCTGTCTGTCTATGTGTGATAAAAATTTTGTTCACACTGTATGTCAAGAACTACTGCACAGAATTACATATAAATCTGTATGTATTTGCCTCATGACATAAATCAATGTCCGTTAACTTTTGGTCCAAATCACTCAATAGGTGGTACAGCCATACAGCAATTTATTTCATTTAAGGGCAATTTCTTTCAATCTACATCTCAGGTTCTATTTTGTATAATCGTACAAAACTTGATATATGAGAGGTTCATTATAAAACATTAAGCTAATTTAATTTAGGTGCATATTGGCAGATAAGTTGCGTTGTTCTGCTGCCATTTTCCCCGAGATTAGGAAGGCTATATCTCAGTTTCTATTGTATAATATTGAAAATAACTTTGTATATGACATTGACAGTGCCATTATGAAACACTATGTGGAATCAGTTTGAGCGCATATAGCTAGATATGTGAGGCTCCTATGCTTCAAGTTTTCCCGTGAACGGGAAGGCTATATATTAGATTCTATGCTATATAATTGCATAAAACTTGGTATATGAGAGGGCCATTTTAAAACACTATGCTGATTCAATTTGGGTGCATATGAGCCAATAGGTGGTGCTGCTGTTATGTAATTTACTCCGTGAACAGGAAGACAACTTCTATTAAAAGGCCACCTCTCTAGATTGAGAGCCAATTTTCTACAGCACGATAGGTGGCCTTCTTAGGAAAATTTGACTGTATCTGTGATCAATGGATACGAATATAAATTTTTTTTTTAAGAATTTACCTTTATCTACCCTGTACATATTTTATTCTATGGAACAAAAATTGTATACACTCAGAGAAAGGCACGATGATCTCCAAAACCACAAATGGAATGGTACAAATATTAAAAGTAATGTTATTAATAACAATATTGCTGTTTTTTACGAATAGTCATTTTATAAACTCTCTCTATACAGTGCCCACCTGTCGGGGAGAAGGTGTCCCCCCGTCGGGGAATTTTTGGTGCCACTACTGATGAAGTTTAAACAAAAGTCGAAATATACATTGCAACTGATAGAATGGGGTTTGAACCAGGACTGTGGAGTTGAAATTGGATTCTGGCAAAATTTTTAGCAAAAGAAGTTGAAGGTAGAGTCACTAAAAACAGGCTAACTCTGACTCCAACTTCTGTTCAACAGTTTAAAATGAAGTAACACAAATTACCTTTTTTTCTTTCTTTTTTAACTTTCTTTTTTTAATTTATAAAACAGGTTTTTACTTTCTTCTATATGTAATATAGAGAAAGTATTGGATTCGCGAAAATTTTTGACCTCCGTTTTTTGACGGATCTACACGTTTTGGGGTGTCCTGAACACGAATTGATAGTTTTTAGAAAATGTCTGTCTGTCTGTATCATTTTTTTGTGGACACTGTATCTCACGAACCAATGAATGAAATTTAACCAAACTTGGTATTTAGTTGCACCCTGACATGAACTGCTGCTGATTAGATTTGGGGATCAATAGCTCAACAGGTGGCACTGTGATCGCATTTTATGCAAATTTTTACATGGCAGCATAGGACAAAATTCCGTATAAATGGGCATAATGAGAGTTATTTTAAACTTGTGATTGTAAAATTAATATGAATTATTGATTATAGTAGTAGTTAACTAGGAAAAAAATTTTGTGCATGTGGGGGCATCGGTCCCCCCCCCCCTGGGGGGGAAGTACCCCCCAGGGAAGTAAATTTTCAAGATGGGTATCTTTCAAAAGGTCTCGTTGATAATAGTAATAGTTAACTGGGAAAAAATTTGTGTGCATGTGGGGGCATCGGTTCCCCCCCCCACACCCGGGGGGGCAAAGTTTCAAGATGGGTATCTTTCGAAAGGTCTCGTCAATACCTTTAAAACGAATGGTTGAACCATAAATCTGTGATAATTTAAAACAAAGTTATCGATTTTTTTTACTTTTAACAAAAAAAAAAAACAGAAAAAAAATCGTAGTTTTTTTTTTTTTTTTTTTTTTAACGAAATTTTACCAAACTTGGTATTTAGTTGGTCCCCTACATAAACTGGTGCTGACTATATTTGGGGATCAATAGCTCAACAGGTGGCGCTGAGATAGCATTTTATCTAAATTTTTAACATGGCAGTATAGGACAAAAATTCGTATAAATGGGCATAATGAGAGTTATTTTACACTTGTGATTGTAAAATTAATATGAATTATTGAAAATAGTAGTACGTAACTAGGAAAAAAAATTTTGTGCATGGGGGGCATCGCTTCCCCCCCTGGGGGGGAAGTAATAGAGATAGTCAACTGGGAAAAAATTTTTGTGTGTGTAGGAGCCTCGCCACACCCTTTGGGGGGAAATCCCCTTCGAGGGGTGTAAATTTTCAAGATGGGTATCTTTCGAAAGGTCTCGTCAATACCTTTAAAACGAATGGTTGAACCATAAATCTGTGATAATATAAAACAAAGTTATCGATTTTTTTTACTTTTAACAAAAAAAAAACAAAAAAAATCGTAGTATTTTTTTTTTTTTTTAAACGAAATTTTACCAAACTTGGTATTTAGTTGGTCCCCGACATAAACTGGTGCTGATTATGTTTGGGGTTCAATAGCTCAACAGGTGGTGCTATGATAGCATTTTATCTAAATTTTTAACATGGCAGCATAGGACAAAAATTCGTATAAATGTGCATAATAAGAGTTGTTTTAAACTTGTGATTGTAAAATTAATATGAATTATTGATAATAGTAGTATGTAACTAGGAAAAAAATTTTTTGCATGGGGGGGCATCGCTTCCCCCCCTGGGGGGGAAGTACCCCCCCGGGGGGGATAAATTTTCAAGATGGGTATCTTTCGAAAGGTCTCGTCAATACCTTTAAAACGAATGGTTGAACTATAAATCTGTGATAATTTAAAACAAAGTTATCGATTTTTTTCACTTTTAACAAAAAAAAAAAAAAAACAGAAAAAAAATCGTACTTTTTTTTTTTTAAATATTGTTACTGATTGAATATGTATAGGAAAATATAGAAGAAAGTCTTGTGGTGGCCACAACATACTAGTTTATACTGTTTTATTTTAATAGATAGTTTTTTTTTTTTTTTTTTCATGTTAATAATTAATAAATATAGGAAATGAGGATGGATGTGATATTTGTCATACTTTAGTCCCTGAATGATTAAATTGATTCAGGGCCAGGATTAAAAGGGGTCAAGATGAACAATGTTCAACCTGAAATATTTTTGTCCATCTCTGTTTATTGTCTCAACATTCTCATTAAAACAACTATAAAGGATGAGGGGTTTTTGGCCCTAAGGAATTTCAAACTCCTATTTTATTATATGAATGGTTAGACCACTATAAATAAAAATCTGGTGTGTCAGTCACATGACTTTCTCTTACCCTGAAATTTAATACTATAAATGGAGGTTGAAGATTAAGGGGTAAGATAATGAGTACTGTTATGCAAACTTATGTTTATACAATTCAAATTAGGCTTTGGAAGAGTTTTATATGATAATTAGTTCTATGTGAGGGGACTACTGCCCCCCTTAACCCCGTTTCATTACTGCACCTACATTTAAATCTGTTATTAAAATTAAAAGTTCACATAAAATTATTCAGACAACTTTCACACGCAGCATTCTTTGAAATTTATCAGTCTTAATCAAACTTTTCCAGCAACAAACTTATATTAACTTCATAATACAACTTTTGGATCTCCTAAAATTATTCATTTTTAAGTTACTCTAAGAGACACAGACAAAAATCAAACATTAAAAAACTTGACTTGGGTAATCAGGAAGCCTCCAAACATGTAAATATACGAAAAAAAACAAGCAGTGGATATTTAGCTTAAAAACATGCATTCTTTGCCATGTGTCTATGAGGAATTCATTTCAATTCCAGGGCAGCTTTCGTGGACATGGTTAAATATTATAGTCAAGGGTCGCAGCGTTCCTAATATTTTTACGATCGTTTTATTATACTGTCAACACAATTTTCAAAAACAAAAAATTATTGAATATTTTCATGCTAAAATAGCATTAAAACCTTCAAGAAAATACTCTTTTTGGAAATTGTGGTGATAGTATAATAAAATGATCGTAAAAATATAGGAACACTGCGACCCCTGATTATAGTAAAACACTTCCACTTAAAAAAAATATATATCACTTAAATACTTGCAGCCCTGTATATCTTTTGAAGATTATGTACAGACCACATGGTGCACCTAAATATAGTCCTTTAGTAATAATACACGGCTCAATCTCAAATGCACTTTCATCAATTTTCAACTATTGACACACTATAATCTAGTTCTTTTGTGAAGCCCTGTAAACAAACAGTGTATGATTTTCCCACCATATTCTACATGAGACATGCTTTTACGCATATAAAAAATATATATTCATTTCATTTGGTTTAGTGCAGTCTATAGATGTTGAACTCTACTTACCTGCAATTTTCTCTATAGACGTAATGTATTTTAATTCTCTTGGGTGTACATGTACACGAACCATTTGCTTCATCTCTACGAAAAGCTTAGTGTAGCATCCCTATATGATACACATTTAGAATACTAAGTTTGGATTTTCTGCTATTATTTGTTTTTGAGATATGCTGATAGCAGACAGACACACACACAGACCAACCGCTAAAAACATGATTTTTGGATTCAGGGGACCTCAAAATATGTAAATATAACAAAAACTCAATTTCGAAAATTTGACCCCAAAACAATACTTTCTCTACCTTATGGGTAAGAGAAAGTAAAAAATGATGTGAATTAACTCCAAAATTTCAGTATAATCGCCATGTAATATGATGTAAGAGTGTCAGTTCGTAGACTACTCACAATCATTGTTGGCATAATGTTAAAAATAAGGTCCACCTCTAGGCATTGTTGTTGAAAGTTACACAATATTAGAACAGGATTTTCTGAATTTATATTTACATTACAAGTGAATGTAGATTATACTATATTTTTAGTCAAATATTTGTATCTATTGTACATTCCTTGTAGAAAGACAAATATTGGGTATATTCTTAACCAGGGGTGGCACCAGCTAAAGGGGGGGGGGGGGGGAGAGGGGCACAGGACGTTGGTCTATTCGTTTGACGTTACAGTGTCCCAAACAAACACACAAAGGATTCAAACTTATAATAAACCCCGCCTCTTTCATAGTCGGTGTTAAAAATAATACAGAGGAACTTAAAAAAAAATAAATAAATAAAAAATATCAGACAAACAAAAAAAATAGCATTGTACATTTGACATAGTGGATTGACACTGACAGGAAGGTGCATGGTGTTAAATATGCCTGTAATAATGTTTCTACATATATTGCCCCCCTGTTGGGGAATTTCTGATGCCACCACCTTTTCTTAACAAATATTGTAGCATACAGATTGCAAAAGAAACATCGTAAGCAAAGTTACAGATTTCCAAATGTTGCAGATTCGATGAGAAGGGCCGAGTTTGATCCCTGGTCGCTCCCGTTGACCAAGCTGTTTGGAGTTTTTCATGGTTTTCTTCTAAACTTATATAAATTTGGGCTAGGACCCCCTTAGAAAGACTCCCACGGAAGCATTCCACCTATAGGCCTAGGAATGCAGATTCAACTTTCCACATTGGAAGTGTTAATATTGTTCAAGATATAAACTGCACAGATAAAAAAAGATTTAAATATTTTTTAAAGAATATTTAGTGTAACAAAAGTGAAATTTAAGTAGAATTTGATTAGATAGATTTTATTTAATCAATAACATCTCTTTAAAACCGGTAAGAAGTAGTAGTGTACACAATGCTTTCATTGTAATCAATATTATCTTTTTCTTTCAATTTAAATTTTTCTTATATATGAGCGCAGTAGAGCAATACTTTTATCTTTATGTTTAATTTTCGTCATAGTGTACTTCATAATATATTTCGATAAGAAAATGTTGCTCCATTGTACTCATATAAGAAAAGTAATTCAAGTCTCTAAAAATGGGAGAATTTCTCCCAAAAATGCAAAATTGTGAATCTTTGGACCCCTGAGGAACAAACAATTACTGGAACAATGTAAATAATATTGATTGAAACTTAAAATACACATATTCTAAAAGTAATTAAATGAAAAAATTTCACACTTGTCATCATCTATCTGATATTTTCCTCAATATCAGGGCTAAAAAATCCCCTTATGAACCCTCATTCTTTCTGAGATTTTTCATATTTTTCTCTTTCTTCCACTCAAAAGAAAGGAAAAAAAAGATTTATGAAGATTTTTTTTCTCAAAATTCTTAACCAGCATATAAAATTGCTATGGAGATGGCATTATTGAGTATTTCTTGCATTGAATATTTTCTTATTCTTTTTACTTTCTGATACAAAGTAATCCCAATTTACGAAATGGATTTTATATCTTGCGTAGCTCAATATTG
The DNA here is from genome assembly GCA_963930645.1 of Salticus scenicus. NCBI lineage: Eukaryota > Metazoa > Arthropoda > Arachnida > Araneae > Salticidae > Salticus > Salticus scenicus. Next base: position 56,564,393 of record OZ005655.1, read on the forward strand.
AATGATCATAGAGTGTTGTAAATTTATACTTGGAACTGTCATGAAAGCTGTATACTTCCAATTTTGGTATTGACACAAGCTCCTGTTTTAGAGATATCTATGATTTTTAGTGATGTCTGTATGCACGTATATATGTGGGTATATTTCATAACTCAAAAACATTTGGACACAGAATGTTTCAAATTGATACATAGGTTTGTTATAAAATCTAGTTGTGCACCTTCCTTTTTGGACTTTCTCTGACTGTCTGTTTTTTAGATATTTTTGAAAATTATATTCATAATGGCCAAAATTATAAAGATTTTGGCCATTATAAATGACTTACTGTAATAGAGATTTTAAAAGAAGCTAATGATAGAGCCCATAATTATGTTATGAAAAATTGTCGACATTTTTGCATATATATATATTTTTTTTTTAAGGAATAATCAGGTTCTAGTCGATAAATGCACTTTATTTAATGAATGTTCTAGAAACAGTCAAATAAACCTGTTTTTTGTGCCACAAAAATAAATAATAAACAAATATTCTTAAAACAATCCAATAAAAAGTCATTTGTACAACAGATATCAAGTAAACAGGATTAAATACACTACAGAGCAGAAACTTTTCTAATTTAGGAACAATGATCAACAGCACAGTTCAAAGTCTGAATATAATTTGAATTTATTATTAATCTTGTTAGCAGTTTATGGAATTTTCGAGGTCATTCTGTGCTAGAAATCAATGAATCATTCCAGAAAACTCTAAAACTCAACTCCTAAGTAAGTTAGAGTTTCTAAACTTTAAATATCCTAAAGTGCCATTTTTTGCTAAATTTTGATGCCAAATTGCTTAATTTAAAGCTAAATCAAGACTTCCGTGGAATGAAAAAAACTGCCATCTGTTTCCACTTTTACTGTGATACCTGATAGTTAAAAACATTTGTCTTAGAATCAGTAGAACAATTCTTCAAGGAAAGAGGCATTCATTATCTAAATTTTCCTCCAAAATCAGGCTGCCTCAAATGGTCAGGCTGAGAGACATGTTTTTAATCTGAAGGAAGCTAAATTTTTAATCTAAAGCAATGTACTATGTTTAAAAACACGCAAACTGTCAGATCAAGAAGCTCTCAACATTTTCCTGGCATCATATTCATATAAAAGAGCTCCTTATATCACTACAGGTTATGACCCAGCATTTTTTTTTTTTTTTTCTGAAACAAGAGATTAGAACTCAGTAAAACTTATCTAGATCAGATATGGCTAGTGACGTTGAAGCTAAACAGCAAAAAAGAATTGAATTCTTCAATCATGTGTATGACATCAGCCAAAAAGTTGCTGTACGAAATTACTCATCGCCTTACAACAAATGAGTTTTTGTGGTAACATCGTCTTTCAATGTAGAGAATTGCAATATACAGTTGCTGTAGGAAATTCACTATGGAGAAGACATAGAAACCAAATACGACCAGTTAGTCAAAATATCCCTCTAGATATTACTGTTATTTAAGCTTGTTTACCTGCAAATACGGATGGGCGACTACTAACTGCACTCACTTATTTTTCCCCCACTTTAAAAAACTACTAACTGCACTAGGACATGCAGACGCCTCCTGCTACCTGAAACCTCCGTTATGAATTTAGATCCTTTCACTTAAGGCTCTCTGTCAGTGAGCTTCAAGGTCATCCAAATCCCGTATTAATCTATTGTAAAATAATCCCCATTATTACTCATTACGTAATGCATATTTTTAAATTCTGTTTTCGCATTCGGAAAATTCATGGCCGTTAAGAGTTCCCCCATGTTTCAAAAATTGATTTTTTAAATTTTTTTAATTTGTTTTTAAGCTGTAAAAGTCGAAATTTTACTTGATTTCCTTTATCGCCCTCAAATAATTAACAAATTGTTTTATCAATAATATAATTAATACTAGACCTTTTTAAATGATGTAACTTATTATTATTAATTTTCATAATATTTAAATTTTAAAAACGTATTAATAATTTTGGGGAAAAATGCAATTTTTAGCTGCAAAAACTGGATTTTCCTCCTTCCCGTCCTGCTGTAATTTATAACTGGTGGGAGGTAGAAAGCGCATTAAGGATGACAGGTCATTAGTTTTCATTCTTATTAGTTGAAAGTGTGAAAATGCCCTGAAGTGAATGCTTACCATGTCAGTAGAAAAGGGACAGAAGCAATACGGAATAAGAACTATCAGTTTGTTTTTCTGAACATAAACTATTCATATGTATTTATTAGATAATTTCTTTTTTCAATATCACAAATATACTACTTTTTTTTTTTTTTTTTTTTTTTTTTTTTTTAAATAATTTTTAAATAGATTTTTAAAATAAATCTAAAGATCCCCTACTCCCCATTAATTAATAAATTTTTATCCTATATATATTTACCTAATCTTTATAAATTTAAATTCTTCTGGCGGAATTGAAGGGAAATAATAATTTTATCTTCAGCATTCTTTTGCGCATTGCAACAAGTTTCAACTGTCCAGGACACAGTTTTAACTGATTATTAAAAAAATCCATATTATGTTCTCAATATTTTTAAAGTGAGCTAATACTAATTGCATAAAAATATTTAAAATATTGCTCATTAGGGAAATTCGACTGTATTTCTTCTTACTAAACAATTGCATGGGGACATTAAAAATAAATTAATTAATTAATTAAAAAAAAAGAAAAAGAACTTAGCTAAAGCATTTAAATTTGGTCGATGCAGAGATCTTTGTATAGAAACAACATAAAAATCCAAAGAACACAAAATATTGTTTCGGACTTATCGCTTTCACGCTACATTCGTGCCTACTTTTCCTTTTCTTTCTTTTGTTTTCTTTATTTAATTTTCTGATGATTTTACCACTAAATAATTATTCCATTCTTTTGATTTTTATGATATTTATATACAAAGTTCTTAATATCTGAAGTTCACCTCCCCCCCCCCCTTAAAAAAAAAACAAAAAAAAAAAAAAAAAAAAAAAAAAAAAAGCTTTTTGCTGCAAATTCAGATTTGGCAATTTTTAAGGTCTCTTCTTTTCTTTTCTTATTTTCTTTCTTTCTTTTTTTTAATAACGAAATTTTCAGTTGAAGATAACCGAAAATTTAAATAAAAAAAATCAATTTAATTAGCTAGGTATGTCATACTGTTTAATACGTATATTTTTTGTAACTTTACCAAACAACATAATTTTTACTTTCCGAACACTACAGTGAGAAAAGTATTGCAATCATGGCAAAAATCTGAGTTTCAGATTTTGGTGTTTCTACGTATTTTGAGGTCCCCTGAATACATATTTACTATTTTTACGAAGATGTATGTGCGTATGTATGTGAGTGAACACAATAGCGCCTAAACGCTTTGTTTGAACGAGCTCAAAGTTGGTACACATGTTATAAGTTACCATAGCACGAACCCTATTGATTTTGGTGAATCTAGCACTTAGTTTTTTTTTTTTTTTCTTTAAACAAAGAAAAATCTTTATCATTATGGTCTATGGGCCTAATTGTTTTAAAGCGCAAAAGCGTCTAAATGCCTCACTGGAATGAACTGAAAATTTATACACATGTTATGGATCCCCGTGGCACAAACTATATAAATTTTGGTAAATGTATCGTTTATGTTTTTTTTTTTTTTTTCCACAGAGACACAAAGAAAAATTCTTTATTATTATGGTCTATGGGCCTAAATTTTTAAAAGTGCAATAGCGTCTAAATGCCTTATTCGAATGAGCTGAAAATTTATACACATGTTATGAATCCCAATTGCACAAACTATATAAATTTTGGTGAATGTAACATTTATAGTTTTCTTCACAGGAACACAAAGAAAAATCCTTATGGTCCTTAATCCTTCCATTATGATCTATATGTAACCATTTTTTTTTTTTTTTTTTAAACTGCAATAATGTCTAAGCACTTTATTCGTTTGAGCTGAAAATTCATATACATGCTATAGGTCGCCAATGTACAGAGTACATAAATTTTGAAGAATCTGACACTTATAGTTCTTTTACAAAGACACAACGGAAGATTCTTTATAATTATGTCTTTTATCATTATTCTTTATCATCTAAGGTGCAATAGCGTCTAAATGCTATATGGTATTGAACTGAAAATTTTTATGCATGCATGCTATAGATAAACATCACACTAACTATATGATAATTGAACTATGTAGCTCTCATAGGTTTTTTTTTTTTTTTTTTTAGAGGAACACAAAGAAAAATTCTTTATCATTGTGGTTTATGAAATCAAATTATTTAAAATACTATAGCGTCTAAACGGCTTATCCGATTGAGCTGAAAATTAATGTACATGTTACAGGTCACCGTTGCACAAACTATATAGATTTCGGTGAGTCTAGCAGTTATAGATTTTTTTTTACAGGACATGATGAAAAATTCTTTGTCAGTATGCCCTTACGGGCTCAAATTCGGTGAAGCGTGAAAAAGTCTAAACGCTATATCCTATTGAGCTGAACTGCCTGAATTTTGGGGAATCTACCCCTTACAGTCTTTTTACGAGGGCGCAAAAAAAAAAAAAAAAAAAATCCTTACCATTGGGGTATACGGAATCATCTATATATTAATAGGCAAACATAAAATTTGTAGTCCCTTTTTAACATATTGCCACAAAGTCAGCTTTATTTACAGCCGGCGTGGCGTAGTGGTATGTCTCTGGACTGTCACCCAGACGACCTCAGTTCGATTCCAGCCGGGGGCAAGTGAATTTAAAGACTCTAAAAATTATTTCTAAATTCTTATAATCATCTTTGCATATTTAATTTCCTATTCTAGCAGTTTCTAGAATATTCTAATTTATGTTAATCGTGTATTCTGGAATATTCGAATATTGTATATAAGTGACTTGTTCCTCAGTTTGTGTATGTTCTCAGCCGAGTGTAGCTGTGTCACAAGTTTGTCCTACTAATAAACTACGTTTGGTACTTAACTTCGAGTGTTCACTTTGACTCTTCACGACATCTGTGTGACATTTTGGTGGAGGCGCCGGGCAGATAAACCTTCCAAACGTGGATAACAATTATAATCTTCGCAGAAGTCTCCGTTTAAGAGGACAGTCTCCCGAGTACGGACTTTATTTTCCAGAGAGCAAAAAGAAGAAAACGAAAATGCCAGAAACCAAAGTGCCAGAAGAGACCAAGCCCATCGTATTGACTCCTACCTACCAGCAACCAAGGAGCCCGTCGACCTTCCGAGGAGTGCCTGGAGAAGACCCCCTGAAATGGCTTAAAGAATACGATCGAGTGGCTAAATTTAACAAATGGGATGACATGATGTGCTTAGTCAATGTGTATTTCTTCCTTGATGGTACGGCAAAGCAATGGTTCGTAAACAATGAAGATACTCTGAATTCCTGGGAGGTGTTCAAGAAGGAATTAAGCGACCTTTTCGGCGACAGACAAAAGTATACCAGGAAGGCAGAAGAACAATTGAAGTACAGAGCACAGCGGTCAGGAGAGAGTACACAGTCCTATATACAGAGTGTCTTAGGTCTGTGCCAGGAAATTAATCCTTCAATGTCCGAAGTCGAAAAAGTGTCTCACCTAATGAAAGGCGTTGCAGAGGACATTTATCAGACCCTGCTGACAAAAGAAATCAGCACCACAACTGATTTCATTAAATGGTGCAACTACATCGAGGATATGAAGCAGAGGAGGGTTGGACGACAAAGATTCGAGAGGCTTCCGAACGTCGTACCAGTAGCAGCCATGGAGGAGGAACCAGATTTGGTATCCCTTGTTCGCCAGATCGTACAAGAGGAAATCCATCGACTGATCAACCAGACGAAAGAACCTTCAGAGTCATGTTCGCCATTCCTGGAAGAAATAGTCCAAGACGAAGTTCAAAGGGCTCTAGCCCCCGTTTCAGCAACACCAACCAAAACTCCACGACGACCAACATATGCCACGGTAACCAGGGAATCCAGAGTTCCTATCCAGAGATCACCCACGCAGCCGAGAAAAACTGACCTTTGGAGAACAGCTGACAACAGACCAGTCTGCTTCCACTGTGGACGTCCTGGACATGTTGTGCGTTATTGCCGAGAGAGAAAGGCTATTTTCGACAGTTATCGACGCCGCCGACAGAACCCCGACGAAATTGATGCAGAAGAAGAACTTCGCCGACCAAGCTTCACTCGCCGTTCAACTCCCAGTCCAACTAGAGGCCGATCTCCAACACGCCGTTTCAGATCACCGTCGCCATATCGTCGACCAAGTCGATCTCCAAGCCGCAATAATGAGGGAAACTAAACGGAGCGACCTTCCAAGGAGGTGAGGCCGCATGTAAACAAAATCCTCCGTCGGCCGCAAAGATGACTGGTAACCAACTAGACGTAATTGTGGATAAAAAGCCGGTACGAGCCTTAGTGGATTCTGGAGCCTCATTTTCCGTCATCTCCGATAAGTATCGTCGATCTCTAAAGAAGGTTCTGTTTTCTGAAGCCAAGAACGTTATGCTCAAAGTCGCCGATGGAAATTTTGTCCTGCCGATGGGAAAATGTATTTTACGTATTCTCATAAATAGCAGAGAGTTGCCATTTGAATTCATTGTTTTGCCGCATTGTAGCCATGACATAATCCTTGGATGGGACTTTTTAGAAGCTTCCAAAGCCGTGATCGACTGTGGACACAGTGAACTATTTTTAGAAGACGGTTGCCAAGACCTCGCAGCGATGGATGCCTGGAAGTTGTACGCCACAAGAGACTACACTCTCAAGCCCCGATCTTTGACTAAAATAGCAGTTTCAGGATGCCAAGTACGAAGAGACGTAAATGTCGTCATAGATGGCAATAAACATCTGCTCTTCGAGAAGAATTTCGCTATACCGTCCATGCTATCCTTATACCATAACGGGGAAAGTGAAATCTGGGTCGCCAACCTCCAGTCCAGGAACCAAGTCATTCCGAAAGGAATGTGCTTAGGCCTAGCCGAACCCCTGAATGAAGGACATTTATGTGTGATTGCCGACACGACGGATGGCCTGGATACACGAGACACGTCAAACTCCCCGATGGACTGCTCCCGGATGTTGTCTCCCGAGTTGAGCAACGAACAAAAAGCCAAGCTAGCCGAACTGCTTCGAGAGTTTTCCGGAATTTTCGAGAAGACTGACAAGTCGACAGCCTCACGGACGAATGTGAAACACAGGATTAATACAGGTGATCATACTCCAATCAGCCAACGAGCCTACCGAGTATCATCGACCGAAAGAGGCGTAATTCGTGAGGAAGTTCAGAAAATGCTTGATAAAGGTATCATCCAGCCATCTGCAAGTCCCTGGTCATCACCCGTGGTGCTCGTTAGGAAAAAAGATGGAAGCTGGCGTTTTTGCGTAGATTACCGGAAGCTCAACAAGATCACGAAAAAGGATGTCTATCCTCTACCTCGTATCGACGATACGCTCGACTGTTTGAAAGGCGCCAAGTTCTTTTCTTCCATGGACCTCTGTTCTGGCTATTGGCAGATAGAAGTAGACGAGGCGGATCGGGAGAAGACGGCATTCATAACCCCCGAAGGCTTATATGAGTTCAAAGTCATGCCGTTTGGACTCTGCAATGCCCCTGCGACCTTCGAAAGAATGATGGACAATTTGCTACGCCATTTAAAATGGACAGTGTGTCTTTGCTATTTAGACGACAGCCTAGTATTTTCAGAAACTTTTGAAGACCATCTCACCCGACTAAGGCTTGTTTTGAAATGTCTTCAGGAAGCTGGTCTTGTACTCAACCCAAAGAAGTGTCTATTTGCGGCCAAAGAAGTAAAAATACTGGGTCATCTTGTTTCTAGCAAGGGCGTCCGTCCAGATCCCGACAAAGTGAAAGCCGTTAGCAATTTTCCAACTCCAAAGAATGTACATGATATACGAAGCTTTCTTGGACTTTGCTCATACTTCCGAAGATTTATTAAGGGCTTTTGTTATCTCGCAGAACCCTTGCAGTTGCTTCTAAAAGGTGATGCGAAGTTTCATTGGGGCCCTGAAGAGGCCAAATCCTTCAAAAGTCTGAAGTCAGCCCTCACTTCTGATCCAGTATTAGGAATGTACGACGAAAGCGCCCCTACGGAGATTCATACAGATGCCAGTGGGTATGGTATTGGGGCAGTCCTCGTTCAAATTCAGAACAATGCCGAAAAAGTTATAGCTTACGCCTCAAGAACCTTGGCAAAAGCCGAAAAGAATTATTCCACCACAGAACGGGAATGCCTTGCCATTGTGTGGGCTATCAATAAATTCCGGCCGTATCTATTCGGAAAACATTTTACTGTTGTTACAGATCATCATTCACTATGCTGGCTTATGAGTCTAAAAGATCCTTCAGGAAGACTGGCAAGATGGGCCCTTCGACTTCAAGAACATGACTTTTCAGTGACATATAAAACCGGTAAGAAGCACGGGGACGCTGACGCACTCTCGAGAAATCCAGTGGACGAAGAAACTGAGACGTCTAACAAATTTCTCGCTGTGACTACGAGTATGAACCTTGCGATTGAACAGAAGAAAGACCCAGATCTCGCAAAAATTATTCTTTCGAATAACCGCTCCAACGCAGATAAAAGAGATTTTGAATTAATTGACGGAGTACTATGTAGAAAGAATTTTGACCCTGATGGAAAAACGTGGCTGCCAGTCATTCCTAAACATCTACAAGTGGACATACTGAGACATTTCCACGACGCTCCCACCGCAGGACATCTTGGTTTTGCAAAAACTTATGACAGAATCCGCAAAAGGTTTTACTGGCCTGGGATGTACAGAAATGTTGTTCGATATGTGATGCACTGTAGAGAATGCCAGAGGAGAAAATCCGTTCCTCAACGACCTCCTGGACGTTTAGTTTCCATTCCTCCAGCTATAGCACCTTTCCATCGCATTGGGGTCGATCTTCTAGGAAGATTTGCGAAGTCTACTCGTGGGAACAAATGGATCATAGTCTGCACAGATTACTTCACGAGATATGCAGCAACGAAAGCCTTACCGACCGCTGAAGCCGAAGAAGTAGCGAAGTTCTTGCTCGAAGAAATCCTCTTAAGGCATGGGGCTCCCCGAGTAATTATCACAGACCGTGGAGCTGTCTTCCAATCCAAACTTGTTTCCGCTCTCGTCGAATTGTGTAATATCGATCATCGGATGACGACAGCATATCACCCTCAAACAAGTGGACTGACGGAGCGGTTTAATAAAACTTTGGCTGACATGTTGTCCATGTACGTGGAAACAGAACAGAAGGATTGGGATGAAATTCTACCATTTGTAACCTTTGCTTACAACACCGCTAAACAGGAAACGACGGGTTTCACGCCTTTTTATTTACTTCACGGACGTGAGGCTGAAACGACGCTGGACACAATGTTACCATTTTGCCCTGATGATGTCGACGACGATCACCTCGCCAAGATGATTGCCAGAGCTGAAGAATCAAGGCAGCTAGCCCGAGTGCGAACTCTGGAAGCCCAAGATAAAGACCGTCGACGTTACGACGCCAGACACCGAGTAGTTTCTTATGCTCCTGGAGATCTCGTATGGGTGTATACTCCAGTCCGGAAAGTCGGCCTCTCCGAAAAGCTTTTAAGAAGGTATTTTGGACCATATCAGGTTTTACGTCGTTTATCAGACGTCACCTATGAGGTGCAAGATTTTGAACCTGCCTCGCGAAGAAGAAAACCAAGAGACGTTGTCCATGTACTACGTATGAAACCCTACCATGATCCGGACAAGCAGATTGAGAACACAAAAAATCAGGATGATGTTGTTCTTCCTAAAACGAACGATACTTACAAGGGACCCATGACGCGTTCGAGGACTAGAGCTTCAACCCAGAAGTCCTAAAACAGCGAGACGCTGTTCTTTGAAAGGAGGGCAATGCCACAAAGTCAGCTTTATTTACAGCCGGCGTGGCGTAGTGGTATGTCTCTGGACTGTCACCCAGACGACCTCAGTTCGATTCCAGCCGGGGGCAAGTGAATTTAAAGACTCTAAAAATTATTTCTAAATTCTTATAATCATCTTTGCATATTTAATTTCCTATTCTAGCAGTTTCTAGAATATTCTAATTTATGTTAATCGTGTATTCTGGAATATTCGAATATTGTATATAAGTGACTTGTTCCTCAGTTTGTGTATGTTCTCAGCCGAGTGTAGCTGTGTCACAAGTTTGTCCTACTAATAAACTACGTTTGGTACTTAACTTCGAGTGTTCACTTTGACTCTTCACGACATCTGTGTGACAATATTAATTATGGGAGTAGAGGGTTGAAAATGGTATCATTCGAAAGGTATGGTTAGTCGAAAGGTGCGAATACAAATATTATTTTCTTACGATGTCAAGAAGGTATTTAAAAATACATTTACTTTTTATGCATTTTCCCCCATTTTTCCCTTTTATACACGTATTCCTTTACATTAAAAAATACCTAAAAGTAGAAAATTGTTAAATCTGGCAATTTCATAAAGCTCATATAAAACCATAGACACAGTAATTTGTATAATGTAGCATCACTATACGCAAGCGAAGTGATGACGTCACTGTCTGTCCATGGAGCCATGAAAAAGATTTTCAATGTTAATCGTCCATTGGATTTTTTGCAAAAAATTATTAAAAAATAACGGAAATTATCTGCCGATTTTAATTCCAATATTTGGGTATCCGCGTTTGTAATGATCGATAGATGGCGCTCTCTGAACACTGCAGTTGTTAGTAAATATAACAGCCACGTGTAATTATTATTCTTTCTCCGCCATTTCATCATGGAAAGTCGATTGCATAATATGAGGATATGCAGTGGTGTGATAATTTCACCTTAGCCCACCAGAGGGCGAGCATTTCATTACAATCGCGGATAGTTATATATAAGTTACTGTCTACATGTGTTTGATTGAGTTATTTTTTCTGTAAAATTGATAAAATTTTAATTTAAAATCACAAAACTCCAGAAAAAAAATGGCAAACTTCCAGTTTCGAATGTAAACATAAACATTTTATTTCAAAGGGTGATATTTAAACAATAAATATTCAACTAATATACTAAATAAAAGTAAAATGGATTTTTTACTAACTGCTGCATGTATAAGTAGACAATACGGAAAAAATTCCGATTTCCGTTTTTTGCTGAATTTACATGTTTTGAGCTTTCTTTACGTTTCAATTAACTGAAATTGGCTACTTATTTTTTAAAAAAGTGTCTTTATTGCTAGCTTTTGTGGGTAGAAGAAGCAAGTAGAAGATACATAAAAACTTTTGATTTCCGGTTTTCGATGAATTTACACGTTTTGAGATTTCCTTGCATTTTAATTAAGTGAAATTGACTACTTATTTTTATTTTTTGAAAAGTGGATTTATTATTCTTTCCTCTGCATATATAAGAAAATTTAAGATTCAGAAAAGTTTTAGATTTTCGGTTTTCGATAAAGTTACACGTTTTGAAATTTCCCGTACTCAACTCGACCATTTTTGAAAAATATCTTTTTTTTTTTTTTTTTTTTTTTTTTGTTCAAACACTGTACTTTATGAACCAATCGAATTAGTTTGACAGAATTTGATACTTGGTTGGGCCTTGGTTTGACATGGTACCTATTAGCTTCTGGGCTGTATCACACAACAAGGGGCGTTTTCACGTTGCGATTTTCTCTCATTTCAGGAAAGGCTAACATCTACAGAGAGAAATAGTTATATTAAGTAAAACTCTGCTGATTCAGTTAGAGTGAATATCGGCAAACAATTGCCGCAGCTGTGTTGCAATTGCATTCCATTTAGGACAAGGCAATAACTTTGCTTTGCCTCGCTTTGCAAAAAAAAAAAAAAAAAAATGGTCGAGTTTCGACCACTGGGCGATACTAGTATTATTTAAAGCGCAAAAGCGTCTAAACGCCTCATCCGAATGAGCTGAAAATTTATATAATTGTTATAAGTCCCATGAAATGTATAGATTTTTAGGGAGTCTAGCATTTATAGATTTTTACAGGGACACAAATAAAATTTATTTATTACCATCCATTACCATTCATTTTAGATTGACTCTTTTCTTTCTTTCTTTTTCTTTTTCTTTTTTTCTTTTTTTTTTTTTTTTTTTTTAATAATTCTGTTTTTGCATTTAGAGAACCCACAAACGTTAAGTTAATATACGTTTTCCAAAAATTGACTTTTTTAAATTTTAATATATCATTTTACAGCTTGAAAAAAATAAAAATAAAAATAGAAAATAGAAAACTGCACTTTTTTGCATATAAGAAAGTTTTGTGATGGCCACAACATACTAATTTATTCATTACGTCTAATTTATCTTCTTCCAGGCCTGTGACTCATGCTCACACTATTTCAAAAAATTTTGTAACTGAAAATCTATCTATTTTTATTAACCGACTTCAAAAAAAGAAGGAAGGTTCTCAATTCAAACCGTATGTTTTTTTTATGTTTGTTAGCTCATAACTTCTGAACGGATGCTCCGATTTTGATACTTTTTGTTTTGTTGAAAAGGTCTTGGTCTACAATAGGTCCCATTGTAATATCTTTACGCTCTAAAGAAAATACAGGGTGCCCCAAAAAATCAGTCCCAACTCTTAACTGCTAAACGGCTGCAGCTATAGTGATAAAAATGGTATGTAAGTATAGCAAAGTGGCCATTCTGTACAAGGTTAAACCGCTTGCAGCACCACCTGGTGGAAAATAGCGGAGTTAGTGTTCCTATCTCGAAAACGGTGCTAAAGAAAAAAGTGAATTAGAAAGTTGAAGAGTATCATCGATAGTAGAAAAAGATAGTTTAGACATTCATGCTAGCGTTCCTATCTCGGAAACGGTTCAAGACAGGGAGAAAAAGTGAATTATAAAATTGCAGATCATCATCGATTTAGTACGAAAAGATAGTTTAGACACTAATGCTAAAAATACAATGCAATTTTTTGTTCGCAATTTCTTACACTATACATACTTCAGCTACATTGCTCACGTTGTAGCGTTGCTGGGGAGACATACGCTATATAGTTCAAAATACGGTTACTTGATACTTTTTGTTTTGTTGTAGAGATCTTGGTCTGAAGGGTTATATGGCAGATGCGTACATGACATTTGCGTACAAGCTGAAATTAGTGACACTTGCGTACAAGTCCAGGTGTTCCAAATGTTACAGATCTGTTTTCGAAAAATCAAGTGGCATTTCCGTACAAAATTTGTTTCGCTGTATTTTTCGTTTGTAACACAAAGGGGTTGTATCCATATGTTAAACTTGAAGATAAATACTCTTATATAAATACGTGAATTTTCTCTTATGCATGTAGTCTTCTCTTACGGCTGACAAAGTTATGAGCTTAACCCTTTGCGGCGCAAGACAATTCGGATCATTTAAATTATACTGCCAATGGAATTCATGAACTAAAAGAAACTAAAAGAAATTTTAAATTTTAAGGTTAAAAAAACCGGCATTTTCTGCTATGTTATAAACGTAAAGTTTTGCTAAAATATTTCCGGAATGAATTTTTAACAGCTGGATCTTAAATTTTGCGTCCTCGCAGCGAGGACAGCGCGCGTTAAGGGCATATAAAAGTTGCAAGCTATAATAGCCGTAGTTATTTTCTGAAATGGCATTCAATTATTTATTCACTGAGTCAAGATCAATAAAGGTCCTTATAAATGCTATTAAGGTCTTTAAAAATATTTTTATTTCTTAAATACTTTTTTACTTTTTAACAAGTATGAATTTTTGTGTCTCCAATAAAGAAAAAAAAAGTTAAAAAAAGATCTCTCTTTTTTATCAATAACGAATTGAATCATATTCCAATTCCTGAAATTATTTGTCGTTCACCTATATGCCTCTCTTTCTCCCCCCCCCCCACCCCCCAAAAAAATTGTGTGTGTGTTAAAAATGAAAAAAGTCGATAACTTTATTTTAAATTATCGCAGATCGATGGTTCAACCATTCGTTTTAAAGGTATTGGTGAGCTCTTTTGAAAGATACCCATCATGAAAATTTACTCCCCTCGAGGGTGGACTTCCCCCCCCCCCCAGGGGGTGAGGCGGGACTCCTACATACACAATTTTTTTTTCCCAGTTGACTATTACAAAAAACATATATTCGTTTCATTTGGTTTAGTGCAGTCCAACGAAAAGCTTACTGTAACATTCCTATATGATATACATTTAGAATACCGAGTTTGGGATTTCTGCTACTATTTGTTCTTGAGATATGCTGATAACACAGACAGACAGACACACAGACCATTCGCTAAAAACATGATTTTCGTATTCAGGGGACCTCAGAACATGTAAATAAATACAACAAAAACGCACGTTCGAAAATTTGACCCTAAAACAATACTTTCTCGACCCTATGGGTAAGAGAAAGTAAAAAGAAAAGAAAAAGAAGGAAAGAATAGATAGAAAGAAAAATGTTTTAATGTTTGCATCATATGGATACAACCCCTTCATGCAATGATCCTCAAATAAAGCGAAAGAAATGTTGTACGCAAGTGCCACTAGATTTTTTGAAAACACATCTGTAATATTTAAACCACCTGGAGTTGTACGCAAGTGCCACTGTTTTCAGCTTGTACGCAAATGTCATGTACGCATCTATCACAACACCGTCTGAAGTAGGTCCCATTATAACTTCTTTACAATCTAAAGAAAATAAAGCGCCATCTGGTGAAAAACAGCGGAATTAGCGCTCCTATCTCAAAAACGGTTCAAGATGGGAGAAAAGTTAATTACGAAGTTGCAGAGCATCTTCGATTTACTACGAAAAGACAGTTTTTAGACATTATTGCTAAAAATAGAACGCTTAAAACGTGCAGTTGTTTGTTCGCTATTTCCTACATTATGCACACTTGAACTACGTTGCACACTTTGCAGCGTAGCGGATGACACGTATACTCTGTCGTTCAAAGTACTGTTACTGTAAGCGGTCACATCGATTAGCGCAAAGTCGTTTTCAGCCAACTTCAGAAAGGAGGGTGTTCTTAATTCAAGCTATGTGTTGTTGTTGGTGTTTGTAAGCTTATAACTTCGTAAGAGATGCTCTAATTAACCGACTTCAAAAAGGAGGAGGTTCTCAATTCAAAGCATATGTTTTTTGTTTTTGTTTGTTAGCTCATAACTTCTGAACAGATGATCCGATTTTGATACTTTTTGTTTTATTGTAAAGGTCTTGGTCTGAAATAAATCCCATACAGGGTGCCCAAAAAAGTCAGTTAAGTGGACATGTGCTACGCGATTCAACCGCCTAAAGTGCAACCTGGTGGAATAGAGTGGAGTTAGCGATCCTATCTCGGAAACGTTTCAAGACAGGGGAAAAAAGTGAATTATAAAATTGCAGAGCATCATCGATGTAGTACGCAAAGATAGTTTAGACATAATTGCTAAAAACAGAATGCTTAAAACGTGCATTTGTTTGTTCACAATTTCCTATTTTGTGCACACTTGAACGACATTGCATATGTTGTAGCGTAGCGGGTGACATTTATGCAATGTAAAATTCAATGTATGGTTATTGTAAGCGGTCACATCGATTAACACATAGACGTTTTAAACCGATTTCATAAAGGAAGAGGTTCTCAATGCAAACCATGTTTCTCGTTGTTGCTGTTGAAATTTGTTAGCTTATAATTTCGTAAGAGATGATTTAATTTTAATACTTTTTTGTTGTCGTAATGATATTGGCCTGAAATAGGTTTCATTATGATTTCATTAAGATATAAACAAATTACAGGATACTCACAAAATTCTGTTCTCACTCTAACTGCTGAACGCATGCAGCTACACTGGTAAAAGCAGTATGTAAGTATCGATGTTGAAAATTCTATCCGTCAGCTGCAATGCATATTTTGCTCTTTGTTTGAACTTTACGCTGCGCAATTTCCAGCGCAGCGGGTGACACGTATTCACTGTAAAGTTTAATATATATGCCTAACAGAATTTTCGGTTACGAATACAGCGTATCCGTCCTTTACATTTCTAAAGACTTTAATTTAACGTATGTTCGTTCAACAGATAGTTTTTTGCTCATATTCGATAAAGGCAAGAAAAGTAACACAACTTAAAAATGCAGCATTTGAGAAAAATCAACTTAAAAATAACTTTACTATAAAACAACTGGCACAACTGTCTCTCGAGTGGATAACTTTCTAGATGGAGATGTAACTTTTTTGTTCACATTGGGTGCATTTCATGTATTTTTCAGTGACATAAACCATTTTTTGAGTAATGTCACTTTTCTCGGAACTTGTGATTTGTGAAACTTCCGTCGAACGTCTTCTGATGCTCTGCTATATAAATAAGTTTTCACTGAAAAGAGTAAAATAAAATCTTTTTGTAAAAAAATAGAACCGACTCCAAAAAGGAACTACTATTTAAACAACTAAAAATGAAAGAAAATTGGTAGAAAATGGAACTGTAAATTGCGCCTAAAAGTATAAAATAATTTCCTTCGCCAAACAACCTATAACACTACAATTAATCATAACTTTTGAAGTCGGCGCAAAATTAAATAAAAATTGATACCTTTATTCAATACAAAAATCAAATCCTATTCAAAATATACATCTCACATTGTTACCTGCAAAATGCAACCGAGAACTAATTTGATTCAAGAAAACAAATAAGATTTCGTAAGCAGCAAAAGTTGGCGAAGATGCTGGTATCTGACGTCCTTGGTGAAAGAAAAATCGCAAAATTATCTGGCAAACATATTTAATTTCTTTGGGATATCATGATTATTTTGATAAGGTATATCAAGAGAGAAATCTAGAATATGAAACAACACATCATACAATATATATTATGAAAATATACATCTTGCGTGTATATTTTTGCCTTACGTTTTGATCACCAAATCCAAAAGCCATCAAGGATGATAGTTATCAAAGTTATACCAAATTTGCAAAGGAAACTCTAACTTCGTAGAAACATAAATACCGCATTGTGAAGAATGTTCACTGTTCTATGTAGATGCTACTAATGGACCAATTGTATACAGTGATAAAATAATAAAGGAAACATGAAAATGGATCATTCGAAACAACAGCATTTGTTGCTACCGATCTAAAGACAAACCTTTAAAAACTAATTAAATTTTATTTAATTTTGCGCCGACTTCAAAAGTTATGATTAATTGTAGTGTTATAGGTTGTTTGGCGAAGGAAATTATTTTATACTTTTAGGCGCAATTTACAGTTCCATTTTCTACCAATTTTCTTTCATTTTTAGTTGTTTAAATAGTAGTTCCTTTTTGGAGTCGGTTCTATTTTTTTACAAAAAGATTTTATTTATTTAAATTTTTCATTTAGTAGCAGGCTACGCCTGCTTCCCTAGTAGCTAAATTCAAATAAATTTTTGAAGAGAATTGAATCACTTATTTATATTTTATATCACGCTATAAATAAAAAACTAAAATAAAATTACCTAAATTGGAATCGCTCTAAACCTCGCTTCAGGTACCCGCTATCTACGGCATCTCTTTTCTGCTCGCATTGTGTCTGGTCCAGGTTCCCACTGCCTTCAGATAAGTCCTTTCCTGGACAGGTGGATCTGCTATTATTTAAGAGCTACGATTTTGAAGATTACTGTATCTCAGCATCTATTAAATATTTTAGTTTTTGAACCATGTATTTTATAGCCCTTGTTTTTTACACTATATTATCATGTGATTCCGGCTAACATAATTAAAAAAAAAAAAAAAAAAAAAAAAGATTTTCTTGTAAAAGGAATTACATAAATAAAATACAAATAAATGTTAATTAAGCTTAAATTTTAATCAGCTTTATCTTCTATATATATAAAAGAACACTTCCTGAGTGAGTGAGTGAGGGGGTGATCTATCAACGCCCAGACCAAACCCCTAGACCTAGAAACATGAAATTTTGTGACAATGTTCTTTCTATGACGTAGGCATCCACTAAGAAGCGATTTTACAAAATTCGCCCCCCAAGGGGGGGAGGGGGGGGCAAAACGTGATTTCACAAAATCCTTCATATCTCAAACAAAAAAACAGATATCCGTAAAATTTTTGCTTTAAAATATAGCTAATACAAATGTCAAAAAACCAATTTCTGGAATTTTCAAAATTCGGTCCCCAAGGGGGGCGGGGGGGCAAAACGTGATTTCACATGCGTAAAACGTGATTTCGCATAATCCTATATATCTCAAACAAAAAAATAGATATGCGTGAAATTTTTGCTCTAAAATATAGCTAATGCAAATATCTAAAAACCAATTTCTGGAATTTTAGAAATTCAGCCCCCAGGTGGGGCAGCAGGGGGGGGGGAGGGGGCTAAGGGGCAAAAACAAATAGAAATACAGTTATGGCGTTCAAAATTGATACAGATAGGTTTTAGAGGCCTGCAAGTCGAATGAGGATATTTTCGATTGTGTAAAGTTATTAGGAGGGGCAGGAAGGGGGAGGGGAGAGGGGGGGGCAAAAAATAAAAATAGAGTTAGATCGTTCAAAATTGATATATAGAGGTTTTCGAAACCTACAAATCGATTTCGGATATTTTCGAATTTGTAAAATGATTAGGAGGGGCGGGAAGGGGGGTGGGGCGGCAAGGGGGGGCTATGGGGCAAAAACAAATAGAAATACAGTTAGGCCGTTCAAAATTGGTACAGATAGGTTTTAGATGCCTGCAAGTCGAATGGGGATATTTTCGAAAGTGTAAAGTTATTAGGAGGGCCGGGGAGGGGAGAGGGGGGGGGGGCAAAAAAATAAAAATAGAGTTAGATCGTTCAAAATTGGTATATAGATGTTTTCGATACTTACAAATCGATTGCGGATATTTTTGAATTTTTAAAATTATTAGGTGGGGTGGGAAGGGGGGGGGCTATGGTCAAAAACAAATAGAAATACAGTTAGGCCGTTCAAAATTGGTACAGATAGGTTTTAGAGGCCTGCAAATCGAATGGGGGTATTTCTGAAAGTGTAAAGTTATTAGGAGGTCCGGGAAGGGGGGGGGGCAGAGGGGCAAAAAAAAAATTGAGTTAGATCATTCAAAATTGGTACATAGAAGTTTCCAATACCTACAAATCGATTGCGGATATTTTCGAATTTTTAAAATTATTAGGAGGGTGGGAAGGCGGGGGAGTAGAGTAGCAAAAAAATAAAAATAGAGATATATCGTTCAAAACTGGTGCATAGAGGTTTTTGATACTTACAAATCGATTGCGGATATTTTCAAATTTGTAAAATTATTAGGATAGACAGGAGGGGGGGCGAAGTGGGAAAATAATAGAAATAAGGGTTAGAGCATGTTGGGAATTTTTTCCGAAGGCAGTGAGAACCCTGTGCGACATTTTTCCTAATCAGATTTTGTTTCTCTTTTTTTTCACATGATAAAAATTAATGCAATTTTGAGAATTCATTATAGTGATTCATTTAAAAATAGGGACCAGCGAAGCGGGCTGCGCCTGCTAGTTTCTATTATATACCGCCCTTTATTTTCCCCGATAAATTCTGTAGATACTAATAATAAAAGATTATTATTATTATTTTATTTATTTATTTATTTGTTTTTATTTTTTATTTTTTTTTATTTTTATTTATTTATTTATTTTTTCAAGAAAAAAGAAAGAAAGAAAAACATATTTAAAAATTATTTAAAATTTAAATATTTCATAAAAAAAAAAAAAAAAAGAAAAAAAAACTGTTTTGCATTATATAACCAAGCTGTATATCAAAGCAAGCTAAACGCGTACGATAAATTCCATGTTGCGTATTTGTATATAGATTATTACTATTACATAAAATTAATAAAATGCTCATTATTTTTGCTGTCCCACATTTGTTTTACTTTTTTGCATTCCACTGGAGCGTATATATTAATATTATGAAATGCTTACACTATCACGAAAACAACGTTATTTGTATAACCCTGAAGCTCCAAGTGTCTGTAACAACGTTATGGCTGTTTATGGGGATTCCCCACTGTTATTGTTTCTTTTTACTTTCTCTTACCCATAAGGTAGAGAAAGTATTGTATCTCAGGTTGTATTACGTATAATCAAACAAAACTTTATATATGAGAAGACCATCATGAGACATGCTGATTCAACCTGAATGCTTATCAGCCAGTAGGTGGCGCTGCTATACAGCAATTTCTCCCATTTAAGGAAAGGCTATATTTCAGGAACTACTACGTAGAATTGCATATAAATTTATGTGTGAATGCACCTTAAAAGTTAGTGCCTGTCAACTTTTGGTGTAAACTGCTCAACAGGTGGTGCTGCTACACAGCGTTTACCGCAATTTAAACCAAGATTATATCTCAGATTCTATTGCGTATAATCAAACAAACTTGATATGTGAGAAGGCCATTATGATACATTACGCTGATTCAACTTGGATGCTTATCGGCCAATAGGTGGTGCTGCTATACTGAAAATTTACCCGATAACGAAATGGCTATATCTCAACTTCTATGGCATATAACTGTACAAAACTTGTACTTGTAAATAAAATACTTGATATGTGAGACAACCATTATAAGAACACATTTTTTAAGATTTTATTTATAGACAATAAAACAGTCTTTCTTTTTATATTTAGTGTTAGTTTTCTCTAAGATGAAAATCAGTTGCATTCCTCATGTTTGATAACTTTAATAAATAATATTGTAATAACTCATTTGCACTTAGTGAATTTGTATAGGAAAATATAGAAGAAAGTCTTGTGGTGGCCACAACACACTAGTTTTTCGTTTTCTGATTGCCTTGTTGATTACAAAAAAATGCAGTATTTATTACTTCTTTTGGATATTAAATATTTAATAACAAAGAAGTAGTGGGAAAGTACAAGAAATAATTATATTTTGTAATCACCAGTTGCATAGGGAAAAATGTAATAAAAGTTGACTAATCACGACCATGTTGTTTAGCGGTTCTTTTACTTATCACTTTTCTCTTAATAACAGAACGATATTAGCAAATAGATAAAAAAGCATAGAAATACCTAAATATTACTACCGTAACTAATAATAACTACCATACGGTGTTTATTTTTCTCCAAATAATATGTTGATTTCAGGAACTTAATGCATCCAAAATCTTTTTTGCATCTCTTTTAAATAACTATAAGTGGTACGTTTGCAATATCAAAAAATATTTCTTTTTCTTCGTGTTTTAAATAATTTGGCATTGTTAAAGCGAATTTTAAAGAGTTTGTATCCATAGATCGCAATATATAAACATTTTATTTTGCATAAAAGTAAACAACTGAAAAGGAGAACATTTTTTCAGAACTTAAAAAATGTAAATACAGTGAAACCTGTCAAGTTGGACACCCCTATAAGTTGGACACATTTTCTCGGAACGGAATGTATCCATAGGATTAACATTATGTCCAACCTCTGTAAGTTGGACACCCCTTTAACTTGGAAGTTGGACATTGAAATACTGTCCTAAGTTGGACACTTTTACCCGATGAGACAGGAAAAAAAGAAATAAAGCTTCCATTTTCTCACTATTTTTTTAGAAATTTTACTTATCCCTTGTAGAAATAGCTGTAAATATCTAAAAAAAAAAAAAAAAAAAAAAAAAAAAAGTTTCTTATCGCAATATATTCACCTCTGTCTTATCTTATAAAAAATATTTCTTTTCTTATGTTGAAACATTCATAAATTACTGTAATTTAGTTCATAATGCAAGAATCTTTCTTTTTATTGAATTGTATATGAATTATCTTTGCTTTTTTATTTTGAAAATATTCCACAGAGAGCTTACAGGCATGTTTTGACTTAGACTATTTAAAAATAGACATTAGAAAATACATTTTGGTTGGCAGTGTTCCTCTTCATTTGCCCCTTTTATTTTTCCTATCAAATCATGAGTGAAAGTAAGAAATTTTCGCTGGACTGAAGTACATATATATTTTTTGTAATATTCGGTAAAATATAATAAACTCATACATAATATATTCAAAACATACATTTCCAAGGATTACATTAATAAGCATAAGTATGAAAACTTAGGAAAATTATTTATTAATATAATTGAATTAACATTAATAGGGGCTGATTCACAAAAAAATTGGGACCTTTATTTGCCCCTAACAAAGATTAATTTCATAAAATTGGCCTATCTGTATCATAACACATTAAAAAAAACTGAATTCAGTCAATAGACTGAAAACTTTCACCCATGTATCAAATTTAACTGAGTGTATAATTGCACTAAACTTAATATGGGAGAGATCTGTAGTGAAAAACAATGCTGATTCAATTTGGATGCATATCAGCTGACAGGTGTTGCTGCTATGCTGCAGTTTTCCCCATTCGCCAGAAAAATATATCTCAGTTTCTAGAGTGAATAAATTCATCAAACTTCATATGTGAGATGGCCGTTATGAAAATAAATGTTAGCTTAATTTGGGTGTAGAACAGCATACAGGTGGTGCTACTTTTACTAATATTCTCCAATTTTCCACATGACTATCTCAACATCTATTGGATAAAATTGCACCAAAATGCATGTGCAAAATCTTTATTGTGAGAAGCTATATTGATTAAATTTTCGTGCATGTTAACTGGTAGGTGGCGCTATTATATAAAAAATGATAGAAGAAAGTATTATAATGGCCACAACATAACAATTTAAATTTAAATTTTAAATCGGCAAATTAATTATTTTTTGTATATAAGTCTTGAATACTTAATTATATTATATTTAGATATGATTAAAAGTTAAAAGGCATGCATAGATACAGTTTAATTAAATCGATAAAAGTAAGCATCCCTATAAGTTGGACACCTCTCTAAGTTGGACACTTTTTCTTGGAACCGTAGGTGTCCAACTTAGAGAGGTTTTACTGTACATTAAAATTTTAAATTCGAATATTTTCATTTTTACAATACTTTCCTTATACATATAAACGGAACGTAAAAATATTTCTATTACTTCATTTATAATAAAATAAAAATATGAAAAAAAGAATTCGAGATAGCCATTTAAAAGTTATACTTGTGTAAATATATACACACATGTTTATATTTGTTAACTATTTTTAAAAATTTATTTTTCATTTTATTTCTAACTCTTTATCTAAAACATTTGCAGTGACTCCATTGTCCATTCAACATTTCAAACATTAAGTAATTAATGGTTAAATAAATAAATTAAAGTAAAAGAAGTCGTTAAACAAACAAAATAGAAAATTAAAAAGATTTTCTTTTCTTTTCTTCTTTTTCTTTCATGTAGTATGTTAGTGGGTTTTACGCTATAGCCCTTCAAATAAATATAGCCCATAGATCATAATGATAAAGAACTTTTTCGTTGTGTCCCTGTAAATATCTATAAGTATTAGATTCGCCAAAATCAATACAGTTTCTGCGACAGTGACGCTTAAAATGTACATAAATTTTAAGCACAATAATGATCTTAAAATTTTAATAGCGATAATAATTAATAGAAAATTAACAGTGATATATTGGATTCTTTAATCCATTGTTATTGTCAGAAATTTCTCAGTTCTCTCTCTCCTCTCTCTCTCATACAAAAATTCGCCTTTCATAACGATGGGGAAAGGGAAATTATGTCAAAACAGTTATCATATTTATTATTGACGTTTAATCTTTATTTGATATGTTTGATTTTTGCCCTGGTTACGAGTAGTTATTAGTTAGGTTATAATAAAATAAAGAACAAAAATTGAGGCATCATACAAAAGTTATACCTTTTTAAATATGTATACCTAATTATATTTTTTAATGATTTTTTAAAAAGTATTTTCCGTTTTGTTTCAAAAATTTTATCTCAAAAGTTTTATAATAATTCAAAATTTGAAAATCTCAAAAATTGACGTAGAAAATATAGTAAAACATATTTTAACGATACACACATGGACAAGTAAAATAACGCTACGCCACCGACATATTTAAAGTGAAATTAGGCTTTAAATCTCTCAAGGCCTAAAAAATATAATAGACATGCATTAGTACGACGCAATTTCAAATGTTAGTAATGAATAAAAAAATATTAACAATAAAAATTAAAAGGAAGCAAAAAATTAACAATGTAATCGTTTTGCATGTGCATAAAAAAAAAAAAAAAAAAAAAAAAAAAAAGATTGGTTTCATGTTTTTAACTGGGCGAATTTAGATATAAGCAGAAAATAAGAAACTCTCTTATTCCTCAAAAACTGACAAATATTACATCTCCTTCAGCCTGAAGGTAAAAAGAACCCTCTCTGCTTTCAGTCACGCCTACTTAACAATTAATTTAGAATGGTAACAGCTTTAGCACTTGGACATGAATTAATGACTTACGAGGAGAGGGGGTGAAAGGATCCTTCAGATACTAGCAACATACAGAGCGTCAAAACTCATAAATTATCCATTGTCCGAAAGCGACCCTTGACATTTTGCACACATTTACAATGAAGAACATTACTTTTTATTGCTCTTTTACAAAAGAGACCCCCTTCTCATGCAATTATCGCACCAGGAGGTTTGTGATCTTCGATTGCAGCCAGCGTCGATCTCCTAAACCGCATCAAAGAAATATCAATAGAGCCGACTTGCAGATTTCTAAAGTTGCCAGTCTCTGAAGGAAGCCACCAAGGCAATGAAAGCTGGAGAGAAGAACACGGAAAAAAAATCTGACTGACAAAGACCCTTAAAGTAATGAAATAGAAAACAAAGATGCAATGGGGGGAAAAAAAATCACTGGACATCCCTACTTCGCTGTGCATGAATCTGAAAATGCACGTAACTCGGTTCCGCGGCCATCACTATCACACACGTTAAAAAAAAAAATCACTGGACACCCCTACCTCGCTGTGCATGAATCTGAAAACGCACGTAACTCAGTTCTGCGGCAATCACTATCACGCACGTTAAAACAAAAAAAAAAAAAAACATCACTGGACACCCCTACCTCGCTGTGCATGAATCTGAAAACGCACGTAACTCGGTTCCGCGGCAATCACTATCACGCACGTTAAAACCAAAAAACATCACTGGACACCCCTACCTCGCTGTGCATGAATCTGAAAACGCACGTAACTCGGTTCTGCGGCAATCGCTATCACGCACGTTAAAACCAAAAAAACATCACTGGACACCCCTACCTCACTGTGCATGAATCTGAAAACGCACGTAACTCGGTTCCGCGGCAATACTATCACGCACGTTAAAAAAAAAAAAAAAAAAAAAAAAAACATTATTGGACACTTCTACCTCGCTGTGCATGAATCTGAGAACGTCGCAACTCTGTTCCGCTGTAATCACTATCAGACACGTAAAAAACTTCACTGGACTCCCTTTTCTCGCTGTGCATTAATCTGAAAACGCAAGTAACTCGGTTAAATTACGAATAAAATTATAAACTTCCAGCTAGGGCAGTTATTATAATTCCATCAACAAACTTTTGGGTTCTTCCTATTTAGAGCGAAGGGGTGGTAAGATAGAAACTTGCAAGAGAATAAGTGAAAGGGGGTTAAGACTAGCGAGTTCAGATGGTATATTTCGAGTGCAGTTGGATAATATCC
The DNA here is from genome assembly GCA_963930645.1 of Salticus scenicus. Taxonomy (NCBI): domain Eukaryota; kingdom Metazoa; phylum Arthropoda; class Arachnida; order Araneae; family Salticidae; genus Salticus; species Salticus scenicus. Next base: position 56,589,867 of record OZ005655.1, read on the forward strand.
GTACGGATCAGCAAAGTTTCATTAAAGTCAGTAAACATGGGGTTATAGTTGCGTTTTATTTAAGTTTTCTCATCTGTTACTTTATTTTCAGGATGAGCCTTTTTCTTTTTAGGCAAATATAATGTAGTTTATGAAATGTTTATTTATTTTAATAACTAGCCGCCTTCGGCGACCAGCTGGTTCGCGATCCCTGAAAAATTCGACTTTACGAAACTCCCGCTGGCGCCTTTTTCCTGTTTCAGGTCTAATAACAGCTTTTTGATAAATAGTGAAAATAGCTTATTGAAAAATTTAATCGCAGTAAATTCCCGTGCGGTAGCGCCTTCGGCGCGTTTTTCCCTTTTCAATTTCTGAAACAGGCTGTTCGCTCACCATGTTATGATCTTTAAAATTTCTGACTTTAGCTAAGTCCCGCTCGGTGGCGCCTGTGGTGCCTTATCCCCGTTTTAGAACTTACACCTTCTTCGCTCATTACAAAACGTGTAAATCTGGTGAAATCTTTCGATAATATAAAAGAACTTTAAAATATCTTTCCAATGATGTATTAAAAATAATTTAATCGTAATTAGAAATTGAAATTTTAAAAATTACAGCGCCATCTGTCAGTAGAAATTTCTGTAATCTACTGTTAGATTCCAAATCAACGAAGCTTTCAAATGATGTATTACTTATAAAATTATTTTAATTAGTAACTGAGATGCAAAAGAAAACCGATTCAGGAGACCTCAAAACGTATATAATCAGGTGAAATCTCGAATTCCACTTTCGATAATATGAAAGAACTTTAAAATATCTTTCGAATGATGTATTACAAATAATTTAATAATAATTAGAATTTGAAATATTGAAATTTTAAAATATTACAGCGTCATCTGGCAGTAGAAATTTCTGTAATCTACTGTTCAATTCCGTCAGAGATTTGAAATATATACTCTTCAATTCCAATTTAAATAACTTTTAAAATTACATATTACTCATGAAATTATATTAATTAGAAGCTGAGATAAAAAAGAAAACCAAATCAGGACACCTTAAAACATGTAAATCAGGTGAAATCTCGAATCCCACTTTCGATAATATAAAAATACTTTAAAATATCTTTCGAATGATGCATTAAAAGTAATTTAATCATAATTAGAATTTGAAATATTGAAAATAAAGGTGTTCTGGGTATTCCGTTGTTTTCTCCGAAACTCCCGTTCTTTTTCTACATCTTTGCCCCCCCCCCCTTTCCGTCGATAATAATTTTACACTCGAAAATATCCGCAATCGATTCACCTTGCCTTAAAATCTAAATATGCCAACCAATTTCAAACGCTGTAACTCTTTTTTTTTTTTTTTTTTGCCCCTTTTCTCCCTCCCTCAAGCCCTCCCTAATAATCGTACTCTTTCAAAAATATTCACAATCGAATTATCCGGCATTAAAACCAAATACTACTACGAAATTTCAACGGCTGCAAATACTGCAAAATATAAAAGAAAACAATCTTTTTTTCCAATAAATATGTAATTTTTTTATTTATTCATATATTTTCATGAAAATTGAACAGTAGCTTTATAATATGCTGTCTAGGTCGAATATTAATTCAAATGTAACGTAAATGAAAATTTGAAAAAATTTGAAAATTGCAATTTTCCCCCCCACTACAAAACACGTGACATCTTGATCGGTTACAATCATTTCCTTTTTCATGGCAAACGGTCGTCTGGCATTTGAAATGATGTTGACACAAAAAATTCATACTTTAGTTAATTTTAAAAAATCTAATTGATGTATCGATAAGCCGCTTGCACTCTTAGATTCGGAAAAAATTCCCCTTTCATTTGGTACCAAATTCGTAACGATTTCTAATTTATTTTCCATTTTTTCTGCTTTTAACTCCGTTAAAATATCTATTCTATTTTTATGCAATCGCGGCGAATTCTGAGTAATTGAGATCGCTTTTTGATTAGACATAGGTTTACATTTTAATTAATATCTCCGGAACTAATTAAAATTTTTTAATTCTGTTTTCACTATCAACTCGGGAAGGCTTCTGAGCACCCGTATGTCAAATTTTGTACTTCTGCGTTCAGTAGTGGCTGAACGTATAGATGCATAGACAGAGAGACAGACAGACAGACATCTTTTTTTATTATTATAGATAGATATAATGTTTATAGTAATTTTAAATTTGTAAATATTTTTTCTTAATTTTATTTCTTTTTTAAAAAATTCTCTTTTTAATTTTTAAGGAATAACAGCACTGTAATAGCCTAAAAAGAAAACTTTTTTTTTTTAGGACTGAGGGCCTATTAGTCTCAATCTGGGATTTTTGCGTTGTCGTTTTCGATAGTTGGACATTTGTCGAAATCATTTTTCGATAGTTGGACATTTATCGAAATCTAAAATTTATCGAAAATATAATTGAATAATTTGAAAGCGATGTTGTAATTGGGAAGAAAAAAAAAAAAACTAATAGTCCTCCGTCCTAAACTAAATTCTGCTTTTGCCAGAATTTCATCATTTTTTTTTTTTTTTTTTTTTTTTTTTTTTATTGAAAGAAAAAGAAAATAATAATAATAATAATCAGTGTCGTTACAAGCGATATCGAAAATGTTTTTTTTTTAATAATTTTGAATTAGGAAATAAAAAGTGCGTGTGAAATAATATGAAATAAAAATAAGTAAAAAAAGGAATTTAATGATTTAATTTTTATATAAAACATGATCGCGTGCTATCTTAAAAAGTAGATGTAAAATTTAAAGCTTAATATTTTTGGCAACAATTATAAATTAAAATAAATAATTTAATGAAAGTTTAGAAGTTAGAATTTCTAATTTTCTTATTTGTTTTTGTTTCTTTAGTTTAAAAGAGGAAATTTCTGGAAATACGATTACATCCATCCATCACGAGAACGAGAACTTGGCATGAAAATAGAAGTTGGCGTTTTATTTTTTTTTTTTTGATGATTTTTTGGGGGTGAAAGGATAAATGATAGAGAAATAATACTTCGGGTAGTTATTGAGTACGTATTTCAGTATACTACAAAAAAAAAAAAAAAAATGTCAGGAAGTGTTAGAAAATGGTGACACTACAGCAATTCTCCCAAAGCACGTTGAATCTGAGACGATCTGCGGCACACACTATAATTGGTACCAATTTGAATCTAGAAAAAAGAAATATATATATATGTAATCTACATGAATGTTGTTAGTGAACCACATAGAAGATTTTAGACTTATTAATTTTTGCATAGTTGGCGAGTATTTGAATAAAGTCGTTCAATTTTCACCAAAAAAAAAAAAAAAAAAAAAAAAAACGTTATTCTTTAATATTGTTTAAATTAACTAATAGAAAATCCCCTACGTGGTTCACTTTGCAAAGTTATTTTAAAGTTGTGGTTGAATTTTCAAATAAAAACATTGAAAATTGTTGAAGTTATTCTGCGTGCTGTTTTAAAAAATCATATTTCGAGCGAAACGCGTTTGAAGTTTTGAAATATGTTATATAGACATGAACAAATTAAAAAAATTCTGCTTTTTGAAATGCTTCTAACTATACGAATCTCTTAGGCCGTTTCAGGTGCTAAAGGAAGAGTTCAAAATGCCATAAAGAACTTTTTTTTTTTTCCGGAATTAAACATTTTGCCTCTTATTTTAGACAATTCAAACGTTCAAAGCATCTTTTAAGCCAGTAAAAAAAATTATTTTTTTTAAATTATACAATGGTATTACCCTTTAATTTAGTAGTGTTAGAAAAATGTTTAGAAAATGTGACGGGGGAAGGAGATGAGGAGGAGAAACTGAGTTATATTGTCAAGAAAAAAAAAAAAAAAAAAAAAAAAAAAATTGAAATTAAAAGTTGAAATTAAAAGTTGACGTTTTTTGTGGTATAGCAATATGATATTTCCAGCTATTAGATAGTATGCTTGTGTCTTTCTCCTGTGACTCAGACGTCTTTTCATCATACTGGTCAGTTTTATGTTCCAAGAGACTCGCCTTGCTCGCATATGCCAATTGTGTTCAATATGAAAGGTGGTGTGGTGGTGTTCAGGTTAAAGCCAGTTGTCTACACTAGGGACCTAGGCCTAAGGGAAGGTGCCCTTCATGTGGGATCTTTCTAAAGAGTCCTAGCCTGCATTTACACGAGTTTTGGTGAAAACCACAGATAACTCCGAATGGCTAGGTCCACAAGAGTGACCTGGGATGGAACTCGGCACTTCCCATCTACCAGCTTTCAGTGCATGACCGCTCGGCCACTGGCCAGACTCCATTATAAAAGTATATATATGACTCCAGTTAAGTTCTGTAGAGTTAAATTGTGGACTTGAACGCAAGAAATACTAAAGCCTCCATGCTGATAATGATGATAAAATTTAAGATATTAGGCCAATTTATTGTTTTCATGAATGCCAAGGGGTGCGTTATTATAAATCTAATCTAACACTGCCAATGTAAAAAAAAAAAATTAGGGAAATTTAAATATATTTAGTGTACTATTATTATTATTACTTGTATTAAAATAATATTATGTTTATACATTTCACCTTACTTTTAGAAAGAAAAAAAAAAAAAGAAAAGATTATAAAATTAAATATACATGGTGGCGAAAAATTAAAATTAAGTAAGATTAAATTAATTTCTATTAATACTATATTGCTATATTTATTAGAGTAATTTATATTAGTACTAGCTGTTACCCGCGACTTCGTTCACGTAGAAATTTTGATGTGTATGTGTGGGAACTGACGGTTTGATCATAATATGTAATGTAATGAAACCTTATCATTGTGGTGCTGTGCAAAATAGAGTCTGATAAAGTATACTCAAAAAAATTTGTAACTCATTGAAAGATCTACGGGAAAAATGTACAATTTATTTTTATTTTAATACCGATCTGTATACAACATTAAATGACTTATTATTTTCCGTCAACACATGCAAGTTCTGGGCACTTGAAACACGTGAACAACCAACATATAATTGACCGTGTGAGAAGCATGGTGTCCCGTCAGGTTTTATAAATTTCATAAGAAAGAGGATAAAATATTTCTTACCTGACAGGTCTTGTTCTTTTTCGCCGGCTTATTCTAAGTAATCACAAGGTAGTCGAAATAAACACAGCTCAAGTTTCACGACACAAACGTTTAATCAGACGCACTATTTACATTTATAATACATAATTGTTTCATTAATATCTGCAGCTATCACAATATTTAATATTAGCTGCCAAGCATTTAATATTAGCTGTCGAGCGTCAGAACGCTCTTTCATATCCTTACGGATTCACATTCCTTCTTTTTACAACAGAAAAACAAAACTTTTTATCATCAGAAAAAACCATGTTGCCAATCAATAAAACATAAAAATAGGCAGACGATCTCCAGTGGAAGAACAGCCCGCCTCCTGACGGCAAGAATGGGTCATCCTCCCACCTTTGATTCTGGCAATCTTGTACAAAATCAAACTAAAAAAGAGAAAAAAGACATATTAATAAACATTACATTAAGCAAAAATGAAAAGGAACAGAGAGAAAAAAAAAAAAAGGTAAATAAAAGTTCTATCAGTCAATTATAAATTCAGTCTATCTGGAGCTCTAATGGATCTACCCCTCCTGGTAAATCGTTGTTTTTCGTCAGGTATCTCAACAGATTTCTTGACATTCTTTGAAACAGTTCTAGACAGTTCAGAGGGATCAGGGCATCTTTTCGGTGTAGAACGAGTAGGTATCAAAGTTCCATTTGCAGCATACTTTGCACGAAAATCACTAGATTCATCAGAAGAGATCTCTAACGGATAAAGTCTTTGAACTGGGCGTATCAAAAACCCATTTTCTGTCTTGATTTTTGCCACTCGAACTATTCCGTCTTTACCAGGATAAGTTTCCACAACTCTGGCTAATGGCCAGTTGATTCTTTTTTGATTATCATGACCGACGAGAACTATGTCTCCTACAGCAATTTTTTTGTCAGTCTTAGCGATACCCTTTGAATTTTTTAATTGTCCTAGATATTCAATTCTGAATCTTTTCCGTAAATCTTTCTTCAATTTTAGCAAATATCGAAGTCTTCTTTTTAAATTCACATTTTCGAAGTTATCTAGGTCAGGAAGACCAGTTTCTTTAATTCCTTGCAAAAACATGCTCGGAGTCAATGGAATTAAATCATCGGGATCCTCAGAAATAGTAGTTAATGGTCTGGAATTCATCAAACATTCGATATCACATATAATTGTGTAAAGTTCTTCAAAATCTAGAGCTGCTCGTCCTAATACTCTTCTCAAAATTTGCTTTGTACAGCCTATTAAGCGTTCCCACCAGCCACCCCACCATGGTGAAGCTGGGGGGATAAACTTCCATATTATGTTCTGTACTAGGGCTTCCTTCCGTATTTTTGCAAGTATAGGATCAGTAAATAGCTTCGAAGCTCCTGAAAAATTTGTGCCTCGATCGCTGTATATTACAGAAGGTCGACCCCTTCTCGCAACAAATCTTCGCAGGGTTTGCAAAAATGCTTCAGAGGATAATGATGTTAATAATTCAAGATGTACCGCTCTGTAAACAGCGCAGGTGTACAGCACAATCCAACATTTTTTACCATTTTTCAAGTACAAAGGTCCGGCTAAATCAACCCCGGTAATTTCAAAGATAGCAGCATCTCTGATCCTGTCTTCCGGCAAGGCGGTGATTTCAGGCTGAACAGAATTTACGGTGAAGCGTTTGCATCTTATACAACGTAAGGTAACTTGCCGTATGGACTTTCTGCACCTGAGAATCCAATATTTTTCTCGGAGATGGTTCATTAATATTTGTACTCCTGCGTGGTTTAATTCGTTATGTTTCCATTCTATCAATTTCTGCACGATGTAATGATTTCCTGGTAAAATGATAGGCAAACGAAAGTCTGTATTATCTTTACTTCTAAGTATAAGAGACTTTACCCTTAGAAGGCCATCTTTGTCAACGGTGGGATGAAGTTTTCGTAAACGATCATCTATTCCTTTAGGAAAGTCTTCCCTTTGAACCATCTTTAACAGGATTAATTCAGCATGTTTAAGTTCTTTATTTGTAAGATCCCCAGAATTGCGTTTAGAATGATTTCGAAGATTCGAGATGTATCTGTATATCCATGCCGTAACTCTTAATAATTTCACGTAAGACGAGTATCTCTCATAAAACTTCTCAGTAGTTTCAGTACTTAGAGCAGAAATGATCGACCTTTTTTTTTCTGAATTGACAATCTGTATTTCGGGTGAGATTTCTTGTCTCGGCCATGACTCGTTGGTGTCTTCAAAAATTCCGGACCCTCCCACCAAAGGGATTTGAGTAAAGCATCAGCATTGCAACCTCTTGATGGAAGGTCAGCTGGATTTAAGTTACCCGGGACGTATCTCCAGTCGTTGGGATGACTCAAAGATCTTATTTCTCTGGTACGATTCAGCACAAATACTCCCCATGGTTCTTGATTTTTTATCCAGAACAATGCGTTCATGGAGTCAGACCAATAGAAAGTTTGAACTTGGCTGTCACAGAAGTCTCCTTTTATAGAATTCATTAATCTAACACCTAAACAACATGCTAATAATTCTAGTCTCGGAATGGAGACTGATTTCAAGGGTGCTACTCGAGCACGAGCTTGAACCAATTGACATCTCACATGAAAATTATTTTCTTCTCTGATATATATACAAGTTGCATAAGCGTGGCTTGATGCATCACAAAACACATGGAATGACACATTTGTATTTAGAGCATGATTTTCTAATATCCTTCTAGGGATTCTAATGCCTTCAAAGCATTTTAATGCATTTTCCCATTTCAGAAATTTTTTCTCGATGTCATCTGGTAGCTTGGCATCCCAGGGCAGTTTCCTACGCCAACATTCTTGCATTAGGATCTTTGCAATTAAAGTGACAGGACAGAGAAACCCAATGGGGTCAAAAATCTTACTTGCTAAGGACAGGATAAATCGCTTACTTAGATTTGCATTTTCGCACTCATCAAACTTTAAACTACAGTATAGAGTATCTTCCAAAATATTCCAATTTAAGCCCAAAACTGAGACAGTCTCTTGAAAATCTTCTTCAGGAATTCCGTACACACTTGGTGGTAGACCATTACCTATCCATCCTCTAAGATCAAAACATCCCGCTGACATGATTTCTTTAGATTGTGCCATAAAATTAACTACTTCTTCTTCGGAACTGCAACTTGTAACACAGTTGTTGACATACATAGAGTTTTTAAGTTTAGAAGCAGTCTCTTGCAAATAATCTGGAACATTACTTAGGTGGAAATTTAGAGTAGCTCCTAAAAGAAATGGGCTGCAGTTTACCCCAAATACTACTCGACGATGTCTGTAAATCTTCACTTTATTAGGATCACCGCCCTCCCACCACAGAAATCTTAGAAAATCACAATCTTCTTCATTTATTCTTATTTGTAGAAATGCTTTGCGAATGTCTGATACTACCCCATACTTGTTCAAACGAAATTTATTCAAAATGTTAGGAATCAACTCCATGTAGTTTGGACCTTTAGCTAGGCAATCGTTCAAAGAGTAACTGTTCTTTTCTTTTGCAGAAGCATCGAAAACAGGACGAATTGTTGTCGTCGAATGCTCTTTTATAACTGCTCTATGAGGCAGATAATGGCAATCTATCTTCTCGAATTCATCAGTATTTACTTCTTCAATTATTTCTTCACCAAGCCACTGACAAAAAACTTCTTCATAATCTTCAATAAGACCCTTATTCTTCAGAGTCCTCACAGTTGATTTTAGCCTTCGTTCAGCAATTGTTTTGTTATCTGGGAGTTCTTGGTGTCCTTCTATCCATGGTAATTTTACAACATAGCGTCCGTCATCATCTCTACTTAGAGTTTTCTCAAAATGATTTTTGGATGCTTCTTCAAGTTCTTCCTTTGACTGTTTCTCTGCAGGATCCTTAATTCCTAGGACATCTAGTTCCCACAGATCAGAAATTTTTACTTCTCTAGCTAACATCGAAGTGACTACAAGGTTTTCAGTATCTTCAGTAAACTTCTTAGTGCGTCCCATAACAGTCCAACCTAGCCTTGTTTCAATAGCGGTCAGGCCGGATTTCAGATTCTTCAGCTTTCCTGTCAGTAATTTGCCAGCTACATCTGCACCTATAAGGAGCTCTATGGGGTTAAGGCAATCTTCTAAATATATCCCCGTACCTGATAAATCATCTTCACACAGTTCTTGAGTGACCGGTGGCATAGTAAAACAAATTGTAGGCTGACTCAAAACTTCAAAATTGCAACGATAAGTTTCGCTGACATCAGAAAGGTAAGCTTTGTAAACAATGTGTGTCAAAGTATTCGTGTTCGAACCACCAAATAAGGAATGCTTCAGTTTTTCTTTTCTTATTGGCTTGTATCCAATCTTTTTTGCAGTGTTTTCTAAGATGTAAGACCTTTGGGAAGCGGAATCAATAATCGCCCGAATTTTTAAAATTCTGTTTTCACCTCTTAAATTAATCACGAGTGTCTGTAGCAAAACACTGGGAGTTGATGAAACATTTGATAATGTTGTATCTTGATCGGAAGTATTCTTGTCATTTTTAACCCTTTGTGCGTGCGCAGCTGATTTCGGATCATTCTTACAGAGAAGAGTATGGTGGGGTTTCCCACAAATCGCACAGTTACATCTACTTCTACACGAACTAGAAATGTGGTTCAATTTTAAACATTTAAAGCAGCCTCCCCGTTTCATAACATTTTGTTTTCTTTGATCATAAGTCAAGTTTGCTACTTTTCTACATTCCGCACTTAGATGTGGCTTATCGCAGAACACGCACTCTTGCTCTCGGTTTTGTTTACTTTGGGACGAGGTTAAAAGTTCCATACCTGTTGGAATAATTTTATTGTGTGTTAGAAAATTTTTAGATTTCATTGTGTTAAATTTCTTGGGTTTGTTTTCAAAACCAAATCCACTTGTCGCTAAATTAATTTTTTCTTCACCTTGAATTTCATTACGTAAAAACTGCATTAAAGTTTCTAATTTATTAAAAGATTTATCTTCCGAACTAAGAGAAACAGAATTCAAGTGTCTTTCCCAAATACGCAAAAGATCTATTGGTAAACAAGATTCAACTAACGGGTATAACATTGAGGCATATTTATCGCTTGTTACACCAAGCATTTTTAAAGATCGTAACTGTGTTTCTAATTTATCATAAAGCTTCACATTTGGTAATTTATGTTCCTGATTTACAGTATTACTTAGCACAAGGCTTAATAATTCCCTAACATAAACTTCAATTAGTACATCTTCCCTGCCAAATCTTGTATGTAAACAATCAACCGCTTGTGAATAGTTCTCAGCTGTTACGGGAAAAGATTCTACGACTTCTCTGGCTCTAGACCCCTTTTGAGTAGATTGAAGTAGATACTGAAATTTATCTACCTCCGAAATATTTGGATCTTCATGAATTTTCTTAAATAATCCCCAAAATGATAACCAGTCCTTTAAATTACCATCAAACTTTTGTAATTCAATTTTTGGTAACTTAAAACTTCTTTTAGAATTACTTTCGTTTTCAAGTACACTTGAATTTAAATCCGAAGGTAAATTTATTCTACGTTCAAGTTTTGTTTTTAAATCAATGTAAGTACTACTATAATTATCAGCACTTTCGATTTCGCTATCCAACATGGTCTGAGTACATTTTTCATCACCTTGTAAACTTTGAAGAATTTCTTTATCAAGCGTTTCAACTTTGGAATATTTTTCTTGTAACTGTGCTAAGAACCCAGCACAAGAAACGATGTCACAAGTTTCAGTTTCTAAAAGGTTTTTTACCTTTTCAGTAAATTTTGTAAAGGTACCTCGATAAGAACCGCGTAATTTAGTTGCGGCTTCCATAATTCAAATAAAGACTGATAAAATAATAAACAAACACTTCAATCAAAGCTTCATAAAACGAGAATAAAAAATATTCCGAAATCGAAAGTAATTCTGGGAAGAAATTTTAGAATTCTAAATAATGTTTTGAGAACAAAAACATTCAATTTTCGAAACACTTTGATTCAAAATAACAATTTTTGTCCCGTCAGGTTTTATAAATTTCATAAGAAAGAGGATAAAATATTTCTTACCCGACAGGTCTTGTTCTTTTTCGCCGGCTTATTCTAAGTAATCACAAAGTAGTTGAAATGAACACAGCTCAAGTTTCACGACACAAACGTTTAATTAGACGCACTATTTACATTTTATGTACATAATTGTTTCATTAATATCTGCAGCTATCACAATATTTAATAGTAGCTGCCAAGCATTTAATATTAGCTGTCGAGCGTCAGAAGAACGCTCTTCCATATCCTTGCGGATTCACAATCCTTCTTTTTATGACAGAAAAACAAAACTTTTTTATCATCAGAAAAAACCATGTTGCCAATCAATAAAAAATAAAAATAGGCAGACGATCTCCAGTGGAAGAACAGCCCGCCTCCTGACGGCAAGAATGGGTCATCCTCCCACCTTTGATTCTGGCAATCTTGTACAAAATCAAACTAAAAAAGAGAAAAAAGACATATTAATAAACATTACATCAAGCAAAAATGAAAAGGAACAGAGAGAAAAGGAAAAAAAAAAATAAAGTTCTATCAGTCAATTATAAATTCAGTCTATCTGGAGCTCTAATGGATCTACCCCTCTTGGTAAATCGTGGTTTTTCGTCAGGTATCTCAACAGATTTCTTGACATTCTTTGAAACAGTTCTAGACAGTTCAGAGGGATCAGGGCATCTTTTCGGTGTAGAACGAGTAGGTATCAAAGTTCCATTTGCAGCATACTTTGCACGAAAATCACTAGATTCATCAGAAGAGATCTCTAACGGATAAAGTCTTTGAACTGGGCGTATCAAAAACCCATTTCCAGTCTTGATTTTTGCCACTCGAACTATTCCGTCTTTACCAGGATAAGTTTCCACAACTCTGGCTAATGGCCAGTTGATTCTTTTTTGATTATCATGACCGACGAGAACTATGTCTCCTACAGCAATTTTTTTGTCAGTTTAAACGATACCCTTTGAATTTTTTAATTGTCCTAGATATTCAATTCTGAATCTTTTCCGTAAATCTTTCTTCAATTTTAGCAAATATCGAAGTCTTCTTTTTAAATTCACATTTTCGAAGTTATCTAGGTCAGGAAGACCAGTTTCTTTAATTCCTTGCAAAAACATGCTCGGAGTCAATGGAATTAAATCATCGGGATCCTCAGAAATAGTAGTTAATGGTCTGGAATTCATCAAACATTCGATATCACATATAATTGTGTAAAGTTCTTCAAAATCTAGAGCTGCTCGTCCTAATACTCTTCTCAAAATTTGCTTTGTACAGCCTATTAAGCGTTCCCACCAGCCACCCCACCATGGTGAAGCTGGGGGGATAAACTTCCATATTATGTTCTGTACTAGGGCTTCCTTCCGTACTTTTGCAAGTATAGGATCAGTAAATAGCTTCGAAGCTCCTGAAAAATTTGTGCCTCGATCGCTGTATATTACAGAAGGTCGACCCCTTCTCGCAACAAATCTTCGCAGGGTTTGCAAAAATGCTTCAGAGGATAATGATGTTAATAATTCAAGATGTACCGCTCTGTAAACAGCGCAGGTGTACAGCACAATCCAACATTTTTTACCATTTTTCAAGTACAAAGGTCCGGCTAAATCAACCCCGGTAATTTCAAAGATAGCAGCATCTCTGATCCTGTCTTCCGGCAAGGCGGTGATTTCAGGCTGAACAGAATTTACGGTGAAGCGTTTGCATCTTATACAACGTAAGGTAACTTGCCGTATGGACTTTCTGCACCTGAGAATCCAATATTTTTCTCGGAGATGGTTCATTAATATTTGTACTCCGGCGTGGTTTAATTCGTTATGTTTCCATTCTATCAATTTCTGCACGATGTAATGATTTCCTGGTAAAATGATAGGCAAACGAAAGTCTGTATTATCTTTACTTCTAAGTATAAGAGACTTTACCCTTAGAAGGCCATCTTTGTCAACGGTTGGATGAAGTTTTCGTAAACGATCATCTATTCCTTTAGGAAAGTCTTCCCTTTGAACCATCCTTAACAGGATTAATTCAGCATGTTTAAGTTCTTTATTCGTAAGATCCCCAGAATTTCGTTTAGAATGATTTCGAAGATTCGAGATGAATCTGTATATCCATGCCGTAACTCTTAATAATTTCACGTAAGACGAGTATCTCTCATAAAACTTCTCAGTAGTTTCAGTACTTAGAGCAGAAATGATCGACCTTTTTTTTTCTGAATTGACAATCTGTATTTCGGGTGAGATTTCTTGTCTCGGCCATTGACTCGTTGGTGTCTTCAAAAATTCCGGACCCTCCCACCAAAGGGATTTGAGTAAAGCATCAGCATTGCAACCTCTTGATGGAAGGTCAGCAGGATTTAAGTTACCCGGGACGTATCTCCAGTCGTTGGGATGACTCAAAGATCTTATTTCTCTGGTACGATTCAGCACAAATACTCCCCATGGTTCTTGATTTTTTATCCAGAACAATGCGTTCATGGAGTCAGACCAATAGAAAGTTTGAACTTGGCTGTCACAGAAGTCTCCTTTTATAGAATTCATTAATCTAACACCTAAACAACATGCTAATAATTCTAGTCTCGGTATGGAGACTGATTTCAAGGGTGCTACTCGAGCACGAGCTTGAACCAATTGACATCTCACATGAAAATTATTTTCTTCTCTGATATATATACAAGTTGCATAAGCGTGGCTTGATGCATCACAAAACACATGGAATGACACATTTGTATTTCGAGCATGATTTTCTAATATCCTTCAGGGGATTCTAATGCCTTCCAAGCATTTTAATGCATTTTCCCATTTCAGAAATTTTTTCTCGATGTCATCTGGTAGCTTGGCATCCCAGGGCAGTTTCCTACGCCAACATTCTTGCATTATGATCTTTGCAATTAAAGTGACAGGACAGAGAAACCCAATGGGGTCAAAAATCTTACTTGCTAAGGACAGGATAAATCGCTTACTTAGATTTGCATTTTCGCACTCATCAAACTTTAAACTACAGTATAGAGTATCTTCCAGAATATTCCAATTTAAGCCCAAAACTGAGACAGTCTCTGGAAAATGTTCTTCAGGAATTCCGTACACACTTGGTGGTAGACCATTACCTATCCATCCTCTAAGATCAAAACATCCCGCTGACATGATTTCTTTAGATTGTGCCATAAAATTAACTACTTCTTCTTCGGAACTGCAACTTGTAATACAGTTGTCGACATACATAGAGTTTTTAAGTTTAGAAGCAGTCTCTTGCAAATAATCTGGAACATTACTTAGGTGGAAATTTAGAGTAGCTCCTAAAAGAAATGGGCTGCAGTTTACCCCCAAATACTACTCGACGATGTCTGTAAATCTTCACTTTATTAGGATCACCGCCCTCCCACCACAGAAATCTTAGAAAATCACAATCTTCTTCATTTATTCTTATTTGTAAAAATGCTTTGCGAATGTCTGATACTATCCCATACTTGTTCAAACGAAATTTATTCAAAATGTTAGGAATCAACTCCATGTAGTTTGGACCTTTAGCTAGGCAATCGTTCAAAGAGTAACTGTTCTTTTCTTTTGCGGAAGCATCGAAAACAGGACAAATTGTTGTCGTTGAATGCTCTTTTATAACTGCTCTATGAGGCAGATGATGGCAATCTATCTTCTCGAATTCATCAGTATTTACTTCTTCAATTATTTCTTCACCAAGCCACTGACAAAAAACTTCTTCATAATCTTCAATAAGACCCTTATTCTTCAGAGTCCTCACAGTTGATTTTAGCCTTCGTTCAGCAATTGTTTTGTTATCTGGGAGTTCTTGGTGTCCTTCTATCCATGGTAATTTTACAACATAGCGTCCGTCATCATCTCTACTTAGAGTTTTCTCAAAATGATTTTTGAATGCTTCTTCAAGTTCTTCCTTTGACTGTTTCTCTGCAGGATCCGTTATTCCTAGGACATCTAGTTCCCACAGATCAGAAATTTTTACTTCTCTAGCTAACATCGAAGTGACTACAAGGTTTTCCGTATCTTCAGTAAACTTCTTAGTGCGTCCCATAACAGTCCAACCTAGCCTTGTTTCAATAGCGGTCAGGCCGGATTTCAGATTCTTCAGCTTTCCTGTCATTAATTTGCCAGCTACATCTGCACCTATAAGGAGCTCTATGGGGTTAAGGCAATCTTCTAAATATATCCCCGTACCTGATAAATCATCTTCACACAGTTCTTGAGTGACCGGTTGCATAGTAAAACAAATTGTAGGCTGACTCAAAACTTCAAAATTGCAACGATAAGTTTCGCTGACATCAGAAAGGTAAGCTTTGTAAACATTGTGTGTCAAAGTATTCGTGTTCGAACCACCAAATAAGGAATGCTTCAGTTTTTCTTTTCTTATTGGCTTGTATCCAATCTTTTTTGCAGTGTTTTCTAAGATGTAAGACCTTTGGGAAGCGGAATCAATAATCGCCCGAATTTTTAAAATTCTGTTTTCACCTATTAAATTAATCACGAGTGTCTGTAGCAAAACACTGGGAGTTGATGAAACATTTGATAATGTTGTATCTTGATCGGAAGTATTCTTGTCATTTTTAACCCTTTGTGCGTGCGCAGCTGATTTCGGATCATTTTTACAGAGAAGAGTATGGTGGGGTTTCCCACAAATCGCACTGTTACATCTACTTCTACACGAACTAGAAATGTGGTTCAATTTTAAACATTTAAAGCAGCATCCCCGTTTCATAACATTTTGTTTTCTTTGATCATAAGTCAAGTTTGCTACTTTTCTACATTCTGCACTTAGATGTGGCTTATCGCAGAACACGCACTCTTGCTCTCGGTTTTGTTTACTTTGGGACGAGGTTAAAAGTTCCATACCTGTTGGAATAATTTTATTGTGTGTTAGAAAATTTTTAGATTTCATTGTGTTAAATTTCTTGGGTTTGTTTTCAAAACCAAATCCACTTGTCGCTAAATTAATTTTTTCTTCACCTTGAATTTCATTACGTAAAAACTGCATTAAAGTTTCTAATTTATTAAAAGATTTATCTTCCGAACTAAGAGAAACAGAATTCAAGTGTCTTTCCCAAATATGCAAAAGATCTATTGGTAAACAAGATTCAACTAACGGGTATAACATTGAGGCATATTTATCGCTTGTTACACCAAGCATTTTTAAAGATCGTAACTGTGTTTCTAATTTATCATAAAGCTTCACAATTGGTAATTTATGTTCCTGATTTACAGTATTACTTAGCACAAGGCTTAATAATTCCCTAACATAAACTTCAATTAGTACATCTTCCCTGCCAAATCTTGTATGTAAACAATCAACCGCTTGTGAATAGTTCTCAGCTGTTACGGGAAAAGATTCTACGACTTCTCTGGCTCTAGACCCCTTTTGAGTAGATTGAAGTAGATACTGAAATTTATCTACCTCCGAAATATTTGGATCTTCATGAATTTTCTTAAATAATCCCCAAAATGATAACCAGTCCTTTAAATTACCATCAAACTTTTGTAATTCAATTTTTGGTAATTTAAAACTTCTTTTAGAATTACCTTCGTTTTCTAGTACACTTGAATTTAAATCCGAAGGTAAATTTATTCTACGTTCAAGTTTTGTTTTTAAATCAATATAAGTACTACTATAATTATCAGCACTTTCGATTTCGCTATCCAACATGGTCTGAGTACATTTTTCATCACCTTGTAAATTTTGAAGAATTTCTCTATCAAGCGTTTCAACTTTGGAATATTTTTCTTGTAACTGTGCTAAGAACCCAGCACAAGAATCGATGTCACAAATTTCAGTTTCTAAAAGGTTTTTTACCTTTTCAGTAAATTTTGTAAAGGTACCTCGATAAGAACCGCGTAATTTAGTTGCGGCTTCCATAATTCAAATAAAGACTGATAAAATAATAAACAAACACTTCAAATCAAAGTTTCATAAAACGAGAACAAAAAATATTCCGAAATCGAAAGTAATTCTGGGAAGAAATTTTAGAATTCTAAATAATGTTTTGAGAACAAAAACATTCAAATTTCGAAACACTTTGATTCAAAATAACAATTTTCATATAAAATAATAATCTTCTTTATTAAATCAATATATGCAAAATCAATGTAAAATCAAAATATGCATTCATAGAATATGTATTAACATTTTCTTCAACATAAACAAATTCTTCATTTTGTTCCAAATATCAAATGAGCAGTTCAAAAATAAACATACATTTTATGTTTTCAAAATTATTCTCAATAATACTTACAAAAAGTATTTCAAATTTTTAATGTTATCTTCTCATAAAAATGAGATCATATTTCAATTAGAATAAATTATATTCTATTTCTATACTTTATTCATTAGAACAAATTAGAATTTATTACTTAGAACAAATTTTTCTACCGGCGTCCCTGTGAACGGGCGCCATTAAATGTCCCGTCAGGTTTTATAAATTTCATAAGAAAGAGGATAAAATATTTCTTACCCGACAGGTCTTGTTCTTTTTCGCCGGCTTATTCTAAGTAATCACAAAGTAGTTGAAATGAACACAGCTCAAGTTTCACGACACAAACGTTTAATTAGACGCACTATTTACATTTTATGTACATAATTGTTTCATTAATATCTGCAGCTATCACAATATTTAATATTAGCTGCCAAGCATTTAATATTAGCTGTCGAGCGTCAGAAGAACGCTCTTCCATATCCTTGCGGATTCACAATCCTTCTTTTTATGACAGAAAAACAAAACTTTTTTATCATCAGAAAAAACCATGTTGCCAATCAATAAAAAATAAAAATAGGCAGACGATCTCCAGTGGAAGAACAGCCCGCCTCCTGACGGCAAGAATGGGTCAATTTTCATATAAAATAATAATCTTCTTTATTAAATCAAAATATGCAAAATCAATGTAAAATCAAAATGTGCATTCATAGAATATGTATTAACATTTTCTTCAACATAAACAAATTCTTCATATTGTTCCAAATATCAAATGAGCAGTTCAAAAATAAACATACATTTTATGTTTTCAAAATTATTCTCAATAATACTTACAAAAAGTATTTCAAATTTTTAATGTTATCTTCTCATAAAAATGAGATCATATTTCAATTAGAATAAATTATATTCTATTTCTATACTTTATTCATTAGAACAAATTAGAATTTATTACTTAGAACAAATTTTTCTACCGGCGTCCCTGTGAACGGGCGCCATTAAATGTCCCGTCAGGTTTTATAAATTTCATAAGAAAGAGGATAAAGTATTTCTTACCTGACAGGTCTTGTTCTTTTTCACCGGCTTATTCTAAGTAATCACAAAGTAGTCGAAATAAACACAGCTCAAGTTTCACGACACAAACGTTTAATTAGACGCACTATTTACATTTATAATACATAATTGTTTCATTAATATCTGCAGCTATCACAATATTTAATATTAGCTGCCAAGCATTTAATATTAGCTGTCGAGCGTCAGAACGCTCTTTCATATCCTTACGGATTCACATTCCTTCTTTTTACAACAGAAAAACAAAACTTTTTATCATCAGAAAAAACCATGTTGCCAATCAATAAAACATAAAAATAGGCAGACGATCTCCAGTGGAAGAAACAGCCGCCTCCTGACGGCAAGAATGGGTCACATGGAGTTCCTAAATGAATGCCTGCCACTTTTAAGGTTTGCCCCTGGGATTTGTTGATCGTCATTGTAAAAGCCAATTTCAATAGAAATTGCAATCTCTTGAAATGAAATGGCAAGTTGTTGGGAATAATAGGTATGCGGGGAATCAAAACGCTGTCTCCTTTAGCAGTTCCTGTAATAATGGTACATTTTATAATATTAATACCCAGCTCTGTGATACAACTCGTCTCTTGACTTCTAGCTACTTTCATAGCCCGAGCTTTATTATTTCTGTTGGAAAGATTAGATTTGCGTTTCCCGGGCATTTCGAAAAACTATCAAATAATAATAATAATAATAAAACCTTTAAAAGGGAACTAAAAACAAAGTACTACTATGAAATAATAACAAATCAAAAGAATTAAAACTACTAGTAAATAAAAAGTAAATTATAATTCAAAAAAGTAAGAAAACGCACGTTAAATGACAAAGTGAAATAAAAAGTTAAAA
The DNA here is from genome assembly GCA_963930645.1 of Salticus scenicus. Taxonomy (NCBI): domain Eukaryota; kingdom Metazoa; phylum Arthropoda; class Arachnida; order Araneae; family Salticidae; genus Salticus; species Salticus scenicus. The sequence goes on from OZ005655.1 coordinate 56,609,051, forward strand.
ATGAGAATAGTAATTAACCAAAAATATTGAACGTGTGATGCTTTCTACTTATCTATATAATATTTCTTTAACGTGGTCCAATAGGGCAGTTCCTTGTTTGTAAACAAACATCTCAACTTTTATGAGTGGTTGGCAAAAAGGCTTGGGAAAAGCATAGCGATGGAGGATCACCAATATAGTAAATTGCGCGGGAAAGTCGAGCGCGCTTTTTTGCCAACCACCAGACGTCACGAGGAAATGCTCTATTACGATATACATGGGGATAAAAAATAATATTTATAAATGGACAATATTTACACACGTGGAATAAGCTCAATAATTTAATAAGAAAAACTGACGACATTTGTCTGGTAAGAGTATTTTATATACTTCATGCTTAGTTAATAGTAGTTGGTATATAGAAAAATAAATAAAATAATTAATGTGTAAACTTGATCATGGTACAGCCTTAATGCCCTTGGCGACTTTTGAATTTTTGTTGCCGTTTTAGACCAAAATAGAATTTATGCGATTATTGTTCCTATACGCAAGAGAAGTGTGACGTCACTGACCGTCCGTGGATGCAAGAAATTTGATTTCCTATGTTAATCGCCCATTGGATTTTTTGTAAAAAATTATTAAAAATCGAGGAAAATTATTTCCCGATTTTAATCCCCATATTTGGGTATATATATATATATATATATATATATATATATATATATATATGCAATTAGTTATCATGTGCATGTGTTAGATTGAGTTATTTTGCTGTCAAATTGACAACATTTTAATTTTAAATTTCAAAACTCTGTCGTTCTTGGCGCTTATTGTATTTGGTGATCAAACACGTAATACGAAAATATACACGCCAGATGCATATTTTCGTAATATGCATAGTACGAAATATTGTTTCATATTATTCATTACTATCTTAATATAAGTTGTTAAAATAACTATGATTTTTGAAAGGAATTAAAATATGTTTGCCAGATAATTTGGCGATATTTTTTTTTTTTTCTGCAAAGGATGACCGATATCAAATCTATTCCGCTGCAACATATTAGTATCTTTATCAGACACTTTATTTAGACATTTGAAAACAAATTTGACATCAAATTATGATAGAATATTTATCACTTTCCTTTTAATTAGTATATTAGTTGGATATTTATTGTGCAAATATCATCCTTTGAAATGAAATGTTTGTGTTTTCAATCGAATATGGAAGTTTGCCATTTTTTTTCTAGAGTTTTGAAATTAAAAATTCAAATTTTGTCAATTTTACAACAAAAATAACTTAATCTAACGCATAGCCATGATAACTAATACATATCTATACCTAAATATGGGGATTAAAATCGAGAAATAATTTTCCTCGATTTTTAATAATTTTTTACAAAAAATCCAATGGGCGTTTAACATAGGAAATATTTTTCTTGCATCCACGAACGGCCAGTAACGTCATCACTTCGCTTGCGTATTTCTTTCTATCTTTTCCTTGGCGAAAAATGTCCGATCTACTTCAGCATCAAAATTAAAAAAATTGTCCAGAATTATCAATAACAAAATACCTTTAATATAATGATGAATTAGCTTTTATGCCAAGCGTGTTCATCCGCCGTACTCAAAAAAAAAAAAAAAAAAAAATCTGAAGTTGAGGTATATAAAAAAATGCTATGAAATAAAATTCAGAAGAAATATCTTAGATTTGTAATATTACTATTTTATTTTAAAATTATAAAGTGTCATTTTCTCATCGACCAATTTAACATTTAGTAATTTTTTATTTTTCGCGTGAAAGCATATTTCATTTTATGTTGAAAAATAAATAAATAAAAATACCTCGTAAACTTTTTTGGCAACAATTAAAAATTTAAATGGCTTTTATTAAGTCAATTACCGGTTTATTATTTTCAAAATTACCGTTTTTTTTTTTTTAAATCTAATCAAATTTTCGGTATAAATAGTAGCCTATGTTCTATTCCAGACTATTCTACATCTCTGTACCAAATTTCATCCAGAACCGTTTAGCCGTTGTGGCGTGATTGAGTAACAAACATCCATCCATCCAAACTTTCGCATTTATATATTAGTATAGATTATATTTTATACTAGTCGCCTTTAGCGACCAGCTGGTTCGCGATCCTTGAAAAATCTGACTATATTAAAGTCCAGCTTGGTGACGCCTGCGGCACCTTCTTCCCGTTTCAGGACTTACAACAGCTTATTAGCTTATTGTTCAAGTACACCTTTATTGAGAATTCTAACTATAGCAAATTCCCGCTTGGTAGCGCCTGCTGCGCCGTATTCCCATTTCATCTAAACAGCCTGTTCGTTCACCGTGCAAGCGATCCTTGAAAAATCTCACCATATTAAACTTCCACTCAGTGGCGCCTTCTTCCTGTTTTAGGACCTACAACATCTTGCTCGCTCATAGTGCAAATACCTTTGAAAATTCTAATTGTTGCAAATATCTGCTCTGTGGCGACTGCGACGCCCTTTTGCGTTTCGTGGTATGAAACAATCTATTCGTTCCTCGTGCAAACGACCCTTCAAAATTATAATCATGGCAAACCCCCGATCCGGTAGCGGCTAGGACCTTATCTACCCTATATAAGTAATTTAATCATAATTAGAATTGGATACATTAAAATTTTAAAATATTAAAGCGGCATCTGGCGACAGAGATTTGCAACGTCTACACTGTAAAAAATTTACCTTTTTTGCTGCCAGAAATTCTCTGTAATTTGAGAAAATACGCGTAATTTACGAAAAAATTACGTTCTCAGAACGTATTTTCTCAAATTACACAGAATATCTGGCAGCAAAAACGGCAAATATTTTACAGTGTACTCTCGAAATCCAATTCAAATAAGTTTTAAAATGATATATTACTTTTGAAATTATGCTAATTAGAAGCTGAGATACAAAAATAATATAAATACTGTTATAAAAAAAATGTCTGACTTTTTCGTTATTTTCTCCTAAACTTGCGTAAATCCGGGCTAAATACTGTTAAAAATCCTTAGTATGAAATGTGAATGGAGTATCAGAATTCGAAACTCTGCAAAATATAAAAGAATGAAGGTATTTTGGGTTTCGCGTTGTTTTCTCCGAAACTCCCGTTCCTTTTCTACATTTTTGCCCATTCGCTCTCTCTTTCCGTCCCTCCTAATAATTTTGTCCCTTCGCCCCTCCCCCTCAAGCCTTTCTTAATAATTCTACACTTTCAAAAATATTCACAATCAAATTATCGGGCGTTAAAACCAAATATTACGAATTTTCAACAGCATATCTCAATTTAAAATACTGCAAAATATAAAAGAAAACTTCATCTTACATTGTCTTTTGGTCACATGAGTCGTGATAAATATAATCTACTAGCAGACCCGGGCACGCGTTGCTGTGGCTAAGTTATACGTTGAATTATATTGTAGTAAACTATTCAATACAGTCAAATTATTATTTACGAATCAAGACGAAAACAAACGTTGTAGCCGAAGTAAAAACCCACGGGATTGAGATTTGAACCTTTAGGTCAAAATTTGGAAGCGATTGATAAAAAATTTTCTAGAGTTGATATTAAGCACAAATAAACATAAAATTTTGAATTTTATGTTTATTCATCTCATTTGTCCAAGTATAGTTTGTAATAAATATGTAATTTACAAAGTTCTTAGTTCATAACATATAACAATTAATTTTATAAATGAGGTAGGTAGCGTAGATTATTCATTATTTTTAATAATTATATTCATCATTTTGAATTATAAAAATTTTCAATTTTAATTTAATTCAGCGCTAATCGGTGCACAATATTCTTAGTTAACCTGTCTCTTGCTAACACAAATAGATTCGATGGTTTTCCCACACGTGAGCATGAAACATATAATTGCCCAAGGGAAAAACATGGATTTTCAAAGTCTAAGCCGCCGCAAATGGACATTGTTTGGCCTTGAGACTTATTTATGGTCATAAGCTATTTTGGATTAAAATGCTAAAATGGCAAATATGTAATTTAATTTTTATTAAAATTCTATTAAAATAAAAGTATAAAAGAAGCAGATGATTTTAAAATAAATTTGTATGGAAGAGTGAAATATTATGCTACTATGGATAATGTCTAATGCTATTATGGATAATTTTATTATAAAATGATCTCATAATTTTAAACATTTTAAAGATGGCAACAGCTGTAGTTATAAAAAGGAAAACAATATGGCTAAGTCAGAAAAATAAGTAAATTTGATAAATATTTTAAAACTTTAATGTAGGATATCTTATGAAATATTGGGCATTTAAAGTAAATAAAGGTATCATTTTAAATACAAAAAGATTTTAGAAAAGATAAATATATTTTAACGAAGTGGTGAGAAGATTTTGAGTATGTTAAAATTTTAATAGTAAATTCAAGTTAATCAAGTTGGGAAACATTGAGGATTAAAATAAGAAAATGGCAAGATTTTAACATCGTTTTTTAGCAAGAAATGTGAGTCAAAATTTAAAGTTAAATACATGTATAAATCAGAAATTTAATAAGGAACAGTAAATTGATAAGTTATTAAAGAAAAGTGAAAGAAGATTAAGATAAATAATTATTTAAACACCGATCATATACATTAGCTTTACAAAACAAACAAATAGACTTAAAATCTTCCCACTTTAAATAAGTTTTAAATTATTGAAACGGTTACTTTTTGTTTAGAAAATTATATGTATAGATCACAAATTTCTTAAAGAAAAAAATGGCAAATATTAGATAATGTAAGAGAAAGGTACAAAATAAATAAATAAAGTTTCGAACATCATTCATTTTAATAGTAGTTCAATGCTGATTAATGGACTGACGTTAATTTTAAATTTAACTTTTAATAAGAAAAAAAAAAAATCTATCAAAAGGATAATTAATTTAAAATCTGTTAACAAAATGATACAGACAAAAATTGAAATTAAATGAAATAATTATAAGATAAAAACAAATTTTTATATACCACGTGTTTTAAATTTTCTGCTGAATCATGTATGTTATTTTGTTATATGCAAGCGAAGTGTGACGTCATTGACCGTCCGTGGATGCAAGAAAAAGATTTCCTATGTTAATCGCCCATTGGATTTTGTGTAAAAAATTATCAAAAATCGACGAAAATTATCCCCGTATTTGGATATAGATATGTATTAGTTATCGTATACATGTGTTAGATTGAGTTATTTTGCTGTCAAATTGGCAAAATTTTAATTTTAAATTTCAAAACTCTGTCGTCCTTGGCGTTTTTTTTTATTTGGCGATTAAAAACGTAACACGATATGCCAGAGTATACATGCAGATGTATACATGCCAGATGTATATTTTCGTAATATGTGTTGTACGGAATATTGTTTCATATTATTCATTACTCTCTTAATATAAGTTGTTAAAATAACCATGATTTTCGAAAGGAATTAAATATGTTGGCAAGATAAGTTGGCGATATTTTTTTTTTTCTGCCAAGGATGACAGATGTGAAATCTATTCCGCTGCAACATATGAATATCTTATATCAGACACTTTATTTAGACATTTGAAAACAAATCTGACTTCAAATTATGATAGAATATTTATCATTTTCCTTTTAATTAGTATATTAGTTGAATATTTATTATGATAATTTTGAAATTTAAAATTCAAATCTTATATTTTACAGCAAAAACAACTTAATCTAACGCACGCACACGACAACAAATACATATCTATACTCAAATATTGGGATTAAAATCGGGAAATAATTTTCCTCGATTTTTAATAATTTTTTACAAAAAATCCAATGGGCGATAAACATAGGGAATCTTTTTCTTGCATCCACGGACGGCCAGTGACGTCATCACTTCGCTTGCGTATTACGTTGTCAACATGTATAACATTTTTAAAGTGATAATGACGTCAATTTTCGTAAGATGCATAATTTAATTTTTTACAATTTTTAATTCTTCACGTTTAAGTAAATGTATTTATTTTCCTATAAAAAAAAAAAAAAAAAAAAAAAAAAAAAAAAATAGTAATAATAACTCGTAAATATTTTTGGCAACAATTAAATTATAAATAAAATAAAAAATAATATATAAGCAATATTTAAACATGTGGACTCAGTTCAGTAAACTAATAATAAAGAAAAAAAAACTTTGGTTTTAAAAATAAAAAATTAATCCTTTCAGAACAACGTCTATTAGTATCATGAATTACATTAGCACTTTATCAATGTGTAGAAATTTTTTTAAGTTATAATGACGTCAATTTTTGTGAGATGCCTGTAATTTAACTTTTATATATTTTTTTAATATTCACGTTTAATTAAATGTATTTATTTTTATGTCGAAAGAAAATGAACTCGTTTTTTTTTTTTTTTTTGCAACAATTAAATTATAGCTAATATTTAAATGGCTAATTTAAAGCTATCTTTGTCATATAATTAAGAAATAATTTGCAATAAAAAATATTGTGACAATAAATTGAGATAAAATCTATCCTATCTCTCAAGTTGGACCAAACTGCACACAGCGTGCAAAATTTCATTTAAATCGGTTCTTTAGTTTAGGAGTTTATCGCGGACAAAAATCGTGACACGAAATTTATATATATATATAAAAATATTGATAAAATCATACTTTTGTCTGTAAATTTGTCAGAATCAAAAAATTTTGCGATATCTTCACGTTACATACACCATGAAAGCCGAAAATGACTTCAGAAAATTTTGCCTGCCTGTGCGTGTGTCATGGTGTCCGTATGTTTGTAACGCTATTTTTGTCCGGGCATCACTTGAGAACGGCTGAACGGAATTCAATGGCGCTTGGCAGAAACTTAGATCTTTACCCAACTTAAAATATATCTATCAACTTTTCAGAAATTTCCCCACATTCCCCCGTGGGAGGCGAAAGACAAAAACACGTTTGTCCGGGATCACTTGAGAATGGCCGGACGGAATTCAACGGCGCTTAGCAGGAATTTAGGTCTTTACCCAACTTATAATAATTATATCTATCAACTTTTCAAAAATTCCCCCATGTTCCCCCCTGGGGGGACAAAAGACAAAAAACATGTTTGTCCGGCCTGAAACGGGAACAAATTTATGCACATCTGAAGAGATTTATAAACATTTCTGTTGTTCAGAATGAGTCAGCATCTGCAATTTTAAATTTAATTGACGTGACAAGCGAAGCTGTTAAATCATTAGAATATTTAGATAAAAATTAGAAGGGTTTTCATCAACTGTTTTCGCCTTTGTTTTAAGCCAAAAGCTAGATCAAAATACTAAATTATGGTGGAAAAGAAATTTAAAAAAAGATACATTACCTTACTATTACTGAATTATTAGATTTCCTTAAAGATTATGCGAGGACATTAAATGATAAAATGCAACAAAAACTTCAATAATTCCTAAACGAAAAAATCCAAAAGTTTCGTCATTGTTATCATTCGTAACTGATAAAAGTGAAAACATCTGTAAATTGTGTAAGGCTGAACATAAATTGTTTAAATGCCATAAATTCCAAAAATTAAGGTGAAGGATAGGTTTGATTCTGTTAAAAAACAAAGCTTATGTTTTTGTTGCTTTGGTAACCACAGTGTGAGGAACTGCTATTTTAATTACTCTTGCAAACTTTGTAAAAAAAAAAAAAACAGTTGAACTTCGGGTGTGCGGACAGAAGTGAAAACGTGAACAATTACAGTCGGTAACAAAAGTGTCCGAACACTAGCAAAAATTCCTATGTAAAAAAAGTACACTTCATACGATTTTGTTAAATAAATCCTTATCGAATTATGTTCTGACACTGATCAAGAACAGGATTAGACAAGGATTTATTGAACAAAATCGTATGAAGTGTACTTTTTTTACATAGGATTTTTTCCTAGTGTTCGGACACTTTTGTTACCGACTGTACGTGTGTATTTTTTGAATCGTCAGGGAATATTTTATTGTGTAGGAAATACTTTTAAATGAAGTGTTTTTTTATTCATTAATATAAACTACTACTACAAAAATTATATTACAATTTTATTTAAAGCGCTAACTGCAATAGAGACAATGTCCGGAGAAGTCGTGTAGAGCCGCAACTGATTGTAAAAACGTGAGAAAAATGGCGGCTTTGGCCTTTCTCACGGTTTTGTGAGGTCTAACTGCAACGTTTCCGGCTGCAATCTTTAAGAGACAGTGGCCGGAGATGAGAGAAGTCGTGTTAAGCCGCACCAGATTGTAAAAACGTGGGGAAAATGGCGGCTTTGGCCTTTCTCACTATTTTGTGAGGTCTAACTGCAATAGAGACAGTGTCCGGAGATGAGAGAAGTCGTGTAGAGCCGCATCAGTTTGTAAAAACGTGAGAAAAATAGAGGCTTTTGTCTTTATCACGGTTCTGTGAGGTCTAACTGCAACGTTTCCGGTTGCAATCTTTAAGAGTGTCCGGAGATGAGAGAAGTCGTGTAGAGCCGCACTAGATTTTAAAAACGTGAGAAAAATGGCGGCTTTGGCCTTTCTCACGGTTTTGTGAGGTCTAACTGCAACGTTTCCGGCTGCAATCTTTAAGAGACAGTGTCCGAAGATGAAAAAAGTCGTGTAGAGCCGCGCCAGATTGTAAAAACGTGAGAAAAATGGCAGCTTTGGGCTTTCTCACGGTTTTGTGAGGTCTAACTGCAATAGAGACAGTGCCCGAAGATGAGAGAAGTCGTGTAGAGCCGCACCAGATTTTAAAACAATATACAGTATATAATTATTAACACTTCACATTAGCAAGTTAATTGTATGATACATTATTTGTATCATACAAGTATGGAAAGCGTTTGCTGACGATGACGCGAATTCAATGATTTTTGTTCACCCAAAAGTTTTCACTTCAAATCGAAAGCGTTAGCTGACGATGACGGGAGAACAATGATTTTTGTTCACCCAAAAGTTTTCACTTCAAATCGAAAGCGTTAGCTGACGATGACGGGAGAACAATGATTTTTGTTCACCCAAGAGTGCTCAACGCGCCTTAAGAAGTTTTCACTTAAAAAAAAAAAAAAAAAAAAAAAAAACTTAGAAAACAAAAATACGTGTGGTACTCGAGGACTGCCGCGGTAAAGCTATTCCATAGCATTTTTTATCAACTTATGCAATTATAATTATTTATTTATTTTATTTATGCAGTATTTTTTTTTTCTTTGATATTAATTCAAGTTTTTTCTTTGATATTAATTCAAGTTACACTTTTTGAGCGTGGTGACCGATAAGAAAACAATTTTTTTTCTTTTATTGAATAAATGAGAATATATCCGCAATGAGAATATATAAAAATTATCCGCAATCGATTTGTAGGTATCGAAAACCTCGATGTACCAAATTTGAATGATCTAACTCTATTTTTTGAGAAAAGGTATTTTAATAGGTTTTTAAAGGCCTGCAAGTCGAATGGGGATATTCAAGTTCTTTCTTTGATATAATTTCAAGTTACACTTTTTGAGCGTAGTGACCGATAAGAAAACAAATTTTAATAGAGAAAAGGTATTTAATAGGTTTTAAAGGCCTGCAAGTCGAATGGGGATATTCAAGTTTTTTCTTTGATATTAATTCAAGTTACACTTTTTGAGCGTGGTGACCGATAAGAAAACAAATTTTAATAGAGAAAAGGTATTTAATAGGTTTTAAAGGCCTGCAAGTCGAATGGGGATATTCAAGTTTTTCCTTTGATATTAATGAATAAGATAACAATAATGATAAGAAAACAAATTTTAATAGAGTAAAGGTATTTTAATAGGTTTTATAGGCCTGCAAGTCGAATGGGGATATTTAAGTTTTTTCTTTGATATTAATTCAAGTTACACTTTTTGAGCGTGGTGACCGATAAGAAAACAAATTTTAATAGAGAAAAGGTATTTAATAGGTTTTAAAGGCCTGCAAGTCGAATGGGGATATTCAAGTTTTTTCTTTGATATTAATTCAAGTTACACTTTTTGAGCGTGGTGACCGATAAGAAAACAAATTTTAATAGAGAAAAGGTATTTAATAGGTTTTAAAGGCCTGCAAGTCAAATGGGGATATTCAAGTTTTTTCTTTGATATTAATGAATAAGATAACAATAATAAGAAAACAAATTTTAATAGAGAAAAGGTATTTTAATAGGTTTTAAAGGCCTGCAAGTCGAATGGGGATATTCAAGTTTTTTCTTTGATATTAATTCAAGTTACACTTTTTGAGCGTGGTGACCGATAAGAAAACAAATTTTAATAGAGAAAAGGTATTTAATAGGGTTTAATGGCCTGCAAGTCGAATGGGGATATTCAATTTTTTTCTTTGATATTAATTCAAGTTACACTTTTTGAGCGTGGTGACCGATAAGAAAACAAATTTTAATAGAGAAAAGGTATTTAATAGGTTTTAAAGGCCTGCAAGTCGAATGGGGCCATTCAAGTTTTTTCTTTGATATTAATGAATAAGATAACAACAAAGATAAGATAACAATAATGATAAGAAAACAAATTTTAATAGAGAAAAGGTATTTAATAGGTTTTAAAGGCCTGCAAGTCGAATGGGGATATTCAATTTTTTTCTTTGATATTAATTCAAGTTACACTTTTTGAGCGTGGTGACCGATAAGAAAACAAATTTTAATAGAGAAAAGGTATTTAATAGGTTTTAAAGGCCTGCAAGTCGAATGGGGCCATTCAAGTTTTTTCTTTGATATTAATGAATAAGATAACAATAATGATAAGATAACAATAATGATAAGAAAACAAATTTTAATAGAGAAAAGGTATTTTAATAGGTTTTAAAGGCCTGCAAGTCGAATGGGGATATTCAATTTTTTTCTTTGATATTAATTCAAGTTACACTTTTTGAGCATGGTGACCGATAAGAAAACAAATTTTAATAGAGAAAAGGTATTTAATAGGTTTTAAAGGCCTGCAAGTCGAATGGGGATATTCAAGTTTTTCCTTTGATATTAATGAATAAGATAACAATAATGATAAGAAAACAAATTTTAATAGAGTAAAGGTATTTTAATAGGTTTTATAGGCCTGCAAGTCGAATGGGGATATTTAAGTTTTTTCTTTGATATTAATTCAAGTTACACTTTTTGAGCGTGGTGACCGATAAGAAAACAAATTTTAATAGAGAAAAGGTATTTAATAGGTTTTAAAGGCCTGCAAGTCGAATGGGGATATTCAAGTTTTTTCTTTGATATTAATTCAAGTTACACTTTTTGAGCGTGGTGACCGATAAGAAAACAAATTTTTATAGAGAAAAGGTATTTAATAGGTTTTAAACGCCTGCAAGTCGAATGGGGATATTCAAGTTTTTTCTTTGATATTAATTCAAGTTACACTTTTTGAGCGTGGTGACCGATAAAAAAACAATTTTTTTTCTTTTATTGAATAAATGAGAATATATCCGCAATGAGAATATATCAAAAATATCCGCAATCGATTTGTAGGTATCGAAAACTTCGATGTACCAAATTTCAATGATCTAACTCTATTTTTTGAAAAAAGGTATTTTAATAGGTTTTTAAAGGCCTGCAAGTCGAATGGGGATATTCAAGTTTTTTCTTTGATATAATTTCAAGTTACACTTTTTGAGCGTGGTGACCGATAAAAAACAAATTTTAATAGAGAAAAGGTATTTAATAGGTTTTAAAGGCCTGCAAGTCAAATGGGGATATTCAAGTTTTTTCTTTGATATTAATGAATAAGATAACAATAATAAGAAAACAAATTTTAATAGAGAAAAGGTATTTTACTAGGTTTTAAAGGCCTGCAAGTCGAATGGGGATATTCAAGTTTTTTTTTTTTATATTAATTCAAGTTACACTTTTTGAGCGTGGTGACCGATAAGAAAACAAATTTTAATAGAGAAAAAGTATTTAATAGGCTTTAAAGGCCTGCAAGTTGAATGGGGATATTCAAGTTTTTTCTTTGATATTAATTCAAGTTACACTTTTTGAGCGTGGTGACCGATATAAAACAAATTTTAATAGAGAAAAGGTATTTAATAGGTTTTAAAGGCCTGCAAGTCGAATGGGGTCATTCAAGTTTTTTCTTTGACATTAATGAATAAGATAACAATAATGATAAGATAACAATAATGATAAGAAAACAAATTTTAATAGAGAAAAGGTATTTAATAGGTTTTAAAGGCCTGCAAGTCGAATGGGGATATTCAAGTTTTTTCTTTGATATTAATTCAAGTTACACTTTTTGAGCGTGGTGACCGATAAGAAAACAAATTTTAATAGAGAAAAGGTATTTAATAGGTTTTAAAGGCCTGCAAGTCGAATGGGGCCATTCAAGTTTTTTCTTTGATATTAATGAATAAGATAACAATAATGATAAGAAAACAAATTTTAATAGAGAAAAGGTATTTTAATAGGTTTTAAAGGCCTGCAAGTCGAATGGGGATATTCAATTTTTTTCTTTGATATTAATTCAAGTTACACTTTTTGAGCGTGGTGACCGATAAGAAAACAAATTTTAATAGAGAAAAGGTATTTAATAGGTTTTAAAGGCCTGCAAGTCGAATGGGGATATTCAAGTTTTTCCTTTGATATTAATGAATAAGATAACAATAATGATAAGAAAACAAATTTTAATAGAGTAAAGGTATTTTAATAGGTTTTATAGGCCTGCAAGTCGAATGGGGATATTTAAGTTTTTTCTTTGATATTAATTCAAGTTACACTTTTTGAGCGTGGTGACCGATAAGAAAACAAATTTTAATAGAGAAAAGGTATTTAATAGGTTTTAAAGGCCTGCAAGTCGAATGGGGATATTCAAGTTTTTTGTTTGATATTAATTCAAGTTACACTTTTTGAGCGCGGTGACCGATAAGAAAACAAATTTTTATAGAGAAAAGGTATTTAATAGGTTTTAAAGGCCTGCAATTCGAATGGGGATATTCAAGTTTTTTCTTTGATATTAATTCAAGTTACACTTTTTGAGCGTGGTGACCGATAAAAAAACAATTTTTTTTCTTTTATTGAATAAATGAGAATATATCCGCAATGAGAATATATCAAAAATATCCGCAATCGATTTGTAGGTATCGAAAACTTCGATGTACCAAATTTCAATGATCTAACTCTATTTTTTGAAAAAAGGTATTTTAATAGGTTTTTAAAGGCCTGCAAGTCGAATGGGGATATTCAAGTTTTTTCTTTGATATAATTTCAAGTTACACTTTTTGAGCGTGGTGACCGATAAAAAACAAATTTTAATAGAGAAAAGGTATTTAATAGGTTTTAAAGGCCTGCAAGTCGAATGGGGATATTCAAGTTTTTTCTTTGATATTAATTCAAGTTACACTTTTTGAGCGTGGTGACCGATAAGAAAACAAATTTTAATAGAGAAAAGGTATTTAATAGGTTTTAAAGGCCTGCAAGTCGAATGGGGATATTCAAGTTTTTCCTTTGATATTAATGAATAAGATAACAATAATGATAAGAAAACAAATTTTAATAGAGTAAAGGTATTTTAATAGGTTTTATAGGCCTGCAAGTCGAATGGGGATATTTAAGTTTTTTCTTTGATATTAATTCAAGTTACACTTTTTGAGCGTGGTGACCGATAAGAAAACAAATTTTAATAGAGAAAAGGTATTTAATAGGTTTTAAAGGCCTGCAAGTCGAATGGGGATATTCAAGTTTTTTCTTTGATATTAATTCAAGTTACACTTTTTGAGCGTGGTGACCGATATAAAACAAATTTTAATAGAGAAAAGGTATTTAATAGGTTTTAAAGGCCTGCAAGTCGAATGGGGTCATTCAAGTTTTTTCTTTGACATTAATGAATAAGATAACAATAATGATAAGATAACAATAATGATAAGAAAACAAATTTTAATAGAGAAAAGGTATTTAATAGGTTTTAAAGGCCTGCAAGTCGAATGGGGATATTCAAGTTTTTTCTTTGATATTAATTCAAGTTACACTTTTTGAGCGTGGTGACCGATAAGAAAACAAATTTTAATAGAGAAAAGGTATTTAATAGGTTTTAAAGGCCTGCAAGTCGAATGGGGCCATTCAAGTTTTTTCTTTGATATTAATGAATAAGATAACAATAATGATAAGAAAACAAATTTTAATAGAGAAAAGGTATTTTAATAGGTTTTAAAGGCCTGCAAGTCGAATGGGGATATTCAATTTTTTTCTTTGATATTAATTCAAGTTACACTTTTTGAGCGTGGTGACCGATAAGAAAACAAATTTTAATAGAGAAAAGGTATTTAATAGGTTTTAAAGGCCTGCAATTCGAATGGGGATATTCAAGTTTTTTCTTTGATATTAATTCAAGTTACACTTTTTGAGCGTGGTGACCGATAAAAAAACAATTTTTTTTCTTTTATTGAATAAATGAGAATATATCCGCAATGAGAATATATCAAAAATATCCGCAATCGATTTGTAGGTATCGAAAACTTCGATGTACCAAATTTCAATGATCTAACTCTATTTTTTGAAAAAAGGTATTTTAATAGGTTTTTAAAGGCCTGCAAGTCGAATGGGGATATTCAAGTTTTTTCTTTGATATAATTTCAAGTTACACTTTTTGAGCGTGGTGACCGATAAAAAACAAATTTTAATAGAGAAAAGGTATTTAATAGGTTTTAAAGGCCTGCAAGTCGAATGGGGATATTCAAGTTTTTTCTTTGATATTAATTCAAGTTACACTTTTTGAGCGTGGTGACCGATAAGAAAACAAATTTTAATAGAGAAAAGGTATTTAATAGGTTTTAAAGGCCTGCAAGTCGAATGGGGTCATTCAAGTTTTTTCTTTGACATTAATGAATAAGATAACAATAATGATAAGATAACAATAATGATAAGAAAACAAATTTTAATAGAGAAAAGGTATTTAATAGGTTTTAAAGGCCTGCAAGTCGAATGGGGATATTCAAGTTTTTTCTTTGATATTAATTCAAGTTACACTTTTTGAGCGTGGTGACCGATAAGAAAACAAATTTTAATAGAGAAAAGGTATTTAATAGGTTTTAAAGGCCTGCAAGTCGAATGGGGCCATTCAAGTTTTTTCTTTGATATTAATGAATAAGATAACAATAATGATAAGAAAACAAATTTTAATAGAGAAAAGGTATTTTAATAGGTTTTAAAGGCCTGCAAGTCGAATGGGGATATTCAATTTTTTTCTTTGATATTAATTCAAGTTACACTTTTTGAGCGTGGTGACCGATAAGAAAACAAATTTTAATAGAGAAAAGGTATTTAATAGGTTTTAAAGGCCTGCAAGTCGAATGGGGATATTCAAGTTTTTCCTTTGATATTAATGAATAAGATAACAATAATGATAAGAAAACAAATTTTAATAGAGTAAAGGTATTTTAATAGGTTTTATAGGCCTGCAAGTCGAATGGGGATATTTAAGTTTTTTCTTTGATATTAATTCAAGTTACACTTTTTGAGCGTGGTGACCGATAAGAAAACAAATTTTAATAGAGAAAAGGTATTTAATAGGTTTTAAAGGCCTGCAAGTCGAATGGGGATATTCAAGTTTTTTGTTTGATATTAATTCAAGTTACACTTTTTGAGCGCGGTGACCGATAAGAAAACAAATTTTTATAGAGAAAAGGTATTTAATAGGTTTTAAAGGCCTGCAATTCGAATGGGGATATTCAAGTTTTTTCTTTGATATTAATTCAAGTTACACTTTTTGAGCGTGGTGACCGATAAAAAAACAATTTTTTTTCTTTTATTGAATAAATGAGAATATATCCGCAATGAGAATATATCAAAAATATCCGCAATCGATTTGTAGGTATCGAAAACTTCGATGTACCAAATTTCAATGATCTAACTCTATTTTTTGAAAAAAGGTATTTTAATAGGTTTTTAAAGGCCTGCAAGTCGAATGGGGATATTCAAGTTTTTTCTTTGATATAATTTCAAGTTACACTTTTTGAGCGTGGTGACCGATAAAAAACAAATTTTAATAGAGAAAAGGTATTTAATAGGTTTTAAAGGCCTGCAAGTCGAATGGGGATATTCAAGTTTTTTCTTTGATATTAATTCAAGTTACACTTTTTGAGCGTGGTGACCGATAAGAAAACAAATTTTTATAGAGAAAAGGTATTTAATAGGTTTTAAAGGCCTGCAAGTCGAATGGGGATATTCAAGTTTTTTCTTTGATATTAATTCAAGTTACACTTTTTGAGCGTGGTGACCGATAAAAAACAAATTTTAATAGAGAAAAAGTATTTAATAGGCTTTAAAGGCCTGCAAGTTGAATGGGGATATTCAAGTTTTTTCTTTGATATTAATGAATAAGATAACAATAATGATAAGATAACAATAATGATAAGAAAACAAATTTTAATAGAGAAAAGGTATTTAATAGGTTTTAAAGGCCTGCAAGTCGAATGGGGATATTCAAGTTTTTTCTTTGATATTAATTCAAGTTACACTTTTTGAGCGTGGTGACCGATAAGAAAACAAATTTTAATAGAGAAAAGGTATTTAATAGGTTTTAAAGGCCTGCAAGTCGAATGGGGCCATTCAAGTTTTTTCTTTGATATTAATGAATAAGATAACAATAATGATAAGAAAACAAATTTTAATAGAGAAAAGGTATTTTAATAGGTTTTAAAGGCCTGCAAGTCGAATGGGGATATTCAATTTTTTTCTTTGATATTAATTCAAGTTACACTTTTTGAGCGTGGTGACCGATAAGAAAACAAATTTTAATAGAGAAAAGGTATTTAATAGGTTTTAAAGGCCTGCAAGTCGAATGGGGATATTCAAGTTTTTCCTTTGATATTAATGAATAAGATAACAATAATGATAAGAAAACAAATTTTAATAGAGTAAAGGTATTTTAATAGGTTTTATAGGCCTGCAAGTCGAATGGGGATATTTAAGTTTTTTCTTTGATATTAATTCAAGTTACACTTTTTGAGCGTGGTGACCGATAAGAAAACAAATTTTAATAGAGAAAAGGTATTTAATAGGTTTTAAAGGCCTGCAAGTCGAATGGGGATATTCAAGTTTTTTGTTTGATATTAATTCAAGTTACACTTTTTGAGCGCGGTGACCGATAAGAAAACAAATTTTTATAGAGAAAAGGTATTTAATAGGTTTTAAAGGCCTGCAATTCGAATGGGGATATTCAAGTTTTTTCTTTGATATTAATTCAAGTTACACTTTTTGAGCGTGGTGACCGATAAAAAAACAATTTTTTTTCTTTTATTGAATAAATGAGAATATATCCGCAATGAGAATATATCAAAAATATCCGCAATCGATTTGTAGGTATCGAAAACTTCGATGTACCAAATTTCAATGATCTAACTCTATTTTTTGAAAAAAGGTATTTTAATAGGTTTTTAAAGGCCTGCAAGTCGAATGGGGATATTCAAGTTTTTTCTTTGATATAATTTCAAGTTACACTTTTTGAGCGTGGTGACCGATAAAAAACAAATTTTAATAGAGAAAAAGTATTTAATAGGCTTTAAAGGCCTGCAAGTTGAATGGGGATATTCAAGTTTTTTCTTTGATATTAATGAATAAGATAACAATAATGATAAGATAACAATAATGACAGGAAAACAAATTTTAATAGAGAAAAGGTATTTTAATAGGTTTTAAAGGCCTGCAAGTCGAATGGGGATATTCAATTTTTTTCTTTGATATTAATTCAAGTTACACTTTTTGAGCATGGTGACCGATAAGAAAACAAATTTTAATAGAGAAAAGGTATTTAATAGGTTTTAAAGGCCTGCAAGTCGAATGGGGATATTCAAGTTTTTCCTTTGATATTAATGAATAAGATAACAATAATGATAAGAAAACAAATTTTAATAGAGTAAAGGTATTTTAATAGGTTTTATAGGCCTGCAAGTCGAATGGGGATATTTAAGTTTTTTCTTTGATATTAATTCAAGTTACACTTTTTGAGCGTGGTGACCGATAAGAAAACAAATTTTAATAGAGAAAAGGTATTTAATAGGTTTTAAAGGCCTGCAAGTCGAATGGGGATATTCAAGTTTTTTCTTTGATATTAATTAAAGTTACACTTTTTGAGCGTGGTGACCGATAAGAAAACAAATTTTTATAGAGAAAAGGTATTTAATAGGTTTTAAACGCCTGCAAGTCGAATGGGGATATTCAAGTTTTTTCTTTGATATTAATTCAAGTTACACTTTTTGAGCGTGGTGACCGATAAAAAAAACAATTTTTTTTCTTTTATTGAATAAATGAGAATATATCCGCAATGAGAATATATCAAAAATATCCGCAATCGATTTGTAGGTATCGAAAACTTCGATGTACCAAATTTCAATGATCTAACTCTATTTTTTGAAAAAAGGTATTTTAATAGGTTTTTAAAGGCCTGCAAGTCGAATGGGGATATTCAAGTTTTTTCTTTGATATAATTTCAAGTTACACTTTTTGAGCGTGGTGACCGATAAAAAACAAATTTTAATAGAGAAAAGGTATTTAATAGGTTTTAAAGGCCTGCAAGTCAAATGGGGATATTCAAGTTTTTTCTTTGATATTAATGAATAAGATAACAATAATAAGAAAACAAATTTTAATAGAGAAAAGGTATTTTACTAGGTTTTAAAGGCCTGCAAGTCGAATGGGGATATTCAAGTTTTTTTTTTATATTAATTCAAGTTACACTTTTTGAGCGTGGTGACCGATAAGAAAACAAATTTTAATAGAGAAAAAGTATTTAATAGGCTTTAAAGGCCTGCAAGTTGAATGGGGATATTCAAGTTTTTTCTTTGATATTAATTCAAGTTACACTTTTTGAGCGTGGTGACCGATATAAAACAAATTTTAATAGAGAAAAGGTATTTAATAGGTTTTAAAGGCCTGCAAGTCGAATGGGGTCATTCAAGTTTTTTCTTTGACATTAATGAATAAGATAACAATAATGATAAGATAACAATAATGATAAGAAAACAAATTTTAATAGAGAAAAGGTATTTAATAGGTTTTAAAGGCCTGCAAGTCGAATGGGGATATTCAATTTTTTTCTTTGATATTAATTCAAGTTACACTTTTTGAGCGTGGTGACCGATAAGAAAACAAATTTTAATAGAGAAAAGGTATTTAATAGGTTTTAAAGGCCTGCAAGTCGAATGGGGCCATTCAAGTTTTTTCTTTGATATTAATGAATAAGATAACAATAATGATAAGAAAACAAATTTTAATAGAGAAAAGGTATTTTAATAGGTTTTAAAGGCCTGCAAGTCGAATGGGGATATTCAATTTTTTTCTTTGATATTAATTCAAGTTACACTTTTTGAGCGTGGTGACCGATAAGAAAACAAATTTTAATAGAGAAAAGGTATTTAATAGGTTTTAAAGGCCTGCAAGTCGAATGGGGATATTCAAGTTTTTCCTTTGATATTAATGAATAAGATAACAATAATGATAAGAAAACAAATTTTAATAGAGTAAAGGTATTTTAATAGGTTTTATAGGCCTGCAAGTCGAATGGGGATATTTAAGTTTTTTCTTTGATATTAATTCAAGTTACACTTTTTGAGCGTGGTGACCGATAAGAAAACAAATTTTAATAGAGAAAAGGTATTTAATAGGTTTTAAAGGCCTGCAAGTCGAATGGGGATATTCAAGTTTTTTGTTTGATATTAATTCAAGTTACACTTTTTG
Organism: Salticus scenicus; assembly: GCA_963930645.1. Lineage (NCBI taxonomy): Eukaryota > Metazoa > Arthropoda > Arachnida > Araneae > Salticidae > Salticus > Salticus scenicus. Next base: position 56,628,671 of record OZ005655.1, read on the forward strand.
AGCGCGGTGACCGATAAGAAAACAAATTTTTATAGAGAAAAGGTATTTAATAGGTTTTAAAGGCCTGCAATTCGAATGGGGATATTCAAGTTTTTTCTTTGATATTAATTCAAGTTACACTTTTTGAGCGTGGTGACCGATAAAAAAACAATTTTTTTTCTTTTATTGAATAAATGAGAATATATCCGCAATGAGAATATATCAAAAATATCCGCAATCGATTTGTAGGTATCGAAAACTTCGATGTACCAAATTTCAATGATCTAACTCTATTTTTTGAAAAAAGGTATTTTAATAGGTTTTTAAAGGCCTGCAAGTCGAATGGGGATATTCAAGTTTTTTCTTTGATATAATTTCAAGTTACACTTTTTGAGCGTGGTGACCGATAAAAAACAAATTTTAATAGAGAAAAGGTATTTAATAGGTTTTAAAGGCCTGCAAGTCGAATGGGGATATTCAAGTTTTTTCTTTGATATTAATTCAAGTTACACTTTTTGAGCGTGGTGACCGATAAGAAAACAAATTTTTATAGAGAAAAGGTATTTAATAGGTTTTAAAGGCCTGCAAGTCGAATGGGGATATTCAAGTTTTTTCTTTGATATTAATTCAAGTTACACTTTTTGAGCGTGGTGACCGATAAAAAACAAATTTTAATAGAGAAAAAGTATTTAATAGGCTTTAAAGGCCTGCAAGTTGAATGGGGATATTCAAGTTTTTTCTTTGATATTAATGAATAAGATAACAATAATGATAAGATAACAATAATGATAAGAAAACAAATTTTAATAGAGAAAAGGTATTTAATAGGTTTTAAAGGCCTGCAAGTCGAATGGGGATATTCAAGTTTTTTCTTTGATATTAATTCAAGTTACACTTTTTGAGCGTGGTGACCGATAAGAAAACAAATTTTAATAGAGAAAAGGTATTTAATAGGTTTTAAAGGCCTGCAAGTCGAATGGGGCCATTCAAGTTTTTTCTTTGATATTAATGAATAAGATAACAATAATGATAAGAAAACAAATTTTAATAGAGAAAAGGTATTTTAATAGGTTTTAAAGGCCTGCAAGTCGAATGGGGATATTCAATTTTTTTCTTTGATATTAATTCAAGTTACACTTTTTGAGCGTGGTGACCGATAAGAAAACAAATTTTAATAGAGAAAAGGTATTTAATAGGTTTTAAAGGCCTGCAAGTCGAATGGGGATATTCAAGTTTTTCCTTTGATATTAATGAATAAGATAACAATAATGATAAGAAAACAAATTTTAATAGAGTAAAGGTATTTTAATAGGTTTTATAGGCCTGCAAGTCGAATGGGGATATTTAAGTTTTTTCTTTGATATTAATTCAAGTTACACTTTTTGAGCGTGGTGACCGATAAGAAAACAAATTTTAATAGAGAAAAGGTATTTAATAGGTTTTAAAGGCCTGCAAGTCGAATGGGGATATTCAAGTTTTTTGTTTGATATTAATTCAAGTTACACGTTTTGAGCGCGGTGACCGATAAGAAAACAAATTTTTATAGAGAAAAGGTATTTAATAGGTTTTAAAGGCCTGCAATTCGAATGGGGATATTCAAGTTTTTTCTTTGATATTAATTCAAGTTACACTTTTTGAGCGTGGTGACCGATAAAAAAACAATTTTTTTTCTTTTATTGAATAAATGAGAATATATCCGCAATGAGAATATATCAAAAATATCCGCAATCGATTTGTAGGTATCGAAAACTTCGATGTACCAAATTTCAATGATCTAACTCTATTTTTTGAAAAAAGGTATTTTAATAGGTTTTTAAAGGCCTGCAAGTCGAATGGGGATATTCAAGTTTTTTCTTTGATATAATTTCAAGTTACACTTTTTGAGCGTGGTGACCGATAAAAAACAAATTTTAATAGAGAAAAAGTATTTAATAGGCTTTAAAGGCCTGCAAGTTGAATGGGGATATTCAAGTTTTTTCTTTGATATTAATGAATAAGATAACAATAATGATAAGATAACAATAATGACAGGAAAACAAATTTTAATAGAGAAAAGGTATTTTAATAGGTTTTAAAGGCCTGCAAGTCGAATGGGGATATTCAATTTTTTTCTTTGATATTAATTCAAGTTACACTTTTTGAGCATGGTGACCGATAAGAAAACAAATTTTAATAGAGAAAAGGTATTTAATAGGTTTTAAAGGCCTGCAAGTCGAATGGGGATATTCAAGTTTTTCCTTTGATATTAATGAATAAGATAACAATAATGATAAGAAAACAAATTTTAATAGAGTAAAGGTATTTTAATAGGTTTTATAGGCCTGCAAGTCGAATGGGGATATTTAAGTTTTTTCTTTGATATTAATTCAAGTTACACTTTTTGAGCGTGGTGACCGATAAGAAAACAAATTTTAATAGAGAAAAGGTATTTAATAGGTTTTAAAGGCCTGCAAGTCGAATGGGGATATTCAAGTTTTTTCTTTGATATTAATTAAAGTTACACTTTTTGAGCGTGGTGACCGATAAGAAAACAAATTTTTATAGAGAAAAGGTATTTAATAGGTTTTAAACGCCTGCAAGTCGAATGGGGATATTCAAGTTTTTTCTTTGATATTAATTCAAGTTACACTTTTTGAGCGTGGTGACCGATAAAAAAAACAATTTTTTTTCTTTTATTGAATAAATGAGAATATATCCGCAATGAGAATATATCAAAAATATCCGCAATCGATTTGTAGGTATCGAAAACTTCGATGTACCAAATTTCAATGATCTAACTCTATTTTTTGAAAAAAGGTATTTTAATAGGTTTTTAAAGGCCTGCAAGTCGAATGGGGATATTCAAGTTTTTTCTTTGATATAATTTCAAGTTACACTTTTTGAGCGTGGTGACCGATAAAAAACAAATTTTAATAGAGAAAAGGTATTTAATAGGTTTTAAAGGCCTGCAAGTCAAATGGGGATATTCAAGTTTTTTCTTTGATATTAATGAATAAGATAACAATAATAAGAAAACAAATTTTAATAGAGAAAAGGTATTTTACTAGGTTTTAAAGGCCTGCAAGTCGAATGGGGATATTCAAGTTTTTTTTTTATATTAATTCAAGTTACACTTTTTGAGCGTGGTGACCGATAAGAAAACAAATTTTAATAGAGAAAAAGTATTTAATAGGCTTTAAAGGCCTGCAAGTTGAATGGGGATATTCAAGTTTTTTCTTTGATATTAATTCAAGTTACACTTTTTGAGCGTGGTGACCGATATAAAACAAATTTTAATAGAGAAAAGGTATTTAATAGGTTTTAAAGGCCTGCAAGTCGAATGGGGTCATTCAAGTTTTTTCTTTGACATTAATGAATAAGATAACAATAATGATAAGATAACAATAATGATAAGAAAACAAATTTTAATAGAGAAAAGGTATTTAATAGGTTTTAAAGGCCTGCAAGTCGAATGGGGATATTCAATTTTTTTCTTTGATATTAATTCAAGTTACACTTTTTGAGCGTGGTGACCGATAAGAAAACAAATTTTAATAGAGAAAAGGTATTTAATAGGTTTTAAAGGCCTGCAAGTCGAATGGGGCCATTCAAGTTTTTTCTTTGATATTAATGAATAAGATAACAATAATGATAAGAAAACAAATTTTAATAGAGAAAAGGTATTTTAATAGGTTTTAAAGGCCTGCAAGTCGAATGGGGATATTCAATTTTTTTCTTTGATATTAATTCAAGTTACACTTTTTGAGCGTGGTGACCGATAAGAAAACAAATTTTAATAGAGAAAAGGTATTTAATAGGTTTTAAAGGCCTGCAAGTCGAATGGGGATATTCAAGTTTTTCCTTTGATATTAATGAATAAGATAACAATAATGATAAGAAAACAAATTTTAATAGAGTAAAGGTATTTTAATAGGTTTTATAGGCCTGCAAGTCGAATGGGGATATTTAAGTTTTTTCTTTGATATTAATTCAAGTTACACTTTTTGAGCGTGGTGACCGATAAGAAAACAAATTTTAATAGAGAAAAGGTATTTAATAGGTTTTAAAGGCCTGCAAGTCGAATGGGGATATTCAAGTTTTTTCTTTGATATTAATTCAAGTTACACTTTTTGAGCGTGGTGACCGATAAGAAAACAAATTTTTATAGAGAAAAGTTATTTAATAGGTTTTAAAGGCCTGCAAGTCGAATGGGGATATTCAAGTTTTTTCTTTGATATTAATTCAAGTTACACTTTTTGAGCGTGGTGACCGATAAAAAAACAATTTTTTTTCTTTTATTGAATAAATGAGAATATATCCGCAATGAGAATATATCAAAAATATCCGCAATCGATTTGTAGGTATCGAAAACTTCGATGTACCAAATTTCAATGATCTAACTCTATTTTTTGAAAAAAGGTATTTTAATAGGTTTTTAAAGGCCTGCAAGTCGAATGGGGATATTCAAGTTTTTTCTTTGATATAATTTCAAGTTACACTTTTTGAGCGTGGTGACCGATAAAAAACAAATTTTAATAGAGAAAAGGTATTTAATAGGTTTTAAAGGCCTGCAAGTCGAATGGGGATATTCAAGTTTTTTCTTTGATATTAATTCAAGTTACACTTTTTGAGCGTGGTGACCGATAAGAAAACAAATTTTTATAGAGAAAAGGTATTTAATAGGTTTTAAAGGCCTGCAAGTCGAATGGGGATATTCAAGTTTTTTCTTTGATATTAATTCAAGTTACACTTTTTGAGCGTGGTGACCGATAAAAAAACAATTTTTTTTCTTTTATTGAATAAATGAGAATATATCCGCAATGAGAATATATCAAAAATATCCGCAATCGATTTGTAGGTATCGAAAACTTCGATGTACCAAATTTCAATGATCTAACTCTATTTTTTGAAAAAAGGTATTTTAATAGGTTTTTAAAGGCCTGCAAGTCGAATGGGGATATTCAAGTTTTTTCTTTGATATAATTTCAAGTTACACTTTTTGAGCGTGGTGACCGATAAAAAACAAATTTTAATAGAGAAAAAGTATTTAATAGGCTTTAAAGGCCTGCAAGTTGAATGGGGATATTCAAGTTTTTTCTTTGATATTAATTCAAGTTACACTTTTTGAGCGTGGTGACCGATATAAAACAAATTTTAATAGAGAAAAGGTATTTAATAGGTTTTAAAGGCCTGCAAGTCGAATGGGGTCATTCAAGTTTTTTCTTTGACATTAATGAATAAGATAACAATAATGATAAGATAACAATAATGATAAGAAAACAAATTTTAATAGAGAAAAGGTATTTAATAGGTTTTAAAGGCCTGCAAGTCGAATGGGGATATTCAATTTTTTTCTTTGATATTAATTCAAGTTACACTTTTTGAGCGTGGTGACCGATAAGAAAACAAATTTTAATAGAGAAAAGGTATTTAATAGGTTTTAAAGGCCTGCAAGTCGAATGGGGCCATTCAAGTTTTTTCTTTGATATTAATGAATAAGATAACAATAATGATAAGAAAACAAATTTTAATAGAGTAAAGGTATTTTAATAGGTTTTATAGGCCTGCAAGTCGAATGGGGATATTTAAGTTTTTTCTTTGATATTAATTCAAGTTACACTTTTTGAGCGTGGTGACCGATAAGAAAACAAATTTTAATAGAGAAAAGGTATTTAATAGGTTTTAAAGGCCTGCAAGTCGAATGGGGATATTCAAGTTTTTTCTTTGATATTAATTCAAGTTACACTTTTTGAGCGTGGTGACCGATAAGAAAACAAATTTTTATAGAGAAAAGTTATTTAATAGGTTTTAAAGGCCTGCAAGTCGAATGGGGATATTCAAGTTTTTTCTTTGATATTAATTCAAGTTACACTTTTTGAGCGTGGTGACCGATAAAAAAACAATTTTTTTTCTTTTATTGAATAAATGAGAATATATCCGCAATGAGAATATATCAAAAATATCCGCAATCGATTTGTAGGTATCGAAAACTTCGATGTACCAAATTTCAATGATCTAACTCTATTTTTTGAAAAAAGGTATTTTAATAGGTTTTTAAAGGCCTGCAAGTCGAATGGGGATATTCAAGTTTTTTCTTTGATATAATTTCAAGTTACACTTTTTGAGCGTGGTGACCGATAAAAAACAAATTTTAATAGAGAAAAGGTATTTAATAGGTTTTAAAGGCCTGCAAGTCGAATGGGGATATTCAAGTTTTTTCTTTGATATTAATTCAAGTTACACTTTTTGAGCGTGGTGACCGATAAGAAAACAAATTTTTATAGAGAAAAGGTATTTAATAGGTTTTAAAGGCCTGCAAGTCGAATGGGGATATTCAAGTTTTTTCTTTGATATTAATTCAAGTTACACTTTTTGAGCGTGGTGACCGATAAAAAAACAATTTTTTTTCTTTTATTGAATAAATGAGAATATATCCGCAATGAGAATATATCAAAAATATCCGCAATCGATTTGTAGGTATCGAAAACTTCGATGTACCAAATTTCAATGATCTAACTCTATTTTTTGAAAAAAGGTATTTTAATAGGTTTTTAAAGGCCTGCAAGTCGAATGGGGATATTCAAGTTTTTTCTTTGATATAATTTCAAGTTACACTTTTTGAGCGTGGTGACCGATAAAAAACAAATTTTAATAGAGAAAAAGTATTTAATAGGCTTTAAAGGCCTGCAAGTTGAATGGGGATATTCAAGTTTTTTCTTTGATATTAATTCAAGTTACACTTTTTGAGCGTGGTGACCGATATAAAACAAATTTTAATAGAGAAAAGGTATTTAATAGGTTTTAAAGGCCTGCAAGTCGAATGGGGTCATTCAAGTTTTTTCTTTGACATTAATGAATAAGATAACAATAATGATAAGATAACAATAATGATAAGAAAACAAATTTTAATAGAGAAAAGGTATTTAATAGGTTTTAAAGGCCTGCAAGTCGAATGGGGATATTCAATTTTTTTCTTTGATATTAATTCAAGTTACACTTTTTGAGCGTGGTGACCGATAAGAAAACAAATTTTAATAGAGAAAAGGTATTTAATAGGTTTTAAAGGCCTGCAAGTCGAATGGGGCCATTCAAGTTTTTTCTTTGATATTAATGAATAAGATAACAATAATGATAAGAAAACAAATTTTAATAGAGAAAAGGTATTTTAATAGGTTTTAAAGGCCTGCAAGTCGAATGGGGATATTCAATTTTTTTCTTTGATATTAATTCAAGTTACACTTTTTGAGCGTGGTGACCGATAAGAAAACAAATTTTAATAGAGAAAAGGTATTTAATAGGTTTTAAAGGCCTGCAAGTCGAATGGGGATATTCAAGTTTTTCCTTTGATATTAATGAATAAGATAACAATAATGATAAGAAAACAAATTTTAATAGAGTAAAGGTATTTTAATAGGTTTTATAGGCCTGCAAGTCGAATGGGGATATTTAAGTTTTTTCTTTGATATTAATTCAAGTTACACTTTTTGAGCGTGGTGACCGATAAGAAAACAAATTTTAATAGAGAAAAGGTATTTAATAGGTTTTAAAGGCCTGCAAGTCGAATGGGGATATTCAAGTTTTTTCTTTGATATTAATTCAAGTTACACTTTTTGAGCGTGGTGACCGATAAGAAAACAAATTTTTATAGAGAAAAGGTATTTAATAGGTTTTAAAGGCCTGCAAGTCGAATGGGGATATTCAAGTTTTTTCTTTGATATTAATTCAAGTTACACTTTTTGAGCGTGGTGACCGATAAAAAAACAATTTTTTTTCTTTTATTGAATAAATGAGAATATATCCGCAATGAGAATATATCAAAAATATCCGCAATCGATTTGTAGGTATCGAAAACTTCGATGTACCAAATTTCAATGATCTAACTCTATTTTTTGAAAAAAGGTATTTTAATAGGTTTTTAAAGGCCTGCAAGTCGAATGGGGATATTCAAGTTTTTTCTTTGATATAATTTCAAGTTACACTTTTTGAGCGTGGTGACCGATAAAAAACAAATTTTAATAGAGAAAAGGTATTTAATAGGTTTTAAAGGCCTGCAAGTCAAATGGGGATATTCAAGTTTTTTCTTTGATATTAATGAATAAGATAACAATAATAAGAAAACAAATTTTAATAGAGAAAAGGTATTTTACTAGGTCTTAAAGGCCTGCAAGTCGAATGGGGATATTCAAGTTTTTTTTTTTATATTAATTCAAGTTACACTTTTTGAGCGTGGTGACCGATAAGAAAACAAATTTTAATAGAGAAAAAGTATTTAATAGGCTTTAAAGGCCTGCAAGTTGAATGGGGATATTCAAGTTTTTTCTTTGATATTAATTCAAGTTACACTTTTTGAGCGTGGTGACCGATATAAAACAAATTTTAATAGAGAAAAGGTATTTAATAGGTTTTAAAGGCCTGCAAGTCGAATGGGGTCATTCAAGTTTTTTCTTTGACATTAATGAATAAGATAACAATAATGATAAGATAACAATAATGATAAGAAAACAAATTTTAATAGAGAAAAGGTATTTAATAGGTTTTAAAGGCCTGCAAGTCGAATGGGGATATTCAATTTTTTTCTTTGATATTAATTCAAGTTACACTTTTTGAGCGTGGTGACCGATAAGAAAACAAATTTTAATAGAGAAAAGGTATTTAATAGGTTTTAAAGGCCTGCAAGTCGAATGGGGCCATTCAAGTTTTTTCTTTGATATTAATGAATAAGATAACAATAATGATAAGAAAACAAATTTTAATAGAGAAAAGGTATTTTAATAGGTTTTAAAGGCCTGCAAGTCGAGTGGGGATATTCAATTTTTTTCTTTGATATTAATTCAAGTTACACTTTTTGAGCGTGGTGACCGATAAGAAAACAAATTTTAATAGAGAAAAGGTATTTAATAGGTTTTAAAGGCCTGCAAGTCGAATGGGGATATTCAAGTTTTTTCTTTGATATTAATGAATAAGATAACAATAAAGATAAGATAACAATAATGATAAGAAAACAAATTTTAATAGAGAAAAGGTATTTTAATAGGTTTTAAAGGCCTGCAAGTCGAATGGGGATATTCAAGTTTTTTCTTTGATATTAATTCAAGTTACACTTTTTGAGCGTGGTGACCGATATAAAACAAATTTTAATAGAGAAAAGGTATTTAATATGTTTTAAAGGCCTGCAAGTCGAATGGGGCCATTCAAGTTTTTTCTTTGATATTAATGAATAAGATAACAATAATGATAAGATAACAATAATGATAAGATAACAATAATGATAAGAAAACAAATTTTAATAGAGAAAAGGTATTTAATAGGTTTTAAAGGCCTGCAAGTCGAATGGGGATATTCAATTTTTTTCTTTGATATTAATTCAAGTTACACTTTTTGAGCGTGGTGACCGATAAGAAAACAAATTTTAATAGAGAAAAGGTATTTAATAGGTTTCAAAGGCCTGCAAGTCGAATGGGGCCATTCAAGTTTTTTCTTTGATATTAATGAATAAGATAACAATAATGATAAGATAACAATAATGATAAGAAAACAAATTTTAATAGAGAAAAGGTATTTTAATAGGTTTTAAAGGCCTGCAAGTCGAATGGGGATATTCATTTTTTTTCTTTGATATTAATTCAAGTTACACTTTTTGAGCGTGGTGACCGATAAGAAAACAAATTTTAATAGGTTTTAAAGGCCTGCAAGTCGAATGGGGATATTCAAGTTTTTTCTTTGATATTAATTCAAGTTACACCGTTTGAGCATGGTGACCGATATAAAACAAATTTTAATAGAGAAAAGGTATCTAATAGGTTTTAAAGGCCTGCAAGTCGAATGGGGATATTCAAGGTTTTTCTTTGATATTAATGAATAAGATAACAATAATGATACCAAAACAAATTTTAATGGAGAAAAGGCATTCAATAGGTTTTAAAGGCCTGTAAGTCGAATGGAGATATTCAAGTTTTATCTGATCTACTTTATACACAAATTTTACGCGTACAGCTATTCACTGTTGTACATAGATGATAGATACCTATACACCTATATACTTTCTCACAAACAGCTGCTTATGTATTCGTCCGGTTTCGGAGCAGCTCGTCTCGATCTGTGCGAGCTTCGTACAGCCGAAGTCTACCGAACTGTGTTAGGTTTTTTTTTCGTTACGGAATTTTTCGATTCGGTCGCCGCGCTCAAAGCCCGCGATAAAAGCTATACAATAGCTTAAAAAACATAATTCTTTAATTTGTTTTGATCGAGAAAAATCCCCGTTCCTTTAGAATAAAAATAATTATGAGATTGCGCTAGTGTCCTCGCGATTTATGAAACAATTTCAGCTACGAAGATTAAGCAAATAGAGAGCAGCAATTGGTCAGACGTATAGATATAGTAATTTATATAGATCTATCATCTCCATGTTAGCGCATGAAGGTAGAGGAAGGAGAAATATCAAGCCACTAGTTACGGGCGAAAAATGATCCGCTGATTTTAGTTGACCTGGTGTTCACTAGAGGGCGAAACTGGTCAATTAGGGACTCGATTTGCATTGAAAACATAGAAGACAGCGTTAGTTTTATTAATTTTAAATCATTTTAATTACATCTTTAGTATAATAGAGTTCTAACAGATGACGTCACGAGCATGTTTGCTGAGGGACAGTTGACCTCACTGACCCATTTTATCAATGCGGAATAGTGTTACAAATTTATTGTAACACAGTGCTGTAAATGTATTTGCAAAAGCATAAAAAAAAAAAATTCGACTACTAACGCTTCCAAAGGTATGGAAAAATTAGCGTTGTCCTTCAGCAAAGTACGGTTGCAGAAAGTCACGTGGTTGTTAGAACTCTATAGTCTCGAAGATACTTTGTCCTTGGACGTGACATTGGATAGTCTTCTGCCAAAGCGAAAAATAGAGCTCTAGCAAAAGTAAAATAAATGTAAGAATGTACAATAGACCGTGGGCCATAAACTAAAAATGTCATTTTAAAACAAGTTCGTTTCAACTTTTCGGGGGCAACCTGAAAATGTTGCTAATATATTCTTTTTAAGATAGGTAATGAAAATATCAAATGTTCTGGAAGTAAACTTTGCACATAAATTTGGAAAATTTATTTCAATTTGAAGAATTGAGTTTACATTTATGATGCTGGTTTAAAGCAGTGTGTAATATATTTCTGATAATACTGTGATTCGTTGAATAAATTTTAAAATATCTTGCAGACAAGTGCTAAAATCACACTCCTGAGAAAAAGTACTAAAAAAGGGGAAAATATTAATATTTAGTGGATCTACAGATCAGGAACCTCAACGTCCTATTTTCATCACTCATTACTCATTACATCATTGATAGTTTTTATTAATTCCATATTTATATCTATCATTATCATCATCAATTTCAACCTTTATCAATCCAGTGGTCTCTTTCTCGGTCTTTTGTTTTATCTCGGTATCCAAAATAAGAGTGGTGGTCCATCTATCATCATTTCTTCTGGAAGTGCCCAGTCCAGCTCCATTTTAACTTAATTCTAGAAATAACATCAGTAACATTGGTTTGCTCCCTAATCTAATACAAATGTTTCATTTTCTGTCTCTTCGGATGCATCTCTCTCTCTTTAATATATGTATACATATATATGACGACTGGCTACATAAACAGATACATTTCTGACAGGGGTTACCACTCCCCTTCAACTTTCCGCTGTATATCTCTGTCTATATCTATCTCTCTACATATGTATATTTGTATATTTTCCTAGAAACCGCCTTCTATTAATTCCTTGTAAGTAATAAAAAATTGTAACAAATTTCCTGCAAAATCTCAATAATGTACCGTAATTATGTACCTCAATAATGTATCCTTCTTTTCCATCTCAATAATGTACCCTAATTTAATTTCGTTGAATACAGATTAACGAAGACAAAATTCGCTTAAACGAAATTCACCCCATAGACTATAATGATAAGAAAATCTTTGGTGTATTCCTCTACACGATCCATGAATAATCTGAACATAAAAAAAATTACACAACTATTTTTATACAGAGCCTGAACATTTATACCAATTTGCAAGTCAATCAGGGATTTTTGCGGACGCTATCGCGGTACAAATTCTGTCCATAGGCTGTAATAATAAAAAAAACTTTGGTGTTTCCCTGTACACGAACAAAAAATGGAATATGCACTCAAACTATACTCATTCCGCGTGGTTCATGAGCATGTGTACCAAATTGCAAGCCAATAGCTTGATTTTTGCGGCCGCTATCACGCGAAAAACAAACACACAAACAGAACCCAGATTTTTTTTAAGTCTCCATATCCCTTTAAGTCCGGGAACATTTATACTTTAAAGCATTACGTTCTCCTTTTTTTGCAAACTGAAAGAATAGTATGGACTATAACCAACATTTGTTGATTGGAAATTGTACTTTACAATTTCTGCTAATTAGCTCAATCTTTTTTTCCTGATTTTATTACATACGACTGTTCCAGATGCAAAAATGTGAGTGGATGTCTAACCCGTACAAATGTACGCTTTCGGTCGGAAAGGGATATGGAGGCCTCCACTGACGCTTCGGTAATAATTTAGCTACATGTCAGAGTAAAATTTACTGTGTAACACTTTCTATGGTAACCTATGATGTTGTCTAAAGACAGTTTGGACAGTTCATTAATTTGAAGAAGAAGCAAATCGGTAGATATTTTTCTTTCACGAACAGTTAAAACTTTCCACTGATCAGCAAACAATCTCACTTCAGCCCAGCTTATTTGAGAAAAACACGTCACCTTTGAATGCATCTCATCGCCGATGTACAAACAATAGGTAATTTCTTCTGATATTATATTACCTGTAATAATTCTACTTAAAAAGTAAAGGGAAAAAAAGAGTAATAAAAGAATTCGATCAAAATGTTAATAATACGCAAGATAATGATATCGAGAGAAACTTTACATCTTATTTGAGAAAAATACTACATTTTTGAATTTACCTCATTCCCAATATATAAACAATATGTCATTTTTTTCTCACATTATATGAAATGTAAAGATTACTTAAAAATACACGAAAAGAAAGCAATAATAGAACTGCATGAAAATGTCAACAATACTCAAGATAATGTAAACATAAATAAACGTAAACAAAACATATCAAATGTTAGCGCGCGCCGTAACAGCAGCTGCCATTGGGCTAAAAATAACAGCGAAAAGGAAATTACTGTTTTGATTGGAGGATAAACGAATGAATGAGTAGAGAAATTGGCTATCTCTAAGTATAAGTAGAATAGCAGGACCGCAGAAATATCAAATTTGTAGAATTAATTTAATTAATTTTAAAATAATGTGCACATCTACTGACCAGAACATTGCGAATTCGTAGACAATAGAATATTCTTTTAATTTTAACATTAATTTGAAATTGCCCCTCGATGGTTGAAACGGACTTGAACGATATCAACCTATGGCCCACGGCCTACAAGTTATGGCTATCATTTATCCGAATCATTAATAATTATATTTAAAAAAATTAAATTGGGAAAAAAAACAAACAAACTTTAGTAAAGTATTTTGGAAAGTATAAAAATTATTTAAAATTGTTATTTAGCTTTTTTTTTTAAGCTATTGTATAGCTTTTATCGCGGGCTTTGAGCGCGGCGACCGAATCGAAAAATTCCGTAACGAAAAAAAAACCTAACACAGTTCGGCAGACTTCGGTAGACTTCGGCTGTACGAAGCTCGCACGAATCGAGACAAGCTGCTCCGAAATCGGACGAATACGTAAGCAGCTGTTTGTGAGAAAGTATATAGGTGTATAGGTATCTATCATCTATGTACAACGGTGAATAGCTGTACGCGTACAATTTGTGTATAAAGTGTCTTAAATATGAATAAACAAAGTGCATTTATTTGTGTATAAAGTGTTTTAAATATGAATAAACAAAGTGCATTTATTAATGAAGAAAGTGATGAAAAAATAGTGAAAGAAAATGAGTGAGTACTCTATATACATACATTTTATTATTATCACAAATGCAGTATTTTTTAACACGCTTTTATTAGCTTCACCTGTATGTATGTATGTATGTATGTATATATGTATGTTTGTTTGTAACTTCTCTGGGAGCAAACAAAAAATTTATATTGTAAAAAAAATACTTCCCCTACGTGAACGATATGGCGTAGAGGTAAGGCGACGCGCTACGAACTTAAAGGTCCGGCGTTCGATCCTCGTCAGGGGAAATTTTTAAAAAATGGTTTTTGTTAATTCTAAGTTATTTTAATTAAAGATTTAAATGTATGTAAGTATTACGGTGTGTCACTCACACGATTTTCTCTTACCCTGAATTTTAATACTAAGATAGATATTTTGTGCTTTTTAGTTCACATTTCTATAAAAGCGTGTTCTTTAATTTTTTAAAACTATAATATATTTTTCTCTATTAAAATTTGTTTTTTATCGGTCACCACGCTCAAAAAGTGTAACTTGAATTAATATCAAAGAAAAAACTTGAATATACCCATTCGACTTGCAAGCCTTTAAAACCTGTTAAATACCTTTTCTCTATTAAAATTTGTTTTCTTATCATTATTGTTATGTTATCATTATTGTTATCTCATTCATTAATATCAAAGAAAAAACTTGAATATCCCCATTCGACTTGCAAGCCTTTAAAACCTATTAAATACCTTTTCTCTATTAAAATTTGTTTTCTTATCGGTCACCACGCTCAAAAAGTGTAACTTGAATTAATATTAAAGAAAAAACTTGAATATCCCCATTCGACTTACAGGCCTTTAAAACCTATTAAAATACCTTTTCTCTATTAAAATTTGTTTTCTTATCGGTCACCACGCTCAAAAAGTGTAACTTGAATTAATATCAAAGAAAAAACTTGAATATCCCCATTCGACTTGCAGGCCTTTAAAACCTATTAAAATACCTTTTCTCTATTAAAATTTGTTTTCTTATCATTATTGTTATCTTATTCATTAATATCAAAGAAGAAACTTGAATATCCCCATTCCACTTGCAAGCCTTTAAAACCTATTAAATACCATTTCTCTATTAAAATTTGTTTTCTTATCGGTCACCACGCTCAAAAAGTGTAACTTGAATTAATATCAAAGAAAAAACTTGAATATCCCCATTCCACTTGCAAGTCTTTAAAACCTATTAAATACCTTTTCTCTATTAAAATTTGTTTTCTTATCGGTCACCACGCTC
This sequence comes from Salticus scenicus, assembly GCA_963930645.1. Lineage (NCBI taxonomy): Eukaryota > Metazoa > Arthropoda > Arachnida > Araneae > Salticidae > Salticus > Salticus scenicus. The sequence goes on from OZ005655.1 coordinate 56,643,839, forward strand.
AAAAAGTGTAACTTGAATTAATATCAAAGAAAAAACTTGAATATCCCCATTCGACCTGCAGGCCTTTAAAACCTATTAAAATACCTTTTCTCTATTAAAATTTGTTTTCTTATCATTATTGTTATCTTATCATTATTGTCATCTCATTCATTAATATCAAAGAAAAAACTTGAATATCCCCATTCGACTTGCAAGCCTTTAAAACCTATTAAATACCTTTTCTCTATTAAAATTTGTTTTCTTATCGGTCACCACGCTCAAAAAGTGTAACTTGAATTAATATCAAAGAAAAAACTTGAATATCCCCATTCGACTTGCAAGCCTTTAAAACCTATTAAATACCTTTTCTCTATTAAAATTTGTTTTCTTATCGGTCACCACGCTCAAAAAGTGTAATTTGAATTAATATCAAAGAAAAAACTTGAATATTCCCATTCGACTTGCAAGCCTTTAAAACCTATTAAATAACTTTTCTCTATTAAGATTTGTTTTCTTATCGGTCACCACGCTCAAAAAGTGTAACTTGAATTAATATCAAAGAAAAAACTTGAATATCCCCATTCCACTTGCAAGCCTTTAAAACCTATTAAATACCATTTCTCTATTAAAATTTGTTTTCTTATCGGTCACCACGCTCAAAAAGTGTAACTTGAATTAATATGAAAGAAAAAAATACGTGTGGCACTCGAGGACTGCCGCGGTAAAGCTATTGCATAGCATTTTTTATCAACTTATGCAATTATAATTATTTATTTATTTTATTTATGCAGTATTTTTTTTCTTTGATATTAATTCAAGTCTTTTCTTTGATATTAATTCAAGTTATACTTTTTGAGCGTGGTGACCGATAAGAAAACAATTTTTTTTTCTTTTATTGAATAAATGAGAATATATCCGCAATGAGAATATATCAAAAATATCCGCAATCGATTTGTAGGTATCGAAAACCTCGATGTACCAAATTTGAATGATCTAACTCTATTTTTTGAGAAAAGGTATTTTAATAGGTTTTTAAAGGCCTGCAAGTCGAATGGGGATATTCAAGTTTTTTCTTTGATATAATTTCAAGTTACACTTTTTGAGCGTGGTGACCGATAAGAAAACAAATTTTAATAGAGAAAAGGTATTTAATAGGTTTTAAAGGCCTGCAAGTCGAATGGGGATATTCAAGTTTTTTCTTTGATATTAATTCAAGTTACACTTTTTGAGCGTAGTGACCGATAAGAAAACAAATTTTAATAGAGAAAAGGTATTTAATAGGTTTTAAAGGCCTGCAAGTCGAATGGGGATATTCAAGTTTTTCCTTTGATATTAATGAATAAGATAACAATAATGATAAGAAAACAAATTTTAATAGAGAAAAGGTATTTTAATAGGTTTTAAAGACCTGCAAGTCGAATGGGGATATTCAAGTTTTTTCTTTGATATTAATTCAAGTTACCCTTTTTGAGCGTGGTGACCGATAAGAAAAGAAATTTTAATAGAGAAAAGGTATTTAATAGGTTTTAAAGGCCTGCAAGTCGAATGGGGATATTCAAGTTTTTTCTTTGATATTAATTTAAGTTACACTTTTTGTGCGTGGTGACCGATAAGAAAACAAATTTTAATAGAGAAAAGGTATTTAATAGGTTTTAAAGGTCTGCAAGTCGAATGGGGATATTCAAGTTTTTTCTTTGATATTAATTCAAGTTACACTTTTTGAGCGTGGTGACCGATATAAAACAAATTTTAATAGAGAAAATTTATTTAATAGGTTTTAAAGGCCTGCAAGTCGAATGTGGATATTCAAGGTTTTTCTTTGATAATAATGAATAAGATAACAATAATGATAAGAAAACAAATTTTAATAGAGAAAAGGTATTTTAATAGGTTTTAAAGGCCTGCAAGTCGAATGGGGATATTCAATTTTTTTCTTTGATATGAATTCAAGTTACACTTTTTGAGCGTGGTGACCGATAAGAAAACAAATTTTAATAGAGAAAAGGTATTTAATAGGTTTTAAAGGCCTACAAGTCGAATGGGGATATTCAAGTTTTTTCTTTGATATTAATTCAAGTTACACGTTTTGAGCGTGGTGACCGATATAAAACAAATTTTAATAGAGAAAAGGTATTTAATAGGTTTTAAAGGCCTGCAAGTCGAATGTGGATATTCAAGGTTTTTCTTTGATATTAATGAATAAGATAACAATAATGATAAGATAACAAATTTTAATAGAGAAAAGGTATTTAATAGGTTTTAAAGGCCTGCAAGTCGAATGTGGATATTCAAGGTTTTTCTTTGATATTAATGAATAAGATAACAATAACGATAAGATAACAATAATGATAAGAAAACAAATTTTAATAGAGAAAAGGTATTTTAATAGGTTTTAAAGGCATGCAAGTCGAATGGGGATATTCAAGGTTTTTCTTTGATATTAATTCAAGTTACACTTTTTGAGCGTGGTGACAGATAAGAAAATAAATTTTAATAGAGAAAAGGTATTTAATAGGTTTTAAAGGCCTGCAAGTTGAATGGGGATATTCAATTTTTTCTTTGATATTAATTCAAGTTACACTTTTTGAGCGTGGTGACCGATAAGAAAACAAATTTTAATAGAGAAAAGGTATTTAATAGGTTTTAAAGGCCTGCAAGTCGAATGGGGATATTCAAGTTTTTCCTTTGATATTAATGAATAAGATAACAATAATGATAAGAAAACAAATTTTAACAGAGAAAAGGTATTTTAATAGGTTTTAAAGACCTGCAAGTCGAATGGGGATATTCAAGTTTTTTCTTTGATATTAATTCAAGTTACACTTTTTGAGCGTGGTGACCGATAAGAAAACAAATTTTAATAGAGAAAAGCTATTTAATAGGTTTTAAAGGCCTGCAAGTCGAATGGGGATATTCAAGTTTTTTCTTTGATATTAATTCAAGTTACACTTTTCAAGCGTGGTGACCGATAAGAAAACAAATTTTAATAGAGAAAAGGTATTTAATAGGTTTTAAAGGCCTGCAAGTCGAATGTGGATATTCAAGGTTTTTCTTTGATATTAATGAATAAGATAACAATAATGATAAGATAACAATAATGATAAGAAAACATATTTTAATAGAGAAAAGGTATTTTAATAGGTTTTAAAGGCCTGCAAGTCGAATGGGGATATTCAAGTTTTTTCTTTGATATTAATTCAAGTTACACTTTATGAGCGTGGTGATCGATAAGAAAACAAATTTTAATAGAGAAAAGGTATTTAATAGGTTTTAAAGGCCTGCAAGTCGAATGGGGATATTAAAGTTTTTTCTTTGATACTAATTCAATTTACACTTTTTGAGCGTGGTGACCGATAAGAAAACGAATTTTAATAGAGAAAAGGTATTTAATAGGTTTTAAAGGCCTGCAAGCCGAATGGGGATATTCAAGTTTTTTCTTTGATATTAATGAATAAGATAACAATAATGATAAGATAACAATAATGATAAGAAAAGAAATTTTAATAGAGAAAATGTATTTTAATAGGTTTTAAAGGCCTGCAAGTCGAATGGGAATATTCAAGTTACACTTTTTGAGCGTGGTGACCGATAAGAAAACAAATTTAATAGAGAAAAGGTATTTAATAGGTTTTAAAGGCCTGCAAGTCGAATGGGGATATTCAAGTTTTTTCTTTGATATTAATTCAAGTTACACTTTTTGAGCGTGGTGACCGATATAAAATAAATTTTAATAGAGAAAAGGTATTTAATAGGTTTTAAATGCCTGCAAGTCGAATGGGGATATTCAAGGTTTTTCTTTGATATTAATGAATAAGATAACAATAATTATAAGAAAACAAATTTTAATAGAGAAAAGGTATTCAATAGGTTTTAAAGGCCTGCAAGTCGAATGGAGATATTCAAGTTTTATCTGATCTACTTTATACACAAATTTTACGCGTACAGCTATTCACTGTTGTACATAGATGATAGATACCTATACACCTATATACTTTCTCACAAACTGCTGCTTATGTATTCGTCCGATTTCGGGGAAACTCGTCTCGATCTGTGCGAGCCTCGTACAGCCGAAGTCTACCGAACTGTGTTAGGTTTTTTTTTCGTTACGGAATTTTTCGATTCGGTCGCCGCGCTCAAAGCCCGCGATAAAAGCTATACAATAGCTTAAAAAACTTGAATATCCCCATTCGACTTGCAAGCCTTTAAAACCTATTAAATACCTTTTCTCTATTAAAATTTGTTTTCTTATCGGTCATCACACTCAAAAAGTGTAACTTAAAATTATATCAAAGAAAAAACTTGAATATCCCCATTCGACTTGCAGGCCTTTAAAAACCTATTAAAATACTTTTCCTCAAAAAATAGAGTTAGATCATTCAAATTTGGTACATCGAGGTTTTCGATACTTACAAATCGATTGTGGATATTTTTGATATATTCTCATTGCGGATATATTCTCATTTATTCAATAAAAGAAAAAAAATTGTTTTCTTATTGGTCACCACGCTCAAAAAGTGTAACTTGAATTAATATCAAAGAAAAAACTTGAATTAATATCAAAGAAAAAAAAATACTGCATAAATAAAATAAATAAATAATTATAATTGCATAGGTTGATAAAAAATGCTATGCAATAGCTTTACCGCGGCAGTCCCCGAGTGCCACGTATTTTTTTTTTTTTTATTTTTTTTTTTTAATATTTTAAAGGCTGTTTAAAGCTAAGTTTTTAATTAATGAATTAAAAAAAAAAAAAAGAAATAAAATTGTTTTTTTTTTAAATCATTTATTAAATTTGTTTAAATTCTTAAAAAATAGTGTTATAAATTTTGTATTAAAGTTGAAAAGACTAGACAAATTAGTTTCAGAATGAAAATAATGCTAATTTATTTTATACAAAATTTTTATGCAATTTTTGCTTAACAAAAAATGGCTTCATTTCATCATTTTTTTTCCTTCCTCATGAAATATAATTAGTATGAAAAAAAAAAAATAAATAAATAAACAAATATCTTGATGGATTTACAAAGATTTTTTTTTCTTTGAACCTCAGACAGACGAGAAGTGCCAGGTTCAATCCCAGGTCACGCTGCTCTACTTGTTGTTCGGGATCTTCCGTAGTTTTCTCGGAAACTCGCATAAAGCCTGACTAGGACACCACGAAGACTCTGCACTTTGGTCTAGGACCCTCATGTAATGAATAACCCTTATCATTTACGCCACCAATTTATCAGATTTTTAAGCTTATGGGTTTAAAATTCTTATTTTGTAAAAAAAAAAAAAAAAAAAAAAAAAAAAAAAAAACAGTTTAACTTGGAGAGTGCCGACAGAAGTGAAAACGTGAACAATTACGTGTGTATTTCTTGGATCGTCAGGAAATATTTTATTGTGTAGGAAATACTTTTAAATGAAGTGTTTTTTTATTCATTAATATAAACTACTACTACAAAAATTCTATTACAATTTCATTTAATGCGCTAACTGCAATAGAGACAGTGTCCGGTAGATGAGAGAATTCGTGTAGAGCCGCACGAGATTGTAAAAACGTGAGAAAAATGACTGCTTTGGCATTTCTCACGGTTTTGTGAGGTCTAACTGGAATAGAGACAGTGTCCGGAGATGAGAGAAGTCGTGTAGAGCCGCACCAGATTGTAAAAACGTGAGAAAAATGGAGGCTTTGGCCTTTATCACTGTTCTGTGAGGTGTAACTGCAACGTTTCCGGCTGCAATCTTTATGAGACAGTGGCCGGAGATGAGAGAAGTCGTGTAGAGCCGCACCAGATTGCAAAAACGTGAGAAAAATGGCGGCTTTAGCCTTTCTCACGGTTTTGTGAGGTCTAACTGCAATAGAGACAGTGTGTGGTGATGAGAGAAGTCGTGTAGAGCCGCACCAGATTGTAAAAACGTGAGAAAAATGGAGGCTTTGGCCTTTATCACGGTTCTGTGAGGTCTAACTGCAACGTTTGCGGCTGCAGTCTTTAAGAGACAGTGTCCGGAGATGAGTGAAGTCGTGTAGAGCCGCACCAGATTGTAAGAACGTGAGAAAAATTGCAGCTTTGGCCTTTCTCACGGTTTTGTGAGGTCTAACTGCAACGTTTCCGGCTGCAATCTTTAAGAGACAGTATCCTGAGATGAGAGACGTCGTGTAGAGCCGTACCAGATTGTAAAAACGTGAGAAAAATGGCAGCTTTGGGCTTTCTCACGGTTTTGTTAGGTCTAACCAGGGACCGATTTTCCCACTTGGAGGCCCAGGTCACTCATGTTCAATGAAGCCCCTTTTCCTCGTACTTTAATATTACAACAAACAAAACAAACTGCATATTTTTTATTCACACGTTTAAAAATTCTCTTCACTTTTCATTTTATTGGTAAGAGTAAGGCTTAACTAGATCCAATGCTTGTCTATTGGATCAACGTACATCACACTCATGTATCTGCACTGTGGTGTGTGCCTCAGATTTAGTTAGCCTTTGTAAGAGTTTGGAATACATTATCGGTTAGTACGCAGTTTAGCGAAAATATTGCAATTTTTTTCGATGAGCTGATAGTTTCCTTGAAAGATCATAGTGCTGATTTATAAAACAGCGCAGTAACACTTCCATCCATTGACGAAAAAACAAAAAACAATGATCATTATAGTAAAAATTGGAAATTTTTCATTTTAACTATTTTTTTTAAATGTATTATGAAATTTCTTGGAGGACCCATCAGGTGAGGGCCCAGGGCACATGCCCCGAATGCCCTGCCTTAAATCAGGCGCTGGGTCTAACTGCAATAGAGACAGTGCCGGAGATGAAATAAGTCGTGTAGAGCCGCACCAGATTTTAAAACAATATACAGTATATAATTATTAACACTTCACATTAGCAAGTTAATCGTATGATACATTATTTGTATCATACAAGTATGGAAAGCGTTTGCTGACGATGACGCGAATTCAATGATTTTTGTTCACCCAAAAGTTTTCACTTCAAATCGAAAGCGTTAGCTGACGATGACGGGAGTTCAATGATTTTTGTTCTCCCAAAAGTGCTCAACGCGCCTAAAGAAGTTTTCACTTAAAAAAAAAAAAAAAAAAAAACGTAATTCTTTAATTTGCTTTGATCGAGAGAAATCCCCGTTCCTTCAGAATAAAAATAATTATGAGATTGCGCTAGCGTCGTCGCGATTTATGAAACAATTTCAGCTATGAAGATTAAGCAGATAGAGAGAAGCAATTGGTCAGACGCATAGATATAGTAATTTATATAGATCTATCATCCCCATGTTAAGGGCAGTGTCCTGAAAGCTAATCATTCCCAATCCATTCCCGATTATATCCCACACACCACCGTGGTAGGAAATGATCATCAATCATTAGAGTCATTTCCACTTGGTACGGAGTAGGGTTACCTTTCTTGCATTTGAGTAATTTTGTTAAAGATGGTCCCTCAAAGAAGGGAGGGAACGGGGAAGGAGATTGAGAAGAGAGGATTGATTTTTTTCCAAAGGAAGCTGATTATTTGCTGTTTTTTTATTGAATACAGTGAATGAATTGGTAAATAATTGCACGGAAAAAAATCTTTTAAAATTACTTAAACAACGGAATTAAATATTACATATATCTCACTTTATTTGAGCAGTATTACGCAGAACAACAGTTTAGTAAAAGAAAAAAAAATAATTTTAAGATTTAGGTTAAAAAAAAAATAAAAAATCCCCCCCCCCCCACACACAAAATATATATATAATTTTTAATGACAATAATGAAAAGAATGAGAACGGAAACCAAACAGTTGAATAATTCCCCACAGAAGCCGATTAGATAAGTAGTTAACTTAAATAAGTTTTTTTTAAATTTATTTGAACAGTTATATTAACTTAAATGTATTAAAAAGTTAATAAAATTATTTTTCTAATTTTAATACTTTTTCGGTTACAAAAAACGTAAACTTATAAAAGAAGGAATTTTAAAGGGAATTTAATATAAATATATTTTATTTATATATAACCAATGTATGTGCGTGTCGGTGTGTCTGTGGACAGCGAAGCGTAAGGTTGGTACTCGTACAGTCAAGAGATTCAACAAGAATTCGCTTGAGGTGTCTTAGTGCATCTCGAAGCCCCATTTTTTAAATGTTTATTATTATTATTATTATTATTTTTATTTAATTAAAATAAGAAAATAATATTATAATAGTTTTAAAATTTAGTCATTTAAATATTAGTTTTCATTTAGCGCCAAAAACAATTTACCAATCTTTTCTTTTTAAACATGAAATATTTTTTTTATATGAATCATGAAAGAAAACATAAAAAATTTTATTTCTGAGAATAGTATACTTAGCACGAAAGCTAATTGAGCATCAAGAGCTCATAGTAATCTTGGGTAATTAACCCGTTAACACCCGAATTAATTTTGTAAAATATTATTATCTGATTATTTCACTTCTAAATTAATATACACAACTGACAAAAAAATATATTAACTTAAACAATTCTTCTGATAGTTTTAAATTTCAAGGCTATCCTCATTTATTGACGTTTAGTGGTCTAGCGAGAAAACTTTGAGATAGAAAAACTTTGAGATAACAGATTAATATCCTGTTATATGTTGACGAAGATTTCGAAAGTAAAGTATTATAATATATATTATTATTCAACTTGATTTAAGTTAGTATACCTGCGCAAAAAGCAAATGTATGTGCGACGAATGAAAAATCTTAAAATGACTATCCACATTATAAAATAATAATTAATAGTAGGCACATAAAACTTTCAGGGATCGTTTAGAGGGTAATCGGAAAAAAAGTCCCCGGAAAAAAAGTCCCCGGAAAAAAAGTCCCCAGGAAAAAAAGTCCCCGGAAAAAAAGTCCCCAGGAAAAAAAGTCCCCGGAAAAAAAGTCCCCTGAAATTAATTTCGGTCGTCTTCATAAATGAAATACAACTTTTTAATAACTTTTAGTGACATTATGTTTCTTTTATTTTTAAAACTTTTTTTTTTTCTTTTAATTAATTCTTTTTCTATTTAATTATGTATGTATGGATTCTTTTCAAACATACCGCAGGGAAAAATGAAAAATTCAGTATTCTACTATATGTAAGAAGCATAAGTTCCGTTAGTAAAGAAAAGATAAACAAAATACAATAAAAGACAAGAATGAAAAATTATGCGGTACTCATTTATTATTTACATTTTTCAACTGTAGATGATCGTTATTTGATACACCTTTAAATGTTCTTTGCATATCTTATCACACAACGAACAAACAGAACAGAAAGTCAGAGAGATAGAGTAATTTAATTCGTAATCGCTCTTAAACGTTTTTGGAAAATGTTAAAAATTCTTGACTTAAAAGAAAATGCAGCCGTAATATATCTGTATATTTTTTGTGTAGTTCTGTAAGTCTGATTGCGAATCATAATATGTTCTATAAAAAACATTTTTTTAGCACATTATCAACAAATACCAACTTCATTATTATTTTTGCAGTAGAAATTTATCTGAATGTGATAAAAAATGTCGCTCATAAAACGCAATACATTGACATTTTTATGGATGTCCCTGTACACAAACCAGTTGTGCAAAGACTATGAAATCCATTTCAGATAGAGAATATTCCACACTTAACTTTAATAGCATCATTCATTTTTAAGAAATTCTGCAAATATTTACGGGCGCTGATCTAGGGACAGTCGGATAAACAGTTACAATAATTCAAATCATATTTACACTTAAAAATTGTTAGAAAGTGTCAAAAACACTCACTGAACGATATTTAACAAATTTCCAATTATAGTCCTTATGTAACTGAATATTTTTATGTGACCCTAAAAATCTTAACGCTACTAATACTGTATTCACCAAAAGGCATTCTTTTGTGCGTATGAATAACATATTTAATTTCCTTAAGATTTATGCAAAAAGGAATAAGATTTATTCAACCATATTTAAAGGTACTTAAATATGCTATTTCATAGGAATACCTCTCATAGAACACAATACTTTGGAATACTTTTGGGTGCACCTGTATACAAACAAGTGATGGTGTTTATTCCATTTTCAATAAGGAATATCTGATAGTAAACTCGAATAACATATATCAGTTTCAAGAAATTCCATAAATATAATGCTCGGGTAGACAAATAGACAAACCGAAGTCATTAATACTTTTCAACTTTGTTAAGTGTTAAGTGCAAAAATAATGTATACTTCATCAGGATCATAAGTTGATCTATTGTATATGGAATTATAGATAAATTAACTCGTCATTATTTAGTAAAAGAAACACTATGAAACCTGAGAATGAAATCTAACTCAAAATAATATTTAAATGCATACGTACATTTTAATAACTGGACGTCCGAAATTCTTTTGTAATCAAAGTTATATATACATATCGAAAAAAAAGAGGGGGCAGTTACGAATTACGAAACATGCATAAAAAGACAAAAAGATTATATTACTGGCAGAAACCAAGCATTTCAGTTTCCTTTCACTGACCTGTCAATTGTGATTTTTTTTTTTTTTTTCTTTTATATAAGAAGTGTGTGTGTGAAAGAGGGGGCTGTCAGAGGGGTATTCGCTATATAATATGATAAAAATTTAATTATTTTTATTTTAGTCAGAAAGTTTTTTTTTTTTTTTTTTTTTTTTTTTTTTAATCTTTTGTGTGTTTTAAATCTTTTATAAAAAAAGTAAGATATTTATATCCTTTCTAATGTCTTTTTTATTGTTAAATATTTAACTGCATGATGGTTTTAACGAACTACCTACAATTATTTCTAGAATAGAGTAGAACATAGAGTTTGAAAATTAGATACAGCACAGAGTGGTCAAATTTTATTTAGAAGTAGCTGGAGATCAGGGAGGAAGATTATTATTGTTCCCCCCCTCCTTAAGGGAAAAAAAAAAAAAAAAAACTTTTAAACACATCCATCTTTAACGAATATGTGTTTGTATGTAAATATCGGACTGAGTTATCAACAGTTTCTTAATGTTAAAAATTTAAAAATGTATTTTAATTTACATATATCTCCTTATTAAACGCCCCACCAGCAGCCAAGTGATTCTGCGATTAAACTGTGATAGACGGAAAATTCCGGGTTCGCTCGTCGACCTAGCTGCTCGAAGCTCTCCGCGGTATTCTCCAAAACTCGCGTAAATACGAGATATGATCGTAATAAAGACCAACATGGAGGGCACATCACCTCGTGCAGTCAATCGGCCTTAATCTTCACCCCAGCAGGACCCCCATCTTATTAAACAGTGGCCGAAAGGTTTTGCATGCAAAACTGGTAGACGGGAAGTGCCGGACTAGATACCAGGTCGCGCTCGTCGATTTAATTGCTAGAATTTTTCCGTGGTTTTCGCTGAAACTCGCATAAACACGGGCTAGGACCCCTCAGAAAGACCCTGAAGAGGGCACACCACCCAGACCTAGGACCCTCGTATAGTTAATCAACCTAAATCTTCACACCAGCATCACCAACCTCCACTTTAGTAACAGTGGCCGAGCGGTTCTGCGCTCAAATCTGGTAGACGGGAAGTGCCAGGTTTGAATCCAGGTTACGGCTGTCGAAGTCATTCGTATGTTTTGTGTTTTTTATTCCGTAAATATGGGCTAGGATACCCTTCGAAAAACCCTTACGATGTCCCAAGTGTAGCTATTTGGCTTTAATTCAAGCACCAACAATTTATTAAAAATTTATGTGTGATTTACGAATTAAGGCCGACTGTATACACGATAAACCTGGGAAGGTCTTTCTAAAATGTCCTAGTATTCAAGCGATAAACTCCGAACGGCTAAGCCGACGAGGACGACCTGGATTTTCATTTGGCACCTCCTGCCTCTCCTAAAACATGTAGAATAATAAATATGTATATTTACATATTTTTTATTGAAAATATGTTAGTGAAAAAAAGATAATGTGCGTGATTGACCACAAAATAAAATAATAATAATAATAATAATAATAATAATAATAATAATCAGATAAATTTATACTTACTATTATTTTTTTAAGAATACCCCCCCCCCTCTTTTTTTTTTTTTTTTTCGTTTTAAGATATTTGTAACATTAAGCCATACATTATTATTTATTATTATTATTATTATTATTTTAAACCGTATCAATCCTTAATGAATTTCCATTTGCATGTCTAAGTGATGAGTAAAATTCTTAATTCCATATGCGACTTCTAAAACTATAGAGATTTGTAAAGGACCATAAGCAGAAATACTTCAAAGAAATGGGTCCACCAGTGGCTGAGCGGTTCTGCGCTCAAAGCTGGTAGACGTGAGGTGCCGGGTTCTATCCCAGGTTGTGCTCGTCGGCCTAGTCGTTCGGAATTCTCCGTGGTTTTCTCCGAAACTTGCTAAATACGGGCTAGAATCCCTTAGAAAGACCCCCCCCACTGAGGGCACTCCCCCTGAGGCCTAGGACCTACAGCAGTTAATCGGCCTTATTCCCAAAAATCCTTCAAAGAAATGTATGCAATATTTCTAAGAGGAATTTTAATTGTGGGGTAGCATTTAGATAAATGTAGCTTCTTCTATTTTTATTTTTTGTTAATCGCGGCATGTTATACATTGCAAACAAGTAAATATATGGATTGTTGTTGTTGTTGTACCAAATAAGGCCGATTGACTGCACTAGGTTTCTAGGCCTGAGGAGGAGTTCCCTCTGTGGGCTTTTTCTAAGGGGTCCAAGCTGATATACACGCAAGTTTCGGAGAAAATCACGGAAAACTACGAACGGCTAGGACAACGAGCGCGACTAGGATTGAACCTACGCAATAAATGGATTGAACTCTTCTTATACTAAGCCAGGTCATGTCTGAAAACGAAGGTGATCTGGATTCGCATTTGGCACCTTCCCCTTGTCCTAAAATATGCATATATATATATATATTATTGTAAATGTTAGTGGAAGGATCTTCAGGAAAAATTATCGTTCACTGGTAATTCGCAATAAATCTGGTAAGATTACGGCAGAAATTTGGTTTTCTTGAAAATCGCTGTAATGATTTATATACACGTATAAATATAGTGTTAGAGTTTTTTTTTTTTAGATGAAAAAAAAATCTGATTATTAGATAATAGATTTAAGTATTAGCAGTCGCTGGTGTCCCGTGCTTTTCCTGGAACAAAACCTAGCGGAAACCCTGTTTTCTAGGAAATTGCTAGATTTAGGTATTTGAGATGATGATTCGTTTTGAATTTGTTTTATCTCCAGGAAAATTAGATTTCACTCGTAGCCCGCACTCCATCCGAGACAAAAAAAAAAAAAAAAAAAATCACATGGCCTTTATTATCACATTTTCGAAAACGAATCCCTATATTACGCTACGAATAATTTTTACAACGGAACTAAGTAAACAGTCAATCAGGTACTGAATATAAAAAGAGTAAAACCTGGTACAGGTTATTAAAATGCTGTACATTAAGGTTTAATTTAAACAGTGCTTTACGCTAAATATTTGGTTAGTTAATAAATAATGATAATAATATCAATAATAATAAAGCTGCTGATTTCACAAGTAATTGTCATTACATTATTCTAATACTTTATATCTTTTATCATAAGATTCCTATGAAAAAAAAAAAAAAAAAAAATCGTCATCTAAAAGAGATAATTAAAGTTAAAAAAAAAAAAAAAGATTATTATGCGAAGTTTTGTTCAGCCGAACAATATTTAAACTGATTTTACAAATTATCACCATCACTTCTAGAACATTTTTCATTATTTATAACTATTACTTACTTTTCATGAAAATCGCAATGAACGGATTTCTTTTAAATTAAGTTTTGATTATTAAAATATAATGAGAAAAAGTTGTCTTTAATATTAGGGAATACCGTATTTCAAACGGAAAAACTAAAAGCAAAGTGCGTTTCAAATTTTTAGAAGGTAAATATGTATAATTTTCATTTTTTATTACTATAACATTTAATCTCTTTTCAGTATATATAAAAAAAAATATTTATAATAATCAAGCATCAATTAACCTTTCATATATATTTTGAAAAAATAATTTGAAGCTTTGTGAGAGAAAATTAAATCAGTCCAATAGAAGAGGTATATCCTATATCAGTAAAAAATATTTCATTTTATTTTTATTTGTCTTAATCTTTTAAATATTACCTTTTTATATGCATTTAAAACATCTTTGTGCCGAGTTTTCATAGAATAAAAAGACACACTCTCTTTTTTATGACCTGCAGAAAACGCAAAGGCGCTTCCTATGTTATGTTCAATATAAAATAAAATTCTTTTCAAAATACCGATCATGAACTTTAATGCATCAGAAATTTTTTTTTGCAAGTCCCTCTACACACATTAGTTGCGAAAATTATACAATTTTCAACAGAGAATATCGATATGCTATAGAAAACTTGAGGTATACCAGCTCCAAGTCCTTCAATAAATATTATCGGGGAAAAAAAAACTTGATCACAGAGGTTAACAGACAAACAGAAAGACAAAACAAAGCCAACTCATTATTAGATATTCTTAGAAGCTTTAAAACGCATTTTTATTTATTTTTTTTAATGGATTTTTTCTGGGGACTTTTTTTCCGGGGACTTTTTTTCCTAGGGACTTTTTTTCCGGGGACTTTTTTTCCTGAGGACTTTTTTTCCGGGGACTTTTTTTCCTGGGGACTTTTTTTCCGGGGACTTTTTTTCCTGGGTACTTTTTTTCCGGGGACTTTTTTTCCGTGACTTTTTTTCCGGGGACTTTTTTTCCGGGGACTTTTTTTCCGCCATTCGTTTAGAGTGACGCTATAAACTGTCACTAAAAAGCAGAAATCATTCGAAGAAACCACAAAAAATATACGTGTCATTTTATTAGCTGTCCTCAAATAAGGACACTGGGCGCTAACGGGTTAATTAATATACGTTATTAAAATAACCATGATTTTTGAAAGGAAATAAATATGTTTGCTAGATAACTTGACGATCACTTTTTCTTTTTCACCAAGGACGACGGATATAAAACCTGTTCCTATAAAAATTTCATCTTATAATGTTTTTGTCAAAATTGCTTTAGAAATTGTTAGTTAAATGTTAATTCAAATTTAGGTGCGTATATTGTTCACTATGATTAGTGAAAAGTTAACGCTAATGCGTTAAAAAAAGAACAACCACACGACTCCTATTACACATTATACAAGTATTATGTGCACTTTTTGAAGAGAATTGCACTCAAAAGACATATAATTGACCTAATGAAGTAGAAACCTACAATTTTTCCGGAAAGAGGAAGATGACACACATTTTCCTCTAAATAAAAACTGATACATGTGTATGGACAGACAGACAGAACAAAATTTAAGTCAGTTAATATATATACATATATAACAATAATAATAATAATAATAATAAATGAATAAATGGTCGGTGGAGCCATTTTATTTTATTTATTTAATATATATATACTATTTAAATTTTATGAAATAATTCAATTCGTAGATAGTTTCAAATCACATTTTTAAACTGAAATCCGTTTTTCTGTATCATAAAATTACTATGTAATGTAATTAAATGTTTTATAGTTTTCACGTTGGTTTAATTTAGCTTGCTTATTTATTTTATTTATTATTTTATTTTACTTTCTTATTTATTTATTACCCCTATTATACGGCTACAGTAGGTAATGTAAGTATCGTATTCGGCCAAAAAATTCGATGTAGAATTTTCACCTGATTTACACGTTTTAAGGTCTCCTAGTCCAAAAAAAGTAGTTTTTGGCATTTGGTCAGTGTGTGGGTGTGTATGTATGTGGGGAATCTTCTGACTATCATATTTCCGAAACTACAAAACTTCAGAATTGAGACAGGTCCGGTGAACAGATGGAATTTCTAAATTTTGGTGAAAATTGGAAAACTAGAAATGGATCTTTGGCAACCTGAAGTGGGACTGTAAGTCCTTATCTCAAAAACAACTCCAACGATTTTCTTCAAAGTTGCTATATAAACATTTTATTAAATGTCTTTACGAATTATATTGTTGGTTAGTTCAGGAAAATTGATAGACATTCTGTATTAATAGCTCAATTTCAGGTCTCGCAAGTAAATTCATTCAAAAATGCTGTACGATTTTTTTTTTTTTTTTTTTTTTTTCTTTGCCAGGTTTTGGTAAAAGTCGGTACCTGAAAAACATTTGTAACGATTTTCTTAAAAATTGTTGCATTAATCAATTGTAGATTTCCTTTATTATGTATTATGTGATTATTAAAGGAAAATTAACAGCCATTTTGATTAGGTAGGTCAGTTTTAGATCTCAAAAATTGGTGTTTCAATTTTTTTTTTTTTTTTTTTTTTTTTTTTTTTTTTTTTTAGATCGCTGTGTAAACTTTGTTTTATATATCTTTACATGTGTATCAAGTTTCTCTCACCTGGAAAATTTTAAGGTTTGTACTTCGTTATGTCATATTTATGTCTTTTTATCACTATATCTCCAAAACACTCATATAATATGTGTAATATTTGGTAATGGAAGCCGTGTGGTTGTTTCACATCAGGTTATTTTATTTATATATTTTAGCAGTAATTACTATTTTTATTTATAATTTTACGATGCTAACGTATGATCTTACAGAGCACTTGGGAAAAATCGGGCGTACAGCACGTACGGCAAACTAATTTAACTCACTTCACCCATCTTAAGCCTTGATGGCCTCCTTTTATAAAAATAATAATAATTATTATTTTTTTTTTTTTTTTACTTTATTCATATTTGCTATACTATGTATGATCTCATTTATAAATGTTTCAGAAAACACTCACATTAACTTTTTCAATATTCCTTGTGAAACTTTTCACTTCCATATATGGCTGTTTAATTATTAAATTAAGTCTTCCTTTCTTGTGTTTGATTATTTACAAATGAAATATTATTATCATAGTATATGGAATTCGTATTAAACATAGCGCTATTGCGCAATTAATTTGAAAACTCTTTATCTACGTAACTGTGTGTGAATTATATTCACTTCGAAAATCTTTCTTAACGAAACCTTGAATGTAATGCTAATTTTTTGGGTGTTATAAATAACATAATCCAATTTCATACTAAATTTTGGAAATTAACTTATTTTATTGTATTATATACATGGATTTGTGTTGCCTTTGCACATTATCCGTTGGTATATTCCTATTTTATTTTTATTATTATATTAGTATTATTAGTTTACTATTATATGGTTCGTTCATTGTAAAAGTGAATAATCTACTTAGAAATTGATTTTGAAATAACGAGCTTTTTTGGAATTTATGCATAGGGGAAAAAGGTCAAGATTCATTAAGTGTTATCAATTTTTGTGTTAAATACAAATGATAGTTATAATAATTTATATTTTATATTAAAAATAATTTCAAATAACTTAGAAACTTCCTTTTAGAAATAAAAATTTGGAAGTTTTAGTTTTCTTAGAAAAACATGTTATCCATTTATGTGTCTTTAATGCAATAATTATTGGAGTTTTTTCTTTTTTATAATGAAAGGTGCGGCAAAATGTGTTACAAGTAAAAATATCTATATTTAAAAAACATGGAGTAACAGCACTTTTACAATGAGCCGTCCATATTTTATTTTCATTATAATGTGATAATATTGGCTTGTTTTGTTCATAATCTTTTCTTAACTACGGCAGTTCGTATTGTTTCTTTTAACCTGCGTCTATGAGATAGTATTGATACACTATTGGTAAACTACACCTTAAATTTTATGTCGTATTTTTTTTTCTTCTGTTCGAGAAAAAGAAAATTAATAATAAATGTCTTTTTTTTTTTTTTTTTAATAATTAAAGTGAAATTTAGAAAACGCATGCTTAGGAAATGGAATATCTTTAGTAAAGAAAGGCATATATTATGTACGTTATGTATTATATCAATATTTAAGCAATGTTAAAAACGGCGATTTAAAAAAGATTGTTAATTGCACACTGCGGTTTCGATAGCATACAACGTACTGTCATTAAAAAAAAATTTTCATTGATGTTTTTAACGTTATGGAAATATTGATATTTCTGTTCTAAGGTATTATTATTATTATTATTATTATTATTATTATTTAAAGATGTTGGGAAAAAATTACAAAAGAGAAAACTTGTATGTGAGGATATGACGAGTTTAGTTAACTAAAAAATTTATATTAAAATATTTTCAATTAACATCTTAAAATCACTGAAAATGAAGATAAATTTTCGAAAATAATAATGGCAATTTCTAATAAATTAAAATAAATAGAAAAATCCATAAAAGGCCTAGCATCTTTATCATTTTCTTTAAAAAAGAAAAAGAAATGGAAATTTCAGAAAAAATAAAAATAAAAACTTTATAGCATAAATATGATTGTTAAAAATTTATTAAAATTATCATAAGCTATATACTGATTGTAACATTCATATTCCAAAAATAAATAAATGAATAAATAAATAAATAAATGAATATCTTTCTTTTCAAGTCGGAAAATAAAAAAAATGCAAACTTTTATGAAAAATAATTAAAATATAATTTAGAAAAATCGCTGGAAAAATGAATAAATAAAAAGAAATTAATTAATAAATAAATATAATTGCTTAAGTATAGAACCGCTTGACTAAATTTGAGATTTGGCATCGAAATAGGTATGACGTTTCTCGCGAAAATGTTTATTTACAATTGCGACAGCCATTTTACTTCATCACCAAAATCTGAAAAAAAATTTAAAATCCATCAATGTGTTTCTATGCTGATGCTATATCGAAGATATATTAAGAAATTAATATAGTAAACGATGCTAGGTAATGAAACATGGCATGCCTTAGAATAAATGAAAATAAGTCTTGCTGTAATAAAATAAATTTTGTTCATCAAAGAAAGTATACAAAATTTTATCATTATTGTTATTATTATTTTACTAAAAATAAAATCTTCTTGTTTAAGTGATTTATATGAATATATGTATATATATATATATATATAAACATTAATTAAATAAAGATAAAACAAATTAGTTGTTTCATACACTACAAGCTGCGTCGTCTTTAGGAACTGGACTATGAAATTCTGCTATACATGAAACTTGTTGCCTTGTTGGTTTTATATTTATTTATATAATTTGAAATCAAATTATAGATTTTATAACTTAAGCAAGATATACTATTTTTTAATATATGCCATTGGCCTGTGACATGGTTCATTTATTTGAACTCATCGTATTATTATTATTTTTATTTTTTATCGTGTCTTTTATCATGTATAAGGCTTTACTTCAACATGTGGTTGTTTATTGATTAACTGAAGTCTTCCTTCCTGTTGTTTGATCACTGTAATGATTTATTATACATAAATATAAATTATATACATAATATGCCTCAAGCGATATATGAACGCATCTTGAATATTAATTATTTAAAAATAATTAGTTTATATAATTTATACTAACATCCCATTCATATATTATTCAAGACATGTAACACAATACTACATATATAATACATATAATTAGTAATAAAGTCATGCATTGATGGTAGGATTTTTATCACTTCTTTTAATTTTCTTTTTAAGTATATGTGTATGTTATATTACCATATAAAATTGTCCAGGTTGTCTGAAAACATCATGTGCTGAGAAAAGGAATATACCGTCTTTAATGTCGTCCATAGAATTAGTACTTTCTTATTATGCAAAAACTATTAATATTATTAGTAATAAAATATTTAATAACAATCAGCATTTATTTTCTTTCTGTAGATTTTTAGTAATCTGAATCACGATAGTTTGCTTGAATCGTAGAAATTATTAAATTTGCCAACATTCGCAAGTTTTCCAGAAATTGTTCCACGTGATTCGTTTTCGGTTTTAACAATTTATTTCAACAAAAAACAAACTGATTGCTTGTATTGTGTTATTTTCTAATATATTGAAAATGTAATATAACTCTTTTTGATTTACTGTACTAGGGAGCTCTGTCCCCTAGTATTGTAAAATTCAGTATTTAGCCGATGGAGCTATGCAACCCCGAAGGAGGATTCGACTCCACTGTACTCGCTTTACTTATGAACCACTGCAAAGCTCTGCCCGCCTATTCGCTGCTTTGCTTTTTTTTTAATACCGACATTAACACGTTGAGCTCCATGTCAGACATTCTAGATACTAGACATTTTGTCATATATCTTTAAGTACTGAAGGAATCATCTTGAAACTTTAGGAGTGTGCAGAACCTGTTTTACTTCAAACATTTCAGTGAAAGTTTTACCCCTAAAGTAAAAGCAGTAAAAATTAAAAATTAAAACATTGAGCGCCCTGTCAGCCATCGGTGGCTGACAGTGTTAAATATGATATAAAGCCGCGTCAGTCATCGGTGCGCATATAAAATAGGATATAAGACTAAAAATATAACATTTAATGATTGAAAAATTATTAAGAATTTGCTTAATTTTCATTTATTACAGGAGGTATCATTATGGAATTTTAATGGATTTTAAGAATTTGCGTGGCGCTCAACGTGTTAATAGTCTATAACAGAACATAAAAAAAAAAAAAAAGAAAGAAAGAAAAGAAAAAAAAAAGAAAAAAAAAAAAGTTACAGAAATTCCCTTATTCAATGTTAAATTGAAATTCATAACAATTACCCCATTTTTTAAAATGAAATATTATGCTAAAAATCAGTATAATTTCTTTTCCATAATAGAAAGAAATTTGTAATATCTAGACATTTGCTCTACAGCTTTAATATACGACCACTTGGAAACTGTTATATTTTTGTCATTATTTGTTAATATATATATTTTTTTTTATAGTTACTTGTAAAAAAAAAAAAAAACTATAAGCGATAGATTCACCAAAATCAATAGGGTTCGTACTTTGGTGACTTACAATATATGTACCAACTTTCAGCTTATTCGAACAAAGCGTTTAGACGCTAGCGTGTTCACTCACAGAGACACACACATATATACACACATATATACACACATACATACACACGTACATGCACACGTACATGCACACACACATACATACATCATCGCAAAAATAGTGAAAACGGACTCAAGGGACCTCGAAACGCATAGAAACATCAAAATCTGAATTTTGGATTTTTGACATGATTACAATATTTTCCTCACCATAGTGTTCGGAAGGTAAAAAGGTGATGATATTTACTTATATTTATTCATTTTAATTTTATTTATTCATTCATTTCATTTTTTATTTATTTTGATGGATAGTGTAATTTCTAAGAACATTTTTTATACTTAAATTTTGAATTTTTATATTTCTTATTTGAATGCTTACTTTAAAAAAGTAATAAAGATTCAACCACCGGGCTATTCTAATATTTATGAATTTATTTATGAATTATTTAATTAATTAGTTTATTTATTTAATTTTTATAAACTTGTAAAAGATACTTAAGGAGAAAACAAAATTTACAATTTTAAATGCGTTAGAAATTCTGCTCTTTTTCTATCTTGCAATAAATCTTATAAGGATTGTAAAAATGTTTCTCTTCACCGTCTAGTACAAATCATTCTCCGATAACAGAACGAAAGAGGGAACGATTATGAATGAAAAAGAGAAGTGCAGACTGCCATAGCTAGTCTTTATCGCTTTTTTCCCTGACAGCTTCTAACAATAGCAGGAGAGAAGCAGCAGTGGTCTCTGGGCATGGACGTACACTATGGACCGCTCACGCTGTGTTATCAGAATGGCCCCATTTTGGTCGCTTTTAGAAGATGGCGCTCGCATCGACTGCCTTTCCACTTCAGACTTGAAAGAGCGCTTTAACGCGAGAATTAGATGAAATAATGTTAAATATCTCGAACAAAAAAACATATATCCGTAAAATTTTTGCTTTAAAATATAGCTAATACAAATGTCTAAAAATCGATTTCTGGAATTTTTGAAATTCGGTCCCCAAGGTGGGGGGGGAGGGGGCGAAACGTGATTTCACATGCGTTAAACGTGATTTCACATAATCCTATATAACTCAAACAAAAAAACAGATATACGTGAAATTTTTACTTTAAAATATAGCTAATACAAATGTCTAAAAATCGGTTTCAGGAATTTTTAAAATTCGGTCCCCAAGGGGGGCGAGGGGGGCAAAACGTGATTTCGCATAATCCTATATATCTCAAACAAAAAAAATAGATATACGTGAAATTTTTGCTCTAAAATATAGCTAATGCAACTATCTAAAAACCAATTTCTGGAATTTTAGAAATTCAGCCCCCAGGTGGGGCAGCAACGGGGGGGGGGGGGGGGCTATGGAGCAAAAACAAATAGAAATACAGTTAGGCCGTTCAAAATTGGTACAGATAGGTTTTAAAGGCCTGCAAGACGAATGGGGATATTTTCGATTGTGTAAAGTTATTAGGTGGGGCAAGAAGGGGGGGGGGGACAAAAAAATAAAAATAGTGTCAGATCGTTCAAAATTGGTACATAGAGGTTTTCGATACTTACAAATCGATTGTGGATATTTTTGAATTTGTAAAATTATTAGGAGGGGCGGTAAGGGGGGTGGGGTGGTAAGGGGGGCTATGGGGCAAAAACAAATAGAAATACAGTTAGGCCGTTCAAAATTGGTACAGATAGGTTTAAGAGGCCTGCAAGTCGAATGGGGATATTTTCGAAAGTGTAAAGTTGTTAGGAGGGGCGACAAGGGGGGTGGGGAGAGGGGGGGCAAAAAAATAAAAAAAGAGTTAGATCGTTTAAAATTGGCTTATACAGGTTTTCGATACTTACAAATCGATTGTGGATATTTTTGAATTTGTAAAATTATTAGGAGGGGCGGTAAGGGGGGTGGGGTGGTAAGGGGAGCTATGGGGCAAAAACAAATAGAAATACAGTTAGGCCGTTCAAAATTGGTACAGATAGGTTTAAGAGGCCTGCAAGTCGAATGAGGATATTTTCGAAAGTGTAAAGTTGTTAGGAGGGGCGAGAAGGGGGGTGGGGAGAGGGGGGGACAAAAAAATAAAAATAGTGTCAGATCGTTCAAAATTGGTACATAGAGGTTTTCGATACTTACAAATCGATTGTGGATATTTTTGAATTTGTAAAATTATTTGGAGGGGCGGTAAGGGGGGTGGGGTGGTAAGGGGGGCTATGGGGCAAAAACAAATAGAAATACAGTTAGGCCGTTCAAAATTGGCACAGACAGGTTTTAAAGGCCTGCAAGACGAACGGGGATATTTTCGATTGTGTAAAGTTATTAGGAGGAGCAAGAAGGGGGGAGGGGAGGGGGGCAAAAAAATAAAAATAGTGTCAGATCGTTCAAAATTGGTACATAGAGGTTTTCGATACTTACAAATCGATTGCGGATATTTTTGAATTTGTAAAATTATTAGGAGGGGCGGTAAGGGGGGTGGGGTGGTAAGGGGGGCTATGGGGCAAAAACAAATAGAAATACAGTTAGGCCGTTCAAAATTGGTACAGATAGGTTTAAGAGGCCTGCAAGTCGAATGGGGATATTTTCGAAAGTGTAAAGTTATTAGGAGGGGCGAGAAGGGGGGCAAAAAAATAAAAATAGAGTTAGATCGTTCAAAATTGGTTTATAGAGGTTTTCGATACTTACAAATCAATTGCGGATATTTTCGAATTTGTAAAATTATTAGGAGGGGCGGTAAGGGGGGGGCTATGGGCAAAAACAAATAGAAATACAGTTAGGCCGTTCAAAATTGGTACAGATAGGTTTTAGAGGCCTGCAAGTCGAATCGGGATATTTTCGAAAGTGTAAAGTTATTAGGAAGGGCGAGAAGGGGCTGGGGAGAGGGGGGGGGGGCAAAAAAATAAAAATAGAGTTAGATCGTTCAAAATTGGTTTATAGAGGTTTTCGATACTTACAAATCAATTGCGGATATTTTCGAATTTGTAAAATTATTGAAAAACCTATTCAGATATTTCACAGGAATAAAGAATATAGCTATGAAAAAATGTATTTATTTATTAATATTTTTTTTTTTTAAATCCAAGAATGAAAACATTCATTATATGTAAATATATCTATAAATATTAAGAATTCGCTCCCCCCCCCCCCCAACCCCGAAAAAAAAAAAAAATAGACGAAATAGTATAATGAAAACATAACATTTCATATGTTTATATGATATTTAAAAAATAAATATGAAAATATGAATTTTTATAATTTAAAACAATGAATGTATTTTAAAAATCAGAATTTATTCCAGCATTTCCAATTAAACAAAAAAAATTGCAAAGTATGTAAAAAAGACAAAATTAAAAAAATTATTATGATTTTTTACAAAGGCGGTGCTTTTCCCTCTTCCGAGACTCCAATGGTGGTCGAGCGGTTCTGCGCTCAAAGCTGAGTGACGGGAAGTGCCTGGGTTCGATGCCAGGTCGCGCTTGTCTACTTAGTCATTCAGAGTTTTCTGTGGTTTTCTCCGAAAATTGCGTGCATAAGGACTAGAATCCCTTAGAAAGACCCCCACGGAGGGCACTCCCCTTCAGACGTAGGACCTACAGTAGTCAATCGACCTTATTCCCAAATCCAATAAATCCATAAACCGAAATACAGCACTTTTTCCCTTTTATCAATATTTTTCATTTTTAAATTTGCACTTTAAAGAGATTTTTAATCTGTATTATTTACTACTCATTTAAAGCAAATAATTTATTCAAAAAATAAAATTAACTTATATATATATATTTAAATATGCGCGATATAAAAATCAATGTAATGAAAAGCAGAGTCAATCATAATAATTTGAGCATTCCCTTTCAAAAAGCTAAAGGAGCATTTTTTTATTAATTATTTTATTTATTTATTTTTGGAACCAAAGCTGTATTGGGAAATTTTTTTAATTCTGAATATTTTCTTCTAAAGGATTCGAAAACTGCTTTTAGGTCATTCATCTGACTTTACAGCTTAAAATCAATGTTGGTGTTGGAGATTAAAGCCAGCTGACTGCATTAGGGTCCAAGGCCTGGGTGTGCACACCGTGGCGGTCCTTCTAAAGGGCCTTTGTCCACAATTACGCAAGTTTCAGGAAAAAAAAAAAAAAAAAAAACGCGCAAAACTCCGAACAGCTAGACCGATAAGCGCGATTTGCGATCGAACCCGACACTTCACGTCCACCAGCATCAAGAAGTCAATTTTTGAAGAACTAGAACAGATTTAATGGTCGAAAAATTTCTGAATGTGCAAATGGAATTATGAAAAATATACTGGATAATGTAATTCTATGAATATCCATCTTTGTAGCAAACAGTATGATACCACTGTTTCTTGCATGTAAAAAAATATTCTGTTCCTTAACAACATTATAGCTGCCTGGTACTCATTTCTAAAGTATTCTCTCAACTTTTTAATACAAGTTCCTATAGTAAGATTTTTAATTAAAAAATATTATATTGAAGCTTAGAGAACAATTTTCTCTTTCTAGAATGCATTTTTTTTTTTTTTACTTGTGCAACAAGAATTGGAAAAAAAAAAGAAGGGGAAAAAAAAAAACCTGTCATAACAACATAATTAAAAAGTAATGGTTGGGTTTAAGGCCAACTGCCTGCGCTAAGTTCCTAGGCCAATTAGGTGGAATGCCCTCCGTGGAAGTCTTTCAATGGGGTTCTAGCCCGCATTTACGCGAGTTTCTGAGAAAACCACGGAAAACTCCTAACGTCTTGGTCGATGAGCACGACCTATGATCGAACCTGACATTTCTTGAAAGGTAATAAAAATTACTTTAAAAAAAATGATTCAATTTATAAAATCATGCTTATCTTAGGTAAGGTGACCAGACATCCTCTTTTCAATAGGACAGTCTTCTTTTTCAACGCTCTGCCCTCTTAAACGAAACAAACATTACAGGACTAAAAAGTCCTCTTTTTTATGTTTTTTGTCCGCTGTCCTCTTTTTCAAATGAAAAGGATTTAGTCCTTAATTTCAAAAATTTTGCAAAACTGGGAACCTCAATCGGCTGTTCGCTGTGTCGAGCGGTGAACACTAACTTTTTTCTGCGTTAGGTTCGCAGAAAGAACAACTTTCTAATAAACTTGCCAAAGTATATTATGGTTTATATCTATTCAGATTCTTCGAATCATAAAGAAATAAAAGTATTCTCTATATTCCTACGATTCTTTGATCTAGAACACGAAATCACTATTGAAATTGTCATAAAATCATTAAGGTGGTGGTACTCCGGCTGATACGCGGTCGGTTGACGTGTGTTCTCACTTTTGCATGAATAATATTCTTCATAAAAATAGGCCCACCAGTGATCGAGAGGTTCCGTTCTCGAAGCTGGTCTACGTGAAATGCTGAGTTCGGTACCCGGTCGCGCTTGTTGGCTTAACTGTTAGGAGTTTTCCTTGATTTTCTCTGAAACTAGCGTAAATATAGGCTAGGACCTCTTAGAAAAACCCCACAGAGGAGTCTCTTACTCACGTCTAGAACCCTAGTGCAAACAATTGGTCTTAATGATAACACTACCACCACCTCAAAAAATTATGCAGAAGTTAGTTGAATTCCTTTTATGTCCTTAGCAAAAATGCTCCCACAAAGCGACTGTTTTCTTCAATAAACAAAATGTAGACATGTGAAAAAAAAATGTTTGGTCAGTATACTCTTTTTCCAATAAAAATTCTGATCACCTTATACGTAAAAAATAGAGTAAGTTAATCATATTTTGTGGCAAGTAACTTTTTTTTTTCAGCGAGTGTAACCCAAGTTGAAATTTCGGGCCCTGTATATATATACATATATATATATATATATATATATATATATATATATATATATATTATGCATACGATGATTTTCTTTTACTCTATTATTAAAAAAAAAGACGAGGAATCATGTAAAAAATCTTTTATTATATAAGAAAATTAACATAAAAAAGGAATGAAAAACAAGTTACATAGATTTTTATTCAATAAAAAAAAAAAAAAAGTTATATCAACAAAATAATGAATTATAAACACTATTTACAAAATTTTATAAACACTATAACTGCAAAATTTACAAAGGTGCAAATTCAATTATAAAGCTTAAAAATTATCTTTCTTAAAATACAAAAAATATTCCTTTAACATCATAATAATATACATATTTGAGAGTAATAAATAAAAAAGCCAATTTTTTTTTTTTTTTTTTTTCTAACAAGGGAAGCTTTTACAGTGTTCGTCATACTTGAAATTAACATGAAGCACATTTTATACAGTTTTTAATTCTTACTTAAAATATGTAATCAGTTTTTTAAAAAACTTATTTTAATGGATTTATGACCCTCTTAAATTTGATGAATTAGCGATTTCTCTCACCGTGGAAGAAAATTCCAGCACATAATATTTTCTAATTATTTAAATGCATTATTTACCTGTGGCTTACAGAATGAGTGAAAAAACTAGTTGGCATAGGTGGACTCTGCTCAGTTCCCCATCATATTTATGTTCTCAGAAATTTCTAGTGCGAGACATATTATAATCATGTTAAAAGAAATGAATTTGACCAAATCTTGTTACAGTGACATAATGAAATCCCCGCCTAATAGGCTATCCACCGTTCACTTCGATATATATATCTTATTCTAATCTATTATTTTATTTTATCAGGGTCAATTCCGTTGTTTAGTTTTCATCCTACTATTTCCAATGCAATAATCCTCAAAATTCATATTTATATGAAAAATTTACAATTTCTCTATGTTGATAAAATCGTAAATTACGAATGATTTACGAAATTTTCCTATTAGAATATTTGTATTCAATCATGTTCAAACAAATATCATAAATGTAATTTTGAAGTTGTCTAATGTATTTACGATCCTCAAAATGGAAATTTATGCTCAATTTTGCCTTATTCTGACATGTTAAGTAAGTCGTAAATTCCAAATAACTTACGAATTTTTTAAATTGGAAAAATCGTAGTCTATGATATTCATGCCAGTATCCTAAATAATATCCCTCAAGATTGACGTTTATGTGAAATTTTGCTCTATTCAGCCATAAGAAATTCGTAAATTTCCAATAACTTACGAAATCTTTATATTGGAAAATTCATAGTCATTAATAATCATGCCAGTGTCCTAAATAATATTTCAAAAGTAGTCTGACATCTTTACGATGAAAATATCTCTCAAAATTGACGTTTATGTGAAATTTTGCCCTATACTGCCATGTTAAAAAATTCGTAAATTTTCTATAACTTGCGAAATTTCCAAAGTAGCATATTTATAGTTACTGATGTTCATTCCGGCATCAAAACTGATATTTTAAAACTGGTCTGACATTTTTACAGTAAAAAGTTTCCATTAAATGCACGTTTAAGTGAATTTTTGTCCTATTCTCCCATGTTAAGAAAATCGTAAATTTCTAATAACTTACGAAGTTTTTAAATTCGAATGTTGCAAATGAATAGGGTTCTTGCCAGTGTCGAAAGTAATACTTTAAAACTGATCTGACCTCTCTGCGATCATTTGTTCGTGAGATATCGTGTTAACAGACTAACAAACTAACGGACTAACACACTAACGGACTGACACCCTACAGACTAACAGACACCCTACAGACAGATACCATAGAAATTTTGTCATTTTCGGATTCCTCACACCTGAAAACGTGTAGAAAAGTCAAAAAACCGAGGTCGAAAATTTTCACGATTACCTAAGTTCCCCATACCTATAGTATGATGGGGAACTAAAAAATATTATTTGTTAGTAAAAAATAATAAATCTTCTCGATAATATTTAAAAAAAAAAAAAAAAAAAAAAAGTATGAAAATTTCCTACATTTCTTTTTTTTTTTTCGCCAAATATGTTACCTACACTGATACTCAAATATGTTATTAATATAAAATCATCCATATATTATCTTGTTGAAATTCTAAACTGCATCAAATTTTGAGTTTAAAATTCCAGCATTTATGATAAATTTCTCTTTAGTTATTCAAGCTGAAAAGTTTTGCATATGAGTATTTATTCAAAATTATATTTTCTAAATATTTCTATTGCACTTTTTAATCTTCCATAATTATAAATGAAAACATATAACTGATGTTAAACTATAACAAAAATTTCTTGAAATTTTTCTATAAAGAAAGCCGCAATAATAAAAATGTTTTCTCTTATGATGATACTTATTCGAAAAATTCCTGCATCAAGAGAGCACACTTTGGTTTTTCCCTAAATTGTCAAAAGTTGTCACTGTTTCTCAAAAATTGCGTTTTGCAAAAAACTGATTACATATCCTGAAATGGCATTAGAAACTTTATAAAATGCATATAGTATCGATTCAAAGTACAATTAACACTTAAAAAGATTGTCTTGTAAGTAATAGATGCAGGGCCAAATTTGAAATTTGGCATGAACGTACACTGTAAAAAAAAAACGGAAGCTTTTACAGCAAAATGTGCTGGCACCCATATTGCCTGCACATTCTGCTGTTAAATAAGGCAATTTACAGCGGAAACATCTGTAAAAAAAGACTCTTTTATTATGGCTGTTTCTGCTGTAAATAACTTCTTTTTTACATTCCCTCCTTCATGCACCCATATTGCCAGCATATTATGCTGTAAATCTACCGTTTTTTTTTTTTTACAGTGTAGCTACAACCATTCCATTTCTTTAACACATATATATATATTTTAAAAAATTAGATATTTCTTAACTTAAAGAGGGGGAATAAAGTAAAAACCTTTTTTAATTTGTCTGAATGTACAAAGTGTGACAAAAAAAAAAAAAGGGGGGGGGGAGTAATTTTTTTTATATATATACATATTACATATATATTATTTTAGGAGGGTAGGGAATAGCTCGATACATCGACGAGATGACACGGAGATTAAGTGTAAAGCTAACTTTATAAAAACATCTTACCTTGAATTTAATACTCTAATTTTTACATAAAATCTCTAATTTTCAGTTGGAAGAACACTAGCTTATAAATTATGAAATGTGAATGTGGCACTGATGATGAATTTAATTAAATATAATTTTTCTTTAAAATCTCCAATTTTCAACTGAATTTAGGAGTTTTTTACTGTGACATCATAATCATTATTTTTAATTTTAAAAATTTCTTTTTTGTTAAAAACAATACATTTCTATAATATGGTAATAATAATGATAATAATATAACGTGATTCATCATCTAACATGAATTGGAAGTTAAAAGATTGGCAGTTTGTAAAATTAATTTAAAATGTCAATGCAAAGTGGCATGAAAAAAAAAAAAAAAAAAAAAAACATTTTTAATTATTTTTAAAATATCTTAAAACTCAGTAATTTTGAAATTAATTGAAAAAAGTTTGACTGTGAACTCATATCATTTTTTACCAATTTTTAACTCTTGCCAAAATCGGTTTACAATCCAAGATTTTTAAAATACTTTTTTTTAAAGCTGTAATTTAAAAAAAAAAAAAAAAAACGTAATTTATAATTTAACATGATTTAAATTCGTAAGATTGCAAGCCCGCATGTATTAGCCGAATAATATGAAAAAAGGACGC
Source organism: Salticus scenicus (assembly GCA_963930645.1). Lineage (NCBI taxonomy): Eukaryota > Metazoa > Arthropoda > Arachnida > Araneae > Salticidae > Salticus > Salticus scenicus. Next base: position 56,674,249 of record OZ005655.1, read on the forward strand.
AAATTTTAAAATCTTAATGCAAAGTGACCTGAAAAATTACATTTTAATTAATTAAAAAAAAAAAAAAAATCTATCAAACAGAATTTTACTAAGAACCATCCCAATTAAATCAGCCTTTTTTTTTTTTTTTTTTTTTGTATAGTAATAGAATATTTATAAGACAATAATTTTATCATTCAACAAAACATTAAAATCAATAGCTTACATTAGGTGGACGAAATAAACTTGGGTTCTTTTCACCTATTTCTTTGTTTGTTTTTTTCGAACACTTCGATATCCAGAGGTGCAACCCGGTGCGTAACAATGCGACATTATGAAAAAAATCCAATATTAAAAATAAATTAAAAAGAAAACTGAAAATAAAACTAAAATTTCGTCTGCGCACAATGCTATTCTACGGAGGTAGTGGACAGTCAAAGAACAAATACGACCCCTAGCGGCGAACGAATAATAGCGACCATTTCGGGTCCATTTTTGAGGGAAGGCCGCCGTTGGAGAAAACGGTCCTTCTTCTCTAAGTCCGTGTCTCTGGGAAACTACCCATCTTCCCTACTGTCAAAAGCGAAACTAAAATGCATCTTTCCCTTGACTGAAAGGCGGGGTAATACCGTGATTTTTTTGTCCAATAAACTATTTCAGCTGTCAATATGAAGGTAAATAATGACACAGAGGCGGGGTCTTTTTCACTCCGAAAAACGGTAATCAATTTTACAAAAGTACTGTCAAGACCCCCCCCCCCCTCAATAACTGGTTTGAAGAAACAGATCACGGCTAGTTGAATGAAATAAACCAACACCGTCTCTAAAGGAGAGGGTATTGAATAAACCTCAATATTATGTAATGAATGCATAAAAACAAATGCATATGTGTATCATACTGATTCATGTATGTGTATATATATATATATATATATATATATATATATATATATATATATATATATATATATATATATATATATATATATATATATATATATATATATATATATATACGGCAGGTCGTATTTTTTTCATATTTTTGAGTTCAATTGGATCATTTGTTGAAAAGTAATAAAAACGCCACTTAAACTTTCAAATTATTAAAAAGAAAAAATTAATTAATGTCAAAAATAAATATATACGTAAATGTATTTCTTTTTATGTCGAAAAAAAAGAACAAGCTATTATTATTATTAATTAATTAATTAACTAAGATAGGATTAAAAAAAAAAAAAAAGAAATCGTCCTACAGAAATGGAACAGCTTCAATATAGAATCATATAAATTATTATTATTATTTATAAAAGTTGAAAAGAAAATTAAAAGTAAAATTAATTTGTCTGTAATTATTGAGATTTCAGAAGGATATGATGTCATTTGTTAATTAAGAAGTTCAGTTTGAAATATTTGAAAGTAACATTTTTTAAATTACTGCAAATAAAGTTTATAAAATAAAGAGGACATTTTTTTTAAATAAATTAAAATAATGGCAAAGAATTAAATGTATATTAAAAGAAATAGAAATTTCTGAAAGTAAACAAGTTTTGTAACGTAAATTTGACTATTAAAAATTTATTAAAACTCTAAAAACTATATAGAGAAATATTCTATGATTCCTGAGCTATAATTCACATAGCTTCAAAATTATTCAATAAAAATTAAAAAAGTTAATATCTACACATGAAGGTAACATCATAATGAAAAGAAAGTTACCAAATTCAGGCATGGTACTTACCCCTATTTCATAACTAGCTGCTCATAACTGAAGAGTGAAACAACAACCAAATAACAACTGAGAGAAAATATAGAAGATTTATTGAAAAATTTAGTGTTATATATATTCAAATATATTTTTTTTATATCGGATAAAAACTGAATGTGCAAACATTTTCTTTTAATTAATTAAAATAAATTTGAGAAAAATCGTGCTAAATATTAAAGAAATGAATTAAATATAGAACTCCTTCCAAGTAGCTCGAACGTTTCTCGCTAAGATCTTTACTTACGCTTTTGCGATAAACATTTTAATTTATCGCCAAAATGACAACAAAATTTAAAAGCTGCCAAGGAGCTCTTATGCTAAAGCTATACCAAATAAATTTAAAGAAATTAATATAGTAAGCGATATATTGGGGAATGAAACACAATTACTACATGCTTTTATATTGAAGACTACTTTAAAATAGGTTCTGTCGTACTAAATTGAATTCTGTTTTGCGCAGAATTTTATATCTATTGCTTAGAAAAAGAAATAAGCTTTACGATTATTATTTACATATTTTGTCGTAAGGATTCATGTACGAATTTGAAATAAATGAAAATGATATATATATATATATATATATATATATATAATTATTTATTTTTTAATATGTTATGGCAATTTAGGTGTTTGGGAATAAGGCCGATTGATCCTTGGCCTCAGAGTGAGTGCCTTCCGTGGAAATCCTCAGGGGACTTAGCCCATATTTCCGCAAATTTCGGAGAAAACCACGAAAAACTCCGAACGATTAGGTCGACGAGCGTGGCCTGGAATCGAACCCGGCACCTTCCGTCGACCAGGTTTCAGCACAGAACCGTTCAGCCGCTGGTGTGCCTTATAATAATTTAGATTTTCATATTTATGCTATCGCAGTTGCTTTTTTTATTAATAATTCTCTGACTATAAAATCAAAGTGAAAATTGCACCATGCTGAGTAGTACGTCTGTTTAAATTAATTCAATAATTAAAACCCATTTTTAAGTATTACTTCTGGTATTTGTAATACCTATTTGCAGCACATAACCAGTTTAGTTTTTAATCCCATGACGTATATTCTTTTTTACTTGCAAGAGAAAATTTCAAAAAATCGTTATTGAAATTTTGTCATTTAGTTTCATAATCGAAGGGTTTTTCATAACTGTATAATATTTTCAAAATCGGGTTTTTGTTGTAACATTTATAAATTAAAAATTTACTTTTTTTTCTTTCTTTAATCGTGTTATTGCACACACTGAATCAAAGTTAGTTTTACACGGGAAAAACTTGTTAACAATTTGTATCTGTGATTACATATTATTTACACTTCACTCTATATATTATAATCAAAAATTACTTTTGCTGGCAATACAATAATTTATATCACTTCTCCATCATACTACAAGTACATTAACCCCCCTCCCCCCCCCAAAAAAAAAGGGAAAAGAAAGAAGAAATATCCGCATTTGAATACTTTTATTTTATTTTACTTATTTATTTTTATTTATTATTTTTTTTAATAACAAATTTTTTAATTTAAATGTAGGAATTTAATACATAAAGATTTTGCCGGATATCGAATATCTGAAACACTTATGGCTGCTGGATACGGAAATGCGGTATCCGCAAAAATCCTTATTCGTTTCACCCTTATATTTAAATGATTAAATTAAACGATTTTGAAAAATAAATAAATAAATAAAAATAAATAAATAAATAAAATAAAAATTAACTAAATGCGATATATATATATATATTTCGTCCTTTAGTGTATAAGGATGTTTGATATTCGTAAAAATATTTGATATTGGATTAGTGGCTTACATGTTTTAACATTTGAGCAATTTGAAAATCACAAAATCGAAAATGTGTCTGGCTGTACGTTAGTTAGTAAACTAATATATTCTAAAGAAGGAATCATTATAAAGTCGTCGGACCAGTTTTAAAATATTTTTTGGGATACTGGCATAAATTCTATTGAATTTTAAAATTCTTTCTCGAAAATTTCGGGAATTATTCGATATTTAATATTTTCTTTAACATGGGAGCATAGGTCTACATCTTGTTTTGTAAATATTGTATAAAAAACGAACAAGCGCAAATAAGTCGGATGAATTCTAAAATGTTATTTATGATACTGGCACGAACTATATGAAATTTGAAATTTTTACTTTAAAATTTCACAAGTTAAATGATATATATATATATATATATAAATAATCGTAGCATTCGGTAGTAATATAAAATTTATTAAATTTTAACAGTAATTCAAACAATTAATACCATCAATATCAAAGTCTACCCAAATGAAAAATGAAATAAAGTCAAAGCAAAATGAAATAAAACAAATTGGACTTAGATAACAGCATATTTGTATTCTAACTTTTTCAAGGACCTGGTATAATACGAAACATTCAAAAAGACTTTTTTCTGTCACAAAGATAGCAACAGCTAAATATTTCTTTGTGCCAAGGCTCGAAACATTCACTGCATCCAAAATAAGATAGAATATATATTAACATGACAGCATATGGCAAAATTTCGCTTTGTAAAGATTATCTCACGAATGAATCAGTGTAAAGAAATAGAATTGTATTTAAAATATTATTTGTGATAATGACATTGGCAAAGATGGACAATATACTTAAAAAAAAAAAGTATATTGCATACATTATACAAATACTCACCCCTTTTCCACAAAATATGCTGTATAGAAATATTTTTCAGTATTTTAGGAAATATACAATACGCAACATAGGCCTAATTCAAAAGAATATTCAATACATATATTTTTTAATATACACAAGGTAATCAGATTTTTTTTTTTTTTTTTTTTTTTTTTTTTTTTTTTTTGGGGGGGGGGGGGACATTTTTTTCAATTACAAAAAACAAATACTAGACAAAATAGCTTGGAATTTCACACATGCAAAGAAGATTTAAAAACGCATTTTTTCTCGATTCAGTCCAAGGTGCAGTTTGGGGACCAACCGCAAATTGTAGAAAAGCGACAATACTTTGGATCACTCTGCATCATAAAAATTTACCCCCCAGGGGGGAAGCGCTGCCACCACATGCACAATTTTTTTTTTCATAATTAACTACTACTACTATTATCAATAATTCATATTAATTTTACAATCACATGACAAGAATAACTCTCATTATGTACATTTATACGAAATTTTGCCCTATACTGCCATGTTAAAAATTTAGAAAAAATACGATCACAGCGCCACCTATTGAGAGATTGATCCCCATATCTAATCAGCACCAGTTTATGTCAGGGGCCAACTAAATACCAAGTTTGGTTAAATTTCGTTACTTTAAAAAAAAAAAAAAAAAAAAAAAAAAAAAGATTTTTTTTTTTTTTTTTTTTTTTTTTAAGTAAAAAAAAATCGATAACATTGTTTTAAATTATCACAGATTTATAGTTCAACCATTCGTTTTAAAGGTATTGACGAGACTTTTCGAAAGATACCCATCTTGAAAATTTACTCATCTCGAGGGGGGGGACCTTCCCTCCAGGGGGGTGTCGAGGCTCCTACACATACAAATATTTTTTCCCATTTGACTATCTCTATAAATAATTCTTATAAATTGCATAATGATTAATAAAAAATAATTATCTTTATGCACATTTATACAAAATTTTGTCCTATATATCACCATGTTAAATATTTAGAAAAAGCAGAATGGCAACGCAACCTGTAAAACAATTTTTACCAAAAGTTGATAGGCACTGATTTAGGTCAAGGTGTAACTTCATACCAATTTGTATGAAATTCTGTGCAGTAGTTCCTGAGATATAGTTGCTACAAAATTTTGTCACACACACACACACACACACAGACATTTTCTAAAAATGGTGAAATCGTGTTCTACAGCTCTCAAACGTGTAAATCCATCAAAAACCCGAGGTCGAAAATTTTTACGAATCCAATACTTTCTTCCATTGAATATAGAAGAAAGTAATAAGGGCGAAACAAATAGTGATTTTACCAGATGCCGCATATCGGTATCCACCTGACATCAGTGTTTCAGATATATCCGGAAATTTTAAAATTGGTGATTTTTAAAAGAAAAATGAAAGTATCCAAGCAAGCGCGCGCGCCTTTTTCTTTCTTTCTTTTCTTTGTTTCTTTCTTTCTTTCTTTCTTTTTTTTTTTGTCCCTTAGTGTACATGAATGTAATATTATAAAGAAAAAAAAGGTATCATGCTTATGATTAATACTCACCCTTATTACATAACTAGCTGCTCATAATTAAAGAGTAAAATAAAAACCAAGTAACAATTGAGGAAAAACATAAAAGACTTTAAATTGACCTTTATATATATTCAAATATATTTCTTTTTTATATCGAATAAAAACTGAATGTGCATACATTTTATTTTAAATAATTAAAATTAATTTGAGAAAAATCGTGCTAAAAAATGGATTTAGTATAGACCTCTTTGACGAATTTTAAATTTGGCACCGCGTCGTAGCTCTGATGTTTCTAGCCAAGATCTTTACTTACGCAATTGCGATAACAATTTAATTTATCGCCAAAATGACAACAACAGTTTAAAAGCTGCCAAGGTGCTCCTATGCTAAACTTATCGGACCAGTTTTAAAATATTTTTTAGAATACTGGCATTTTCTAAATTTTAACATGGTGGTATAGGACAAAATTTTGTATAAATGTGCATAAAGAGAATTATTTTTTAAGAATCATTATGAAATTTACAAGAATTATTTATAATAGAGATAGTAAACTGGAAAATTTTTTTGTATGTGTACAAGCCTTGCCTCCCGTCTTGGGGGGGGAGTAAATTTTCATGATGGGTATCTTTCAAAAGAGCTCGCCAATACCTTTAAAACGAATGGTTGAACCATAGATCTGCGATAATTTAAAATAAAGTTATGGATTTTTTTTTTTTTTTTTTTTTTTTTTTAATGTAATATTGACAATAAAATTGACTTTTTTTGGATATTTGTGTTATACTACTTCTCTAATATGGAAATCGTCTGCAATATCATAGAAGATAATTTTTTTAAATAATAATTTTAATAAATTATTTTTACTGAGTGAATTTGTATAGGAAAATATAAAAGAAAGCCATGTGGTCAACATACTAGTTTTACATGGCAACAGAGGTGGAAAAAAAAACTTATTATTTTTATTGGTAATACTTGTAATTTTGTTAAGATATGTCTGCTTCAGTATTTAATTTTCTGTCCAAGAAGAAGTGAGGATTTTTTTTTTTTTTTTTTTTTTTAAATATTTATATTATATGAAGATATTTAGGTATTTTTGGGAAAAAAAAAAAAAAAAAACCTTAACAAAAATGTTTTAAAAAACGAACTTTTATCATATGGATGAAATTATTCTTTATAAAATACAATACAATTACAATATTACATAGTTCCGTTATTCCCTCTATTTAAGTAAGAGTTTAAAATAAAAATGTAATTTACTAAGTACTAATTTAAATTTTGTCATATCTTGATGAATATATTTTTATGTTTGGAAATCAAATGTCAAAGATCAAAAACTGTACAAAAACTAGTATGCTGTAGCAGTGGCCACCACAAGACTTTCTTCTATATTTCCCTATACAAATTCACTAAGTGTAAATATTTTATTAAAACTATTATTTATTAAAATTATCTAACATGATGAATGCAAATGATTTTCATCTTAGAGAAAACTAACACAAAATATCCAAAGAAAGACAGTTTTATCGTCTATAAATAACATTTAAAAAATTTCGTTTTTATAATGTTATCTCAGATGTAAAGTTTCGTATAGTTATATGCCATACAAGTTGAGATATAGCCTTCTCGTTATCGAAGAAATTTCCAGTATAGCAGCGGCACATATCTCCCTATAAGCATCCAACCTGAATCAGCATATTGTCTCATAACTGCCTTCTCACATACCAAATTTTGTTTGGTGATACGCAATAGAACCTGAGATATAGCTTTCCCCTAAACTGCGAAAATCGATGTGTAGCAGCGTCACCTGTTGAGCAGTTGACACCAAAAGTTGGTAGGTACTAATTTATGTTAATGTTCATCTATATATAAATTTATATGCAATTCTGTGCAGTAGTACCTGAGATATAGACTCCACTTAAATTGCGAAAATTGCTGTATAGCAGCGCCACCTGTTCGCTGATAAGCATTCATATTGAAATAACATAATATCTCATATCAACAGCATAATAACCTTCTTACATATCAAGTTTTGTTTGATTATACGCAATAGAACCTGAGATATAGCCTCCTCTTAAATTGCGATAAACGCTGTGGAGCAGCGCCACCTGTTGACGGTTGACACCAAAAGTTGACAGGCACTAATTTGTGTATATATATCATCGCAGAATTACACATATAAATTTATATGTAATTCTGCGCAGTAGTTCTTGAGATATAGCCTTTCTTTAAACTGTGAAAATCGCTGTATATTAGCGCCCCCAATGGGTCGATAAGCATTCAAATTGCAGCAGCGCAATGTCTCTTAATGGCCTTCTCATATATCAAGTTTTGTTTGATTATACGCAATAAAACCAGAGATATAGCCTTCCTTTAAACTGCGGAAATCGGTGTATAGCAGTGCCACCTGTTGAGTAGTTTACACCAAAAGTTGATAGGCGCTAATTTAGGTCAGGATACATCTACATATAAATTTATATACAATTCTGAGCAGTAGTTATGGAGATAGTGGCCACAAAATGTTGGTCACACACACACACATACAGAAAGATGGACAGACAGACATTTTCTAAAAATGGTCAAATCGTGTTCTAGACCTCTCAAAAGTGCAACTCCGTCAAAAACTGGAAGTCGAAAATTTTTACGAATCCAATACTCCTTTCTATAGAATATAGAACAAAGTAATAACACTCATATGTACATTTATACGAAATTTTGTCCTATACTGCCATGTTAAAAATTTAGAATAAACACTTTAACATCGCAACCTATTGAACGACTGACCTCCAAATCTAAACACCACTAGTTTATGTCCAGGTACAACTAAATTTCAAGTTTGGTTAAATTTTGTTCATTGGTTCTTGAGATAAAGCGTCCACAAAATTTGTGATAGACACAGACAGATAGACATTTTCTAAAAACGGTCAAATAGTATTCAAGAATTCCAAAAACGTGTAAATCCATCGAAAACGGTAGTTCGAAAATTTTCACGAATCCAATACTTTCTCTATATATACATATAGAAAAAAAAGTAAAAATGTATGGTTTTTCATTAAAACTGAACGAATTATTTCACTCTAAAATTTGAATTGCCTTTTACGTGTTTAGTTTACGTGCCTTAGTTTACGTGTTTATTAGTGTGTGTTAGTTCCTAAGATAAAGCTTTTCCTAAAATTTCAGAATTAGCTTTACAGCAGCGCCACCTGTTGAACTATTGGCACCAAATGTAATAAGCATTAACTCAGGTCAAAGTGCATCAATATATACATTTTTATCAAATTTTACGCAGTAGTTGCTGCATATACAATTTTATTAAATTTTACGCAGTAGTTCCTGCATATACAATTTTATCAAATTTTACGCAGTATTTCCTGCCTTCTCTGATATTGTGGAAATTGCTGTGTAGAAGCGTCACCTGTTGAGCGATTAAAACAAAAAAGTTGATAGGCTTTAATTTATGTCAAGGTTGAACTACATATAAATTTACAGGTAAATCTGAGCAGTAGTTCCTGAGATATAATTGGAAAGAAATTTTTATCTCTCACACACACAGAGACAAACGTTTCCTAAAAATACATAAATCACATTCCGGATATCTCAAAACGGGGAAATCCATTGCAAGTCAGAAATATAAAATTTTTACGAATCCAAAACTTTCTTCTATCGAAAACAAAAGAAAGTAAAAAGACAAATAACTTTTGTTCTTAATTTTTTTTATCGTTTTAAATTTCAAGCATTTAAAATTTAATATTTTTTTGGTAATTTTTTCCTGATAACGATACCAATACCTTTATTTTTTTACCTCTTTTTAAATTTCCAGTATAACAAAATTTATTTATTTATTTTGTTAGCTCTTCTTTTTTGCCTGTGATTGTTCTTTTCATTCTCCCGAAAAAAAAAAAAAAAAAAAAAAAAAGTCTTTATACTTTTAAAATATATAAAGTATTTTTTTCTTTTGTTTGACCTTTAATAGTAAAATTCTAAATTGTATGTATCATAGCCTGAAAAGCCAAAGGGAGGAATTGTGTTAATACTGTTAAAAATTATGTAACTTAAATTACAAACTACTACTCAATGTATAAGTTTAAACGAAATCATGTTTTTTTACTCTGAAAGTGCACTTTTGAGGAAATACCTTAATCTTTTCTTTACTTTACCTTCTGCTAAACATCCCCTCTCACACTACAAATCACCTGCAATGTCTCTGGAGGGAGAGAGAAACTGTCTCATCAATCAAGCAGAGAAAGGGCGGACCCGATGTGAGGCGGAGATTTTAAGAATTTTTCAGTATTTTCACAAAAATTCGCAATATTTCTAGAAAGATTTTTGATCTACGAAATTAGTGAAAATTATGGAAAAAAAGTATTTGAAAACTTCGAACTTTAAGGTTTCCCGAGAGCAATTTAATTTTTAAGGCTATTTCCCGGGTTTATTTTTATAAAGTTATAAATAGAACAATACCCTAGTTTTCCAAATTTCCAAAATTGCAGTTAAAATCACAATCAAACAATAACACAAATCAAAAATTTATTAAACTGGCGGAGTATGATTTGATCTCAAATATCATGTGCAAAAAACAGAATTCAAAAATATTAAAATGGGAATGAGAAATCTCTCTATAGACATTTTACATAGGTTTTATACTAGCGCGTCATTTCTAAACGCTTTCGGGACGCGTATCTCCGAACTGTTGGCGCACACAGAACAAATTCACAATTTTTCGCCAGGGAATGCGATTTTCGCCAAATCTGGAAGTACAAAGAGAAACTTCACGCCGCTTAACCTGTATAAATAAACATCCGGCGTTTTTCTTTCTTTTTTTTTTTTTTTTTTAATATTTTTTTTTTCTTCTGATTATTAATGTAGGATTTAAATCGCAAAACGAAACATATCTTGAAATTAAGAAATAGTTATCCGAATAGAGAAGTAGATAATAATAATGGTAATATATTAGCATTGAGATCCGATTTCATGTATAAGGTCAAAAAGTTTGTAAAAATTGTTCAAACAAATTACAAATTCTTAGTAAAATGCATGAAAAATGTTCGTAAGTCCAAATCAGTAGTACGCCATTTTACATTTCAACTATTTTTATTATCATTTTGTATTTAAATTTTTAAAATGTACGACTTTATAAAATATCTCTCTTACGATGCAGTGCTTGAATTTTCATAAATTATCACCTTATATTTATCTATTATGTATTTTTAAAGAACATCTTAATCATAATAAAATAGATATTTCGTGTTAAATTTTATGGTTGAAATTCATAAAATTTTCTACGTATAATTTCCTCCTCGGACATGTCCATTTCTCATTCTTTACCCCCCCCCCCCCCCAACTCCAACATACAAAGTCATAAAATAAAACGTTAAACATTTTATTAATGCTATTCTATTTGTTTTTCAGTAATCATAAACAATCTAACTTAATATGTTATACAAATCAAAGTAATAATGATGCGCATAACCATTTTCATCCTATATTTATTGTTACTAATTTCTATTGAGAGCGAAATGTATTCATATTAAAAGGAATGAGTATGATAGAACACTCAACACAGTCGCAGACTGAAATGCCGCACCTCATAGGCTACCCTCTATCCGATTCGATACATTTGACTTATCGTAATTAAATGACTAATTTTATTAGGATTGTTTTCGTACATTAATTTCCAACACAATTGATCCCCATATTGCAAGTTCGTGGGAAGTATTGGCCTAATTCGTCAAATGAAGGAAACACAATTTTTAATTACTAAAGTTTCAAATTAAAATGTTCATATTTAATGAAGTGTATTAAAAAATATATTTTAAAATATTAGTCTGACATGTTTACGACAAAATATTGGCATAATGGACGTTTAAACGAAATTTTGCTCTATTTTGCCATGTTAAAAAGAAAACGTAAATTTTGAATAACATGTGAAGTTTACAACTTACATTGTTCCAAAGCAATATTGTCCTTATCAATGACATAAGTGATATTTAAAAACTGATGCACCCATTTTACAAACTCAATATCTGTAATACACACAGACAAGTCACATAAACCAACCACTAAAAACATAATTTTTGGATTCAGGAAACCTCAAAACATATAAATGTAACAAAAATTCAATTTCGAAAACGTGATCCGAAAACAATACTTTCGCGACCTTTTACGGATAAGATAAAGTAAATTAGAATAAGAGAATAATTTTAAATTAATTAAACTTTAATTGCATTTATTACATTGATTTTTATTTATAAAAAGAAATGCTTTCATTTAATTTGGGGTAGACCTGTATATTTACTATATATTTTACAAACACAATATAGTGTACTAATTTAGCACAGAATTTAAAACACATAGCACGACATGAAATGACCTTTCAGCAATTCCATTGTATGAATATATCTGAATTCTTTTGTGGGGTTCTGTGTAAACTTCTAATAAAGGATATACATTCTACATTGTATACGAAACATTCTTTCATGCACATAAAATATAAGTTCAATTTTTTTTTTGTTTCATCCAAAAATATTAAATTGTATTTACTAGAAAATTCACACATAGACTTAATGAATTTGAATTCTTTTCTTAGTCACTGTACACGAATTACTTAATATTTCATCCGAGTCCCAATATCTATTCTTGAGGTATGGTGATAACAAACACACAGACACATTCAGGCAACCGCTAAAACCTAATTTTTTGTTTCAGGATATTTAAGCAAATGTAGCAAAAACTCAATTTCGAAAATCTGAATCAAAAATAAAACTTTTCTTACAATATATGGGTAAAATAAACTAAATAATGATCATAATAATGACAATCTGGTGTGTCACTCACACGACTTTCTTTTTTATCCTGCATTTCAATATTATAATGACAGATTGCACATTAAATCTTAAGATCAATAGCGTAAGAATGTAAAGTTTAATGTACTTTTCAAATAATCTAAAATAGGTTTAGAAACAATTTTATTTGACGAAGAGAAAGTAAATAATAATAATAATAAAAATGATAATAAAACAGAATAAAATAAAATAAATGTATTTCAAGGATAATTTTAAAAGCTTTAAAATGATAATATTACAAATATAGTTCTTCATTAATCTTGATAAAATAAATTTAAAGGGTTTTCTAATAAATTTTGGTATTAAATTATATTATCTAAAAATAACGATACAAAGACTCCATTGACACATTTTTAACAATTATGATTCAGGGAGCCTCAAAACGTGTATATATAACAGAAATTCAATTTCGAAAATTTGACCCCCAAAACAATACTTTCTCTACCATATATGTTGGTAAGAGAAAGTAAAATAAATAAATAAATGTATTTCAAGAACAATTTTAAAAGCTTTAAAATTAGAATATTACAATTTTATTTCTTCATTAATCTTGCTAAATTAAATTTAAAGGGTGGAGGATTTCTAATAAATTTTTGCATTAAATATATTATTTAAGAATTACGATACTAAAACTCCATTGGCAGATTTTTATAGTTTATTCTCTTGGGGAAAAAAAAAGATTGATTGAATCCTTAACGAGTCGTGAATGAAGTGGAAAGAAGGGTTGCTTTGCGGCGCAGAGTGTTTTGGCGCGAGCTACAAAAATTCGCCAGGTTTGCCTGTATGCGCCAACATTTCGGAGATAAGCTTTCGGGACAGTGCCCTTAACGCATGAAGGTAGAGGAAGGAGCCACTAGTTACAGGCGAAAAATGATCCGCTGATTTTAGTTGACCAGGTGTTCACTAGAGGGCGAAACTGGCCAATTAGGGGTTCGATTTCCATTGAAAACATAGAAGACAGCGTTAATTTTATTAATTTTAAATCATTTAAAATACATCTTTAGTATAATAGTCTCGAAGATACTTTGTCCTTGGATGTGACAATGGATAATCTTCTGCCAAAGCGAAAAATAGAGATCTAGGAAAAGTAAAATTAAATGTAAGAATGTACGAGATATGGCCCGAATCATTAATAATTATATTTAAAAAATTAAATTGGGAAAAGAAACAAACAAACTGTAGTAAAGTATTTTGGAAAGTATAAAAATTATTTAAAATTGTTATTTAGCTTTTTTTTTTTTTTACATTTTAAAAGCTGTCTAAAGCTAAGTTTTTAATTAATGAATTAAAAAAAAGAAAAAGAAATAAGATTGTTTTTTTAAATCATTTGTTAAATTTGTTGATATTCTTAAAAATTAGTGTTATGAATTTTTTATTAAAGTTGAAAAGACTAGACAAATTAGTTTCAGAATCAAAATAATGCTAATTTATTTTATACAAAATTTTTATGCAATTTTTGCTTCACAAACAATGGCTTCATTTCATCATTTTTTTTCCTTCCTCATGAAACATAATTAGTATGAAAAAAAAATTATATAAACAAATATCTTGATGAATTTACATTCTTTGAACCTTAGACAGACGAAAAGTGCCAGGTTCAATCCCAGGTCACGCTGCTCTACTTGTTGTTCGGGATCTTCCGTAGTTTTCTCCGAAACTCGCATAAAGCCTGACTAGGACACCACGAAGACTTTGCACTTTGGTCCCTTATCATTTACGCCATCAATTTATCAGATTTTTAAGCTTATGGGTTTAAAATTCTTATATTGTAAAAAAAAAAAAAAAAAAAAAGTTGAACTTGGGGAGTGCCGACAGAAGTGAAAACGTGAACAATTAAGTGTGTATTTCTTGGATCGTCAGGAAATATTTTATTGTGTAGGAAATACTTTTAAATGAAGGGTTTTTTTATTCATTAATATAAACTACTACTACAAAAATTATATTACAATTTCATTTAATGCGCTAACTGCAATAGAGACAGTGTCCGGAGATGAGAGAATTCGTGTAGAGCCGCACGAGATTGTAAACACGTGAGAAAAATGGCTGCTTTGGCATTTCTCACGGTTTTGTGAGGTCTAACTGGAATAGAGACAGTGTCCGGAGATGAGAGATGTCGTGTAGAGCCGCACCAGATTGTAAAAACGTGAGAAAAATGGCGGCTTTGGCCTTTATCACGGTTTTGTGAGGTCTAACTGCAATAGAGACAGTGTCCGGAGATGAGAGAAGTCGTGTAGAGCCGCACCAGATTGTAAAAAGTGAGAAAAATGGAGGCTTTGGCCTTTATCACAGTTCTGTGAGGTCTAACTGCAACGTTTCCGGCTGCAATCTTTATGAGACAGTGGCCGGAGACGAGAGAAGTCGTGTAGAGCCGCACCAGATTCTAAAAACGTGAGAAAAATGGCAGCTTTGGGCTTTCTCACGGTTTTGTTAGGTCTAACTGCAATAGAGACAGTACCCGGGGATGAGAGAAGTCGTGTAGAGCCGCACCAGATTTTAAAACAATGTACAGTGTATAATTATTAACACTTCACATCAGGAATTTAATTGCATGATGCATTATTTTTATCATACAAGAATGGAAAGCGTTTGCTGACGATGACGCGAATTCAATGATTTTTGTTCACCCAAAAGTTTTCACTTCAAATGGAAAGCGTTAGCTGACGATGACGGAAGTTCAATAACTTTTGTTCACCCAAAAGTGCTTAACGCGCTTAAAAAAGTTTTCACTTAAAAAAAAAAAAAAAAAAAAAAAAACCAATTTAAATAAACGGAAGCATTTTTAAGAGTAGAAATGTATAAGAAATAGTTGCTATTAATCTAAACTATCTAAAATAATGAAAGAAAAAAGAAAAAAGAAAATTTAAAAATGCAACAAAATATAATTTAGGGTTTTTTTAAAATAAAAAATAAGTATTTCAAACTTTAATTAATTTCACTTTTAATTTAAACAAATCGATGTTAAATTGTTGGCTTCGCAATTGAGAGTTTTCTGTGGTTTTCTCCTAAATTTGCTGAAAAATGGACTTGGACCCCTTAGAAAGACATACCACACACACACCGGACATTTCACCCAGACCTAGGAACTTCGATTCGTAATCCAGTATTTCTGACGTTCAGGTAGTTCAAACCTTCTTTGCACCCTTTCAATATTTAAAAAATTTGATTCTAAGCATAATTAGTAGTATAAAAAATAAATAAATGAATATATCGTGTGTAAATGTCTTAATTACACTGATGGAAAAAAAAAATCCCAACACCAGGAAGGAGCTGTGCTAGATAAACGAAATTTGGTAGGCGTGTTTATACATCTGAAAGATGACGACGATTCAAATTTCGAGCTACGCGCATAAGTGTGGCGCTAGTAGCACTATGAACATGCAAATGAGGTTTGCTTTAAATAAGCGCTGTAAGGTTCGTGATCGTTATTTACAGTTGAGATTTGACGTAGTGGGTTAATGTTAGTCAAGGATGCCTCTAAGAAGACGAAGAAGCCATTATCAACAGCTCACTGAGTTTGAACGAGGTCGTGTAATAGGGCTACGAGAAGGTGGGTTTTCTTTCCGCGATATTGCAGAAAGACTCGGCAGGAATGTATCCACTGTGCATGAGTGTTAGCAGCAGTGGTCAAGGGAAGGTACTGCCTCAAGAAGACCGGGTTCCGGGCGGCCAAGTGGCACTACTGAGAGGGAAGACCGCCGTATTCGGCGTATGGCTGTGGCTAATCGTACTGCGTCTGCAGCTGAAATTCGAGCTGCAGTTGGCACCACAGTGACACAACGAACTGTTACAAATCGGTTACTTCAAGGATAGCTCCGAGCTAGACGCCCTGTAGCGTGCATTCCACTGACTCCAAACCACTGCCGTTCGCGACGTGAGTGGTGTCAAGCTAGAGCTCATTGGAGGACGGAGTGGAGATCTGTTGTGTTTTCTGATGAAAGCCGGTTCTACCTTGGTCGGAGTGATAGCCGTGTGTTGGTTAGAAGGAGGCCAGGTGAACGCCTGCTAGCGACCTGTCTGCGGCCTAGACACACAGGGCCTACTCCTGGAGTTATGGTTTTGGGAGCAATTTCGTATGACAGCAGGAGCACTCTCGTGGTTGTCCCACGCATCCTGACTGCAAATTTGTACGCCAGTCTAGTGATACAACCTGTTGTGCTGCCATTCATGAACAGCATTCAAGGGGGTGTTTTCCAACAGGATAACGCTCGCCCTCATACCGCTGTTGTAACCCAACATGCTCTACAGAGTGTCGACATGTTGCCTTGGCCTGCTAGATCACCAGATCTTTCTCTAATCGAGCACGTATGGGACATCATTGGACGACAACTCCAGCGTCATCCACAACCAGCATTAACCGTCCCTGCATTGACCGCCCAAGTGCAACAGGCATAGAACTCCATCCCACAAACTGATATCCGACACCTGTACGACACAATGCATGCACGTTTGCATGCTTGCATTCACAATTCTGGCGGTTACACCGGTTACTAATGTACCAACATTTCACATTTGAAATGGCTCTTCTCGCCAGTGGCTCTACCTGTGATCTTGAAACTTTAATCAATTAAATATGTTACCTAGACAAATGTATTGCTGAAATTTCATTACTGTACAATAATTTTTTCTTGGTGTTGGGATTTTTTTTTCCATCCGTGTATTTTGTAAAGATTTTTTTTTTTTTAATCCCAATTAATTTATTACATCTAATATATTTTATATATTTGTCAGGTTTTCAGTCAATAAATTTAAAAATCTTACATTATGACAGAGTAAAAGTCATTGAAAATAATAATAATAATAATAATAATAATTTCTTGAAGAAATTTTTTCATCCCTTTCCAAGAGGTTCTGCTCTCGAAACTGCCAAAAGGAAAGTGCCTGGTTTTAAACCAGGTCACGCTTTTCGGTTTAGCCGTAGCGAGTTATTTGTGATTTTCTCCGAAATTCCCTTAAATATGGGCTAGAATTCCTGAAGAAGACCTCCAAGAAGGGCACTCCACCTTGGTCTAAAACGTACGTGTAGTCAAAACGCCTTAAAACCTACATCACTGGACCACCAATTTCACAAGTTTTCAGTTCATGAATTAAAAATGTTTGTATTATAAAAGAAAAATATCGTTATATATATATATATATATATATATATATATACACTAAGCGACAAAAAAAAAAGCCGCACTGCAGAAAAAATGACTTATATCTTTTTTATTTGTAATATCTTTAAAATTAATGTTTGAAACCAATAAAACTGTCTTGTTTGCATAATACCAAAGGTATGAAATGATACCTATGTATGTTTTAGATTTAATAATTCGCTTTATTGCACTTTACGAAATACTTTTTAAAAATCTGCATAAAACTTTTTTTTGAACATAATGCAATAACCATATATTTTGCATTCTATTATGATTTATTATATGAAATAAACAAGTTATATTCTAATATATGAAATAAAACTATTTATTTGTTAGAGCTAAGCAATTTTTTGTTAAAAATATGTATTTTGCATTGGGTTAATTTCACCTTTATATGGAATTACCGCATTAATGCGCAATGGCATAGTTTTATACAGTGTTTTAATATAAATCTCAGAAATTTCAATGTGCCAAATATCACAAATTATTCTTTCTAGTCCTGGCAGAGTTATAGGCTGCAAATTTCGAATCCTCTCCCCTCTCCCCCGCTTTTTTTATAAACGAAACGTTTTCGAGCGGATCGCGATTTTCACTATTTCCATGTCTGGTAAAGAAGAAATTCTACTATATCCTTTGTGGTATTTAACTTAAAGTAAAAAAAAAAAATATGATTACTTACAAAATTATAGGTTCTCATGGGAATGTATAAGAAATTTTGACAATTTGAAGTGAATAAACTTACCACAGATGCCGTTTAGTAAGGTGCCTTATTATCTTCAACTGCTGTTTACGGAAATGTCCAAGATACCTCCAAAATAGTCGGTCAGGCACCACTTTTATGTAGATTCTGTTTTATTTCGAGTTAATTGATCCCTTGAGCATAAAAATTTTCCCGAGTGTTTGAAAAGTTATGCACCTCCGTACCATTATGTACGGAGAATGTGTCATTGTTTTAAAAGTGTGATTTTCATTAAGTCGGTCACATTTTCGTTGTCAGATCTGCTTGTTTTCTTTGGCTCGAAATAAGTTAAACTTGACTCATCAGAGAGAACCAGTTCAGCCCAATAATTAACTAATCATTTTAAAATTTTTTTAGCCATCTGAGGTCTTGCTTTCCTACTCCTCTTCACTAAGAAAAGAATTTTTTCAAATTTTCTGTCACTTAAACCTGCTTTTGTTTAATAATTGTTGTAGTGTAGTTAAATAATTTATGCTACTAAACACTTTTTCTGAATCCCTTTTATATTCTAAATGTAATACAAACCGATTTTATAAGCAATGGCTTTTTAACTTACGATCATCTCGCTTGGATGAGCAGTGTGACCACCTAAAACCAAATTTCCAGTTTAAACGGCCAAAAACTTTTATATCTTACTGAAAACCCTTTTACCAATATTTCGTTAACATTTAATTATTTTGCCATCTCACGTATTAAAATATTTTTTGATTTTCATTCAAAAATTAATACTTTTTGTGGCATTGTTAACTACCTTATTCTTACCATTTTTGAAATAAATTCTAAAATTACAAATTTCCTGACAATTGCATTTTGTTTTTCACACTGAGCTCAAAGCTAAAATGTATGTGGAGGACAACATAGTAAAATCTGTTCGAAAATTTGCTTTTTAAACGATAAAATTGGAGGTTGTAGAAGGCGAAAAGGAAAACATCCAAGTACGGCTTTTTTTTTTTTTTTTTTTTTTTTTTGTCGTTTAGTGTATATATACCAGGAGTGTTCTATAAGAAATGGTTGCAATTTATCCAAACCATCTAAAATTATTTTATACGAGATTTTAAATTCATTTTTACTTCACGTACGAAGCATTCATTTCATTATCTTTCTCTTCCACATAAACACAATTAATTTGAGGGAAAAAAAGTAAATGTCCTAATGATTTTGTAAGGAAATATTTTTATTCATTCCACTTTGACGAGAGGTTCTGCTGACAAACCCCGACTGACGAGAAGTACCGGGTTCAATTTCAAGTAGCAGTCTCTAGGAGTTCTCCATAGTTTTTTCCCCTCAAAATTCGCGTTCTTACGACTTAAGAGCTCTTAGAAAGACCCCCAAAACGGCCATACCACCAAGACCAAGGAATATCCGTGTGGTCAATCGGCCTTAACACCTACATCACCTCACCATCAATTTCACGGGTTTTCAGTATATGAATTTAAAATTTTTATGTTACGAAAAAAAAAAAAAAAAATCATGCAGAACTGTTCTATAAGAAATGGTCCCAATATTTCCAAACCACCTAAAACAATCTCCTTATATTATTAAAATCTGTGCGCATCTGTCTGTCTGTCTTTCTGTCTGTCTGTGAGAAATACCCTGTCATAGCTAAAGCTCCGGCGCTAATGGTCGCAGCGCTTCGAAACCGGTGTCGACAGACGCAGAATTTCTTCATCTCGACATCGCGATAATTCGCTAAGCGATGCGACCCTAATTAGCGGAGATATTAATTAAAACGTCGACCCATGTCTACCGAAAAATGACCCAGAATTCATGATTAAATGCTTAAAAAGCGACATTTTTACGGAAAAAGTGGAAAATAAATTAGAAATATCAGTCGTATCGGTACAAATAAGATATCAAATGAAAGGTCCGATTTTTCTGAATCCGACGGTTTAAATAGCTTATCTATAGGGCAATTAGATTTTTTAAAATTAACTAAAGTATGAAAAAAAAGGTGGCAACAAATCACAACAGTTCTATTAATTTCGCAATAGACGTATTTCGGTTACCATGGCGCCGGGCGAAAGAATAAATAGATTTTACTTCCAGCTTTACTGATTTTGTACTGGAAATAAAAATTGCAAATTTCAAAATGCTTCAATTTTCTTCAAAATTAATTCAAACTTGCTACAAACTTTTAACATCACAAGACGAAGTTCCAGTTCAAATATCATCGGGTTTCGAGAATAAATAAAAAATGTACAATTTAATTGCAAATTAAATCTCCTTATATTATTAAAATCTGTGCGCATCTGTCTTTCTGTCTGTCTGTGAGAAATGCCTTGTGACCGCTAAAGCTCCGGCGCTAATGGTCGCATCGCTTCGAAACCGGTGTCAACAGACGCAGAATTTCTTCATCTCGACATCGCGATAATTCGCTAAGCGATGCGACCCTAATTATCGGAGATATTAATTAAAACGTCCACCCTTGTCTACCGAAAAATGACCCAGAATTCATGATTAAATGCTTAAAAAGCGACATTTTTACGGAAAAAGTGGAAAATAAATTAGAAATATCAGTCGTATCGTTACAAATAAGGTATCAAATGAAAGATCCGATTTTTCTGAATCCGACGGTTTAAACAGCTTATCGATAGGGCAATTAGATTTTTTAAAATTAACTAAAGTATGAAAAAAAGGTGGCAACAAATCACAAGAGTTTTATTAATTTCGCAATAGACGTATTTCGGTTACCATGGCGCCGGGCGAAAGAATAAATAGATTTTACTTCCTGCTTTACTGATTTTGTACTGGAAATAAAAATTGCAAATTTCAAAATGCTTCAATTTTATTCAAAATTATTTCAAACTTGCTACACACTTTTAACATCACAAGACGAAGTAGCAGTTAAAATTTTACCGGGTTTCCAAAATAAATAAAAAATGTACAATTTAATTGCAAATTAAATTTTATTCTCATACGCGTATTTCAAATTCTAACTATGATTAAATTATTTTTAATACATCTTTCGAAAGATATTTTAAAGTACTTTTATATTATCGAAAGTGGGATTCAAGATTTCGCTTCGTTTACACGTTTTGAGGTCTCCTGAATCGGTTTTCTTTTGTATCTCAGCTACTAATTAAAATAATTTCATATGTAATACATCATTTGATAGCTTTGTTGATTTGGAATCGAACAGTAGATTACAGAAATTTCTACCGCCAGATGGCGCTGTAATATTTTCAAATTTCAATAGTTCAATTTCTAATTATGATTAAATTATTTTTAATACATCATTCGAAAGATATTTTAAAGTTTTTTTATATTATCGAAAGTTTTCACCAGATTTACACGTTTTGAGGTAACCTGATTAGGTTTTCTTTTGCATCTCAGCTAATTCAGTTTGACCGTTCAAAATTGATATATGTAGGTTAATTAGGAAGGTCTGAAAGGGTGGGATATAGGCGTGCACCGCGCCCACGGGACAGCGCTGCCGAAGGCAGTGGGGACCTGTTCCGACTTTTTAACCGATGAGAAATGATTTTTTTTTTCAATTTCTTTTCTTAAGAAAAAAATTTGACTTGAGAAGGAATATGTGCGCGTAGCGCGCGTATATATTGTGAAAAAAACAATTTCCACATATATCAAGTTAGCAGAGTTAGCAGTGCAGTGAAATGATAGTTGCTCAGCTCTAAAAGCTATAAAGAAGATAAATATATGTGGCATTCATTGAAGACAAAAGTTCAATTAAAACAGTTTATTAAAGTTGAAACAAAATGATGAATAACATTAAATCAGCTGAAACAATTTTAGAAAGGTTGCTGACGAAAGGTTAAATACCCTTAAAAATACTGCCATACTGACTTCAAATAGAAAGCTACTTTTCATTGTGAAATAACTAGATACACTAAACGAACAAGTCACAAAAACGTAATTTACAATCATAATAAAACTAAACAGTTTATAATTATATCGAAATACCAGCTCATGACTTTGAGCTAAACTGAAAAAACATAAAAGCTTAAAAGATTAAGGGCTTCAGAGCTTAAGAGACTGATTACATATTTCCTACCTCCTTTTTATAGTCACGAAACGGATTCAAAGTAACAGCTACTAGATGCTGTAGAATAGGAACGCCTCCCATAACTATAGCAACACGACGCTGCGAGTCAGCCGCCATCTATGGGCTTAGCAAAGAGACTCTGCAGTTGAAAAAATATTACATCTCCTCGCTAAGTAGCGAAATGAACAATCCGTAAAAGGATTTAAACATATTTTTCTTTAAGTTAATTTTAATAAAATATGCTTTTAAATATGAGGTAAGTAATTAAAGTTATTTCAAAAGACTTAAACATAAATATATTAATAAGGAATATAATTTTTAACTAAAAGTAATTATCATTAAGCTTTTTAATTTTAATATATCTTTAACTCAAATGGCAGCATCAAAAGAGAAAATAGCACTAAACGCTATAATTCATTTAATTAATAACTTAAATTTTAAAGGTTATAACGTGAATTTAAATTATATTTAAGTAGTAAATGAATTTAAATTTAAATTTGAGAATCAACACGGAAAGGGTACAAATTTTACAACAAGGCCCCCCCACCGTGTTGATTCGACAAACACAAACGTCAGCAATTACAATATAAACTTTATTAGAAAAGAAATAAAAAAAAATTCCTTGAATATTTAGTGACTTGAGAGATTCACATATGTCTTCTACAGAATATACTTCACACAAAGCTAGAAGGCTTGTCAGTTATAAGATCAAGAGTCCACAAGTCCAACTCACAATCAAAAAAAAAAGTAGCACTATCAATATTCTATACATATCTACTAAAAGAAAGAACAAGATATTAATACAGAGCAAATATGCACAGCATTTCAAGGAAACCTTTTTTTCCCCCATTCCCCATTGTCAAAATAAGAAAACTATGATATTCACAAATATATGAAACATTTATATAACATACACATAACCAATTACACGTAGCGCTACGAATTTCTCTCATACAAAAGTTAAACTAAACTATACATCACTACACAATGGAAAACGTAGGAAAAACCCACCAAGAAAATGCATACATATCCCTCTAAAAAACATTTTTCAGTTTCAAAAAAATTTAAATATATATTATACGTTCAAAAAAAAAATTTTAAAGTTACTTTATATACATTTACTTAATAAATACTTTATTTACAAATTTAGACATATCACCTTTAGTAAGGGGCTTTGTGAAGGGATCGGCAAAGTTATCTTTAGTATTTACATATTTTAAATCAAACCGTTCCTCAAATAACCATTCACGGATGAAAAATAATTTTACATTAATATGTTTAGATTTGTTATTCTCTATAGGAGACCTCGTAAAATTAATAGCTGCTTGGTTATCAGCAAAAAGTATTGGTGGTTCATATGAAATAGCAATTAATTTAAAATCAATACAATCTCGTAATATATTATCAAACCACATTAATTCTTTAACCCCGTCACACATGGATACAAATTCACTTTCCATGGTTGAAAGGCAAACACTTTTTTGCTTAAAGGTTTTCCAAGAAATAGGGCTATTATCCAAAAATAAAATTTGTCCCCCCATTGATACGAAGTCATCTCTATTCATCGCGAAATCAGCGTCAGAGAAAGCAGTTAAACATGGATTAAAACAATTCAAATTTAATTTCAAATCTCGAGTACACGAAACATACCCAAGTAATTTAATTAACCCATTCCAATGATTAAACCCCGGTGAATTTTGAAATTGACTGAATATATTAACTGCGTAGGCAATATCAGGTCGTGTCCTGTTTGCAATGAAAGATAAACATCCTAAGATATTCCGATATGGAAATTTAGACATTTCATCAATTTCATTTTGATTAGTAGGACAATCTTTTTTCGAATACTTAATGCCTTTTACAATAGGTAATGAGCAGAAAGGGATGTTAAACGACTTAAACCTGTCATACACTTCATTAATATATAATTCCTGAAAAATTTGTACTGAATCATTTTCATAATTAAATTCTACACCAAGTAATTTCTTGGTTTTACCTAAAATTTTTATATCAAATTTACATTTTAATAAATTAAGAATTTTGTCTATTTGAAATTGATTTTTACCAAACAAAACTAAATCATCTACATAAACTAATAAAACAATATAATTTTCAAAATAATATGAACAATTACACCAGTTAAATTTATTAAACCCTAAATCTAATAGTACTTTATTTAACTCATAATACCAGAGCCGACCACTTTGATGAAGGCCATATAACGCTTTGTCTAGTTTACAAACAAGATTTTCCCCTCCCTTTACAACATATCCTTTTGGCTGAGACATATAAATTTCTTCTTTTAAAGGTGCATAAAGATAAGCACATTTTATATCGCATTGAACATTATGCCATTTATAACATGAGACCAATAATGAAAAAAAGAAACGTATTACTGAGAAATTAACGACGGGTGAAAACGTCTCGTCATAAGTGTCCCCCTTTATCTGATGAAAGCCCTGGGCCACGAGCCTCGCTTTAAAGCGGGCAACGTTTCCTAGCTCATCTCTTTTAACGGCGTATACCCATCTATTTCCCAAAACTTTTTTCCCCTCCGGTAAATTAACCAGATGCCAAACTTTACGAGTTTTCATATTATTTATCTCATCATCCATGGCATTTTTCCATTCAATACATTCTGAAGATTTAACGGCCTGATTATATGTTTTAGGTATAGGGATAACTAGTCATGATTTTTTATGAGTTAAACTTGAAGTTGGGTTATCTGAGTTTTGCTGATCAACCACCCCCTCGAACTTATTACTACTAGAGAAATCAAAAAAATTAGAGTCAAAAATTAAATTATTTTTATCACAATATTGCTTGACATCGTTCATTGATCTCAATCTAGTTTTAGTGTTGTCCGGGTAATAGAAGATGTCAACTCTGTCACTCATTTTTCTGAGTACGGGTTTTCTATTCCAAGTAATTGAAGAAAGAGGTTTAAGAGAAGATTTATCTACAGGAGTTTCATCGACGGGCTCGTCACTAGAATCATCGGGCTCACCTCCGAAAACAATGTCAACAGGATCGGAAACTTGACAATCAACTGTACTTTCCGGAAGTAAGTCCAATTCCTCCAGTGAGGTGCCCATCACCGCTCCACTGCATTTACTAAATAGCTGATCAGAGAACGTTACGTTTATAGTTTCAACTATTTTATCCTCATCCTCCAACCAAATTTTATACCCCTTAGTCTTTAATGAATAACCTATTAGTACTCCCTTTTTAGCCTTAGGTTCAAGCTTATGGTCTCTATGCTGTTTTGGGATCCCAACATACGAAATTAATCCAAACGGCTTCAGGTGTCTTACGGATGGTTTAAACCCAGTATATAACTCAAAAGGAGTCTTAGTTTGTCCCCTGTGGATTAAACGGTTCCAAGTGTACGCGAAATACAACACTGCATCGGGCCAGAAAGAAAAAGGCAAACCACTATCCGTGATAATAGCTCTAACACAATTTAAAGAAGTTTGATTAAACCGCTCACTTAACCCATTTTGCTCAGGTGTGAACGTGTTAGTTAACTCATGAACAACTCCATTTTTACTACAAAATGATTTGAAATTGTCATTTACAAATTCGGAACCATTATCCGTACGAATAGCTTTTAATTTTTTATTCAAACTACGTTCAGCCCGTGCAATGTGCCTCTCGAATACACCAAAAACCTGAGACTTATCCTTTAAAGGATAAACAGCAACCCTTTTAGAAAATCCATCAATAATGGACAAAAAGAACCTTTCCCCATTTTTACCAGTTACCTTAATTGGGCCCCAGACGTCCATAAATACTTTCTCTAATGGTGATTTAACGCCATGAACATCGGATGATTTAAAAGACACACGGTTTTGTTTACTAATCCTACAAGGTTCACAAAAAAATTTCTTAAACTTAAGTTTAGGAAGGCCCCTCACCCCGTTCTTCTTGCTAGTATTTACAATAGTATCAGGACTTACATGCCCAAAACGAGCATGCCAATACCCAATTTCATTAACTTTTGCAAGAGAAACTGAAGGATTTTTTGGGTGCCCCCCATTCACTTTACTCCCCTTTTTAACTTTAGAAACATTAGGATATAAATAGTAAACACCGTCTTTAATTTTAGCAGTAAAAATATGTCTTTTATCTTTACCGAACACCGACACTCGACCCTTACCGCCAGTGTATGTGGCACCGTTCACATCTAATTTAGGACCCGATATTAAATTTTTCCGTAACTTTGGGGAATATAACACATCTTTTAAATACAATACATTTTTACCAAAATCCAACTTAACAGTTCCTTTAGCAGTAATAGGAAAACTAATACCATCGATCGCGACAAAAAGCTCCTCTCCCTCCACAGGAGTATAATGCTCAAAAAGATCTAAATTTCTTAGAAAATGATTTGAAGCAGCAGTATCAAAAATAAAGCTGTCATCATCACTTAAATTACTAAAGTTAGCTTGAGCTATGTAGTAGGAGGGGGGAGATTTGCATTTGTCACGACCGTTGGAGTTATATTTGAAATTTCTAGGTTTAAATTTAACATTACTATTCAAAAAACAGTTTTTCTTAAAGTGGCCAATACGGCCACACTTAAAACAAGTTAAAGGCTTTTTACCTTTTTGCTGGATGTTCTGTATCTGAACACTGTTATTGGCATCTTTCTTAATATCACCCTCACGAAGCTGTAGACGCGATTCCTCCGCTGTTAACTCGGACACAATATTCTGGAACTTGAACTGGTCGTTCTTCCAACGCAACAAATATTGCACTGCAGATTCAAACTTCAATGGTAGGTGTTGCAAGAGCTGGAAACAGCAGTACACGTCCTCCATAGCATGACCAATTTCACGCAGCTGGTCCAGTATTCTTGATAACCGGGTTACAAAAGAATTCACCGTTTCATTCTCAGACATTCTACAATTAATGAACTCTGTAAACAGTCCCATATGATGAGCTCTTGAGTCTGATATAAAGGTCTTCTTCAAAATCTCCCAGGCATCAATAGCACAATCACAATTTTCAATAATGCTTCTGACTTCAGGCGATGTATTCAGATATATTGTTGATAATGCAACTCGACTACGAGATTTAAAATCCTCCACTTGTTTTGAAGTTATTCCGGCCTCAGCATCTTCAACAGGCAGTTTTTCTTTTTTACATATTATATTCCAGCAGTTTCTTTCAATTAAAATAAATTTAATGTCCTTGACCCACGTAGTATAATTATTCATCCGTAATTTTTCAATCGTGGGGTTTAAACTTACTGCCATTTCAATTTCTTATCTTCAAACACTTAGAATGCCATAAAAACTATTATCAAAATTTTAATGCTATGAGCTGACAACGAACCAAATTGCCCATAACCGCTTCTTGTGAAAAAAACAATTTCCACATATATCAAGTTAGCAGAGTTAGCAGTGCAGTGAAATGATAGTTGCTCAGCTCTAAAAGCTATAAAGAAGATAAATATATGTGGCATTCATTGAAGACAAAAGTTCAATTAAAACAGTTTATTAAAGTTGAAACAAAATGATGAATAACATTAAATCAGCTGAAACAATTTTAGAAAGGTTGCTGACGAAAGGTTAAATACCCTTAAAAATACTGCCATACTGACTTCAAATAGAAAGCTACTTTTCATTGTGAAATAACTAGATACACTAAACGAACAAGTCACAAAAACGTAATTTACAATCATAATAAAACTAAACAGTTTATAATTATATCGAAATACCAGCTCATGACTTTGAGCTAAACTGAAAAAACATAAAAGCTTAAAAGATTAAGGGCTTCAGAGCTTAAGAGACTGATTACATATTTCCTACCTCCTTTTTATAGTCACGAAACGGATTCAAAGTAACAGCTACTAGATGCTGTAGAATAGGAACGCCTCCCATAACTATAGCAACACGACGCTGCGAGTCAGCCGCCATCTATGGGCTTAGCAAAGAGACTCTGCAGTTGAAAAAATATTACATCTCCTCGCTAAGTAGCGAAATGAACAATCCGTAAAAGGATTTAAACATATTTTTCTTTAAGTTAATTTTAATAAAATATGCTTTTAAATATGAGGTAAGTAATTAAAGTTATTTCAAAAGACTTAAACATAAATATATTAATAAGGAATATAATTTTTAACTAAAAGTAATTATCATTAAGCTTTTTAATTTTAATATATCTTTAACTCAAATGGCAGCATCAAAAGAGAAAATAGCACTAAACGCTATAATTCATTTAATTAATAACTTAAATTTTAAAGGTTATAACGTGAATTTAAATTATATTTAAGTAGTAAATGAATTTAAATTTAAATTTGAGAATCAACACGGAAAAGGTACAAATTTTACAACAGTATACCTTCACACGTGCGCGCGCAGCGCGCATGGGTCTGCGCTGCCGAAGGCAGTGGGGACACGGTGTGAGTTTTTACACGATCAGAAATGATTTTTTTAGGGGGCACGAAGGGTCAGGGAAGGAATACGCGCGCGCAGTGCGTGTATTCCTTAACTTAAACGCGCGCAGTGCGTGTATTCCTTAACTTAAACGCGCGCAGCGCGCACGGGACTGCGCTGCCGTAGACAGTGAGGACCCAGTCCGACTTTGTACCTGATGAGAAATGATTTTTTAAATTTTCTTTTCTTAAGAATAAAAATTTGATTTGAGAAATCAAATTTTATTTGGACCCGGACCGACTTTTTACCCAATCAGAAATGATTTTTTTTTTTTTTTAATTTCTTTTCTTAACACTAAAAGTTACTGTTAGTGATTCATTAATTTTAGTGATTCATTTGAAAATACTGCAACCGCTAGCGGGCGAAGCTCGCTAGTGTTATTATAATACGCGTATTTCAAATTCTAACTATCATTAAATTATTTTTAGTGCATCATTCGAAAGATATTTTAAAGTACTTTTATATTATCGAAAGCGGGATTCAAGATTTCGCTTCATTTACATGTTTTGAGGTCTCCTGAAGCGGTTTTCTTTTGTATCAGAGCTACTAATTAAAATAATTCCATAAGTAATACATCATAAGATAGCTTTGTTGGTTTGAAATCGAACAGTAGATTACAGAAATTTCTACCGCCAGATGGCGCTGTAATATTTTAAAATTTCAATATTTCAATTTCTAATTATGATTAAATTGTTTTTAATACATCATTCGAAAGATATATTAAAGTTCTTTTATATTATCGAAAGTTTTAACCAGATTTGCAGGTTTTGAGGTGTCCTGATTAGGTTTTTTTATGCATCTAAGCTAATTCAGTTAGACCGTTCAAAATTGGTATATGTAGATTAATTAGGAAGGGCTGAAAGGGTGGGGAAGATATAGGCGTGCACAGCGCGCACGGGACAGCGCTGCCGAAGGCAGTGGGGACCCGGTGCGACTTTTTAACCGATGAGAAATGATTTTTTTTTTTCATTTTCTTTTCGTAAGGATAAAAATTTGATTCGAGAAGGAATATTTGCGCGTAGCGCGCGTATAACTTCTCACGTGCGTGCGCAGCGCGTATGGGTCTGCGCTGCCGAAGGCAGTGGGGACCCGGTGTGAGTTTTTACCCGATCAGAATTTTTTTTTTTGAGGGGGGGGGGCACGGTGGGTCAGGGAAGGAATACGCGCATGCAGCGCGCACGGGGCAGCGCAGCCGAAGGCAGTGGGGACCCGGGCCGACTTTTTACCCAATCAGAAATGATTTTTGTGCGCGCGCAGCGCGCATGGGTCTGCGCTGCCGAAGTCAGTGTGGACCCGGTGTGAGTTTTTACCCGATCAGAAATAATTTTTTTTTTTGGGGGGGGCACGAAGGGTCAGGGAAGGAATACGCGCGCGCAGCGCGTATATCTCTTAACTTGTGCACGCGCAGCGCGCACGGGACTGCGCTGCCGAAGGCAGTGGGGACCCGGGACGACATTTTACCCGATCAGAAATGATTTTTTAAAAAATTTCTTTTCTTAAGACTAAAAGTTACTGTTAGTGATTCATTAATTATAGTGATTCATTTGAAAATACTGACCCGCTAGCGGGCGAATCTCGCTAGTCGCCTTATATTATTAAAAACTGTACGCATCTGTCTGTCTGTCTGTCTGTGAGAAATGCCTTGTCATCGCTAAAGCTCCGGCGCTAATGGTCGCATCGACTCGAAACCGGTGTCGACAGACGCAGAATTTCTTCATCTCGACATCGCGATAATTCGCTAAGCGATGCGACCCTAATTAGCGGAGATATTAATTAAAATGTCGAACGGAAAGAAAAAACATCTGGTGTTTAATGAGGTCACGTGTTTTTGTACTGCGATTAAAAATTGCAATTTTCTATTTTCTTCAATTTTTCAAAATTCGCACATTTCAATTAGTATACAATCTTAACACCACAAAACAAACATGCAGTTAAAATTTCATCGATTTTGGTCAATAAACAAAAGATTTACATTTTAATTGCAAATTAAATTTTATCTTTACACGCCTGACATTTTATCTGTCGAAAGAGGATGCCAGTTTCAAAACAACA
Source organism: Salticus scenicus (assembly GCA_963930645.1). Classification (NCBI taxonomy): domain Eukaryota; kingdom Metazoa; phylum Arthropoda; class Arachnida; order Araneae; family Salticidae; genus Salticus; species Salticus scenicus. Next base: position 56,705,381 of record OZ005655.1, read on the forward strand.
CAAATACACTTAAGGTAAAAATATTTCTTTTTCTATTTACTTCCATTAACCGACAACCGTAGATAATGGAATTCGAAATTTCACCTGACTTACACGTTTTGAGGTGTCATGGCGCTGTAATAATTTAATATTTCAATATTTAAAATTCTAATTATGTCTAATTTTTTTTTTTTTAATATGTCATTCGATACACCTTTTAAAGTACGGTTACATTATCGAAAGGGGAATTCGAGATTTCACCCGATTTACACGTTGTGAGGTCTCCTGATTAGGTTTTCTTTTGCATCGCAATAGTGGAATTCGAGATTTCAGCTTATTTACACGTTTTGAGGTCTCCTGAATGGGTTTTCTTTTGTATCTCAGCTACAAATTAAAGTGTCGAAAGTGGAATTAGAAATTACACCTGATTTACACGTTTTGAGGTGTCCTGAATGTGTTTTCTTTTGTATCTCAGCTGCTAAGTCTATCTCGGCAGTCTGCGCTGCCAAAGGCAGTGGGGACCCGGTGTGATTTTTTACCCGATCAGACATGATTTTTTTAGGGGGCACGAAGTGTCAGGGAAGGAATGCGGGCGTGCAGCGCGTGAATTCTTTAACTTGTGCGCGCGCAGCGCGCACGGAACTGCGCTGCCGAAGTCAGTGGGGACCCGGGCCGACATTGTACCCCATGAAAAATGATTTTTTTTTTCTTTTCTTTTCTTAAGAATAAAAATTTGATTTGAGAAGGAACATTTGCGCGCAGCGCACGTATACCTTTGTTGTAAAATTTGTACCCTTTCCGTGTTGATTCTCAAATTTTAATTTTAATTCATTCTCTACTTAAATATAATTTAAATGATTTACTTTATAATCTTAAAAGTTTAAATTATTAATTAAATGAATTATAGCGTTTAGTGCTATTATCTTTTTGATACTGCCATTGAGTTAAAGATATATTAAAATTAAAAATAAAAAGCTTAATGATAATTACTTTTAGTTAAAAGTTATATTCCTTATTAGTATAATTATGTTTAAGTCATTTGAAATAACTTTAATTTACTTACCTCATATTTAAAAGCATGTTTTGTTAAAATTAACTTAAAGAAAATATGTTTAAAACCTTTTACGGATTGTTCGTTTCGCTACTTAGCAAGGAGATGTTGTATTTTTCAACTGCAGAGTCTTTTCGCTTAGCCCATAGATGGCAGCAGACTCGCAGCGTCGTGTTGCTATAGTTATGGGAGGCGTGACCGATTGTACAGCATCAAGTAGCTGTCACTTTGAATCCGTTCGCGGCTATAAAAGGAGGTAAGGAATATGAAATCGGGCTCTTAATCTCTTAGTTTCTTAAGCTCTTATGCTTTTATGTTTTTTCAGTTTAGCTCAAAGTCATGAGCTGGTATTTAATTTAATTATAAAGTGTTTAGTTTTATAATGATTGTAAATTACGTTTTCGTGACTTGATATTTCCAACGATACGTTTAGTGTATCTAGTTATGTCACAATGTAAAAGTTCTTTTCTATTTAAACTCTACATGGCAGTGTATCTTAAAGGTGTTTAACCTTTCGTCAGCAAAATATTTATTCAACTATTGTTTTCTGCTTATTTAATGTCACTCATCATTTTGTTTCAAGTTTAATAAACTGTTTTAATTAAACTTTTGGTCTTCAATGAGTGCCACACATATTTATCATTTTTATAGTTTATTAGAGCTGAGCAACTATCGTATATTTCACTGCTAACTCTGCTAACTTAACATATGTGAAAATTGATTTTTTTCACATTAACCTTCACACGTGCGCGCGCAGCGCGCATGGGTCTGCGCTGCCGAAGGCAGTGTGGACCCGGTGTAAGTTTTTACCCGATCAGAAATGATTTTTTTTTTGGGGGGGGGCACGAAGGGTCAGGGAAGGAATACGCGCGCGCAGCGCGTGTATCCTTTAACTTGTGCACGCGCCGCGCGCACGGGACTGCACTGCCGAAGGCAGTGGGGACCCGGGACGACATTTTACCCGATCAGAAATGATTTTTTTTAAATTTCTTTTCTTAAGACAAAAGTTACTGTTAGTGATTCATTAATTATAGTGATTCATTTGAAAATACTGACCCGCTAGCGGGCGAAGCTCGCTAGTCTCCTTATATTATTAAAATCTGTGCGCATCTGTCTTTCTGTCTGTCAGTCTATCTGTCTGTCTGTCTGTCTGTGAGAAATGCCTTGTGACCGCTAAAGATCCGGCGCTAATGGTCGCATCGCCTCGAAACCGGTGTCGACAGACGCAGAATTTCTTCATCTCGACATCGCGATAATTCGCTAAGCGATGCGACCCTAATTAGCGGAGATATTAATTAAAACGTCGACACTTGTCTACCGAAAAATGACCCAGAATTCGTGATTAAATGCTTAAAAAACGACATTTTTACGGTAAAAGTGGAAAATAAATTAGAAATATCAGTCGTATCGTTACAAATAAGGTGTCAAATGAAAGGTCCGATTTTTCTGAATCCGACGGTTTAAATAGCTTATCGATAGGACAATTAGATTTTTTAAAATTAACTAAAGTATGAAAAAAAAGGTGGCAACAAATCACAAGAGTTTTATTAATTTCCTTCTAGACGTATTTCGGTTACCATGGCGTGGCCGATTGTACAGCATCAAGTAGCTGTCACTTTGAATCCGTTCGCGGCTATAAAAGGAGGTAAGGAATATGAAATCGGGCTCTTAATCTCTTAGTTTCTTAAGCTCTTATGCTTTTATGTTTTTTCAGTTTAGCTCAAAGTCATGAGCTGGTATTTAATTTAATTATAAAGTGTTTAGTTTTATAATGATTGTAAATTACGTTTTCGTGACTTGATATTTCCAACGATACGTTTAGTGTATCTAGTTATGTCACAATGTAAAAGTTCTTTTCTATTTAAACTCTACATGGCAGTGTATCTTAAAGGTGTTTAACCTTTCGTCAGCAAAATATTTATTCAACTATTGTTTTCTGCTTATTTAATGTCACTCATCATTTTGTTTCAAGTTTAATAAACTGTTTTAATTAAACTTTTGGTCTTCAATGAGTGCCACACATATTTATCATTTTTATAGTTTATTAGAGCTGAGCAACTATCGTATATTTCACTGCTAACTCTGCTAACTTAACATATGTGAAAATTGATTTTTTTCACATTAACCTTCACACGTGCGCGCGCAGCGCGCATGGGTCTGCGCTGCCGAAGGCAGTGTGGACCCGGTGTAAGTTTTTACCCGATCAGAAATGATTTTTTTTTTTGGGGGGGGGGGGCACGAAGGGTCAGGGAAGGAATACGCGCGCGCAGCGCGTGTATCCTTTAACTTGTGCACGCGCCGCGCGCACGGGACTGCACTGCCGAAGGCAGTGGGGACCCGGGACGACATTTTACCCGTTTAGAAATGATTTTTTTTTTAATTTCTTTTCTTAAGACTAAAAGTTACTGTTAGTGATTCATTAATTATAGTGATTCATTTGAAAATACTGACCCGCTAGCGGGCGAAGCTCGCTAGTCTCCTTATATTATTAAAATCTGTGCGCATCTGTCTTTCTGTCTGTCTGTCTGTCTGTCTGTCTGTGAGAAATGCCTTGTGACCGCTAAAGCTCCGGCGCTAATGGTCGCATCGCCTCGAAACCGGTGTCGAGAGACGCAGAATTTCTTCATCTCGACATCGCGATAATTCGCTAAGCGATGCGACCCTAATTAGCGGAGATATTAATTAAAACGTCGACACTTGTCTACCGAAAAATGACCCAGAATTCGTGATTAAATGCTTAAAAAACGACATTTTTACGGTAAAAGTGGAAAATAAATTAGAAATATCAGTCGTATCGTTACAAATAAGGTGTCAAATGAAAGGTCCGATTTTTCTGATTCCGACGGTTTAAATAGCTTATCGATAGGACAATTAGATTTTTTAAAATTAACTAAAGTATGAAAAAAAAGGTGGCAACAAATCACAAGAGTTTTATTAATTTCCTTCTAGACGTATTTCGGTTACCATGGCGCCGGGCGAAAGAATAAATAGATTTTACTTCCTGCTTTACTGATTTTGTACTGGAAATAAAAATTGCAAATTTCAAACTGCTTCAATTTTCTTCAAAATTATTTCAAACATGCTACACACTTTTAACATCACAAGACGAAGTTGCAGTTAAAATTTCACCGGGTTTCCAGAATAAATAAAAAATGTACAATTTAATTGCAAATTAAATTTTATTCTGATACGCGTATTTCAAATTCTAACTATGATTAAATTATTTTTAATACACCATTCGAAAGATATTTTAAAGTACTTTTATATTATCGAAAGTGGGATTCAAGATTTCGCTTCATTTACACGTTTTGAGGTCTCCTGAATCGGTTTTCTTTTGTATCTCAGCTACTAATTAAAATAATTTCATAAATAATTTCATAATTTGTACCACCAGATGGCGCTGTAATATTTTCAAATTTCAATATTTCAATTTCTAATTATGATTAATTTATTTTTAATACATCATTCGAAAGATATTTTAAAGTTTTTTTATATTATCGAAAGTTTTCACCAGATTTACACGTTTTGAGGTGTTCTGATTAGGTTTTTTTTTGCATCTCAGGTAATTCAGTTAGACCGTTAAAAATTGGTATATGCAGGTTAATTGGGAAGGGCTGAAAGGGTGGAGAAGATATAGGCGTGCACCGCGCGCACGGGACAGCGCTGCCGAAGGCAGTGGGGACCCGGTCCGACTTTTTAACCGATGAGAAATGATTTTTTTTTCATTTTCTTTTCTTAAGAATAAAAATTTGATTTGAGAAGGAATATGTGCGCGTAGCGCGCGTATACCTTCACACCTGCGGGGGTAGCACGCATGAGTCTGCGCTGCCGAACGCAGTGGGGACACGGTGTAAGTTTTTACCCGATCAGAAATGATTTTTTTTAGGAGGCACGAAGAATCAGGGAAGGAATACGCGCGCAGCGCGTGTATTCCTTAACTTGAGCGCGCGCAGCTCGTACGGGACTGCGCTGCCGTAGGCAGTGAGGACCCGTTCCGACTTTGTACCCGATGAGAAATGATTTTTTTAATTTTCTTTTCTTAAGAATAAAAATTTGATGTGAGAAGGAATATGTGTGCGCAGCGCACGTATACTCTCACACGTGCGCGCGCAGCGCGCATGGGTCTGCGCTGCCGAAGGCAGTGGGGACACGGTGTGAGTTTTTACCCGATCAGAATTTTTTTTTTTTGAGGGGGGGCACGAAGGGTCAGGGAAGGAATACGCGCGCGCAGCGCGCACGAGGCAGCGCTGCCGAAGGCAGTGGGGACCCGGGCCGACTTTTTACCCAATCAGAAATGATTTTTTCTTTTTTTTTTTTCTTTTCTTGGCACTAAAAGTTACTGTTAGTGATTCATTAATTTTAGTGATTCATTTGAAAATACTGACCCGCTAGCGGGCGAAGCTCGCTAGTCTCCTTATATCATTAAAATCTGTGCGCATCTGTCTGTCTGTGAGAAATGCCTTGTGACCGCTAAAGCTCCGGCGCTAATGGTCGCAGCGCCTCGAACCCGATGTCGACAGACGCAGAATTTCTTCATCTCGACATCGCGATAATTCGCTAAGCGATGCGACTCTAATTAGCAGAGATATTAATTAAAACGACAACCCATATCTACCGAAAAATGACCCAGAATTCATGATTAAATGCTTAAAAAGTGACATTTTTACGGAAAAAGTGGAAAATAAATTAGAAATATCAGTCGTATCGTTACAAATAAGATACCATTGGAAAGGCCTTTTTTTTCTTAATCCGATGGTTTAAACGATTTATCGATCGGACAATTAGATTTTTCAAAATTAACTAAAGTATGAAAAAAAGGTGGCAACAAATCACAAGAGTTTTATTAATTTCGCAATTTCAGTTACTATGGCGCCGGGCGAAAGAATAAATAGATTTTACTTACTGCTTTACTCATTTTGTACTGGAAATAAAAATTGCAAATTTCAAAATGCTTCAATTTTTTTCGAAATTATTGCAAACTTGCTACACACTTTTAACATCACAAGACGAAGTTGCAGTTCAAATTTCATCGGGTTTCGAGAATAAATAAAAAATGTATAATTTAATTGCAAATTAAATTTCATTCTAATACGCGTATTTCAAATTCTAACTATGATTAAATTATTTTTAATACATCATTCGAAAGATACTTAAAGTACTTTTATATTATCGAAAATGGGATTCAACATTTCGCTTCATTTACACGTTTTGAGGTTTCCTGAATCGGTTTTCTTTAGTACCTCAGCTACTAATTAAAATAATTTCATAAGTAATACATCATTAGATAGCTTTGTTGATTTGGAATCGAACAGTAGATTAAAGAAATTTCTACCGCCAGATGGCGCTGTAATATTTTAAAATTTCAATATTTCAATTTCTAATTATGATTAAATTATTTTTAATACATCATTCGAAAGATATTTTAAAGTTCTTTTATATTATCGAAAGTTTTAACCAGATTTGCAGGTTTTGAGGTCTCCTAATTAGGTTTTCTTTTGCATCTCAGCTAATTCAGTTAGACCGCTCAAAATTGATATATGTAGGTTAATTAGGAAGGTCTCAAAGGGTGGGGAAGATATAGGCGTGCACCGCGCGCTCGGGATAGCGCTGCCGAAGACAGTGGGGACCCGGTCCGACTTTTTAACCGATGAGAAATGTTTTTTTTTTTTCATTTTCTTTTCTTAAGAAAAAAATTTGATTTGAGAAGGAATATGTGCGCGTAGCGCGAGTATACCTTCACACGTGCGCGCGCATGATTTTTTTAGGGGGCACGAAGGGTCAGGGAAGGAATACGTGCGCGCAGCGCGTGTATTCCTTAACTTAAACGCGCGCAGTGCGCACGGGACTACGCTGCCGTAGGCAGTGAGGGCCCGGTCCGACTTTGTACCCGATGAGAAATGATTTTTTTAATTTTCTTTCCTTAAGAATGAAAATTTGATTTGAGAAGGAATATGTGCGCGCAGCGCACGTATACCCTCACACGTGCGCGCGCATCGCATATGGGTATGAGCTCCCGAAGGCGGTGGGGATCCGGGCCGACTTTTTACCCAATCAGAAATGATTTTTTTTTGTCTTTCCTTGACACTAAAAGTTACTGTTAGTGATTCATAAATTTCAGTGATTCATTTGAAAATACTGACCCGCCAACGGGCGAAGCTCGCTAGTCTCCTTATACTATTAAAATCTGTGCGCATCTGTCTGTCTGTCTGTGAGAAATGCCTTGTGACCGCTAAAGCTCCGGCGCTAATGGCCGCATCGCCTCGAAACCGGTGTCGACAGACGCTGAATTTCTTCATCTCGACATCGCGATAATTCGCTAAGCGATGCGACCCTAATTAGCAGAGATATTAATTAAAACGTCGACCCATATCTACCGAAAAATGACCCAGAATTCATGGTTAAATGCTTAAAAAGTGACATTTTTGCGGAAAAAGTGGAAAATAAATTAGAAATATCAGTCGTATCGTTACAAATAAGATACCATTGGAAAGGGCTTTTTTTTCTTAATCCGATGGTTTAAACGGCTTATCGATCGGACAATTAGATTTTTTAAAATTAACTAAAGTATGAAAAAAAGGTGGCAACAAATCACAAGAATTTTATTAATTTCGCAATTTCAGTTACTATGGCGTCGGGCGAAAGAAGAAATATATTTTACTTCCTGCTTTACTGATTTTGTACTGGAAATAAAAATTGCAAATTTCAAAATGCTTCAATTTTCTTCGAAATTATTTCAAACTTGCTACACACTTTTAACATCACAAGACGAAGTTGCAGTTCAAATTTCATCGGGTTTCGAGAATAAATAAAAAATGTATAATTTAATTTCAAATTAAATTTCATTCTAATACGCGTATTTCAAATTCTAACTATGATTAAATTATTTTTAATACATCATTCGAAAGATACTTTAAAGTACTTTTATATTATCGAAAATGGGATTCAACATTTCGCTTCATTTACACGTTTTGAGGTTTCCTGAATCGGTTTTCTTTTGTCCTCAGCTACTAATTAAAATAATTTCATAAGTAATACATCATTAGATAGCTTTGTTAATTTGGAATCGAACAGTAGATTAAAGAAATTTCTACCGCCTGATGGCGCTGTAATATTTTAAAATTTCAATATTTCAATTTCTAATTATGATTAAATTATTTTTAATACATCATTCGAAAGATATTTTAAAGTACTTTTATATTATCGAAAGTGGGATTCAAGATTTCGCTTCATTTCCACGTTTTGAGGTCTCCTGAATCGGTTTTCTTTTGTACCTCAGCTTCTAATTAAAATAATTTCATAAGTAATACATCATTAGATAGCTTTGTTGATTTGGAATCGAACAGAAGATTACGAAATTTCTACCGCCAGATGGCGCTGTAATATTTTAAAATTTCAATATTTCAATTTCTAATTATGATTAAATTATTTTTAATACATCATTCGAAAGATATTTTAAAGTTCTTTTATATTATCGAAAGTTTTAACCAGATTTGCAAGTTTTGAGGTTTCCTGATTAGGTTTTCTTTTGCATCTCAGCTAATTCAGTTAGACCGTTCAAAATTGATATATGTAGGTTAATTAGGAAGGGCTGAAATTGTGGGGAAGATATAGGCGTGCACTGCGCGCACGGGACAGCGCTGCCGAAGCCGAAGGCAGTGGGGACCCGGTCCGACTTTTTAACCGATTAGAAATGATTTTTTTTTTTTTTTTCATTTTCTTTTCTTAAGAAAAAAATTTTATTTGAGAAGGAATATGAGCGCGCAGCGCACGTATACCCTCACACGTGCGCGCGCATCGCGCATGGGTCTGCGCTCCGGAAGCAGTGGGGACCCGGTGTGAGTTTTTACCAGATCAGAATTTTTTTTTGAGGGGGGGGCACGAAGGGTCAGGGAACGAATACGCGCGCGCATCGCGCACGGGGCAGCGTTGCCGAAGGCAGTGGGGACCCGGGCCGACTTTTTACCCAATCAGAAATGATTTCTTTTTTTTAAATTTCTTTTCTTAACACTAAAAGTTACTGTTAGTGATTCATTAATTTTAATGATTCATTTGAAAATACTGACCCGCTAGCGGACGAAGCTCGCTAGTCTCCTTAAATTATTAAAATCTGTGCGCATCTGTCTGTCTGTCTGTCTGTGAGAAATGCCTTGTGACCGCTAAAGCTCCGGCGCTAATGGTCGCATCGTCTCGAAACCGGTGTCGACAGACGCAGAATTTCTTCATCTCGACATCGCGATAATTCGCTAAGCGATGCGACCCTAATTAGCGGAGATATTAATTAAAATGTCGGCCCATGTCTACCGAAAAATGACCCAGAATTCATGATTAAATGCTTAAAAAGCGACATTTTTACGGAAAAAGTGAAAATAAATTAGAAATATCAGTCGTAGTGTTACAAACGAGATACCATTGGAAAGGGCTTTTTTTTCTCAATCCGATGGTTTAAACGGCTTATCGATTGGACAATTAGATTTTTTAAAATTAACTAAACTATAAAAAAATGTTGGCAACAAATCACAAGAATCTTAGCTTTGCAGTCGATAGTCTACAGTATTGAACGGAAAGAAACACATCTGGTATTTAATGATGTCACGTGTTTTGATACTGCGATTAAAAATTGCAATTTTCTATTTTCTTCAATTTTTCAAAATTCGCACATTTCACTAAGTATACAATCTTAACACCACAAAACAAACTTGCAGTTCAAATTTCATCGATAAGCAAAATATTTACATTTTAATTGCAAATTAAATTTTATCTTTACACGCCTGACATTTTATCTATCGAAAGAGGATGCCAGTTTCTATAGCGACACAAATACACTTAAGGTAAAAATATTTCTATTTCTATTTAGTTCCATTAACCGACTACCGTAGATAATGGAATTCGAAATTTCACCTGACATACACGGTTTGAGGTGTCATGGCGCTGTAATAATTTAAAATTTCAATATTTAAGATTCTAATTATGTTTAAATTTTTTTTAATGCGTCATTTGATACACATTTCAAAGTACGGTTACATTATCGAAAGGGGAATTCGAGATTTCACCCGATTTGCACGTTTTGAGGTCTCCTGATTAGGTTTTCTTTTGAATCGCAATAGTGGAATTCGAGAATTCACCTGATTTACACGTTTTGAGGCGTCCTGAATGGGATTTCTTTTGTATCTCAGCTGCTAATTAAAATAATTTCATAAGTAATACATCATTTGAAAGCTTTGTTAATTTGGAATTGAATAGTAGATTACAGAAATTCGATATTTCGACATTTCTCCTGATTTAAACGTTTTCAGGTGTCCTGAATGGGTTTCTCTTTTGTCTCAGTTACTAATTAAAAAAATTTCATACGTAATACATTATTTGAAAGCTTTGTTGAGTTGAATCGAACAGGAGATTACAGAGATTTCTACCGCCAGATGGCGCTATAATATTTTTAAATTTCAATATTTCTATTTCTAATCATGGTTAAATTTTTTTTAATGCGTCATTCGATACACATTTTAAAGTACTTTTACATTATCGAAAATGGAATTCGAGATTTCACCAGATTTACACGTTTTGAGGACTCCTGAATCAGTTTTCTTTTGTATCTCAACTACTAATTAAAATAATTTCGTAAGTAATACATCGTTAGAAAGCTTTGTTGATTTGGGATCGAACAGTGGAATACAGAAATTTCTACCGCCAGATGGCGCTGTAGTATTTTCAAATTTCAATATTTCAATTTCTAATCATGATTAAATTATTTTTAATACATCATTCGAAAGATATTTTAAAGTTCTTTATCGTTATTATATTTTAAAGTTCTTATTATCGAAAGTTTTCACCAGATTTACACGTTTTGAGGCGTCCTGATTAGGTGTTCTTTTGCATCTCAGCTAATTGAGTAAGACCGTTCAAAATTGGAATACGTAGGTTAATTAGAAGGGGCTGAAAGGGTGGGGAGAAATAGGCGTGCACCGCGCGCGTATCCCCTAACTTGTGCGCGCTCAGCGCGCACGGGACTGCGCTGCCGAAGGCAGTGGGGACCCGGTCCGACTTTTTAACCGATGAGAAATAATTTTTTTAATTTTCTTTTCTGAAGAATAAAAATTTGATTTGAGAAGGAATACGTGCGCGCGCAGCGCGCATGGGTCTGCGCTGCCGAAGGTAGTGGAAACCCGGTGTGATTTTTTACCCGATGAGAAATGATTTTTTTTAGGGGGCACGAAGTGTCAGGGAAGGAATGCGGGCGTGTATTCTTTAACTTGTGCGCGCGCAGCGCGCACGCAGTGGGGATCGCGCGCGCGAATAGGAATACGCGCGCGCAACGCGTGTATGCTTAACTTGTGCACGCGCAGCGCGCACGGGACTGCGCTGCCGAAGGCAGTGGGGACTCGGCACGACATTTTACCCGATCAGAAATGATTTTTTTTTTTTTTTAATTTCTTTTCTTAAGACTAAAAGTTACTGTTAGTGATTCATTAATTATAGTGATTCATTTGAAAATACTGACCCGCTAGCGGGCGAAGCTCGCTAGTTCTATATAAAATTCTGAATTCATTTTCGCTCCATATACGAAGCCTTCATTTTTTATTTATTTATTTTTCTTCCATATAAACACAATTAGTTTGAAAAAAAAAAATAATAATAATGTCTTTATGATTTTATATTATACAAAATTTTTTATTTATTACAATTTTTCATATTTTAAATGCTTAAAAGTGGTAATTTTTCATTTATGAATTATTGGAAAAAAAGAGTTAATATACTGACCTAAATTTCTGTATTTTTATTATTTGATGAAAGTCACATTGTAAAAATTGCTGTTATAAATTTTTAATTAAAATTTAAAAGACTAGAAAAATAGTTTTAGTGTGGAAATAATGTTCAACTGTTTTACACAGAGTTTTGAAATCATTTTTACTTCACATATGAAATCTTCATTTCCCGATTTTTTTTTTTTTTTCTGACATAAAATATAATTAATATGACAATAATAATAATGATAAAATGTTTTGATGATTTTGTAAGGAAATATTTTTTTTCTTGCCACTGAGGTCGCCGAGAGTTTCTGCTATCGACAGAAGAGAAGTGCCGAGTTCGATTCCAAATCGCGGTCGATGGCTTAGCCATTAAGAATTTTGCATGGTTTTCTCTAACTTGTGTAAGTACGATCTAAGATTCCTTGGAAAGTCCTTCAAGAAGATCATTCCACCACTGACTCGTGTAGTCAATCGGCTTTAACATAAATTTTGAATTAAAGTTGGAAAAGTTAAAGAAGGGGGGGGGGGGGAATGTTTTAGCATCTAAACTAGTTGGCATAGGTGGACTCTGCTCAGTTCCCCATCCTATTTATGTTCTCATAAATTTCTAGTGCGAGACATATTATAATCATGTTAAAAGAAATGAATTTGACCAAAGCTTGATACAGTGACAGAATGAAATCCCCGCCTAATAGGCTATCCACCGTTCACTTCGATATATTTATCTTATTCTAATCTATTAATTTATTTTATCGGGGTCAATTCCGTTGCTTAGTTTTCATCCTACTATTTCCAATGCAATAATCCTCAAAATTCATATTTGTATGAAAAATTTACAATTTCGCTATGTTGATAAAATCGTAAATTACGAATGATTTACGAAATTTTCCTAGTAGAATATTTGTATTCAATCATGTTCAAACAAATATCATAAATGTAATTTTGAAGTTATCTAATGTATTTACGATCCTCAAAATGGAAATTTATGCTCAATTTTGCCTCATTCTGACGTGTTAAGTAAATCGTAAATTCCAAATAACTTACGAATTTTTTAAATTGGAAAAATCGTAGTCTATGATATTCATGCCAGTATCCTAAATAATATTTCGAAAGTGGTTTGACATCTTTACGATGAAAATATCCCTCAAGATTGACGTTTATGTGAAATTTTGCTCTATTCAGCCATGTTAAGAAATTCGTAAATTTCCAATAACTTACGAAATCTTTATATTGGAAAATTCATAGTCATTAATAATCCTGCAGTGACCTAAATAATATTTCAAAAGTAGTCTGACATCTTTACGATGAAAATATCTCTCAAAATTGACGTTTATGTGAAATTTTGCTCTATACTGCCATGTTAAAAAATTCGTAAATTTCCAATAACTTGCGAAATTTCCAAAGTAGCATATTTATAGTTACTGATGTTCATTCCGGCATCAAAACTGATATTTTAAAACTGGTCTGACATTTTTACAGTAAAACGTTTCCATTAAATGCACGTTTAAGTGAATTTTTGTCCTATTCTCCCATGTTAAGAAAATCGTAAATTTCTAATAACTTACGAAGTTTTTAAATTCGAATGTTGCAAATGAATAGGGTTCTTGCCAGTGTCGAAAGTAATATTTTAAAACTGATCTGACCTCTCTGCGATCATTTGTTCGTGAGATATCGTGTTAACAGACTAACAAACTAACGGACTAACACACTAACGGACTGACACACTGACACACTAACAGACACCCTACAGACAGACACCATAGAAATTTTGTCATTTTCGGATTCCTCACACCTGAAAACGTGTAGAAAAGTCAAAAAACCGAGGTCGAAAATTTTCACGATTACCTAAGTTCCCCATACCTATAGTATGATGGGGAACTAAAAATGCAAATTTGTTTTTATACAAAATTTTGAAGTCATTTTTACTTTACATGCAAATCCTTCATTTCAAGATTTTTTTTTTCCCCCGCATAAAACATTATTAGTATGAAAAAAGAAATAAATAAAAAGAAAATGAAAGCAAGCGCTTCAACACTGTAAAAAAAAATTTCAGTATTTTACAACAAAAGGTGCTGGCGCTTCAAAGCAAGCGCTTCAATGATTTTGTAAGGAAATATTTTTCTACTACACTGCATAAACAAAGTAGACGGACACTTACTTGTAATACTTTAAAGCCGTTAATTCTTTTAATTTGAGATATGAGGTTCATTTCTTTAATATAATTATATTCTTGAGGCATCATATATTATTATCTTTTGGATGCAGATTCAATCCTTTTGAATTATGTAGTGGAAAAATTCAGGAAACAAAAATGGTGCATATTTGCACTGTATTTTTTCTTAAAAAAATCTGGAGTGACTCCACTCGACTTTCCGAACATTGAGTAACTAACAGTTTTGTAGATAAAATAAAGAAAGAGGAGTTGCTAAACAAACAAAAGAGAGAAAACCATAACAGAGTGTTTGAGTATTTTTCTCCATATATCACACGAGGTTTTATTTAACGCTACTGAACTTTGAGCCCTTAGATCATAATGATAAAGAATTTTTCGTTGTGTCCCTGTAAAAATTTGTAAATTCTGAGAAACTTAAACAAATTTTCACATTTTACACACAATTTTACCCACAATTTTGTCCCACTTTTTTTTTTTTTTTTTTTAATTATTGTTACTGAGTGAATTTGTATAGGAAAATATAGAAGAAAGTCTCGTGGTGGCCACAATTCACCAAAATGCTTATAGTTAGTGCAACAGTGATTTATAATATTCATACAAATTTTCAGCTCAATTGAATAAGGCGTTTAGGTTTAGATGCTATTGCACTTTTAAAAATTTGGTCTCATAGGCCATAATAATAAAGAATTTTTAATTGTATCCCTGTAAAAAAACTATAAGTGCTAGATTCACCAAAATCTATACAGTTGGTTCAAATGTGACCTATAACATGTGTACAAATTCTTTGCTCAGATTAATAAGGCGTTTAGACGCTATCACACTTTTAAAAATTTGGCAAAGAATTTTTCTTTGTGTCCCTGTAAAAAAACTATAAGTGCTAGATTCTCCAAAATCTATACAGATTGAGTATCTGTGACCTATAATATGTGTATAAAGTTTTTTCTCAGTTGAATAAGGCGTTTAGATGCTATCGCACTTTTAAGATTTTGGTCCCTTGGCCATAATGATAAAGAATTTTTCTTTGTGTCCCTGTAAAAAAACTATAAGTGCTAGATTCACCAAAATCTATAGGGTTCGTACTATGGTGACTTACAATATACGTACCAACTTTCAGCTTATTCGAACAAAGCGTTTAGACGCTAGCGTGTTCACTCACAGACATACACACATACATACACACATACATACACACACACATACATACATCATCGTAAAAATAGTGAAAACGGACTCGTTGGACCTCGAAACGTATAGAAACATCAAAATCTCGAATTCGGATTTTTGACATGATTACAATACTTTCCTCACTATAGTGTTCGGAAAGTAAAAAGTAGACGGACACATCTTGTATCTCTAAAATAAAACGTTTTTAGTAAGGGGTTCGTCTCCCATTTGCTTTAATAAGTTCGTATACTCTGTTAGGCATCGAATCAATGAGATTCTGAATCTTTTTTTGACAGAAAATTTCCCAAATGTTTGTAAGAGCTTCTTTGAGCTGATGAATTGATTCATACTGGCGTAAACCCTCATAAATTTTATGAACAAGTATAGCTCAAATGTTTTCTACAGGATTTATTTCTGAACTCTTGCTTGGCCAAGGTAAAACATTGAAGTATCTCATGAAACGATATTTTAACGTTATTAGCGGTGTGTATTGGAGCTCCATCTTGTTGGAAAATCCAGTTTTCTCCTCCAAGATCACACGCAAATGGCAAAAGCTCACTGCTTAGTGTTTCAATATAATCTTTGTGAGTTTCTTACTTAGGAACACTAAATTTGTCCTTCCACCATAGCCAACAGCTAGCCACATCATCCTTCCACCACCACCAACTTGCCAAGTAGAGTACACTTCGTCTTCTTTCTCCAAACTGTGCCAATAATATTGATATCCATCTGGGCCATCTAAATTAAATTTTTTCTCATCTGAAAAAACTACAGATATCCATTCTGTAGTCCAAGACATATGGTTTTGAGCCCACCGTAGGCGTTCTGTCACGTGGTGATCCTTCCAGCATGGATGATTTTTTCTCTTCTTATATTGAAAGAGCTCTGAGTGCTTAATGTTGTTATAAATTGTCTGAGAAGTTACATTAGTAATTCCTGTGCTTATTCGAACTCTAGGAATTGATGCTCCAGTTTCTTTGAGCTCAGTAAAAATTTTCTTTGGTCTCTAAGGGCCGTATTCACCAACTTCTTAACACTCGGATTAAACCTCGGATCAGTGGTAATCGCTCGATCATACAAAAATCGGTATTCTCCAACAAAAATACGCGGCAGATCTGTAGAACAGAGGTTCACTGGTGTTTGTTTACATTTTGGCGATATTATTCGTGCGCCAACGAACCAAGGAAATGAATTTATCTTATGGCAACCTCACAAAACGTTTGTTTACGTTCGAAATGAAAGAAATACTAATGCAGACGACTATTTAACGTAATTAAATAAAATTATCGAAGAAATTTCATAAAATGGCGATGGTTAATTAACTTTTTAACTACAATATTTTAATAAATAAGCAAATACTTAACAAAATACACGTTTTGTCATCGAAGTTTTAAGAGCAAATTAATGTCAACAACACAATAAATGTGATTAAATAAATGAAAATTCAGAATAAAAATATAACTTTAAAAGTAATTAAATAAGCATGAAAACTTACAATATATGCACATGAATTTTATTTATTTATTTTTATTTTATTTTATTATATTTTATTTTTTTTTGAAATTTCTGTTGACTCCATAAATCACATATCAAATCAACGAGATATATAAATTAGAGTGCTGATTCAATGGATGAAGGATTAGCTTTCCGTGGTTCAAGATGAATCACGTGACATGCTCCAATAGGTTACTGTGTTTGGCCCTTTATCGCTATTTTGGCATTTAAAATATCAGTTCGACAAATTATCATTATTATTAGGTAACATGACAGTCCTATGACCGAAATAAATTGTTTTTAAAATGATTTTACACACATTTCATATTTTAATAAATAATAAAATACCTTTTTTTTATCGTTTCCCAACAAAGTTTAAAAGTGTTTATAAAAGAAAAAATAAACTTTTAAAGAGCTAAATTTAACAACAAATATTAATTTTTCAACTATTTTTAAGCATTTTATCGGTTAAATTTCAACTACACGAAATAAAAAAAAAGTAAAATCAAAATCAAAACGATTTAGAATAAAAGAATATTAAACACCGTAAGTAAACAAAACATTGGCGGTTATGATTTTCGGTAAAGTACAATCTACAAACCGTTGCCATAGAAATTTACTGAAAATATGCTGTTACCAAGGGAACCAACGCATAAATCGAGCATGTCACATGACTCATGTTGGACCATGTCAGGGTTACCATTTATCACTCTACTTTATTTATCTCGTTGTATCAAATATTTCACTTCGCGCTCAGTTAATTCGTAACATTCGAGGATTCTAAAACCGCATTCAAATGAATCGAAACACATCGGTATAAAATTATGAGAATATACAAATAAAATAAAAAACATATTTTCAAGTTATCAAATGATACGCTTTCATTTCTCCAGACACATATCGTTTCGAATTTTTCATTAACACTTACATTTCAGCGGAGGGGAAAATTCCCTAGTTTTCATAAACTTGACCAACAAGTGATTGAGTGAGTGAGTTTTACGTCGAACTAGTGCTACGTTGTGGGCAATGAGTACGGCAACCAAATATCCACATTCTCTACAGACAACGTTTACTTTATTCGCATTATTATAATTTTTTTAAAAATTATAGAAAGTAAACTATTTAATTTTCAAATTTTATTTTTAGTGCTTATTAATTAAAAATGAAAAAAAAAAAAAAAAAATACATGCATAGTTAGTTAATTGTAGCAATTTAAAGCTTCTCTGTTTTAAAAGTTCACGGATCCGGCCACTGTAACGACGGAGGATGAATTGGGACATACCCCTAAGGTATATGAACTAACAAAGAAACATGGCTGTATAAAGCTATGAATCTGAAAACGCACGTAACTCGGCTCCGCGGCAATCACTGTCGCGCATGTTAAAACCAAAAA
Source organism: Salticus scenicus (assembly GCA_963930645.1). Lineage (NCBI taxonomy): Eukaryota > Metazoa > Arthropoda > Arachnida > Araneae > Salticidae > Salticus > Salticus scenicus. The sequence continues at coordinate 56,723,380 of OZ005655.1, forward strand.
AACATCACTGGACACCCCTACCTCGCTGTGCATGAATCTGAAAACGCACGTAACTCGGCTCCGCGGCAATCACTATCGCGCATGTTAAGACCAAAATTTCCCTTAATGTAGCTCTAGTGCAACGTAAAATGCGCTCGAAACAAATGAACCAATCAAATATCGCCTAATTTCCCATAATGTAGCTCTAGTGCAACATAAAATATACTCAAAACAAATGACCCAATTAAATATAGCCTAATTACCCATAATGTAGCTCTAGTGCAATGTAAAATACACTCAAATCAATAACAAACAAATGAACCAATCAAATATCGCCTAATTTCCCATAATGTAGCTCTAGTGCAACGTAAAATACACTCAAAACAAATGAACCAATCAAATATCGCCTAATTTCCTGTAATGTAGCTCTAGTGCAACGTAAAATATACTCAAAACAAATGAACCAATTAAATATAGCCTAATTACCCATAATGTAGCTCTAGTGCAATGTAAAATACACTCAAATCAATAAAAAACAAATGAACCAATCAAATCTCTCCATACTGCGTCATAATAGAATTGTTAAGTTATGTTTGCAAGGATAGACAGTTTCTCGCTACGGAAGTTCGCCAAGCAGAAAGTGAACCTCTGTTCTACGGATCAACCAAATCCGCTGTTCACTGGCTACTTTAATTCTCGGCTTTGCTGATCCACGGTTTAATCCGAGTGTTAAGAAATTGGTGAATAAGGCCCTAAGTGAAAGTTTCTTTGGTCGGCCACTCTTTTTCTTTACGCCATGGGCTTCAGGAGCACGTAGAAAATCGCTGATGCTACTTTTGCTTATTAGAAGTAGCCAACTAATTTCTCTGAATCCTTTATTAACATTTTTCAGCGCTATAATCTGTTCTTTATGATAATCAGTTAGAGGAATTCCTCGTGGCATGGCGCATTCATCTCCAAGAAATTTAACAACGTAAAACCATCTTGTCAAGCACGTTAGCAATTGGCAAAATTCCAAATGTACATGTACATGCAAAACTGATATTCCGCAAGAAACACCCACTTAGATGATTGCAGTTTTTGACAAGTGTCCGTCTACTTTTTTTAAAAAAAATATTGTGCAAATTTATCATCTTTTCTCTTTTCTGCATCTCACTACATTAAAATTATAAATAATTGAATATTTTTATTTGCCTGTCAAAAATATGAAGATTGACAAGTATAAACATGTTAAAGAATTTTAATTGACATTTCCTATTAAACAATGACGGAGTTTTAAAAAATTGTAAATAAGTGTCCGTCTACTTTTTTTATGCAGTGTAAGTCCCATCAGTGGCCCAGAGGTTTTGTTCTCGAAGTTGCAAGACGGGGAGTGCCGGGTTCAATGCCAAGCTGCGCTCGTTCGTCTGCTTAACTGTTCGTAGCTTTCTGTAATTTTCTCCGAAATTCGTGCAAATGCGGATTTGGATCTCCACGAAGAACACTCCAATTTGGTCTAGGATCTTCGGATAGTCAATCGACCTTAACACTTATACCATCATTTTCTCAAGTTTTGAGTTTGTAGATTTACCCACGCTCCTAGGACTTTCGTGCAGCCAATCGATCTTAATATCTTTACTATCCTAACTATTAGTTTTATACAGTATAAGTATACAGTATAAGTACAGTATAAGTATTTTAGAAATATAGAAATTTTTTTAAACTTTTATTGATTATTTTATTATTTATTTATTTATTTATTATTAAAGACTTTTATTTTTTTGCTAATTTTCTCTGTCCTTTTAGCTTACCTTCTGCCGAATCCTGGTTAAAATCGGTACCAAATGAAAGGGGTGATTTTTCTGAATCCAGCGGTGAAAACAGTTTTTCTATACGACAATTAGATTATTTAAAGTAACTAAAGTAGAAAATTTAGGTGGCAATACTTCATTTTAAAGTGTATTTTTTAGTACGAATTAAGTTAATATAAAAAGTCTTTATTTATTTATTATTATTATTTTAATATTTTATTTATTAAATATATTTACTATTTATTAAATATATTTACTATATTTACTATTTATTTTTATTCCCTATATTTTATGGATTAAAATTCTTATATTATAAAAGAAATAATTTCTCAAAAAAAAAAAAAAAGGGGCGATTTTTTTCTGAATCCAGGGCGGCAAAAAGTTTTTCGGCATGACAATTAGATCTTTTTAAACTAATTAAAGTATAGAGTTTAGGTGCGAACACTTTATTTTAATTCCTGTCAGTCTTTTTAAAAGGTATTTGGCTCGTTATAAAATCGGTACCAAATGAAAGGGGTGATTTTTCTGAATCCAGCGGTGAAAACAGTTTTTCTATACGACAATTAGATTATTTAAAGTAACTAAAGTAGAAAATTTAGGTGGCAATACTTCATTTTAAAGTGTATTTTTTAGTACGAATTAAGTTAATATAAAAAGTCTTTATTTATTTATTATTATTATTTTAATATTTTATTTATTAAATATATTTACTATTTATTAAATATATTTACTATATTTACTATTTATTTTTATTCCCTATATTTTATGGATTAAAATTCTTATATTATAAAAGAAATAATTTCTCAAAAAAAAAAAAAAAAGGGGCGATTTTTTTCTGAATCCAGGGCGGCAAAAAGTTTTTCGGCATGACAATTAGATCTTTTTAAACTAATTAAAGTATAGAGTTTAGGTGCGAACACTTTATTTTAATTCCTGTCAGTCTTTTTAAAAGGTATTTGGCTCGTTATAAAATCGGTACCAAATGAAAGGGGTGATTTTTCTGAATCCAGCGGTGAAAACAGTTTTTCTATGCGACAATTAGATTATTTAAAGTAACTAAAGTAGAAAATTTAGGTGGCAATACTTCATTTTAAAGTGTATTTTTTAGTACGAATTAAGTTAATATAAAAAGTCTTTATTTATTTATTATTATTATTTTAATATTTTATTTTTAATATTTTAAAAGCTGAGGAACTTGCGGTTTTTAATTAATAAATTAAAAACAAATCTATTAAAATAGTTGCTTAAATGGCTGCTTCTTATCATTTAATTAAAATCAGTGACATCTTGAAAATTAGCGTTTAAACTTTTCAAACAAAGTTGGAAAGATTAGAAAAATTAACTTTAGCGTGGAAACATAATGCAAATTTGTTTTATACAAAAATTTGAAGTCATTTTTTTTTTTTTTTTTTTTTTTTTTTACTTCATATACAAAAATATCTCTTTAATAAATGTGGCCTATTAGGTAAGCTTGTAAACGGGAAGTACCGGGTTCTGATCCATGTTACAGCCGTTACTCTAACCGTTCGGAGTTTTCTGTGTAGTTTCCTCTAAATTTGCTCGAGAATGGACTAAGACCCCTTAAAAAGATTACCCACGGAGACCCAGATCAAGCCAAATGCCCTCGAGTCGTTAATCGGCTTTAAAGTTTACACGGCACCACCCATTTATTATTTAAAATTTTTTGCTCCAAATAAGACCTAATTAGCATGAATATATATGTATATATATATATATATATATATATATATGAAATATAAGAGATAAAAGGAAGTAATAATTAAATTAACATTTCCATAGTTTCAGGGTATTCTGGTTATATTTCAAAGTAATATTGCAAAATAAATTAAAGGAGATTTCATATTAGGCTGTAAGATTAAAAGCATAAAAAAATAATGAACGGAAAGTGCAGTCGCGATCATGTGAAATAAACAAGTTAATCATTTAAGTATTTTGATGTCTGGAAATAGCTTTATAATTGGCCTAGAAATAAATTTAATAAGCAATAGGCATACAAAGTAATAAATAATGATTTTAATAAGTCTAAATTGCAGTTTGATTATTTCATGTCAGATACAAAGCAATAAATAATGATTTTAATGACTTGGCGAGTTTGGCAAAATAGGGCGCCGACCAGAATCGCGATATCTGCAGAATACAGAAATATAACCAATAGAAAACAATGAAAAGGCAGGAAGAGGCGTTGGTTTTGAATAAAATAACCAATTAAATAAAATGGGCTGGAACTAGAACTACGCCAAATTACACCAAAAATTACGGGTATAAAAGCCCAAACATTAAACAAACGGAGTGATTTTGACACGATTTTGACTTGTTAAACCTTTCCATGTGGCCAGTCCTCTGAAATTAACGTAAATCTTACAATTATCCCCAATGATCTCGGCGGCCCGAAGCTCGGTGCGTCCAGCGCGAATCGGCAGCGTGCCGGATTAAACTCCATTCGTCTTGCCTCGTCCCGACTCTCAAATGATGAAGTAATAAAGATGTTTGCCTGAACGAACGCCTCGTCTTCATTGTGTGCTGCGACTGTCATCTCTTTCATCAAGCAATTAATTACGTTACACACACACACACATATATATATATATGTAGGAAGTTCCTTGTACAGACAACAGATGGCGCTGCCTCTGATGCTCATCTTTCCAGAACATGACGAACGGAAGTTAGTTGAGATCTGGCTGCAACGGAGAGCTGTTGAGACCGTCAGCGCGAAGGCTGATATGGTCATTTTCTCCTAATTAGAGCTTGATGTGATCTTTATAGTTGTGTAGAGCCATGGAGGGCTCAATGCATCAATCTCACATATTTGATAAAGTGCGTGAAGGTACTTTTGTGAATTATATTTGTGAGTAGGTGCTTAAATGTTGCTTTGTTACGGTTATACTGATGAAGAGAGCTCGTTCCGTGTTCTAAGCCTCGAAACCAGCAAATGGTTAATTATGCAAACTTCTGCTATTATCTTTTTTTCTTTGTGTATCTTGTGTTGTATGTGTTACGTAATAAATGTTTAGTCATCTAAGTCGCATCTCATCATTGCCCCACCCCTAGACGCCCAGCCAAGATCTACAAGTGGGGTCTCTGCCGCGATGTTATGGCAACACCAACAAGTTATAAAAGGTAACTTTTAAAAATTTATCATTCTGTTTGATAATAAACAATAACGAGTAATGCATAAATTCAGCAAAAAGAATTTAGTACAGTTTTGAATTAGAAATTAATGGAGAAATATTTTTAAGAACAGTTCTGGTTTCGATTTGTATGTTTAAGATAAAATAAATATATCACTTGAGAAGAATGAATAGAAATAGGAATTATGATTGAAAAAATATTCTGAATAATCTTTTAGTATTTTGCTTATTATTGTTTGCAATATTATTTTAACAATATTATAACAATATTATTTTAAAACGAAAGTGATAACAATTATTAAATAGAGAATAATGATAATGGTGATATTATATGAAATATGTGTAATAATTAAGAAATATATAAGATGTTCTAAATATTCTGTTGTATAAACAAATTGTTCTGAATGTGGTTATTTAAAAATCATGATAATTTCGATTTGAGAACAAAAACCACAGAAGCACTTTTAAGGAAAATGTTCTCATATTATTTTGTTTCTATTTAAGTATGATATTAGGCCTGTATTCTAATCAAACACTTACCGCTCGCATCTCAATTTCTATCGCAATATTTTGGAAGGAGAGGAATCTGCATAGTCAAGTCCACTGAGCTAAAATAATAACTGGAGCAAATGAGTGGTTATTGAGTGCCATTTTGAAAATTTATTTTTTCTCCCTAGTTTGTCGATAATTGATTAAATATCTCATTTTCTGTAATCAAATGGTAGGATATGCATTTTTTATACTCTCTTCTATATAAAATAGAAGAAAGTATTGTATTCGTAAAAGTTTTCGATTGCAGCTTTTCGATGGATTTACACTTTTTGAGATATCCTGAACATGATTTGGCTATTTTAAAAAAAAATGTTTGTCTATTCATGTGCTTGGATGTGTGTGACATAAATTTTGTGGCAGCTCTAGATCAAAAGCAATTGAAAAAGAGTTCATGAAAAGTTATATTTAATTGTACCTTAACATAAATTGGCGTCTATCAACGTTTTCTGTACATCGGCCAAAATATGGCGCTGTTGTCTCATTTTATGATAAGTTTAATATGGTAGTATAGGCACAAATTTTGTATAAATGTAGCCAATGACGATTATTAAAAAAAAAAAAAAAAAAAAAAAAAAAAACATTGGAAAACTTTGTTTATAATAGAAATTGTCAACCAGAATAAAATTTTGTAGAAAAAACTTTTTGTAGAAGTAACTTTCCCTACTTGGGGGTGTAATTTTTTTATATGGTATTTTTCAAACGAATTCCACAATTAAAGTACTGTACAACATATTAACACTATCGTATTGCACATTAAGGATGAAGAACGAATGCTCTGCCGTACTAAATTAGACCTTCGCTCCAACAGAACAATTCTTGAAAAGTCCGCTTGCAAGACTCTTAGTAAATATATTGGAAGGATTTACACGAGTTATTATTATAATCAGTGAATTTCAGAAGAGAAATGCGTTTCCTTCCACAACTTTGGAACAAATAAGGAGATGCGAGCTGTAAATTTTACGTTAGAATATAGGCCAATTACTATTGTAAACAAATTCTTTTCAATTTTACAATGATTGATTAAAATTATCCTCATTGTGTACATTCATACATTATTTTTCCTTTACGGTCATATTAAAGATTATGATAAAACGGGAAAACAGCGCTACCTGTTTGTAGATATGCAAAAAAAGTTGATAGACAACAATTTATGTCAAAGTGCAACTAAATATAACTTTCATAAAATTCTGTTTAATAGTTCTTGACCTAGAGCTGTCAGAAAACTTATGTCACCCACATCCAGACACATAGATAGTCATATATTTTCAATAAGTGGTCAAATTTTATTCAAGTGGTCTCAAAACATTTAAATCCATCAGAAACCATAAGTCGAAAATTTTTATGTACAATAAACAATTACAAAATTAACTAAACAAATAACCTAAATAAACAAATGCAATTATTTACTTTCATATTTCATCAATAAATTTATAAATATTTTTCATATAAAAATGATGCAAATGCATTAGACTACACCTTTCTACATTGTAATGCATGTGTATCGAATGCTTTCTGCCGTATCCACCTGGAATACGGAACAAAGAAGAAAGAAACGCTCTTCGAAATTGCACGGAAAATCCACTCGTTTTAGCTCAGTGGACTTGACTAAGCAGATTCCTCTCCTTCTAAAACTTTGCGATAGAAATTTAGATGCGAGCCATAAGTGTTTGACTGGAATACAGGCCTTAATTTGGTAGAAATATTGAAATATCTTTTGGTATAAGTAATTATTTAGAGTTATAATGGCCCAAAACGTGTTACAAGGTATTAGAAAAGTCGATTTAAAAACAATTGCTGAAGAATTAGGCCTAGCTGTTCCGGCAGAAGCTAAGGTAGTTGAAATCAAAACTTTAATTGAGAGTTCTGATATTTACAAAAATGATTTAGAATTTGTTAGAGGTGTTATTAAAATGTTAGTAGAAGAGCAAAAGTTGAAATCTTTAGAAGAACAAACCAAAATTGAGATAGAAAGAATTAAATTATCCCAGTTAGAAAAAGAAATCGAGCTTCAAAATTTAAAGTTACAAGCTGCAACAAATAATTCTAGTAATAATGTGGAGCAATCGAATTCAGAAACTACTTCACAATCATTAGAAAATTTAATTAGAAGTATTCGAACTTTAACCATTTCAGTACCTGAGAAACCGGAAGCTTTGCACTTATTTTTTCAATCCCTTGAAAAAGCATTCATTTCTAAAAATGTACCGTCTAAATTTAAATCGGAAATATTGATTAATTTATTGGGAGATAAATGTAATCAGGTTCTTGCGTACGTAACCACCGAAGAAATTAACGATTATGAAAAAGTTAAGGAATTAATTTTAAGACAATTTCAACCAACGCCGCGTGAATGTTTAAGTAATTTTAAAAATGCGCTGCGTAATCCGTCAGAATCTCATGTCCAGTTTGCTTCCCGTCTAAGCGCTTCTTTTGATTACTATTGTAGATTAAGAGGGGTTAACGATGTTAAACAATTGTGTGATCTTATAGTTTCTGATAAATTATATGAAACGTTGGATTCTAGAACTAGGGAACATATTAGTGTTCGAGAAGGTCAAAATTGGTTTAAACCCAACGAATTAGGTCGGGAGTGTGATTTATTCTACTCTTCTAGAGGGAAATCGCTAATTGAAACTAATAATAATACGCGAAACGAAAGTCCAGAGAATAAGCGGTTTGTAAACAAAACTCCTTTTAGAAAGACACAGTATAATAATAAAGATCCCATAATACGTAATTCGGTATCTAATCAAACTCACGAAAAGCATGAAAGAATGTGTTATATTTGTGGTGCAAAAGGGAAAACATTTCATTTCGCTAGAGTCTGCTCTAAACGTATTCCAGAGAAAAAAGAATTCCGTGAAAATCTTCCAACGAATTCAGTAGTTCAATCCGAAACAAGTCCGATTAACCTAATTGTTAATGAGCTCGAATATGTTGATATTTTAGTGGATGATATTCCACTTAAAGGGTTAAAAGATACAGGTTCTTCGATTCTAGTCGTAAATAAAAACAGCATTCCACAGACTAAAAATGTTATTTCTTCAACCACTCTACACTCGGGGAACGCATAACTTGACAGCATTGCAAAGGCTACAGAGACCTGTTTACGCACTTGGCGTTAATTGGGTTGCGATATCGGGCGATTTAGCGATGATTTCGGAAAGTTTTTTCTTTTTCTTTTTTTCGATTAAAGTAAAAATATTTTTTCAGAGTATATTTTTTAGTTTCTTTAGAAATGAATTTACACTAAATTCATTACTTACAATTTATTGTAAATCCATATTACTGCAAATTATGTAGTATACTACATTTTACCTTGAGAGAAAAAACAAAACAAAAAGGTTAATACTTAAATATTTTGAAAAAGGAAAAAATTAAATAAAATATTATCTGTATGTACATTTTTTGTCTTATTTTCTTTAAAGAGAAACTGATTATTATATATATATATATATATATAATTTAAAAATATACTTTTAAAATATTTCGAATATATTTTGGCAGAAAAATTATTTTATCATAAGATTTAAACTGTGATTTTTAAATGGCAGTATCTTCTGTGGAGAAAATGAACAAAACGTAATAGATTTTCAATTTGCATTATTATTTACCGGTTAATCAGTAAATGTTAAAAGCAGTAAAAAAATGAGAAAGTGGAAATAGTTTAAAGCTTTTATGAAAATATTTAAAAAATATTAATTTAAAATAAATAAATAACTATAGTGAATTTTCATATGCAGAGGCAATCTCTGTTTACAATTTGTTTATACATTCATTTTGTCTGTATCCCGATTTTTTATGCTAAATGTGAATATGAGAATTTTTATATATTTATTTCTGAATAAAATTAAGAAACTCACAATTTATATGAAAGGGAAGCGAATTTTAATTTACTTGTAAACATGATTTGTCTTGATGTATTTATTTAATACTGATAAACACACACCTTTGCGACTGCTATTTTTAAAAACTGAGTTGAAACATTTATTTTCATAGCATTTTTAGGAGGTTGGAATGAGATTTTTATAGATGAGAAAGAGGGAAATGTTACGTTATTCGATTCTTTGGAATAGGAATGAAAGCGTTTCACGCATTTTTCAATTTATTTTGATATATTGAATGGATAAGCATGCTTTGATATTAATGTGTGATATTAAATTTAAAAGCAATCTTAAAATTTTCAAAAACAATGTTTCCACACTTTTATTGAGGACTATTTCTTTCCGACAACATCTATATTAATAAAATCAGAGTTTTGTCTGTAAATTTGTCGGAATCGAAAAATTTTGCGATATCTTCACGTTTCACACCCCATGAAAGCCGAAAATGACTTCAGAAAATTTTGCCTGTGTGTGTGTGTGTGTGTGTGTGTGTGTGTGTGTGTCTGTGTGTGTGTCATCGTGTCCGAATGTCGCTTTTTTTGTACGGGCATCACTTGAGAACGGCTGGACGGAATTCAACGACGCTTGGCAGGAATTTAGGTCTTCACCCAACTTAAAATTATATCTATCAACTTTTCGGAAATTCCCCCCCCCCCCGTTCCCCCCTAGGGGGTAAAAGACTAAAACACGTTTGTCCGGGCATCACTCGAGAATGGCTGGACGGAATTCAACGGCGCTTGGCAGAAACTTAGGTCTTCACCCAACTTGAAATTATATATAAAGAAATTTTCAAAATTATAATTAGTGTTTAAATTGTGGGTAAAAAACGCCTGCGCATGCGCCATAAATATCTTTTCACTAAAATGCTTTGAATGAAAAAATGAAATATAAAAATAAATTTTTAAGTTAAAGACTTTTGTATTCGCGTGATTTTCACTACAAATTATGAAAAGATTGAAATGAAGTGTTGCCATCTAAGTTTCATACTTTAGTTAATTTTAAAAAATCTAATTGTCGTATCGAAAAACTGTTTACACCCCAGGATTCAGAAAAATCACCTCTTTCATTTGGTACTCAATTTGTAATGATAGGTCCGACATTTCTAATTTATTTTTCCCTTTATCCGTTTTTCCGTTGTCACTTAAATTTCATACTTTAGTTATTTTTTAAAAATCTAATTGTCGCATCGAAAAACTGTTTGAACCCCTGGATTCAGCAAAATCGCCCCTTTCATTCGGTATCAAATTTATAAATATAGGTCTGATATTTCTAATTTATTTTACCCTTTTTCCGTTTTCAACCCAGATTCGATATGGAACAGCTTTAGTATTGGATCCCTTTGGCAAAATTTGAAATTCGGCACCGAAGTAGCTCGGACGTTTCTCGCCAAGATCTTTAATTGCACAATTGAGATAGCCAATTCAGTTCATCGCAAAAATGGCTTAAAATATTTAAAGTCACCAAAGGGTTCCGATACTTAAGCTGTGCTTTTTGTATTTATTAGTGCTAGAGGCCTATTTCAGTCGGTACAGTTGTCGAATTTTTATAGGTCACTCTTAATTAGTGCTAGAGGCCTATTTCAGTCGGTTTATTGAATGGGGATTTATTGAATGAAGTCCCCCCAAGGCACAACTTTGACATGAGTCCCCCCCCCAGGCCCAACTTTGACATGACTCCCCCCCCCAAGGTACCCCTATTTCAGTCGGTACAGCGTTGTCGAATTTTTATAATACACTCTTAATAGTGCTAAGGGCCTATTTCAGTCGGTTTATTGAATGTGGATTTATTGAATGAAGTCCCCCCAAGGCACAACTTTGACATGAGTCCCCCCCCAAGGTACCCCTATTTCAGTCGGTACAGCGTTGTCGAATTTTTATAATACACTCTTAATAGTGCTAAGGGCCTATTTCAGTCGGTTTATTGAATGGGGATTTATTGAATGAAGTCCCCCCAAGGCACAACTTTGACATGAGTCCCCCCCAAGGTACCCCTATTTCAGTCGGTACAGCGTTGTCGAATTTTTATAATACACTCTTAATAGTGCTAAGGACCTATTTCAGTCGGTTTATTGAATGGGGATTTATTGAATGAAGTCCCCCCCAAGGCACAACTTTGACATGAGTCCCCCCCAGGCCCAACTTTGACATGAGTCCCCCCCAAGGTACAACTTTGACATGAGTCCCCCCAAGGCCCAACTTTGACATGAGTCCCCCCCCAGGCCCAACTTTGACATGAGTCCCCCCAAGGCCCAACTTTGACATGAGTCCCCCCCCAAGGTACAACTTTGACATGAGTCCCCCCCAAGGCACACCTTTGACATGAGTCCCCCCAAGGCCCAACTTTGACATGAGTCCCCCCCCAGGCCCAACTTTGACATGAGTCCCCCCAAGGCCCAACTTTGACATGAGTCCCCCCCAAGGTACAACTTTGACATGAGTTCCCCCCCCCAAGGCACACCTTTGACATGAGTCCCCCCAAGGCACACCTCCCCCTCATTGGGAAAAAGAGAAAAAACGTTGTTTTGCGGCTATAAGACAGTTTGGACTTCCAACGTTATTTATTACAATATCTGCAGCTGAAACACATTGGTTGATTTAATGAAAACTTTATCATGGAATTTAGATCGTCACGAATTAACTAAAGAAGAATTTGTCGATATTAACAAGTTTAGCAGTAGGCCTCTGGCACTAAATTAAAATCTGTCAATGTCAGATTTTCATGTTTTAAATAATGAAATAATGTCGTGTCTGTATAATTTTTATTTTTTATTTATTTTTTTTATTTATAATACTGTCTATTAAAGACTTCTGTGGTCACGAAATTTGGTGCGTAAATTGTTTGTATGCATCCGGCACTTATTGTAACTGCATTTCACGAAATTCGAAATCCCCCCCCCCCCTTCTCGGAGTCGGATGGCAATAAACATGTGTAAAAACATGTTTTTCCGTTTGAATTCGCTTTGAATTATCTTAGAATGGCGAATTTTGGTGTGTGGATATTGATTAAGTGTACGCATTATGTACAGTCGGTCAAACAAAAAACGAAACACCCCCACCTATCTCATTACCTAATTATCGCAGAAACATGCAGTAGGCACCAATCATCAGGAAATTATGTCTACTTTTTTTGTATGTAGGAAAAAATGACATTGGGGGTCGTCTACATATTAAAAATGGGTCCAACTTTGAAAATTCGAATGTTAACCCACTAATTTGACGACAGAAAACGATTCTAGAGCATCAAAATAGCCTAGATATAAATTTGCACGAAGATATCAACATTGGTTCCTGAGATATTTAAGGTTTTTCTTTAGGGGGTTATCTCCAAGTTTATTTTTTTATCATTTAGGTCAGATTCAACGAATTTATTAGAGCTCTCTTCTATTATTCAATGCGTTTCATTCATCTACAAATTTCTAAATACATCAAAAGGAATAAAATTTCAATGAGCATATTAATGTGGAAATTTCGAACTATAAGAAATATTCTGTCCAAAAAGGTTAACACAGGAGGGTCTATTAACACCTGTGTGTGTGAAGGGGAGGAGGAGGGGCACCGGCATTCAAAATTGATGTTTTATTATCGCATTTTCAAAAGATTTTAATTGAAATTAGATTTCTGTTATGCTTTTTCGAAAATGATTATAGGGATTTTGATGAAAGTTTGGGGTTAAGTGCTTTCGGGATACTAGTCTTACCACCATCTTCAGAAAAATTTGCGTTGGCTGTTAACCCCTTATCGGCCAATGGCAACAAATGAAATAAATTGGGTTTATTCGGAAACTGATATAAGGATTTTGATGAAAGTTTTGCCTTAAGTGCTTTTGAGTATGCTTAAACGAATGGAATTATCCCCATCGTCATAAAAGTTCGTTGTCGCTGTTAACCCTTTAAAGGACAATTGCAACGTATGTCAGAAATCGGCTTTACACGGATGTGGACTAAGGAATTTTTATGAAAGTTTGAAGTTAGGGCTTTTTCATGAGAAAAAACAATTGTATTTCATTTTCAGATAAATTAGCGTTTACATTTAACCCTTTACCGGCCAACTGCAATACATAGCAAAAGTTGGGTTTATTCAAAAATGATTCTAGGGATTTTGATGAAAGTTTGGGGTTAAGTGTTTTCGGAATATTAGACTTACCATCATCTTCAGAATTATTTGCGTTGGCTGTTAACCCCTTAACGGCCAATTGCAACAAATGAAATAAATTGGGGTTATTCGGAAACTGATATAAGGATTTTGATGAAAATTTTGCGTTAAGTGCTTTTGAGTATGCTTAAACGAATGGAATTATCCCCATCGTCATAAAAATTCGTTGTCGCTGTTAACCCTTTAAAGGACAATTGCAACGTTTGTCAGAAATCGACTTTACACGGAAATGGACGAAGCAAATTTTATGAAAGTTCGATGTTAGGGTTTTTTCGTGAGAAAAAAAACAATTGGATTTCATCTTCAGATAAATTAGCATTTACAGTTAACCCTTTACCGGCCAATTCAATACATAGCAGAAGTTCGGTTTACTCGAAAATGATTCTAGGGATTTTGATGAAAGTTTGGGGTTAAGTGTTTTCGGAATATTAGACTTACCACCATCTTTAGAAAAATTTGCGTTGGATGTTAACCCATTATCGGCCAATGGCAACAAATGAAATTGGGTTTATTCGGAAACTGATGAAAGGATATCATGAAAGTTTTGCGTTAAGTGATTTTGAGGATGCTTAAACGAAGGGAATTATCCCCATCGTCAAAAAAATTTGCTGTCTATGTTAACCCTTTAAAGGCCATTGCAACGTATATCAAAAATCGGCTTTACACGGATATGGACTAAACAATTTTTATAAAAATTTAAGTCAGGGTTTTTTCATGAGAAAAAACAATTGGATTTCATCTTCATATAAATTAGCGTTTATAGTTAACCCTTTACCGGCCAATTGCAATGCATAGCAGAAGTTGGGTTTACTCGAAAATGATTCTAGGGATTTTGATGAAAGTTTGGGGTTAAGTGTTTACGGAATATTACACTTACCATCATCTTCAGAAAAAATTGCGTTGGCTGTTAACCCCTTATCGGCTAATGGCACTAAATGAAATAAATTGGGTTTATTCGGAAACTGATATAAGGATTTTGGTGGAAGTTTTGCATTAAGTGCTTTCGGGGATGCTTAAATGAATGGAATTATCCCCATCATCATAAAAATTCGTTGTCTCTGTTAACCCTTTAAAGGACAATTGTGACGTATGTCAGAAATTGGCTTTACACAGAAATGGACTAAGCGATTTTTATGAAAATTCGATGTTAGGGCTTTTTCATGAGAAAAAACAATTGGATTTCATCTTCATATAAATTAGCGTTTACAGTTAACCCTTTACCGGCCAATTGCAATACATAGCAGAAGTTGGGTTTACTCGAAAATGATTCTAGGGATTTTCATGAAAGTTTTGGGTTAAGTTTTTTCGGAATATTAGACTTACCACCATCTTCAGAAAAATTTGCGTTGGCTGTTAACCCCTTATCGGCCAATGGCTACAAATGAAATAAATTGGGTTTATTTGGAAACTGATAGAAGGATTTTGATGAAAGTTTTGCATTAAGTGCTTTCGGGGATTCTTAGATGAAGAAATTATCCTCACAGTCATAAATATTCCTTGTCGTTGTTAATCCTTAAAAGGCCAAATGCAACGTATGTTAGAAATTATCTTTATACGGAAATTGAGAAAACGTTTTTTCTGAAAGGTTGCAGTTAGAGCTTTTTGATGAGAAAAGACGATTGGATCTCTGCTTCAGACAAATTAGCATTCACAGTTAACCCTTTACTGACCAACTGCAACACATAGCAGAAATTGAGTTTACCTGGAAATGGATATAGCGATTTTGATGAATATTTCGGACTAAGTTTTTTCGGGGACTGCTAAAACGAATGGTATTCCCTCATCTTCAGAAAAAAATAACGTTCTCAATTAACCCTTTATCGGCCAATTGCAACATATGACAAAAATTGGGTCTACTTGTAAATAGGTATAAGGATTATGATGAAAATTTGAGGTTGCATAATTGATTAGAATTATTTTATTCTTCAGAAAATTTCTTGTTCTCTGTTAAACCTTCAAAAGCCCATTGCGACGTTTGCCAGAAATACGGTTTACACAAAAATAGACATAGCGAATTTCATAAAAGCTTGGAGTTAGGACTTTTTGATGAGAAAAAGCTTTTGGAAATATCCTCATCTTTAGAAACAATCGCATTCGTTGTTAACTCTTTATCGACACATTACAACATACGGTCGAAATTGAGTATATTCGGAAATGGACAAAGCGATTTTTATGAAAGTTTGGAGTTACGGCTTTTAGATGAGAAAAAATGATTGGACTTATCCTTATCTTCCGAAAAAATCGCGTTCTCAATTAACATTTTATCGGCCAGTTGCAAATTATAGCAGAAGTTGGGTTTATTTAGAAATTTATATAGGGATTTTGTTGATAGTTTGGGGTTAAAAACTTTCTGGGTGCTTAAAGAACTGGACATATCCTTATCTTCAGAAAAAAATTGTTCGCAGTTTACCATATATCGACCAGTTGCATCAAGTTTTAGAAATAGGCTTAATCGGAAATGGATATAGTGATTTCAAATAAAGTTTGTGGTTAGTGTTTTTAGGGATGCAAAAATGTTTGGACTTATTCTCATCTTTTGAAAAAAACGGCGTGATCAGTTAAACCTTTATCGACAAATTGCAAAATATCGCCAAAATTCGGGTTACTCGGAAACGGATGTATCGATTTTGATGAAAGTTTGGGATTAAGTGTTTTCGGAGGTGCAGAAAGTTTGGATTTATACAGAAAAATTAGCGTTCGCTGTCATAGTATATGGTAAAAAAGGATTCGGGTTCCAGTTCATGACTTCATTTGTTATTTTGTTTAAATTTAGTACGAGAGAATGTAATCGATTCAAGCAATATTTGTGTGTATCGAAATATTTGGTAAGTAATGAGGCAGGTTCAAGTCTATAACTGTATACTTATTGTGTATCTTGTTTTCTTTCTTTCCTTTTTATTTATATATATATATATATTAATACAATTTAATTTAATCAAAGGTAGCTGATATTTGTGCGTGTTGAAGTATTTGGTAAAGAAGGAAGCAGGATCCAGTCCATGATTGAAAATAGAGATATTTTTTTTAATGAAAATGCCTAAATTCAAATAAAAGTAGGTGATATTTTCAAATGCCTAGCTAGTCGTTAATTTAGTTAAATAGCGATTGCAAGTTTTGTACTGGTAACGCTGCCGAAGGCAGTAGGAACCAGGAACAGTTGGCTAAAAGAATTAAAAAATGCATTTTCACCGTGTTCTGATCCATTCTGAAAGTTTCAAATGTCTAGCTTTTCGGGAAGTTAGTTAAATAAATTTTCTGTCGAATCATATAAACGCTTCCGAAGGCAGTAGGGACCTGAAACAGTTGACTAAAAGTGATAAAAAAAATGTATTGTCACCGTGTTCTGAGCTATCCTGAAAGTTTCAAATGTCTTGCTAGTCGGGAAGTTAGTTAAAAATCGATTGCAAGATTTGTACTGGACAAACAAACAAACAAGATGCGAAGTTAATAAAAATAATTACAAGATATAAAGAACTTTTATATACCATGTTTTTAAATTTTCTGTTGAATCATATAAACGCTACTGAGCGCAGTGGGAATCCGGAGCAATTGGAAAAAAGTATTAAAAAAATCCCTTGCTATCGTGTTTTGAGCTATTATAAAAGTTTCAAATGGCTATCTAGCCGGGAAGTTAGTTAAAAGTAGATTGCAAGCTTTGTACTGGTAACGCTAACGAAGAGAGCAGGGTCCCGAAGCAATTGGTTAAAAATATTTAAAAAATGTATTTTCACCGTATTCTGAACTATTCTGAAAGTTTCAAATGTCTAGCTAGTCGGAAAGTTAGATAAATAAATTTTCTGTTGAATCATATAAACGCTGCCGAATGCAGTAGGGACCTGAAACAGTTGACTAAAAGTATTAAAAAAGTATTGTCACCGTGTTTGAGCTATCATAAAAGTTTCAAATGTCTAGCTAGTCGGGAAGTTGGTGAAAAATTGATTGCAAGCTTCGTACTGGTAACGCTGTCGAAGGCAGCAGGAACCCGAAGCAGTTGGTTAAAAATATTTTTAAAATGCCTTTTCGCTGTGTTCTGAACTATTCTGAAAGTTTAAAATGTCTAGCTAGTCGGGAAGTTAAATAAATTTTCTGTTGAATCATATAAACGGGTAGTGACCTAAAACAGTTGACTAAAAGTATTAAAAAAATGTTTTGTCACCGTGTTTTGAGCTAGCCTGAAAGTTTCAAATGTCTAGCTAGTCGGAAAGTTAGTGAAAAATCGATTGGAAGCTTCGTACTGATAACGCTGCCGAAGGCAGCAGATACCCTAAACAATTGGCTAAAGGTATTTAAAAAAATGCATTTTTACCGTGTTCTGAACTATTCTGAAAGTTTCAAATGTCTAGCTAGTCGGGAAGTTTGTTAAATAAATTTTCTGTCGAATCATATAAGCGCTGCCGAAGGCAGTGGGACCTGAAATAGTTGACTAAAATTATTAGAAAAATGTATTGTCACCGTGTTGTGAGCTGTCCTGAAAATTGCAAATATCTAGCTAGTCGGGAAGTTAGTTAAAAATCGATTGCAAGATTTGTACTGGACAAAAAAAAAAAAAAAAAAAAAAACATACAAATAAACAATCAAACAAACAAGAATCAAAGTTAATAAAAAGATGGTAATATGGTAAAATATTACAGGGAGTTCAAGTATTTTCTCCCCTTGCTTAATTTTACGCTGTTGCACTTCATATAATTTTAAACCATAAATCGTAATGATATATAATTTTTTGTCGTGTTCCTGTAAAAATCTATAAAGGCTATCTTTACCAAAATCTATACAATTTGCGCGACGGTAATGTATAACATGTGCATAAATTTTCAGTTTAATAGAATAAGGTGTTTAGATACTATCGCATTTTAAAACGATTAATTTTACGCTGTTGCACTTCATATAATTTTAAACCATAAATCGTAATGATATATAATTTTTTGTCGTGTTCCTGTAAAAATCTATAAAGGCTATCTTTACCAAAATCTATACAATTTGCGCGACGGTAATGTATAACATGTGCATAAATTTTCAGTTTAATAGAATAAGGTGTTTAGATACTATCGCATTTTAAAACGATTGGGCCCATAGACCACAATGACAATTTTTCTTTCTGTCCTTGTAAAAAGGAAAAAAAAAAAAAAAAAAAAAAACTATACATGCTAGATTTATCAAAATCTATACACTTTGTGCGAGAGTGATTATTAACATTTATAAAATTTTTTTAACTCAAACGAATAAGGCTTTTAAATGCTATCGCATTTTATTTTATTTGGATCTATAGACAATAATGATAAAGAGTGTTTTGTTGTGTCCCTGTGAAAAACTATTAATGATAGATACATCAAAATCTATACACTTTGTGCGACGGACATTTATAACACGCGTATTAGCTCAAAAGAAAATGGTATCTAGACGCTATCGCAGTTTGAAAAACTTGGCCCTATAGTCTATAACGATAAAGAATATTTCTTTTTTGTGCCTGTAAAAAGTACTTTTAAGTGCTAGATTCACCAAAATCAACAGTGATCGTGCTATGGTGCCATACAATAACTTACTATATTTCAACTTATTTGAACAGAGGCTTTAGGCACTGTCGTATTCACTCACACACATACACCCATTCATAATCGAAAACTAGTAAAAATGAATTCAGTGTAATTCAAAAGTATAGAAAACCCATAATCTCAAAGGTCGGGTTTTTTGTCACGATTACAATACTTCCTTTACATACGTAAGTTCGGAAAGTAAAAATCTGATCTCTCAGCTATGAAGTTCTGTCCAACTCAAAGAAATAATTTATTCTGTAATAATATTATATTATTTTAATTGGTTAATTTATATTTCCAACACTATTAATAATAGCGACTATATAAATTAGAAATCACAATTCTTCTAAAGAAAATTACGAAAACATTATATAATATAGTAAGGAAAGAGATAAATTAAAAAAAATAAATAAATGTTAAACTACATTTTTAAATTGCATGTCTAATATTATAATACAATTTATTTCAGAATTAAATTCCAATTTATTTCAGCTGAAAAAAAAAAAAACCATTGTTGAAATAATTAAAAATATATGAAAGTGAATTAAAACTTTTTTTTTCTTAATATCGTCTGCAATAAAATTCAAAACTGATTGTTGTGAATGCTACTTGTAAATACAGTTTGTAATCGTTATATGGCCCCCAAACTTGATCTTCAATCGTTTTTCTGGAATATCTCGAGAACTATTCGGCCCAATGAGCTGCAAATTTGCATACGCGTATTTTTATGTGCTAGAAATCGATATCTGTTAGAAAAATTATAGGTCACAATACATAATTTTTTAAAATATTAATTTAATATTTTTTATTCTATAGATAAAAAACATTAAAATCTTAATGAAACTCATAAATATGTTTGGAAAACCTGTTATTAACATCATAAAAAAACAAGGTAAAAAAAAATAAAAATGTAGGAGATATGAATAAAAATGTGTAATCAGACTTTAACATTAGAAGCTCGAAAGTTTAGACGTGTATAACTCCTAAACTTATACACCATATGACTTCCAAATTTATATCTGGGGATGAAATTGACTGTAGAATCGATATCCGAAATCAAAATTATATGTTACCATTGAAAAAATTAAAGTTTGACACGATTTCAATATGGAGACGACCCCTTAAGCTATTTTTTTCCAATTAGCTTAAAAGAGAACAAAATTCCCTGACGAATGGTACCTTCGGTGTCTTTCTGCAACAATTTACTGATGAGTTAGGTGGGGGTGTTTCGTTTTTTTTTTTTGACCGACTGTACATTAGTGGGATTTTGCAAAACTTTGAACTCACCCGCTGAGGGTGGGGAAGTAAGAAGTGAGTAAGTTGTGCCGAAGACAGTGAGGACCCAGACTCCTAACATTGGGAGCGAGAAAACCTCTACCAATCACAGCGAGAACTTAGGTTATTAATAAAGATATGCCATTTTGACAAATCATTTAAGTTTAACGTCCAGCGAAGCGGGCAAAGCCTGCTAGTAGACTAAATAAAAACGATTTATCTTTTTAATTTGTGGTTTTGTTTTCCCTTTGGCACAGTTAAAAAAATATTAAAGGTAAAATTGAGAGATAATGTTCGACAGAAATTTTCAGAAATTTATATAGTAACCGTTTCAAAGGGCTACAATTTATAAACAAAGTTAAGAACCCCCTTCCATTTTTTTAAGGATATTTGTATATTTAAATCGAAAAATAACTATTGTAGTAAATTATGTAGAGCAATTGCAGAAAATGAGTCAAAATTCCGTCATACTTGATACTGAAAAACTTAGCAATTGAATGAATAACAATTTTGTAGCCATTTGGAATTATTTTAGATATCTGAAAATAAGTTTTTGACTTTTGTGTAGCTTTTGGAAGAACTTCGAGGCATTTTTATGAATTTAGGAGGCTCTTGGCTCTAAATTCAAATCTCAAAAGATAGATTTATAAGGACGAGAGAACTATTTCTTTCAAAGAGCCAATAATAATAATAATAATTGTGTCGTTAAAATTTTGCGGTAGACTACCTTGATTAAAGCAGGCAGTGTCAGGAGTACATTTTCATGCATACACAATAAATAAATAGGCCACTTTCACAAAATTATACTATGTGTAGGACAGAATTTAAATTTCATTTCAATTCACTTGACCACTATCAGCCTTTATTTATTTATTTATTTTTAATTTAATTTAAATTAATTTAATTTATTATTTTTGTTAAATAATACAGTTTTTATTCACTTGATGAAATTATTTTACCAACTAAATCCACAGAATTATAAGTAATAATTCTATTCAATGTAAGCTTTTTCTAATCAAAATTTTTTATAATGATATCTTTAAAAGTAAATATTTTAAACTGCAATATAGAAAATCCTACATAATTGCTCTACATATCTTTAAAATTTTGTAATTCCCTCCAAGGTATCGATCAATTTGTTATAAAGTCTCAAACAGTATTTATTTCCCAATTAATTTTCTTTAAGTAAATATCCATTAAAATAAAATTTGTTTTACAATATAATGCTTGCTAATTATGTAATTTCGGCTTTAAATAAATGATCTGTCTCCCATTTATATATAAATTTTACATATATAAGTCTGATATATATATATATATGATAATTATTATTATTATTAAAGATAATTATGTTTTTCTTTTATTGTTCTGTTCCAGAAAAAAAAAAAAAAAAAAAAAGTAAAATTTTTAGTATATAGTGCATAGTATAAATTAATGTAAACACTATTAGTTGTTTGTATTGGAAATAAAAATATTTTATATAACAATGCGTAAACGAATTGAAATTATATTATCAATGTAATAATAATAACGAAAAAGAAAAAGTATTTGTCGAAAAATATTTTTCCTTATTCCTGTTAGCTTGAATATTTCATTGACATATTTGGTGTGAATCTGGTGTGAAAATTTCCCAAAAGTTCAAATCCGTCAAAATTTTTACTCTATTTTTAACAGTTGCGAAATTAAAGAAGCGGACTGTGCATTAATTATCTTCAAATTTTCGAAAATAAAGTAATCTATTAGCCCCACCAAACTGTTTCGCACTCACAATAGGGGTTAAAAGGTTGCTTTCGGTATTCCCTCTTCCGCCAATATTTCGCCAACAGACTTTCTTCGCGAAACAATACATTGATATAAATTTTATGCTTATCTATTACAAAAAATTCCATGTGTTAACATAAATATGTTTAGTTTAAATAGTTAATCTTTTTTCAGTTTACCAGAGTAAAAAAAAATCGAGAAAAAGTTTATTACACTTAAATATAGTAAAGAACTATTTTCTTTCGCGGATGTGTAATTTCTACAGGCTAATACACACTGTCAAGTTATCCTTTCCCCGAGTATATTTAGCTGTTTTAATGAAAAGAAAGATGCAATTCTAACTGAATTTAAAATATCTTTGCCTAATCATGATTCAGTAAACATAATCGGAGCTTTATGCAACAATTTGTCATGCGACGTAATTCTGCCTGGTAATATCTTTCATATTCTGAAACCACAAAATAAGGAGGAAACAGATGTTTCGAATTCCACCGACATAGGGGGGGGGGATTTTTCTGAATTCGGGGGAAAGCGATTTCGATGAAGCAAGTGAGTGTTCTTTTTCTTTATTTGATCAAGGGGAAAATGAAATAGATTCTTTTTTTTTTTCAAATATGTGCAACTTTCCAGAAGAAAAATTCGATGTCAGTCACATTTTAGATAAATCGTTAAAAGAGAGATTAAGCGAGTTAATAAAAAGTTATAAGCCAGTTAAAACAAAAAGTACTGATTTAAAAATGTCCATTATTTTATCTGATGATACACCAGTATGTTTACGCTCTCGCAGATTATCATTTGTAGAGAAATCAGAGGTGGATAAACAAATTGACCAGTGGTTAAAAGATGGTATAATTAGAGAAAGTACGTCAAATTACGCTTCGCCATTAGTGGTGTGTAGGAAAAAAGATGGAGGAATAAGGTTATGCTGTGATTATCGTGCTTTAAATAAGAAAATTATTAAAGATAAATACCCGTTGCCAAATATTGAGGATTTATTTGATAGATTAGGGGAGGGTAAAGTTTTTTTGACACTAGATTTAAAGAATGCGTTTTTACAAGTTGATGTAGAGGAAAAAAGTAGGAAATATACAGCTTTTGTGACCGATAATGCCCAGTATGAGTTTCTAAAAGTTCCCTATGGATTATGTAATAGTCCCTTAGTATTTCAAAGATATGTAAATTATGTGTTTAAAGACCTATTAAAAGATGGTACTGTAATTATTTATTTAGATGATATAATTATTCCATCTAAAGATGAGAATGAAGGGTTAGATAAATTAAAACGTGTGTTAGAAACGGCATCAAAATTTGGTCTAGAGTTAAATTAAAAAAAATGTCAGTTTTTGAAACGAAAGATCAATTTCTTAGGTCACATAATTGAGAATGGCACGATTAAACCCTCAGTAGAAAAAACTCTTGCAGTCCAAAATTTCCCAGAACCCCGTAATGCTAGGGAAGTGCAGAGTTTCTTAGGTTTAACGGGTTACTTTAGAAAATTTATTCGTTCATATGCCAACATAACATAGCAAGACCACTTAGTGACTTATTACGTGCTTCCACTCCATTTAAATTCGAGAAAGAACAGAAATTGGCTTTTCAAAAGCTGAAAGACATTTAATCTAATACGCCTGTCTTACACCTTTTTAAACAAGAAGTTAGAAGTTCATACAGATGCATCTAAATTAGGATTCGGTGCAATCTTATTACAACAAGATGACGATGGACAGTACTATCCAATTCATTATATGAGTAAAAAGACCTCGGTACAAGAAGAAAAATACTGCAGTTATGAATTAGAAGTGTTAGCGATAGTAGAAGCCCTTAAAAAATTTAGGAACTATTTATTAGGTAGTAAATTTAAAATCTATACTGACTGTCAAGCGTTCACTAAAACTTTAGATAAACGTGAATTGACACCTAAGGTAGCCAGGTGGTCTTTCCTGCTACAGGAATTCGATTACGAAGTAGAACATCGTCCTGGTAAACAAATGCAGCATGTTGACGCTCTTAGCAGACACCCTGTAATGGCTGTAAGTACTGATACTCTCACTCATCGTATTGCTACTGCTCAAGAAAATGACGAGTTTATCAAAACTATGAAATCTCTTTTACAACAGAACCAAAATGACGAATATGTGTTAAAAAATAATATTTTATATAAAGTGTTAAATGATAGGGATGTACTAATTGTCCCAGAGACCATGCAAATTGAGGTCGTAAAGAAATGTCATGCCTTAGGACATTTTTCGGTTAATAAAACTGAAGAGTTAGTCAAACGTGACTATTATTTTTCTAATATGAAAAAATGCGTAGATAATGTTGTAAAAAGTTGTGTAGAATGTATACTCGTAAATAAGAAACAGGGAAAAGGAGAAGGTTTTTTGAACCCTATCCCTAAAGGAGATATACCATTGTCCACTTATCACATCGATTTTGTGGGTCCATTACCGACCACTAATAAAAACTATAATCACATTTTCACTGTCATCGACGGATTTTGTAAATTTTCGTGGCTATATCCGGTGAAATCAACTTCTTCAGCAGACGCCTTGTAAAAATTAAAACAGCAAGCTGCTATTTTTGGTAACCCCGCAAGAATAATATCTGATCGTGGACCTGCGTTCATATCGAAGGAATTTGCTGATTACTGTGAATCAGAGGGAATCGAACATGACACCATCACAACTGGAATCCCAAGAGGAAACGGTCAAATAGAAAGACTCCACCGAACAATCATTCCTGTATTATCCAAGTTATGTATAAATGACCCGAACAAGTGGTACAAGTTTGTTGAGGCTGTCCAGAGAACTATTAATTCCACCGTATCGAGAAGTACCAAAAGAACTCCTTTTGAATTACTCACTGGAGTAACAATGAGAAGGAAAGAAGATAAGAGAATACTAGAACTCCTCGAAGAGGAAAGGGTAAATTCCATGCTTGATAATCTTAATACCATTCGTGAAGAAGCAAGAAAAAACATTCTTAAGATTCAAGAAGAAAATCGCCGATGTTACAACAAGAAGAGAAAGAAAGCCCATGTGTATAAAATTAATGATCTAGTTGCCATCCAGCGAACTCAGTTTGGAACCGGCATGAAACTAAGACCAAAATTCTTAGGTCCTTATAAAGTTGTGCGAATAAAGACCAAAGACAGATATGAAGTCGAGAAGATAGGTGATCACGAAGGACCTATACATACTAGTACTTCTGCAGGCCATATGAATTTATGGTCCACAAACTAAACTAAAATCCAATAACAGAGACAAATAAACTTTAAAGAAAAAGTTAACTGTGAATTTTTATGTACATAATTTTTTTAATGTCTGTTTCTCTTTTTTGTTTTTTTTCTTTTAATTGTATTTTGCAGATATCCTTTAGTATCCCAGGTTGGTTTACGGTGAGGTCACCGTACATCAGGATAGCAGAGCGTTGTAGGAAGTTCCTTGTACAGACAACAGATGGCGCTGCCTCTGATGCCCATCTTTCGAGAACATGACGAACGGAAGTTAGTTGAGATCTGGCTGCAACGGAGAGCTGTTGAGACCGTCAGCGCGAAGGCTGATATGGTCATTTTCTCCTAATTAGAGCTTGATGTGATCCTTATAGTTGTGTAGAGCCATGGAGGGCTCAATGCATCAATCTCGCATATTTGATAAAGTGCGTGAAGGTACTTTTGTGAATTATATTTGTGAGTAGGTGCTTAAATGTTGCTTTGTTACGGTTATACTGATGAAGAGAGCTCGTTCCGTGTTCTAAGCCTCGAAACCAGCAAATGGTTAATTATGCAAATTTCTGCTATTATCTTTTTTTCTTTGTGTATCTTGTGTTGTATGTGTTACGTAATAAATGTTTAGTCATCTAAGTCGCATCTCATCATTGCCCCACCCCTAGACGCCCAGCCAAGATTCTACATATATACTATATATATATATATATATATATATATCTGTATATATATATAAATTACGTGTCACGATGTTTGTCCGGGGTAAACTCCTAAACTAAGGAACCGATTTTAATGAAATTTTGCACACTGTGTGCAGTTTGGTCCAACTTGAGAGATAGGATAGTTTTTATCTCAATTTATTGTCACAATATTGTTTTATTGTAATTATTTGTTAATTATAGACCTTTATTAAAGTTGCTCCAAAATATCTGTGAGTTCCATTAATTTAATTGTTGCCAAAAAAATAAAATACGAATTCATTTTCTTTCGACATAAAAATAAATACATTTAATCAAACGTGAACATTAAAAAATTATAAAAAGTTAAATTATGCATCTCACGAAAATTGACGTCATAATCAATTTAAAGATTTTATACACATTGATAAAGTGCTAATGTAGTTCTATCATAGATATAGTAATATATATAGATCTCTCATCCCCATGTTATCGTACAAAGATTTTTGATGCCGAAAAAAAAAAAAATAATAAAAGCTTTGGAAACAGCCATTAAGTGGTATTGAAAAAAAAAAGAAAAGAAAGAAAGAAATATGAATTTGAAACTGTATCTGGAGTCTTCCATTCCCCTTTAGCAAATAAATTATTCATAAATTTTATTTGCTAAAATATTAGTATGTATTCCCGTGTGTATTCACTCGGGGAAAGACGGCCATGTTTTGGTAAAAACGTCGTCTTTTCCCAAATGAAAAGGAATAACTTTTTTCTCCCCAATGATCACTCTATTCTATATATGCTATACTATATCTATGAGTTCTATACGCAAGCGAAGTGTGACTCACTGACCGTCTGTGCAGCCAAGAAAAAGATTTCCTATGTTAATTGCCCACTGGATTTTTTGTAAGAAATTATTAAAAATCAAGGAAATTTATTTCCCGATTTTAATCCTTATATTTGGGTATAGATATGTATTAGTTATCGCGGGTGTTAGATTGAATTATTTTGCTGTCAAATTGACAAAATTTTAATTTTAAATTTCAAAACTCTGTCGCCCTTGGCTTTTATTATTATTATTATTATTATTATTTGGCGATCAAAAGCGTAACACGAAAATATACATGCCAGATGTATGCATTGTACGAAATGTAATATGTATTATTCATTGTACGTATGTATGACATGTAATATGTATTGTACGAAATATTGTTTTATATTATTCATTACTCTTTTAATATAAGTTGTTAAAATAACTATGATTTTTGAAAGGAATTAAATATTTTCGCCAGATAATTTGGCGATATTCTTTTTTTTTCGCCAAGGATGACAGAAATGAAATCTATTCCGCTGCAAAATATTAGTATCTTACATCAGATATTTTATTTAGACATTTGAAAAAAAATTTGATTTCAAACTATGATAGAATATTTATCATTTTCCTTTTAATTAGTATATTATTAGTATATTAAAATTTAAAAGCATTGGGCGTGTTCAGTAGAGCGCCCGATCCACGACCGGTCGAAAGATTCCGAGCCAAAGCGTTCAGTGGTGTCGACCGATCCAGAGTTACATCGTTCAGTGGAATGGACCGATCTCGACCGGTCGTGGATCAGAAAGCCCAGAAAAATTTCTTGATCCATTGGGTCACGTGATGGATCAAATGCGCAATAGGTTGAAAATCAGGCTCTGATTGACATTACGCAGTGAAAACCTGAACAATAATGAACATCTGTTTTTGACAATGATTGTTTATTTGTTTGATTAGCTGAGGATTAATACAGATGTACCTATTTATATGCATTGTTTGTGCTGTAGAAAATAAGGTAAGTAATTCCATAAAATGCTAAACTATATTATGTTTATTTATTTATTGTGTAAAAAAGATTTTTTACGTAATAACGATTTTCGATACGTAATTTTTTTTATTGATGAACGTAACATTCAAACATAAAATTAAAACAAAAATTTACACAATTTTAATTGAAACAAAAAAATATATTTTTTTTTAATTCGGACGCTATCATATTTTGTTAATTTAATATATAAAAATAAGCTGGGAAGAATTATATTTCTTTTTTTTTTCAGACAAAGCTTTTCATTCATGCGATTGTTTTTTGCTTACAAATAGAAAAGTTTGTAAACGATTGTATTTTTTACCTTTAAAACAATAAGTTAACTATAAGTAAATAAATTAAAATCCTTCCACATATTTTTAATTTAGGTAAAAATAAGTTTAAGATGTCAATTATTAAATTTAATAAACCAAACAGACTGTAAAAAAAGTAGCTATAAAATTATGCAGTGTTGTTTACATTGCTAGTTTATTTTAATATTCAGTCGGTAATAAGAGAAAAAGCTCTTTATATTGATTCATAAATCGAAGAAGAAAATAAGATTATTTTTTATATAAATCCATTATATTAACTGAACAGCATATTTCATATAATTTATTTATTTATTTTTTTCAAAAACGTTTTTGTTGTACATTTCTGTTCATAATAAAATTCGAAGAGAAAGAAAGGTGTTTTAAGTGCTCATTTAAGATAAATCTACTCTGCTCCTTTAAAAATAAATGTAACGTAACATTCTTAACATTTTCATGATTAAAATTTATACGTGAATTTAGAAAAATCATAACCAAAGTAATGTATATTAGTAATTTGTCAGTACAATCAATTAATTAATAGCTTCTTATTTTTTGTTAGCAGAGTACAGAATTCTACATTAATAAGAAAGAAGTAAAACTGTTATTACATAAAAGATCTTTCTTTCTTTTTTTTTTTTTTTTTTTTTAAGAAAAAACGTAATATAGTTTAGCATTTTATGGAATTACGTATTAAAAGTCCAGACAAAATAAACAACAGAAATACAATAATACAGGTCAAATTAGATAGATGGCGCTGCTCCTATCACGTCAAAATTGTTCCAAAGCGTTCAGTAGATTCCTGGCCCGATCCAAGACCGGTCCAGGATCAGTGACGTCATCGCCCGGTCGAATTGATCCATAATTATTCTTATCTTAATCCTCAATCTTTCCCATCTTTATTAACTTGAATTTACTATTAAAATTTTAACATACTCAAAAACTTCTCATCACTTCGTTAAAATACACTAAACTTTTCCAAAATCTTTTTCTATTTAAAATGATACATGTATTTACTTTATATGTCCAATATTTCATAAGATTTCCAATTTTAAAGTTTTAAAATATTTATCAAATTTACTTATTTTTCTGGTTTAGCCTTATTGTTTTCCTTTTTATAACTACAGCAGTTGCCCTCTTTAAAATATTTAAAATGAAGAGGTCATTTTATAGTAAAATTATCCATTATAGCATATATTATATTTCACTCCTCCATAAAAATTGATTTTAAAATCGTCTGTTTCTTTTATACTTTTATTTTAATAGAATTTTAATAGAATTTAATTTATATATTAGTCATTTTAGCAATTTTATCCAAAGTAGCATTAGAAATAATATATATCACTTCTCCATTAAAATTTATAGGACCCTACAATAAAATTAATTTGTGCTTAATATCAACACTACGAAAATTTTTATCAATCGCTTCCAAACTTTGACCTAAGTTTCAAATCTCAACCCTGTGGGTTTTTACATCGGCTACAACGTTTTCGTCTTTGTTCGTAAATAATAATTTGACTGTACTAAATAGTTTACAGCCATATAATTCAACGTATAACTTAGTCACAGCAACGCGTGGCCGGGTCTGCTAGTATATATATATATTGTAAACGTCTTGGTCATTTTGTAAGGAATTTTACTCTCTATCCCAATAAATTTATTGCCTCTAATATATGTTATGCATTTCTCAGGCTTTTAATTCACACATTTGAAAATCTTAAATTCTTAAAGAATAAAATTCTTCACTAAAAATAATAATATTTAAAAGCATTTATAAATGCAAAAATGTTAAGAAGTTATCTAAAAAAGCTAAAATTATATTCGTAAAAAATGAAAAGGAAAGAAACAAAATAGATTATAACTATTTTGGAAATCATATATTTTCCTTTTTGAAATAAATGAGAGAACGTGAAATAAATCTATCGTATTTTAATTGTTGTCGTGTATGACAAAGTTCAGAATAATTTTATTCTTTAAGAATTTATTTTATTCATTTAGAATTATGAATATTGCTTATAATCAATGCTGACAGACTGAGGGAAATCATTACACAATTATCACGATTAAAATTTAGTGGTATTTGAATATTTTTTTAATAAATTTTTTTTTCGATTTCGCAGCACTGCTTCAAGTAGTTTCTCACAGTTTTCGATAGTTTATTTAGTTGTCAGCAGATGGCGACACCAGTCACAGGGAGGCACGTAAGCATAGACCTAAGCCACCTTATAGACCTATTAAAAGCGGAATGGGACGTTTTGGCGCGGCCGTTTTGGCGCCGCCGTTTTGGCGCGGCCGTTCCGGCGCGAAACCCATTTCGGCGCGGCTGTTTTGGCGCGGCCGTTTTGGCGCGAGATCCATTTCGGAGAGGTCGTTTTCGCGCAGCCTGTCCTTCACGAAATGGCCGCGGCTTTCGTCTCAGCCTTTTCAGTTAAAATTTATTTAATGATAGATATGATTTCTTATTTATTTATTTATTTATTATGCGTGAAGAAAAAACTATTTTAAATTATTTATTAAATATATTAATGATGAATAGAATTTTGCTTAATTTAAAGGAGCCAATGATAAGATTAGAAACTTGTTTTTTATTAAACTTAGTTATCAGATGGCAACACATACGCAGCAATTCTAAAGATTCTAACCAATTTGGTGATGGAGGTTCTTTGAGGAATAAAATAAACAATGTAATTTCTGATTTTTTTTTTTTTTTTTTTTTTTTTTTTTTTTTTTTTTTTTTAATGCTTGAACCAAAAAATATTTTTAATTTTTTATTAATGACATTAATGATGAATAGGATTTTTCGTAATTTAAAGAAGTCAGTGGTAATCTGAGAAAAGAACTTGATTTTTGTAGTTAAAACTTATTAAACCTATTGCCGTGCGGTTCTTTGGGTAATAAAATAAACAGTGTAATTTCTGACTTAATATATATATATATATATATATATATATATATATATATAATGCGTAAACAAAAAATTATTTTAAATTATTTGCTAAAGATATTAATGATGAATAGAATTTTGCGTGATTTAAAAGAGCCAATGATAAGGTGAGAAACTAGATTTTTACAATTAAAAAGTATTAAAATTAGTCATTTGTGTATGTAGGAGTCTCGCCTCCCCCCCTCACGAATGGTTGAACCATCGATCTGCGATAATTTAAAACGAAGTTATCGATTTTTTTAACTTTTAACGAAAAAAAAACAAAACTTAGAAAAAAAATCTTTTTTTTTTTTTTAAAAAAAAAAAAAAAAAAATATATATATATATATATATATATATATAGAGAGAGAGAGAGAGAGAGAGAATAAAGTGGACTTTTTTTGGATATTTGGTGTTATACTACTTGTGTATTATGGAAATCGTCTTCATTTTCATAAAAGATAATTTTTTTAAATAATAATTTTAATAAATTATTTTTTTAAAACAGAAATATTTTTTAATAACCGAATTAAATTCTATATAAATGTAGGTGCATTAATGAAACGGGGGGGTTGAGGGGGCGTTACCCCCCCCTCACACAGAACTAATTATCATATAAAAGCCTCCCTTTGAATTGTTTAACATAGGTTTACATAACATCGTTTTCTTACCTCTTAATATCCAACCTGTATTTATAGTATTAAATTTTAGGGTAAGAGAAAGTCGAGTGAGTGACACACCAGATTATTATTATTTTTTTAAATGCTTAAATCAAGAAATACTTTTAATATTGTTGAAAAAAGAAATCTCAATTCAACAGTTAATTTATTTCTTGATGAGAAAAATATTTATCTAATTTTATCAACGAAAGAAATGTTGACCTTGTTTTTAGTGATGTTGCTTAAATATGATTCCTGAAGAAGAAAGCACCTATATTTTCTTTTGAAAAAGCTGTCGAGGTTTTCTTAATTTATGTTATTACCAAACTAAATACTTTTTATTGAAGCCATATTTTTGGGTTTCATTACTTAGTATGGAACAATATCTATTGCAAGTATTTTAAAAACATTAGTTCATTAATCCTTTAGCTGTGTAGTATTTTATCTGTTTAATAACTGATATAAACAATAGTAGGTGAAGGTAGGAATTAAAAAATGATTAAATTTAATAAAATAATAATAATAAAATAATATAAACTAAGTAATATAATAATAAATTAAATATATATATATGTATATATTTTAACTCTATGGTTATTCAGTAATTTTATTTTCCATTTTTTTTTTTTTTTTAATAAGATTGTCACATTAGCCTTTTATTTTAACTATTAAGTGACAGAAATTTTTTTTTGTAACTGATAAAGAGTTAAACGGATCATGTAATTTAAAACAAATTTCATGTCGTCAACATTGCTTTACTTATTTATTTTTATTTTAAAAATATTGTTGTTAGAAATGGATGAAAGAATGGAAATTTCATAGTAAATAATATTGGGAAAATGAGAACTAAAAATTTAAAAATATGTCCCGAAGGTTTTTGGGGTAAATTAAAAAAGAAAAATAAATAAAAATATAGGAATTCTATTTTTTCTGAAGGTGGTAAAAACCATGGGAAAAACATGTTTTGGCCAAGATAGTAAAAACCGGCAAAAACCATTACACGGTAAATACACACCTGCTTTAATTATTATTATTATTTTTTTAATAACTTACTTAAAGCTCGCATTGCTCTAAATTTCTGAAACTTATTACACATAGTAGAATAGTTCCATACAACTTATTAATTTTTAATACCATTCCCCCCCCACCCTCAGCTTACTATTTACTTTATTTATTGTAACTTAGTAACTCCCCACAGTTAAAATGTAGACTTAGGTTCATTAATCACTAAATCAGTAAAAATCAACTGTACAAAAAGAAAAATGAGCAATTTACGTTTAGAAGTGCCAGATGAAAATATCCTGTACTTTTAAATCTCCACCAGTTATTAAAAAAAAAAAATAAAAAATTGATAAAAATAAAAAATAATTTTCTATAAGTTTTCATTATCTTAAAGTTATCACTGCTATTCTTCTTCTTCTTCTTTTTTTTTTTTTTTTTTTTTTTTGTTGTTGTTGTTATACAAAATTTAATTATTAAAGACTTCTGTTTATTTTTATTTA
The DNA here is from genome assembly GCA_963930645.1 of Salticus scenicus. Taxonomy (NCBI): domain Eukaryota; kingdom Metazoa; phylum Arthropoda; class Arachnida; order Araneae; family Salticidae; genus Salticus; species Salticus scenicus. The sequence goes on from OZ005655.1 coordinate 56,756,579, forward strand.
CAGTTTGCGTATTAAAATTTCCTATATAATAAAGCTTGCTGAGATAAAATAAAAGTTAACTTTAGCAAGAAACAGGATAAAGAAAAGGTATGCATTCTTAACCAATTCTTAAACTGCCTTCATTTAAACAAAGTCAATAATGATTAACTCGCGGGTTTATTTTAATCCATATAATAATAAACAGTTATAAAATTCTTGAATATTCCCGACTATTTATTATGTTTTCAGAAAAAAAAAAAAAAAATTCTTACACTCAAAAAGTTTGGAATGTAAACATCTGGCGCCGAAACGGCCGGCGCCAAAACGGCCGGCGCCAAAACGGCCGGCGCCGAAACGGCCGCGCCAAAACGGCCGCGCCAAAACGGTCGCGCCAAAAAGTAACAAACCGTATTAAAAGAGTGGACGGGACAATGGCAACCTTTTTTAGGCAAAGATAACTCATAAAAATGTCATGTGAATGTTGTGATCTACAGGAAGCCAAACTGGCCAATATTGAAATTTACTTGCCATGCGCTAAACTCTGCTTTTTATTAAGCAGACGATATTTTCCTTTTTTCTCTGAAAGTTCTTTTTAAATTTTTTATTTCACTTTAAAAGTTAGATTGTTTTGAATTTAAAAAGACTTTTATAGCAAGAAATCTCGGAGAAATAGTAATTAGATGTACTTTTAAAACCCTAGAAGTTATTTAAAATAAGGATTTTATTTCACAGGTAAGATTCTTTTTAATATTTTATTATTTCGTTCTTTTTAAGTAATTATTTTTATAAAATGCTTATAATTGCTATACTTATTTCTCTAAATTGAATTAGTTTAACTATATTATATCTATATTATTTCAAAAATGTCCATAATTATTTATGAAAGTTAAAACGAGTATCCGCGATTGTAATGATCGATAGATGGCGCTTTCTCAACACTGCAGTTGTTAGTAAACATAGCCACGTGTGTTCCATTAGTGTTCTTTTTGTTATTCTACTTAATATTCGTACTATAATTTCTCCGCCATTACATTATGGAAAATTGATTGCTTTTGGAAAAAATACTTCAGTTTATTCAAAGTTCGATCGGAAGTAGATTTTTAACTGAAGCTGAACAAATATTAGTGTCAAATCATCTGATTAATTCTTTACTTCCATTAGCCGAAGCAACTGAAATTTTAAATTTGTCATTTGGAAATAAATGGAAGCTCAATTCTGGATTTCTTGATCCTTTGGAGTTAGATTGTAGCACACAACAGTATGTGTTATCTTTTTTACCGTATTTATTCATTTTTATTCAATAAATATATGTGAAACTAAATATCGGCAAGCAATGGCGGCTGTATGGAATTCGAATTAAACCATGTTTATTGTAATTTCACCTTAGCCCACCAGAGGGCGAGCATTTCATTACAATCGCGGATAGACAAACCAAAGTTATAAAAACTCTTGAACTTTTTTAGATGTTAATAACAAGGTAAAAATAAATTTCAGCAGCTGTAGTATTTTACACTAGTTTTGCTTGTTGTATCTTTTGATAATAATAATAATATACATTTATATTCAAAACAAAAAAATGTCAATAACGCGGTAAGTACCGAAGAAGGTAACCTTTTTCAACATTCACATGGTTTCATCTTTGCACCTTTTCTTATATTCCCTTAATAATGGAATGCTCCGTCCACTCTTATAATAGGTCTGTACACAAGACATGAAATCGGGATCAATTTCGTTACACTGTGTTATCCCTCCTCCTTTCTACCTTCATGGTTAACGAGCAAAGATTTTTGATGCCGAAAAAGTTTTTTTGTCATCAGCCATTAGAGAGTTAAAATTCGAAAACAGAAATAGAATAGAATAGTAATGAATTTTGAAAATGCCGAAATATTGCGCGGCTTTTGTGTTCTAATAAATATATGAAAAGAAATGGGGTGGGTTCCATAACTAAGTTATATGCAAGTAATTTATGAAAAGCATAATTTTTATAATCAGTTGCTTTGTTATTATTATGAGATAATTACTGTTTTCATATTTAATGGAATACATTTTTTAAAATTTAATATTTTTTAATATTTTATGTTAGTAAGTAATATGGAATTCTCAAAATTCTTTTAAATGTAGCTAGCAGCCGCGAAAGTTTTAATATATAACTAGTGTGTTGTGGCCACCACAAGACTTTCTTCCATATATAATCCTATACAAATTTACTCAATACAAATAATTTATTAAATTATAATTTATTAAAATTATTTTTCATGATGAATGCAGACGATTTTTATCTCATAGAAGTATCTCCTTATATTATTAAAATCTGTACGCGTGTGTGTGTGTGTGTGTGTCTGTCTGTCTGTCTGTGAGAAACGGCTTGACGCAGCTAAGGCTCCGCCGCTAAAGGTCGCACGGACTTCGAACAGGTACCGTCGGACAGAGAATTTATCGCAGATCAGGGTTATCTAATTTGCTAAACGATGCGACCCTAATTAGCGGAGATATTAATTAAAACGTTGACCATTGTCTAACGAAAAATGACCCAGAATTCACGATTAAATGCTTATAAAGCGACATTTTTACGGAAAAGGTGGAAAATAAATTAGAAATATCAGTCGTATTGTTACAAACAAGATACCATTGGAAAGGGCTTTTTTTTCTTAAACCAATGGTTTAAACGGCTTATCGATCGGACAATTAGATTTTTTAAAATTAACTAAACTATAAAAAAATATTGGCAACAAATCACAAGAATCTTAGCTTTGCAGACTTTTCGTCTACAGCAGTCTTCAACGGAAACACATCTGGTATTCAATGAGATCACCTGTTTCGTACTGCGATTAAAAATTGCAAATTTCTATTTTCTTCAATTTTTCAAATTTTACACATTTTATTTAGTATATAATATTTACACCACAAAACAAACTTGCATTTCAAATTTCATCGATTTTCGTCAATAAACAAAAGATTTACATTTTAATTGCAAATTAAATTTTATCTTTACACGCCGGACATTTTTGCAATATTCTAATACACGTATTTCAATTTCTAATTACGATTGATTTATTTTTTATACATCATACGAAAGATATTTTAAAGTTCTTTTACATAATTCAAAGTTTTCACCAGAATTACACGTTTTGAGGTCTCCTGAATCAGTTTTCTTTTATGGCGTTGTAATATTTTCAAATTTCAATATTACAATTTCTAATTATGATTAAATTATTTTTAATACATCATTCGAAAGACATTTTAAAGTTCTTTTATATTATCGAAAGTTTTCACCAGATTTACACGTTTTGAGGTGTCCTGAATTAGTTTTCTTTGTATCTCAACTACTAATTAAAATAATTTCATAAGTAATACATCATTGGAAAGCTTTTTTGAATTGGAGTCGAACAGTTGAATACAGAAATTTGTACCGCCAGGTGGCGCTGTAATATTTTCAAATTTCAATATTTCAATTTCTAATTATGATTAAATTATTTTTTAAACATCATTCGAAAGATATTTTAAAGTTCTTTCAAATTATCGAAAATTTTCACCAGATTTATACGTTTTGAGGTCTCCTGAATCAATTTTCTTTTATGGCGCTGTAATATTTTCAAATTTCAATATATCAATTTCTAATTATGATTAAATTATTTTTAGTACATCATTCGAAAGATTTTTTAAAGTACTTTTATATTATTGAAAGTTTTCACCAGATTTACACGTTTTGAGGTGTCCTGAATACGTTTTCTTTTGCATCTCAGCCAATTGAGTTAGATCGTTACAAATTGGTATACGTAGGTTAATTAAGAGTGCATGAAAGGGTGGGGGAAGAAATAGGCGTGCACCGCGCGCATATCCCCTAACTTGTGCGCGCGCAGAACGCACGGGACTGCGCTGCCGAAGGCAGTGGGGACCCGGTCCGAATTTGTACCAGATGAGAAATGATTTCTTAAATTTTCTTAAGAATAAAATTTTGACTGGAGAAGGAATATGTGCGCGCAGTGCACATATACCTTCACACGTGCGCGCGCAGCGCGTGTATTCCTTAAGTTGTGCGCGCGCAGCGCGCACGGGACTGCGCTGCGGAAGGCAGTGGGGACCCGGTCCGAATTTGTACCCGATGAGAAATGATTTCTTTAATTTTCTTAAGAATAAAATTTTGACTGGAGAAGGAATATGTGCGCGCAGCGCACATATACCTTCACACGTGCGCGCGCAGCGCGTGTATTCCTTAAGTTGTGCGCGCGCAGCGCGCACGGGACTGCGCTGCGGAAGGCAGTGGGGACCCGGTCCGAATTTTTACCCGATGAGAAATGATTTCTTTAATTTTCTTAAGAATAAAATTTTGACTGGAGAAGGAATATGTGCGCGCAGCGCACATATACCTTCACACGTGCGCGCGCAGCGCGTGTATTCCTTAAGTTGTGCGCGCGCAGCGCGCACGGGACTGCGCTGCGGAAGGCAGTGGGGACCCGGTCCGAATTTTTACCCGATGAGAAATGATTTTTTAAATTGTCTTAAGAATAAAATTTTGACTTGAGAAGCAATATGTGCGCGCAGCGCACGTATACGTCCACACGTGCGTGCGCAGCGCGCACGGGTCTGCGCTGCCGGAGCCAGTGGGGACCCGATGGGAGTCTTTACCCGATCCGATTTTTTTTTTTTTATAACCACGAAGGGTGAGGAAGGAATACGCGCGCGCAGCGCGTGTATCCCTTAAGCTGTGCGCGCGCAGCGCGCACGGGACTATGCTACCGAAGGCAGTGGGGACCCGGGCCGACTTTTTACCCAATCACAAATTATTTTTTTTTTTAAATTTCTTTTCTTAACACTAAAAGTTACTGTTAGTGATTCATTAATTTTAGTGATTCATTTGAAAATACTGACCCGCTAGCGGGCGAAGCCAGCTAGTCTCCTATATTATTAAAATCTGTACGCGTGTGTGTGTCTGTCTGTGTGTCTGTGAGAAACGGCTTGACGCAGCAAAGGCTCGGCCGCTAACGGTCGCACGGACTTCGAACAGGTACCGATGGACAGAGAGTTTATCGCAGATCTGGGGTAGCTTATTTGCTAAACGACGAAAAATGACCCAGAATTCATGATTAAATGCTTAAAAAGCGACATTTTTACGGAAAAAGGTGGAAAATAAATTAGAAATATCATTCGTATTGTTACAAACAAGATACCATTGGAAAGGGCTTTTTTTTCTTAATCCGATGGTTTAAACGGCTTATCGATCGGACAATTAAATTTTTTTAAATTAACTAAACTATAAAAAAATGTTGGCAACAAATCACAGGAATCTTAGCTTTGCAGACGATCGTCTAGACAGCGGAAACGAAAAAAAAAAGCACCTGCTACTGATTGATAAACAGATGGATTTTAAGTGAGATAAAAAATTGCAATTTTCTATTTTCTTCAATTTTTCAAATTTTGCACATTTTATTTAGTATATAATATTTACACCACAAAACAAACTTGCATTTCAAATTTCATCGATTTTCGTCAATAAACAAAAGATTTACATTTTAATTGCAAATTTAATTTTATCTTTACACGCCGGACACTTTTGCAATATTCTAATACGGGTATTTCAATTTCTAATTAGGATTGATTTATTTTTTATGCATCATACGAAAGATATTTTAAAGTTCTTTTACATAATTCAAAGTTTTCAACCGATTTACACGTTTTGAGGTCTCCTGAATCAGTGTTCTTTCATGGCGCTGTAATATTTTCAAATTTCAATATTTCAATTTCTAATTATGATTAAATTATTTTTAATACATCATTCGAAAGATATTTTAAAGTTCTTTTATATCGAAAGTTTTCACCAGAATTACACGTTTTGAGGTGTCCTGAATGAGTTTTCTTTTATGGCGTTGTAATATTTTCAAATTTCAATATTGCAATTTCTAATTATGATTAAATTATTTTTAATACTTAATTCGAAAGATATTTTAAAGTTCTTTTAAATTATCGAAAGTTTTCACCAGATTTACACGTTTTGAGGTGTCCTGAATTAGTTTTCTTTGTATCTCAGCTACTAATTAAAATAATTTCATAAGTAATACATCATTAGAAAGCGTTTTTGAATTGGAATGGAACAGTGGAATACAGAAATTTCTACCGACAGATGGCGCTGTAATATTTTCAAATTTCAATATTTCAATTTCTAATTATGATTAAATTATTTTTAATACATCATTCGAAAGATATTTTAAAGTTCTTTTAAATTATGGAAAGTTTTCACCAGATTTACACGTTTTGGGGTGTCCTGATTAAATTTTCTTTTGCATCTCAGCCAAATAAGTTAGATCGTTCAAAATTGGTATACGCAGGTTAATTAAGAGGGCCTGAAAGGGTGGAGAAGAAATAGGCGTGCACCGCGCGCGTATCCCTTAACTTGTGCGCGCGCACGCGACTGCGCTGCCGAAGGCAGTGGGGACCAGGTCCGACTTTTTAACCGAGGAGAAATGATTTTATTCATTTTCTTTTCTTAAGAATAAAAATATGACTTCAGGAGGAATATGTGCGCGCAGCGCATGTATACCTTCACACGTGCGCGCGCATGGGTCTGCGCTGCCGAAGGCAGTGGGGACCCGGTGCGAGTTTTTACCCGATCAGAAATGATTTTTTGGGGGGGCACGAAAGGTCAGGGATGGTATACGCGCGCGCAGCGCGTATATCCCTTAAGTTGTGCGCGCGCAGCGCGCACGGGACTGCGCTGCCGAAGGCAGTGGGGACCCGGGCCGACTTTTTACCCAATCAGAAATGATTTTTTTTTTGAATTTCTTTTCTTAACACTAAAAGTTACTGTTAGTTTACTGTTACTGTTAGTTTTCTTTTCTTAAGAATAAAAATATGACTGCAGAAGGAATATGTGCGCGCAGCGCACGTATACCTTCACACGTGCGCGCGCATGCGTCTGCGCTGCCGAAGGCAGTGGGGACCCGGTGCGAGTTTTTACCCGATCAGAAATGATTTTTTTAGAGGGCACGAAAGGCCAGGGAAGGTATACGCGCGGAGCGCGTGTATCTCTTAAGTTGTGCGCGCGCAGCGCGCACGGGGCTGCGCTGCCGAAGGCAGTGGGCACCCGGGCCGACTTTTTACCCAATCAGAAATGATTTTTTTTTTAATTTCTTTTCTTAACACTAAAAGTTACTGTTAGTGATTCATTAATTTTAGTGATTCATTTGAAAATACTGACCCGCTAGCGGGCGAAGCCAGCTAGTAATAATAATAAATGCCGAAAGAAAGACAGTTTTGTGCAGACATGAGTGTACTATAGTTTAAAAAAAAAAAAAAAAAAAAAAAAAAAAGGAAAAGAAAGAAAAAGGGGTATCTGGAGTTTTTCATTCTCTTTTTCTTAAATTTTATTTGCTAAATTACCTATGTATATTCCCGTGTATTTTCACTCAGGGAAATACATCCATAAGAGAGTAAAATGGCCGTCTTTTCCCGATTAAAAAAGGTATCACTTTTAAGTCGTACTCTGGTAGGCACATTACAGCTGTTTTCTCTTTTTATCTTAGTATGCCTAGCGTTGGTGATTTTCATGCTCAAGGTACCGTTCCAACGCTATTTATGGTTTTTTGCTATGGAGATTCCATTTCAATAAAAAAAAGTAGGTGTTGCCATGTGAAATTTTCGAAATTTTGTCGCTGTAACCGTAACTGTTAGAGTTTAACTGTTGTTTTTTATATACTTCTTGAGCGCATACCTCAAAATATCTTCCACCAAATTTTTATTCAGTTTCTCGGAACGGTATGGTAGCTATGGTCTCATATATCGGGGTAGTTTTGTTTCTAATCACCCTGTATATATTTGTACTGATAAGTATAAAGGATTTAAGTCCATATTCTTGATTTTTCAGGAGACGAAAAATAAAGTTTAACTAGCTAAAAACAAATCAGAAGAATCGATTAGGAAAAAGGTATTTCGTTGATTTATACCCTTTATACCATTCAGTGGTTGTCAACCTTCATTTAATAACGGGAAAAATTGAATTAAATATTTTATACCATACATGAATGGTAAATTTCTGAATTGGTCCTTTTTTTACCAATGGATTTTCTCAAAGACTAAATGACATAGAATTAAATCCTTTATACCAATCGATAGAGAATTTTTTTTTGAGTCTGACTATGTACTTAACTCAAAATCGACATTTTTGGACTTAAATCCTTTATACTTATCAGTACAGATATATATATATATATAATTTTAGATGATTTAGATTAACTGTAGCTATTTAAAAATTTTAATTGGATGTAACATTTCTTTTTTTTTAATTAATGAATCAAATAAATAAATAAAAATTGAATAGTAATTTAAAAAGCCCCTTTTTATCTTTTGATTAAAATTGTTTCGTTTTTTAAAAGCTAATGGTATAAATTTTTGAATTAAAATTGGAATGACTAGAAAAAATAATTTTAGCTCTGAAATAATGTAAGTTTTGATTCTAATAAAATTTTAAATTCATTTTTACGTCACATACAAAGCATATATTTCCTAAGTTTATTTTTCTTCGAAGTAAAACATGCTCCTACTGTAGCAGTATGGGTCTGCTCTCGAAACTAGTCAGTGGGAAGTGCTTGGTTCGATTCAAGCACATTGTCGTCAATATAAACGTTCGGAGTTTTCCGTGGTTTACTTCAAAACTCGAGTAAATACAGGCTAGGTCCCTTTAAAAACACTAATATGAAGGCAATCCACCTAGGTCTAAGACCAAAGTTAGGTAAATCAATATCATGCAGGGGGGGGGGGAGTGAAGTGAATGTTTTGATTATTTTGTAAGAGATTTTTGCACAGTAAGTTTATCGCATTTAATATATTTTGTTATTTTTTTAGGTTATTAGTTCATAAATTTTATTTTTTTACAAGTTGACTTTTTTTTTAACATTTTAAAAGTTGTTGATGGTTTTAGGATTGAGGCCGATTGATTGCACTAGGATCCTAGGCCTGTGTAAGAGTGCCTTCCATGGGGGTCTTTCTAAGGGATCTTAGCCGTATTTAACTTAGTTTCGGAGAAAACCACGGAACACTTCGAACGGCTAGGCCGACGAGCACGACCAGGGATCAAACCCAGCACCTCATGTCTACAGCTTCAATGACAGGACCTCTTGGCCGTTAGTGGATCCTGGCATTCTAAAAGCTAAAACATTTATTATTATTATTATTATTGTAAAAATAAAAAATAAATTTGGAATAACGATTTAAATAACCACATTTTTCCTTTTCATTAACATCGTTATCATTTTTTAAAAAATTAATGGAACAAATTTTTGAATGACTAAAAAATAAAATTTTGCAGAGAAATACTTCACAGTTTTATCTAGAACAATCTGCATTAACTTTTACACTGCATACAAGGCATACATTTTATTAGTTAAATAAATTTCTTACTTTTATTATCATATTGTGGGGAGGGAGGGGAGGGGGGGGGTTGAGTAAATGTATCAATCATTTTGCAAAGAAAATTTTATCTTCATCGCATTCATTTAATGGATTTAAACGTCTTACAATCTAACCAAATAAAATTCTTTAAAATAAACATGGAAACATTTAAAAATACGAAAATGTATAAAAAAAAAATCTGATGTAGGCACCACATGACTTCCTTATACACTTTTAGAAATATACATAATGTTAAAAAATTTTGTCACTGGAGCCAAAACATTTGGCTAAAAATATTTTTAAAAAATGCATGTATACGTAAAAAAAATAAAATTGTGCCTTGAGGGGACTCATGTCAAAGTTGTGCCTTGGGGGGGACTCATGTCAAAGTTGTGCCTTGGGGGGAAACTCATGTCAAAGTTGTGCCTTGGGGGGACTCATGTCAAAGTTGTACCTTGGGGGGGGACTCATGTCAAAGTTGTGCCTTGGGGGGGACTCATGACAACGTGTTCTAAACTTTTCTGAAAGTTTCAAATGTCTAGCTAGTCGAGAAGTCAGTTAAGACGAGAAGTCAGTCGAGAAGTCAGTGTCTTAGGGGGGGGACTCATGTCAAAGTTGTGCCTTGGGGGGACTCATGTCAAAGTTGTGCATTGGGGACTCATGTCAAAGTTGTGCCTTGGAGAGGACTCATGTCAAAGTTGAGCCTTGGGGGGACTCATGTCAAAGTTGTACCTTGTGGGGGACTCATGTCAAAGTTGTGCCTTGGGGGGACTCATGTCAAAGTTGTACCTTGGGGGACTCATGTCAAAGTTGTGCCTTGGGGGGGACTCATGTCAAAGTTGTACCTTGGGGGACTCATGTCAAAGCTGTGCCTTGGGGGGGACTCATGTCAAAGCTGTGCCTTGGGGGGGACTCATTTCAAAGTTGTACCTTGGGGAGGGGACTCATGTCAAAGTTGTGCCTTGGGGGGGACTCATGTCAAAGCTGTGCCTTGGGGGGACTCATGTCAAAGTTGTACCTTGGGGAGGGGACTCATGTCAGAGTTGTGCCTTGGGGGGGACTCATGTCAAAGCTGTGCCTTGGGGGGACTCATGTCAAAGTTGTACCTTGGGGGGACTCATGTCAAAGTTGTGCCTTGAGGGGGACTCGTGTGCCTTGGGGGGACTCATGTCAAAGTTGTGCCTTGGGGGGGACTCATGTCAAAGTTGTGTCTTAGGGGGGGACTCATGTCAAAGTTGTGCATTGGGGACTCATGTCAAAGTTGTGCCTTGGAGAGGACTCATGTCAAAGTTGTGCCTTGGGGAGACTCATGTCAAAGTTGTACCTTGGGGGGACTCATGTCGAAGTTGTGCCTTGGGGGGACTCATGTCAAAGTTGTACCTTGGGGGGACTCATGTCAAAGTTGTGCCTTGAGGGGGACTCGTGTGCCTTGGGGGGACTCATGTCAAAGTTGTACCTTGGGGAGGGGACTCATGTCAAAGTTGTACCTTGGGGGGACTCATGTCAAAGTCGTGCCTTGGGGAGGGGACTCATGTCAAAATTGTGCCTTGGGGGGGACTCATGTCAAAATTGTGCCTTGGGGGGACTCATGTCAAAGCTGTGCCTTGGGAGGGACTCATGTCAAAGCTGTGCCTTGGGGGGACTCATGTCAAAGTCGTACCTTGGGGGGGACTCATGTCAAAGTCGTGCCTTGGGGAGGGGACTCATGTCAAAGTTGTACCTTGGGGGGGACTCATGTCAAAGTTGTGCCTTGGGGGGGACTCATGTCAAAGCTGTACCTTGGGGGGACTCATGTCAAAGCTGTGCCTTGGGGGGGACTCATGTCAAAGTTGTACCTTGGGGAGGGGACTCATGTCAAAGCTGTGCCTTGGGGGGGACTCATGTCAAAGCTGTGCCTTGGGGAGGGGACTCATGTCAAACTTGTGCCTTGGGGGGGACTCATGTCAAAGTTGTGTCTTAGGGGGGGACTCATGTCAAAGTTGTGCATTGGGGACTCATGTCAAAGTTGTGCCTTGGAGAGGACTCATGTCAAAGTTGTGCCTTGGGGGGACTCATGTCAAAGTTGTACCTTGGGGGGACTCATGTCAAATTTGTGCCTTGGGGGGACTCATGTCAAAGTTGTGCCTTGACGGGGACTCGTGTGCCTTGGGGGGACTCATGTCCAAGTTGTACCTTGGGGAGGGGACTCATGTCAAAGTTGTGCCTTGGGGGGACTCATGTCAAAGTCGCGCCTTGGGGAGGGGACTCATGTCAAAATTGTGCCTTGGGGGGGGGACTCATGTCAAAGTTGTGCCTTGGGGGGGACTCATGACAACGTGTTCTAAACTTTTCTGAAAGTTTCAAATGTCTAGCTAGTCGAGAAGTCAGTTAAATTGCAAGATTTGTCTAAACCGTTTTTGAGCTATTACCGATTTTTGATACATTTTGCCCATTATAAACCTAATTTTCCTAAATATCTCCAAAACGGAAAATCATAGAAAGTCCAAAAAGGGAGGTGCACAACTAGATGTTATAACAAACCTATGTACCAATTCGCAACTTTCTACGTCCAACCATTTTTGAGTTATGCGACATACCCACACACAGACACACACACACACACACATACAGACGTCACGAAAAATCGTGTAAAATCCCTTATATCTCTAAAACGAGAGCTCGTGTTAAGACGACACTTGCAGGTGTGCAACTAGACATCATGACAGTCACACGTATAAATTGGCAACATTCAGCGATCATTCGTTTTCGAGCAATGTGAAATACAAAATCCATTTCGCAAATCGGAATTACTATACTTCCTTATACTTTGTATAAGGAAGTAATAATTGAAATTTATTTCTAACATCGAAAATTATATTAAATGAAATTGGGAAAAATAAGAAAGAAAATAAAGTATTTTAGGAAATATTATATATATATATATTACCACGTGAGTTTTATGACACACCGTAAAACAAGTCTATTACAATTCAAATACAATTTAAATTATTTATTTTATTCCCAAATTCGTTTAGAATTAATGTTGCTTTAGAAAGTATTCAATAGATGGCGCGAGGGTCAGCCGGTGTACCAGCTCAGTTGGAAATCCGGACCATTTTCATAACGCGGCGTTGGTTTTCCTCTTCTCTAGCTTCATGGTCTTAATTCAACATAAACCCCTCCTTCATCTGTGACGTCATCAAACCACACCCTAAATCTTCGTAGCTGGAAGTGTTTCATAAATCGCGTTCATAATATCAACAAAATCGTTATAACCATTTCCGAGTAAACCTAATTTCTATTATACGTTGCGACTGGCCGCTAAAGGGTTAAGGCGAATTTTACTGAAGATGAGGATATGCCGATTCGTTTTAGCTCTCTAAAGAACACTTAATCCCAAACTTTTATAAAATAAATCGTTATATCCATTTCCGAATAAACCTAATTTCTATTATATGTTGCGACTGGCCGTTAAAGGGTTAGAATTTTCCTGAAGATGAGGATATGTCCAATCGTTTTAGCTCTCTAAAGAACACTTAACCCCAAACTTTTATAAAAATCGTTATATCTACTTTCGAGTAAAACCAATTTCTATTATATGATTGTCAAAGGGTTAACGCAAATTTTCCTGAAGATGAGGATATGTCCAAACGTTTTAGTTCTGTAAAATAAAAAAAAGACAATTAACCCCAAAGTTTAATCAAAATCGTTATATCCATTTCTAACTAAACTCAATTTCTACTACATGTTGCGACTGGCAGTTAAAGGGTTAACTCGAATGTCTCAAAAGTTGAGGATAAGTCCAATAGTTTTTCGAACCAAAAAAACTTCTAACCAGACAGAAATAGTAGATAGAAACGATAAATTTCTTTAAATGTCATTATTCCATACAAAAAAAAAAGAAGAAAAAGAGAGAAAGAAAAATGAGTATCTGGAGTTTTTTCATTCATCTTTAGTACATAAATTATTCATAAATTTTATTTGCTGAATTATCTGTGTGTATTCCTGTATATATTCACCCAGGGAAAGACATCCATAAGAGAGTAAAATGGCCGTCTTTCCCCGAGTATAAAAGGCATTACTTTTTCGCCCTCGCTGATCAATCTATGTCTTATTACTATATCTATGGTTGTACTTCAGCTTCTTCAGCTTCAGTGTTATTAGATTACATATATATATATTAAAAATTAATGGCAACAATGATTTCGGCATCACTTTTAACTTTCGTGTTCACGAAATTTTATTTGAATATAAGTGTTTGACAAATTTTATATTCTTTGGGAACTTAAGAACTCCCCTAAAAAAAATCATGTGAAAACTAATCACTCATTTTATTCTGTAAATATTATGTTATGTCATCTTTAGTTTTAAATCGCTATTAACTTACTGATAGGGTAAGCCTAGTTTACATCTATAAATCTGTGATTACACATTTTTGCCACATATCGAAGGTTTTGTCCTATAACATTGAAAAACACATATTTCAGACTCATATTATAAATATTGAATTAATTTATTCTTAAAACCAGTTTTTAAGTAATTTAGCACTTCTAATTATTTAGTTTCTTTAAAGTCCGCACATACTTTAATTTCCCTCCAAAAATATGTACATATTATAAAAATTTGTTTATCAGTTCTCTCGTTTTTAGTTTGTTTTTCGAAGAATTTGATTAAGTATTACTTTACAACATATTTAACTTATGACATGATTAATTTCAATGCTGTTTTAAATCAGCAACCTATTTATAATTCATTTAATTTCTACTTATCTGCAATTTTGGCATAATTAATGCAGATAATTTAAATTTGACAGATTCTGTTTTTTTTTTTTTTTTTTTTTTTTTTTTTTTTTTATAAAACTTCGTTATTTACAACAATTGCAGTGGAATTAACATTTTGATTATACATTTCCTTTAATTTTTTAAACCGTAGATGATGTATTTTATTTTTAATATTAGAAAAGCACTAGCTAAACATTTTATTAAAATTTTGCAGTAGTTTTATGCACCGCAATATGCATGACAAAAATTTTTACTTATATAGAAAGGACTGAATTATATATTTAAAAAAATATCTAGTGACTATGTCATCATTAAATTACGGATTATGACATTTGAGCATAAAGTTGGATTTTGCTTAGTATTGAAAAATATTAAATAGAATATTTTCACTGATTAAGGAAACTAACAAATATATATATTACTGAATTCAGAAATACAAACAATTAACAAAGTTTAGTTATTTAAGTACTAGACTGCCACTCAATAATAGTATCAATCGGCAGTGGGGCTCTGCAGACTGTTTCAAGTTCTGCAGAGTGCAGATGAATTAAAAATTTCAAAGAGAAATGCCAGGCAAAAAATTACAAATTAAATTATGTCTCTAAATTACTGTACTAATTGTACATTTTGGTATGACATTCCTGGTTTGCAGACAATTTTGTTTTGCTGCAGATAGGTAAAGAAAATTCTGCTGCTACAGGCTGTCACACAATATTTTAGACTAAATAGTTTATCTGATTGAAATGTTATTTATTTTTGCACCAAACTTTCCACTTAACCATCTATTATTGCATGAAAACATGTTTAATAAACTATTTAGCTTCGTAGTTTTATTTATTGATATGCATTCTTGTTATTTAAATGCATTATCTTCTGTAATAACATACATCTATATAAAAACTAAATCATAATTTTGACGTTACCTATTTATATGTTAATTTCTAATTATATTCATGTAAGTTAAAAAAAATAATGTGTTTTCTGTTTTCTTTAGAAAAGTTAAAATAAAAATAAAAACTATAGTGTAAAAAAAAAAAAAATGTGTATATATATATATATATATTATTTTTTAAACATAATTTTTTTTAAAAAATTAAAATGGCTTTATGCCATATTTTATTTACGCAAGTTATAATCATTGTATGTCATTTTTCGTATATTTTAAATAATATATATTTATATTTACTGACAAATATACATTTAAATTAATATTAATGAACTATCCATATTTAAATTAATAGTACTAGTATTTTTCTGTATAATATAATACAATTGTAACTTTGAACACATATTTTTATTAAGAGCACGTAGTTACAACAGGGCCTGATTACTGCAAACCCGACTAGGCTGCAGCCTGAAGTCCCCCAAATTGTAAGAATTATTTTTAAATAATATAATCCCTTTAAAGATAATTTTAATAATTAGAATCTAAAATAAAAATATATAATTATCTAAAACAACTATTTAATGCAATATTAGTAGGTGCAGCTGCAGACAGAAAAAATTACCTATGTCTTTGGATAAATAGTTATTTTGAAGGCTCTTTCTGTAGTTCACATATAGAGTGGAATTCATGGCTAAGCTTTATTATAGGGCGCCCATTGGCAATTTGTGATGCTGTGATGCAATTCAGTGTATCACCACTTTTTAATAGTAACCTTTTTGCATCAAAACTTTGTTTAACTGTCTCGGAACTTTGCTTTTCTTTTTGTGCCATCCATTCATGTATGTTTATCGCAATGCGGCCCAGCTGAATAATTTTTTTAAATATGTTTTCAAGATATAAAAATTAATTTTCTGAGTGTATTTTATTAGGTATTTTAATAAATGCAATTATTTAGGGAAAATTTAGTGCATTGTGTGGTAGAAATTGATGCAGTACAGATTTTCATGCATTTTTCGATGCATGCACCATTAATTAGGGTATCCAGTTAGGTTTTTTTGGTTTTAATATCGGGATACTAACTGCTGCAGTACAGATTTTTATGCATTTTCTGATTTATGAGAATTAGGGGTATCCAGTGATGTTTTTTTGGTTTTAATATCGGGATACTGATTGATACAGTATATTTTTTATACATTTTCTGATTCAGGCACTATGAATTAGGGGTATCCAGTGATGTTTTTTTGGTTTTAATATCGGGACACTGATTGCTGCAGTACAGTTTTTTATGCAGTTTCTGATCAGGGTTAGAAATAAGCGGTCGTTAGTCGCATTTTGCGACCAGTTTTTACATTTTGATGCCTAGAATTCCAATCACAGGTGCCATATTTGACGCCTGGATTTTTTCCTCATCATACCTAATAATTTTCCCAATCCCATCAGACTGTAAACAAGTCTATTTCAATAAATTGAACCTAATAAAAACTGATTTAAGAAATCATAGCTCTATGAAAGTAGTTGACAATTTGTTAGTGATTAAATTAAACAGCCCTAAATTGGAAGATTTCTGCCCAGAAAATGCTATTAAATTGTGGTGGAATAATGTATCTTCTGGGCGAAGAATAAATTTGCGATTTTAAATATTTACGTTTAATATTATTGATGTAATTACATTCATTACATAAATATTTTTTATATAATCTTGCATCTATTATTTATAAGTTCATGCTTTATTATTATTTTAATATACATATTTAATTATAGATGGCACCTAGATTTTTCCTTTTGACGCCCAAAAAATTTAATCCAGGCGTCAATTTGACGCCTAGTTTCAAAATTCTTATTTCTAACACTGTTTCTGATTCATGCACCTCGAATTAGGGGTATCCAGTGATGTTTTTTTGGTTTTAATATTGGAATACTGACTGCTGTAGCATGGATTTTCATGCATTTTCAGATTTGTGCACAACGAATAAGCTGCATCCAGTGATTTTATTTATATTATTTTGTGATTGCTTCTGTACAGATTTTAGTTCATTTTCAGATTCCTGCAAGGCTGTAATTTTGAAAATTTGTAGAAAATCTTCAAGTTGTGCATATTTCACAACATCCGAAACTTTTTTGTGGTGAAGTAGCTCAGATTTCTATTGCTGTTTTAAATGCTTATTTTATTAATCTTAAATATGCTTAATTTATTTCAGTGAATTTCAAAACAAGCACCAGAGTGAAACAATAATTTATTTTATTAAAATGTATTTTTGATGTTTAGTAATGATTCAGAGTATCGATTAGCAGTATTGACTCATCCGGTGAGCTGTACATTGGCAATAGCAATGGGTGCTTTATAGTAAAGCTGTTCCGAATTCATGTATAGAGGACACCAAAAAAAAAAAAAAAAAGTGTCCTCTATATATGAATAGAAATGAGAAAAAAAAAAAAGCTAAAAGATCTGTTGGGTGTTTATAATTTTAGGACATAATTAGCACAGGCCATATAGCCACTCACTGCTAAATGGGGCCACTAATAAATTTGTTGTTGGTGGCCACATTTCTGGCTGGCTGTTGTATTGTTTTAAAAGGTGTTAATTTCCTATCTTAATGTTATTAATTTTGGCTGAAAGTGAAACCTGTAATTTGATATATAGTTATTTTCAGAAGAAAGTTCTTTTATTCAATAAAAATTTGCACTTGCTACAAGCAATCTATTCACTGCATTAGCCTTTCAAAATCAGAAGATTGTCACATCTTTCTTAACTTCTTCATTCATACATTTACCCTACTTTTCAGAATCTTGAAAAGCCCTGGTCTATTAATTTTATAAAATTATATAAAAAGTATTTTTTAAATTCAATTACACCATTGGAATCAATGGAAAAAGACAATTAACTGAGTAAAAAAAATATTTGTAACGTTGCACTTTTACTAAATAAAAAATACTAGTATGGTGTGGCCACCACATGACTTTCTTCTACATAATTTTACACAAAATTCATGCAATACAAATTATTTATTAAATTATTTTCCATTATAAATGCAGACGAATTTAATCTAACAGAATTATATCACTGAATGCCAAAATAAAGTCTTTTTTTGCCAATATCAAAAGAAATTATTATTATTATTTTGTTAAAAAATAAATCTATAACTTTGTCTAAAATTATTCCAGATCTATGGGTCATCCATTCGTTTTAAAGGTATTGACGAGATCTTTCAAAAGATACCCATATTGAAAATTTGCACACACTTTTCCAGGGAAGGAGAAGGAAGCGATGCCTCAACATGCACAAACTTTTTTTCCTAGTTTACTACTACTATTATGAATAATTCATATTAATTTTACAATCACACGTTAAAAATAACTCTCATTATGTACATTTATATGAAATTTTATCCTATACTGTCATGTTAAATTTAGAAAAAGTGGGATTACAGCGCCACTTGTTGAGCATTTGATCCCCAAATCTAATTAGCACCAGTTTATGTCAGGGTCCAACTAAATACCAAGTTTGATTAAGTTCTGTTCAATGGTTCGTGAGATACAGTTTTGAAAATTTGTGATACACACACGCAGACAGACTGACAGACATTTTCTAAAAATTGTCGAATCATGTTCAGGACATTCCAAAATGTGTAAATCCATCGAAAACTGGAATTCAAAAATTTTCATGAGTCCAATACTTTCTCTATATATACATATAAAAGTAAAAAAGTAGTGAATAATTTAACAACAAATTTTCTAATAGAACAGCTTTGTGTTTAGCTGTTTGTGACAATTGGTGATGTGTCACCTTAAGCCTTTTCATCATCACACTCTTGGGGAGACATTCTGATATTGATGATAATAAGATTATGATATATTAATTTAAAACCTGTAACTATACTGATTACAAATTATATAATATTAATATTATAATTGTTGCTTATGTCACGTCTATGTCCAAAATGAAGTATTTAGGTATTGTAAAAGCACTTATTTTCGCGAACCGTAATTTTCACGAAAATGAAGATATCGGTGATTTCGTGAATTTTATATGAACAGAACTGTAATTTGAAAAATCCTAAAGTTAAAAAGTACCTAAATATAGAACCCGTTTTGCATAAGGCATTTTAAGAAACTTCCTTTTGTCCAAAAAGTTCGTCCCCCCTCCCCATCACTCTGAAAACAATTCATGCTTACAACGTTGCTTATACATCAACTTTGTCCTTGGCTCAACGCACACATTCCAACTCAAACAAGTTTCTTTTCTCAATCTCTTTTTTCCATCGCTCTTTATCAAACTAGGGACTTCTGAACCCCCCTTTTGCACCAAAAATGTAATCACCCCACCCCCTTCGCTTTTCTCGGATTTGGACCGACCATGCCTGTGAACTTTGGCGAGTAAAAATTTCCTGATTTTTTATTATTATTTGAGGCGCAAAAAAAAAAGTATTTCGCAAGGCTTAAATTTTCACGATTACGATGGGCTCGCAAAAATTAAAGCCTTGCGAAAATAAGTGCTTTTACAGTAACTTAAAATCAGTGATTGAATAATAAAAAAAATCATGGGTTTTAAAAAATTTAGTATTTAGATTAATAACATTACATTATTTGTAACCTACTTGAATAATTAAATAATAAAATATATAAATAGTACTTTAAAAAATGCACCTTATAGTTAATATTTTTTGCTATTTTTCCTTCACAAATAATATGCATTTTAGTTACGATTACACTAGTGTAACATAAAACTATTTATAAAATACAAATTATGATTTACTTAGTCTGTAGCTTGATTTACAATAAAATACTTTTAATAAGATTAGTACATGAGGTTTTTGACAGTTTCTGAAAACTGTCAAAAACCTCATGTAATAATCTTTTCATAACCTCACGACATGTCGAAAACCACTTTTTGATGTCAAAAACCCAACCCTGGACAAAATACTTGTTTTGCTTTGTGAATCAGTCAGTTACCCGTGGAATTTTTCCTTAATAAGTTTTTAAAAGTATTTATTATTTTATTCATACTAGCATACTTATTTGGATTGTATAATTTTATATCGCTACTAATCTATACAGAAGTTTTTAAAATACAGTAGAGAGCCAGAAATCCGCACAGCTTGTCAGATATAAACAATGAAATTCACTGTTAATAAGTTACAAAACTGCAAATCAGAATTTTTGAAAAAAATCTTCAATGCAGATTCTGTATTTGCATTCTATGATTACAATAAAAATATGAAAGCATGCTAGTATCAAGTAACTGATGATAAAATTGTTGGTATATTAAATCCATCAAAAGAAAATGTTGCTGATGATTATATCAATGATGTATATAAACTAATTTTTTTAAATGCTATCTGATGAAGGCATAATTGTAAAGAACTCACTTAGAACAATAAATTTGTGGTACAAAACAAGAACTGATGACTATTTACAATAGAATTAATAATAAAAAAAAATCAATGATGCATGTATGCATGTTCAAATACAGTTTAAAACAAAACATGTGATTGTGAGCACATCTAAAATTGATAAATAATTTATTGTTTTTTGCTATAACAATTTTTTGAATATTCAGTATTATTCTTATACCCAGTGGCAGAAACACGATGACACAGTCGCGGACACAGAAAAACGGCTTGCAGACAGTTTTTGTGTGCACTAATAAAAAAATTAGTCTGCAATTTTCGGACACTCTTTGTCTGTACTAATAAAAAAAATTGCCTGCAACTTTCGGACAGTCTTTGTCTGCAGTCTTAAAAAATTGTCTGCAACTTACAGACATTTTTCACCCGTGACAATGCAGTACCAGTGTATGACATCGTAGACGCTCTCTGGTAGGAACTCTAGAGCCCTAAAGGGCAAAACTGGGAAAATTCATTAGTGGCCAGTGGCCGTTACTGTCAGTTTCATTAGTAGCCACTTTTTTAAGTTAGTGGCCACTTTTCACATGATAAGACTATTTTTTTTTTTTCAGACTGCAAAAAGCATTGTCACCATTTTGCGGTATAATTACCACCAAAAAAATATGAAAATAAGAAATACATATAATAATAAAATTAATACAGGGACACTGAAATTGTAATTTGTAATTACGCTCTTTTTAAAAATCCTAAATTGCACATCCCAAATTAAAATCTGCTTAGGGCTGTAATAATAACAGCAAAAGTTTTTATCTTTCAGATAATTCAGTAGTACTTTTTTTTTTTTTTTCAATTTATTTAAGTGAAATAAGCTGTTATCATTCACAGTTCACATTGATATTTTCTAGTAAATGAATCAGCTGATTCATCATCCTCACAATTTTTACATGGTCATGTGTAAATACAGTTAGCAGTTTTATTATTTTTTCTTATTTCTAAAGACACACTTTTTTAAATGATTTTATTTCAATAGAGTTAAAATATTTCCTCTTAAAAAGTATAGATATGGAAACTTAGCTGCTTCATGGGGGGTCCAAAAATTATATGAGTGAGATATATTAAACAATTCTACTTCTTTATAGGTTGTAGAATATAATAAAGCAAGTTTAAAATGAACATTGACATTTATGTCATGGATGGAAAAAGATTGAAAATCACAAGGCTTCGATTGCCTATCGTCGCTCGATTTTTAGAATCTTTTAATGATCACAAAACGTGGCGACTTTAGTGGCGATCGATGCATAATTTTTAATCGCCATCTTTTTTTATATAGTCGCCATGTGGCCGGTGGCGACCGTTAATTTTGCCCTTTACAGAGCCCCCTAATAGGTGCCTTGGTAGGAACACACAAAACAGTGTTTAACAGCGGCGACCTAGGGAGCCGAGATCTTCCTTGATGAGCAGCGTTATGCATGGATTCTTTTCTCCTGTTACCTGTTACTGAGATTCTATGGGAATGTAGAAAAGTGCTAATTTCATTTAAAATTGCTCCAAAACTTCTCCTCCACTTCAAAATTCACTTATAAAAATTTCTGTATCAAAACTAAGACTAATACTTTTATTATTTATATTGTGTTGTGCAAAACATTGCTATAAAATATTTAATTGAATGAGTTCAACTTATTATTTTATAATTATTTATGCTATATTGTTTTTGTTCTGTAGTAAAATTGTATTTGTGTATTCTTGCACGAGATCACCACTGTTGTTAAGCTCCCACCTCCCAAGATTGCTGCTATCAGCTTTCAGGTTTTTTGAGTGTAAGCCATTTTCACCCCTGATTACATGCAAATTTCGCAGACAGCTACCAAACTTTCTGCCACTGGGTTCTTATGTACCCAATAATTTAATGGTCTAGTGAAATTGTGTTATTACTCACTAGTACTATGCGTTTAGTTTGAATAATATTCTGTTTTATTTAGAGTTGTAAAATTCTCAAGAATAATATTCTCCTCGAAGAGAAAATAATCGAGAATTTTCTCATATAAGCTATAATGGTGGGTAATTTTGAATTGCGTGCTTTGTATAATTATTATATAATTTATGTGCAAGTTTAGAAATTTATAAAATTTTACTTTTGATAAAATTATCAGATTAATTAAAATTATTTAGATGTAGATATTAAAAAAAAAATTTCTTCAAGGTTAAAAGATAAAATCTAAAGAAATATTGAACATAGAATCTAGTGATAACCCAAGTAATAAAGTTATTAAATGAGATTTTTTTTAATTCCATTAAAGGAACTTATTTTTAAAGGGTGAATTTAATGAAAAATATTTCTAATTATTTATGTCTTTGCTTTGAAATATTTTACACTTATTTGTATGAAATAAAAATGAATTTGTTTAACACCTACTGAGACTGTTCACAGTTCAGAAAGAAATTGCTTGCCTATAGAAAGAAGGGAGAAATTGACATATGTAGCTCAAAACATAAATTATTGCAAGCCAAAGACAGGGCCGACAAACAAACTTTTGTGCCTAGGGCACTTTCAGTTTTCCGTGCCCCCTTAGAATGGGTGAAAAAAAAACCCCACTCAGGATCGTAATTAGCAGGGAATGCAAGAACTCCTCAGCTATCTAATGTTGAAAACAATATTTTAGTCTGTCCACTAACCTCTCCTCCCCCCGAATTTTTTTTTTTTTTTTTTCTTAATCTGTTTCTGCTTAGACACAATTTTCAATAGGCAAACAGGTCAACTGAAATATAATACTATGCTGAAATAATCTCTCTCTCCTTTTGTTCCCAAAGATGAATAAAAATTTTCCAGTGAGCCTAATGACAGCTGTTATTTTTGAAATTTTATTCATAAATGAAACAAATCACAGATTGAAAGGAAAAACTGGGATACTTAAATCATATATTTTTAGCTGTCAGTAAAATTTTGTGCCCCTTAGAAATTTCATGCCCAGGGCACTGGCCCATTGTACCTGCGCGATAATCAGACCATGGCCAAAGAAAGAGCAGAAACAGTTGAGTTTAAAAAAGTAATGTCATTGATAAAGAACTGGATAAGAAGTTTGTAATTAAAGAAGGTAGTATGAATGATCTTTCATCGAAAAATGAAGCTGGCTATTAACTTTGGTTCTGAATTTTAAGTAATAAATTAGTACAAAATAAAATTAATTTCATTTTTAAACTATTTGTTATTTCAGTTTTAAATTTAAATCGAACATATTTTATTTATTATTTACTCTAAAATGTTGTTTAATTTAAATTTGTAAACTTTTTAGTGCAATTTCATTTTTTAATTAGAGGCTTTTATGATTCAGAAATGTTTTTCAAGCAAATTAATTTTCATGCTCATACTATCAAATTACTGCTCAATTAAAAATCATTAATATAATATATAATAAACCTATGGTTTGTAGTGCTGACTCTAGAATAAAAGGGCCGCTGGGGGATTCAGTAAAAAGGGCAACCTATTTTCAAGAAGGGCATTATTAGCATAATTTGCGGTCTTCTATTTGATTTTTGTGCATGACAAAAGTAAATTACTACTTTCAGAAAATTATGGAGTGGAAGGCTGATTTTTTTATCAACTATGTGAAAAATCAGCCTTCCACTCCATAATTTTCTGAAATGAACTTTCAGGCTTGATGAAAAAATTTCCAAAGTAAATTACGAATTTTACATGTATATATATACATAGGTTATATGCATTTGTTTTTCCAGAAATGCTGTAGAACTATTGCTAGAAGGTTGAAAAGTCAGAAAGAAAAGTATCTAAAGGCCTCTGAACATTTAAAATGTTAAAAGAGGCTACTTGGTGCCAAAATGTTTTTAAAAGGGCAGAAGGGTGCTAAAATGGGTTGAAAAAGGGCAGCAAGATGCTAAAATGTTTTTAAAAGGGCGACAGGGTGGAGCACCCTGCCAAATTAGCCTAGAGTCGTATATAGAATAAGAATTACAGAAATAAGAATTATGTGAATTAGATTTCTTAAATAAATCCTTTTTTTTTTTTTTTTTTTTTTCCCCGAAAATTTTCTGAGGAGAATACTCTCTTTAAATTTCAAATTTTAGTAATGGTTTTGTTACAAATGCATTAATTGTATTTTAATATGAATAATTATTCATTATTTATCACTGAATGCTTTTTGTCATGGAATAAATAATGAACGTTTAGAAAAATTGCTTTGTGGAGCTTACTGGAGAATATTCTCTGATTGAAAATTATGAATTGTAAAGAGAATATCGTGAAATAAAATAAGATTGTTCTAGTTGTGCCTTTAAAATTGAATAATTAGGAATAAGTTTTATAATTTAAGTCATAAACATGAACATTTTTTATATATTTAAGAAAAATAAGAATATTCTCAATTATTCTCTGAATTTGGAGCGTTGGAGAATATTCTCGTTCTCAAAGAATATTCTCACCTTACATCTCTAGTTTTATTATTCAAAGTGGAAATAATCTTTTATGGGCTCCATAATCCACCAAATCCTAAAATCCGCACAACCTTTGGTCCTGAGCTGTGTGGATTTTCGACTCTTTATTGTACTATATCATTTCTTTATTATTTCTAACTAAAATAAAAAGTGGCCGCTGGGCATTAATGGATATTCCCAGTTTTGTCTTTTACTTATAACCAGGTCTCATGAAATTCGTTCGCCACTGGCGACCAATATATTTCAACTGGCGACCGTGTTTTCAACCTTAATGAAACTTTAAAAAAAAATTTTAACACTTATGGGGAAAAAATTGCTCCCATAATCGGGCTCCTGTTGCACTTGTGACTAACTCTCGCCTCACCCTTTTGATTCTTGCTTTTTTCACTACTTTTTCAGACCATAGCTTCCTAAATTAGATGCCTTCCTTTAAATGCTTTTAAACTTGGCAACAGTTCAAGTGGTTAGACAGTGCCACCTGGTACAGATTGCATGACTTTTTTGTTCAACTGTCACCAATAATTTTAAGAAGTGATATATGATATATATAATTGATGTTTCTTTGATTCTATTCTTCTTTTATGTATATCAAATCCCACTTTTAAAATTTTGGTGGCTTTTGAATAAAAAAGTCACGCAATTTGTACCAGGTGGTGCTGTCTACAGGTAGAACAGTTGCCAATTTTCCAAACCACGCGGAAGGCATCTAGTTTAGGAGGCTATGTCCAGACACTGTTAAATCAGTACAGCCCAGTGTAATGATGTATCAGTGCCAATGGTATTTCTGTTTAGTGAAAATAATACAACTGGTTTCATAATGTTAAATTTAAACAGGTGTTTTCTGATACATCCTTCTAGCCTAGCAGATATTTGGTTTTTAATCGTAGCATTTCAATTTCTATATTCAAGTAAATTTCAAAATTAGGGGGGGGGGGGAGGAAAAGGCAAGCGGATATTTTTTACTGTCTACTAGAAATTTTTGCTGGCGACTAGGTTTTTAAAATTCCTGGAGCCCTGCTTCTAACAACTATGTTAATTTTTTTTAAAGTTTTTGTTCAGTAAAATTAGAAATAAAAAGCATATCAATGGAGGGCCCCAAAAGAGTGTTGGGCCATGGGCCCTAGAATGATTTGATTGGATTCTGAGTTACAGAATTAATAGCATCTGTGATATTGTTATGATTCAATGCTTTAACCAAAAGTACAAGTTTTGCTGCTGTATGAAAGTACTTCTTTATCACCTAGTTGATTTCTCAATTTGTTTTGTACAAAGCCAAAAAATGCAGAACATCCTTTCGAATACATCAATTTCATCTCAAAAATAGTTAACTTCCTTGAAAAAACATAGTTTAGATGTTGCTGTAATTGTTTTCACTACTATGGACAAGAATTTAAAATATAAATAAAATTGCTTAAAAAATTAAATTTTTCCTTTGAATATTAATCATTTTATAAAACTGGAAATTTACAATAAATAAAATTTAAAATTATAATGAAGCACTTTACACATAATTAAATATAAAAACCTTAATATGTACCTCATATTACTTCTTTAATATTTTCAGCTGGGCGCCCAGCTCTTTTCAAACGATCTTTATCTGTGCTGGATCTCTTAGAGTTGTAGTCTTTTATAGATTTCATAAGCTGATTCCACATCCAGTCAGGTGCCATTGCGTCACTGTCATTTCACACATCCGGCGTTGTTGCGATTTCTATGGCTTCTCTAAACATCGCGTAATTATAATTATTGTAATTAGCTATCTTGTTAGTTTTTTCAAAATTTATTATAATTTCATAAAATTTTAGGCTTCTAAACATTGCGTAATTATAATTATTGTAATTAGCTATCTTTTTAGTTTTTTCAAAATTTTATTATAATTTCATAAAATTTTATAAAATTATAATAAATTTTGAAAAAACTAAAAAGATAACTAATTACAATAATTATAATTACGCGATGTTTAGAGAAGCCATAGAAATCGCAACAACACCGAATGTGTGCAATGACAGTGACGCAATGGCTCCTGACCGGATGTGGAATCAGCTTATGAAATCTATGAAAGACCACAACTCTAAGAGATCTGGCACAGATGAAGATCGTTTGAAAAGAGCTGGGCGCCCAGCTGAAAATATTAACAAAGTAATATGAGGTACATATTAAGGTTTTTATATTTAATTAATTATCTGAAAATTTACTTTTAAAGATAATTATATAAATTGATTTTAATCAAATGATTAAGAAAAAATCATCAGATTTAAATCAGTGATTTTAATTGAATGTTTAAAATTATTTAGATTGCAGATTTTATTGCAAAATCTTACAAAATTATTTTAACGTTGGATAATGTTAAGCACTTTTACCTACAAAATTTATTTGAATACAACAGTAAAATTTATTTTACCATGTTTTTATTGACTTCGATTCTTGTTTGTTTGTCCAGTACAAACCTTGCAATCAATTTTTAACTAACTTCTCAACTAGCTAGACATTTCAAACTTTCAGAACAGCTCACTAAAATATTGGAACAAATTGTTATTAAGCACTGGATTACGGTATTATAAAAAATTCATTACCTGCCATTTTTTAAATTTATTGTGTCTTTTTCCTTTTATTGGTATATACATTAAAAACTGTTTTCATAAAAACATGGCATTTAATAATTTTGTACAGAAATGTGTGATAAACATCATGAAATAAATTGTTCAAGGGAAATTAAATTTGATCAAATTTCATTTCCCCTTCCATATTCAATAGCAATTATGCCCATATGTGAATAATAGGTCATCCAGTCATGCCCAAAGCTAAAATGCCTTCATGGAAAGAGGGAGAGCATTGTTATGAGCATGACTCGCCAAAACTTATGAAGGGAAGAACATTTATCATGCTGAATGCATATATACAATATGAATAGGTATATATGTTATGATACTTTAGTAAACAAGGCATATAACTAATGTTTTCATAAAATGTATGAATTATAGTCTTTAAAAAACACCCCTTGTTCAACTCCCACTTGCTTATAGAAATCATCAATTTCTATTTTGGAAACTCTTTTCTTGGAATAATTGTTTACATTTTTTTCTCTTTTGATAAAGAGGGTGAATGAAGGAACAAAATTTCCCTTTCATTTAAAAAGTAATACGATTGAGTAAAAAAAGAGAAAATATATAAAATCACCTAGCTGAAATATTTTGATAAAATATGTGATTATATGATTAAAGAAAATATCTTTATGTTCTATAAAAATTTCAGAGAACTATTTCATGTACTTTTCAAGGTAGATGATAGATGAACTTAAAAATGAAAGTGATCTAAGACACTAATATGCTTTGAAAAAAAAGAAAAAATATTCAAAATCAAAAAATAGTTATACATTGAATGCCACAATCAGCTGATATATATATATATAGCAAAATCTAATAAAGTTGCTATGAATAGTTGAAATATTTTGACCTACTTCAACATTAAATATCACCTAAAACGATGTTTTGACAATATAAACAGTTTATTTCATCAT
This sequence comes from Salticus scenicus, assembly GCA_963930645.1. Classification (NCBI taxonomy): domain Eukaryota; kingdom Metazoa; phylum Arthropoda; class Arachnida; order Araneae; family Salticidae; genus Salticus; species Salticus scenicus. The sequence goes on from OZ005655.1 coordinate 56,784,893, forward strand.
ATTTATCACACATTTCTGTATAAAATTGTTAAATCCCATGTTTTAAACAGTTTTTAATGTTTAAACCAATAGAAGGAAAAAGACACAAATTATTAAAAAAAGGCTTTTTTTTTTTTTTAGAATAGAGAGATTTATATTACAATTAATTTGATGTATTAATTAAAAAAAAAGAAAGATTTTTTCATAATACTGATGGTAACCTAGTGCTTAATAACAATTTGTGCAGATATTTTAGTTTGGTGTCAACTGATTTTGTGCTAATTGAAAATACTAAGAATTATAAAAGTCATCTCTGTTTGGTCGATGATTAGTTAGTTCATAGTTAATTTCATATAATAGTACTAAACTGTACTATTATATCACTTTTAATATCTCTTAATATGAAAATAACAGTATTTTTTTTATGATTAGAAAAAATGTAGTTTTTTTTCTTCTTAAATCATGGGACAAAAAAACATTTTTTATTGATTTATGTTTTCAAATATTTCCTTATTTTTATATGTCATTTTTCTTTTTTTTTCTAGTTTACAGTGTTATTAAGTAAGATGACATCTATAATTAGATTGTTACCACTCTCAGGAGTACATAGTGAAGACCCACACTGTTATATTTTACAAGTAGATGAGTTTAAATTCCTACTTGATTGTGGATGGGATGAAAATTTCAATATGTCTCATATTAAAGAACTGAAAAAGTGAGTTTAAAATTTACATTTTTTGAATATAAAATGGATTAGTGTTTCTGTATATTTAAAAAAAATTTTTGGTAATATTTGTAACTTGTATTCAAATTATCATTTAAGAAAATGTTGTAGTTTTTTCTTTATATTATATCTATTAACTAGATGGCTTTGTCCATTTCACTAATCATTATATTTAAATAAATGAATCATTTTTATAAAAATAAGTCTCAATTGTTTAATTTCTGTATTTATTAAAAGCAGGGCCGGCGCCAGGGGTGAGGCAGCCACCTCAGGCACAGTGATGCAAGAAGCGGCATTTGGCGCATTTACATTGAACATAGAATTCATTACGAGAAGGAAAAATAAAACTATTTCGTGGCTTATATAGATTACGAAACATTTTCTAATTGCATGTACTTACTATCATACCCTTTAACCTTTAACCTTTTAATGTTCACTACTTAATTTATTTTAAAAATTACTAAACTAATTTTAAAAGTGGCTTTTAGACACATAGCTGATCATAAATATTTAAAAAATAAAAAGTTAGCATTTTCCTTTTCGAGATATTTTTGGTTTGAAACATCTATAAGTTAACCTTATTAAATTCCAATAATATTTAATTAATAAATAAAACACTTTGTAAGTAAACATTATCGACTATAAAAACACATAAAATTTAATGATTTAATACTTTTTCATACTTGCCAACTTTTCCGGTCTTCCGGACAGATGATGAAATCTTCCGTTTTAAAAAAAAATCGCGGAATATCGTTCGTTTTAAAAAGAAACCCAAATGTTCTACGAAAACTCCTGATTCCCAATCTTTTTCCATCCATAACATAAATGTCAGTATTCATTTCAAACTTGCTTTATAAGATTCTAGAACATTTAATGAAATAGAATTGTTAAATATTTCTTGCTGATGTAATTATCTTTTGCCCCCCCCCCCTTTATTTATCTACAATTAGTGATCAGCAATCAAATGTTCTGCAGAAGTCTTTTCTTTCCTAATCTTTAGCCATCTGCAACATAAATAAAAATATTAATTTTGAAGTTATTACATTAGATTCTAGAAATAGAGTTGAAAGATTTCTTACTCTGTAATTATTTTTGTATTCCCCCCCCCCCCCATCCTTTCCTTGAATTGTGATCAATTCTAGAAACAATAAAGCAATGGAAGTGCTCAATATTTCTCACGTATGTAATTATTTTTAAATCTTTATTGCTGAATTTAATGACCTCAATGTTTTCCCCAATTAAATTAAATATTTGTATGTCATATTTATACCAAATGTGTAAACAGGGGGAAAAAATGAAGAATAATGTTTTCAGGTAGGAACATTTTTCCCAAATCAATTTAAGAATATTAATACACAGTTGGTTTTAGGCACGTTTGAAACTGATAATTAGCTACTGCTACTATTTCTTATATGTATGATTAATGTACATCCACAAAAATCATATTATATTTATTTAAAAAATTAGTTAATCTTTAACTTAACTAAGTTTTTTTGTCTATTGTTAAATAAATTTCTTACAGATTCTGTTTTGTAAATATTTATATGTTGAAAAAGAATAACTTCTTTTTAAAACTTTTATATATTTAGAATAATCAATCTATAGTAAAACGTTTTTATAGATTGCTTCTAAATATTAAAATTGTAAAACTGTATTGTTTAATACGTCAAAGAGAAAAAAAAAAAAAATCTTCCCTTTTTTTATGAAATCTTCTGGTTTTTCAACAAAAATCTTCCCTTTTTTTTATTAAAATTGGTTGGCAAGTATGTAAGAGAAATAATAATAATAAAAAAAAAACCTTCCTTTTTTTTTATGAAATCTTCTGGTTTTTCAACAAAAATCTTCCCTTTTTTTATTGAAATTGGTTGGCAAGTATGCTTTTTTAATGAAGTTAACAATACATATTTAAAATTATTGAAATATGAATACCTTAAACATCACTTCGTGCTGGCAGAAAAGCTTTTTTCGGCAGGGGATCCCCTCCTTCAATGGTGCCGACTGCACTCTGTGGCTGGCGGTCTTTCAAAAGTTGATCACCTCTTTTATGGATGTACATGTGACGCCATATCTCGTTTATCTCCGCTGATTCATGGTCATTAATTACGTCATGATTGTGCGTGATTTCAATGCTTTCTCTGAGATAAGCGTAGGTTTGATTATTGAAATTAGCTAATTTGGTGACATTTTCAAAATCTATTTTTATATTGTATTCTAGATAATTTTTGGCTAACCCGGTGGTATTCCGGTTGAATTTGATATCGTTTTGATGTTCTTTTATTCGGGTTTTTATTTTTCTCTTAGTAACACCTATGTAATTAAATTCTTTGTTTTCTTGATTTTTGAGAGGAATTTTATAAATACCTGCAGTTTCGGTGGGGGGGATTAAATCTTTATCACTTCTTATTAGTTGAAAGATATTGGGGTTGGATTTGATTGGTATGTTTAAATTAAATTTGCTAGCAGTGTTTTTTATCTTGTTTGAAGTGCCTTGATTATATGGTATAGAAAAAGTGTATTTAGTAGGGGTTTTTGGGTATTGGGAATATTATTTAGCTGTTTGATTCGTTTTTTATATAATTGGTTTACTAATTTTTTGGGGTATCCTGCTTCAACTGTTAATTTATTGATTAATTTTAGTTCTTTTCTTAATTCTGATTTATCGGAACATATGAGGATGGCGCAATTAATATAGCTGTGTATTGCATTTATCTTGTACCTATAGGGTGTTTTGCTTTTATTGTTAATAATCTCGTTACTCGTGGTTGGCTTACAATATACTGTAGTTTTAAAAGGATTATTGTTCTTTATGATTTTTACGTCCAAATAGTTGATTTTGTTGTTGTTCTCATCTTCTGCGGTGAATTTAATATTTTTATCAAGTTGGTTAAGTTGATTTAGGATTTCGTTGCTATTATAATTTTCTTTAATTATTGCGAAAACGTCATCCACATAAGCGGACCCAGAATTTAATTTTATTACCTAAAAGATCTGTAATTCTGTTTCATGCTATTCTGTAATCATGCTATATTCTATGCAAAGCATTTTCTTTTGTGCTTATAAATAACACATTTCAATTTCATAAATCTTCGTGCAAAGTAAAGTTATTAAAATTTAGTTTATAGAAATATCTCTCATAAAACGCAATGCTTTGGAATAGTTTTGTGTGTCCCTGTACACAAATCAGTGGTAGTATTTTCTCCATTTTATACAGGAAACATCCGATAGCAAACTTGAATAACATATTTCAATTTCATTAAGATTTGTGTACAGTAAGGGTATGGAAATGTGGTTTATAGAAATGCCTCTCATAGAACACAATGCTTTGAAATACTTTTATATGTCCCTGTACACAAATCAGTGGTGGTATTTACTCCATTTTATACAGGAAACATCCGATAGTGAACTTGAATAACATATTTCAATTTCATTAAGATTTGTGTACAGTAAGGTTATGGAAATATGGTTTATAGAAATGCCTCTCATAGTACACAATGCTTTGAAATATTTTAGAGGGGTCCCTGTACACAAACTAGTAGAGGTATAAACTCCATTTCCAACAGGGAACATCCGATAGTGAACTTGTATAACATATTTCAATTTCATTAAGAATTTTGTACAGTAAGAGTATGAAAATATGGTTTATAGAAATGCCTCTCATAGAACACAATGCTTTGAAATATTTTCGGGGGTCCCTGTACACAAACCAGTAGAGGTATAAACTCCATTTTCTATAGGGAACATCCGATAGTGAACTTGAATAACATAGATCAGTTTAAAAAAATTCCATAAATATTTACGGGAGTTAGAGTGCAGACAGACAGACAGACAAACCCAAGTCATAAACACTTTTCAACCTTGTTGGAAAGTGTTAAAAATGCACATAAAGGACATGGTGCTCTTTTCACAAAATTAACATGTCCTTTACCCTTAAAGTACATTTTTTTTATTTTTTATTAAGAACAGTAAAAATAGAAAAGGGATTATAATCTTTATGAAACAACAGTAAGAAAATTAAATTAGCCGAATAAATAAAATGATTCATAAGAAGACAGAAATTAAAACATTAACACAAGAAAATGTTACTTACTTGCAGCTTAAATCTCTGAAGAAATAGTGAAGAGCTATTTGCTTTATTTAATTTTGTTATAATTTGTAATGTTTTTACTAGATAAAACAATAATATAAAAAAGTAAATCATATTTTAAAGTACTAGCTTACAAAGTTAATGAAACATCCTGACCTTATTTTAATTAATGTTGTAGAAAAAAAAAAAAAAAAAAAAAAAAAAATTAAGAGTGTTAAGGTAATGAAACATTTTAATTAACAAAAGTAATTTTTACAAATTTAATACCAATTTTTAGTATTCAAACATAAAAATATTTTTACAATAACTTATCAAGAAATTCACAAAACAATAGCCAAATGAGTTTTTTAGAATATATTGTTAAACTATAATAATATAAAATCGAAAGAAAAAATTAAAAATTAGTTAAAAGGGAACATTTAAGAAAAAATAAATTTTGAATTTTGTTTTATTAATTCGGGGACTAAAGGGAACTTTAGACAAAAAATAATGGGAAAGGGAAAATATAAGCTAAAGGTTTAAAAAAATGGAAAATATAACAGGAAAAAATAATATATATATATTTTTTTAATGTATGAAAAAATAAATAAACAAACCCAAACGAAATATAGGTCCTGAGAGCTACAATTATCACTACTAACTGACAAAATTCAATTGCATTTAACTGCTGTAAAAGTCTATTTAGCTGCCAATCTACACAGCTTGTACTTTTTTTTTTTTTTTAAGTTGGTTAATGAAATATGTGTTAAGTTTACAGCCAATTGCTGAAATACAGATAAATTTTATTCTTAATTACCATTAACTACTTAAATATGTTATTTTTGCCGCTGGCTAAACTGATTATGGAAATTCGCAAAATTTTTATGGCCAGTTACTGAAATACGTAATTATTTCGCTACAAATTTACAAAATCTACATTTAATCGCGAATAATTTATAATATACACCATAATTTTGCACATAATTTATATTAACTTTATTTATTTATTTATTTTTTTTTTCAAAAGTCAATTCCTGAAATTTGCGATATTTTTGCTGTCAGTTACCAAAATATGCAATTATTTGGCTGCTAATCAATGAAATCTGTGCTCTTATCAAAGCTGAATTCCTAAATAGTGAAAATCTTTGCCATTAATCAATGAAATTAACACTTTTTTCAAAACTGAATAGTCTTAAATTATGCAATACTTTTGCAACTGAAATCAAAAATACCTAATTGTCAAAAATGTATGTAAAATTGCAACTAATCTATTTTCCAGCTAATAGATAATAGTCAAGCTTTTTTTCAAAGCTGATTCTCGAAATTCGCATTTTTTATGATTGCAGATGCAGAAACATGTTAATATTCAGCTACTAATCAATGAAAATCGCATTTGAAAGCTTACCACATACTCAATTATTTTGCTGCTAAGCAACAAAATTTGCACTTTTATTTTCAAAGCTGAATCTCTCAATACAGAATAATTGAACAGTAATTTTCAGAAATACGGGATCGTATCTCCACTATTAAAACATTTACGTTTAATGTGCTATTATATAGCTGCTAGTCGATAAAGATCGCGATTTTTTAAAGGCTGATGTTCGTAAATTGGGATATTTTTGTAGCCGATAGTGGAAATCTGTATTCAATTCTCCACTAATTAACAAAATTTATATTTAATAAGAATTAATTGTTGAAATAGGCTTTATTTCGATGCTAAACGGTGAAATTCTTGTTTTTTTTTGTTTTTTTTCAAAGGTGACATATGCAACAATTTTGTAGCCATATACTGAAACACGGAATTATTTTACTGCTAATTATATAAAAAAAAAGTACGTAATTGAAATTAATTGCTAAAATATGTATTATTTTGCTAAAAACTTGTAATTATTTAGACCTCATAATTCAGCAATATACTTTTTTTTTGGTATTTGATTACTGAAATATATCATATTTTTGAGGCTGGCTTCAAAATACGAAATTTTATCATGAAGAATTATTTTAAAGCCGCCAATTTTTGTGAAAAACTATTTTCAGATCTGAAATTTTCTTAGAATTATCCCTGCATTATAAAAACTGAGTTATGACATTTTCAGTTATCTCAACAAATGTTACAGAAAATATTCTTTTCTTTCTCCAATGGTAAATACGTTTTGATGTAGTAAACCTTTATCCGTCAATAGATATAAAAAATGTTACTGAATTAATAAAAGAAAAAATAGATGAACATTATACAAACCCATCAATAGCCCAAACTTTAAACATAGCAACCAACTTTTTGTTGAATGAAAATTACTTTACTTTTAATGAAAAATATTACAAACAAATCAAAGGAGTCCCAATGGGGTCTCCCATATCGGGTTTTCTTGCAGAATTTAAACTACGTAAAATAGAAAATAATTTTGATAAAAAACTTAAAGAAAATTTTTTTTATTGGTTTCGTTATGTTGATGACGTTTTTGCAGTAATAGACCAAAAAACAGATCCCATAGAAATTCTAAATATTTTAAATAAAATAGATCCAAATATTAAATTCACCTTAGAAGAAGAGAACAATAAACAGCTAAATTTTCTAGATGTCAATATCAGTCGCCATGCTAATAAAATAACCACACAAGTTTATAGAAAACCCAATAGCAGTAATGAAATAATCCATAAAAATAGTAAAACCCCTTTTAAATATAAGATCAATGCTATCCAATCCCACATCAACCGTGCAATAGTAATTTGTAAAGACAATAAAATTTTAAAAAATGAAATAAAAAATATAAAACAATTCACACAAAAAGCAGGATACTCTAACAAATTAATAGATAAATTATTTAGAAAACGATTAAAAACTCTTAATGAAATCAACAATTTTCAAAAACCAAAGCTTAAATATACTACCTCCATACCTTATGACCGTGGAATATCTAATAAAATCAAGAAAATTGCAACAAAACATAATATAAATGTACCCATAAAACCTAACCCTAACATTTTTCAATTAATAAGAAGTGACAAAGATAAAACTAAACCTTTAGAAACTGCAGGAATATATAAAATACCATACAATAATGAACAAGATAAAGAAAAGTGTTATATAGGAAAAACAAAAAGAAAAATAAAGACCCGTATCAAAGAACATAAACACGATATAAAAACAGGTAAATTAACCACAGCCTTAACCCAAGTAAACAAAAACGAAGAAATTAATATCAAATTTGATGAAGTAAAAAAGTTGGCCAACTACCACAACCACGGATACGCAGCGATCAGGGAGTCTGTTGAAATTTTGGCTAATTCTGACAGTTGTAATGGCAACGAGGGTGCTATCCTTAACCGCCAATGGCGTAAAGTCTTTAAAAGAACAAGAAGACAGGAAGACCACAGTTTCGAACACCAAACAAGGTAGTGACCAAGCTGGGGCGCCCCAGATGAAACTAGTCTACCAAAGATGTAACGTGAAGATAAGTAAAAGGTTGTATATCTTAATGGTTTTGTTAAGGTAAATACTTCGTTAAAATTCAGAGTTTTCCATGATTTTCTCCTAAACTCACATGAATACGGATTGAAATGTTTTAGTAATTTTCCCACGGAGAACACTTCATTCGTTTAAGTCGGATTTTCTCCAAAACTTATGTAAATACGGACTAAGACACCTTAGAAAGTCTCCCACACAAGACACTGCTCCCAGTCCTAGTAACCTTAGCGCAGTCATTGCCATTGGCCTTAACATATACACCTTACCATCACCGTTAAAATTCAATAGCTTTGAATATATTATTTATTTATAATAATTTAAATGACAGTTATTTTAAGTTTTATTTTTTAAAGATTCTTCAGCTATACAACTGAGCCTTCAAAAAAAATTTAGATGAAAATCAAAACACTGCATAATCATAGCATTCTTTTTCTTTCTGCATCACTTTCAGCTTTTGATTCTAATTAATCTAAGTTTCTGTTAATATAAACAAATATTTCTCTCCGTCCTGATTCAGTAAATTTCGATTATGCAATGCCTCTTGCAAATGTTTTTTTTTTTTTTTTTATTTAGCTATGCGTATTGTGTGAGGATTCACATAGTTTTCAGATAGATTATAAAAGTAATTCATTGATTTGTTATTTTTTCTACTTTCAAGAGATGCTGAGGCAATTTTATAGATAAGGAAGAAAAAATAAATGAAAAATCGAGGAATACGTTTTTTGCAACATCTGTAAGAAAGATCAAAAGTTTATAATGATCGGATCGCAATATCTTTTTAATTGTGTGAAAAAAAAGGAGGAAAATTATAGGAATGAATATTGGAAATTCATTTTAAAAGGAAAGGTAGCTTCCTTCAAATTCAATGACCAACTGTGTGGATAGTTTGAAACAGAAGAGAAATCGCATCAGAGCAAGACAGAGCGCAGACACAGATCATGTGCGTAGAGGGCAGGGCTGCCGCTAGGCATTAAGCAATTCAGGCTATGCCTGAGGGCGGCAGTTGTCTAAGGGCGGCACCCGAAACATTAAAACGAAGAAATAAAAGTAAAAAATTATGCAAGATTGGAAAAAAATATATACATTTTAAAAAGCCCTCCCCCCCCCCCCCTCACCCTTCTCACAAAAGAATCTAAATTGGTTGAGAAAACTGCTGCTAGTAAAATTCGTCAATAAATAAAACAAAATGTGTGAAAAGGAGGGTATGAGAAATGTGAAGGCACAAAGCCTTCCGCTTGGAATAGGAAACTATCTTTACATAGGTCTGATGTTCGATACCTTGGAAAATTTCAAGATAACAGATAACACCTAGCTTGCCTAGACAGATACATTCTGAGAAAGCTTTAATTGGGAGACTACAGATGAGTATGGCAGGGCTGCCAACAACTACACAATTGGTGTAGTAACTGATGAGAAAATCCTTAGTTTATTTTATTCTCATCGCCTCCTAACTTTCCCTCATGCTTATAGACATAGTTATTTAAACATATTACATCACCTGTTTTTGAAAGTTCATGCTATGTTTAGTCATTTTATCATTTTTATTAAATAACTTATTTAAATTAATTAATAGAATGTAAATTAAAACATACTTACTTCAGTTACTTATTTTTCAGTAGTTTAAACTTTATTTTATACTGTTAATTATCAATTACCGTTTTGTTTACATTAAAAACGATCTTTTCCATGCAACACCTTTCTTTATCAATTCTGGACTGTTTCAATTTTTCTAACGATGTTTTTCCCACTAGATGGCGACATCGTAGCTAAAGATCGATCGTCGTTATGTAAATCTTAATTGTTTCTTTTTACATCTGCCAGATGTTCGTTTGTGATTCGTCCGTTTGATCGATGACGATCTAAACGTCCTTATTTCTTGTATATAAATACCAGATCTGTTTAGTTCTGGGGGTGTGTTGGTAATTGGCATGGATCTTGTTATCTGATATAGTAATGTAAAGTTTGACCGGCTGGTCCGGATCAAATTGATAATTTGTTGAGTTTATTTTTTAATTGTTAAGTTTCTAAATATATTTATTAAGTTTTATTAATGATTTAAAGTTGTATGAATTAACTGCTTTTAGTGGAAATGCTGAAAGTGATTGAATGTCTCTATATTAAAGAAATAAAAGCGATTTTAGTATCATATGAGACTTTCCTTTTTTCAAGTAGCTATTAAACAAAACAATTCTTCTAGTATGGTTTTTTTTCAGTCACTCTTCTTCTGCATTACACTTCTGCTGATATATCTAAATAAAATACTCACTACAAGAGGTTATGAGCTATATTTTCCATAACTAGAAGATGATTTTCAGTATGTATTTATGAAGTAAACTATATATAATTTCAAGTTACAGAACTTTTATTTCAAGAGATTAATTTACAGCTTTAGTAAGAGTTTGTTTACAGTTGAAAATGTGCAGTTATGCATCTACTTTATTGAAATTAAGATTTATTTTGTCAAGTTTCATTGATTTGTCAAGTTTTCTTCATTTAAATTTTAGTTTATGCAGTTGAACTTTATTGTTTTAACAAGTTTTCTTCTGTTAGATATGTAACCGTAACTGTATATATATATGTAAGATATGTAACCGTAACCGTAACTGTATGAATAAGATGTAACCGCCACTGGGTGGCAACAGTCAGTGAGACTGCAGCTGCTCTTAAATAAAGAAGCAACAGATATAACATGGCGCAGCCGAGCGTCGAACCAGAACTGTTCCGAAATTAATTTTCGAATAAATCCTGAATGGATTCTTTAAAAATTCCAAGAGGTTTGGACCTCTCCGGTAATATCGCCGAAGCATGGCGAAAGTTTCGACAGAACTTTGAAATTTATTTAAAGGCAGGAGGCCATACAGAGAAAGATGACGACGTCAAAGTAGCAATATTATTAAATTGCATTGGTGAAGATGCCGTCGAACTCTATAATACATTTGAGCTAACAGATGAGCAGAGAAATACCTTAGCGGATGTCCTGAATGCCTTTGAGAACTATGCAAATCCACGCAGAAATGTTGTGATCGAACGCTATGTATTTAATAGCAGAAATCAAGAACAGTTTGAAAACTTTGATGAGTTTCTAACAGATTTAAGAAAACTAATAAAATTCTGCGAATATGGAAATTTATCTGACAGTATAATTCGGGACCGCATTGTAATTGGAACGAAAGAAAAACAGCTTCAAGAACGTCTATTAAGAGAATCGGATCTAACACTGCAAAAGACGATTGACATTTGCCGGTCAGCAGAATTAAGTAAAAAACAGTCTGAAGTAATACAGCGGAAATCAGAAGTAAATATTCTAAACGAAACGAGTACTGTAGCAGACGCTGTGTCTCTAATAGGAAAAAATAAACAAGCAAAAAATAAGACTTCGAACAATTCGACGTCGCGAACGCAGACAGCTGCTGGAAGTGAAAATAAAAAAGAAAACATTTATCTGTGTAAAAAATGTAATTATAATCATGTTAGAGGAAAGTGCCCAGCTTTTGGAAAAAGATGCAAAATTTGTGATAAGTTGAATCACTTTGCTAGTGGGTGTAGAAATAGGTTTAACTCCAAGAGAATTAATAATATAGAAAAATGTATTTTTGTAGATTCAGTGCTGTGTGCTAAGGATTCCAGCTGGATACAGTCGTTAAAGGTAGGAAATAAAATCTTATCAGTTAAATTAGATACTGGTTCGTGTGTAAATATAATACATAATGATTTACTTAAATCGCTAAAATGTAATTATTCCATAAGCCCTACTGAGATTATTTTAGAAGCGTATGGTGGTAATTTAATTAAACCCCTAGGTATAGTTAACTTAGAGTGTAAAATGAATAATTGTACTAAATATCTAGGTTTTATTGTTGTAAATTGTAATAATTATTCTAAAACATTGTTAGGATTACCTAGTTGTATTGAATTGGGTTTGATTAAAAGAGAAAAAGTAGATTCTACTGAAATAAAAAATAAGGATGAATTTATTGAGAAAAATAAAGATGTTTTTCAGGGGTTAGGAACATTTAATTTAATGTGTTCTATTAAAATTGATGAAAATGCTAAGCCAGTAGTTAAACCCCCCAGAAGGATTCCAGAATCCTTAAAACCAAAATTAAAAGAGAAATTAATTGCTCTTGAAAAAGATAAAATTATAAGTAGGGTAGAGAATCCAGATGGATGGATTAATAATTTAGTTATAGTAGAGAAACCTGATAAGTCAATTCGAATATGCTTAGATCCACAGGATCTTAATAAAGTTATTAAAAAAGAATGTCATTTAATACCAACGATTGAGGAATTAATGCCTAAGTTATGTAATAAATCTGTGTATAGTGTGTTTGATTTAAAGGATGGATTTTATCAAATTAAATTAGATGAACCTTCTAGTAAATTATGTCAGTTTAGTACTCCCTTTGGTTGTTTTAAATTTAACCGCCTTCCGTTTGGTTTAAATATTGCACCTGAATTGTTTCAAAAAGCTAATGAAAGAAATTTTGGTGATATACCTGGTGTGATTATTTATTTTGATGATATGTTAATTTGTGCAAATTCTGAAAAGGAGCATGATGAAATTGTTCTTAAAGTATTAGAAAGAGCAAGAAAATTAAATGTAAAATTTAATCCTAAAAAGTTACAATATCGCGTTAATGAAGTTAAGTATTTGGGTCATGTATTTAATAAAAATGGAATTAAACCAGACCCTGAACAGGTTAAAGCTGTAATGAATTTACAGGCACCTAGTAATAAAAAAGAGTTGCAAAAAACTTTAGGATTAATTAATTATCTAAGGAAATTTATTCCTAACATGTCAGAGATAACTGCTCCTTTGAGGGAATTGCTCAAAACATCTGTAGTATTTGATTGGTTACCAGTGCATACAAAAGCTCTTAATGAACTTAAAGAAAAAATAAGCACAGCCCCTGTACTTGGTGTTTTTGATTCTACTAAACAAATTGTATTGCAATGTGACAGTTCTAAAAGTGGACTAGGATGTTGTTTGTTACAAGAGGGACAACCGATTTCCTATGCATCACGTGCTTTGTCTGAGGCTGAGCAGAACTATGCACAAATCGAAAAAGAATACTTAAGCATAGTATTTGCTACTAAAAAGTTTCATAATTATATTTATGGTAGAAAAATAACTGTTCATACTGATCATAAACCCTTAGTATCAATTCATAATAAAAGTGTTGTAAATGTTTTATCTAGTAGGTTACAAAGAATTAAATTAAAGTTACTTAAATATGATCTTGATGTCTCTTATGTACCAGGTAAGCAAATGTATGTTGCTGATCTATTATCTAGATCTTATCTTAATGAATATGATACTGATGAGTTTTTAAAAGAAATTGTTCATTGTGTAAAAGCTACAAGGCATATGCATGTAACTGATAAAAAATTAAATGAGTTTAAGAAATGTACCTTAAAAGATCCAGTATTAAATAAATTAGTAACTTATTGTAAAAATGGTTGGCCTAACAGTAAAAAAGATGTTTCAGAAAATGTAAGATTTTATTATAAATTAAGACAGGATCTTTTTGAAGAAGATGGAATAGTCTTTTATAATGGTAGAATAGTTGTTCCTGCTGATCTTAGAAAAGAAATGCTTAATAAAATTCATGATGGACATTTCGGAATAGAAAAAAGTAAATCTAGAGCTAGAGTAATTTTTTATTGGCCTAATATGGGAAATGATATTGAAAATTTAATTTCTAAATGCTCTGTTTGTGAAAAGTACAGACCAAAAAATTGTAAAGAACCACTCATTTCACATGACATTTTGTCATTACCGTTTGAAAAAATAGGGTGTGACATTTGTGAATTTAGGAAAAATAATTACTTAGTCTTAATAGATTATTTAACTAAGTGGTTAGAAATTGTTCCCTTAAATAATAAACAAGCAGATGAAATAATTGGGAAATTAAAAGTGATATTTAGTTCGCATGGAATTCCTAAAATTCTAGTCGCAGATAACATGCCCTTTAATTCGTATCAATTTAGAAAGTTTTCATCGGAATGGGATTTTGAAATCGTAGACGAACACGAACTAAATTACCAATAAATAGAGAATTATTAAAGCCAGAACTCCAAACGAACATCAGAAATAAAATTGTAAATAAACAAAACTTAAGTAAATTCTATTATGATAGAACGTCTAGACCCTTATCGGAAATTTCAAATAATCACAATGTTTTGATTCGTTCTGGAAATCAGTGGGAAAGAGGCATAGTTATTAAAAGAGATAAAAACCCTAGAAGCTATTGGGTAAGAAATGAAAAAAATAACATTTTAAGAAGAAATAGAATTGATTTAAAACCTTCTTATAATGAGACAATTTTTGAACAGGATTTTGAAGTGACTGGTTCTACTTCTACTAACAAAGACTCTGTAAATATTAATTTGAATGGTAATGGTTCTAATAATGATAATTCAAAAAAGAAATCGGACTCTAAACAATACATTACCAAATATGGTCGTATAATTAAGCCCCCTAACCGGTACGGGGTAGTAAATAAGTAAGTAAATAAGAAAAATAAGTAAGTAAATAAGTAATTGTTTTTGTAACAAAGTAAGTGTTCTTGTGTATTTGTTTGTTTATATTTGTATCTTCCTTTTTTTTAATTCATGGTGTAAATATCTTAATAACATTTTTTGTGTGTCATTCTTTGTAAAAGGGGAGATGTTAGATATGTAACCGTAACTGTATATATATATGTAAGATATGTAACCGTAACCGTAACTGTATGAATAAGATGTAACCGCCACTGGGTGGCAACAGTCAGTGAGACTGCAGCTGCTCTTAAATAAAGAAGCAACAGATATAACATCTTCATTTAAATTTGAATTTTTACAATTGAACTGAATTATAATATGTACTCAGTTAAATTCTTCATAATTTTTTCTGCAATTGAACTTAATTGATTTACAGAATTGATTTTTCCAACTGTTTTTTTTTGTTAAAATAGACTTGAAGTATGGCAATATTTAAAGTAAATTACAGCAATAACTGATGGGATCAAGTTTTTTTTTTTCATGAAAGATACTTGTTAATTTAAATGAGTAAAAAGGTTGAAACGGATGAAAATTTAGAAGAGTCAGGGGGGCAAACAGAAAAGGAATTAAAGGATAGTTTTCAAGGTGTTTCTTTGTCAGTTCAAAGTGTTTTATTTTCCAACATGGCTACCAACCAGATTGAGAAGCTCAATTCAAGAAACTTTTCAACATGGATCTCTGATATGCGTTACTTGTTAATGGAGAAGGGTCTATGGGAGATAATTGATGAAGATCAGAAAATTCCAGAGGTGTCTTCAACTGTTACAGCTGAGAATGTTAAATTATTCACTTTACGTGCTAATCAAGTACTTTCTCTGATTTATCTCAATGTGGAGCCAGAATTTAAAAGAATCATTGATGACTGTAAGGAACCTACAGATGCTTGGAACAGACTTCGGAAAAATTTTCATCCTGATACTAGAGCTCACCATTTAACTTTATTTACAGAATTAATGGAAGCCAGGATTAGACATGGAGAGTATAAATTTATTTGCCTCCCGACTTAAGAAAATTTACCTTGATTTAAAACAAATTGATGACAATTTTTCACAGAATTATTTATGCTATCAGTTTTTGAGATACTTGCCATCAGTTTATGATAATATTGTCCAGTTGTTGTTGAGTAAATCTGATGAAGATTTTCAATTTGAAAAAATTGTGGATAGTGTTATTGCTGAAGAAACTAGAATGAGGCTTCGGGATAAGGACAGTGTTAAAAGTGTAAATGTATCAAGTTTTTCTAAGTCTAATATAAGACAGCCTACTAAAAACAGATTCAAGGATAGAAGATGTTGGTCATGTGGAAAACTGGGTCACTTGAGGTCGAGATGTTATTCTAAGAACTCTGTGTCTCCTCAACGTTTTTCTCCCTCACGAAGAAATGATCATCGCTCTAGGTTTAATAGTCCATCTTCAGTTTCAAGTGAATGTAGTACTGGTGCCACTTCTTCTAGTTCAGATGCTTCTCCTTTGCCATCTTATAGAGAGTCCAGATCAGTTGGAAGGAATCCCCATGGTCGAGGACATTTCTCGAGTTCCAAAAAGGCTGCCAGATCACCGTCGGATAGTTCACGTAAGTTGAATTTATTTGTTTCCCATTCAAGTGTAAGCAATGTTGTAAAATCAAGCGATTGGCTATTTGACAGTGGGGCGAGCCATCATTTTTGTAATAATAGGACTTTATTTTCTAAATTTGAGACTTTAAATGACGAAATGTCCGTGGCTGTGAAGGATGTTTCATTCTCTATTCAGGGTAAAGGAGAAGTCAAGCTAAGATTTGGTCAAAGAGTCTTTACTTTATGTAATGTAATGTATTCAGATCAATTAAGTAGAAATCTTGTGTCTGGACCACAATTAGATTTGAAGGGTTTATCTTTTTATGGTAGTCAAGGCGAGGTGAAAATATACCGGGGGGATGAGTACCTGTTTAGTGCTTATCTTAAAGATAGAACCTATAAACTTTATCCTAAAATCCCTGATTCCCGTAAAAAGTCTGTTAAATTTGAAGTATTGTCCGCTAATGCTAGAAGTCGAATGATGCATTGGCATCGCAGATTTGGTCATATTAGTCAATCTTTAGTAGCTCATACTAGTCGCAGACAAGGTGTACGGGGATTACCAGGCTTAAGGGAATCTGATTTCATTTGTGAATTTTGTAAGTTAGGAAAGTTTAGAAGTGTATCTCATAAACCTAGTAAAAATATCAGGTCAAATCATCCACTAGAGCTCCTGTATGCTGATGTTTGGGGACCGTGTAGAAATGAGGGACGAAATGGCGAAAAATACTTTCTCTCAATCATTGATGATTTCTCTCGCCGGGTTTCTGTATATCCTTTAAGTATGAAGTCTGAAGTTTTTGATGTGGTGAAAAACCATATTATTAAGGCTGAGACTTTCTTGGGAAGAAAGGTTAAATCCTTTAGGTCAGACAATGGTGGAGAATTTGTTAATCAATCTTTTGATAATTTTTTTAGTGAGAAAGGTATTCGTCATGAGTTTACAAACGTCTATACTCCCCAACAAAACGGCGTTGCAGAACGGTTCATGTCTACCGCAGCTGATGGTATTCGTACATTGTTAATTGAAAGTAACTTGGATCCTAGTTTTTGGCCTGAAGCTCTTAAATATTTTGTTTATACTTGGAATCGTGTTTGTCCCAAACTTTTGAAGAAAACCCCTTTTGAGTTATATGGTGGAAGAAAACCTTCTGTTCAACACTTAAGGCCCTTTGGTACGGTTACTTATGTTGGTGTGCCAAAGCAAAGGCGATTTAAACTTGAAGCAAAAGCCCGTAAGGGTTATTTAGTAGGTTACGCTTTCAAAACGAAGGGGTATAGAATTTGGATTCCAGAGATTAATGAAATTATTGAATCTGGTAATGTCAATTTTGATGAATCGTGTTGTGGTTTAGGTCGCAGTGGAGCTGCACTGGGCACCGATGATTATGCCCTTTTCTCTCCTAGTGTTGAGCAAAGTCTGGAGGACGTTGTTGAAGTTGTACCTGTGGCCATCCCAGGTCCTTCCAACAGTACCCCGGATTCTCAACCTAGTGGAGTGGGGAGTAAAGATTCAGTGTCTAGCAATAATCAGTCTACTATTACCCATCTTAAGGAAGTTAGTTGGACTAGGAAGCCTGTTGTTCGTCGTACTGGTAATCGTACTGACATTTATTTTTATGAATTGGGCAAAACCAAGCGTCTTAGATCACTTCATGATGTTGAAAATTATTGTAGGGAAAATAAATTGATGTTTAATCCTGATTTATTTGATTTTAGTGGTTCAAATCCTTATTCTGGCATAGAGATGGGAATGGTCCGAAAAAAACCGGAAATTTTGGGAAAAAAACCAGTTTTTTTCGGTTTTTTTCCCAAAGGGTTTATTTCCGCCCGGAAAAATTGAAAAATTTGAAATTTCTAGAATAAAATAACGTGCTTAAAAATTTATAATATTTACATTCCGATGCTTTTTTTGTGAAATATTTTTTCCTGTTCAGTATCTTACATGAAAACACTGACTCTGATAATGTTCATATTTAAAAAATAAAGTTTAAACCATGTAATTAAATGGTAATCCTGAAATATTTAAGCATTACAATGACCTCCCTCCCATCACATTCATTTAAATTACTTATTCTTTTCAAGTTCCTTTATACTTTCGTCTTTTTTCTTTTTTTAAAATATATATCCTTAGATTTGTCTAATATTTTAATGTGTGTGGATATATATTACACACACACACATAAATATAAATGCATGTAACAGTAATAATAAAATATTGTTTTAAATTTCTGAAGTTCAATTAACTTTAAATTTTATCTTGTGATTAATTTCATTTTAAGTGAAAATCTGTATTAACAGTCCAGCATCACATCCAGTGTCCAGTAAATCGGTAAGCCTGACATGTAATCAGGTTTAGGTCTAGTTGACTAAATTTTTTCTCTTGCATATTAAGTTCGGTTCAGGTTAAAGGATTTACTTTTCTTACGGGTCAGATTGACTGAATTTTATTCCCGGGGGCTGGGTTGTCCGATTTATTTTTCTTGTGGGTCGGGTTCGGATTAGGCTGACTGAATTTTTCCCTGCGGGTTAGGTTTAAGTTTCCATTTTTTTTTTAATAAACTTTCCTGAGGAGGGGCCTAGCATAGATAGAATTGCTCGACACCACTCCTGGAGTGATGAGCGGCTCCTCCTCCCTGTTAATGAGTCAGGTCAACTTAAGAACATATCAAAGAAAAATCATATATATATAAATATACATACTAAACTTAAAGCATATTTTTGTACTCTTGAAGTACATAACACACATAAATGGTTAAAAATTATTAATCTATTTTTTAGATTTTTAAATTTATAACTTAGTGTATCAATTCCATAAAAAATAAATAAATAAATAAATAAATAAATAAATAAATGATTTACTAACTCTGTAAACTTTAAAAAGTTTTGCATGATTTTCAGACAAATCATTAAATTTAATTTAGTTTTCGGGTTTCGGATATGAAAAAATCAGGTTCGGGTCAGATATATATATTGTTATATATCAGGGTTCGCGCTAGAGTGCGGGATCGCGGGAATCGCGCAATATTTAATAAAATCCCACTTAAAAATTTTTCATATGCGCGCTTTTCCCGCACTTATTTTCCCGCGATTTTTTTTTTTTTTTTTTAATCTAATTTATTGAACTCCGCGAATTTATTTTTTCCGTTTAAAAAAAAATCGCGGATATCGTTCGTTAAAAAATAAATAAATAAAAATGGAACAATCGGCGATCAAATGTTCTACAATAGCTTCTAATTCTTAATCTTTCTCCATCCACAACATAAATGTCAATATCCATTTCAAAGTTGCTTTATGAGATTCTAGAACCTGTAAAAAAATACAATTGTTAAATATTTCTTGCTCAAGTAATTATTTTTTGCCCACCTCCCCCTTTATTTATCTCCAACTAGCGATCAGCAATCAAATATTCTGCAGAAGTCTTGTTTCCCAATCTTTACCCATCTGCAACATAAATTATATTTATAATATTCATTTTAAACTTGCTTTATTAGATTCTAGAAGTAGAATTGAAAGAGTTTAATATTTCTTACTCTGTAATTATTTTTTTAATCCCCCCCCCCCCCTCTTTTCCATCTCTGGAATACGGATTGTGGTCAATGATCAATTCTAGAAACAATAAAGCAATAGAAGTGCTCAATATTTCTTACATATGTAATTATTTTTAGACCTTTAGTGCTGAACTTAATGAACCTATTTATTTTTTCTGAATTAAATTAAACCATCATGGGGTGTCATATCTATACTAAATTTGTAAACGTGGGGGAAATGAAGAATAGATTTTTTAGGTAAGAAAAATTTTTCCAAACAAATTTAAGAAAATTAATACTTAGTTGGTTTTATGCACATTTGAAACTAATAATTAGCTACTGCTACTTTCATATGAATGATTAATGTGCATACATAAAAATCATATTCTATATTTGTTTGAAAAATCTGTTTTACTCTTGGTGTGAAATGTTAATAAGATTCTATGTGGATATAAAAGTTACTGCAGGTATATTGAAGATTTTTTTTTTACGCTAATGAAAAAATCCTGAAAATGCTTAATGTAGATAAAAACTATATATATAAATGTTTATGTCATCAGTTTATTGAAAATGACGTTAACAATATTAAACTAATCATCCAATCAATCATATTCACAAAAACTTTTCAGCTAATTTATAATTTCAGCATCAGCAATCACATGTCTGTAATTTGCATTTTCATTGAAAATACTTTTTTTCTATAATATGTAATTACTGACAAAGTTCAAAAATCTCACTTAAATTTTCAAAATCCCACCTAAATTTTTTGTTAGAGTGGGAGAATCCCACTCATTTTTTTTCCTTAGTGCGAGCCCTGTATATATATATATATATATATTGTTAGTTTGATTCTAATCTAAATTCATTTTATCAATACTGCTGGGAGATAAACATTCCATAGGAATGCACACCCTATGCAAAATTAATGGTTGAAAGATGATTTGACTAGTTTTTGGTGTTTTGTATAAGTAAAGGTACTGGCAGTTATGAAACAGAAAGGCTCATTTTTATTTTTTAATTGTAAAAGCTTTCCGTATGCTTCTGTTAAGCAAAAATAATATGGATTGCATGTATTTTTAAATATTTAACACTTCATATTTTCTAAAATATTATAACTATTAAGAAACCCTATTTTAATCTGTAAAAATTCAATTTTTCCCATTTTTTCCAATTTTTCCAGAAAAAAACCGGAAAAAAACTGGTTTTTTTCCACTGCCTCAAAGTTTCCGGAAATTTTACATCTCTATTCTGGCATTATTCCGATTCCAAGTAATTCATCAGATTTTTCAGATAGTGACGATAGTGACAGTGAGAATGATTCAGTTGTTTCGAGTTTAGTTCACCCTTCAGCATGACTAGATCGGGAAGAGACTCCCAGGACTTTTAAACAGGCATGTAATTCCAGGCAGAGTCAGGTTTGGTGGAGTGCAATGAAACAGGAAATGAAGGTTATGCAAGAACGTGGAGTTTGGCATTTGTCTGAACTACCTAATCACGTCACTCCTGTTGGTTGCCGGTGGGTTTACACAATAAAAAGGGATGAGTTTGGACAGATAGTTAGACATAAGGCTCGCCTTGTGGCCCAGGGATTTAAACAGGTTAAAGGTGAATCCTATGAAGAAACATTTAGTCCTGTTGTAAATTTTGGTGTTATCCGGTTCTTTTTCTCCCTTCTTGTTTCATGTTGTGGGTGGTCGCATATTCAGTGTGACGTCACCTGTGCTTACCTGTATGCACCACTAAGTGAGGACGTGTATATGCTACAACCTCCTGGATTTGTTGAACCTGGTAAAGAGACTTTGTACTGCAAACTGGACCGGGCTCTGTATGGATTACATCAAAGTGGGAGAGAATGGTTTTATGAAATACATCATGTTTTAATTAAGATTGGATTTAGAAAGTTATCATCTTGTAATTGTGTTTATCTTTATGGGACAGATGTTGTACTTCTTCTTTATGTTGATGATATCGTAATTTTTGGAAAACATAAGAAATTTATTGATAAAGTTTTAGTTTTATTAAAGTCAAATTTTGATATAAAAGAATTGGGGAGAACGAGAAAATTATTAGGGGTTGAGTTTGAGGATACTCCATCTGGAGTAGTAATTCACCAATCCAATTACATTAATGATGTTTGTGAAAGATTTTCTAAGTTTAAAATTCCTCATTCTTCTTTACCTATCAGTAAAGGTACTGTGTTTTCCAAATCTCATTGTCCTACATCTAGTCAAGATATAACTGAAATGTCTCATTTACCGTATCGTAGTGTTTTGGGATGTCTTTCTTTTTTAGCTGGTCGTACTCGTCCTGATATAGCCTACTCTGTTAATGTCCTGAGTCAATTTCAATCAAATCCTGGTTTGTTCCATTGGGATGGTTTATTGAGATTATTGGGCTATGTAAAATCAACTTCTCATTACAAACTTAAACTTTCTTGTAAATCTAATGATTTAGTAATTTTCTCCGATGCAGATTTCGCAGCTAACCGTGACGATCGGACCTCAATTGGCGGTCAGATAGTTTTGCTTGATAAGTCTCCGGTCGACTGGCGTACTTTTAAAGAAAAATGTGTTAGTTTGTCGACCATGGAATCTGAATTTATCGCAATGACTGAGGCTGTAAAGAATTTGGTTTGGTTTGATCGGATACGTCGTGAATGTGCTGAGGAATGTATTTTTTTCTAATTTAGATAATGATGCTGTAATGAAAGTTGATAATCAAGCTGCTATAGATTTCATAAAATCACCAGTGGAAAATTATAAAACTAAGCATATAGATGTTAAATTATTTTTTATTAGAGATCTTTTAAATAATGGTGAATTTTCTGTTTCTTATGTACGTAGTAAATCAAACCTTGCGGATATTTTCACCAAACCTTTGACAAAAAATGAACTTTTGAATTTTGTAAATTTAATATTTATAACATAATTTTTCTCTTGTACATATATGAATTTTGTATGTCATATTTTTCTTATAGATAATTTGAGTACATTTAAATATATATATATTTTTTTTGTCCAGTACATTGTTTTAAAATAGAAATTGTTTAAATATTTACATTGTTTTAAAATTTGGATTGCACATTGTTCTAATCTAGTGTAATGTGTGTGTGACTTATGGACTTTTTGATTAGTTAAAATTGCTGATTTGTACTTATTTATTATAACAGTTTGTCCCAGCATTTTTTTTTTTTTTACTTATGTAATTATTTTAGTACTTTTGATTTAAGCAAGTTTTTTTTTAGTACTTTAAATTTATTTTACTTCATTTAGTATTCTTTTAAAAAATTAATTTGGTAGACAATTTAATTCCCGTCTATGTATGGAAATGGTGCTTTTGGTGGCTATTTACGATGATTCGAACAGCCTATAGTACCGTTTCGGATAGGTGACCCTTGACCGGTAAATTGTCAGAGAATCATTTAGGAATAGTTTTTCTGGGAGTTACCACCATATGTAGGCCCTTGCGCGGGCATGTTACTTTTATTTTTTGTAAGTTCCAATTTTTGAATTTTGGCAATGTCACTAGGTCCCGTCTACCATAATTAAAATTTGTTCTGTTTATATCTTTTATGTGTATTATAATTTCTTTTCTTTTCTAGGCATCTAGAAACCTCATTTCATGTGGAACGTATGCTTTCCGTGCTAGCCGGAATTTGTTTTAAAAGAAGTGAATAGTTGTGCCTATATTCATTCTTGAATATGTTTGAAAGACGAATAAGTGAATGCGAAAGGCCGATGTTTTGTCCTCTTTACCAAGTTCTGGATGGCTAGAAATTGAAATTTTTTTGTTAAATAAAGATTATTTTGTATTTGTAATTTGCTTTTGATATAGGTTTAAATATTTGATTTGGAGTTTAATGCTGGATTTGAAATTAATAAGTAATTTTTTTTTGGTAAATATTTTTTTTTCATGTTTGTTAATGAAATTTTAAAATGAAACAAATTTTTTCTTGGACTTGTTTTCTGAAATGGAAGGAATTGTGTTTTTTTTTTGTTAGCCTCTTATCTAGGATATTCTAGACTCTGTTCTAGATTGGAGTAGTTAATTTTTTTTTTTTTTTTAATTGATGGAGTTTTAAGACTTAAGATGAAAAAAATTGAAATTTTCTTTGGAGAAAGATGCTTTAAGATTTTTTTGAAGTTGGATTTGTTACAACTTAATTGTTGTCTTCGTGTTAAATTTAGCTATTAACTTTTGTGTTATTGGGATGTTTGACTGCATTGGTTTGAAATTTAATTAAATTTTTTTTTTTATCTTGTTTAAGATGTTTGGTAATGGGTCCATGCTGATTTTTCCTTCTTAAGGAGTCATGCATTTTGTTTTTATGAGGCAATGAGAGGGGGGGCATTTGATGAGAAAATCCTTAGTTTATTTTATTCTCATCGCCTCCTAACTTTCCCTCATGCTTATAGACATAGTTATTTAAACATATTACATCACCTGTTTTTGAAAGTTCATGCTATGTTTAGTCATTTTATCATTTTTATTAAATAACTTATTTAAATTAATTAATAGAATGTAAATTAAAACATACTTACTTCAGTTACTTATTTTTCAGTAGTTTAAACTTTATTTTATACTGTTAATTATCAATTACCGTTTTGTTTACATTAAAAACGATCTTTTCCATGCAACACCTTTCTTTATCAATTCTGGACTGTTTCAATTTTTCTAACGATGTTTTTCCCACTAGATGGCGACATCGTAGCTAAAGATCGATCGTCGTTATGTAAATCTTAATTGTTTCTTTTTACATCTGCCAGATGTTCGTTTGTGATTCGTCCGTTTGATCGATGACGATCTAAACGTCCTTATTTCTTGTATATAAATACCAGATCTGTTTAGTTCTGGGGGTGTGTTGGTAATTGGCATGGATCTTGTTATCTGATATAGTAATGTAAAGTTTGACCGGCTGGTCCGGATCAAATTGATAATTTGTTGAGTTTATTTTTTAATTGTTAAGTTTCTAAATATATTTATTAAGTTTTATTAATGATTTAAAGTTGTATGAATTAACTGCCTTTAGTGGAAATGCTGAAAGTGATTGAATGTCTCTATATTAAAGAAATAAAAGCGATTTTAGTATCATATGAGACTTTCCTTTTTTCAAGTAGCTATTAAACAAAACAATTCTTCTAGTATGGTTTTTTTTCAGTCACTCTTCTTCTGCATTACACTTCTGCTGATGTATCTAAATAAAATACTCACTACAGTAACTACACTTTAGCCTGCTTCTACTACACTCTACACATCGTATACTTAAAGCTACACTTTTCCTTTCCCCACCATCATCTTGTTTACAACGAGCGAACTACGATTTCACACCGTATTTCCAAATCGCTGTTATGAATGAAGTAGCTTGAAAACTCCGGAGGTTGATAGGTTGTTTCATTTTCTCCTCATAAACTGTGAGGATAGCGTGACTGTGTACGCATGGTGATTGGATGTTTGGAGAATTCCTTTTCTATCGCTAGAGCTAGTCTAATCTGTTTACTTTCGATTTTCGGTGTTGTGCGTTTGTTGTTGGCTAGACTTGCTTTTCTGCATTTATTTATTCTTATTTTTTGCTTAAGAGTGTACAAATTTATTTAGTTTTTTATTTAATAGTATTTTAAGTTAAAATGTGCGATGATGATGATAATACAAAGAAGAAAAAAAAAGTTCCTGATCAAAAATCTCTATCGGAGTATTCTGCTACAATCTGTAGATTGCAAATTCTGTAGATTCTGTGGCCGTGTTTGCAATCTGTAGATTCATCCCATGATTATTCACCCCATGAGGCATATTGTGCAATATGTAATAGCAATTTTCGCGTAAATCATCGTGGACTTTATGATTGTTCGCGTCATATTGCAACAAGCTGACACAAGCGTTTATGTAAAATAAAAGCAACGATAAAGCCATCCAGTTTTTATGTGAAAAGTGATGCAGCATCAAAGACTACCAAAAAAGAAATGCTCTTTACATCATTTCTAAGTGACATAATGTTCCAATTTCTACAGCAAATCATGCTGGAAATTTATTTAGAGCTATGTCCCCGGATTCAAAAATCGCCAGACAGTGTCCTAGCGGTAGAACAAAGACAGCGGCCCTATTGAAATGCATGGCAAAAATAACCTGTTCTGATATTGTTGGCGATTTGAAACATTTGCCGTTTTCGATGGCAACTGATGAAAGCACTGATCAAAATGCTGTTAAACTGTATCTAATTGTTGTTAGGTATTTCGATAATTGCTAGAAAAAATTTTGTGTGCAATGTTATTTTTAAAAGAATGCAGTGATATTTTGTATGTTTGATTGTTATCAATAAATCAATAAATTTCAGAAAGTAAGTCTTAATGTAAACAAAAGATTTTATGCTTATTTATTTTAAGCATTTTCTTATTTTTTAGCGGCTACACTTTGTACCTTAAAACTACACTTTTTCTTGTTTGTTAACTACACTTTAGCGCTCCCAGAGGTTGGCAGCCCTGGTATGGTAGAACCTAGTCCTGTCGGTACGCAACAAAAAGCTATTACTGGCCAGATATTGTAAATTTGAAAAGAAATAAGGGATATATATATATAGCGTATTAAATTCTACCTGGGTGATCTTAAGAAAAAGACAAAATTATTCTACAAGTATGAGAATAGAATTCATCAGTGGGAATGAAAAATAAAACACTGAATTTGAGATACAACATTTTAAAGGAATCATTAAGTTTAAACAAAACTCTTTTTACTTTCCTAACATATTATGTAAGGAAAATATTGTAATCATGTCAAAAATTTATGAGATTTTGGCGTTTCTACACGTTGTCCCCTGAGTTCATTTTTACTGTTTTTAGGATGATGTGCGTGTGTGTGAGTGAACACGATAGCGCCTAAATACTTTGTAAATCATCATAGTATGAACTCTATTATTTTGGTGAATCTAGAACTCATAGTTTTTTTACAGGGACACAAATAAAAGAATTCTTTATCACTATGACCTATGGGCCTAAATTTTTATTAATTCGATAGCGTCCAAACGCCTTATTCGTCTGAGATGAAATTTTATACACATGTTATACGTTATTACGCACGAACTGTAAAATTTTCGTGAATCTACTACTTAAGATTTTTTACAGGGACACATGGAAAAATTCCTTATCATTATGGTCTACGGTTTCAATTTTTTAAAGTGCGATAGCGTCTAAATGCCTTACTCGATTGAGCTGACAATTTATACTCATATTATAGGTCACAGTCACACGAACTGCATAGATTCACATTCTATTAATAAGCAGCAACAAGAATCCGCTGGTGGGCCATTAGATACGTCAATGCATTTTCTATTTATTTTACAAACCTGTGTAAAGTTTCGTGTGCCTAAATCAATTTATTTTGAAACCATTTTTTATGCAATGTTTAATTAATCTACTTAAAATTGCGGATTTTAAAAATGTGACAACACGCAAAAGTGAAGGGGGGGGGGATACTAAAATTTTAGAATAGATCTAAAAGAAGACCGTGAATTTTTTAAACATTTTATTTTATTACGGTCTTATGTACACTTAAATTTCATTAAACCAAATTTAAGTGTACATAAGTAACCAAAGTCTTAATGACTAAGAAGGGAAAATGGAGTTACCATTATAAAAACTTCAACTGACAGAAAATTTCGAGTTATAAAAATTCGTCTAAGCAAAGTTTCAGCATATAAAGGGGCGGCAAATTGGAGCTTGCCTGAGGGCGGCAGCATACCTAGCGACAGCCCTGGTAGAGGGAATATTGCTGCTGTTCCGTACACACACAACGTTCGATGCACAGACTAATATATGGTTCAATGTTTTTTTGCCGTTGTTGTGTCGCTTTAATAATCAGGGTGTCTACTTGGTCATGAAAGTCATGAAAAGGTCATGGAAATCAACAATGGGTCATGAAAGTCATGAAAAGGTCATGAAATTCAGCAATAGGCCATGAAAGTTAAGAACAGGTCATGAAATTCGGCCGTCGGTTTGAGTCACATATTGGTTCAGGTAACCCAATTTCACTGGTCGGATCGAACAATTTTTTTTTCTCTTGCAGTTCAGGTTGACATAATTGAATTTCTTTTCCTATGAGTCGGGTCGACTTGAGAAATCTTTCAAAGTAATTTCTTTAACGGACAAAAACATAATTCGGCAATGCATCGTTTGGTGCATTGTCGCTTCGCACTTGTGCCCACTTTGTTTGCCTGATGAATGGTGGTGTTTTTTTTCAACCCAAAACAATTGTTGCAAGTTTATTGCATTTTATGGTGTTTATTCAAAGTTTTGTACTTACTACTAAACTTGAAGAACATTTTGTACACTTGAAGTACACAACACACCTAAATGTTTAAAAATTGTTTATCCATTTTTCAGATTTTAAAACTTTTAACTTGGTGCATTAGTGATTACATTTTAAATTATTTACCAGTTGTGTAGCAATAAAAATTTTCTTTATAAGTTAAATGGCAAGATTTTTAGATGAATTATTAATTTTCATTTTAGATTTTGAGTCTGATGTGTGTCATTAAAATTCTCTATTATGGATTCATGTTAATTTTCTGGTTACTATTATTTAGTAGCATAAATATATAAACATGATTATAAACCTAGTATAGTTATTTGTATCTTAAGTATTTTTTTTTTTTTAACATTTAAATTTTCTAAAATATATGTATGCTCAAAATATTTTGTTAATCAAAACAGTAGTAATGTATAACTGAATGAACTAATTTTTTCTAATTCAGAATGTATTCTATTTTGAAGTATAGGAAAGACATCGAAATGCAAAGTTTGAGATGTATAGTTATATACTTTTTTTAGTTTAATAATTCTATTCTTCTATTCTTAGTCTTTTCATGGGAAAAAAAAAAAATAGTTTTTAGATTTGAAGAAAAATTTAATACATATATTCCTCTCCTTTAATGCAAGGAAAGTAAATGACAATTTTCAAATCCCCCAAAAAACTAATAGTTACAATATTATAACATTGCACAAATAGTGTACAATGTATGTAGTTATATATGTCTGTTTTAGATTGATTTCCATTACTTTTTACTTAGATTGTTAATAAAAAAAAAAATTCAGTTTTTTTTTTTTTTTTTTTTAACAGCTAATATTGTTATTAAACAATAATTTTAAAATTAAAGCAAGGTGATATATTGAATAAAAAAAAAAAGAATATGTTAATTTTAAAAGAAAGGTTGGATATGTCGATAAAAAAGGTCATGAAAATTTTTTTGAGGTCATGAATTTTTTTTCTGTCAAGTCAGTAGACACCCTGATAATGTAACCCTTTTGTACCTTTCTGCAGAACGAGCAGCTTCTGCCAAAACGAAACTTATACTGCAGATCAATTTTAGCAGAGTTATTGCACTGATATATATTTTTTTTTTCTTTCAAATTTTTTTTTTCTTAAATGAAAAACCTTTCTGCAAGAACTCAATGCCATTCTGCGACAATGTCACCGTGTCGCCGCGTTTCTGCCACGGGGATTGGACATAGGATAATTTAAAAAAAAAAAGGGGTGGGTGAGTGGGTGGGTTGTAAAATATAGATAGCTCAGAACACTGAAATTTCATTATTATTAAGACAGTTCATTTGAAAAAGAAAAAAAAACTTAACAAATAGCGTATTATATAAACATAAATAAAAAGTACCTCATAAAAAAGAAAAGAATAAAATAAAATTCAATTATTTATATATTCTTGTAAGAATTTATATATGATACAATCACTAATTTTTTTTCTCTCTAAATGTAACGGTGCTTTGTTCTGTTACACTATATCAAAATTTTGTGATTTATTTTAAGGCAACCTTGCTGGCTAGTTTTTTTTTTTTTTTTTTTTTTTCAAAAATTATAGTTTTTCCTTGTAGATTTAAAGTAAGAAAGTACATTATTGAATTATGCTGAAAAAAGTTCAAAAAGATGTCCTTGCCTAAGTATATTGCTTATTTCTTTCTTTCTTTTTTTTTTAGACATATACATCAGATTGATTCAGTCTTATTATCATATCCAGACATGTTGCATTTAGGAGCATTACCGTATGTGGTCGGCAAGTGTAATCTTGATTGTCCTATATACGCTACAATACCTGTTTATAAAATGGGACAGATGTTTATGTATGATTGGTATCAGGTTAGTAATTTATTGTATTTAATAGTATAATATCCCTCCAGCCCCCCCCCCTTTTTTTTTCTATGTTAAAAAGACAATTTTAGTTATTAATTTTGATTTAGTTTAAATATTAGTAATGTTATGGAAAAAGTCATTTCAGTGCAAAGAAAAACTGAAAGCTCTTTATGTTTATGATACTGCCGGGAAACTTTGAGTTAATTTTTCTGACATCAGGGGTGATTTTAGGTTGATTTCCCTATTGCAATCACTTCATTTATCGATATACTCTAAGCGACAAAAAAAAAAAAAAAAAGCCGCAATGCAGGAAAAATGACTTATACCTTTTTTATTTGTAATAACTTTAAAATTAATAATTGAAACAAATAAAACTGTCTTGTTTGCATAATACCAAAGGGATGAAATGATACCTATGTACATTTTCGATTTAATAATTTGCTTTATTGCCCTTTACGAAGTATTTTTTAAAAATCTACATTAGACATTCTTTTTTAACATAATGCAATAACCATACACTTTGTATTCTATTATAATTTATTATATGAGATAAACAAGTTATATTTTAATATATGAAATAAAACTATTTATTTGTTAAATCTAAGCAATTTTTTATTAAAAATATGTATTCTGCATTGTGTTAATTCCACCTTTATATGGAATTACTGCTTTAATGCACAATGTCATAGTTTTTATACAGTGTAATATTGAGTAGGGTTCATGTTATGCAATTTTCAAAGGGCACTACACCCTGCCCTATTTTGTTTTAATGCTGATGCGCCCTGCCCTTTTTTTAAGTGAAAAATGCACCCTGCCTTTTTTTTTTTCAAGTGAAAATGCACTTTTCACTTTTTTTAAATGAAAATGTGCCCTGTATTTTCCCATCTGCTATAGTTATTTTTTAAAGATATTTTACCATTTTCGCCGAGAAACATGCATTTATAATATATTTTTATCTGATACGAAATCGGACTACATGCACTTTTGCACAAACACGATCTGAAAATTCCATAGGAATTCACTTCTGTGTGCGGTCTACGCGTCATCAGTCTGTATCTTCCCGTCACCGCCAGAATAAAGATCATTAGCCGCGGTTTCTCCGATGTTTTTGTTCACGGCATTGTTTGAAGCCTGCGTATTGGGGATCTTTTCTGTGTATCCAAGAGTAGAAATGACCGTTATTACTGAAATAATATAATAAAATCAAGAACCACAGAATTTATGTTAAAGTATCGAAATTGACACCCAATTCTTGTATGCAGGATTTCAAATTTTCTGCATATTTCATTTTGTGCAGAAGCTAAAATTTTTTGCGTAAAGTCGGCATTTTATAATTATTTCCTCAACTTTGCGCTAAAATTAACTTGCTTAAAATGAAATCAGCGAACATAAAACAGACCTCTGACAAAAGTTTTTTAATAATATTCGGACAAGGAAATTGCATATATTTCGGTAATCAGACGCAAAAATTATGGATATTTCAGCAAATGTACACTAAAAAAGGGTAGGAATCTTGCTAATTTTTTACTCAATAAAATATATATATGTATTTAACATTTGTGATATCAATTTTCTGAAACAGTACGAATTTTGTTGATTATAGCAGCAAAAATAGTTCCCTATCTTTATTTAGTGAAAAAGAGAAACAATTGCTTATTTGAGCAGTTAGCCGTGATAAAGGTAAATTTTGATAATAAGACGTAAAATGACAAATTTCGACAATCCACTGCAAGAATATTATGCTGTTCTGAAGTGAATTGTTGGCTTATTTCAGCACGTAATTTAAATGATTAAAAGTAAATTTTATCGGCGAAACGATCCCATATTTAGACAGACTTTCGTATCACATATTTCTGCAATTACGCATAAAAAAAGCAATTTTATTATTATGTATTATTATTATTGTTGCTATGAAATAATCGCATATTTTGGTATTAATTTTTTTTTAACATACAAAATTAAAAAATTAGCAGTAAAACGATAGCCTACATTAGCAATTAGTTGCTATTACATAAATTTCAAAAATTCGGTAAAATTCTGTATTTTGGCAAATTTACTGTGTACATTGGTTATAGGCTTTAAAGAAAAAAAAAAAAAGCAGATTTCATTAATTAATAAAGAGATAAAGGCTATTTCAGCAAACAATTAGGATTAAAGTAACCTTATTAAGTAGCGGCGATATGATTATGTGCTTCAACAATCAGCAATAAAACATTGCGAAATTCGGAAATCTGCTTTAAAAAGAATGCAAATCTGATCAATTAACGCTAAAATAATATCGTATTTTAGTAATTAGTTGTGTCTAAACATAACTTTTGACAGTAAATAGTGAAATGATCCCCTATTTCCGAATTAAGGCGCAAAATTATTGCGTATTTCAGGAGTAAATTTTGAAAGAAGCGTAAATTTCATCGATTCGTGGCGAAATATTTGAGTATTTAATGATTCAACTTTATAAAGAACATGATTTTTATCAATTTGAGGTGAAATAATGGCAGGTTTCAGCAATCGGCTGCAAAAATATCGTTAATTTCAGGAACAGCTTCAGGGGGGAAAAAATCACGAATTTCATTGATTAGCGGCAAAATAATAGCAGAATTTGAGAATTACTTGTGATTAAATATAAGTTTTGACTATAAAAAATGACAGTGATGAAAATAATCCTGTAATTTCGAAATCGGCTGCAAAATTATTGCGTATTTTGGTATTCAGCTTTGAAAAGAACGCATAAATTTCATCTCTTAGCAACAAAATAATTCAGTATTTGGGAATTTAACGCCAAATACTGCGGAAATTGCATTGATTAGTGATGAAAAAAATTATGTGTTTCGACGATCGATCATAAAAACATCGAGAATTTTGAGAATCAGTCTTAAAAAAAGACTGGAATTTTAATTTTATCGATTAGTGGAGAAATTATAGTATATTTTAACAATTAATTATGACTATAAATATTGTTAATTTTATATTTATTTTGCACTTGCTGCGTAGTTTTTAAGTTAAAAAAAAAACTATGTGCATTTTTTTTTTTTTTTTTTTTTTAATAATAATGCAGACTTTAAAAAAAAAAAAAAAAAAAGAAAACACAACACTTTTATCTATCTGATCGAGCAAATATCAGAGAGAGAAAAATAGATACCTACTATTTTTTATAGAATTATGTGTAATTTAATTATTTATGGGAAACAATGCTTAAGGCATTTACATATACACTAACTACACTAACTTTTAAAATATTTGTAGATTACATTTTAAAAATTTTTAAATAAAATTATCTCCAAAATTCAATTAGATTTTGAGATACACCTAAAAAACTATTGCCACTAGGAGACCAGATTTAAAATATGCCGAATTACTTCTAATTTAGTATCTGGAGGTAAAATTTTCTCTAGAACCTATAAAGTCAAAATTGTGTATTTGTTGAAAATATAAATTTTAACATCATTGCATGTTTACATCTGTAAATGGCTGCTAAGCTTACAATTTTAATGTATAATTAAATTAAAATACTCATGAATCTAAGAAGGATGATACTTGTTGGGTTTTTCCGTTAATTAGGTGATGAGATAGATGGGTGTTCTCTTTTTATTTGTATTTATTTTACTTTATAGACTGTACATTTTATAAACCATTTACTGAGTGGTGAAGAAAGTGCTCTCGTCTGTCGAAGGTGCCCTTTCATCTATCAGTATGTGCCCTTTTACTCACAAAAAAGTGCCCTTTTTGATAAATTCGCTCTGCTCTTTTTTTTTTTTTAAATGTGAACACTAATATTGAGAATAAAATTGACTTTTTTTGGATATTTAGTGTTATGCTACTTCTCTAATATGGAAATCGTCTGCATTATCATGGAAGATAATTTTTTTATATAAGAATTTTAATAAATTATTTTTACTGAGTGAATTTGTATAGGAAAATATAGAAGAAAGCATGTGGTGGCCACAACATACTAGTTTAAATTAGGCTCATAAACAGAGAATTACATTTAGAGAATTACAGTAACCTGCTTGCAAATACGATGATTTTTACTTCCATTACCCTACTACCATAGGCAGGGCCCGACTAACAAATTTTTGTGCCCTGGGCACTTTAAATTTTCCGTGCCCCCTTAGAAGAACAAGAGCTCCCCCCCCCCCCCATCCCCACAAAAAAAAAAAAAAAGACCAGTTACTATACTAATGTACCACAATTT
This sequence comes from Salticus scenicus, assembly GCA_963930645.1. NCBI lineage: Eukaryota > Metazoa > Arthropoda > Arachnida > Araneae > Salticidae > Salticus > Salticus scenicus. The sequence goes on from OZ005655.1 coordinate 56,819,071, forward strand.
TTAGCAGGCGAAAAGTAGATTTGAAAAAAAAATATATATTTGGTCAAAAATTTAACCACTTTACCGGCCACGGTAGTATGTGGAAGGCTACGTTTCCACGTTGCTGCTTGGGTCACTATATTTAAATGAATCACTTAATATAAAATGTAAAAAATTATAAATTCTGAAACACAATTCCATTGTAATTGATCAAAACCTCAACCAGAATCCCACTGCTTTCGACAGTGTCTTCTCAGTGTGAGCCAAAATCCTTTGTCTACGGCAGCACTTTGTTAAAGAGCGCTGCACACTTGCTTGGAAAAGCAAATTCATGCACAAATTTTGTTAATAATTTAAGATAATCTTTATTATATAGTGATTGAGATGAACAACGTAACAACAATTGTTTATGCATCCAAACAAATCAATTAAATCAATTGGTAAAACTTGGTCGTATTGTATTTCACTATAATTTGGAAATTCAGTATAGTTTGCATCTAGTTGCACTTGTTGAAAGTATGAATGCACACATTGCAAAGCATTAAAATTCAAGAATAAAGTGGCTAAATTATTATATTACATTCAATACTTTGAGGAAGAAATTTAAATTTGCAACAGTCCTTTCAAAGTAGAGCGCTCTACGAAGACAGGAGTTACACAAACCGAGGTTTTACTGGATTTCTATAAAATTCTTTTTTAAAGTTAATTTTTTTAATATATATAGCAATATATATATATATATAGTAATTTGTTTAAATATAGTGACCAATGAAGCAGACACAACCCGCTAGTATATATAGATTTATCTTATGCAGTTTGACAACTTATCATAATTTCACTTCCATTGTATTCTTTTGTAATTGATAATTTTTCTGTTATAATTTTTTTTTTTTTTTTTTTTTTTTTTTTTTACAGTCTCGGCATAATACAGAAGATTTCGATTTATTCACATTAGATGATGTTGATGCTGCATTTGATAAAATTATTCAACTAAAATACAGTCAGACAATAAATTTAAAAGGTGAGCATATATATACATATATATATATATATTTATTTAAAGCTAGTAATAAAAATTATCAGTTTTAATTAACTTATATGAACTTTAAAGGTGATGAGCTTTTCAATCAGTTAAAAAAAATCTTTAACAAAATTCAAGAAAATGTGAAAAAAACCCACAAATTTGGAAACTAAATATCTTGGTTAATTTGGTTGGAGTGCACATAACTTTTTGTGTTATATTTGTCAGAATAACTGTCACCTTTTATTAAATATGACTATAGGAACCTGGGGACTGTATAAAAAAATATGTTGTAATTAAAATAAATAAAAATGCCATTCATAATTGCTTACATTAAAAAAAATATTTTGTAACTGGAAGTATATGTCTGTGACCAATAGTTGTGGCGACAAAGGTGTCCTTGTTCCTTTACTTTGCACCCATGAACACATAAAATAAACCAGTTGGCATAGATGGACTCTGCTGAGTTCATTATATATTTGTTCTAATAAATTTCTGGTACAGAGCACACTGTATTTTCATGTTAAAAGGAATGAATTTGGCCTATCACTTGACACAATGACAGAATGAAAGGCCCCACCTAATGGATTACCCACCTTTAGTTCAATACACTTACTTTATCCTAATTTGTTCATTTTATTGGGGTTAGTTTTCTATTTTACTTTTCATGCAACTCCATACTATTTCCAGTAGAATGATCCTCATAATGCAAGTTTATATGAATTATTATTCTATTCAGTTGTGTTAAGGAAATCTTAAATTTCAAATCATATATTCCCATGTTAAGATAATCGTAAATTTTGAATAATTTATGAAGTTTTTAAATTAGAATGTTGTAAATCTATAGGTTTCTTAACAAGGTCAAAAATTCTCGCGATTACCTAAGTTCCTTATTTTCACAATTACCTTAACAGAATGGGGAACTAATAATTGTATAGACCTAAAAATTGAAATTATTGAGGAAGATGTGAGAGCTATAGTTACACAAATATTTATTCAAATATATAGTAGTAAAGTTCATGGCCTGGATCCCATGACAAAGATAGGATACTGGTACAAAACTAAGAATTTATTTTTAACTTAGAATTAATTTTCTTTTATGTTATGAAAACATGCGTAGATAGGAGATAGAAGAATTATATTCATTATTTTAATGGGGGAAAAAAAAAAAAAAAAAAAAAAAAAAACTAATCAATTATATTAATTTTTAATATATTTTCAAACCTCCACTTTTGAACTAGGTTTTTCATGCAGTTTCTTGGGTAGTTTAAGTTAGCAGGATTATTAGGTGTTTAACCCCTTCCACTCCAGGGACGTACGTGCGTACGTCCTAGTGTTAATGGCCATTAATACCATGGACGTACGTGCATACGTCCAAAGAAAGTATACGATACTATTTCAAAATTATAATCTGGTATTTCAGACATTTACACTACAGCTAGCCTGGAGTGGAAGGGGTTAATATGTGATTTTTGTATCATTGTATTTACTCATAACTGTGAAGTTTTCTTGATTTCGAAGTTGACTTCCAGATTTTTATATTCATCTTGCTTCTTGCCGAAAAATAAAATCTCCTTGATTTTATTTTCTGATTTTCAAATTTACATGTATTTAATTTTCCCACTTAAAAAAAAAAAAACTAGTATGTTGGGACCAAGGACAATATATACAAATTACGAATTATACGCTTCTAAAAAAATCGTGGATATCGTTCGTTAACAAAAAAAAAAAAAAAAAAAAAACTATCATTGATCAAACACATGAGAGAAGCCTTCTGATTGTCAATCTTTCTCCATCCACAACATAAATTTCAATATTCATTTCAAACTTGCTTTATAACATACTAGGAACTATAAAGAAAGAGAATTGTTCAATATTTCTGTCTCATGTAATTATTTTTTTACCCCACCCCATCTTTTCTTATCTCCAACTGTTAGCGATCGCTCATTAAAAGCTCTGCAAAAGCCTTTTGTTTCCCAATCTTTCTCCATCAACAATATGAATTCAATATTCATTTTAAACTTGCTTTATTAGGTTCTAGAACCTATAAAGAAGTAGAATTGTTTCATTTCTCATACATCTATTTATTTTTTGACTCCCCCCCCCCCATTCTCATCTGCAGCTAGTGATCAAGGAATATCTATTTACTGTAAATAGAGCTAGGCGTCAAATTTGACAACCAAAAATAATTTTTTAGTCGCCAAATGCAATAATTTAGTCACATTTCACGACTAACAACTGCTAATTTCAAACACTGCTGTACATATAGAATAAAGTTAATATATATATATATACACACACACACATAGATAGATAGATATTTTTTAATTATACACAAAAAAACTTATTTATGTACATAAATTTTCATCTTTAATCAAAAGAACATGAGATTTATTCCAAAATATTAATCATATCTTGCAATGACTTTTGCAAAGCAGATCATAATGTTATATGACATATGAAAACAAACTTATAGTGGATTGCTATCCTGTATGTAATATTAGTTTGACTTTAAAAATGTTCATTAAAAAAAAAAAAAAAGAGTATTGCTAAGGAGAAGCAATATAAGTAAACATTTTGCAATGTGCATATGGCAGAATTTACTTTCTTAAAGAAGTTTAAACATAAATTCAAGTCATGCTTGCTGTATTATTTGTTCCTCAGATTTTAAAAATTCTAAATTAATTAATCTTGGCTTATCTTAAAATTAATGCCTAAAATTTTCCCTTTTTTTTTATTTCTCATAACTATGGTTTTTTTGGATCTGGTTAGGGAAAAAAAAAAAAAAAAATTCTGCTTTGTGTGCTATATAAAAAGAATCTTCTTTATTTTAACAAATTCTTCCTGTTTTTTGAGCTCAATATTCTTCATCCTTCCAGCGGGAAGTTAACAGGTATGTAATTTACTTAATCTAATGCAAGCATTGCATATTTTAATTCAGAAATTTAATTGAATAAACATATAGAGATATTTTATCATTTGCTATTAAAAATTTTAAATCTTCATAATTTTTCATTCTTTGAACTCTTTCTTCTTTTTTTTTTTTTTTTGTTTTAAGAGGACAATTTTTTTTAAAAGAAGAATCTTGTTTGTTTTTTGTAAAATAAATCTTGATTTGTAAATTTAATATTTTATATATACTTTTAGGTAAAGGCCAAGGCATATCAATTACTCCATTACCTGGTGGTCACATGATTGGAGGCGCAATCTGGAAAATTGTAAAAGATGGCGAGGAAGATATAATTTATGCTGTGGACTTTAATCATAAAAAAGAAAGACATTTAAATGGATGTGTCTTAGAAACTATGAGTCGTCCATCTTTGCTCATTACTGACTCTTATAATGCAAACTATGTTCAATTAAGAAGAAGGCTACGAGATGAACAACTAATGAGTATGTTGTTTGATAATATTACTCTGATTATTGATATTATTATTAATAAAAATTGCTGTGTACTTAGTATTAACAAATAGTTTTTGTAGCAGTGAAAGTTGTAAAAATTTTAGCTTATAAATGATAATTTTTGGGATAATTTTATATTAAAAAAATCTTTATAAATTTAAATTTATCTGCATATGTTGGATGAATCCCAGTTCATAAAAGTAATGTACCCATTATTTAGTTCTCATTTATAATAAAATCTTAACAAATGTGTCATCAGATCTAGAATAGCTTTGATAATATAAATATCTTTATTGAATAAGAGTTATGTCTATTTTAAATTACAATACACAATCCCTTTTTAAATGGTAACTTTTTTTTTTTAATCAAAAATTTTAACTGGTGCATCATTTTAGGAATTGAATGTCATTAAAATTATCTAGTGTTCATGTTATGCGTTTTTCAAAGGGCACCACACCCTGCCCTATTTTGTTTTAGTGCCGATACGCCCTGCCCTTTTTTTAAGTGAAAAATGTGCCCTGCCTTTTTTTTTCAAGGGAAAATGCAGCCTTCACTTTTTCGAAATGAAAATGTGCCCTGTATTTTCCCATCTGCTATCGTTATTTTTTAAAGATATTTTACCGTTTTCGCTGAGAAACATACATTTATAATATATTTTTATCTGATGCGAAATCAGACTTCACGTACTTTTGCACAAATGCGATCTGAAAATTCCATAAGAATTAACTTCTGTGCGCGATCTAAGCGTCATCGGTCTGTATCTTCCTGTTGCCGCCAGAATAAAGTTCGTTAGCCGTGGTTTCTCCTATGTTTTTGTTCACGGCATTGCTCGAAGCCTGTGTATTGAAGATCTTTTCTGCATATCCACGAGTAGAAATTACCGTTATTATGGAAATAATATAATAAAATAAAGAACCAGAGAAATTATGTTAAAGTATTGAAATTGGCACCCAATTCTCCTATGCAGGCAGGGTATGAAAAAATCATGATTTTTTTTTTAAAATCAAAAAAATCGGATTTTTTTGATTAAAATCGGATTTTTTTTATTTAAATCAGATTTTTTTTTTTTTAATTTAAATTATCTGACTAAAAATAAATGTTAAGACATTGAGCATGAAAATTTTTTTAACTTAAATGTGAATGAATATAAGAAGCAACAAATATAAATAAACTAAATTAAAAAAAGTATGAGATATTAAAAAAATAATAAAAGTAGATAAAAAAATTGTAGTATTAGCCAACATAGATACATTGTACCCCCCTCCCCCCCCAAAAAAAAAAAATAGTTTAAGTGAAAACATTTTAAAAGCATATAAGATCTATTATTATGATTATTATTTTATGTTATTATTATTGTTATTAAAATGTGCATATAATATAATAAGCCGTAATCTTGAATATCGCATTACGAAATTTTTTGAAGCGAAACTTTTTGGAGAATCAATTAAAGGAAATCCGATATATATACACATACAGTACCCGCCACTTTATAAAATCACTGGTTAATAAAATCAGCCGCTTAATCTGATCAAATCGCTGGGTCCGGAATCAAATCAATACAAACCGCCGCTTAATAAAATCAGCATCGCCGGTTAATAAATTCAAAAGAAAATCTCTTCAACAGTAAAAAGGGTCATGTATATAAACTAAACAACGAATTACAGATGTAAATAACAAGTAAGTTCAAGTTTTCTTATGTTCTGAGACATATAAAACTACATATTCCTCCAAAATTATAAAATTTTATTTTTGATTTAAATCAATGATTTTTTTTTAAAAAATCAAGTGATTTTAATCACGATTATAATCATGATTATAATCAAGCTGATTTAAATCGGCGTACCCTGTGCAGGATTTCAAATATTCTGCATATTTCATTTTGTACTGAAGCTAATATTAATGATATGTTTTTTTGCTTCATTTTTAAGTCTTACGGAGGCACCTTTACCATAGGGGATCGTGGGAGTGAAAGATCGTTTTATTTTTTGAGCATTTGGAATACAATTGAGTGATTTGTTTTTTATAACGTATAACTAGCGAGCTTTGCCCGCTAGCGGGTCAGTATTTTCAAATGAATCACTAAGAGTAACTTTTAGTCTTAAGAAAAGAAATTGAAAAAAAAAAAAAAAATTTCTGATTGGGTAAAAAGTCGTGCACACGTGTGAAGGTATACATGCGCTGCGCGCACATATTCCTTCTCGAAGCAAGTTTTTATTCTTAAGAAAACAAAATTTAAAAAATCATTTCTCATTGGGTACAAAGATGGACCGTGTCCCCACTGCCTTCGGCAGCGAAATCCCGTGCGCACGCAGCGCGCACAAGTAAAAGAATGCACGCGTATTCCTTCATTGCCCATATAAAATCACTTAATCATATTCCAAATGCTCAAAAAATAAAACAATCTTTCACTCCCGCGACCCCCTAATGTAAAGGTGCCTCCATAAAAATAAAAAATGAAGCCAAAAAACATAACATTAATATTCCGATAAAACCAAACAAAAATATATATCAACGCATACATAATGAAAAAGATCCAATTCATTTTAAACACATCGCAGGTATTTATAAAATCAGTTTTCAGTTCCCCGATAAAAATAATGCCAGCTACATTGGTATGACAAAAAGAAAAGTTAGACCGGATTTCCGAATTCCGAACACCTCACCAACCTAAAATATAATAAACAATCTACTGCATTTTCAAGGATTAACAATATTAAACCAATTAACACTAATTCCATTAACTATAAAAAAAATAGCCCCTATAACTCTCATCATTATGCCCTTAACCCCTTGGATACAGATTTATTTGAGAAAATATTTGCATGTAGAACGGATATGATTTTTGGTTGCTTGGAGTAGTATGTAAAAGCAGTACATTTTTACGTAAGAATTTATTTATTTCTAAAATATTGGTGACATATGTAGTATTAAGATGTCTTCAAGTAATTAGAATTGCAAAAAAAAAAAAAAAAAAAAAAAGTGAATGATGTGTCTCAGACGTCAAATGTACCCGTAAAAGACAAATCCTTGAAATATAAACCTCTAACAATTCAGTGAACGACATCGAACATAGTATTATTCCACCAGAATGGCAACCCTTGTTTCAACAAACAAAGCGAAGTGAAGAGGAGGAGAAGAGTAAACAAACCGCCCAGCAGTGATTTCTTGTCATTTCGAGCTCTGATGATGGCCCCTCTGGGTGCCGAAATATATAGGCTCAAACTTTCTAAGGATTTTAATAAGGTATTTTTAATTTAATAAGTATATAAATTATAGTAGTTCACTGGGCCAGTAACGCTTTTCAATTTTTTTTAAAACTTATCTAACTGAAAGCCCCTTCGTCAAAAGCTAACAAAAATTTTTAACAACTTAATCCATATCTCTAATTTAACTTGAAATTTGAAAGTCATCAGTTACCAATTTTAGAACTACACATCAAATTAGGGACTTTTAAGCCCACAGGTCAAGTCCTCCAAATGAAGTGAAAGTCATGATACTCATGTTTTTATTTTCTAGCTACCCACTGTCGCGTTTGAGTTTCCACTTAGGCGGCCCTATGTAATTTTTTTTAAATATGTTTTATTTTAAATAAACAATACGGAGGTAGGCCTCGGACTAGAAAAACTCTACTCTGCCGCATGGCGGTGAGTGACCTACTTTATTTAGTCAATTTATTATATCTGTTTTTCAAAATTTGTCCAAGAATCTTTCAGATTAATATTTCACATACTAATATACATTTAACCCTCTTATTAAAGTTTATCATATTTATCATGTAAATTTATTTTGCTTTATAAATATGTAAGTATTTTCAAAAATCTAATTGAATGAATGAAGAGACCTGTGAAAATGTGTACGGATAAGTAAAATCTCAGTCCTGCAGACCATTGACTGTTTTCTTAATTCTACTCCTGATATTGCTATACAACATTATATACAAAAATTCTTGGTAATACTAATTTTGATTTTTATATTTTTCTTATAAATTTTATACAATTTTAATATAATATTCATAAAATATTGAGGTCTATAAAAATTTCACCAAACACATTTTTAAGTTTCCCTCCAATAACACAAATTTTTATTATCATCAAAATCCTTTTTTTTAAGGGGAGGGGGGGGGGGCATTTCTTCCTTTGATCCAAGTATTGGAGATTTTTAAAAGCTATAACACAAATTATAACAATTATTTTTCAAATTTCTCTCATAAAAACTATATGAAAATTCAATACTAGTACTACTCTGCCATCTTGTTAAATTTAAAGCAATTTAAGTAATTAGAAGGCTAATTGATTGTTAAAATTAAAATAGTGTCAGGTGGGGTAAAATAGGTCAAAAAACAGCATATTTTACATATGCACTTAAACAGCAGAAAATGTATTGGTTCAATTTGTTAAAAAATTGCACAAAATATACAAATGAATATTCCTTATGACATTTTAAGAGAAATATCTCTGAAAAAACAAAAAATTTTTACTGAAAAATAAATTTTAAAATATGCTGTTTGTGACTTATTTCACCCCATGGGTTGGGGTAAAATAAGTCATCCTTTAAAACTGGTTTAAATTTTAATACAATTTACTTCATGCAAATGAAATTACAAGTACACATTATTGATAAAAACTTGATTTTGTGTTCTTTTAAGTAAAAAAAATGTCTCTATAGTCCATCATTAGTTCGGGAAGAACATTTAGAATTTATGATGCATCTACATCAGAAATATCTTTCTCTGGAAAATCCAATAGGAACTTCCATTTCCAGTTGTTTTTTTTTTTTTTTTAGCCTTTTGCCTTTCAAAATTTTCAGAATATTCATGATTGTGTGAAAGAATGATGCCATGAAATCTTTTCCCAAGAAATTCTACTTTAACATATTTTCCAACTTTTACGAATTGATTAGTATTAATGCTGTCCAGATTTTCTTCTTGAGAAAGACTTAGTTTTTTGTTTCTTTTACAGTTGATGTTTCTGTGATTTTAGCATCTCTGTTGATTTTTTTCGTCCATACAATCAATCGAAAAATAAGTTGGTTGTTAAAATTACTCCTGTTTTCTGTTGCGTATGGGTTCTTTTTCTGTGTGCATTTTTCAAAGCTTTTTTAGAAGACAATGTTTGATTGGGTGATAAGATGTTTATAATAGCAGATTTTATGTACTTAAAACAGGGCGCGAAATTTCCGCTCGCCAGCTCGCCATTGACGAGTGGAAATTTTACTGTGGCGAGTAAAATTTCGGTCTAAATGTAGATAGAATTCTTACAGTATACGGTGCTACTAAGAAAAAAAAAAATATCGATTTAAAAACATAAAATCGTGCTAATCTTGGGTATAAGGTGACCATACATACTCATTTTAAGAGGACAGTCTTCTTTTTCAACGCTCTGCCCTCTTAAGCGAAAAGAACATTACAGGTCTAAAAAGTCCTCTTTTTTATGTTTTCCGTCCTCTGTCCTCTTTTTCAGATGAAAAAGATTTACCCTTAATTTCAAAAATTTCGCGAAACTAGGAAGCTCAATCGGCTGTTGGCTGTATCAAACGGTGAACTCTAACTTTTTTCTGCGTTAGGTTCGCAAAAGAAAAACTTTCTAATAAACTTGCCAAAGCATATTATGGTTTATGTCTATTCAGGTTTTTCGAATCACAAAGAAATAAAAGTATTCCCTATATTTGTATGACTCTTTGATCCACAACACGGAATCACTATTGAAATTGTCATTAAATCATTAAGAAGGTGGTGCTCTAGTTGATACGCGGTGGGTTGTCGCGTGTTCTCACTTCTGTATGAGTAATATTCCTCATAAAAATAGGCCCACCAATGACAAAGAGGTTCTGTCCTCGAAACTGGTATACGTCAGGCGCTGGGTTCGATACCCGGTCATGCTCGTTCGCTTAGCCGTTAGGAGTTTTCCGTAGTTTTCTCCAAAACTAGAGTAAATATGGGCTAAAACCTCTTAGAAAGACACCACAGAGAACTCTCCTACTCAGGCCTAGTGCCGACAATTGACCTTAATAGTAACATTACCCCCTCACAGAAATATACAAAAGTTAGTTGAATTCATTTTATGTCTTCCTGCCAAAAATGCTCCCACAAAACGATAGTTTTTTTCAATGAACAAAATGTTGACATGTGAAAAAAATCCCCTTTATATACCTACTTTAAAAATTTATCAACTACTAAGACCAATTTACATTATATTTGTGAGAATTTTATAAAACATTGATAATGAATGACTGTTCGTTAAAACAAATCGTTTCGTCTGCCAAATATTAATTTTATTTTTTCATTTGCCAATTTTCTTTTATGATTATGATTTTAATAAAAAAAAAATCTACCAACTTTTTTTATGTAACTGTATGAAAGTAACACAAAAAAAGAAAAAGATTTTGTCTGTAGCAAAAATTAATTATATATATATATATATATATATATAGATATTGTCCAGTGACACCTATAAAAATTAGGGATTTTTCCTCTCATATCCGTATATTTATTAATTTAAATTAAGGTGTATTGATCCAAATTCATCATTTGAGATGAAAAATGTTTCCACCACTTGTGTAAAGTAGCTTTTGAATCGGTTTTATAATCATTTTTATTCAATTTTGTGTCCTCTAAAATTGCCTCTTTTTCAAAATTGAATGCCTTCTACTTTCTTTTAAAATAGATGACATTGTGTAATTTCTCCTCTTTTTCCAATGAAAAATTCTGGTCATCTTATACGTAAAAAATATGAGTAAGTTAACCATATTTTGTGGCGAGTAACTTTTTTTTTCAGCAAGTGTAATCTAAGTTGAAATTTCGGGCCTTGACTTAAAAGGAGAATATATAAATAGTATCCTGATCCATGACTATTGAAGTTGCACTAGAATTAATTTGTCAAATTGGTGATTGATGATCTAGATTCATCCACTCTTGCATTTGAAGTTGATGCTAAACTGCAGAGTTTCACTTAGTTTCAGGAGAATGTTGTGTCCTGCCTGCCCTTTGTATGAAAATTTGGCACCTTTATTAAATAAGCTGGAATGAAACAACTTTTTGAATTACACCTACAAACTGAATGTTTTGATTCAGCTTTAATATGTATTGTCTTTTTTTTCCCTCTTAACATTAAATTATTTTATATCTATGTGTATGAAATAGCTCCAGAACAATATATAGCTTAATTTTAATACATATGGAGTTATTTAAAACACAAAAAATGTAATTAGTTACTTTATGTTTGCTTAGCCTAACATGATTCAATACCTGGCTATTTTACCCCATATGTGTTTTTTTACTCCAAAATAATATATTTTTTTCTCACAAAGTTTAGGAAATCCATCTTAAAAATGTGCTTTTTGGAATATGATAAGAAAATACTGTAAAATGCTTTTGAATTGGTTCAAAACAAAAGTTTTTCTTAGCAACACATTAAAGTTGCTAATATGAAACACAAATAATTACTGGCTGTATCTAAAAAGTATTAGTTACAGTTAATTTTGCATACAAATTGAAGACTAATATAAATAATATATAAAACCAGCAAAATTGGAATTTAAAAAATGTTTGGATGATTTTTTTAAAGAGTTTTTTTTTTTAAACTGACCTATTTTACCCCCTGACTTATTTTACCTCACCTGACCCTATTTAAGTTAAAACAAAAATTCAGTCTCAAATTTTTCTCTGTCTCTCACTTTATTTTATTTTATTTATTATTATTATTTTTTTTTTTTTTTAAGTGGGTATTGAAGGAGTTTTGTGATAAGGTTATAAAATATTTTAAGAAATAAAATAACCTTCTTATATTATCACATCGAAATATAAATTTTACTAAGGAAATTTAGAAATGACTCTCTATCCTGCCATCTCAAAATTTAACACTATAAAAAAAAAAAAAAAAAAAAAGCTGATTAGCAAAATAAGGATAATATCACTGTTAACTGATAAAACTTTTCTTTTCTTTCTCCCCCCTCCTTTTATAGCTGATCCCCTAAATATGTGCATATTTCACTATAAAACCATTTTTATTTATTTAATAGTAGATAATCGCTCTAAATCTTATTTTCTTTTTTTTGTTCCGGTTGCTAACTCTTGTATTTTATATAGAGAAAAAATTATTACTAATTATAACAATAATCAAAACGCTGCAAAAAGATATTTTTTTCTCCTTTCATTTTACCCCCTGTCATGCCAAAACTGGGCATTGAGTATCTGAAGAGTTGGCCGTGGAAATCCAAAATTTTGCTAAACATTTCAATTGAGACTTTTATTTTCAATCATCAAAACGAAATATTTTATGTAACTTACCATTGTTAATCTTCTAAAAAAATTATTTTTAAAGAAAATAAATACTCTAAATAATTCAGATGACAGCATACAGGCAAACTTCTTTATTCATCTTCAATTTTGCTCATTGAAAGAAATAAGAGTAGCATCTTGGGCACATCCACCATCCACCTCACGATATAAAGAGAGCCAGAGAGAGAGCGATCGCGGCGCATGTCCGCTATTTAAATGGGAGGAAAAGGTTATCTTATCACTGACAATCGGCAGGTGCAAGATGAAACGCAGACGATCGGAAAGCTAGTTGAAAGGCTAACGAACATGTTATTAACAAAAGAAAAGAATGATTATATAATCGCCAAAATTGAGAAATTTAGAAATATATTGTTACCCTGAATAGTGCCAATTAAGGAAACAAGCCAAATGACGTAAAAAGAGTTCCACTAATCAAATTTGTTGAATTAAAGTTTAAATATACTAAAACAGCAGAGATACTTTAATAAAAAATTTAAGAGGAAAAATTACATGGCTGCTATACGTTTGATGTGGAAGACTCAATGAAGAAAACTTTTATATATTAACAAACATAATTTATTTGAATATGAATATTTACAGATGAAACAGAAAAATATTAAATAAACCAGCATATCCTGCTGGTAACTGAAAGTCAAAACTACATCTTATAACGTTGAAAAAATAAGAGAGAGAAAACAGATGCAAACGTCTTTTATACAATACAAACAAAACCAATTTGCATCTTGCCGTTGCCACTTGGCAATCACTAAACTAGTCTTCATCACTGGCTTATTATCTTACAACCATGGACATCGTTTTTGATGAGAGTGAACAGAGAAACAAGAGCAATAATTGTGATTCACCGCTATTACTCACATGTTTACAATTTCAGCTATTCACATCTGTGGAATAAACTAGAGCAAGAAGATAAACAAAAATGCGGCCACGAGAGCGATAAAAAAAACGTAAGTCATATCAAACTAAATTTAATTTAAATTATTTACTTTATAGTATATATAAATACCTTAACAAATTAACTTTAATTTCACTTTATAAAAATATAGATATAATTAAATATTTATGATATGACTTATAACAATCTCCCCCCTTTTTTAACGCTCTCGGGACAGCGTTTTATGAAATCACATTTTAAACATTAAAAATACTTCAAAAATTCACCTCAATCAATGCCTGATCACAAAGTTAGTGATCACCCATTGATCAAAAATGACAACATGTAATATATAAAAAATTGCCTACAGAAATTGACATTAACTAAACAATGTCAATATCTGAAAAAATTCTCCTACAAAATTTAATTAATTGTTCTTTAACTTGTGGCTTAGTAAAGGTATCGGCCAAATTTAATTTACTAGTTACATGCATTAATTTAAATACTTTATCAAAAACCAAATTCCTTAAAAAATGATATTTAATATGTATGTGTTTAGTTCTATGATTTTCAAAAGGGGAATTTGAAAAAGAAATTGCTGCCTCGTTATCACAATATAAAATACAATTTTCTAACTTTAAATCTAAACTATCATTTAATAAAACATTTTTAATCCAGGTCAACTCTTTAGCTGCTTCTGTTAAACTGATATATTCTGCCTCCATGGTTGAGAGACTAACACATTTCTGTTTAAATGTTCTCCATGATACAGGAGCTTCACCTAAAAATAGTATATATCCTCCCATTGAAACCCTGTCATCTCTATTGGCAGCAAAATCTGAATCAGAATAACATTTTAATTCTAAGTTGTTAACCCTGGACAATTCTAATTTATAACTAATTGTATTTTTAAGATAACCCAATAATTTCAAAACACTATTCCAATGTTTCATACCTGGATTAGATTGGAACTGCGACAACAAGTTTACAGCAAAAACAATATCTGGTCTAGTACGACTCGCTATGAAAGCTAAGCAACCAATTAAATTTCTATATGGGTAAGATTCCATTTCTTTAATTTCAGCTTCAGTTTTAGGGGAATCTAATTTAGAAAAAATTTCTCCTTTAGGAATTGGCAAAGAAGTAATGGGATATTTATAATTTTCATACTGCTTACAAAGCTTATTGATATAAGCCTTTTGATGAATAAACAATTTTCCTCCCTCTTCTTCAAACTCAATACCTAAAAGTTTTTTAGTCTTACCCAGAATCTTTAAATCAAATTTTTGCTGTAACAAGTTTATCGCAAATTCCAAATCTTCCTGATTTTTACCAAAGATGACAATGTCATCTACATACAATAATAAAATTATATTACAATTATATGCATAAACACAATTACACCAGTCCAGTTTATGAAATTGTAAGTTTTTCAAAACATCATCTACTTCACAAAACCAAGACCTACTACTTTGATGGAGTCCATACAATGCCTTTTCCAGTTTACAAACTTTACCTATGTCTTTAATAAAACCCTCAGGCTGTAACATAAAAACTGTTTCATCTAATTTTGCATATAAATAAGCATTATTGACATCTATTTGTACATGAAACCAATTAAATAAACATACATATATAGAAAAAAATAGTCTTATAATAGAAAAATTCACCACTGGACTAAACACTTCTTCATAATTTTCCCCTTTGACCTGATTGAACCCTTTAGCTACTAAACGAGCTTTATACCTTATAATTTCACCTTTTTCATTTCTTTTAAGAGTATATACCCACCTATTTCCCAAAATTTTAGCTCCTTTAGGTGGTTCTACCAATTCCCAAACTTTGCGATCATACATGACCTGCATCTCTTGTTTCATGGCATTATCCCACTCAGATGCTTCAGGCGAGTTAACAGCTTCAAAAAAATTACTAGGAATTTTAAATTCAATCAGGTTAGCTTCATCATTAGAATCTGAAGAATTTACAAGTTTACCAGCAGTTAAATTTTTACCCGAAAAATCAAAGAGTTTATCATTACATTCTATTTTCTTTTCTAAACAATATTTTTTAACATCTTGTAATGATCGTAGCCTTATATTTTCACCCTCTATTCCATAATAGATATCAGTTCTAGTTCCAATTTTTCGAGGTACAGCTCTACGTATCCATGGAATGGAATCACATGGCGTTAAACTAGTTCCCTCTACTTCCTGAGACTGAACTATTCTCCCCCCCTCACGAGATTCTAAGCGTTCTGCTAGCTCATGAATAGTAGGGCCTAAATCAATATCATTATCATAATCTGGAACAGAAAAGTAAAAATTTTGACCTTTAATTACTTTATTACATTTAGTTTCATCTACCCCTTTTTTGGTTTCATTAAACTTTACATTGATTGTTTCAATTAATTTCTGATCCTCAATTATCCAAATTCTGTAACCTTTGGTTTTTTGTGCATACCCCAACATAATTCCCAGTTTGGCTCTCATATCGAGCTTTTTCCCGAGTTGTTTAGGTACGTTTACAAAAGCCAGGCAACCAAATGGTTTTAGATGAGAAACAGAAGGCTTTCTGCCAGTAAACAACTCAAAAGGAGTTTTATCCTTCTTGTGGCAAACTCTATTCCAAACATAAGTGAAACACATCAAAGCCTCCCCCCAAAATTTTTGAGGTAAACCACTAGATTCAAGCAAAGTCTTAACACAATCTAAAGCAGTTAGATTGAACCTTTCCGCCACACCGTTCATTTCTGGAGAATAAACATTTGTTTTTTCATGTTTAATACCCTGCTTTTCAAAAAAATTTCCAAAATCCTTATTACAAAATTCCAACCCCCCATCAGTTCTAATAGTAATTACTTTCTTGTTTAAAAGTCTTTCTGCTCTTCTAGAAAATCTCAAAAAAGTTTCAAAAACATCAGATTTATTTCTAATGGGATAAACTGCAACTCTACGTGAATAATCATCAATTACAGTTAAAAAATATCTATTACCTCCCTGAGTTAAAACTGGTAATGGTCCACAAACATCCATATGTAACAATTCAAGAACATTTTTAGATCTTACTTGACCAATAGCTTTAAAAGATACTCTTTTACTTTTAGCAAGTTTACATGGTATGCAATCTTCAGCCATCTTACTCAAAATAGGCAATCCTTTAACAGCTTGACATTTACTAGTATTAATTAAATAGTCATCATTAATATGACAAAATCTATTATGCCAAAAATCAATAGGTTTAGATTTTTCCTGAACAGTAAGACTAGCCGAAGTTGCACCACCATTTGTTACATATTTTGTTGGTTTAAAAAAATACAAATCACCTTTCCTCAATGCATAGAATAACTCATTCCCATCTTTGTCAAAAACTCTAATTTTTCCATTTTTGCCAGTAAAATTTAAGCCTAATTTTTCTAACTTAACACCTGATATTAAATTTCTTCTTAATTTTGGATTGTATAAAACATTTTTTAAAGTTATCTGATTATAGTTATTATTACATTTAACATTAAACTGAATAGTACCCCTTCCTAAAACATTACTCTCTTTTTCACCTACAGCAAGAGACATTTGAACATCAGTTACAGGCTCAAAATCTAGATATAAATCTCTATTGTTGCAAAAATGTGCCGTCGCTGCAGTATCAAATACCCAGGTTATTTTATCAGAATTTGCAACTGATGAATTTGCCTCAAAAAACTGAGGGAAAATTTCTGTTAAACTACATTCAGAAAAAGCAAAACTAAATTTCTCATTAACTTCTATATTACTAGTTTCATTAAAATTTCGGGAATGAGCACTTCTATTAACACATTGAGACTTTAAATGACCATACTGTTTACATTTAAAACAGGGTCCAATTTTACTTTTGTTAAAATTTTCATTAGCAGAAAAACCATTAAATTTTTCACATTTATTAGAATTAAAATTTTTACTTTTATAATTACTCTCTTTAACATTTTTAGAACTCGTATTTTTAACATTACTAGTATCTAAAGTTTTATCTGTTTCACAAAAAGTTGAAAGAGCTAATTCAGAGTTCCTCATCAAGTCTTTTTTAACAAAATTTAGTCTGTTCTCCTCCAAAAGAAGTTCCGCCTCAATCTTGTGTGGAACAAAGTCTGCATAATTCCATCTATAAATAGCTTGTACCGTTGCTTGAAACTCCTGGTAAGGTACGGATCATCTGGTATCCAATATACAATGGTTGTAGCTGGTGTCCAACGTCCTTTAACCTTTCAGCAGCTTTCTTTACTCGGCACAGAAAAAGATTGACAGGTTCACCACTAGAGAACTTTGTTTCAAAAAATTCATCCAACAGCTGTACTACCCTTGCTCTTGTTTTCCTTTCAAAATTTTCATGCAGAACCTTCCAGGCCTTGTAACCATCTGTTAAATTGCTGATTAATGGCTTTAATTCAGGGCTTAAAGACTGATATATAATTGTAAAAGCTCTATCTTTCCTTAAATTCAGCTCATACTTTTTTCTCCAAGTCAGGCCTTCCTTGTCACTAGCCTGTTGTTCCAAGTATTTCTCATTCTCCACAAAGACCCATGCACCATAGTGCATCAAAGCTACTTTAACTTCGGTCTTCCAACTATCCCAATTAGTAGACGTCAGTAAAGTCCCCTTGAACTCATTTTCCTCCATTTCAATTTATCAATTCAAACTTTTGACAAAAGAGAAAAATAAACGTTCATCTGGGCCTTTCTTCATGGATAACTTAACAGTCGAGCATATTCAACACTTTAATGAGTTCATTTGACAACTGGAACGGCTCATAAAAACTCGGAAAACTGAAGTCCGGATGTAAACATTACTCTTCACTTTCACATCATTAAACCATAAATTCCTCAAACTATATATCTTATGGTTAGAGGGGCATTAACTGGGCCCATAACCTTGTTGAATTAAAGTTTAAATATACTAAAACAGCAGAGATACTTTAATAAAAAATTTAAGAGGAAAAATTACATGGCTGCTATACGTTTGATGTGGAAGACTCAATGAAGAAAACTTTTATATATTAACAAACATAATTTATTTGAATATGAATATTTACAGATGAAACAGAAAAATATTAAATAAACCAGCATATCCTGCTGGTAACTGAAAGTCAAAACTACATCTTATAACGTTGAAAAAATAAGAGAGAGAAAACAGATGCAAACGTCTTTTATACAATACAAACAAAACCAATTTGCATCTTGCCGTTGCCACTTGGCAATCACTAAACTAGTCTTCATCACTGGCTTATTATCTTACAACCATGGACATCGTTTTTGATGAGAGTGAACAGAGAAACAAGAGCAATAACTGTGATTCACCGCTATTACTCACATGTTTACAATTTCAGCTATTCACATCTGTGGAATAAACTAGAGCAAGAAGATAAACAAAAATGCGGCCACGAGAGCGATAAAAAAAAACGTAAGTCATATCAAACTAAATTTAATTTAAATTATTTACTTTATAGTATATATAAATACCTTAACAAATTAACTTTAATTTCACTTTATAAAAATATAGATATAATTAAATATTTATGATATGACTTATAACAAAATTTAAACAATTATTTTCGTTTTTCATAGGTGAACTCAAAACTCAAACTGGCAAATGGAAAAATTAGAAATAAATTCGGGAAGGCGTTGAATAAAATTGATTGACAAGGTGCTCACAGAATTTTGAAAAATCGAAAGTTCTAGAACATACCACATACAAATAGTGTATAATAAAATACTTATTTATTTTCTGAAAACGGAATAATGTTTTAAAATAAGAACAAAATGACTATTAATTAAATTATGTTTTTATACTATAATTATTTCATAAAAACGATGTAATATGCTGAAAGAAAAAATTTAAATGTTTTTCTTCTTATTTATTTCAGTTTATCCTCACCCCTTTCATATTTATTATTATTATTATTTTATTTTTTTTTAAATAGAAAATTTGGGTTTCTTATTAGATGTAACTATTTATTAGAGAAAGATGTCAGACGAAATATCTGATTTTGCATGACATACACCCGCAAAATGTTCAAAAAAAAAAAAAAAAAAATTATTAATTTTGGCCTAGATTTCCCTCTTTTTGCTTTCTTCTATATGTAATATAGAGAAAGTATTGGATTCGCGAAAATTTTCGACCTCCGTTTTTCGACGGATCTACACGTTTTGGAATGTCCTGAACACGAATTGATAGTTTTTAAAAAATGTCTGTCTGTCTGTGTCTGTCTGTCTGTGGTTTCGTTTTTTCACCGTATCTCACAAACCAATGAATGAAATTCAACCAAACTTGGTATATAGTTGGACCCTGGCGGGGCATTGTGCTGATTAGATTTGGGGATCAATCACCCAGCAGGTGGCACTGTGATCGCATTTTTTCTAAATTTTTAACATGGCAGTATAGGACAAAATTTCGTATTTTTCACCGTATCTCACGAACCAATGAATGAAATTGAACCAAACTTGGTATATTGTTGGAACCTGACGGGGCATAGTGCTGATTAGATTTGGGGATCAATCGCCCAGCAGGTGGCGCTGTGATCGCAAAATTTCGTATTTTTCACCGTATCTCACGAATCAATGAATGAAATTTAACCAAACTTGCTATTTAGTTGCACCCTGACATGAACTGGTGCTGATTAGATTTGGGGATCAATAGCTCAACAGGTGGTGCTGTGATCGCATTTTATCTAAATTTTTAACATGGCACAGTGATGCCAACTTTTAACAAACTTTTACTTTTAACAAAAAAAGAAAAAAAAAAAAAAACTTAGAAAAAAAATCGTAATTTTTTTTTTTATATTGTTACTGATTGTTTAATATTGTTACTGAATGAATTTGTATAGGAAAATATAGAAGAAAGTCTTGTGGTGGCCACAACATACTAATTTTTTTTTAAATCAATAAATTTGTCTGGAGGAAGATAATGGGAAGACGCAGAGGTTGGATGCACCCAATGATTCGTAATATGCATCAACACTATTTAATAACATAAAAGGAAATATTTGAAGTAGCACAGTTATATTTGAAGAATATATAAGAAATAATACAATATAAGAGTACATAAATCAAAAATATCTATAGATAACCACCTATTGTACCATATACTGTAATACTGTAGTACAGTATTCTATAAAATAGTTTGCATAGTTGGTTACATAGTTGGTTATCATCATGGCCTATGGGCTCAAATTATTTTAAGTTCAATAGTGTCTAAGTGCCTTTTTCACATAAATTGAAAATTTATTACACACGTTATAAGATCAGAAGAAGTAGTAGCCGAAAGAAATAATAAATCGATTTTTTCTGCTTTTATTTATTTGTTTTATTTATATTTTTCTGCTTTGATCATAAAGCCTTTTGAATAATTTTGTGTGTTCTATTTTATAACATGCAATATATTATTATTATTGACATAGAGAGAAAAGTAAAAAAAAAAATTAATAACATTTAGCATGAATTTTTAAATGTTTTGTATTTTCTTAATATTTGAATATTGTCATCACATACTTAGCATCTCTTTACGATTTTATTTTAATGTCGCTGGTATTGATGGCATGTGGCATCAAAGCCAAGTAATTTAAAATTTGAGAAGAAACTGGGGAAAAAAAAAAAAGGTCAATCAAACCTACAATTTCTTATTTCATTGATAAACTTTTTTGAGGTTTTAACCACAAAATGTTATATAAAATTAATTCTTTATCATACTTTAAACTATGTTCCCTTGGGGGGAAGGAGAAAGAAAATACATAAAAAGAGTATTGTAATTTTCCATCTGTAACTTTCCACCTTTTGCAAACTTCCGATTCTTTCACCCGTGAATATACTCGCCAGCAGCCGAGCTGTTCTGTGCTCAAACCTGGTAAAAATGTGAGGTGCCGGGTTCGATAACAGGTAACACTCGCCGACCTAGCCGTTCGGAGTTTTCGGTGGTTTTCTCTGAAACTTGAGTAAATACGGTCTAGGACTCTTTAGAAAGACTCCCATGGAGGGCATTCCCCCTCATCCTAGGGGGGATATTCTCCAAAGAAAGTACAGTTATGACAAAAAGGAGTGATGGAAGGAGTAAAATAGACCACATTTGTTTTAATTTATTCCCCCTTCCCTCACTTGAAGACCGCCACGGTGAAACAATTTTCTTTGTTACGGGGCGGTTCAGCACTGAGTTGACAGCTGCGATAATTAAAAGGAGTTCCAGATTGCATTTTTTAGTGATAAATCGGTTGTACGCATTAAAGATAAATAAACATAGTAAAGAGAAAATAGGCTGATCGTCTGTCCGTTGTTTTTCTAGAAAGGAAATAGTTTTAAGCTCGGATTAGCCTTGTAATTTATTATAATAGTAAACGGCCGAATACCCGTGAAATAGTGTCCTCAATAATTGTGAATACTTAACTTTCTTTTATTTTTTTCTGCAATACTTAATTGTAGACTTAATAGTTTTTTTTTTTTTTTTTCTTTAATAAACTTGCAATTTATCATTGAAAAAAAAAGGGAGGGGGGAGGGAGAAAGACCACAGATAATCCAGAGTTTACTATATATATAAAGATAAAATTACTTTATGATTAATGTTCAGAAAATATAAGGCACACTTACCTTTTTTTTTTCAAACAAAGAAGTCACCTTTAAGCATATTACAGCATTATGTTAAAGCTTGCCATTGTTAGGTGTTTTCTTTTGTCTTTTGGCATTTTTAAAGCTAAAATAAGATTGAAAGGAATTGATCGCAAAAAATCTAGTTAACAAAAATCTTGACTCTTCAGACGATGGTGATCGCTTTC
Source organism: Salticus scenicus (assembly GCA_963930645.1). Classification (NCBI taxonomy): domain Eukaryota; kingdom Metazoa; phylum Arthropoda; class Arachnida; order Araneae; family Salticidae; genus Salticus; species Salticus scenicus. The sequence goes on from OZ005655.1 coordinate 56,841,429, forward strand.
ATTTCTTGCTTTCGCACGAAATAGAGAAGTCGATATTGCCATAAAGAAGAAATATTAATTATATTCCTAATCTACAGACGAGTTTCATTAATCTTATTAGCCGATGCTTTTTGTGAAAATTCATTTTTAGGATCAAAAGTTTTCTTCAATTCTTTCATCCGTTTGACCCGAAAATTTCGATCATTTTTTTCTGGGGCACATTTATCGGATTTTTTTTATCGAAAGGGCAAACGGGGCGGAGCGTCACGTAAACCCTGTCTAGAATGAACCCTGCCGTATGCTTGGCTAAGGATTTGAAATGTCTCTATGAAAGTTTTGCTAAGTTTGTAGCAGAATTTCACACACACATGTTGTTCTTCAATCTCCTTCACTGTTACTTTTTCACTAATCTGACGAGCAGACTGTGCACGTGCTTACTTCAGCGGCTGATGTTCGATTGCTATTTGTCCGAGCGACACGAGGCAAATGGCAGTTTGTTGTCTAAACCTGCCGCTAGGTGCACTGAGTCGCTGTAGCACGCTCTCTCTACTGATTGGTTATTTCAAAAGTTCGGTTTCTTTTTGAGCACACCTCGTATAGTCATTCATTTGAAGGAGAATTTTTATTTTTTGTATCAAATGGTAAAACAGTAGAAAAAATTTTAAATTAAAAAAAAAATTTATAGCAGTTAAGTTTATGTATAATTTTTATAATATAGTGTCATTCCGTGCCAAATCAACCAAAAAATTTCAATTTTCAATCTGACCACCTCAGATTTCTATGAAACTTGCAGGAATCATTCTCCTTGATGATATAAATGAGAATATATTTTTAGAATTTTTTTTATTAATTTTTTTTTATTTCGAAAAATCAGCATTTTTTAGCTTGTGTAAGCATTTTCAATTTCTTGACTTTTTTTTTTACTTTTTTTTTTAATAAGTTTTCAGGTGTGAGGAATCCGAAAATGAGAAAATTTGTATGGTGTCTGTTAGTGTGTTAGTCCGTTAGTTTGTTAGTCTGTTTACATGATATCTCACGAACAAATGATTGCAGAGAGGTCAAAAAATATTACTTTCGATACTGGCAAGAACCCTATTCATTTGCAACATTCAAGTTTAAAAACTTCGTAAGTTATTAGAAATTTACAATTTTCTTAACATGGGAGAATAGGACAAAAATTCACTTAAACGTGCATTAAAAGAAAACTTTTTTTTGTAAAATGTCAGACCAGTTTTAAAATATTAGTTTTGATGCCGGAATGAACATCAGTAACTATAAATATGCTACTTTGAAAATTTCGCAAGTTGTTGGAAATTTACGAATTTCTTAACATGGCAGTATAGGGCAAAATTTCACATAAACGTCAATTTTGAGAGATATTTTCATCGTAAAGATGTCAGACTACTTTTGAAATATTATTTAGGACACTGGCATAAATATTAATGACTATGAATTTTCCAAGATAAAAATTTCGTAAGTTATTGGAAATTTAGGAATTTCTTAACATGGCAGAATAGAGCAAAATTTCACATAAACGTCAATTTTGAGAGATATTTTCATCGTAAAAAGATGTCAAACCACTTTTGAAATATTATTGAGGACACTGGCATGAATATCATTGACTATGATTTTTACGATTTACTTAACATGTCAGAATAAAGCAAAATTGAGCATAAACTTCCATTTTGAGGATAATAAATACATTAGACAACTTCAAAATTACATTTTTGATATTTGTTTGAACATGATTGAATACAAATATTCTAATAGGAAATTTTCATAAATTATTTGTAATTTACAATTTTATCAACATAGTGAAATTGTAAATTTTTCATATAAATATGAATTTTGAGGATTATTGCATTGGAAATAGTAGCATGAAAACTAAACAACAGAATTAACCCTGATAAAATAAATTAATAGATTAGAATAAGATAAATATATTGAAGTGAACGGTAGATAGCCTGTTAGATGAGGATTTCATTCTGTCACTGTATCAAGCTTTGGTCAAATTCATTTCTTTTTCCATTATTATAATATGTCTCTCACTAGAAATTTATGAGAACATAAATATGATGGGGAACTGAGCAGAGTCCACCTATGCCAACTAGTTTAATTTCTTTTATTTAAACGTGTGTGTGTAATACTATAAGTTTCATAGCCTGAAAATTTTAAGATTAGAATTAGGAGTGATGGTTTTAAAACTTATGCAGTTTTTTAAAGGCAGATTACAAAATGTTTAGAATATTAGGTGATAAATTTATATCAGAAACCATTTAGATAATAAATTACTACACTTACAAATTAATGACAGCATGAGTCATAGTGAATAAATAATCAATTCACTTTCTAATCACAAATCTTTTGGTTCAAAATTGTCTTTATTTAGCTTCTTTTATTTATGTTGTTGCAGGCATGTGACTCATTTCCATCGCCACTGTAGTTTAATTTTTAATTAGTCTCTTCTGAGATCTCAATGTGGAAAGAGTTGTGATTTTGGGTTTATACTCTTTTGAGTGGAACTAAAATAAGCATTTTAATTTTTTTAATTCAACCATTTTTGGCATATTTATTTTGTACAATGAAAACCCTCTTCAGATTTAAAAAAAAAAATTAGTCGATTTTATTTAGTTTTTACTTTTATTATGTACAAAATTTTATTGTTTCTTACAATCTGACTTTAAACTTGTATGATTTAAATTTTTTTTATCATTAAGACTTTGTGTAAATATGAGTGAACCTAGCACACCAAAGCATTTTTCTGTGTATTGCTGTAACCCATTCAAGAAAGCTGGCCATGATTATTGCAAGAAAAGTTTGAGATTTGTAAATGAAAACATTTTGAGACATAATTCTAATTTGAATAAATATGACAAAATATGCACTGGATTCCTTAAAGCTTCCAGTAATTTTAACTGAACAACAAGATTTGCTTTCAGACAGCTCAGAATCAGAAATTAATTTACACCCTTGTGCAAATTAATTGAAACAAACTCAAAAAATTGTTAAAACTAAGAAGAAATGCTATTTTATTTAAGTTTATACAAAATCAAAAGTTTTTAGTACATAATATGATACCCAAGACTCTTTATTAACATTTGGACATGATTTGGTATGGATTCTACCAGTTTTTTACACTTGTTTATAATATTTGTGTCCTTGCACCACACATGAATTAGCACTGTGATTAGCTTTTCCATAATTGTACAGTCCATATTTAATAGGCGATTCTTGCATATAGCCCAGAAAATTCTCCATTGGGTTGATATTAGGAGAGTTCCCAGTCTATTCCAGTGTCTCAATTTGGTTCTCAGACATGAATTGCTTCACCATTTTGGACATATGGCATGGGCCAAAATCTTGCTGAAAAATCCCTGTTCTATTAGGGTATCGTTTCTTCAATTCTGGAACAACTTTTTTATTCAAAATAGTAATATATTTCCCAGAACGCGTCATACCGTCAACAGACTACAAAGAACTAACCCCATTGTAACCGAAACAACCCCAAAACATATTCTTTTGAGGGTGATTATCAAATTGATTGATGTGTCAATCCCTAATTCTTTCGCCGGGCGATCTCTGCACGTGTTGAGTTTGCTGGCCTTTGACCAAAAAAAAAAAAGGCTTTCGTCGCTAAATAGTACTTCCCTCCAATTTTTGAATGTCGAATTCTTATATTTAACGCCCATAAGTATGACTTTTTCTTCATTGGTTAGGTCAGAAGCTGTTTATTCATAGACCGATAGGCTGGCCGACCAGCTGCAAGAAGTCGCCTCCAAACAGTAGATGAGCTAATATTTATTCCATGCTCTTTTAAATCTCTATTAAGTGCAACACTAGTCTTTTGAGGGTATTTTTTACTTTGTATAAGCAGAAAAAAATCATCTCTTGGCGTTGTTTTCTTTTTTCGGTTACATTTTAGTCTCCACTTTGGAGATATGGATCCTGTTTCTTTATTTTGTTTTATGATACGGCTCACAGTTGCAATACTAATGCCAACTATCTTCGAAATCTCTTTATAAGCCTTTGGAGTATGTTTGGAGAGAGTAACAATCTTTGCAAGCTTTCGCGGCAACACATCCATCTCTAACGACAGTGGACTCTCAACTAATATGATCATAGCTGGAGCTTTCATCTACAGAAGTTTCTGTGCATGCGCTGGACGAGCCCCTCTGTTTGGTGGAAATTGTTGCTAGGGAAGGATTTATTCATCCTACCCATATTTTAACACATTTTAGTATGATTATAAAAGAATAATAGGAATGAATTTAAAATTCACGAAAAAAGTAGTTTGTTTCAATTAATTTGCACAAGGGTGTAAATATTACTGAAGTATCAGGACCAACTCCACTGTCAGCTCCTCAGAAAATAGAAGCTATTGAAGCTTTGAACAAAAGCCTGACTGCTATTGAAGAAACACCTATAAAAACAAAACAATTGATTGAAAAGAAATACCCAAAAGCAAAAATTAAAAAAGTATCTGAAGCTAGAAAAGCAAAAAAATTGTTAAGTGAAAAGGGTATAATGTCATCTCCAGATCCAAAGCCTGGAAGAATACTGGATTGTGCAACAGCAGCCCTAGTTGAAAATTTTTATGAAAATAATGAGGTTAGTCATCAGATGCGAGGTAAAAAAGATTTTGTTTCATTAAAAAAAGATGGTAAATGTGTACATATTCAAAAGTTTTTAATTTTAAACACACTAAGAAAATCTTATGAACTTTTTAAGGAGCATTACCCGAATCATAAAATTGGAATTTCAAAATTTTGTAACCTTCGTCCTAAACACTGTGTTCTTCCCGGGACCAGTGGGACACATTCTGTATGTGTACGTACAACACATCAAAATGTCAAGTTAATGATGGATCAATGCAAAATATCTGAATTGACAAATGGCGATCCACCAATTAACACATATAAAGATGTTATAAGCAATGTAATTTGCAAAACACCAACAAATAAATGTTACTTTACAAATCGTATGAATTGTCCTGGAAGTGATGATTTGAAGGCTCGGTTTGAAGAAGCTTTTGAACTGAATAGCATTGAAAATGTGAGCTTTAACAGGTTAATCGCCATGTCAGTCATATGTGCCTGACGCTAAGAAGTTCTACATGAGCCATGTCAGACATATATGTCTGACGTACGCGATTTGGTAGAAGGCCATGTCAATCACAGATGTCTGACGCAAACAATACATTTGCATAAACAGGTAATACTTGTTGTATGTTGTTTGGATGCGTCAGACATATAAGACTGACACAGCTTGTCGAGAAAAAAAGTTTTAATATAGGGCCATGTCAGTCATATATGTGTGACATAAAAAGTAGTGTTTTTCCTGGAATTTTGGCAAAAAAATTTTTTTTCTGTGATACATTAAGTTTCCTTGATACATTTTTAACTAAATTATCTAATAAAGTTACCATGGCCCATGTAAAAAATTTTCTGATATTATCGTGGCGATTAACGTGTTAAACAATGGATGCAAATTGAAAATATGTATGTTTTTGAAACAATTACAAAATCAACAGAAGAATTTTTAGATTTTTTATTTAAGAGTTTGCCAAACTTTTGAGACACTCTTTCATTGCTACTCAACAATCATCGTATTTACAACATATGAAAGAAAATTTACCTCAGAATGAGTGCATTGTATTGTGTGATTTTTCAGAAAACTATGCATTTATACTTCAAGATTATGTACAAGGTTTTCATTGGAACAATGCTCAATCAACAATACATCCATTTGTTATATATTATATTAATAAAGAAACAAAAAATTTAGAGCATCTGAGTTTAGTTATTATTTCTGATTGTATGATACGTGATACAGTTGCTGTTCATTTGTTTCAGCGCCACATGATACACTTTCTAGAACATAATTTGCCATATAAACCCAAAAAACTGAATTATTTTTTTGACGAAGCAGCATCACAGTATAAAAATAAATCAAATTTTCTCAATCTCTGTAATTATGAGAAAGATTTTGGATAAAAGGCAGACTGGAACTTCTTTGCATCAACACATGGAAAAAATGCATGTGACAGTGTCAGCGGGACTCTCAAACGATTAGCAGCATTGGCAAGTTTACGAATGTTCTATAATGAACAAATTATGACCCCTCGGCAACTTTACAACTTGCGATTCTGTTTTGTTTTGTAAACTCTGTTTTTCATAACAAGCATACAATGTATAAAGTTTGTTAAATTCCGTCTTGGAGATGCTGAGATATAGCTATCAAGGAAACGTGGCATAAAAGTGCCACAAGTCGAGCGATATACATAAAAAACTAGACATCATCAGTTAATGTCAGAATACAACTGCACACTAGGTTTCATGGAATTTCGTACATGCAGTTCATAAGTTAGCTACAGTATTTGTGTCTCATACACACACACATATCCATTAAATATAATCATAATCTGTAAATTTATCGAAAACTTGAATTAAATTCAATACTATTTACTTCTTTTGAATGTAGTTGAAAATAAAATGGCCATAAAGTCTTCGTAAAATTTCCTTTGAAATTTTAATTACTTGTTGGAGAGGGGGGGGGGAGGGGGTGCCAAAATCTGTCCTTGCCCCAGATGAAAAAAAAATCCTAGTTTCGGCCCTGCTAGTGGGTTCTACTGCTTTAATATGTTGTTACGTTCATAGTATACTACAAACGAAACAATAAACTAACTCAACAAAATCGTAACAGGAAAACTTAAACTGAAACAAAATTTATGAAAAAATAATTTAAGAAACTTAAGAAAGGAAGGAAGGGGGCAGGCGGCAAGACTTGTGACTTGCCTGTGGGGTTAAACTAGTTTCATGCCGACAACACTTCCCCCAGCCTGCCAAGACCAGAATAGGAGTCATATGGATTAAAAAAAAGCAAAATTTCATAGCAGATAAAGAATAATTAAACTATGAAGCAACAATGAAAATTATTGATTACTATGTGTTTAATAGTATGATTAGAATTTTAAGAATAATTGACAACTTAACTATGAAGAAATGGAAAATTTAATGGAAAAAGAAAGATTGCATACTAACCCATTTGCATCATAAGCGTATTATATATGTGCCAAAATTTGCTGTCCATTATCACCGAAGCATATTTATGCGCACTAGTTTAAAGTGATGATTGCAAATACACTTTTATTGGAAAAAACAATTCTAAAATTTATAAAGGTGGGAAGTTTTGATTCGAATAGTAGAGAAGAAATAAACAAATCCAAAAAATGTTTATGTATTATTGCGATATCTTCTGACAGTGCAAATAATTTTGAATGAAAAGGAAAAAAATATGATCAACTTTAAGCTGCATAAATTTAATTCTGTTAGTGGTGTAAATGATATTACAAATTTTACTAGACAGAACGTTTGCGGTTTATTTTCAATGCAGGAAATTATTGGATATATTGTAGTGGAAACTAATCAATTTGACAAAACCAATCCGAAAGTCAAAGAAATTTTTGTATAGAAATTGAAAATTTATTTCTCTAATGATATTGATATCTCTGGTCTAAAAACTTACATTACAAAATTGTGGAATGACGAACAAAATTATTGAAATATCGGTTATCTGAACAGTTTGGTGATATGGGCCAATTTCCAACACTTTTGAATGATGCAAATGGGTTAATCCAAAGTAAATGCAACAAGCCTTCTGCATTTTTTCTTTTTTAATTTGACAATCCCACCCAACCATCCAGCCAAACAACACCACACATCCTCCGTAATCAAACATCTGGCCACCTAACCGCCATCTTTTTTATTATCTTTTATTATTTTATATTTTTTTTTTGTATATGGAATATCTCTTCGTTGATTTGTTAAGCGAGACAAATAGGCATACATTGATAACTAAAATTCTTAAAATAGTATTTCTACAACAGAGTGGAAACTTATGGTTAGGGGGGGGGGGGGGAGAAATCCCTTATAAAAATATATATATATATATATATATATATTAAAGAATAATTGTGTTGTATTTAAAATAATGAAACAAAAAGTAAATTTTCCTTAAGCTTATTTTAATATTAATCTGTTAAATATATGTAGATTAAGATTGTATGTTTTTTTTTTTTTTTTTTTTTTTAATTATTATTATTATTATTATAGCATTAATTATATGAAATTTTATATTGTATTAATATAGCTTAAAGTCAATTTGTAATTATTTGATGATATTATTAAACCTTTTAAGGGTTATATTTCATTAGATTTAATTTTAGTGAGCCCCTGCATCACCAATAGGAACCTACTGATCAAATGTCAGGTTTTTAGCTTCAGCAGTTTGGATTCAGCATCGATAGTTGAATCCAGAAATCTGCTCATCATAACCAATGTAAAAAATGAATTTACAGTAAAGTTTTCAAGGGAAAAAATATGAAGATAGAACTTATTTTAATAGTGATATTTTAGAAACTTAGTCTAATCAATGAGATAAACAAAGTTAATTTTAAGCAAGGTCCAGGTCTTGAAGATAAGTACCTAAATTCTTTTAAACCGACAGTTTGTACTTGAACAAAAAAATGATTTCATAGACTGAAAAAAAAAAGCGAATAAATAAATAAAATCATTTGTCTTTATCTATAATTCTAAACTGCAATTTAAAAAAAATGTAAATTTATAATATAAATTATTATTGTATCAGATGTTTATATGCTTAAGTATTGTATTTTGCTTTGTGGAAGAAATTTTTTATTTGGCAAATGAATAGAAAAATGCTTTTATAAAATTTTATATGCATATTTTTTGCTACACTTATACTCTTTACTTATACTTACCTTCTTTTATTTATTTTTTCTTTTCTATTTATATATCTTTTATGCTTTATCATTTTTAATGCTTTTTAGCATTAAAATTCTAATTTAAAAACACCAACAAAAAAATACCTGAAATCCATAAAATTCTAAAATTCGCTAGTCTCTGGTCCCAAGCTGTGGATTTCTGGGAGTGTACTGTGTATTTAAGTTTAATAAATATTTTTTTTTCTCTCCTGTGTTTAATGATAGTTTTTTTCTTATTTGTAACTGGTTGCTAGGTACAGGGTTTAAGTCTCAGTTCAGGCATGGAGGTTTGTTGTGGTTCAGAATTAATTTAAACCATAAGTATCTAATGATCCTTATTGTGCAAAAAATTACTATTGAGCAACAACAACCCTGTATGTAATTGAGACTGTTTATGAATACTTTTATTTTTATTTTTATTTATCTATTTATTTATATGTAAATTTTCCCCTCCAGCAAATGTGCTTCAAACCTTAAGGAATAATGGAAATGTACTCATAGCTGTTGATACTGCTGGAAGAGTATTGGAATTGGCCCATATGATGGTAAATTTGTATTTTAATTATAAAGTTAAAAGAGTAAAATATAAAATAATTATAGTTTGAGTAATTACTTCATTTTTTTTTTTTTTTTTCTAATATAGGATCAATTGTGGCGAAGTCAAGATTCAGGATTGATGGCATATTCATTAGCATTGTTGAATAATGTTAGTTATAATGTAGTAGAGTTTGCAAAGTCGCAGGTTTGTTAAATTTTTTAATTGGCTAGTTTATTGTTATTATCTGTGTACCTTAGCTGAATATGAACTTGTGTCTTAAAAAAAATTAAATTCATTAAGAATTATATTTTCTAGGGATGCACTGAATAGCAGTTTTGGACGAATACTGAATGCTGAATATTCGGCCAACCGAATACTAACTATTCGGCTGAATACCAAATATCCTTCAAATCGAATAGTAACTATTCAGCCGAATACCGAATATTCGTCTGGCTGATTTACTCCTATATTCAGGTGTCAATCACCTAATTTTTTGCAAATTTTTTTAGTAATAATACCATTTACATTTAGTAATACTTTATTTTTTTTTAATTGTGAAAAAATATTATAAAAAACTACTATTCAGAAACAGTGGTTTACATAAATATTGAAAAATATTAGCAAATATTACTATACATAAGTAGTGGTGTAATGCTGAATTCACAGTCAAAGAAAATTATTAACTGTTTAGCTTCTTAATAAACATATAAAATTTCTTAAATAACAATATCTTGTCACGCCCACTCCAAAGAAAGAAATAATAATAACGCAACCCAGATATGCAGTATTTAAGAAAAATCAATTTAAAAGTAGCAACGTATTGGCCAACCTACATTAAAACTGGCACAAATGCCTCTCACTCTCATGTGAATAAATTGTGGGATAGAGATGTGATTTTTTTTCATGCATGTTGGGGATATTCATATGCATTTTTCAATAACAAATTCAAAATTACTATTTTATGACTTGTGTAGTTTTTTCTTGCCAGATTTGGATGTGATCTTTGTTTGATCGCTAGAAGTTTCCTAGATGGCAACATCATGTGAATTATGTACGCTCTTTCTTATTTTACTTTACTTTAGAAACATGCATCATTATACTGTTATTGATAAAGACAACTTTTGTTAGATATTATTAATTGTTATGATTAATGTATCTAATAAATAATTTCCTTTAATGTTACTTGAAATTAGATAAAACAATTTTTTTCATTTAAATATAATCTATTTCTTAATTACTCTGAAAAATCTTAATTTAATGATAATTAAAAGTAGAGAATTTTTTCAAATGATTAAAAAATTGAAAAAATTAAATTTTTATATGTTCAACTAGCCAAATAGTAGCCGAATAATTTGATATTCGGTCAGCCAAATAGTTTTAGATTCTGCCAAACCGAATATTCAGTAGTCTGGCCGAATACATACCAAATATTTGGTGCATCCCTAATATTTTCTTCGGCATTTCATAATTAGAGCCTTAAAAAGGACATGAAATTTCAAAATAGATTTAAATGTTATCTAAAAAAATTCCCTGTATTCTATACACTTTTAATATTTGTTTGTTTATGCTGTGTGTTGTCACTTTTTTAACAGACTTTAAAAGGGAGGAGGTTTTCAATTCAAACCGTAGGGGATGTTGGGTCGCAGTAGATCACCTCTATTTAAATGTATTAATGTTCAACTCTTTTAGTTCATATGGAAACTAGTACATGGCAGCATGGTACTAGTTGTATATAGTGAAAAAAAAAAAAAGGTGGGAAATGCTAAGGTAGCCATTTTGTACAGTTTTTATGTTTTGAGCTGCTCATAGTAATTTTTCTACCTTGAAGTTTTTTTAAAATTTTATCGAAACTGAACTATTGACTATAAGTACTGTATAGTTGTTAAAGTTAAGCTATTGCTGTTTTCAAATTCTGAAAAATTATTAGCATATTTGTAGTCTGTATATACTATCTACCAGTAGGTATTTGGACACTTTCGAATTTAGAGATTTTAACAAATATCTAGAAAAATTTTTTAGGAGTTATCTTGAAACTGTGTGGGTACAAAAAACATGTTATATATTTCAGCAAAAGCTTTGTCCTGAGGAGGAAAAGAGGACATGTAAAAAATTTTACAAAAATCAAAATATTTTGGATCACCCTTTAAAAAGTAATGCTTGAAATGCATTTTTTTTGTAGCTTGTCATTATGAAGATTTTTCTAATTATTTGTATAAATTTTTATGAAGCTACTACATATATTCAAAGGGTTTCAATGGTTCCTTAAAAAAAAAAAAAAAAAAAAAAATTTTCTTCCTAGTTCAAATCCAGTTCACATGCACAAACTATTAAAAAATTTCATTTGCATAATTTAATAGCCAATAGTATGGAGCTACTTGTATGAAAACCCCCAAACAAATATTGAATTGTGTAAGCTCAAAAAGTTATGAGAGATAGAATAAACAAAATTTTCGTTCCTCTCAAAATAAAAGCTAAACTATAAGATGTTTTATTCACATTTTTTGATTCAGTCAATAACCAATGATAATACAGTGTTCGCTGATTGTAAATAAATATTGATAAAAACCCCTATCATCTTTTTTTTTTTGTTGTTGTTTGTTTGGAGAGAGGAATTGAAATTCAAAAATAGCTTGCACATGTATAGTGAAAAATTATTTAATAAAGATGCTCATATTTCATGAGATATTTATTATTTTTTAATTCTGATTGCGGTATGCTGTGTCTAATGTAGTATGCAAAGTTTCCTAAAACTGGCTTTGCACTGGGTCTAATACCCTACATGTTGTAATTTAAAAAGCTTTTTTTTTTTTTAAGAAACTGTTATATTTCCATGAATATACGTAATAGTGAGATAAAAAATTTATACATATAATTAAAACAGGGCCCGAAATTTCACCTTTGATTACACTCGCTGAAAAAAAAAAGTTACTCGCCACAAAATATGATTAACTTACTCCATTTTTTACATATAAGGTGACCAAAACTTTTTATTGGAAAAAGAGCAGAAATTACGCAATGTCGTTTATTTTATAAGAAAATAGAAAGCATTCAATTTTGAAAAAGAGGTAATTTTAGAAAACACAAAATTGAATGAAAATGATTATAAAAACAGATTCAAAAGCTACTTTACACAGTGGAATTTTTATGTCAAATGATGAATTTGGATCAGTATACCTTAATTTAAATTAATAATATACGGATACGAGAGGAAAAAACCCTAATTTTTATAGGTGTCACTGGACAATAAAGATTTTTTTTTTTTTTTTTTAATTTTTTTTTGCTATTGACAAAAACTTTTTTTTAGTGGAACTTTCATGCAGTTACATAACAATAGTTGGTAGATTTTTTTTTTTTAATTATTAAAATCATAATCATAAAAGAAAAAATTAAATTGGCAAATGAAAAAATAAAATTAATATTCGGCAGATGAAACGATTTGTTTTAACGAACAGTCATTCTTTATGAACATTTTATAAAAGTTCTCACCACAAGTATAACTTAAATTAATTTTAGTAGTTAATAAGTTTTTAAAGTAGGTATATAAAGGGGATTTTGTTCATTGAAGAAAACAGTCGCTTTGGTAGTTTTATCATTAAGGCCAACTGTCTGCGCTAGGGCTTTAGACCTGAGAAGGAGAGTCCTCCGTGGGGTCTTCTAAGAGGTCCTATCCCATATTTCCGCTAAAATTTGGAGAAAACCACGGCAAACTCCTAACGGCTAAGCCAACGAGTGCGACCGGGTATCGAACCCAGCGCCTCACGTATACCAGCTTCGAGGATAGAAATTCTCAGTCTCTATTGGGTCTATTTTTATGAGGAATATTATTCATGCAAAAGTGAGAGTACATGTCAACCCACCGTGTATCAACCGGAGCACTTCTTAATGATTTCCACACAATTTCAACAGTGATTCTGTGTTCTGTATCAAAGAACCGTACAAATATAGGAAATAATTTTATTTCTTTGTAATTCGAAGAGTCTGAATAGACATAAACCATAATATGCTTTGGCAAGTTTCTTAGAAAGTTGTTCTTTTGCAAACCTAGTGCAGAAAAAAGTTAGTGTTCACCGTTCGATACATCCAACAGCCGATTGAGCTTTCCAGTTTTACGAAATTTTTGAAATTAAGGACTAAATCCTTCACATTTGAAAAAGAAGGCAGAGGACGAAAAACATGAAGAGGACTTTTTAGTCCTGTAATGTTTTTTTGTTTAAGAGGGCAGAGCATTAATAAAGAAGACCGTCCTATTAAAATGAGGACGTTTGGTCACCTTACCTAACATTAGTATAATTTTACGTTTTTATATCGATATATATGCATTATTTATTTATTTATTTATTTATTTATTAGCACCGTATACTGTAAGAATAAAAATTCTATCTACATTTAGACAGAATTTTTACTCGCCACAGTAAAATTTCCACTCGCCAATGGCGAGCTGGCGAGCGGAAATTTCGCGCCCTGATTAAAAGAATCTTCATAATCACATGCTACAGCCAAAATGAATTTCAAACATTACTTTTTTACATGGTGATCCAAAACATTTTGACTTTTGTTTAATTGTTTACTGGTTCTCTTTTCCTCTTCAGGATAAAACTCTTGCTGAAATATATGAGACATATGTTCTTTATATTCCCAAAGTTTCAAGATTATTCCTACATAATTTTTCTAGATATTTGACAAAATCTCTAAATTCGAAAATGTCCAAATGCTTATTGGTAGATAGTGTATAATTTTAATATAATTTGTTTTGCTTGGATATAGGGCCGTAATCGACCCACCGTCCAATGTGCTTAAAAGTACAAATTGAATTTAATAGCTGATTTATTTTAGTTAAGTTTACATGTACAGATATAATGTAAAGTATTATTTATCTCAAAATAATTAATGAGAATAATAAATATCTTAATGTTGTAATAAAATAAATTAAAAGAATGAATATTTAAGTAGTAGTGTAATCATTAATATCTAAATTTAATTACTATTTAAATTGTATGTTAATAAAAGAATAAAAAACAATATCTGATATAATAAATAGTATATTAATAATTCATAATTGTTGTTGTTTTCAGAGATGACATGTAAAAGCAAAAGTAACTTGGATATTTTAGTTAAATTTATCCTACAAATATAAGAATTAATAACAAAAATAATAAATATTTTAATAGTAGTATAATATTTAATAATGATTATTCTAAAAAAATTAGCATTCACTAATTTCAACTTATTTTTACTTAATATATTTTCTTACTTTGATTTGATTTCCTTTAAATTTTGTTATTTTTTTTCATGAAAATATTTGCTTTATGTTTTTCAGACTAGAATAGTATGAAAAACTGTAATTTTAGGTAAAAAGTGTAATTTATATTAGTTTAATATAAACAGCAGAGTTAGGTCTACTATACCCCAAGCTGTGGATCACTGTACTCTTGAGATAGAGCATAGTGCATTCACTTTGGGAATGCACACAATTTATTAGGTTGATTTCTTTAGAAATCGACCTATTGCAATCACTTCGTTTATCTATCTATCTATATATATAAATGATAGATATCGTAATAAAATTTAACCTTAAAATTTAGCAATTAATAGATACAAAACAATACCAACACAATAAAAATAAAACTAATTTTAACTTATAGGTTAGACTGACACAAAAATGTTGCGATACAGATTAAGAACCAAAAAGAGACAAAAACAATTTAAATTACTTACACCGACATGAGTGATAATATAATTCTTTTAAGTTTTATTTTAGGACGATAACTTAATTATTAAATTTAATTATACCTTATAATTTGTCCTTTTAATTTTCATATGCATTTCGGATGCATTCGCATCCTTCCTCAGATGAGTTGTGACTTCCTAACCGGACACTGGCCCAACAACATCCCCCCAAAAAATAATAACTTTGCTCCTATTATCCCCCGGCTACTTGCCAAATACAAAGACCATAAAAATCCAGCCTCATTACGTCCCATTGTTAATAAATCCGAAGGTCCAACATATTTCCTTAAAAAATACATGAAAAATATTTACCAAACCCTTCTCCCACCCTCTAATATCTCCTCTAGCGAACTTTTCATGCAAAAACTCCAAGACACAAAAATCAACGACGACGATATAATGATAAGCTATGACGTAAAAGAATTATACCCCTCAATAGACACTACAGAAATCAGTAACATAATTAACAAAAAAATAATTGAAACCTTTGGTAAAAACAAAATTAGCGAAACTTTAATTAGAACTAGCAACTTACTCCTCAACGAATCCTACTTCCAATTCAATAACAAAATTTATCGGCAAAAACAAGGCGTTCCTATGGGGTCACCTATCTCAGGGACTCTAGCGGAACTTAAGATGAGATTATTTGAAAACTCAGCCACCAACATCATCGAAAACAGCAAAATCTGGACTAGATACGTGGATGACGTATTTACAATCTTTCCAAAAAATACCGACGTTAATAATATCTTAAATAAACTCAATAATCTAGATAAAAATATAAAATTTACAATGGAGAAAGAAAACAATAGCATAATAAACTATCTTGATATAAAAATCATAAAAAACCCAAACAATACCATAGACACAACCATCTATAGAAAACCAACTTCTAATATCGAAATTATAAATAACCGCTGTAATACCCCCTCCCATATAAATATGCCGCCATCCGTTCGTACATTAATCGCGCAATTCTAATATGCTCCAACAAAAAACTCCTAAATGAAGAACTCAAATTTATCAAAAATATAGTACATAAAGCAAACTACCCAAAAAATCTGGTAAATAAACTGTATAAAAAACGTATCAAAACACTAAATAAAATTGATAATGCCCAGAAAGAAAGAATAAAATTCACAACATCCATCCCCTTCTGTAATGGCAATAGTATAAAAATCCAAAATGAAGCCAAAAAACACAATATCAATATTCCGATCAAACCAAACCGCAATATATTCCAACACATCCGGAATGAAAAAGACGTAATTGATAGCCAATCAACCGCAGGGATTTATAAAATAGACTTTAATCACATTGATAATTCCCACGCATGTTATATCGGGGTTACTAAACGGAAAATTTACGACAGAGAAAAAGAACACAAAGCCGATTTAAAACATAATCGCCAATCTACAGCACTTGCTTCTACCCACTCCTCTAACCCAATTAATATTAACACCATAACAACTAAAAAAATCGCTCACTATAACAATCACAGTTACGCACTAAAAAGAGAAGCTATTGAAATTATTACTAACCCTACAGCAATTAATGAGCGCGAACACGCAACTATCCCCAAGAATTGGAACCATTTGATCTTTAAAAACCGGAACAAACGAACTGAAATGAAGGGAGGAAGCCAAGATGAAGACAACAAAAACACCGGCAGCGATGGAAGTCACAACTCATCTGAGGAAGGAAGCGAATGCATCCGAAATGCATATGAAAATTAAAAGGACAAATTATAAGGTATAATTAAATTTAATAATTAAATGAGTGATAATAATAAAAAACGGACCATTAAACTTATTGTCAGAGAAAATAACTAAAGGACTACAGAAATAATAATTGGATAAAAATGCTTAAAATTAGAAGTAAAAACTCATCAGGGGGCATGTACTTCATAAAGCTGTGAAAGCTGCATCGATTTCGTAAAACAATATAGCTAATCATAGCAGTTTATATTGTTCCAGCTCCTATTGAGGCAGCAAAACCATTTTGAAAGAGAAATTAAATAAATTATTAATACAAATCATCAAGAATCCAGAGAGAAAACTAGAAAAAAGCAGAGTAGCCACATGTAAAACTTTTACACAAACTGGATAATAGGAAGATGCCAACAAATTATTGAATTTAAAAATAAAAGCATTGCAAACATTGATTAATCAATAAAGAATTAACGTCTGAGCTGTTTCATTAACGATTAAATTCACTGAATAATTGTTTATTGAGTTAGTGAAATTTTAATGTTAAGATAGTTAAAGTTTAAACTAGTTAAATTTTAATTTAAATAGTACGTAAATCAGGGAACATTAAAACTTTCTTAGAAAGGAAATTAATGTTAGAAAACATTAAGTCAGCAGTGAGCAAGCGCCATCTACCATTTAGCTAGATAAAAAGTAAGTCAGTTAAATTAATTCAGGTTCATACAAACCAATGCTATAAGGAGTATTTTTAAGAAGCTTTAACTTCAGGAATTAATAGAATATGAGGCACCATTTATTCTTCGACCACATTTGATGAAACCATGGAAGCATCTGCGCAGGCGCTAACTCAACGTGTCCAATGCTGAAATATGGGTGACAGTCAATTGACTCGCAGAAAATGAGCAATAACAGAGCACGGAATTGCTGGATGTTTTCCAAATTTCAAGCTGGCATCCCTCCAACATTTTGGACACATCCTCACTACTAGTTTTAGGATATGTGGCTGCACTGTAAATACATAGAGATTTGATTAGTGTATCTTGATAATGTTAAACCTAAAATATTTAAACAAAATTAGTTGATATATACACTAAGCAACAAAAAAAAAAAAAAAAAAAAAAAAAAAAAGCCACACTTGGATATTTTCCATTTTTCTTTCTGTAATCGCTAATTTTATTGTTTCAAAAGTAAATTTTTGAACAGATTTTATTACGTTGTGTTTCGCGTGCAATTTAGGATTGAGCTAAGTGTTAAAAACAAGATAAAATTGTTCGGAAAATTGTAATTTTAGAAAGTATTTCAAAAATGGCAAGAATAAGGCAATTAACGATACCATGAAAAATATTAATTTTAGAGCGAAAAAAAAAAAAAATATTTTAATAAGTAGGATGTCAAAATGATTAAACGTTAACAAAATATTAGTGATCTGATTTTTAGAAAGATATAATATTTTTTGGCTGTTTAAGCTGCGCATTTGTCCTTAGGCGGCCACGTTACTCATCTAGTCGAGATGACCACAAGTTAAAAAGCTAGCACTTACAAAATCAGTTTATTGCATTTAGAACACAGCAGGGATTCAGAAAAAGTGTTTAGTAACATAATTTATCTAAATACAATGAAATAACAATTAAATAAAGCAGGTTTAATTGCCAGAAAATCTGAAAAAAAAAAAAAAAAATCATTCTTAACGAAAAGAATGAGAAAAACAAGTTATTAGAGGGTTAAAAAAATTAAAAAATGATCAATTAATTATTGGGCTGAAGTTGTTCTCTCTGATGAGTCAAGTTTAACTTATTTCGAACTGACGGAAACAAACAGATCTGATCATGAAAATGTGACTGACTTAATGAAAATTGCACTTTTAAAACAATGACATATTCCCCGTACATTACGATACGAAAATGCATAATTTTTCGGTGAGTCTTGCAAATTTTTATGTTCAAGGGATCAATTAACCCGAAATAAGACTTGGCCATTAAAAAAATTGATACCTGACCGACTACTTTGGGGATTTCAGACTCTTCCATAATCAGCATTTCAAGATGATAATGTATCTTGTTATATAGCACTTGTGATACATTTATTTGATTCAAGTTGCTAAAATTACTTATCCATTCTCATGAGCAGCTATAATTTTGTAAGTTATCGTAACTTTTTTTACTTAAAATTAAATCCCACCAAGGATATCGCAGGATTTCTTCTTTATTAGACCTGAAAATTGTCCTAATCTCAATCCGCTCGAAAATGTTTAGTCTATAAAAGAGGGTGGGGATTAGAAATTTGTAACCCGCAACTTTGAAAGAACTAGAAAAAAAATATTTATGATATTTAGCACAGTGAAATTTCTGAATTTCCTGTTAAAAAACTGTAAAATACTATGCCATTGCACATTAAAGCAGTAATTCCATATAAAGGCGGAAAAATCCAATTGAGAATACATATTTTTATTAAATAATTGTTTAGATCTAACAAATAAATAGTTTTATTTCATACATTAAAATAGCACTTGTTTATTTCACATAATAAATCATGATAGAATACAAAGTATATGTTTATTACATTACGTTTAAAAAGAAAATTTTATGTGGATTTTTATTAAATATGTCATAGTGTAGTGAAACAAATTATTAAATCGAAAATGTACACAGGTATCATGTTATGACTTCCGTATTATATAAACATAACAATTTTATTTGTTGCAATCATTAGTTTTTAAATTATTACAAACCCAAAAGGTATAAGTCAATTTTTCTGCAAAGCGGCTTTTTTTTTTTTTGTCGCTTAGTGTATATATCATCTATCTATAATGAAAATTTTGTCATCGTGATAACTCCCGAAATAATACTCCAAATCGAACCAAATTTGGAGAGTGAACTGATCTTTTAAATATCATGGATGAGTTCATTAACAAAGTTGCTCCGACTTTTTGTTTTCAAGTGGCAGCCACTTCAATATCTAAAACCCACATTGTAAAAAACATATTTAAAGCAAGATTTGCTTGAATTTTGATGTAAATATAGACCACATAAGGGTCTCAATGAACTTTATTAATGAACTTTATCTGCCATTTTTAATGAAGTGGATATCTTAAGGTAAGAGGGGCCACTTGAAATCAGGCTACCGCTTGAAAATTTAAAATCACAATAACTTCCGAAATAAGAAATAATACTCCAAATCGAACCAAATTTGAACAGTGTCTTAACTTATCTTATAAATATCTTAGATGAGTTTATTAGCCAAGTTGCTCCGCCATTTTGTTTTCAAGTGGAGACCACTTGAAAATTTCAAATTCAAATTGTAAAAAACCCGTATTCTGAATTTGTTTGAATTTCGATGTATACATAGACTATATAGTTGTCTCAATGAACTTTATCCACCATTTTTAATAAAATGGCCGATATATTAAGTTAAACGGGGCCACTTGAAATCAGGCTTACTACTTGAAAATTTAAAATCACTATAACTTCTGAAATGATACTCCAAATCGAACCAAATTTGGACAGTGTTTTAACTTTGTTATGAATATCTTAGATGAGTTTGTTAACCAAGTTGCTCTACCATTTTGTTTTCAAGTGGAAACCACTTGGAAATTTCAAATTCAAATTCTAAAAAGCGTATTCCGAATTTATTTGAATTTTGATGTATACATAGACCATATAAGTGTCTCAATCAACTTTATTAATGAAATTTATCTGCCATTTTTAACAAAGTGTGGATATTATAAACTAAGTGTGACAACTTGAAATTAGGCTACCACTTGAAAATTTATTAACATAACTTTTTAAATTCTGATTCTGGACAGTGATCTTATCATATAATTATTTTGGATGAGTTCACTGGGCGACTTGTTCCAACATCTAGTTTCCAAGTTGCAGCCACTTAAAATCACGCTGCCACTTGAAAATGTGCTGTCAAGATAACTTTTAAAATAATAAATTGATTTAAACAAAAGTTGGATAGTGAATTTATGGTTAAAATATCTTGGATATGTTCGCTTGGTAACTTGATCCGCAATTTTATTTCCAAGTGGCAGCCACTTGAAAATTTGTCATTATGATAACTTTTGTAATACTAAATCAATTCACATCAAATTTGGGTAACGGATTTACCATTCAAATACCTCACATAAAAATTATTATATTAAATATACCTTATTTAAAATCCTTAAAAAGTTTGAGCTAATATATTTCGGCGTCCCAAACGGGGCCATCTTCAGAGCCTCGAAATGACAAACTACAGCTGGGCGGTATGTTTACTTTTCTCCTCTTCATCTTCATTCTTTTCTTCACTTCGCTTCGTTTGCAGAAACAGGTGCTGCCATTCTGGAGGAATTATACTGTGTTCGATGTCGTTAACTGAATTGTTAGATGTTAAGATTTCAAGGGTTTCTCTTTTTAGGGCATAATGGTGTGAATTATAAGGGGCTATTTTTTTATAATTAATGGAATTAGTGTTAATATTAAACCTATTAACACTAATTCCATTAATTATCAAAAAATAGCCCTTTGTAATTCACTCCATTATGCCCTAAAAAGAGAAACCCTTGAAATCTTAACATCTAACAATTTTGTTAACGACATCGAACACAGTATAATTCCTCCAGAATGGCAGCACCTGTTTCAGCAAACGAAGCGAAGTGAAGAAAAGAATGAAGATGAAGAGGAGAAAAGTAAACATACCGCCCAGCTGTAGTTTGTCATTTCGAGGCTCTGAAGATGGCCCCGTTTGGGACGCCGAAATATATTAGCTCAAACTTTTTAAGGATTATAAATACGGTATATTTAATATAATAATTATTTTAAATCAATCCTTTTCAATTTTTAAAATGTAGTACCTCACATAAGTTCTCTGAGCATCTCACTCCACTTTTTTTTTTCCAAGTGGTGTCCACTTAAAATCACAGTGCCACTTGAAAATTTCTTATCATGATAATTTTTGAAATACTGATTTAATTTGAACTAAAGTTGCACATTGAACTTATCATACAAATATCTTGTATAATTTCGCTGGACAAGTTGCTTCGCTGCTGTTTTCAAGTTGCAGTCACTTAGACTGCCACTTGATAATTTGTCATAACAATAACTTTTGAAGCACTGGACTGATTCAAACCAAAGTTTGACAGTGAACTTATGCTTTAAATGTCTTGGATGAATTTCTGTGCAGCTTGCTACATTATATTGTTTCCAAGTGGTGGCCACTTGAAAATTTGTTATCACGGTAATTTTTGAAATACTTAATCAATTCAAACCAAACCAATTCAAATCAAAATGGCGGCTACTTGATAAGGAGAAAGAAATCAACCTACCCTTCCGAATGAGCCGGAAGGACTTGTTTTTTTATTCATAATAATTGGAAATATTATTGTAAAAAAATTAAGCCATGACAAGAAAGGATTAAAGAATGTTTGCCTTTTTTTTTTTCCCCCAAGTACATGGCTTTTTTACTTTTTGTAAAAATAAAAGTAAAAATGCAAAAGTGGACTGTTCTACCATAATCTCCCTATATGTATATAATATCCTCTTCCTCTTGGAAGAAAGATATTCAATTATAATTCTGTATCTAAGTCTACCTCTTTTACTAACACTGTAACCTGTAAATGCAATGATCCTTCTTTCTCAAAATTTATTGACAGAGACCATGGACACATTATCACGGGTAATCTCAATATTATTGACAATTATCAATTAAAAAAATTCATGAAATTTGGCACCAAATTTAGACTTCCAGTTAAAACTAGCATTCCACAAATCTTTCAACAGTTTTCTTATGACCTAGATTTATTTATTTATAAAATATCTATTACTCATAATAAACCTATTGCCTACTTCACTCAATGGAAAGTTTTAGTGTTACAAAAAATCAAAAATGCATTATTTATCAATTCTTCAAAAAATCTGTACTTCTTAACTCAATCAAATCACTACAGGATGACTTTGTGATCACTTATGTTGACAAATCACCTAATAATTATGCCATTATTTGTAAATCCTACTATCTCTCTATTTTAAACTCTTCAATCAATAATAGTAACATCTTCAGTTTAACTAATAATAACCTTATTATTAATAACCGAAAAATACATAATTACTATAAACTACTTCAACTTCCCTTCAATAACTTTAATTATCCTTATATAGTTCTCATACCTAAGTTTCACAAATCTCCAATTAAATTTCGCACTGTCACTGTTGGGTGTAACACTTATAACAACAATGCTAATAAAGCTCTACTGGATATTCTAAAACAAATTTACAAATGTACTTGCAAAGTTGATAATTTACACTGTCTTAAAAATAGCTTTCAATTAATTCAATACATCAAATCGCTCGATTCAATAGACAATATTATGACTTCTGACTTTCAAGATCTTTTCAATAATATTGAGTTATCAGATCTTAGTAATATCATTTACAGTCTTTTTCAAGAATATAAAGCTCAAATTAATCTTCCTTACAATTTTAAAGCAGAAAAATTTTAAACACTTCTTAACTTTGTTATCCATAATAATTATATCTTCCGCAACAACGATATCTATTTGCAACAATTAGGCATCCCACAAGGAGGTTGTAGCTCCAGTATTTTGGCAGATCTCTATCTTTATTATTATGAAAAGCAAATTTGCAATGATGATGTTCGATTTTATCGTTACATCGATGATATTATTGTATTTTATCTCAACAAGAACTCACAAAACGGCTTTTCCTTCAATTATCCACCTAATTTAAAGCTAACTCAAAATACTCTGACTAATCTATTAACTTTTTAGATCTCAAAATAATCATCGATGGTAATAAACTTTACACAGATATCTATGACAAACGGCAAGATTTTTGTTTTAATGGAAACTTATTTACACATTTTAATTCATGTCTGCATCTTTCGGTATTTAGAAACATCATCATTAACCATTTATTTCGAATTAATAATTTATGCTTTGCAAAGTTTAAAAACAAGAATATTAATAAACTGATCATAGCCACTGCTAAAATGGGTTTTCCTAAAAACTTTGTATTTTCTATTTTATATCCTTAACCATGTCTCTGTCAGTACAAAAAAAAAAAAAAAAGCTGTGTACACTCTTGTGTATATCAACAAAAAAATTATAAAATAATAAAAGACAATAAAAAAGGTGGCGGTTGGGTGGGCAGATGTTTGATTACGGAGGTGGGGTGGTGTTGTAAAGCTGGATGGTTGGGTGGGTTTGTGAAATTAAATTAAAAAAAAAAAAGTAGAAGGCTTGTTGCATTTGCTTTGTATTACTATGCAAACTTTCATTTTCCAATAAAATTTCAGATTTTTCCTTTTTGAGTTGCCAACTATATTTAATGTTCTAATTATACTGTTAAACACAATGTGATCAATCGGTGAATTTCATTGTGGCTTCGTGGTTTCATTGTTGTTCATCTGCTTTGAAATTTTGCATTTTTAAATCCATATGGTTCCTGTTCTGGTTGTGGCAGGCTGGGGGAGTGTTGCTGGCGTAAAACTAGTGTAACCCCACAGGCAAGTCACAAGTCTTGCCGCCTGCCTCCTTCTTCCTATCTTGTGTTTCTTGGGTTGTTTTTTCATTAATTTTGATAAATTTATGGTTTTAAGTTAAGATTTGTTGTTTTACTTTATTGATTCGTTTGTTTTGCAGGCTGTCAATTAATAGATCTGGTTTCTTTACATTTCATCCACTGATGATTTTTTTTTTTATCTTATTGGTCATTGGTGTTTCAGTGATCTTGTATCTGTTGCTTGGCTTCTACTATGCTTAATAGATCATCTTTATTATATATATATATATATATATGTATCAGAGTTTCCCCCTTGGTTTAAAAAAGGGCAGGGCGCTGCTAGCAAGAAAAGGACACTTATTAAGATTTTAAGAGCAATCTGGTATTCTTAAGGCCATATTTAACATTTAAAATGCACACTCATTTCAAAATTCTATTATAAGTATGCTTAATGTAATAAATATTTTTTTTTTTTTTAACTTTCTTTGCTTTTCTTGTTACTAGTAAATAAGTGTTGAAGATAATACAAAATAGTTTTATTTATATATGTATATATTTATCTTCAGTATATCATTCTTCAGTATTTGGGTTCTCTCCTAAATTTGTGAAAGAAAGAGAAGCAATAAGGAACAAGAAAGTGAACAAGAAAGCAAATAAGGGTGCTTTTTATTTATTTATTTATTTATTTATTTATTTTTTAAGATAAAGGACATAAAAGGTGCTTTTTTTTATTTTTTTAATAATTTTATTATTATTACAGGCAAGAAGGGTGTTATTTTATTTTTCCAACCTAAGAGCAGGCAGGGTGCAATGCCCTCCTGAACTGTCTGGGGGAAACTCTGTATGTATGTATGTGTATATATATATCAGTACAAAAACCCTTAACGGGTTAAAAGTTTGTGACGCAGCTACTTTATCACTATAAGAATTTGAAATATGGGTCTTAAAAATAATGATATCAAGCAGGGCCGAAACTAGAGGGGGGCGAGCGGGGCATTTGCCCCGGGCGCCAGATGGAGAAGGGCGCCAAAAAAGGCTGTTTTGTCGCCTTATTTACACATTTAAAAAAAAAAAAATTAAAAGAATTAAAAAAAAAAAAAAAAAGAAGAAGAAGTAGAAAAGAAAGAAAGAAAGAAAAAGAATAAAAAAGTCAAATTCTATTAGTCAGGGCAATTTGAACAAAGAAAAAAAAAAGTAGAAGATTAACATATAACAGAATTCACTTACAAGGAAAAGCATGGTGGACAGAGTGTTCTCCAAGACTAACAATATTCTTTTAAGGTTAGTGAGTGTGGTAAAATATTCTCGCAATCGAGGAAGAGTAATTTACAAGTGGTCCCTGACTTTCAGCCAAGGTTTTTAAAAAGTAAATGGTTGGAAAATACGTAGTATATTTGATTAAACTTCAGAAGGCTCTTTAGAAATCATGATTCATAAGGAAGAAGAAAAAAAAATTTTTTTTTTTTTTGCTTAGGGCACCGTCGTGACTATTAAAAGTGCAACTATTAAAATATTAAAATAAGTATGTCAAAATAAGGCCATAATGTTATAAAACAATCCAGTGCACTAAAATAAAGGGGCAAAAAGAATGCAAAATAACTAGTTAATAATTCAGTTAGGAGCTATCATTCACAACCACAAGGCTGAGTAAGTCACTATCAAAGTACTATGACAACTAAAGCCACCACTACCTCCTAACATGTGTAATTATAAATATTACAATGAAATAAAATGTCTGTACTTTTACTACACTTTTTACTTCCTTATTCAAAGCATAAGAAAGTATTGTGAAACCAATTTGCGAAATGGATTTTGTGTATCGCATAGCTCATAAACGAATAGTCATAAAGAGTTGCAAATGTATATTTGGAATTGTTATTTACCAATTTTGGTCTTGACATGAACTCCCGCTTTTGTGATATCTTCGAATTTATGAGATTTTTTGTGACGTCTGTGTGTGTGTATCTCGTATAACTCAAAAACGATTAGACTTAGAACGATGCAATTTCACATCTAAGTTTGTTACAACAGTTGTTGTGCATCTCTCATTTTGGTGTTTCTGTGCGCCTTTCCCTTTTGGAATATCCACAAATATTATATCCATGATGACCGAAAATACAAATTTTTTTGCAATTATATATAACTTTCCATCATACAGATTTTAACAGAAATTAATATTAGCGTGAATATTGATAGTTACAAAATTTGTTGATATTCTTGCACGTAGAAAGTAATTCGTAAAGACTTGTAGGTTCTAGATGAATGCATTTTATTTAATGAATATTCTGGAAACAGACGAATAAAAGTCAATAATCAATGATTATTCTTGAAGCAATCGAATAAACCAGTTTTTTGCACTCATGAACAGCCAAAACCAAATAACAGGAATTTTACTATTTCAGAACAATGACCAAATGCTTAAAGTTCTTAGAGATGTACGCTCAGCTTGCAGTCCAAACAGAAACTGAACTCATCCAGTCTTGCTAGTGATTTGTAGAATTTTCGAGATAGTTCTACTCTGGAAACTAATGAATTAACCTGGGGAATTTTACAATTCGGTTTTTATTGAAGTTAGATCTTCTAAACTTTGGCTACCCTAAATTACAACTTTTCGTCAAATTTGGGTGCCAAATTGCCAAATCTTTTGCCAAGTCGCAAAATTTGCTGCTAATGCCCATTTCCGTGGAAGTGAAGAAATCTGCCATCTATTTCCCTTTTAACTGTAATACCGTGTATAAATTAATACGTAAAGAAATAGACAGGCTCTTGTCAACAATAATTATAGTAATGACTCTTTCCTTTTTATATTCTCATTAGTGATTGGTAGAATTTTTGATGAAGTTAGTTCTGCACAAGAAAACAGTAGGTCATGCCAGCTTCCAAATTTAGGCAATATTAAACCACCATTTTTCACCAAAATTAATGCCAGGTTGCCAACTTTGTCGCCAAAGCATTCACTCTGCGATAAGTTGTCATCTACATTGGTGATGAATTTAGTGACATCACGAGATTAGCGATCAAATTTGGCAGAAAATAGTTCAGGATTGCCAAATTCAGCAAGCCCTTTCTCAGTTTTATCAGAGTTAATTTTTTCTATATATATTGTGCATTGTTTCTCACCGCTAATTGTTTGTCAAAGAGTGCAAAAGTAGGCTACCTGCACAGGAGCGAATTCTGTTGAACTCTACGCTATGCATTTGCCTATGAGAGATTCTGTAAAAAGCTGTAGAATATTATTTCTGAACAAATGATATTCTTATTTTGTGGTGCATATAATCCTATTACCATGAAGTTAGTGGTTCTAATAACAGTCTTCTTGCAATGGTTCCGAGACTATTCATAGACTAGAACCTGCCTTTCTATTTTATTTCCTGAAAATGATTTTAAAAAGATTATCTACAAATGGCACTGCTCTGCATGAAAATCGGCCCCAACACCATTTTTGCAAATTCTTATGTAAAATAACCTCCTGAATACGATTATGACGCCCATTTTGCCCCATCACCCACCATTATTTGGGGACGCTTCCCTATTTTTATCATTTTCCGGTATTTTTATGGCTATAAATTTGATTTGAAAGGGGTGAAGGGATTGTTTTAACTGTTAAATGTCTTTTGAGGGGCTAATGAAAAATGAAAAATTCTAAAACATGAACATTTGCAGCAAGGGGAAAATTTAGGGGGAAGAGGGGGATTTGCCACTGAAATTACAAATTACATTTTTTATATTTTATTAATGAATTATTACTATTATTTATTATAAATTATATTTTTTTATTTTAAAGTATTCAAATAATTCTTTTCCATTCTCCAAAGGAAATTTATGGCCATAAACTACCAAACAGTAACAGAAAGGGTGGCGTCTCGAGAAAACGGTGGGTGATTGGGCAAAATGGGGGTCATATTCGGATTCAGGAGATCATTTTACATGAGAATCAGCAGCGCAATGTATTTAGACAGCTAACGGTTAGTTCGTACTGGATGGATATGAGTAGTTTTCAGATACTTGTTCATATCTATTAATTTATGCATCTTAATTATATTAAAAACTTAAATATCTGTCTGTTTATTTCTCTGCAGTATAATTCATGTAACGACTATAATATCAAAAATATCATTTTAAATTCACTCAAAATGATGATAATTTCAGTTTTCAGAGTAATTGAATATGAAATTTATATTCACTTGTTTTAGAATTGTCATTTATAAATACCATTAACTTAAGAGAGAGGGAAAAAAAAGAAACTATCATTAAACTAGTAAAAATAAATAAATAAATAAAAATAATAACTGTAGCTTAATTTAAATCTTTCTCTATAATACGCTTTTCTTCTTCTTCTTTTTTTTTTTTCTAAAATAATGCTTTGATTTACAACTTCAATCTTTTTTTTTTTTTTTTTTTTTTTTTTTTCCCCAAGAAATGTTGTAAAAATATAAAACATATACGTTAAAATAAAAATTGTAATAAAAATCGGCTGGTTGTAGCTCTACTTGTGCTTGTACATTTTTACAGTACTTGTGCTTGTACAGACGCCCGGCGAAGTGTCATGCTAAGTTTTTTAACACGAAACACATGTTGCGATTCTGTTTTGTTTTGTAAACTCTGTTTTTCATAACAAGCATATAATGTATAAAGTTTGTTAAATTACGTCCTGGAGAAGCTGAGATACAGCTGTAAGAAAACGTGGCATAAATGTGCTGCAAGTCGAGCAATATATATCAAAAACTAGACATCATCAGTTTATGTCAGAATTCAACTGCACACTAGGTTTCATGGAATTCCGAACATGCAGTTCATAAATTAGCTACAGTATTTGTGTCCCATACAGACACACACGCATATCCGTTAAATATAATCATAATATATTTCAAAGTCTGTAAATTTATCGAAAATTTGAATTAAATTCAATATTTACTTTTTATGAATGCAGGTGAAAATAAAATGGCCATAAAAATTTTGTAAAATTTCCTTTGAAATTTTAATTTCTGGTTGGAGTTGGGAGGGGGAGGGGGGGGGTGCCAAAATCTCTCCTTGCCCCGGGTGAAAAAAATCCTAGTTTCGGCCCTGATATCAAGTTTTAAGTGACGCTCTTCTATTAGTTAAAATATACATAGATTTTCTTATTTGATCATTCGCTTTTTTCTTTTATTTATATTTACAATGCAAACATAGTATTTTTAACTTCAAGATAAGACAAATATATAAAATATACTCACTGATGCTTTTTCATTTTCATTTCAATTTCAAAATAACAGTTTATAAAGGAATGATATAAAAATTCCAGTCACGCCTCGGTGTCATTTTAAAAGATTTGTTTTTAGATTTCATTAAAATTACCTTTGTTTTATCTAATAAAGTATATTTACACATTGAAACAGTGCTTTTAATTTTCAAATATACTGTCAAATAATCACACTTTCACTGAGTTTGCATTATAAATTGAAATTATTTATTTCAATAAATTGATTTGTCTTTTGCGTCACGCTATCCAAAACTGTGAGTAAAATTTATGTAAATGTTACTTTGTATCATAGTATCCAACTAAGTCAAAATTTGTTTGTGCAAAGAGATAGTGTGATGCAAAGAAAACATTTGCACAAATTTTACTTGCAGTTTTGGATAGCGTGACGCAAAAGACAAATCAATTTATTGAAATAAATAATTTCAATTTATAATGCAAACTCAGTGAAAGTGTGATTATTTGACAGTATATTTGAAAATTAAAAGCACTGTTTCAATGTGTAAATATACTTTATTAGACAAAACAAAGGTAATTTTAATGAAATCTAAAAACAAATCTTTTAAAATGACACCGAGGCGTGACTGGAATTTTTATATCATTCCTTTATAAACTGTTATTTTGAAATTGAAATGAAAATGAAAAAGCATCAGTGAGTATATTTTATATATTTGTCTTATCTTGAAGTTAAAAATACTATGTTTGCATTGTAAATATAAATAAAAGAAAAAAGCGAATGATCAAATAAGAAAATCTATGTATATTTTAACTAATAGAAGAGCGTCACTTAAAACTTGATATCATTATTTTTAAGACCCATATTTCAAATTCTTATAGTGATAAAGTAGCTGCGTCACAAACTTTTAACCCGTTAAGGGTTTTTGTACTGATATCATTACTTTTTAGAGGTTATTGATGAAAAAATTAAAACAAGTCGTTCCGGCTCATAGGAAGGTTAGGTTGATTTATCTTTTCTTATGAAGATGCCACCATTTTTTTTTCAAAATGGCAGCTACAATTTATTAATGAACTTGGTGGATTTATTAAATAGGGCTATTTACATATGGAGTTTTAAGCAAATCGGTTCAAAAGTTATTGTGATAATTTTCAAGTGGCCACCATTTAGAAACAAAGGACAGGGTGACTGAGATGCCCAGTGAACTTATCAAAGATATTTGAATGATATGTCAACTGTGCAAATGCGATTCAAACTGATTCCATATTACAAAAGTTATTGTAATAAAAAAATTTTAAGTGGCCGCCACTTGGAAACAAAATGGTGGAGCAAGTTGCCAAGCAAACTTTTCCAAGATATTTAAACTGTATTAAATTCACTCCCCAACTTTGATCTGAACCAGTTTAGTATTCTAAAAGTTATCGTTGTGGCATATTTTCAAGTAGCAACCTGATTTCAAGTGGCTGCAACTTGGAAACTAGATAAATGTTGGAACAAAATTCATCCAAGATATTTGTGTGATAAGTTCAATGTCCAACTTAAATTGATTCAGTATTTCAAAAGATGAGAAAATTGCATATATTTCGGTAATCAGATGCAAAAATTATGTAATCAGAAAACATACGCCAAAAAAAGGCAGAAATCTCGCTGATTTTTGACTCAATATATGTATTTAACATCTGTGATATCACTTTTCAGAAATAGCACGAATTTCGTCCATTATAGCAGTGAAAATATTTGCCTATCTTTATTTAGTGAAAAAGAGAAACAATCGCTATTTGAGCAATTAGCCATGATAAAGGTAAATTTTGTTAATAAGACATGAAACGATGGATTTCGACCCAGTGGCAGAAACACCGCGACATAGTTGCGGACACAGAAAAGCGGCTTGCGGACAGTTTTTGTCTGCAACTTTCGAATAACAATTCACTTAAAAAAACTTCTGTATCAAAACTAAAACTAATACTTTTATTATTTATAATTATCTATATTGTGTTGTGTCAAACATTGCTATAAAATATTTAATTGAATGAGTACACACAATTGTTTATACTATATTGTCCTGCAGTAAAATTGTATTCGTGTATTGTTGCACGATATTACCACTGATGTTCCCCCCCCCCCCCCCCCCCCCCAATCACCTTTCAGGCTTTTTGAGTGTAAGCCATTTTCACCACTGATTAACACAAATTTTGCAGACAGATTATGAAATTTTAAAAGCCTGTCACAGACAGCTACAAAACTTTCTGCCACTGGGGATTTCGATAATTCACTGCAAGAATATTATGTTGTTTTGTAATGAATTAACAGCTTATTTCGTACTTTGAAAGATTAAAAGTAAATTTTATCGGTGAAACGATCCCGTATTGTAGATAGACTTTCGTATTGCGTATTTCTGCAATGTATAAATAATAAAAAAAAGTAATTTTATTATTGTTTTGTGAAATAATCTCATATCTCAGCATTCATTTTTTAAAAACATACAAAATTTAATAATTAGCAGTGAAATTCCAGTGGCAGAAAGTTTTGTAGCTGTGTGCGACAGGCTTTTAAAATTTCAAAATCTGTCTGCGAAATTTGCCTGTAATCAGGGATGAGAATGGCTTACACTCAAAAAGCCTGAAGCTGATAGCAGCAATCTTTGGGGGAGAGAGCTTAACAATAGTGGTGATCTCGTGCAACAATACACAAATGCAATTTTACTACAGAACTATAGTAATAAACAATTATAAAATAATAAGTTGAACTCATTCAATTAAATATTTATAGCAATGTTTGACACAACACAGTATAAATAACAAAAGTATTAGTTTTAGTTTTGATACAGAAATTTTTATAAGTGAATTATGAAGTGGAGGAGAAGTTTTGGAGCAGTTCTAAAAGAAATTAGCACTTTTCTATGTCCCCGTAGAATCTTAGTAACAGGGGAAAAGAATACACGCATATGCTGTCTATCAAGGGAGATATGGGCTCCTTAGGTCGCCGTTGTTAAGTACTGTTTTGTGTGTTCCTACCAAGGCACCTATATGGGGTCTCTAGAGTTCCTACCAGAGAGCATCTAAGACGTCATACATCGGTAGCGCATTGTCGCAGGCGAAAAATGTCCGTAAATTGCAGACAAAGACTGTCTGAAAGTTGTGGGCAATTTTTTTATTAGTACAGAGACAGACAAAGAGTGTTCGAAAGTTACGGACTAATTGTTTTATTAGTGCAGACAAAAACTGTCTGCAAGCATTTATTCTGTGTCCGCGACTATGTCACCGTGTCACGGTGTTTCTGCCACTGGGGTGAAATAATAGTCTATAATAGCAATTAGTTGCTCTTGCATAATTTTAAAAAATAAGCGGTAAATGATTGATTCCATATTGCAGCAAATTTATTGCATACATCGGATATTGTCTTTGTAAAAAAGGGCGAATTTCATTGATTAACATAGAGATAAAGCCTATTTCAGCAAACAATTAGGATTAAAATAACCTTATTAAGCAACGGCGAAATGATTGCGTGTTTCAATAATCAGCCACAAAACATCGTGAATTTCAGAAATCACCTTTGAAAAGATTTCAAATTTTATCGATTAACGCCGAAATAATATCGTATTTTAGCAATTAGTTGCACTTAAGCATAAATTTTTGACAGTTAATAGTAAAATGATCCCGTATTTCCAAATTAGGCTGCAAAATTATTGCATATTTCGGGATTCAGCTTTGAGAAAAGCATAAATTTCATAGATTAGCGGCGAAATAATTGAGTATTTAGAGATTAAACTTTATAAAGAATATGAATTTCATCGATTAGGCGCAAAATAATACAAGGTTTCAGCAATCAACCACAAAAATATCGTGAATTTCAGGAACAGCTATAGGAAAAAAAAAATAATAAATAAAAATCGTGAATTTTATTAGTTAGCAGAGATATAATAGCGGTATTTGGGAATTAAATGTAAATTTTAACTATAAAAATTGACACCATAGTTAGCGGTGAAAATAATCCCGTATTTCCGAAATCAGCTGCAAAATTATTGTGTATTTCAGCATTCAGCTTTGAGAACAAAGTGCAAATTACGTCTATTATCAACGAAATAATTGAGTATTTGGGAATTTAACTTAAAAAACGCAGAAATTTTATTAATTAGCGATGAAAAAAATTATGCATTTTGGCGATCAATCGTAAAATTATCGCGAATTTTGGAAATCAGTCTTGAAAAATGTGAATTTTATCGATAACTGGTGAAATTATAGCATATTTTAACAAGTGGTTGTGACTATATGTATAAATATTGTTAATTTCACATTTATTTTTGCACATGTTGTGCAGTTTTTTTTTTTTTAATAATAATGTATAGACCTTAAAAAAAAAAAAAAGATGATACCTATATGTACCAGATTGAGCAAATATCGAGAGAGAAAAATAGATACCTACCATTCCTTATAGACTGTGTAATTTAATTATTTATGGGGGGAAATTCTTAGGGAATCTACATATTTAAAGCCTGCAATAACTTAAAAATATTATTGTAGATTACAATTTAAAAATTTTTAAATAAAATTATCTAAAAAATAAATATTTAGAAATTATTTAAGTAAAAATTCTTAAATTGCAAATTAGAAGTATTATACAACAAATATTTCACTGGCTCCTAATTATTTTAATTATACTTTTATGAAATTTCAGTTCTTTTGGTCAAGTAGATTTTGAGCTACACTTAAAAAAACTAATATCGCCAAGAGTTAGATTGAAAAAAAAAAAAATAAATAAAAAAATTAAAAAACTCAAAAGTCCCAATAAGTATAATTGCTAAGCATATTGACTAAATTACTTCAAATTTAGTATCCAGTTGTAAAATTTTCTCCAGAATCTAAAAGTCAAAATTGTGTATTCGTTGAAAATATAAATTTGAACATCGTTGCACACTATTCGAAAATCTGACTTCAAAACAGGGTTGTTGATTTTTTTTATTTTTTTCAAAAAAAATAGATTTTTTTTATTTAAATCAAGATTTAATTGATTTTTATTATGTATTCATACATTATTGTACAACATTTGTTTTTTATTATGTGTATGCGTATATATATGCACAATATCCACACCATCAATCATTTTACTTAAATTATAAAAATATAAATAATATTCTATTTCTATAGAAAAAATCCATGTAGGCATTTATTACCAACATTTTTATTCAACATAATATCTTCATAATAAGAAGTAATTGTATAACAATCATAAATGCGGTAGTATGAGCCACTCAACTTCAGACTTTGACTTTGTAGCTACAATAATGTATTGAAATAAAGCAAAATTTTACTCACGCTATTGAACACATAAAATAATTTTGGAAAAGGATAATTTAATAGGAAATATGACATATAACTGAAGCAATGTATTAAGAGAAAAAAATCTTTACTCATAGTTTCTAATCAAAATTTAAAAAAAAAATAAGGAATTAGGGAAGATAAAAAAAAAAAAAAAAAAAAAGATATCCTAAAAAATTTTTACTTAGGTTTAGCAAACATCATTTGAATCAAGAAAATTTTTTCACACTTTACCCATTAACAATATTCATATTTTCATTACCATTTTAATACTTTCACTTATTTTTTTATCTTTTTTTTTACATTTAGTGGGTACAATTCATTAAAACAAGCAGTGACAGCAGCCTCGAATTGTATTTAACTGATTATATGTAGTTAAATTAAAATGTTTCTATTATTTTTTAAAAACTTTTTGGAGCCTGCAGGGCTTTTTAAACAGTACAATGTAAACTATGCTATTATTTTTTAAATATCATATGAGCCAATGCTAAATGACATAAACTGGTATAAGAGCTAAATAAACAAGGAAATATTTTCTTTTTTAAATGTTTTTAGAAATTGCAGAAGTAGGAATTTCATAGTAAATATTAAATAATACATTGGGAAATTGAGAACTAAAAACTTTAAAATATATCCTTAAAGTGTTTGAGATAAATGAAGGCGGTAAAAACTGATAAAACCCGTTACACCATTGCACAGTAAGTAATATGCCAACCCTGTGGCAACTCGTACCGCTAAAACGCTCTAGAGTGATCCCTGGCAGCAGGAGTTGTTTATATTTAATGTCTACGGATATTCCACCTCCTTCCATGACTTAGCGGTAAGATATATCTATATAGTTTTATTTTCTTAAAACTTACAATTAGTTTTTCATAAAATGTAATTACATGTTTCGTCTGTTATGAAGAACAAAAATGTTGTCAAATATAAACAAACCAGTGTTTCCATTACAGTCGCTTTTTATGCAAAATGCTAGACAGTTATCCAAAATATGATAATTAAAGAACATGATCACACATTTATACTAAAAAATTACATTAAATTCTATAATAATAATAATAATAAAAATCTTTCACAAAAAAGTCACAATAGACAATTTGCGCGTTTCCGGATTTTATTCTAATAGAAAATGAAAAGGTAAGAAAATAAATACATACATTTTCTTTATTTGAAATCTAATGTCTGATTTATAACAATTTTAACATCGCACTATTTACTGTACAGAGAAAACGCAGTATAATATATCGTGACGTCACTCTTTATGACAACAAACTAAAGTAATCGTTGTTTACATTTGATTTCATGCTTTGCTTTGCTTCTTGAATCAGTGAAATAGGTTTTCTATGATATAATAATGACTGATATTAAAAAATTGTAGTATAAATATTGTATTATTTGTATTGTACCATTTTGCACTAATACAACAGCTAACGCTTCTCAAAAGTTATTCTTTAGCGTTCCACAGGATCCTATGAAACGAAAACATTGGACAACCGCCATGAAAAGAAAACATTTGAAAATGATGATAATGATATTGAATGATTCTAAGATGAAAAAGAAATGCTCAGAAATCACATAAACGATTAATAATTACGAAAGTTAAAACAAATTGCTGCTTACTAACCAAGCTAACAGAATGTAAACATTGAAGCATCATAAACTGTGACGTCAGGCAGCGTTTTGAAGTCACGTGATTTTTGGTTAATTTTAAAGTTATTTTTTAAATTAATGAGAACTTTTTTTGCATTTTTAATAAACTTTTTGAAATTTATGGGCCTAAAACTACCATAAGAATAGGATTTTGTTCAAATCCCCCATGTGTGCAAATTCCTCATTCAGGATGAACTTTTTTCAAAAATATTGTGATTTCGGACAAATTGTGAAAGTAGTTTTCAGTTGCATAAATTTGGTAAGAAATAAAATTATAAACAAACTGTCACTAAACAGTGTGAGCAATCTATTAATGATAAATAATGCAGGCCTTGAAAGTGGGTTTAATTTTTAAGATGCATTTGTACAATTAACTGCTATGGGGGAAAAAAAGAAGAAGAAAAAGAAATCTAAGTAAGAAAGCTTTTGATAAGTTTTATTTAGCTTATTTTTGGAATAGCTTTACTATAAGGCGCCCATCGCTGTTGCTGATGTACATCTCACTGAATGAGTCGATTACTGCAAATCGATATTCTGAATCATTACAAAACATCAAAAATACATTTTAAGAAAATAAATTACTGTTTCACTCTGGTGCTTGTTTTGAAATTCACTGAAATAAATTAAGCATATTTTAAAGATTAATAAAATATTTAAAACAGTAATAGAAATTTGAGCTATTTCACCACAAAAAAAAAAAAAAAATTCAGAGAGCTTTCAAGCTTTAACACATAAAATTCAGCATTATAAATGATGTATAATCTAAAATAACTTGAAGATTTGCCCCAAAATTTCAAAATTACAGCCTTGCATGAATCTGAAAATGCATGAAAATCTGTACAGAAGCAATCACAAAACAAACAAAAAATAAATAAAATCGCTGGATGCAGCTAATTTGTCATGCACGAATCTGAAAATTCATGCTACAGCGGTCAGTATCCCAATATTAAGACTAAAACAATATCACTGGATACCCCTAAGTCATAGCACATGAATCAGAAAATGCATAAAAAATCTGTACTACAGTGGTCACTATCCCGATATTAAAACAAAAAAAACATCACTGGATACTCCTAATTCATGGCACATGAATAAGAAAATGCATGAAAATCTATACTGCATCAATTACTAGAATACACTTTTTTCCCCTAAATAATTCCATTTATTAAAAAGTAAAATAAAATAATAAAATACACTCAAAAAATTAATTTTTATACCTCAAAAACGCATTAAAAAGAAAAATCATTCAGCTGGGCCGCATTACGATAAACACACGCGCGCGGCTGGCACAAAAAGAAAAACAAAGTTCCAAGACAGTTAAATGAAGTACCGATACAAAAAAGTTACTATTAAAAAGTGTCGATACACTGAATCTCATCACAGCATCATGAATCGCCAACAGGTACCCTATAGTAAAGCTTAGCCTTATTTTCTTTATACTGCTTGTGCTGCATTATTATATTTAGAGTAGAGTACAGTATAAGCTTGATACAGGGTTGCCACTCAAACAGGAGAATGAAATTCCCTGACTTTTAAAAGGTTTTCCAGGTATATTCTAAAAAAATTTCAGTCTAACCGTATATTGAGCATTGACTGTGTTGAGGGCAAAATAATTAACGTCCCACTTGTAAACACAAAATTTACACATGACAAAAGTTGCATATAATGATAGCATTTGTCGCTTATAAGCGAGATAAGAAATTCCTTACATGAGCAAAAGAGAAGGGTGGGGGTGTTTAAAAAAAATAGCAGAAGCTAATGGAGAAAAAAAAAGGGGGGGGGGAGGGGAAATGACCGTGCATTGGCAGATTTTTCTTTTCACTGACTTTTATAGTCAATTTTCAAATTCCCTGACTATTCCAGGTTCTCCAGGTAGCGTGGCAACCCTGTTGATATAAAGTAGTTTTCATACTACCTTAGCTATATCCGTCAAAAGCATTATAAATCATTATTATGATACACAACTAAGACATTCAAATTCATTTAAAATTTAACAATATTGTATTAATACAGTATGTATTGTATTAATACAGTATTAATACAATAATGTATTAATACAGTACATACAACATTTCCCAATTACCCATTACATTAGACTTGTGATGTATCTAATTAAGGCTGTACATCAGTCAGATAGCTCCCTTTCTCCCTTCCCATGTTATCATATATATATAGGATTTTTGTTGCTTCGTTTTACAAGGCTGTATCATTCAAAAATAAAGTTTTTCGTAATCTGTTTTTTGAAAAGAATAATACAGCTATTTTATTCCAATAAATAAATTTTGGACTGTAATTGAAGTATCTCTTAGTATCTCGATTAGTTAGGATCTCTAATCAAAACATTTAAATTTATTTTTCCAAAAACTGCTAAGCTAAAAGGTGACATATTACCAATAATAACAACATAATTAAAGTAATAATAAACATAATAAAGAATTCGAAAACTTGTTTAATTATCATATTACAGAAAACTTAGTAACATTTTGCGAAAAAAGCGACTATAAAAAATGTAAACAATGGTTTGTTTACAAATAACAATACTTCCGTGCAATCAGACGAAGCCTATAATTACATATACGTACAGGGTGTGGTAGATAAGTAATGAGACTCAGTCTAGAAAAACAAATTTATTGATCCGATTTGTACAAATGTTAATATTCTTCAAAGTACTCGCCTTGGGCGTCGACACAACATCGCCAGCGCGTTTTCCAAGCTTCATAGGCCCCACTGTAGTCCGTTGGAGTTATCCCAGTTAGTGCCTTCGTGACAGCACGTTGGATGTTCGGAATATCGTCGAAACGATGACCCTTCAGGCATCTTTTGACCTTCGGAAATAGGAAGAAATCAGGAGGACTCAAGTCAGGGCTGTATGGTGGCTGTGGCAGAACTTCAACTCCAATTCGGGTCAAGTAGGAGGTCACGAGGAACACTGTGTGCGCCGGAGCGTTGTCGTGGTGGAGACACCTGCGTTGAGCAAGGTCCTGTCGCTTCCGTTCGACGGCTCTGTGCAATCGCTGAAGGACTTCTTTGTAGAATTCGGCATTCACAGTTTTCCCCTGAGGGACAAACTCTTTGTGAATTAACCCCCGCTTGTCGAAAAACACAATCAGCATTGTCTTGACGCGGGACTTTGACATTCTTGCTTTCTTCGGCCGCGGGGATGCCGGTGTGTGCCACTCCAAGCTCTGGGCTTTCGTCTCCGGGTCGTATTGGAATGTCCAAAAGTTTCCGAAGCAGTTTTTCCCAAGCGAAAGCAAAATTTTATTGCATACCGCTGTTCTATCGAGCGATCCATTTTCACAAGTGTCACGTGCACACAAACAACTAATACGCGAAGCTCGACCCTCACTGCGCCACAGCTCCGATGCGACTGCGAACCGGTTCTATTGTTAGCTCAGATCCCCAACCACGTGACCTGCAGGTGCAGACCGCACTGCGAGCGACTGGGTCGCCGCGCGGCGGCCAGTCTCATTAATTATCTACCACACCCTGTAAAATTATAAGCAAGTTTTAAGAATATAAAATTATAAAACACTTACCACTAAATCATGCAAGTAGGTGGAATTTTTGAATAAATATTTTAATTCCCCATTGAAAATAAAAATGTAAAAAACACTGCTCACACTCTCGCTCTCATATCTCAGTGTTGTTTTAATTTCTTTAATAAAAATTATGATTAACACGTTCACGCCGGCGTGGTACACCGGTGGGTCACAGCAAAAGTATCCGAGCACTAGCAATATTTGTCTAAATCATGCAAAATTTCGTATTAATTCCAATTTCCAATCAACAAATTAAACAAAAACACCGCGGCGCGGACGGATACAGGGAAAGCAATTAGCTTAGCGTCTACAGGATGTACGCATCCGTATGATGTACGCATGCGCTCCAAAGACCATGGACCATGGTATAAATTTGTGTGCATGAGGGATTTATTAAACGTTTTCGCTTTAAAAATATTTTTAATTCATTATGAATAATGATGAAATAGAATATCTATAATTAAAAAATTCTTCATTTATTTTAAATATTATCTAAATACTTTTTTGACGAAATGGGAAATCTTAAAATTAAAATTATATTCTTCATAACAAAAATTTATTGACTGCATTCACGTTGGTCAGCCAACCAACGTGTCTTGAAAGTAAGAACCGAATTACGACATTTTTGCCGAATAAAAGCATGCATTTTGGCGGAGTAATATAGTTCTATTTTCAAAGCAACTTTTACAAAAAACAAGAGTTTTCCTGAAAAAAACAAAAACGTTACTAGATTCAGAAAGATCCCATTAACAACATATATTAATTAAATTAAAATCGTTCGTGCGGTTTTAGAGATTAGGTCCATTACATCCTTACAGCG
This sequence comes from Salticus scenicus, assembly GCA_963930645.1. NCBI lineage: Eukaryota > Metazoa > Arthropoda > Arachnida > Araneae > Salticidae > Salticus > Salticus scenicus. The sequence goes on from OZ005655.1 coordinate 56,882,185, forward strand.
TACACCACACATTTTCCCTTTTTGGCTTTAAATTGAGATTCAGATCTCAAAACATACTGCATGTAGGAACGTAAAATTTTCAGGATAGATTAAGACTGACGATAAAAGATTATTTTGAAAATATCAGAACAAAATATGGCATATTTGCTGAGATATTAAGTGTCGGCTTTTACAAATCTCTTTGATGTCAGACTAGGCGTATATATGAGTTCGCAGCTTTCCGTCCGTTTGTCCTTCCGCTTGCGTCACTCGAAAAACTGCCGTTTTTCATGATATATATATATATTGATTGTTAACTCATAACTTGAGAATTGATTAGATTTTGATACTTATTTTGTTATTATTTTGTTTTGCTGTAAATGTCTTGGTTCTGAAATAGGCCCCATTATAATATCTTTAGATCTAAATAAAATATAGTTGCCCACTAAAGTCAGTTCAATTGAACCTCCTCATAGCTGCTGAACGGCTGCAGCTGTAGTCATAAAAGTGGTATGTAGGTATAGTAAAATGACCATGCGCTACAAGATGAAACAATTTACAGTATCACCACCTGGGGGAAAACAGCAGAGCTAGCATTCCCATCTTAAAAATGGTACAAGATAGGAGGGAAGTGAATTGCAAAGTTAAAAAAAAAATTTTTCTTTATGTTGAAATTGCAAGGAAGATGCACTTTTTAATATAGACATGATTAAAATAAAGATGAGTCTGAGGAAGTTTTTGAAGTGATCACTATAAATGAAATCATATATGAGTGGCGTTTCAGTTCTAATTAAAGATACACATTCTTAACTTTAAATTTAGTTAAATTTTTTAGTTATTATAAAAAGCAATTTGAAATATATACATTCAAAAGTTGGATATTTTTTTCTAAGTAAACTAGCTCTTTTACTTTTTACCTTTGCACAGTAGATTCCTAGTCTTTTGCTCATGTAGATGGGCTAGTAATCTTGTCTGAAATTTCACTTTGTGCTTGTGCTACCATTGATTTATACGTTATACCTTTATTTAAAATGAATATATAAATTTATTAGTTAACTCATGAAATCTGTAATTACTGCAGTAAATTTAAAGTACATAAAAAAGAAAAAATTTTGTTTGATTAATAGTTAGTTTGGTTAATAATCTTGGACCTGATATTAAACTAGCATTTAAAGTTGGGCACGAAATTTCAGCTTGCCATTGGCGAGTGGAAATTTTACTGTGGCGAGTAAAATTTCGGTCTAAATGTAGATAGAATTCTTACAGTATATGGTTCTACCAAAATTGTATATAATAAAGATGATCTATTCTTTTTCAACGCTCTGCCCTCTTAAACGATAAAAGCATTACAGAACTAAAAAGTCCTCTTTTTTATGTTTTTCTCCTCTATCCTCTTTTGCAAATAAAAAGGATTTAATCCTCAGTTTCAAAAATTTCACAAAACTGGGAAGCTCAATCAGCTGTTGGCTGTATTGAAGAGTAAACACCAACTTTTTTCTGCGTTAGGTTCACAAAAGAGCAACTTTCTAATAAACTTTCCAAAGCATATTATGGTTTACGTCTATTCAGATTTTTCAAATCACAAAGAAATAATATTCCCTATATTTCTATGGGTTTTTTTTTTTATCCAGAACACGGAATCACTATTGAAATTGTCATGAAATCATTAAGAATGTGGTGCTCCTGTTGATACGCAGTAGGTTCACGTGTGTTGTCTGACTGAGAGGTTCTGTCCTCGAAGCTGGTATACGTGAGGCACTGGGTTCAATACCCGGTCGCATTTGTTGGCTTAGCCATTAGGCGTTTTCCATGTTTTTCTCCGAAACTAGCGTAAATATGGGCTATGACCTCTTAGAAAGACTTCACGGAGGACTTTTCTACTCAGGCCTAGAGTCCTAGTGCAGACAATTGGCCTTAATGATAACACTACCACCACCTCACAAAAATATGCAAAAGTTAGTTGCATTCATTTTATGTCCTCCTGGCAAAAATGCTCCCACAAAGCGACTGTTTTGTTCAATGAATAAAATGTAGACATGTGAAAAAAATCCCCTTTATGTAACTACTTTAAAAACTTATTAACTACTAAGACTAATTTAGGTTATACTTGTGAGAACTTTTATAAAATATTGATAAAGAATGACTGTTCATTAAAACAAATCGTTTTATCTGCCGAATATTAATTTTATTTTTTCTTTTATGATTATGATTTTAATTAAAGAAAAAATGTATACCAACTTTTTTTATGTAATTGCATGAGAGGGGAAAAAAAAAAAAAAAAGTTTTAGTTTATAGCAAAAATCAATAATATAATAATAAAAGAAAAAGTCTATATTGTCCAGTGACACCACCTATAAAAATTAAGGTGCACTGATCCAAATTCATCATTTGATATAAAAAAATTTCCACCACTTGTGTAAAGTAGCTTTTGAATCGGTTTTTATAATCATTTTCATTCAACTTTGTGTCCTCTAAAATGACCTCTTTCTCAAAATTGTATGTCTTCTATTTTCTTATAAAATAATAGACATTGTGTAATTCTCCTCTTTTTCTAATAAAAAATTTACGTATAAAATAGAGTAAGATAATCATATTTTGTGGCGAGTAACTTTTTTTTTCAGCGAGTGTGATCTAAGTTGAAATTTCGGGCCCTGATTTAAAGTGTAGAGAGTAACAAAAGTTTTAAAGGATATTTGAAATAGAAAATTTACAACTTTTATCTATTGTTTATTTTTTCATTGTAATATTTTAAAATTGGTTGAAAAGTGCTATTGATTTTCAATGTATCAATTTATTGATCTTTTAAAAAATATATTTATAGGTAGAATGGATGAGTGACAAAATTATGCGTTCTTTTGAGGGTGCTCGTAGCAACCCTTTTCAGTTTAAGCACCTTCAGTTATGTCATAGTATTAATGAACTGAACAAAGTACCTGAACCAAAGGTGGGTATTCAAAATATGTGTATAAACTTATTCTAATAACAAAAGTTACCAGCTATTGGAAAAAGAAAAATTTTAATTTTATATTTTTAGTTTATTTTTTGCTTTTATTGTTAATTTATTTTTCTAAAGCAGGTGTAGAAATGGGTGATAAATAATATAGAAGGCAAGGCAAAAATAACATAAAAATAACATCACCCTCCCCTTCTTATGAGTATTGTAACTATAAAGATATTTTCCTTTGTAATCGTTTAAATCACTAGGGGGCTCTGCCCACCAACCCCCGAGGGTGGCTTCAACTTCTCCCACCCTGCTTCACTTATTAACTCCTGCGAGGCTCTGCCCACCTATTCTCTGCTTTGCCTTTCACTGAATAGGAATATTAATAGTGCATAACACACAAAAAAGCAGAATGTTTTAGAAATTCCCATATTCAATGTCAAATTAAAATACATAATATTTAATACTACTTTTTTTTTTTTTTTTTTTTTTTGCTTAAAATCAACATTTTTTTTTTTTTTTTTTTTTTAATTTTTTTTTTTTTTTTTAAGAATAGAAAGAAATTTGTAATATCTAGACCATTTTGCGTTCCAGCTTTAGTATATAACCCCTCTTGGCGAATTAAAATTTTTTTTCACTATTTAGCAATGAATTTTTTTTATATAATTCCTTGTCTTAAAAAAAAAAAAAAAAAAAAAAAAAGTACCTATTTTTTCTAATGCCTATATATTTTACTATTGAATTTTTTAGTTAATTTAAGGCAATATACAATAGTCTATATATACTTCTAATGTACAGCTAGGTAATAATTTTAAACATTTGAAAATGTCTGAAAAGAAAAAGTTTATTATTAATATTATTTTTTTAATTTGAAAAATCTCCTACAGCTTCAGTTTTTAATTCTTTCCTACCTACTTTTTAAAATAACAAATGATAGAATGTACTCAATTCTCTATAAGAAGTTTAGATGATGATTTTTTTTCTTGCCATAATTAGAAAAAAAAAAAGTAAATTATGGGTCTTTGAAGATAACCCCAAGTGAACAATGGTAAAAAGATTTGATAAATGACAAAGTAATGTATGCCATTTTCTTCAGAAGTATAGGACTGGCCAAAGCCATCAAGCCTGAGGGACAGAAGATAGTTACAGTTACACCACTAAATGTCTTTTCGTGAATTTTTTAAAGAGGTTAATATAAGAGGACTCATGCTTCATCATGATATAATGTATCTTTCCTTCAAAATTAAGAGTCGAATTTCTTGAGGGAAAAAAATTACCAACTGAAACGCAAACTTAATTATCTTGTTTTATTTTTTATTTCATTTTGCTTTCAAATTATTCAATTATATGTTCGATAAATGTCCAACTACTGTAAAACTGGTATCGTAAAAATTCGTAGATTGAGACTAATAGTCCTCAGTCCTAATAATAATAATAATTTATAAACAACATATGATATTGCCAGTAAGAAAATTAATTTTCTAAAAGTAAAAAAAAAATAGACAAAAAATTTGTTACTGGCAATATTTGCAACATTGACATTTATTTTATATTATTTAATTTTTTTTTTTTTTTTTTACATGTATCACATTTTAATTTTCCTGTGGAAAATGACGTCATGACAGAAAAACGTCATAAGAGAAACTTTTTTGATAAATGGCAAATAAAGTACCTTTATAAACCTGACATATTTAATAACTTCATTAATTAAGATGATAGAAATTTCTAAGCAGCAGAAATGTCTTCCTTGGAGTATTAAGCAAACATTGATACCTCTCGTGATGCAAAGGTCACTATCATCACCCTCTGCGGAGATGCGATCCCATACAAAAAAACTTACGCCATCGATAGTAGCCTTTTTTTTTTTTAATATATACATATTATTTAATACAGTGATACCCCAATCTATCATTCCCACATCCATCGTTTTCCCGTATTGATCGTTTTATTTCTATGGTCCCTGCATAAATTGTATTAAATAATATTTATGAAACCTGCATATATCGTGCTTCAAAAAGTCGTTTTCCCACATTGATCATTGTAAAATTTTTCTTCTGACCTTGTTAAAATTTTCTCCTGAAGGTCAAGTGGGTCCATATGGCATACAAATTGGAATTACTTCTTTCATCCTAAAATAACTCTTTTTCCCCCTTTCTATGGAGGATCAAAATTGTATGTCCTCCGGACCCATTTATTCACTTTGTGATTTCAGCATGGCAGGTAGTAACCTCTTCAGTAATCTAGAAAATTGTTTACGTCATTTGAAAATGCAGAATTTTTATATAAACACATGAAATACAGAAAAGAAAAATGTTGTAAATCTGGAAAAATTCCTGTTTAATTTATAAAATAAACAAAAAACCTAACATAAAATTACTGATTTTTAAAAATAAATTTTACTTAATGTTCTACAACATTGATTTATTTCCTTGACAGTTTGGAAAGTAACAAATTAATTTTTATTAGTAATATACTGTATACATTGCGTGTATTAATTCATAAACATTGTTTTCTTTGTGTTTTGACTTTAACCCGCATTCGTTGTTTTCCCACTTTCATCGTTCTTTTTTACGCACCCAGTGAAAAACAATGGATCGAGGTTCTACTGTATTATTATGTGCATTTGAGGTATCTTGGGTTCAGTTTGATTGTTTTTAGAAAATGATTGTGTGTGTGTAACACAGATTTTGTTATCGCTGCAATTCAATAACTTCACGAAGTTTTATAATGTTTACATTATTACAACATATTATTATTATTATTTAATTACATTTATACAGTATTCTGTAATTTATGTCATTAGTAATACATTTAAAAAATGTTATATGTAATATGCTTTCTCTTTTTTAAAAAGAGCAAAAAGTGTTTTTCAACCCAGGAATTTCTTTTTTAATAATGTTAGACTTAAAATTTTATTCTGTAGAATAATTTTATAAATATGTTTAAAATGTGTAATATGTATATGTGTATATATATTTTAATGCCTGGTTATTATAATTTTTTTATGACCCTATTTTTTCAAGTATGATTTATTTTTCCTTTAGATTACCAGTCTATTTGTTTTACCATTTAATTTTATTATTGTGTAAAAGTTCATTGAATAAAATAGAACAAAAATTAATAAATAAAAGGAGCTAGATAATTCTATGATACAATCTTTTTCTCAACATAAAATACATTCTAAATTAAAGTTTAAGCCTTACTTTAAAGCTTCATAATTTTTAAGTTGGTTAGCCGCTTTCGTGAAGGGATCCCCTCTGTCCTGTCTTCAGAACTCTCCTCAGTGGTTGGTGACACTGGGGCTAAGTGATATTTTTTTTTATTCTTCAGTTTTTCCTCCAGTAGTTGACGCCAGTCAGTCTAAGCCAATCTGCAATTCATTGCCATAACAAGAATGTGGCACCACCTACTGGAGGAAAGATCGAAGGCTCGAAGCATAGAAGAAAACATCACTTAGTTCTAGAGTCATTGACCACTGAGAAGAGTGCTGAGGATGGAGGGGATCCCCTCACGAAAGCGGCTACACCAACTCCAAAAAAATGAAGCATTAAAGTGAGGTTTAAACTTTAATTTAGCTAAATTATGCTTCATTAAAAATTTTTTGAAATAAAATACATATTTAAATTAAAAAAATTCTTTACACACCATAAAATTAAAATAAACAGTACTGTTTTTGAAAGGATGTAGCCTTTTTTCTTCAAATGCAAAAAACACTTGTTACTACCTGCAAGTGTGGAGGCAAAAACACAACTTAACATGAAGACCAAATCACAATTTAACATGAAGACTGCTTTTGCTTACAAGCTGTATTAATGTTAAATTGGGTTTTGATAGTATTCTCAATAATTCATCTGCTTGTTTGTTTACAAATGACTTTTCACACATGGAAAAGTAAGCATTTCTGTAGCAGAAAGTATAATTTAATAGATGTGCAAAGGAAGTCATGTGGTATCTATGTCAGATTTTTTTTTGTTGTTGTTGTTAAATTGTATGATAAATTATTGCTATTTCATTTTATTGCAGGTTGTTTTAGCTAGTACACCAGATATGGAATGTGGTTTTTCTCGTGAATTATTTATTCAGTGGTGTAATAATTCAAGAAATAGCATTATTCTTACTTCAAGAAGTTTACCGGGAACACTTGCTCGAACACTAATTGAATCACCAGATCAGAGAACCATAGAACTACAAGTATGTTAGATATAAACAGTTAGTTTTTTAAAAAATTAGAAATTTATTTCTTTAGTAAAAAAAATTAGAATTTTTTTTTTTTTTTTTTTCTAAGTTTTTTTTTTTTTTTTTTTTTAATATATTTTGTTTATAAGTCCACAAAATAATAATTTAAAAAAAAATCTAGAATAAATTGATTTTTAAAAGCAAAAACTGTAGTTTTGTGTAATAATTATTGTGAGGTGTGTGACCAGAGGTGGGTAATATAGACGAACGCGCAAACGCCGTTTGCAGAAAATTTTTATCCTTTGCAGAAATTTTTTTAGTATTAATCAAAACTTAAAAAAAAAAAAAAATCTCTGCAATTTTAAAACATTGTCACTCAAATAATGTCTCCGAAAATTTCTTTATCAAAAACATAACTCAAAATTTCTCCCTTCCTTTTATGGATATAAATTAAACGCTTTATTTTAAGCTCTTTTATGCTTAATTATAAGCTATTTTAAGTTATTTTATGCTTTATTTATATTTGTTATTTTATAGTTTTATTTATCTTTTTTACTTTATACGTGTTTTTTTCCAGATTTTTTTTTTTTTTTTGTGTTTACAGAAAGATTTTATTTTATTCATCTCTGGGTGCGACTCCAAGAGTAAAGAATGAAAGTGAACACTTTTGTTATTTAAAACATTTTCAGAAAGATATAAAAATCATATTTCCTGAAATATTTACAGTGATGCCGCTAGTCCTTCAAAATCATGGGTGCCTGGGACCCATGAGTTTAAAAAATCTGGGTCATTTTTTCAAAAAATGGGTCCCTGCATAAATGAATTTATATATTACAGATATAAATTAAAATGTTATCTTATTGTAGATGAAAAACAGTTTTTTGGGAATTTTTAACCAGCTCTTTTTGGGATTGTTTTAAAACTAATATTATGTAGGGAGTGGTTTCTATTAAGAAAAAACTGAAAGCATTTAACTCAATGTGCTCTGGAACCAGGGAAAAAAAAGAAAAGAAAAAAAGAAAAGAGAGAGAGAGAAAATATAGTATAATCTATATAACAGGGTTGCCAACTGCTCCGATTTTGCAGAGTTTCTCCGAAAAAATTTAAAAACTCTGCAATTCCGCGAAGTAATGTTTATGCTCCGCAATTTCAGTCTTGACCACCTAACAAAATATTTTTTATTAAATACATAAAACTGAATAATGGCAGTCACTGGAAAAAAAAAAAAAAAACTATTTTTCTTTCTTTCTTTTTTTTTTCCTTGTACACATCTAGGCAGAAATTCCGATCCAACCCTTATCAACTTTTGATTTTGCATTTCCAACAGTTGCCACATAAAACATTATTTTTTTAATTTTATTTTTTATGTATGAAAGCGCTTCAACGTATCTTGAAAATAAAAAAAATAACAAAACTAACTTTTACAATTTAGCTGAAGAACCACACGCTTCATTGTACAATACTCATAAATAAATAGTAAAAAAAAAAAAAAGAAAGAAAGAAAGAAAACATTCTAGTGATAGGCATTGCGTAATCAAAATATTGCTGACTCAGAACGGGAACAAGTATTTGTTTACATTAGCTAAGAGTGTGTTTAATTAAAACCACAAGCTGAAAGGGGGAAGAAAGAAACGGAATGCTATGATTATGCAGTGTTTTGATTTTCATTTAAACTATATCAATGTTTTTGTTATTTTAATGCTTAATAGGTCTTTAAAAAAATTGTTTATTTTAATTATTTATCGATAAAAATAATGGATTCAAACCTACTGAACTTTAATGCCGATTGACAACGCTTTATTTAAGATTTATTTGAAATAATTATGCATTTATTTTATCATTCACTTTAAAGCATTAATGATTTATTATTATATCTTCATTTGTATCTGGGGAAAAAAAAAATAAGTAAACAAATTATGACCAATTATCTGTAAAATTCTAAAGTTTACAAAACATTTGGTCCCAAACTATGCAGATTAGAGGGAGTTGACTCAGAGATGAGATTTACATTTATGGATACACATTTATATGAATATCGGAGATATCGTTTTTAGATTTTTATGTGATAGTATAATAATTATTTTGACATTCATGAAAATTGTTGGAAATTAAATTAATTCCCCCCCCCCCCCCCCTTTGTGCTTTCTTTTCTTTCTTTCTTTCATTTTTTTTTTTTTTAATGTAACTGAATAATCTACTTTCATATATTGTCTTTATTTATGTATGGAAAATATGCTATTATGCAAAAAACAAATTACTTTTGGGTTTTAAGCTTATATTCAGACTTAATCATTTCCCATTCTTATCTCTCTTCAATGTTTTGCTAAATATATTTCATTATCAATAAATATTTCTTAATTTCATATGATTATTGTTAATTTACTTTTGTTAGTAGTTTATTTATTTATTTATTTTTTTTTTTTTTAATGTATTTTTAAAATTGCTCCTCAAAGTAGCCAAAATGCTCCTCAAAATTTCTCTGAATACTCCTCAAACTGTTTTTGAAAAGTTGGCAACCCTGATATAATATTTCTCTAACGTGGTCCAGTTACGATTGTATTTTGTAGAAATGATTTGATAGTGGCAATAAAATACACAAGGATAAAAAATAAAGTACAAGTAATATTTAAACATGCGGACTCAGTTCAGTGATCTAATAAATAAACTAGTATGTTGTGGCCACCACAAGACTTTCTTCTATATTTTCCTATACATATTCAATCAGTAACAATATTAAAAAAAAAAAAAAAAAAAAAAAGGATTTTTTTCTTTTTTTTTTTTTTCTTTTTTTTTTGTGAAAATTAATACATATTCAATCACTAACAATAATTAAAAAAAAAAAAAAAAAATCGAATTTTTTTTTTTCTCCAAGGTTTTTTTTTTTTTTTTTTTTGTTAAAAGTAAAAAAAATCGATAACTTTGTTTTAAATTATCACAGATTTATGGTTCAACCATTCGTTTTAAAGGTATTGACGAGATCTTTCGAATGATACCCATCTTCAAAATTTAACCCCCCGGGGGGGTACTTCCCCCCCCCCCAGGGGGGGAACCGATGCCCCCCCCATGCACAATTTTTTTTCCTAGCTAACTACTACTATCATCAATAATTCAAATTAATTTTACAATCACAAGTTTAAAATAACTCTCATTATGCCCATTTATACGGAATTTTGTCCTATGCTGCCATGTTAAAAATTTGCATAAAATGCGATTACAGCGCCACCTGTTGAGCTATTGATCCCCAAATCTAATGGGCACCAGTTCATGTCAGGGTGCAACTAAATACCAAGTTTGGTTAAATTTCATTCATATGTTCGTGAGATACAGCGTCCACAAAAAAATGATACAGACAGACAGACACACAGACAGACAGACAGACACACAGACAGACATTTTCTAAAAACTATCAATTCGTGTTCAGGACATCCCAAAACGTGTAGATCCGTCAAAAAACGGAGGTCGAAAATTTTCGCGAATCCAATACTTTCTCTATATTACATATAGAAGAAAGTAAAAAATAAATAAAAATAAATGACATTTGTCTGAGATAAGATAATTTTACAGAAAAATTTACTTTTAAAAGTTGCATCTTTACAATCTTTGAAAGTGTCATTTAAAATCCAGTGATACTTTAAAGATATAAACAAAATATCAACTTTTGTCATAAATTGACTGAAAAATGCAATAATAAAGTAAAATAAAAGGGATCTCGTCAACATGGCGGCAAAAATTTAAAAGTCACCATAGGGGTTCTTTATTAAAGCTGTCTTGCCTGGAGAAATACAAAAACTGGGTCACCAAACATGAATTTCTTTTTGAAACTTTTCTTTGAATGAATTGATTTAACTATCATTAGTGTTTCATCTAACAAAAACTAATAATAATTTAGCTTCTGGGGAATTAAAATTTTAATTGGATGATGAAATTGGTATCAGACTTATAAGTTTTAAAATTTTAAGGTAACTAAGAAAAAAGAAAAGAAATAAACTGCGAAAATTTTGCATGGGTTTGCTAATAGCTAATTATTATTTTAATTTTAAACTGGAAACATTTTTAAACAAAATGAGAAAAGAGTTTTTTTTTTTTTTTTTTTTTGAGAAATGAGAAGTTATTAGATAAACATATCAATTACAAAATTTAGTTACACATTCCACTTCAAATCCCAAGTCCCACACCTTCCTTTAACCCCAAAATAACTTACCAATAAACTGTACTGATAACTTAAATAATGTATTGGAGAAAAAAAAATAAAAGAAGTGTACTTATTTATCTGTAAATGAAATTACTATGATAATAATAATAAAAAATAACATTCTGATATTAGGAAAAAAATATTTTGTTTTTTAATACTTAGATTTTCTTAATAATAAAGTTTCTTGAATCTTAATACAGATATAATGTCATGTTCCTGTAATCACATTCGTTCATCTGGTTCATTTGTTTTGTTTTCTTCCAACGAACTTAGAACGCAGCAGGGTGGTGCGATTCAATGTATCAGAACATTTTAACTGGTAACTTTTTCGAATCGAGACTTCGTTTTTGTGTTTCATAACTTTGTGTTTTTTTTTCACGCTGGCCACTCGTGTGTGTTTATCGTGTATTGGAATTGGATAGTAATGTTTTTGGATTCTTTGAAAGAATGGTTTTGTGACCATTTTTCGAATTTCATATTTCAACTAAGCTTTGATAGAGGGCATCCATTGGTGATTCGTTACGCAGTGATGCGATTCGGTGTATTGTACACTTTTTACTAATAATCTTTTCACACCGAAACTTCGTTTTCTCGTCCCAAAGTCAGAACTTTGTTTTTGATTTCGCGCCGACCGCTAATTTGTGTTTATCGTATAGGATAGGCTTTTTTCCTTTATAGTAAAATGGAGTTTAATTTTTTTTTTTTTTTTTTTCCAGAGCCGAATGCTTTAAAAATATAAGGAAAATATCAGTTTTAAACAAGAAATATATTTTTAAATTTACTTTTTTTCCTTCTAGATTGATTTTTTTTTTTTTTTTTCAAGAACAAAAATCCTGGGACCTGCCACATTAAATTTTTTGTGTCCTACCTCCGATTTTTCGCGTAATTTACGCGCTATAGCGCATAAATGACTTTGCTGATTTAAATCAGAAGACCAAATATTTAACAAATTTTATGAATTATTATATGTTTTGCTTTATTTTGTTTGTACCTATATAAAGTTACAAGAATAAATTATGTGATGTACATATTAGAATAAAATTTAACCCCCAGTTGGTTTTAAAATATGCATACATGTTTTGTATATCAATATAATTTTAATTTAAGAAAAACCTATTAAAAATTATAGATCGCTATTAAGTCAAACTCCTCGAAAATTAGTTTCACTGCAAGACACTTTAAGAGCAAAATCTACATATCAGCGTGGTTTTACTTTAACTGCAGTTAAAAATTGCATAAAATTAAGGCCCACACATATTTGTGAGTGATATGATTGTGAAACCAATCAGAATCAAGAATTTTCATAATAGAAAGCTAAAATATATGGAGCAGATTTTGTTCGTAATTTAGTGGCTAAACAGCTAATAGTCCACCCGAGCTCAATAGATGAAAACATCTTTGAGTTTTCTGTTGCCTTATCAGATCATGGCTAGAGAGAAAGATGCTTTGATTGCTCATTATTGTGTCTATAGTCTTTGGATACTCATTATTGTGTCTATAGACTGGATCCTATAAATGCATACATTAAGGTAATTCGGTGGCTAATCATCTCATTGGGGAATAGGAAATAGGGGAAGTTCATCGAAATCATCGTTAAGTTATTGCCCTATCAGACCATGACTTCAAAAAAATAAAAGATGATTTGATTGGATTACTCAAGACTTAGTATTATGTTCATAAACTGCATCCTGTAAATACATTATGTATAGGTATGTGAAATATGATAGTTATATATTTTTTTCATTGTTTTTATGAGCAAAATGATAGTTTAGTGATGGTTGATAGAAAGCCTAGGTGACAGGTTTGAAAGTTCCACCAAAACAGGGTTTAAAATTGGTATTTTCATTGAAATATATTTTAATTAATTAATATGTATGTAATTTCATTTAAAATAAATTCTCTCTCTCTCTCTCATTTTTTTTTTTTTTTTTTGTTTAAACAATCAAACAAAGTAAAAAAAATATCTCAAGCATTTTAAAATTAAGGTGGTTCTTCCAAAAGGAATAATATCAAATGCTTATGTATTTGTTTTTTAAAACCTTATAAGAAAATTTGTTGTATAAATACATATTTTACAAAAAGTGCTTAGTTAAATTATTTGTGTAGATCAGGAAAAGAGTAAGACTGGAAGGATTTGAGTTAGAAGAATATTTAAGACGTGAAAAAGAAAAAGAATTAGAAGCTGCCCGTCAAAAAGCAGAAAGAGAAGCGTAAGATACTATTTGATTGTTCATTGCTTTTGATTCGGTATTTACATGTAATGTATACTTTTATTCTCCTTCATTATTTATGAACACTAAATTGATAATTTTGTGAGACAATTTTTAGTCATTGTATTATTGTATGCAATACTGTCCTCATTCTGAGAAATTCTTTAAACCATTTAAAAATTAGATAGAAAGATATATATATATATTAAACCGTGTTTTCTCCTTTGGATACAATTTTTTAGACAACACAAAAACTAGTAAATAAAAAAATAATTAAACTTAAAACCTAATTGTCGTTTGTTTAGGTGTGTTACTAGATACTAGGAAAATATGTAAACATATCCAGGAAGATGTGTAGATATACTATTTTTATGTTAAGTTTAAAGAAAAATCATTAACTCAGTTCTTTTTTGTTTTGTGAGTAAACACGGTTTGAATATTTACTCCTTATATATCAAATTAAACGCAGATATTTTTACCAACTGAAGCTTTTCATAAACAACCAGATTAGGATTCACGCTGCAAAACTCGTTTTTTTTTTCTTCGATATTCTTGCAGTTGAATTAAAACTAAATCTATTGTGTTTAACAATATAATTTATATAGAAAAGAATTTCTCACAAACTTTCGATAAATATAATATTGATAATAAAATTATAGAAATGTAGGGCTTTAAAAAAATCATATTTTTATGCAGTGATTACTACAAGAAAAAAAAAGAAAGGAAACCCATTCATTACACGTATTTAATTGTATATAAATTTTGTAATTCTAACATTTGTGTTTTCTTATTTTATTTTATTTTTATCCTTTATTAATTAAGAGACTTTTCATTTTTTATACTTGTCAAAAGTTATTAGTAAACCTATGTTCTAAGCAGAATTAGCTCTCCTTTCTTGTAAAACCTTATGATACGTCATTGTTTCAGAAGGGGTATTTAAGACATTAATTTGTACAAATTACTCTCAAATTTTATTCATCCTACTTACAAAATAATTTATTGCATTAAATAAAATTTTTAGATTAACATTGCCTACTGTTTATATTATTGAGCATGTAGATTAAATATTCACTATAGATTTTTTTTTAAATACATAAATATGTACTATATTTACAGTGAACTTGCAGGCTCTGATTCAAGTGATGAAAGCGAAGATGAAATGGATGTAGACAGGGGTGGCAATGCTCGTCATGATCTTATGATGAAAATTGAGGTAATACTAAGAAAAATATGTGTTCAAAAAAAAAAAAAAAAAAAAAAAATCTTGTATTTTCATGTCTAACTTTTTTTTTTTTTTTTTAATGTGTCTTAAGTGTTTAAGTGTAAATACTTAAGTGTTTTTCCTCTTTTGTTATTATAAGTTATGACGTTATGAGTAATATAACATTTTGTGTAATTTGTTGCTGTCTGCAATAAACACATTTTTCTTGTTATGGTTTTAGAAATTATTAATAATTCAATGGCGATAAAAAAAATTTCAACATCTTGTTGTTCCTAAAGTTTCAAAACATAAAAAAGAATTAAAAAAAAAAAAAATCTGGAGTGACTCCACTCGACTTTCCGAACATTGAGTAATTAACAGTTTTGTAGATAAAGTAAAAAAAGAGGAGTTGTTAAACAAACAAAAGAGAGAAAACCATAATAGAGTGTTTGAGTATTTTTCTCCATCTATTACACGATGTTTTATTTAACGCTACTGAACTTTGAGCCCATAGATCATAATGATAAAGAATTTTTCGTTGTGTCCCTGTAAAAACCTATAAATGCTAAATTCACCAAAATGCTTATAGTTAGTGCAACAGTGATTTATAATACTCATATAAATTTTCAGCTCAATTCAATAAGGCGTTTAGATGCTATCGTACTTTTAAAAATTTAGTCCCATAGGCCATAATGATAAAGAATTTTTCTTTGTGTCCCTGTAAAAAAACTGTAAGTGCTAGATTCACCAAAGTCTATACAGTTAGTTCAACTGTGATCTATAACATGTGTACAAATTTTTTGCTCAGATTAATAAGGCGTTTAGGCGTTATCACACTTTTAAAAATTTGGCCCCATAGGCATAATGATAAAGAATTTTTCTTTGTGTCCCTGTAAAAAAACTATAAGTGCTAGATTCTCCAAAATCTATACAGATTGAGTATTTGTGACCTATAATATGTGTATAAATTTTTTGCTCAATTGAATAAGGCGTTTAGATGCTATCGCACTTTTAAGATTTTGCTCCCATAGGCCATAATGATAAAGAATTTTTCTTTGTGTCCCTGTAAAAAACTATAAGTGCTAGATTCACCAAAATCTATAGGGTTCGTACTATGGTGACTTACAATATGCGTACCAACTTTCAGGTTAATTGAACAAAGCGTTTAGACGCTAGCGTGTTCACTCACAGACATACACACACACATACATATATCATCGTAAAAATAGTGAAAACGGACTCAGGGGACCTCAAAACGTATAGAAACATCAAAATCTCGAATTCGGATTTTTGACATGATTACAATACTTTCCTCACTATAGTGTTCGGAAAGTAAAAAAAAAATTGTTATCCAAAAAATTAAATTTTTTCTGTATCAAGTTATCCTCTACCTAATCTTTGCATCTACTTTCACTGTCATTATCGAATGATATTAGCAAACGCCATCGAAAGATTTTGATATAATTATAAAGCACACATTTTACCCAAAAACTGTTAAACTCATTTGTTGGTGAGTCCATTGCAATAACAGCAACCATAGTAATGTGTAAAATGGTGTTTTTTTTTTTTTTTTTTTATATATATATATATATATTACATAATCAATTTTAAGATATTTAGTTCAAATTAAATATTTATGAGTGCAAATTTACTTTTGATAATCTGTTACTATACCGATACATTGATGATGTAATCATTTTATTCATTAATAATAAGTTATCTGATTTAATTACTTTAGACTATCCTCCTCATTCTCATTTGTATACTTTAGACCAGGGTGCGAAGTTTCTGCTCGCCAGCTCGCCTTTGGCGAGTGGAAATTCTACTGTGGCGAGTAAAATTTTGGTCTAAATGTAGATAGACTTCTTACAGTATACGGTGATACAAAAAGAAAAAAAATATATATCGATTTAAAAACGTAAAATCAAGCTAATCTTAGGTAAGGTGACCAGACAAAGACATACTCTTATTAAGAGGACAGTCTTCTTTTTCAACGCTCTGCCCTCTTAAACGAAAAAGAAAAAAAAATTACAGGACCAAAAAGTCCTCTTTTTTTTTTTTTTATGTTTTCCGTTCTCTGTCCTCTCTTTCAAATGAAAGGATTTAGTCATTAATTTCAAATATTTCGCAAAACTAGGAAGCTCAATCGACTGCTGGTTGTATCGAACAGTAAACGCTAACTTTTTTACTGTGTTAGGTTTGCAAAAGAACAATTTTCTAATAAACTTGCCAAAGCATATTATGGTTTATGTCTATTCAGATTCTTCGAATTACAAAGAAATAAAAGTATTCCCTATGTTTGTACGGTTTTTTGATCCAGAACACAGAATCACTATTGAAATTGTCATGAAATCATCAAGAAGGTGGTGCTCTGGTCGATACACGGTGGACTGAAGTGTGTTCTCACTTTTGCATGAATAATTATCCTCGTATAAATAGGCCCACCAGTGACCGAGAGGGTCTGTTGTCGAAGCTGGTATACATGAGATGCTGGGTTCGATACCTGGCCGCGCTCGTTGGCCTAGCTGTTAGAAGTTTTCTGTGGTTTTCTCCGAAACTAGCATAAACATGGGCTAGGACTTCTAAAAAAGACCCCACGGAGGACTCTCCTACTCAGGCCTAGAGCCCTAGTGCAGACAATTGACCTTAATGATAAAGCTACCGACCACCTCACAAAAATATGCAAAAGTTAATTGAATTCATTTTATGTCTTCCTGGCAAAAATGCTCCCACAAAGCGACTGTTTTCTTCAATGTACAAAATGTAGACATGTGAAAAAAATCCCCTTTATATACCATACTTTAAAAAGTTATCAACTTCTAAGACTAATTTAGGTTATACTTGTGAGAACTTTTATAGAATGTTGATAAAGAATAACGGTTCGTTAGAAGAAATCATTTCATTTGCCGAATATTAATTTTTATTTTTTCACTTGCCAGTTTTATTTTTATTTATTTGTTTTTTATGATTATGATTTTAATATAAAAAAAAAGTCTACCAACTTTTTTTATTGTAACTGTATGAAAGTACCACACAAAAAGTTTTTGTCTATAGCATGAAATAATTAAAAAAATAAAATTATACAGACACGACATTATTTCATTATTTAAAACATGAAAATCTGACATTGACGGATTTTAATTTAGTGCCAGAGGCCTACTGCTAAACTTGTTAATATCGACAAATTCTTCTTTAGTTAATTCGTGACGATCTAAATTCCATGATAAAGTTTTCATTAAATCAAACCAATGTGTTTCAGCTGCAGATATTGTAACAAATAACGTTGGAAGTCCAAACTGTCTTATAGCCGCAAAACAACGTTTTTTCTCTTTTTCCCAATGAGGGGGAGGTGTGCCTTGGGGGGGACTCGTGTCAAAGGTGTGCCTTGGGGGGGGGGACTCATGTCAAAGTTGTACCTTGGGGGGGACTCATGTCAAAGTTGGGCCTTGGGGGGGACTCATGTCAAAGTTGTACCTTGGGGGGACTCATGTCGAAGTTGTACCTTGGGGGGGACTCATGTCAAAGTTGTGCCTTGGGGGGGGGACTTCATTCAATAAATCCCCATTCAATAAACCGACTGAAATAGGCCCTTAGCACTATTAAGAGTGTATTATAAAAACTCATGTCAAAGTTGGGCCTGGGGGGGGGGGGGACTCATGTCAAAGTTGTGCCTTGGGGGAACTTCATTCAATAAATCCCCATTCAATAAACCGACTGAAATAGGCCCTTAGCACTAATTAAGAGTGACGTATAAAAATTCAACAACGCTGTACCGACTGAAATAGGGGTACCTTGGGGGGGACTCATGTCAAAGTTGTGCTTGGGGGGGGGACTCATGTCAAAGTTGTGCCTTGGGGGGACTTCATTCAATAAATCCCCATTCAATAAACCGACTGAAATAGGCCCTTAGCACTAATTAAGAGTGTATTATAAAAATTCGACAACTGTACCGACTGAAATAGGCCTCTAGCACTAAAAAAAAAAAAAAAAAGCTATATTTCCAGTGACACCCATAAGAACTAGGGATTTTTCCTCTCGTATCTATATATTATTAATTTAAATTAAGGTGTACTGATCCAAATTCATTGTTTGAGATAAAAAAATTTCCACCACTTGTCTAAAGTAGCTTTTGAATCGGTTTTTATAATAATTTTCATTCAATTTTGTGTCCTCTAAAATAATCTCTTTTTCAAAATTGAATATCTTCTGTTTTTTTTTGTTTTTTTTTTTTTCCTTATAAAATAAACAATATTGTGTAATCTCTTTTTCCAATAAAAAATTCTGGTCATCTTATATGTAAAAAATAGAGTAAATTAATCATATTTTGTGGCGAGTAACTTTTTTTTTTCAGCGAATGTAATTTTAGTTGAAATTTCGAACCCTGCTTTAGACTATCCTTCGAATTTTAAATTAACTAAGACTATGCTTAAAAATAAAATCATAAACTTTCTTGATCTTAAAATTCATTTCTATGATATTAAAATTCATATTGATATTTATGGTAAAAGACAAGATTTTAACTTTAAAGTAAATTTGTTTACTCATTTTAAATCAGACCTGCATCTCTCTGTTTTCAGAAATATCATTTTTAATCACTTATATCGAATCACTAATTTATGTTCTGCTAAATATAAAAATAAAAACATTAATAATTTTATTAACACACACACACAAACACTCATGTGTACAAAAACAAAAAATAACAATAAAAGATAATAGAAAATGTGGAGGATGGGCGGGCAGATGTTTGATTAAGGAGGTTCGGTGAGATGATGAATTAAACTCAAAAAAAAAAAAAAAAAAAAAATGAAGGAAGGATTGCTGCATTTAATTTTATTTCAAAATTTAATGCTTGAATTAGAAAAGTTAAAATTATGGAACAATTAAAATTAAAAATTTTCATAGATTACTTGCAAAATGCCTGTATGGAATTAAGTAAATAGGATTCTCAAAAAAAAAAAAAAAAAAAGGAATAATTAAATTGTCCTTAAAACTAAAAAATTAAATAGATTTAGCGTAAATAAAAATGAAATTTCACCATCTTGTTAAATCTAAACTCTAGGGATTAGAATTTTTTAATTTTTTATTATGTTATTTCAGCTGAATATGACTTCTTTAAAGTTAAGTCAACTCTTCTCCATTTTTGCATTTCTGACATGCATTTTTTATATCAGCTCAAAGATCAAACTTATTTGAATAATGGAAACTAGTTTGTTACTTTGGTAAAATGGATTATGTCATTATTATTCTGATATTTAATTTGTTGTTTTCTATTATGAGTAAAATCTCAGCTTTTTTGTGTTCAGGCTAGTCTCATTTCTGAAACTCACTTTGAGTTTTGATTTCATGGCAAAGCATTAAACGAAGTTTCTTCACTTTCAAAATTGAATTCAGTTTTTTTGGCTCATCTTTTGATTTTCGTTTTTCTGGTTGGTGTTTCAATACATCAGGATATATTATGTCTCAATTAAATCTGTTTCATTTCAAGGTAATTTTTACTTTCTTCTATATTCAATAGAAGAAAGTATTGGATTCGTAAAAAATTTTGTCCTCGGGTTTTTGATGGATTTACATGTTTTGAGAGCTGTAGAACACGATTTGATCATTTTTAGAAAATATCTGTGTGTCTGTGTGTGACAAAATTTTGTGGCAACTGTATCTCAGGAACTACTGCACAGAATTTCATACAAATTGGTATGTAGTTGCACCTTGACATAAATTAGTACCTATCAATTTTTGGTAAAAATTGTCTTACAGGTTGCGTTGCCATCCCACTTTTTCTAAATTTTTAACATGGTGATATGGGACAAAATGTTGTATAAATGTGCATAAAAAGAATTATTTTTTAATAATCATTATGAAATTTACCAGAAATTTAAAAGAATTATTTGTATTAGAGATAGTCAACTGGAAAAAAAAATTGTGTATGTAGGAGCCTCGCCTCTCCCCTGTGGGGGGGCAGGAAGTCCCCCCCTCGAGGGGAGTAAATTTTCATGATGGGTATCCTTCAAAAGAGCCGTCTTAGAAGCGGTGGTTTTTTCTTCATTTTTTTATATTTCACATAGGAAGCATTATGCTCACCCTGCGAATGGTTCTCCTTGAACAATTCAGTTTCAAAGCATTTTTAATGCCTGTAGTGGTCATCTTCTTCTATGTAGCGAGCGAAAGCACATGGCGTCTGTCTCTCGAGGACAAGCAAGGAGTACATCCAGATTTTTAATCACTGATCCATTAATTCCTCTTTTCAAAACATTTCTAATTGCACATCTAGCATTTAATAACTTTTGAGATATTATTAATTGAAGCACCAGCTCCATTTAATCTCCAAATTTTGCGAATTTCACTTTCTTTTAATTATGTACCTCGTGGCATGTTTGTAAATGTGTGAAGTCGGTTATCGTCTGCTTTAGTTAACTGCTGATGTCATAACAGCTCGATGAAAATTTGCATATTGCACATTATTTTCGAAAAAAAGCAGGTGTTTTAATTAAAATGTTTGGGTGTCTTATAATTTTGTCCATGGTATTTTTAATTTTTTTTTTTTTATTAAACTCTAAAAAATATCATTTCTGTAAAACAATTACGTGTGATAACAGAATAAATTTATGTTTTTGATGTATTTGATAAAACATTTTTAAGCTCTGAATCTTTTCTTTCACTATTTGACAAATTAGATAGGTGTCTTATAATTATGTCCACCACTGTACATGTATACTTAAGGATTAAATTTCTTCAGAGGCTCCTTTATGACCAGAACCTGGGACGACCTGCCTCCTCTGCCCCACCATTGGTATGCTTCTACATTATATGCAACAGTGGCATACCAAGGTTAAGGCGGAGGGGGTGGGCTGCCCCAGGCCTCTGGTCATGAGGGAGCCTCCGAAGAAAGCTTACCTATAAGTATATGTACCTGGTGAAGTTGTCGTGCCATTATTTTAATCTGAAACATTTGTTGTAATTCCACTTTAAGCCATAGGTTCCTGTCTAAAGAGCAAAAAAGAGTGACTGTAAAGAAACAACTCCAAAGCTAAAAAACTCATTTATGCAAAACCCAACTAAGGCAGAGCAAGCGGAGCTAATGTCTCTTGCCCTCTTGTTGGATTGGGCTTCCAAATCAATCTTAAATAAAACTTACTTTAACGCCTTCTTTATAGTAATAAATTTAAATGAAGAAGTGAGAGGGGGGGGGCTCAGAATAGGAGAGGGGGCAATTAGGAGGCCCCAGTGGGACTTCCGCTCCGGGCCTCAATAGTTTTACGTCCACCATTGTATGCTTGCATTGGTTTCTCATTTTTGCTCATAATGTTCATTTATAAGGAAAAAAAAAAATTGTCTCTTTTCTCTCTTCTCAAGAATGTTTTACCACCCCTAGGCCTATATAAGATTTTTCTTGATTTATTTATTAGTGTTTCTTATTACTTTCTGATTAAAAAAAAAAAATTCATCATGTAGTTCTTTACTACATAAAGTTCTTTTTGCATATTTAGGGCAAGACAAGGGGTGGTGGTTTTTTCAAGCAAGCAAAAAAGTCATTTCCCATGTTCCCTATTAAAGAAGAAAAAATTAAATGGGATGATTATGGGGAAATTATCAAGTAAGTTTAAACTATTATGTTATTTATCTGAATTGTATTTCTTTTACCTTCAGTAAAATTCTGGTTTGCCTCATATCGTTAAAGTAGTAAATTCAATTGATAAAAAAAAAAAAATATTTACCAATATTCTTAGTACTTTTTAGACATAAATCTGTAGTATATTTAATTGTAGTGTCTGGCAATTCACAAGTAGGTAACAGAGGGATGAGATTTTTCAGCTTTTTTGTAGCTTTAGTTTTTCGGTTTCTTAGCTTTTTCTGTCTGTCTTATGTAAATTTATTACATCAGCTAATCAAATAAAACTTGATTGGATACTTAAGATAATCATTGTTTTTTTTTTTTTTGTTGTTGTTGTTTTTTTTTTTTTTTTTTTTTTCCCCATAGATTAAACATTAAAAAATATATTTATTACTGTAATGTAACAGATTTTGTCATGAAAATTCTGATATTTCATAACGTCTTGCCTTTGCATATAGTTTCAGCTTTTTTTTCTTTATGCTAATCTCATCCCTGTTAACAGAATTTGGATGGTGTGTCCTAATTTATCCAAAATGTTTCCATTACTTTATTAATATCAATTAAATGCAGTTTTTAACATTGTGTTAAGAAATTATAAGACCGCAAGCATATTGCGGCATTTCTGAAGAAGAGAGCAAAAATATGCAAATTTTTAGTTGCATATTTAAAATTGATCCGGAAACACATCCTGCTATCTGAATCTGCAAGTTTCTATCACATTTGCTTTGTTGCATATTTTCTTTATTATTATTATTATTATTATTATTATTATTATTATTATTGTATATTTGTTTTATAATATTAATCTAACAATCCTCAAATATTACAGAACATAGAAAACAAAAATTTGTAAATTGTGACCATCTCAAAACTTTCTTCTGTATTTTCCTTTTATAAATTCTCGCAGGGTAAAGTATTTGTAAAAATTATTTTTCATAGTGAGTAGAGCAGACAATTTTAATCTCAGATAAGTATAACCCTAAATATTGAAATAAATTTGAATGCTGATTAATTTCTAAACAAGTAATATCTAAACAAAACATAATATTGGTACTATATGTATTTGTTGTGCTGCTTCTATTATAAATAAATAAACAAAAATATTTTCTTTAGAAATATTTCCTTTTAGGTTGATTTCTTTAGAAATCGACCTATTGCAATCACTTCTTTTATCTATATATCTATCTATAATGAAAATTTTGTCATCACGATAACTCCCGAAATAATACTCCAAATCGAATCAAATTTGGACAGTGAACTGATCATATAAATATCTTGGATGAG
Organism: Salticus scenicus; assembly: GCA_963930645.1. NCBI lineage: Eukaryota > Metazoa > Arthropoda > Arachnida > Araneae > Salticidae > Salticus > Salticus scenicus. The sequence goes on from OZ005655.1 coordinate 56,905,780, forward strand.
TTTGTTAACCAAGTTGCTCCGACTTTTTGTTTTCAAGTGGCAGCCACTTGAAAATTTCAAACCAACAATGTAAGAAGCAGATTCAAAGCAAGACTTGCTTGAATTTTGATAAAAATACAGGCCACATAAAGGTCTCAATGAAGCTTATTAATGAAGTTTATCCGCCATTTTTAATAAAGTGGCAGATATTTTAAATTAAGCAGGGCCACTTGAAATCAGGCTACCACTTGAAAATTTAAAATCACTATAACTTCCGAAATAATACTCCAAATTGAACCAAATTTGGACAGTCTTAACTTATTTTATACATATCTTAGGTAAGTTTGTTAAACAAGTTGCTCCGCCATTCTGTTTTCAAGTGGAGACCACTTGAAAAATTCATATTCAAATTGTAAAAAGCGTATTCCAAATTTTTCTTGAATTTTGATGTATACATAGTTTATACAAGTGTCTCAAAGAACTTTATTAATAAACTTTATCCGCCATTTTTAATAAAGTGGCGGAAATCTTAAGTTAAGTGAGACCACTTGAAATCAGGCTACCACTTGAAAATTTAAAACCATGATAACTTCCCAAATAATACTCCAAATGGAACCGAATTTGAACAGTGTCTTAACTTATCTTATAAATATCTTAGATGAGTTTGTTAACCAAGTTGCTCCGCCATTTTGATTTCAAGTGGAGACCACTTGAAAATTTAAATTGTAAAAAGCGTATTACAAATTTGTTTGAATTTTGATGTAAATACAGACTAGGGGTGGGAATCGATTAAGAGTTTTAACTGGGCTAATCGTAGTTCATTAATCGATTAATCGGTCGATTAATCAAATTTTTAATCGGTTTTCATTTTTCTTTATATAATTTTATTTGAATGATGAATAAAACTCTCATATTGTGTATGTGTATAGTATAGTGTAATATATATATTATTCATAAGTTTGACTGAGAAAAAAAAATTCAAAAATTTTTATCTAATCAATTATATCTGTTTCATAGCTGAAATTTAAATCAATTTACAGAGTAATAATTGGTGACTTTAAGTGTTAATTTTATATAAATATTTTCACTTATTATTATTTTTTTTTAAATAAATTAATTTTTCAATTAATTTTGAAAGAAACATTAAATGAATTTATACATATTTTAGTTTTATATTTACAGGCCTTGTCAATCTCGCTTGTCACTATTTTTAAATGAATTATCAAAATTCCATATCATTAACATAAAAATCTCAAATTCTTATATTTTAGTACTTTATTGTCACTTCGGACTAGAACACAGAATGTTATTTTCTGTTTCTACTTCAATAGTTACTATCAGCAATTCTGAACAGACAATAAACGCTTGAAGATATTGTGAAACTCTGTTGACATTTCCCCCATCAGAGGGATAGTGAAAATCTCAATTACTTTTTTTTTTTTTTTTTTTTTAATTTTTAGCATTTTTATTTTTTGAAAGCCTCTTCTTTGTAAGAATACTATTACCCCAACCAACACTTTCTGTAGAAGACTACAGACAGGTGGTGTTGCTCCAGCATGCACATGGAGCGGCATTTCGTTTAATAACTGTCCTCTCCCTTTTCTCTATCAACAAAAGTGCAACAACTTCTTTTGAGAGGTTTTATTTAATTTTATTATTTATTTATTTTTATTTTTGCTTTTTCATTATTTGATGGATGTTTCTTAGAATGTTTGTCAGCAAAATATGCGAAAAAATATTTTGTAGGCAGAACAGCGATTTTACTTTAGTTCGTAGTTTGAAAATTTTAATCGGATTTTGAAAATTTTTAATCGAATTATACGATCCGATTAACTCGATTAAAAAAATTGATCGGGGCTAAGCATTGATCTATTAACCGAACCGATTAATCGAGTAATCGGCACAGCCCTAATACAGACCACATAAGGATCTCAATGAAGTTTATTAATGTACTATATCCGCCATTTTTAATAAAGTGGCAGATATCTTAAATTAAGCGATGCCACTTGAAATCAGGCTACCACTTGAAAATTTAAAATCATAATAACTTCTGAAATAATTCTCCAAATCAAACCAAATTTGGACAGTATCTTAACTTATCTTATAAATATCGTAGATGAGTTTTTTTTAACCAAATAGCTTCGCCATTTTGATTTCAAGTGGAGACCACTTGAAAATTTCAAATTCAAATTGTAAAAAGTGTATTCAGAATTTGTTTGAATTTTCATCTATACATAGATTACGTAAGTGTCTCAATGAACTTTATCCGCCATTTTTAATAAAGTGGCGGATATCTTAAGTTAAGCGGGGCCACTTGAAATCAGGCTACCGCTTGAAAATTTAAAATCATAATAACTTCTGAAATAATACTCCAAATCGAACCAAATTTAGACAGTGAACTTATAAATATTTTGGATGAGTTTGCCAATCACGTTGCTCCGCCATTTTGTTTTTAGTATCGGATATTTTATACTAAGCGGGCCACTTGAAATCAGGCTCTCACTTGAAAATTTAAAATCACGATGATAACTTCTGAAATAATTCTCCAAATCGAACCAAATTTGAACAGTGATATTATCATATAATTATCTTGAATGTGTTCACTGGGCAACTTGTCTCGACATCTTGTTTCTAAGTTGCGGCCACTTGAAATCACACTGCCACTTGAAAATATGCCATCATGATAACTTTTAAAATACTAAACTGATTCAAATAAAAGTTGGATAGTGAACTTATGTATGGTTCAAATACCTAGGATAAGTTCACTTGATGACTTGATCCGCAATTTTATTTCCAAGTGGCAGCCACTTGAAAATTTGTCATTATGGTAACTTTAGTAATGCTGAATGAATTCGCATCAAATTTGGGTAGTGGATTTATCATTCAAACATCTCAGATAAGTTCGCTGGGCATCTCACTACGCTTTTTTTTCCCAAGTGGTGCCACCTAAAAATTTCTTATGACGACAATTTTTGAAATACTTATTTAATTTAAACTAGAACTTGACAATGAACTTATACAAATATATTGTATAATTTCGCTGGGTAAGTTGTTTCGCCATTTTGTTTCCAAGTCGTAGCCACTTATACTGCCACTTGAAAATTTGCCATAATGATAACTTTTGAAACACGGCACTGATTCGATTTGAACTACAGTTGGACAGTGAACCTATGCTTCAAATATCTTGGATGTGTTTGCTGGGCAACTTGTTCCACTGTATTGTTTCCAAGAGGCGGCCACTTGAAAATTTGTTATCACGCTAACTTTTGAAATACTCAACCAATTCAAATCAAAGTTGGAAAAGTGGATTTATCATTCAAGCAACAAAAATCTAGAAATTTCACGTAACTCGTGAACCAATCTAGTTATTGATCCATCTTTGGTATATCGATAATAAGTATTTTCTCGCCAAAAGTTGCCATGGGGGAAAAGTCACCAAATTTGGCGCCAAATCCATTACCTGCCGTATTGGATCTTTTTAATGCATTTTTAACAGGGTTCATACTCATCAGGGAAAACCTGGAAAACAGGGAATACTCAGGGAATTTGGAATTTGTTTAAAAAAGTCAGGGAAAATAAAAATTTTCACTAAAAGTCAGGGAAAATCAGTTACAAAACCTGGAAAAACAAAATTTTCTTTATCTCAAGTTATATTTTTCTTGTTTAGCTTCATATAAAAATTCAAATGGTTAAGTATTGTGAAAATATGCATGCAAACAATGATTTCTACCTGAATTTCTATCATGATCGGCAGTAATGACATCATACAGTGGAAATAGCTATATTTTGTTCTGTCTAGAGGAGTGTTTCTTGTAATATGTTGTTAATATTTTCTTGAAAACTGTCTGGGAACTCAGGGAAATCTCAGGGGATTTTTTTCTTATATTTGAGTATGAACCCTATTTTTTAAGGAAAAATTATGCTATTTTAATGCTAAAACAAACTAGAAATGCAGAAAACTAACATTTTATCAACTTACTAAGCCTCTTTGAAAGAATTTCTACAAAAAAAATAAAAATAATTCAAATTTGCAACGATATCTTAGATGAGCAACTTTCTCTGCCCTTTTGATCCAAGTGGCAGCCACTTAATTTTTCAACACGATGACTTTAAAGATTTTGAATTAATTCGAATTATATTTGTACAGTAGACTTATCTCACAAATGCATTTGATATATTTGTCAACTTAACCCACCATCTTGTTTCAAAGCATCGTCCACTAGAAAATTTAATATTCACATAAAAAGGTATTTATGAACCGATTTGCTTAAAACTCCATATGTAGATAGATAGACTACATCAATATTTCTACCAAGTCCATTAATAATTTGTAGCCACCATTTTGAAACAAAATGACGGCTACTTGATAAGGAAAAAGAAATCAACCTACCCTTCCGAATAAGCCGGAAGGACTTGTTTAATTTTTATGAGCAATGCATTAAAAATTGATGCTTTAACTTATTATGCAAACAAAGAATTTTCATTCGAAAAATTGTTTTTAAGGTTTTCAAAGAATGATTATTTATGGGTTAGTAAATTATAAAAGACACCTCAGTCTTGAATTTGAGCATTCTATCATGAAAATTATCAACCATGAATAATTTTGCTCCATAAAGAGGTTTAAAAAGTTATCTTTAATATAATCTGTTGGTCAACTATGGATCTCTGAGGCTTATAACCTTCAATATTTACATTCTTAATTTCAGTTTATTATTTTTTTTAATTGTATATCTAACAGTGAGCAATAAAAACTTTGAAATCAAAATTCAAAAAAGGTTTTATACACAATTGTTTCAGGTCAAAATAATTAAGCACAGCACTTCATCAGATTAAAACTGAATAAATTTATATATAGGCACAGGTGCATCATTACTTTCACTCTGCATTTAAGCATACTTGTTTCACCTAATGAAGGATTATCATCTGCAATTTTGACCCCAAACAACTGTTATTATATAATAATGTATAGCGTATTTCTGCAAACTACCAATATAGGTCAATCTATAGCCAACTCTCTGTTATTTCAATGGAGACTCCGTTATTTTGGGACTGTCTTCCACTCTCCGTTATTCTCAAACATTTCTCCATTATTCTGAAGATTTTAAAGTTATACCTATAATTTATTCAAAACTTCAAGTTCAACAAACCTTCATTTTTTTAAAGCAAGATTTTGCTTTTGATGAAAAAAATTATGATTCTTTATATATATTACTATTTTTAATTAATAATTACTTAATTTTTATTTAATAATTAAATTTAACTTACCCATATAAAATTTTGATAATTTAAGCCATGGATTAAGCTATTAAAATATATCGAAAATACATCAATGTTTTCTAGGCCTGAAAATGCCGCTTATTAAAATCTCCGTTATTTTGATTCTTCAATGTTGATAGGTATGTATAGAAAATTATTTAATCTAAACATGAAATAAAATGGAGGACGTTTATTATTTCCAATACCCAATTATACTTCCAATTATTGTGTGTAATGGAAGTATAGTGTTTGGTCAAAAATTTTGATTTTGAGTTTTCACCTGAATTGCATGTTTTAAGGTCTCCTAAGTTACTAAAAGTTTTTTTTTTTTTTTTTTTTTTTTTTTTTTTCCGTAATTGGTCAACGTGTTAGTAATGGGGGGTGGGGGGATATGATCTTCTGACTACAGGGTGGCCACTAGTCAGGAAATTTATGCAAGTCTGAAAAAGTCATGGAATAGTCAGGGAATTTTGACAAATTTTGTGGAAATAGGCTATATTTGAAAGCTCGTTATTGTAAATTGCAAAATTATTCGCTAATTTTGTGAAATTAAAACAGTGAAAGTCAGGAAAAATGGTGAAAATTTATTTTGCAATTTTTTTGTAATAATGGTGAAAAATAGTCATGAAAAAGTCAGTGAATTTCAAAAAGTTCTAATGTTAACCACCCTGTGATTACTATATCTCCAAAATAAATAAAGATACAACAATGAAACTTCAAAATTAAAACAGGTTTAATCAGTGGTGCACCGAGAATATTCCCAAGAGAGGTGCCAGTGGTGCAGAAAATTTTTATGAGAGAGGATGCCGTCTCGATACATTTTTTGAGAAAAAAAAGTGGTCAGAGGCCATATCAGTTAATAAAGCAGTTATCTTCTTTTGTGCATTTATTTTAATCCAATTAGTAACAATTGTACTGTGCATTGTTCACAATAGGCAGTAGGACAGCGAGAATTTAACTATATTAATTTCTTTTTTTTAAGTCTCCACTTAAGAATATGTAACATGGAGGATATCTTCCAATTTTTTCTGATTTTTCAACGTATACACATTTTAGTTGCTTTGATCCCTGATCTTCAGCTTCTCTAAAATATTGCCCAAAAGATTCAGGATGCCTGTCAAATATCCTACAGTAACTAAATAATACATGCGAAAGGAGATCTAAAAAGGGGTTTACATAGCAAATTTAAAGAAAATGTTTAGAACCATTTTTGAGATATCAACTTTTGGTTTTCCAATTTTCACCAGAATTCTTGGCAATCTCATCTGTTTATCACAAACCAAAAATTACATGCAACAGTACACATACAGTGGTGGATATAATTATAAGACACCTATCTAATTTGACAAATAGTGAAAGAAAAGATTCAAAGCTTAAAAATGTTTTATCAAATACATCAAAAACATAAATTTATTCTGTTATCAGAGATTAAAAATACCATGGACAAAATTATAAGACACCCTAACATTTTAATTAAAACACCTGCTTTTTTTCGAAACTAATGTGCAATATGCAAATTTTCTTTATGCTGTTATGACGTCAGCAGTTAACTAAAGCAGACGATAACTGACTTCACGCATATACAAACATGCCATGAGGTACAGAATTAAAAGAAAGCAAAATTTGGAGATTAAATGGAACTGGTGCTTCAATTAATAATATTTTAAAAGTTATTAAACGCTCTAGATGTGCAATTAGAAATGTTTTTAAAAGAGGAATTAATGGATCGGTGATTAAAAGATCTAGACGTATTCCTTGCTTGTCCTCTAGAGACAGACGCCATGTGCTTTCGCTCGCTACACAGAATAAGATGACCTCTACAGGCATCAAAAATGAACAATCACAAGTCAACTTGTTTTAAAAGGAATTAATAATTGATAGAAGGCTTGGGGTAATTCAGCCAAATATTCATTTGAGTGAAAAGCTGCAGGAAGTGAACCTTGATGTGGTAACTACTGTGAGTGACGTAGAAGACTTTGCAAAAGCTATATTTATAGTTCGGTAGAATGCAAAGAATAAATTTCACCTGTCTGAATAAGCTGTTAAGAAACTGAAACAGCATGGAGAAAGAAAACCTTACTCTACCACGTCGTGCCTTCAGACAAATTTACAGATGAAATTAGAACATACAGACTCCTGAAAAATACCACAAACTTTCTGTGTTTATTCCATAGATTTATAATTTCACCAATCACCTCCATGAAAGATTTCTCAAACATAAGGAATTCCTACAAAGCTTTGCATCTGCCATTCTGAATGGTAGGCAGTTGACGCAGGAAGAAAATGAGAAATTTATTGCATCATCAAAGAAATTTGTAAATGAATTTGGACCTTAATCAGATAATACTCTAAAAGCTGGCCTGTATCTGTGGCAAATGAAATTCTCTGAACTGAACAAGGAAACTGAAAGCCCAATCAAACAGTGCCAGTAGAACAGTAATACCAGCCAATATCAGAGTTCATCGAATTGCCCAATAACGTATGGCACACTTTTTTACCATTATCGGCGATATCAGAGTACATCAGATAGCTCAAACTGCAGTGTATTTTGGTTTATTGTATTTATGATGTTTTTAAAATAGTTCTCTGTCTTCTGTTTTTTGAAAATTAAAATAAAATTTAAATGTAAAACCAAATGTCGAACTTCTTAGAAAATTCAACAAGATTATAGGTCCAACATTGGGCATTGTGGGAAAATCGGAAAATGCTGATAAATAAGGCAATCTTTACCGATGCTCAACAATTTCGGGCGATACTGAGCTGTATTGGGACAATACTGTTGTGCTACATGAGAACTTAACTTTTGTGACCAAAGTTCTTTTCCTAGTTTGTTTGAATTTTGAAAAATATCTGTCACACTTCCAGTAACAACAAGCAGTGCTGAGAGGTCATTCTGCAAAATGAAGAATTTGAAAATTTACTTGAGAGAGAGTATCAGTGAAGCCAGACTGAATGGACTTGTATCAGTGAACATTCACCATGAAGTGGAAATTGATCTACACCGGATAATAAATGCTCTCACTAGAAAAGCTAAACTGGACACTAGATACTAAACTGGACAATGTATTATTCGTCAGGAGTCTATATGTTAAAATTTGATCTGTTAATTTGTCTGGTAGCAGGGCAGGGTAGAATAATGTTTTCTCCGTGCTGTTGCAGCTTATTCAAACAGATGGACAAATTCATTCTCTGTGTTCACCAGATTGTAAATATAGCTATTGCAACGTTTTTAACGGCACTCACAGCAGTTTTCAGAATAGATCATAACTGAATAATATAATATGAAAAAGAGAGTGCTTGAATACAAGTATACAGTACAAGCAAAACAGAATAAATAATTTTAACGTAATCTAATACTTATTCTTATAATCATTTAATTAATTTGCAATGCACAGTAGTGCTGGACGATATCAGAAATTAAATATTGCGATATATCACCAAGTTAATATCGATATTAGTGATATATTGCGATATTTCTTTCAAGATAGGAAAAAATAGACATTTGTTATTTTTTAAAGACATATGCACACGAATTTTAAAGTATACAAGTATAGAGTGTTTTCCATGTATTTTCTGGTATATTACTACCATAACTTTATCATTAAAAAAAATATATACATAAAAAGTGAATCAATATTTTGTGTTTCTTATAACTTATACTATTGCTTTTTAGTATACCTCTGTATAGTTTATCCTCTATTCTTCCCATTTTAAGCTTTAATTATTTTTAAATCATATTTTAACACAGCTAATATGTGATCTGTGTTTTATTTGTACCAAGTATATCAAAATTCATAATTCTACTAAAAATAAAGCTTAAAAAAAATTGTCTTAAGATGTAGGTATTAAATAAAAAGGAAAATAATTTTAAATAGTTAAGAAATGCCATTGGATACACCTTTTTTTGTCGTAGAGAGTAATATTTTTTACTTAAAACTCTTATATGCATCCTAAATGTCAGTTACTTATCATTTTTATTTTTGTATCTGCTTGCCAAATCATTACAATATTTTTTAAATGTATATGTGTTCAATTCACATTCGTAATAGTTTCACAATAATTGAAAATTGAATTATATATATATTATATATATATATATATGTATACATTGTCAGTATAAAAATTATATTATTTAAACAAAATTATGTTAAAGTTTCATTTTGTTACTTAAAGTAACTCATTTTGCATTTAAACCAATTTTATTTAACACTAGCCGCCTTCGGCGACCAGCTGGTTCGCGATCCCTGAAAAATTCGACTTTACGAAATTCCCGCTCGGTGGCGCCTGCGGCGCCTTTTTTCCGTATCAGGTCTAATAACAGCTTATATCATGAAAATAGCCTATCTAAATCGCAGTAAACTCCCGTGCGGTAGCGCCTTCGGCGCTGATATTTCAAATTTCTAACTTTAGCTAAGTCCCGCTCGGTGGCGCCTGCGGCGCCTTACCCCCGTTTTAGGACTTACAACACCTTCCTCGCTCATTGGAATTTGAAATATTGAAATTTTAAAATATAGCATCTGGCGGTAGAAATTTCTGTAATCTACTGTTCAATTCCAAATCAACAAAGCTTTCAAATGATGTATTACTTATGGAATTATTTTAATTAGAAGCTGGGATAAAAAAGAAAACCAAATACCTTGCCTTAAAATCTTAATATGCCAACCAATTTCAAACGCTGCAACTCTTTTTTTTTTGCCTTTTTTCCCTGTTCCTCAAGCCCTCCCTAATAATCGTACTCTTTCAAAAATATTCACAATCGAATTATCGGGCATTAAAACTTGTTAATAGTAAACCTATAGTTTGCCGTTTTTTTCTTATCGTTATGCTAATTAAATATATTAAAAATTAATCACTCTTAAAATAAAGCTTAAAGAAAAAAAAAACGTTAGTTGAAAAAAAAATTAAACACTTATTAAAAATCCTAATTTCCTTTTAATATATTTTCTACTTACCAGGAAAAATAAATATATCGTTCAATGAAATGCTATGTTAAGGAGTTTTCAAATTTAAATCATCCATCTTAATTTTTCAAACGCGAAACGTAAACAATAGCTAACCTTCCGGAAGTTCCGACTGAGCCGAGTTTCAAAAATTTGCATAAAACATCTCTAAGAACGATAGCCGAAGTCTACGCACGCGCCGCGACGTACGTCCGGAAGATCACTTCGTTTCTCCCGCGAAACTATAAATAGCGAACGGCGATGGTAGTGGGTGTTCGTGGTTGCCTTTGCGGTTGCTCTTGCCCTTGCCTCTGTTCATTTTTCGCCGATGCCGGCTTCATAAGATATCGCCGTAATATGTGGCGTTTATTTTTTATATTCAAATAAAATCTTTTCATTTTTAGTTAGTTATAACTCACGTTAATCCTTTTTTTTGTGAGTTCGAAATTTAAATGAAATTTATAGGTGTTCATATCGCGACAATAACAAGTGGAAACAAGAACGTCACGTCTTCTACATAAGTGTCACCAGCTTCTTTCTAATGGCACGTAGTAGTTTTTTTCTGCAACCTATATGGGAAATAAAAAGATGTTAAATATTGTCTTCGTACTCACCTTGTTTGTCATCCAGCATCTGCTTTGGTATGTTTGTTATATATAAAAAGTATTTGTCTACTTCAATTATCTTATTGTTATTCATATAAACTTATTGTTATATTTATATAAACTTTTTGTTTGAATTTATTGTTTCAATTAAAATACAAATTAAATTAAAATTTGTTATGGTCATTTATTTAACAATTTCTACATATTTATCTTTCAGCATATTTACTTACTCTAGCTTCCATGTATCTAATTCATTTAATTAACTTTAAATGTTGTTACGCTGGTGTTTACGTCTAGAGTAGGCTCCTCTGCTAATTCACTTAGCCTTGGATCTACTTCACACCAGCTAACAAGAGAAATAAAAAGTGGTTATGGGCTTTTCCTTTTTCAGCATGTAAATATGCTAGCCCTTTCATAAATTAATGTTTTTCTGTTTTGTTTGAAAAATAAATTGAAAGTTAAATTTTTTGCATTTATAGTAAATTTTTGAAACAAGAAATTGTTTGAATTTAGATTAAAAGTTGTTTAATGTTAATAAATGAAAATCTTGAATGTTTTGTTTAATTTAAGTAATAATGACCATTTTTTTGCATATTGTTGAGGGAATATTGTAAAAATTTATTTTTTCAGTAAAGTAGAAAAAAAACTTTTTGAAATTTCATATATATATATATTTGAATAAATTTTCAAGTCATAAATGAATTTACCGAATGTTTAATTCGGGGGGGCAAAGGTTTTTATAAGAAAAATTGTGATATTTTTGATATATTATATTTTTAAATTGTTTGAACCATAATTATACAATTTTTTTTTACTCAAAATGGCTGTCAACAATTTACATTCTATTCCCAAACTGAATGCGATTAATTTCGAGGAATGGAGGAGTGACATTAAATTTGTTCTTCTTGACCGGGGACTCTGGGACATAGTTGTTGGTACGGAAACAGCCCCAGTTTTGGCTGATGACAGAAGCAATGCTTCTGCTGTTAATAAATTTAAGTCTAGAGCTAATGCTGCTTTGGCTGTCTTGTACTTAAATATAGAAACTGAGTATAGGAAAATTGTAGAAAACGAGGATGACCCCGTAAAGGCATGGAATTTAATTAACAAAAGTTTTGTTCCAGATACTCGTGCACAGCACATGAGTTTATTTTCTGAGCTGTGTGATTGCAAAATATTGCCTGGTGAGGGTGTAAATGTCTTTGCGTCCCGGGTCATGAGGATATTTAAACAAATAGAAAATTCTAAGGGGGGACTGATGGAAATTTTTGCATCTTATCAATTGTTACGTTATCTCCCATCATATTTCGACGGTATCGTTCAAAACATACTGAGATGGGAAGATGATAAATTTACATTCAATGAAATTGTAACTTGCTTAGTAGCCGAGGAAACTAGGCTAAATTTAAGAAATAAAGATAATGAATTAAGTAAAGCTAAAATTTCTGCTCAGTTTTCTCATCTAAATGATACAGGTAAAAATAAGCTTCTAAAACAAAAATTAATTTGTACATTTTGTCATAAGAACGGCCATGCTAGACAAAATTGTTTTTCTCTCAATAGAAGTAGAAATGTTGACTTTAAACCCTCTTTTCAAAACCAAAACTTACCTTCTCAGAATTTCAGTCCTAAGAAGTCCTTCCAATCAAGAGGTAGACAGGGTCGAAAAAAATCTTCATATCAATCTAGATCAAATTCTAAGACCCGTAATAGTAGTAGGGATTCAAATTCATCTTACTACATTACTGAGGCCAGTTTAGCTCAGCAAACAAATGAATCAGATTGGGTATTCGATTCTGCCGCGTCTCATCATTTTAGTAAAGACCGTGAACTTTTCACATCATTTAAACCTCAACAAAATGAAGAGATGGCTGTAGCCATGGAAGGCATCACTTTGCCAATCGAAGGAAAAGGAGACATTAAATTGCGTTTTGGCCAAAGAAACTTTACTTTAAAGGGAGTGATGTATTCATCAAAGCTTAGGAGAAACCTTATATCAGGGCCACAACTTGACAAAGAAGGTCTACAGTTTATTGGGGGAAGAGGCGAAGTCAAAATTACGTCTAATGATAATATAATGTTCAGAGCAAAATTAAAAAGTGGTGTTTATCGTGTCCAAGCAAAAATCCCAAAATCTATAAAACAACATGTAACTTTCGAAGCCTCCACAACATCTTCAAAAGAACAGGAAGTTCTAAACCTGTGGCATAAGAGATGCGCTCATGTAAATCCTCAAACTTTGACGCATACAAGTAATAAGAGGGGTGCAAAGGGATTACCATTCTTAAAGGGACATACAGAATTTTTTTGTGAAGATTGCAGGTTGAATAAATTTAAACGCACTTCATTTAAATACAGAAACTTTGTTCGATCCAAGAGACCCTTAGAACTGTTATATACAGATGTTTGGGGACCATGTCAAGTAAGAGGCAAACATGGAGAACGATATTTTCTATCAATCATGGACGATTATTCCCGTAAAGTATTCATTTATCCTATAGTCCAAAAATCTGAAGTAGCTGAAACCTTAATTAATCACATCAAAAGGGCAGAAAGATTTATAGGTAAACCTTTAATAGCTATCCGCTCAGATAATGGAACAGAGTTTGTCAACAAAGAATTTTCAACATTTTGTCAGGAAAAAGGCATCAAACATGAACTAACAAACACGTTCACTCCAGAACAAAATGGTGCTATTGAACGTTATAACCAAACTGTTATTAATGGAGCCCGTACATCATTATATGAAAGTGGTTTAGACTTTTGTTTTTGGCCAGAAGCTGTTTCACATTTCAATTATGCCTGGAACAGACTATGCCATAAAGATTTTGAAAAATCACCATTCGAATTGTACGGTGGAAGAAAACCATCAATCAAACATCTTAAACCATTTGGATGTGTAGCTTATGTAGGACTGGCAAAACAAAGAAGACAGAAACTGGATCCAAAAGCTGTGAAAGGTTATCTAGTTGGATATGCACACCATACAAGAGGATACCGTATTTGGATCCCAGAGCAAAATAAAATAGTAGAATCTTTAAATGTGACATTTAAAGAAGATCGTTTGTTCAAAACAGAAGCAAGTGGAGCAGTGCTGGGCACCATCAACCAGCATTACACAATTCAAGATGTATTTCCAAAGGATAGTGACGATGATTCTGATGAAGAGGCTGTTGACGAGACTCCTGAAATAGGGTCCAGCGTACCGTCTGAATTATCTGACACTGAGGAATCCTCAGATGATGAAAAACCTGTTCAATCATCTCAATTAAAAAACATAAAGTTTGAAAGAAAACAAGTTTTAAGAAGAGATAAATCCAGAACAGACGTATACTACTATCCCGAAAATACAAGAACAAGATTAAGATCCCATAGAGACATTAGAAAATATTGCCAAGAAAACAAAATCAAGTATGACCCCACTAAATTTTCATTCACTCCAATAGAAGAATCTGACTCAGACACAAGTGCCAATTTTTGTCATAATTCCTCTTGACTAGAATTAATTATACCAAGAACTTTCAAGCAAGCCCAAAAATCAGACCAATTTCAAGAATGGCTAGAAGCAATGAAAACCGAAATAAAAACCATCCAAGAACGAAAGGTTTGGCATCTTGTAAAACCTCCTCAAAATAAGCAAATAATTGGATGTCGCTGGGTATATGCTATAAAACGAGATGAAGAAGGTCGAATTGCTAAATTCAAGGCAAGGCTTGTAGCTCAAGGTTACGCTCAAGTAAAAGGCGAGAGTTACGAAGAAACTTTTAGTCCTGTTATAAACTTCGATCTAATTCGTTTTTTCTTTTCACTTTTGGTAGTGCAACACAAGTGGAATCACGTACAATGTGATGTCACTGGCGCATACCTATATGCTCCGCTAGAAGATGAAATATACATGCAGCAACCACCTGGTTTTATTAAACAAGGAGAAGAGAAGTTAGTTTGCAAGCTCGACAAAGCTCTCTATGGCCTTCACCAAAGTGGACGAGCATGGTTTTACGAAATTGACAGAGTTTTATCAAATATCGGTTTTATTAAATTTACTTCTTGCAACTGTGTTTATACATTCAAATTTCAAGTTATCCTATTATTATATGTTGATGACATGGTTTTATTTGGTAAAAGTAAAATGTTTTTAGAGGAAGCCATTAATGTTTTAAAACAAAAGTTCAAATTAAAAATTTTGGGAAGGACAAAGAAACTACTTGGAGTAGAATTTGTTGAAATTGACTCAAAGCTATTCATTCATCAAGAAAGCTATATTCAAGAAATATGCAGTCGTTTTAATAGTTTTAACCCTCCAATTTCATCCTTACCAATCAGCAAAGGCTGTATTTACTCAAAATCAAGCTGTCCTCAAACCGAAGAAGAAACCAAAGAAATGACAAAGTATCCATATCGCAATATTCTAGGGTGTTTATCATATTTATCTAACAGAACAAGACCTGATATAGCATATGCTGTCAATATCTATAGCCAATTCCAATCGAATCCAGGAATTCATCACTGGAATGGGTTGATCAAACTACTGGGATATGTAAAGAAAACAAGCCAATTAAAATTAAAACTTTCATGTGCTGATTCACAGATCATAGCCTACACAGACGCCGACTTTGCTTCAAATCGTGATGATCGGACATCCATAGGTGGACAAATAGTATTTCTAGATAGTAGCCCCATCAGTTGGAGGACCTTTAAAGAGAAGGCTGTTAGTTTATCCACTATGGAATCTGAGTTCATTGCCGCTACAGAAGCAGCAAAAGAAATTGTCTGGCTAGATCGAATTCTAGAAGAATGCCAAAACATGAAGATTATAAAAAATAAGAAAATTTCAAAATTACTAATTGACAATATGGCTGCCATAGACTTTATTAAATCTCCTATAGAGAATAATAGAAGCAAACATATAGAGGTCAAACTATATTTTATTAGAGATCTTGTTATCAAAAATATTTTTGAATTAGTTTTCATTCGTAGCAAATTAAATTTGGCTGACATATTTACTAAGCCACAAACTAAATTTGAATTACAAAAATTTGTGAAAAATCTTTTCTTCGAAAATGTTTCAAAAGTTAATCTTAAATTTTCAATTTCAAATTTTTCTATGAATTTATAAAATTTTAAAAATGTAAATTTTCTAAAAATTTTTTTTATGAATTCAAATCCTTAATGAATTCAAACTTTTTTTTAAGAATTCAAAATTTATGAATTCAAAAATTTAAACTTTTCTATGAATTCAAATGTTTCCTTGAATTCGGAAAAAAAAAAAAAAAATTTCAAATTTTGCAAGTTAAGCAAAATCTTTCCAGATTTAGGCTGGAAGTTTTTTTTTGAGAATTTCAATTCTCATTCTTTCGTTGACAGTAAGTCAATTTTTTTTTTATTCAATTGCTCACAGCAATTTTTCTATCTCTCTCTCTCCTCTCCATTCCCGAAATAATCCATTCTGTTCTTTTTGTTAAATATTTGTATGTAATTTATACTTTTATATTGTAAGAAAGAATTGTGTTTATACATATATTTATAATATTGAATGTGATTATACTCATGTTATATTTGTTGTTAAACTTATTATACAAATAATTCATTGTATGAATTTCTTTTCTACAGTTTTTTTTAAAAGAGCATGTTAAAAATCTTTTCAAAACTGGAGGAGAGGTTTGAGTAAACAGGTATATGTTATTTGTGTTTCAAAAACAAATTGTTTTGTAAATCACCTCTATCCAGATATTGATCTCTGTTGCTGTGCAGCTGAAGATTAAACCTAATTGTTTTTTTTAGTTCTGAAGAAACTGTTAAACTGTTTAGTCACAGTCGTATGATTATGTAATTTGTGCAAAGTTTTGCTGGATGTTTTTTTTATTAACTTTCTTAAGCTTAAAAGTGCAAACGATAAGAGGGGGGGCCTTGTTAATAGTAAACCTATAGTTTGCCGTTTTTTTCTTATCGTTATGCTAATTAAATATATTAAAAATTAATCACTCTTAAAATAAAGCTTAAAGAAAAAAAAAAACGTTAGTTGAAAAAAAAATTAAACACTTATTAAAAATCCTAATTTCCTTTTAATATATTTTCTACTTACCAGGAAAAATAAATATATCGTTCAATGAAATGCTATGTTAAGGAGTTTTCAAATTTAAATCATCCATCTTAATTTTTCAAACGCGAAACGTAAACAATAGCTAACCTTCCGGAAGTTCCGACTGAGCCGAGTTTCAAAAATTTGCATAAAACATCTCTAAGAACGATAGCCGAAGTCTACGCACGCGCCGCGACGTACGTCCGGAAGATCACTTCGTTTCTCCCGCGAAACTATAAATAGCGAACGGCGATGGTAGTGGGTGTTCGTGGTTGCCTTTGCGGTTGCTCTTGCCCTTGCCTCTGTTCATTTTTTGCCGATGCCGGCTTCATAAGATATCGCCGTAATATGTGGCGTTTATTTTTTATATTCAAATAAAATCTTTTCATTTTTAGTTAGTTATAACTCACGTTAATCCTTTTTTTTGTGAGTTCGAAATTTAAATGAAATTTATAGGTGTTCATATCGCGACAATAACAAGTGGAAACAAGAACGTCACGTCTTCTACATAAGTGTCACCAGCTTCTTTCTAATGGCACGTAGTAGTTTTTTTCTGCAACCTATATGGGAAATAAAAAGATGTTAAATATTGTCTTCGTACTCACCTTGTTTGTCATCCAGCATCTGCTTTGGTATGTTTGTTATATATAAAAAGTATTTGTCTACTTCAATTATCTTATTGTTATTCATATAAACTTATTGTTATATTTATATAAACTTTTTGTTTGAATTTATTGTTTCAATTAAAATACAAATTAAATTAAAATTTGTTATGGTCATTTATTTAACAATTTCTACATATTTATCTTTCAGCATATTTACTTACTCTAGCTTCCATGTATCTAATTCATTTAATTAACTTTAAATGTTGTTACGCTGGTGTTTACGTCTAGAGTAGGCTCCTCTGCTAATTCACTTAGCCTTGGATCTACTTCACACCAGCTAACAAAACTACATACTACGAAATTTCGACTACTGCAAATACTGCAAAAAAATAAAAGAAGACAATCTTTTTCCAATAAATATGTCATTTTTTTAATTATTCATATATTTTCATGAAAATTGAACAGTAGCTTTATAATATGCTGTCTAGGCCGAATATTAATTCAAATGTAACGTGAATGAAAATTTGAAAAAAATTGAAAATTGCAATTTTTCCCCCCAGTATAAAACACATGATATCTTAATTGATTACAACCATTTCCGTTTTCATCACAGACAGTTGTCTCGTATGTGTTTTGTTTCCGATCGAGACCGCTTAGAAAATCGTCTGCCTGTTGCCAACTAAATTTCATAGTTTAGTTAATTTTAAAAAATCTAATTGACGTATCGATAAGCCGCTTGCACTCTTAGATTCGGAAAAAATCCCCCTTTCATTTGGTACCAAATTCGTAATGATCGGACTAATATTTCTAATTTATTTTCCATTTTTTCTGCTTTTAACTCCGTTAAAATATCTACTTTTATGCAATCTCGGTGAATTCTGAGTCATTGAGATCGCTTTTTGATTAAGACATAGGTCTACATTTTAATTAATATCTCCGCATCTAATTAAAATTTTTCAATTCTGTTTTGACTATCCCCTCGGGCAGGCTTCTGAGCACCCGTATGTCAAATTTTGTAGTTCTGCGTTCAGTAGGGGCTGAACGTATAGATGCTCAGACAGACAGACAGACAGACATCTTCTTTTATTATTATAGATGTACGGCTTTTTTTTTTAAAAAAAAAAAGAAAGGAAAGGAAAGAGAAAAAATAAATGCTACATAAAAAAAGTAATAAACTATCCAATATTATATAATTCTATAAAGAAACTGTCACTGTAAAATTACTGAAGATGAAACTTTATTTTACATCAGTCAGATAGCACCCTTTCTCACTTCCCATGTTATCCAATGGGATTTTTGTCGCGTCGTTTTATAAAAATATTTTATTAAAAAATGAACTTTTTCGAATTCTGTTTTTTGAATATTACTCTTTGAACAGGTCGTCTTTTAGCTTAAATTCTGTTTTTTGAATATTACTCTTTGAACAGGTCATCTTTTAGCTCAGTGAGCAATTTTTCGAAAAAATAAATTTAAATATTTTACTTAGAGATCCACATTTAGAGTCCATAATTTACTTATTGAGATAAAATATTTAAATTAATTTTTTCGAAAAATTGTTCACCAAGCTAAAAGGCGACCCGTTCAAAGAGTAATATTCAAAAAACAGAATTCGAAAAACTTCATTTTTGAATGAGATATTTTTATAAAACGAAGCAACGAAAATCCCATTGGATAACATGGGAAAGGAGAAAGGGAGCTATCTGACTGATGTACAGCACAAAGCGAGTTAAACACATGTTGAAGATCGCATCTTATTGGCCAGAAGATTTCGATACTTTGAAATAAACCAATATCAATGAACCAATAGCAGGAAATGAGCTAAAACAAAAGATATTGTTTTCATTCGTCATAATAAGCGTTTGTTTTTATATCGTCTTGTCTAGAGCTGGACGATATCAGAAATCAAATATTGCGATATATCGCCAATTTAATATCGATATTAATGATATTATCGATATTTTTTCAAGAAAAGGAAAATAGACATTTGCTACTTTTTAAAGATAAATGAACACCAATTTTAATGTATACAAGCGTAGATTGTTTTCAGTGTCCGGAGATGAGAGAAGTCATGTAAAGCCGCACCAGATTGTAAAAACGTGAGAAAAATGACGGCTTTGGGCTTTCTCATGGTTTTGTGAGGTCTAACTGCAATAGAGACAGTGCCCGGAGATGAGAGAAGTCGTGTAGATCCACACCAGATTGTAAAAACGTGAGAAAAATGGCTGTTTTGGCCTTTCTCATGGTTTTGCGAGATCTAACTGCAACGTTTCCGGCTACAATCTTTAAGAGACAGTGTCCGGAGATGAGAGAAGTCGTGTAGAGCCGCACCAGATTGTAAAAAACGCGAGAAAAATGGCGGCTTTGGGCTTTCTCACGGTTTTGCGAGGTCTGACTGCTATAGAGACAGTGCCCGGAGATGAGAGAAGTCGTGTAGAGCCACACCAGATTGTAAAAACGTGTGAAAAATGGCGGCTTTGGCCTTTCTCACGGTTTTGTGAGGTCTAACTGCAACGTTTCCGGATGCAATCTTTAAGAGACAGCATCCAGAGATGAGAGAAGTCGTGTAGAGCCGCACCAGATTGTAAAACAATATACAGTATATAATTATTAACACTTCACATTAGCAAGTTAATTGTATGATACATTATTTGTATCATACAAGGATGGAAAGCGTTTGCTGACGATGACGCGAGTTCAATGATTTTTGTTCACCCAAAAGTGCTCAACGCGCCTAAAGAAGTTTTCACTTCAATAAATGAATGAATATGTAAGTAAATATATTACTTTTATGTCAAAAAAATATATAAATGTACAAACATTTTTTTTTTATAATTAAAATAGAATTGAAAAAAAAAAGTAACCCGGATATTTCTTTCCAAAATTTTCGATAGCCACTTTAATTCATCAATAAATTGACAACAAAAATTTAAAAACCACAAAGGGGCTCCTTTGCTAAAGTTATACCAAAGACATTTTAAGAAATGAATATAGTAATCGATGCTAGTGAATGAAACACAGTTATTAAATAAGTCCAGTTGTACTAAATTAAATTCTGTTTACATAGAATGTAAGTAGAATTTCTATTTATTTTTTTTTAGCCACTTTTCTTTTGTTTAAATCTCTTATATTTAATAAGAACAGCTAAAATAAATAAATAAATGAATAATAATAATAAAATGCTGCACAAAAAATAAAATAAAATAAAAATGAATAAATAAAATAATAATAATGCTCAGTGTTATATCATTGTTCAGTCGGAAAACTGTCGCTACAAAATTTCTGAAGATAAAAATCTATTTTACTAGCTTAATAAAGAACTGAGTTTATTAAAATATTTAACAATAATAATGATAGAAGGTAAACTTATATATACAAAAAAATTTACATTATACTGCACACGATTAAAAATTACAGATCGAAATATGTTCGGAAATTATTTTATTATTTTCATCTCCGAGACATCCAAAACATTTCCATATTTCCATTTTTTTTTTTTTTTTTAACACGTTAATCGCCACGATAATATCAGAAAAATTTTCACATGGGCCATGGTAACTTTATTAGATAATTTAGTTAAAAATGTATCAAGGAAACTTAATGTATCACAGAAAAAAAAAATTTTTGCCAAAATTCCCGGAAAAACACTATTTTTTATGTCACACATATATGACTGACATGGCCCTATATTAAAACTTTTTTTCTCGACAAGCCGTGTCAGTCTTATATGTCTGACGCATCCAAACAACATACAACAAGTATTAAACACGTTAATACCACTTGATATTATTTCGAACAATCGATGTGGCTGCGGACATTCATTTTACATTCAATATTCTAAATATTACTTTCACGTAAACCACAATATACTACATAAAGAAAATATATCGATGTCAATGAGTGAACATCCGGCAGACGAGATTACTCTTGCGATCAAAGTTCTAGTGGATATCAGTGTCTGAAATACTGCAATTCGGCTTTGATCATGTTTGATAAACATATGTTGAATACCACATGTTCATTGGCCAGTTAATACCGATATGAATAAGCCAATAGCAGGAAATGAGCTGCAATATTACTGGTATGGGGATATCTTCAAATGTGAGAAGTTGGGAAATAATATACTGCGATAACTTGATGAGTGATGAATGAAATATTTTATATGTTATCGTTCAACATCTGACTTTTTAAGCAGTGGTACTGGTATTTATTTTCGATTTGAGAGGTCACAGGTATGACAGAAAAAGGAAGTGTTATATTACATTCGGGTGTAGAGGGATGTATTGCGGTTGCGTAACATTGAAAGAGAGAGATCGTTTGGGGCTGTGAGAGAGCAATGTGGGGAAAGAAGGAAAGGAATATTAGAGTAAGATATTCAGTGCTATATTTCGGGTGGGATTCAATCGGTCGTGCAGTGCATGCGTCGTAGGGAAAAGCGTAAGCGGAAACCGGAGTTTGAAGGAGGTAGTAAGATTGGATGTTTTAAAGTTATTTATAGATGTGCGATTGGTCGGCTGCATGGTGCACGCTGAGAAATATCGTTAAAGCGATTATCGGCAGAGTAAGATTTTAAATACTGTTATTGCGATACTAAAAAAATATTGATATTTTGTGATATATTGATAAATAATCCAGCCCTAGTGAACACTGCACTAAAAACCTTGTATTTTGAGTATTTTGGTGTATTAACATTTGGGTGTTATACTTTTTAATCATTTTATATTTGCAATGATATTTGTGTATTTGTTTCAGACTAGAAGATTATATGATTTTAGAACCATCTAGCTTAGAGGAAGAAAATAAAGAGAATAAAATTGAAAATGATGACTCTGTTCAAGGTATAATTTATATCATATTTTCTAACATCAACACCCCCCCCCCTCCCCCACAACACCTTTTTACTTCCATTACCCTACTACCGTAGGTAATGGAAGTATTGTATTCGGTCTGAAAATTCGATATCGGGTTTTCACCTGATTTACACGTTTTAAGGTCCCCTGAGTCCAAAAAAGTGGTTTTTGGCAATTGGTCAGTGTGTATGTGTGTGTGTGTGTGTGTGTGTGTGTGTGTGTGTGTGTGTGTGTGTGTGTGTGTATGTGGAGAATCTTCTGGTTATTATACCTCAGAAACTAATAAAGATAGAGCTACGAAACTTTAGAATTGAAATACGTCTGGTGTACAGATGAAATTTCCAAATTTTGGTGAAAATTGAAAAACCGGAAGTGGGACATCGGAAACCGGAAGTGGGACCGTAAGTCCGTATCTCAAAAACGGCTCTAACGATTTTCTTCAAACTTGCTATATAAACACTCTATTAGATGTCCTTTCGAATGATATAGTTGGTTAGTTTAGGAAAATTGATAGGCGTCCTGTATAAATAGCTCAATTTCAGGCCTCGCAAAGGCGTTCCTTTAAAAACGGTTGTACGGATTTTTTTCAAACTCGCCATTTTAACTCACTTATAAATAGGCTTTTGTATGTAATTATTGTTTTCCTGTCAATAATTGAGTTTAACCGGAAGTGGGACATCGGAAACTGGAAGTAGGACCGTAAGTCCGTATCTCAAAAACGGCTCTAACGATTTTCTTCAAACTTGCTATATAAACACTCTATTAGATGTCCTTTCGAATGATATAGTTGGTTAGTTCAGGAAAATTGATAGGCGTCCTGTATAAATAGCTCAATTTCAGGTAATCGATTACTTGGAAAAGTTTAATTCAGTGTACCGTCCCTGTATCAAAAATGTATATAAAATGTTTATAATGTGTGTAGTACTGGGTAATGGAAGTCGTGTGGCTGTTACACACCAGATATTTTTTTTTTTCTTTTCTTGCTTTAATCAGAAAATAAAATTTGTATTTTATTACTTTAATTCTCTGCAAAAATGTTTATAATTGATGTAATTGAATTTTTTTTTTTTTTTTTTTTTTTCACAATTTATAGTAAGCAATGAGTAAAAAATTTTATTGGTATTTTCTGAAGATAATAATAAAAAAAAGACATCAATGTTTTTAGCCCCTTAATGATCTTGTAATTTTCAAAAAAAAAAAAAAAAAAAAAAAGCCTTTTTTTTTTTTTTTTTTTTTTTTCAAGAAAATTGTATAAAATAAAGTGTATGAACAGTATATGTATTCATTTTTAACTTTTGGAATGTTTTTTAGCTTGAAATCAACTAAATTTAATTTTGCAAAAAAATCAACGATCAGGGTTATTATGACTGAAAAATCTGGAGTGACTCCACTCAACTTTCCGAACATTGAGTAATTAACAGTTTCGTTGATAAAGTAAAGAAAGAGGAGTTGTTAAACAAACAAAAGAGAGAAAACCATAATAGAGTGTTTGAGTATTTTTCTCCATATATTACACGATGTTTTATTTAACGCTACTGAACTTTGAGCCCATAGATCATAATGATAAAGAATTTTTCATTGTGTCCCTGTAAAAACCCATAAATACTAGATTCACCAAAATGCTTACAGTTAGTGCAACAGTGATTTATAATATTCATATAAATTTTCAGCTCAATTGAATAAGGCGTTTAGATGCTATCGCACTTTTAAAAATTTGGTCCCATAGGCCATAAAGAATTTTTCTTTGTGTCCCTGTAAAAAGACTGTAAGTGCTAAATTCACCAAAATCTATACAGTTGGTGCAACTGTGACATATACAGGGGTGAAACTTTTCAGGGGCTACCCCTGAATTCAAGGTTTTTGAAAATTTTGCTGTCTTTGAATTTCATGTTAAATTGCTTTGTTTTTGCAGAAATTTTTGATTTTGAATGTTTAATTTGTTTTATAATGTGTTATGAACTCTACAAATAAATATCACTTGTTAATGATATATCCCATGGCTACCTATATTAAATCTCCCCTACCTGCATGCAAGGAACAGCTTTCAGGGTTTTTTCAAGCTGGATAGTTTCTTCCCTGCCTATAACATGTGTACAAATCTTTTCTTCAGATTAATAAGGCATTTAGACGCTATCACACTTTTAAAAATTTGGCCCCATAGGCCATAATGATAAAGAATTTTTCTTTGTGCCCCTGTAAAAAAACTGTAAGTGCTACATTGACCAAAATCTATACAGTTCGTGCAACTGTGACCTATAACATGTGTACAAATTTTTTGCTCAGATTAATAAAGCGTTTAGACGTTATCGCACTTTTAAAAATTAGGCCCCATAGGCCAGAATGATAAAAGGATTTTCCTGGTGTCCCTGTAAAAAAACTATAAATGCTAGATTCACCAAAATCAATAGGGTTTGTTTTATGATGACTTACAATATACGTACCAACTTTCAGCTTATTCGAACAAAGCATTTAGATGCTAGCATGTTCACTCATAGACAGATACACATACATACATACACACACACATACGTATATCATCGTAAAAATAGTAAAAACGAACTCAGGGAACCTCGAAACGTATAGAAACATCAAAATCTCAAAATTCGGATTTTTGACATGATTACAATACTTTCCTCACTATAGTGTTCGGAAAGTAAAAATAAAAGATATGTGTTTTAAACATTAAAACAGAATTTTATGAAAAGAATTTTCCTTATAATACAACACTATATGAAAAAAAAAAAAAAAAAACTTTGTTCTGAAATTCACTATCCAAACTTTCATAAATAACATTTGTTTCTGAATCTCTCTCAGATGCATTTATATTAAAATTAGAATTTGAATTGCTTTGTGATTCGGATTCTAATATAATATACAAAATATTTAAAAATATATATACATATATTTTACCACTGAGCTAAAATTACAAAATAAGTATTACAAATATTTAAAATTGGATAGTGCTTACATGTTAAAAAGGAACCTACTATCTCCAATTACATTTTAAATAGTCTGCTACTTCCATCTAGAGTGTAAAATAAGAAGTAAAAAAATTTCTGGTTATCAAAAATGGTTTGTTTTTAAATTGTTCAATGCGTTTCTTCTGAACACTCCAGCACAGAAATATCATGGACACGAGAAATAGAAAGCAAAAACTCACCCCGTCATTTTCACAGGAGTCAAAAGGAAGGGGTTAAAAAACAAAATATTGGGAATTCATAAAAACCTTATTGGGTCTATGTCAACAGTTTTACCTATTGTTCGTGTTACTAAAAAGTTTTTGTAATGTTTAAAGTATTCATGTAACTTGAAGGTTTAATGTGGCACACTTACAGGTGTCTGCCTGAATAAGAAAATCATTTATTTTATCTTACATGTGTTTGTCATCATTGTTAAAATAAAACTTTAAATTTGGCTCAATTACATTAAATCAAAGTAACTCATGTAAAATCCCCCTTTCCCCCCCCCCCTTTTTTTTTTTTTTTTGTGTGTGTGTGTGTGTGTGTGTGTGTCAAATTTAAATTGTAAATGTATATTTATTTATTTTATACATTTATATAATAATAAAAAACATATTTATATCTATTTTTTTCCTTTCTTTTTTATTTTGTGTTAATGTTTTGTAATTCAGAAAAATTCAGATTTAGTAATTGATTTTACTCTGTTTTCTGCAGATATAACAGAAGTTCCTACAAAGTGCATATCTTATTATCAGACATTGGATATCAATGCATCTGTTCAGTTCATTGACTTTGAAGGTCGATCTGATAGTGAATCCATTAAGAAAATATTGGGAATGATAAAGCCTCGGAGACTTATAATTGTTAGAGGTACAACAGATGCAACAGAAACTTTGGCTGCATATTGTACTTCTGGTGCAGTTCAAGGTAAAGTTTTTACTCCTCGTCTGTTAGAAAGTGTAGATGCAACTACTGAAAGTCATATTTATCAGGTGAGCCTCTCTTTTTTTTTTTTTTTTTTTTTTTTTAAAGACATAAATTAGCTTTTTATATTGTATATTTTTAGTAGATGCTTGAAGCAAGAAAAGAAAGAAATTTTTGTTACATACTGTTGACCCTGTTTGCTTAAACATACTGTTGAAAGTATCAGATAAAATTCTTGTGTTAAGCGAGTTTGTATGTTAAACATGATTTTGATATTGATGCATCTGATAATTTAAATGATCTTTTTTAATTGAACTTTTGAGCTATAAAATTATGCTATAGATTGACTAGATTCAGGTTTTTATAACCTTAATGTAGCTTTTATGTCAATTATATTATTAAAATGAAAATGTGAAGCAGCAAATGATTTATATCTTAAACCAAAATTTTATCTATTAGCAATCAGTGTTATTCCATGAATCTAAACAACATATATAAATAAGTACCTAGATTACAGAGTTCACTCAGTCTCATTGTAAAAATAATTCATGATGCAAGGGTAGAAGTTGTCCTATATTTCCTATGTTTTTAAAATAACCTTCAAAAATGTCCTATATTACTATAACTGTCCTATATTTCCTATATTTTTCTACTTTCTGTCCTATGTTTCTCTATTTTCTTGCTATCTGATCACGTTTGCGATTGCTTCTATTTTGTTTATGACGATTTTCATTTCAAGAGCAATAGGTAAATCATGCACTTGATGCTCACACTGCAGCCAATCAAAAACAATAGTGAGGGTGTGGCATGAACGAAGGAGTAATTCAGAACCAAAAAAGCTTCTCTTCTGGCTAGCGAATAGATGACGTCAATTACTCGGGGAGAAACCTGAATATGCCCAAAGCGAAAGAGGTCGTTTATTTTCTGCTTTTTTATTTTCATACATTTTTCTTTTTGCAAGGGGGCATTTTGCTGTTTGATTGCTTTCATCAGAACCGTCATTGTGTGATGTTCGCTATGCAGACAGCTCTAATGTTTTTCTGTTTTGGTGGTTTGAACTATCTTCAGACTTAAAATCTCAATTTTTATCGGATGCTAAAGAGTTTTATGTGAATATCGCTGAATATTTACAAAAGAAGTTACCCTTAAAGAATAAGCTGTTAAATTTTTTTTTTAATTTTGCTTCCTCTTTTAAGAAAAGAGCCTTATACAGCAACACTACCATCTGATCTATAAGATGTCTTACCAATATATTGCCTCAGGTAATACCGGAAGATTGTGTAGATAAACTTACAGATAAATGTAAGATATATTCAACTGATGATGCTATCTGTGAGGAATGGAGCTTTGAAGAAACTTGGCAACCAATAGATTACTACTTGAAAAATGTCCTTGGCATGATCAATGATGATCAACTTCCTAAATACAAATATTTCAGTATTTTAGTGAAAGACATCTTGACATTTTCACATGGTCAGGCATCAGTGGAAAGAGGGTTTTCTGTAAATAAAATAATGTTGACATCGGAAAGAGCCTCGCTTAGCCTTGATACAATAACAGGTTTAAGGTTAATAAAAGATGCTGTGGTAGGTGGAAAAGCTAAGGATGCTTGCATAACAAAAGAAATGATACAATTTTACCAAGAGGCATATTCAAAATATAAAGCTCAAAAGGAACTTGAAAAATTAAAAGAAGATATAAAGTCCGAATAAAATGAGAATGTTTTGGCACCAGCACCTCCAAAATCAGATAAGATGGTGAAATTTAAAAATGATGTTTATTCTGCTCAATCAATGATTGACGAAGGTAATGAGAGACTGAAAAAGGGACTGAAGAGAAAGTGCATGCAGGAAATCGAAAGAGCACAAGCACTTATAGATGCTGGCAGTAAAAATCTAAAATATGCTAAAGATAATCTAAAAAAAGAGTAATCATTAACAATCTCTACATTTTGTAAATAATCATACTATTTCTAACCTGTAAATAATCATACTATACTAAACATTATGTGTAAATAATGCTACTAATTAAAAAGAAATGTAAAAAGAAATTGCTGCACCTTGTACATATCTTTTCTAACTTCCTCTTTATGAACTAAATATATCTTTAAGAAAAGTCATTGTTTTGAGTCATCACAGAGATAAGTTTATTTTTGTTTTATATATTATCTTTTATTAAGTGTGCATGTACTGAGTACTGTACATAAGGTGTAACATTGAACTTTATGACAAAATTTTTCACATAGCACTATTTCTAAATGTCCTATATATGTCCTATATTTTCTGAATTGGTGACTTCTACCCCCCTGATCAGTGTTCGAAATTAGCAGTCATTAGTCGTCAAATGCGACTAAATTATTGCATTTGAAGACTATAAAATTATTTCCAGTCATCAAATTTGACACCTAGCTTTTTCTTTTTTTAAGACTTATTTTTATTTAACTTTGAAAGCTCCAACTTCGTATTGTATTTTTTTTCCCCTGCTGCGCAGAGACTATTTCGTTTGGTCATCTGGGTATTTGGGGCATATTTCATCGCCCCCTTTATTACAAAGATAAAAAAGAAAAAGTTTCCTTTAATCCCTTTTAATCGTTTCTTAAAACAGCAATTTGCAACCCTCTCGCTGCACATGCATACAAATAACCTATGTAACAAACACATTGCATCTGTGTGCACATGATATGATGTGTAAGAAACACACACACACATATATATATATATATATAAGTAAAGCACCATTTATACGTCTGTCAAGGGACTGACGTAAAAGGATATATAAATGAAAAGACGTATAATCGAAATTTTAATAACACTTTGATTATTACAAATTTAATGACACTTAAGCAAAATTTATATGAAAATACTAATTAGTAAAGTTTCTTAAGTTAGTAAATATATATTATATATTTTTTTAAAGACAATAATTAAAAAATAATAATAATAAAGATTTATTATAAAAAGTGAGAAAAATTATATTATTAATGCATGACTAGGTACTAATTACATATATAATATATTGAGTATTATATTACATTTCTTAAGAACTATATGAACACATTTTGAATATTAATTATATATATATTACATATCTTTAATAATAAGCATAAGAATTATGTCCATATAGATAGTTATTTAATAGTTATTAAAAATCTTTAATATTCATCTGATTTACTGCTTGTGTATGAGTATTAAAATATTTCTGTGAATTCAATTGATTCTTTGATCAGTATTTTTCGATCTTTCCTGTGTTTCTCCTTTTAAGATGCTTTCTAGGACAAATCCATCTTATTTATGATGGAAAATACTAACAGGTCGAGAAATTTTGTGAATTTTAGTAAAGTAGAAAAGACGTATAACCGATATTAGCGGCGTATAAACGAAGAATTTTTGCATTAAAATGAATAAGAATGAATCGGGACTTTACCGAAAGGACGTATAAATGTAAAAGACATATAAACGGTGCTTTATTGTATACATATATATATATATATGTGTTTCATAAATTTTGAGGTGTAGTTCAGAAAATATTGTTTTACGCAGAATCATTCAATTAGTCATGTTAAAAGTGAATTTCGGAAATTGCAACTAGAAATTTCAATTTGATGCCTAAAATATTTACGGCAGGTGTCATATGATGCCTTCCCTATCCTTCCCAATTTCTATCACTGCCCCTGATAATGTCAATGCAGTGATGTGTTTTTGGAAATATATTTCTTATTTGTTTGCCCTGACCCTGAGTGGAGCATGTGTTATTAGCGAAAGCTAATTTTCAGAAAGATGAAGAAAACGCAAATCGAATTAACATATCAAACCCTTAACTATAAATTTTTATCAAAATCATTTAAGTTGTTTCCTTGCAAACCAGATTTTTGCTATATTTTGTTCCAGGAAAAGCGTGGGTTACCAGCAACTGCTAATTTTCCTGAAGTTGAAGTAGACGATAAGTCAGATCAGTTTTTCATCTCAAAAAAAAAAAACCTCTACCCCCTATATTTATTTTATTTTTATTCATTTATTTATTTTCAAAATCATTCCAGCAATTTCCAAGAAAAACAATTTTCTGCCCTGTTTTTTCCCACATGGAGTGTGAAATTATCTGTGAATGCTTATCCGAAAAATGAGGGTGAGCACACTGATGCTAATTTTTTATAAGAATCTTTTGAGTATAAAAAAAAAAAAGGCTTCTGCTCTTTCTCTCTCTTTTTTTTTTTTTTTCCCAGGGCGATGTGTGGGTTACCAGTGAACGCTGGTTGTTCTAAAGACCAGATAAATCAGATTGAATTGTAAACTTGAAAAGCCCCTAAATTAGTTTTAATCAAAACCATTCAAGTAGTTTCTAGTAAAACCAAGTTTCTGCTATATTTTTCCACAGGCAGAGGGAATTAAGTTTTTACCAAAATCATTAGACTCTTTTCCCAGAAAACCAAGATTCTGCCATACTTTGCAATAGACATAGTGAGGGTTAACTGCGAACAAATAATCTTTCCTGAAGATGAGGATGATTCAGTTTGAACTGCCATCTAAGAAACATCAAACCATAAGTATTTATCAGAATCATTCGAGCAGATTCCAAGAAAAAAATTTCTCTTATATTTTGGCACTTGGAGTGAGGGTTAACACAGCAGTGAATGCTAATTTTCTTGAAGAGAAGGTTAAGTCAGATGGGTTTCTTATATCAAAAAAACTCTTAACCCTTAGTTTTTATCAAAATCATTTGATCTGTTTCTGAAAAAAAACAAATTTCTTCCATATTTTGCAATGGACAGAGTGAGAGTTAACAATGAACGCTAATTTTTGTGAAAAGGAAAATCAGTTAGATGGATTTGTCATCTAAAAAAAAAAAAACTTGATCCTAAGTTTTTATCAAAATCATTAGAGCCATTTACCAGAGAACCACATTTTTGCCATATTTTGCAATCTGCGCAGTATGGTTTAACTGTGAACACTAATTTTCCTAATGATGAAGATAAGTCATATTGTTTAAGCTATTGTGAAGAAAACCAAGTTTCTGCCATATCTTCTAACAGGTATAGTGAGGATTAACATAGAATATTAATTTTACTGACTATAAGTCAGATGACTTTCTCAGTTTAAGAAAAACACAAATCATTAGATCCATTTCTAAGAAAACTAGGATTTTTATCATATTTTGCTGTTGATGGAGGGGAAGTCAACAGAGAATGTTGATTTACCTAAAGATGAGAATAAGTCAATTTATCTCTTAGAAAAAACCTTAAACCAAAACTTCTATCAAAATCATCATATCTATTTCTGAGTAAACCCAATTTCAGCCATATTTTACAGCTAGCATCTAAAGGGTTAACAAAAAATGCAAATTTTCCTGAATATGAGGATTAGTCCAATAGATTTTGTACCCCAAAATTCTCATTAAAAACATAATATCCATTTCCAAGTAAACCTGATTTCTGCCATATTTTGCTGTTAACAGATAGAGAGTTAACAAACACAAATTTTTCTAACGATGAGGATAAGTTCAAATGATTTTCACCCTAAAAAATCCTTAAACCCAAACTTTCATCAAAATCATTATTTCTATTTCTAAGTAAACTAAATTTCTGCAGTATTTTGCCAATGGCAAAGACTAACAGTAACAGCGAATGTGAATTTTCTTGATGACGAAGATAAGTCCAATTGATTTTTCATCTGAAAAAACCCTCAACCTCAAACTTTTATAAAAATCTTTATACTATTATGATTAAACCCAATTTCTACCGTATTTTGCAGTTGTTTGATAAAGAGTTAACGGCAAATGCAAATTTTACTGAAGATGAGTGATGAAGATAAGTCTAATTAATATTTCACCCCCAAAAAACCCCTTAAACTCAATCTTTATTATTTTGGATTTCTTAGCTTATTTGATGTAAGCACAAGTGCGGTTCCAGATATCAGCACTATAAAACTGAATATCCAAAGGGGTAAGATTCAAGATTTAACTCACTTTAATCGAAACTTAGATTTAGAAAATTAATGAATTAGTGTATTTTGAAAATAGTAAATAAATTTTTTTTTAAACTAGTTGGAAAATTGTTAAGGGGATAGTATTTGGGAGGGAAATTAGGAAGTCTTTAAATTTTATAACATTGTTGAACAAATTTTTAAAGTGCAAGTGCATGAGCAATCTTGCATAAACAATGAATACACTAGAAAAAAGGGGAATATTAGTTAAATCTGTATTAATAATGAGCATATTAATCTGACCCATCTTTATTTCTGTTTTTATTCATTAGTTAACGATATAAGTAAAAAGGATTGTTGTTACTCATAATTAATAAATTGTACTAGCTTTCGTTCCCTTTAAAAACAATATTTTCTGTGTTGACCTGAACCATAACTTACAAGTTTATGAGATAATGTATATTGTATATATATTGTAATAGTATTTGTATTTCTTGGAGTTAAGCTAAATAGGTTTGAGAGAATCTTTTTCTGTTTTAGGTGAAATTAAAAGATTCTTTAGTCAGTTCACTTGATTTTATAAAATCTAAAGATGTGGAGTTAGCATGGGTCGATGGGGAAATTGTCATGGAAAAGGATGGTGATAAAATGGTTGTTAAAGAAGAAGATAAATTAAAAGAAGAAGATGAAGATATGAAAGGTACATTCTTTATGGATCATACTTTTATGATTAAATATTGTATTTATGAAGAGTTGTGTATTTTATCTAAAAAAGATATTTAGTTGTCTTTTTATTGCTGTATTTAGGTGAGAGGCATAAATGTATGAGAAATATTTGGCAAAATCTTCCCATTAAAAGTTTTCTTTCCTTTTTTTTTTTTTTTTTTTGTTAACTCTCTTATCTAGATTATAAATTTTTACTCAATGTTAAATGTTATTTTTTCAAATAGTATATAGTTTCTGAAGTATATAGGGAGTCAGATAATAATCTTTAAAGCACCTGAGAATTAATTTCAGTATATTACTGGATTTATTTTTGAATTATAAAAAAGAAAATCTTATATTAACTAACTGGAATATTTTTTAAATAAGTATTTTAAATGGGAAATTGAATTAATTTTTCATAAGAACAAAAAGTATCTAGGCCAGAGTATCAAATCTAGATTCTTGGCATAATGCATAAATTGCTGTGCCAATTGAATTACCTCATCGGCATCTAAATGACATTATTTACTCATTTGAACATTAGGGCTGGATGATATATCGATATATCGTCGAATATCAGTATCTGCCACAAACAGGGGGGGGGGGACACAGGGGACAACTGCCTAGGGGCCCGCCAGCAAAGGAGGCCCGCTGTAGATAAAACATCCCTTTTTTTTTTTTTTTTTTTTTTTTTTTTATCTTAAAATACTTACATTCCTTTCTTATTATAAATTTGATATTCTTTGTATCATTATAAACGTGTGTATAATTTTACACTGAAGATCTACAAAGGCCCGGGTTAGAAATTTGAGGACAGACCACTTATCCAGCCGATATTTTGTCGTTAAACTCGAGCCGGACCAGCATTTATTTTCTGTGCATTTAAAACCGGCTGACTACTGGCCGAGCCTAGATTATATTTTATCTGGTCCGTGCCAGGGCGAGATTTTATTTTTTACATTTTCTACGTTAATAAATTATGAAAGCAAATTATAAAATATTTCTTTTTTATTATTACTGCATTTTTATTAACTTGATTTCTTGTCTGTCCATTTGTTTTTCTGTTCGGCAAGAATTTTGAAACCAATTTTAAATTAACTTCCAGATAAGCTAGATGCTTGAAACTTTGAATAAAGCTCACAACTGGATGATAATACATACTTAAGTTATAATGGACTTAAGGCAGAGTGTGGGTCTTCGATGGTTGTCTATCAGAATCAAATCATGCAAGCGAATTTTAACTCACTTTGTACAATCGGATTGAGTGCAAATTGTGCATTTATGTATAACTCATTATAATACATGCTCAAGTAGTAATGGACTGAGGGGAGGGGTGTCCAGGTGCCCTTGTTTTCAGCAACTGTCATATTTTACAAGCGAATTTTAACTTTCTGTTATTCAATTGAGCTGAAATTTGTGTATACAGATATAATTTCAATGAAAATACAGCGCAAACAGTAACAGACTTTAAAAAGGCCATCTGATGGCCCTGTGCCCCTTCATTTGTTGTCTGTCAGGGTCAAGTGAATTTTAACTCAGTGTCTATCATTAGATAAAGTAGAAATTGTGCATACATGAAAAACATTGATGACAATATATAATTAAACAGCAACAGACTTGGAAAATGAATTTAACATTTAAAAAAAAAGAAAAAAAAAAAAAAAAACCTCAGAAGTCCCAATAAGTATAATTACTAAACCTACTGACCAAGTAACTTTAAATTTAGTACCCAGTGGTAAAATTTTCTGTAGAATCTATAAAGTCAAAATTGTGTATTGGTTGGAAATGGAAATTTTAACATTGTTGCATGTTTACATATGTATATAATTAAATTAAAATAGATATATATCCAAAAAAGGATGGTATTCGTTAGTTAGGTGATGAGATAGATGGGGGTGTTCTATTTTTATCTATTAATTAATTTTGTGGACTGTACATTTAATAAACCATTTAACAAGTCGTGAAGAAAGTGACCTTTCGTCTATTAATATGTGCCCTTTTACTCACAAAAAAGTGACTTTTTCAATAAATTCACCCTGGCTTTTTTTTTTTTTTTAAATGTGAACACTAGCAACATGTTTTATCAACCTCCTGGGTTGAGTTTGGAATCCATTTATTCAAAACGTACAGTCGCAACATTATAAAGCTGGAAGATTTTAATTTAATTTATATTCCATCTCATACTTCATTTACTTTGTTTTTCCTTTTAATTAAAATTTTTTATAATTATTGCTTCAATTCGAACAGTGCTGGATAGACCTACTGGTTATCTGTTAGGCAATTCTTTTTTTTTTTTTTTTTTTAATCCTTCTAAATTTTATGTTTTAAAAATTATGTACCATCTTCTTTTAGTGGTGGGGGTTGCAGAGATGCTAAGTTACTACTAACAAAAAATCAATTTCATGCCACAATAAAGAAAAAGTAAAACTTGTCCTATTAAATTGCAAATAACTATTACAAAAGAATACATTAAATTTCCAGTATTAAGATTACGGACAATCTGTAATAACTTGGCATCTCTGGGGTTGTGGGGCAACAGACCTGAAGTAAAAAAATTACAGTAAATGTCTTCCAGTTGAGAAATTGAGTGACTTGGCAATATATTCATTTTCCTCGATTTTTTAATTTTTTCGTATGTTTAACTGTAGAGCTAATTGTGTATGTGTGTGTATATACACACACACAGGCCATTGAATTAGAAACCTTTAAATTAATATTTTGTTGGACCTCCTTTTGCATGAATAACAGCCAGTATTCATGTGGACAGCGATTCTACAAGCTTCTGGGGTGCATTTATGTCCAGAGTGTACCATACATCAGCTATACAGACTTTAAGATCCTGTAAATTGGATGGAAGAAGAAATTGCTGATGGCTTTCCAACATGTCCCAAACATTTTCTATTGAATTAAGATCCGGGCTTTACGGCATCTAGGGAAACTGTTAGAAGTCAGATTGATGTTCACTGAACCAATCTCTAACGATTCTGCCACGATGTATGGTTGCATTATTGAGCACAAAGTGTTCGTTTACTTCAGAGTAAAAATGTAACACTGAGGGATGCACTTAATCTATCAATATGTTCGGGAACCACTTTCATACAAGCAGAACATTCCCCAAAGGTTTGTAACAGGATTTGCAAAACTTCTCCACCAGCAAGCATTTGTAGAAACTCTTACAGGTTTCTAATTCATTGGCCAGTGTGTGTTTATACAGTGCGTGTCGAAATGATAGGTCCACCAGTAAAAACGAAAGTTATGTTGGTAAAAAAGGTTTTATTGTGTACAAAGTACTATTTTATAAACTACATTACTTCATTCAACGTAAAATAATACATGAATAATATACAAGTAATAGGAATAATAAGGAAAACAAAAATTACATGTAAAAGCTGTTTCAAAAAGATAGGTCCACTGAACCAAGCATCAAATTAATGTTAAATTAATAAGATTTATAAGATAATTTTTCCACCTTGTTACAGAATAAGCTCATAAATCCTATTCGGCATGGTTTCTACAAGTTTTTGCAAACACTTTTTCTCTATTTTTGACCATTCGGAGTAAATAGCCTTTTTCAAGTCTGCAGTACTGTTGTATTGCCTTCCGCTTGCATACACCGTTCTTGCGAGTATACCCCACATGCTTTCTACCAGATTCAGGTCGGGGCTGCAAGGTGGCCAATCGATAACATGTACACCATTATCCAGAAACCATTCGAAAGTGGACTTTGCAGTGTGCACATGAGCATTGTCCTGTTGGAACATGAAGAATGGGCCCCCAATGTGCTCTGATTGTGGAAGAAAATATTGTACAAGCAGCTGTTGGTAGCCTGCAGCATTAAAACGATTGTCTACAAATGCTATATCAGTTTTTCCTGCACCTCCGGATCCGTCCCATACCGTAACGGAACCACCACCAGCTTGCCTCTTCGAGAATATCTGTCTATCGTTACGCAGATCGTGCCAGTAGTACTGCCAGCCATCTGGACCATCCAGGTTGAATTTCGTTTCA
The DNA here is from genome assembly GCA_963930645.1 of Salticus scenicus. NCBI lineage: Eukaryota > Metazoa > Arthropoda > Arachnida > Araneae > Salticidae > Salticus > Salticus scenicus. The sequence continues at coordinate 56,942,603 of OZ005655.1, forward strand.
TCACTGAATATCACACGATGCCAATCTTGTTTCCAGGACATCACTTCATGTGCGAAATTCAATCTCTTTTCTATGTGCTTTTTAGTCAATTTCTGAGCCGCTTTCCTCTTCACGTAAACTATATTGCCGAACTTCTTTACCACTCTATGGACTATAGATTTTGATATTGGAGGGTTTTGTTGTCTGGTCACAGTGGATAAGCTCATATTTCCAGATTTTAACTCCTTTACGATAGTCCTTCTTTGTCGGGATGTCACTTTTGATAGGCGGCCAGATGATTTTTCCCTGCCATAAGCATTTCTAAGTCGCAAATAATTGCATAAAATATTATGTGATCTGTTTAAAAGTTTTCCTATTTCTCTATTCGATTTTCCACACGTTTTAAATGCATCAATTTTCCCCTTCTCAACCAGCGAAAGACTGCAACGGCGACTCATTTCGTTTGATTACAACGTGATGTTCAAATCTATTTAAATACCTCCACAGCAGCCAGCATAATCCCGCACTAAGACTAAGCAACGATATTTATGCAAATTTTTTGGAAATAAACGTGATTGGTGCGGAATTTCTAAAGGCGGACCTATCTTTTTGAAACGGTCTGAAAATGAAAATTTGCATGAAATGAAAAGGAATTATTTATTTTTAAGAAATTTCTTCATAAATAGTTATAACAGTTACTGATTAATTATCTCTACCAAAAAAGTGATTCTTATTCTCAATTAAGATTCGAAATTTTGAAAATTGCGGGTGGACCTATCATTTCGATACGCACTGTAGTATATTTATACAGTTAAACCTCAAAAGTCCAGACATCCAAAATCCGAAAATCTCTAAAATCTGGACATTTTTCCGTTTTAGTTTTACTTTTAAAATAAGATTTTACTGTACCTTATTTCTATATTTCTTGTGGAATGCAACTTAAAATCCTTTTAATTGAACATTAAATACATAAATATAGACATAATCTTACATATTTTTATACTACTTGATTATTAATTATAGAATTTATTTATTTATTTATTTTTTAAACAGCTAAGTTAAAAAAAAAAAAAAAAAAAAAAAAAAAATCCCATTAGAGTAAAACAGCTTTAAATTGCTGAAATGTTTCAAAAAATCAACATAAAAATTACTTTGTTTCTATAGTTTTTAAGTATTTTTTAATGAATGAATAGTTTTTTAGCAGGCATTATCAGTTGTGTATAATATTTTAGTTTAATATTTTTTTTATTTTAATTCTAAATTAAATCTATTGTTTTTCTATTTTATAATTTCATTCGCCAATTCGATCATCGTTTATTTTCTCTAGCATAAAAATTGCATTTTGTATATTACTATAATATCATAAAAAATTAATTTTTAATAAATCTCTAAAATCCGGAATCACCGCGGTCCTGCTGATTCCGGATTTTCAAGGTTCAATTGTAAAGCAAAAAGCAAAGGAAGGTCACAATTAATCTATCCTTAATAATCGATAATTTACTATACTTAAAAAAAAAGTTGTGTAAATTGGTAAAAATTGAAATTTATCAAACACTAAACAAAGTTTGCACTTAAAAATAAGTCTTTTTAGGCACATAGATTTCATTGATAGACTGTCCTAAGATTTTATTTACTTTCAGATGACAGAGATGCTGAAGATGAAACAATCCCAGTTTTACAACCTTTACCTCCAAGTCAGGTAAATTTTTTATTGAATTTATTTTAATTTTTTCAACAACAAACAATAAAAACAATTAATCTTTTGAAGAAATTTGTGTTGAGTCACTATCGTAATTGTCTACATTTTCACAAATTCTCTGTATACAGTCAGGGAATGACTTACAGAAGTGGGGGCCCAGGGCATAGTCATTAATTAGGAGCTCCTTCTACAATACAAGTGTACTAAGTGAATTTTCGATACATCTAAAATACTTTTAATTTCAAAAGGCAGTTGATTGGAGGCCCAGGCACTTGCCCTACTTGCCCCTTTTGAAATCAGGCTCTTTGTACAGCATTCTATATAGGCATGATATTATATAACAAGTATAAAAAAACTAATTTTTATAATTTTTTATTTATTTGAACTGATGTGTATAAAAAGACTGAGGATACTACAGTTTAAATATATCTAAGATGATATCATTGGAACTTTTCTTGCAGTAATTTATTCTGTCATATTATACTTCATCATTTTAATATTACATTGTTAAAAAAAAACTAGATTTCTTTTTAAAAATAGATGCTATAATTATGCTATGAATTGAAAATCGTTTTATCCAATCTTTCTATTATATAATTAGAATCACCCCCCTCATCCTCTCTAAAATGAAATATTAAAAATATGATTATTGATCCTCATTTATTCCCTTTATTCTCTGGCATCTTTAGCATGTTTAATTTCTTCCCTCTCTCTCTTTTGTTTTACTTTGCCTAGGTAACTTTAACAATTCATTTGTGATTATTAAAGTAATCATCTAACCATCTTTTTATTATTTCTTAGCAATTTTTTGTTGATGCAAAAACTTCTTTCTGAAAAAATATTTCATTAGCAATTCTATTGAAAGAAAAATATTTTCATTATCTATTTTAATAAAATTAAATTTCTCTGTTTTTCTCTTCCTCTATTAGAGCACTGGCCATCCAACTTTATTTATTAATGAAGTCAAATTATCAGATTTCAAACAAGTTCTTATGAGGCATGGAATCAATGCAGAGTTTTCTGGAGGTGTTCTATATTGTAATGATGTTGTAGCTTTGAGAAAAGTAAGTTATTGGATTATTTTGATTTTTAGTGTATCTAACTATCATTAGATTTCATCACAATTATTTAAAAAAAAAAAAAAAAAAAAGCTTACATGAAACTTATTTACATTAATCTTTTAATAATGTCACATAATATATATATATATTGTTAGTATAACAAAACTATTCCTTTCAGACAATGATTTTGCATCGTTGCCAATTATTGTATTACACTTTGAAGAATGTGCAAACATTTTTGCTTTTATTTAAAATACATAAAGCTGAAAGTCTGTCATTTTATCTGTACACATCATTAGATTTTATTAGAAATTGGTACACTTATTAATCAAGACAAAATCTAGTTAGCGCTATATTTTTTAATTCAATCAGATAATTGATTTAAAAATTATTAATAAAAACCACATTTTAACTTTAAAATTATTTAAAAGAAAAAATAAATTGATGATAAAAATAAATAAGTGAATATATATTTTTTAAATAAGTCCTGTCATACTAAATTAAATTCTGTTTACAAAGAATGTAAGCAGAAATTTTTTATTTTTAAATATGCTTTTATTCCAAAATGTACTGCTTCCACCTTAAGTCTTTTATTGTTAGGGTATGTATTGTAATAGGAATCATACATGCATGCAAATAAGCTAGATCAGGTGATAAGGAAGTGAATTAAAAATCAAACTCAATTCGGAGGGGCCATGCACTTCCCTCTGCTGTTACTGCTTGAACGTGTATTACCATTAGTGTTGTCATCACATTATTAACTGGAGTTGGGAGCATACAAATCCCAGGTCTCCTCTCATAAGTCCATTACTGCTTAAGCATGTATTTTCATCATCAGATTTATACATGTATACATAATTTCAGCTTAGTCGGATGACAGGAAGTGAGTAAAAATTTTATTGAAAGATTTGACTCTGATAGAGACGACAAACACACTTTTACCAATTTTAATCTTCCAAATCTATACAGAAATTTGTTTTAATTTTATTTTTCTTTATTGTAGTTTCTTGACGCAAAGTTTTAAAATATTTCGTGCACTAGCAGGCTAAGCCTGCTTCGCTGGTTTATATTTAAATGAAATTTCAAAAGAATTGCATCTCTATTTCTTTATATATCACATTATATAAATGAAAACTTTAAAAAAAAGTTACATTGAAATCACTATAACCTCATTTTGCATACCCGCTGCCTAGGGCAGTGCCTTTTCTATCCGCCCTGCAGCAGGTACAAATTCCCACTGATTGCAGAAAGGTCTTTCCCCAGGTACTTTCATTTTAGTATTTACGATGACAAGTGGATCTGCTATTATTTAAGAACTACGATTTTAAAGATGACTGTATCTCAGCATCTATTTCTTTCTATTAAATATTTTAGTTTTTAAACTATGTATTTTATCGATCTCACTCTTTACACTATATTACCATATGATTTTGACCAATACAATAAATAAAAGAAAAGGTAATTTTCTGATAAATGGAATCAAATAAATAAACAAATAAATCAGAATGGATGAATTAATTTTTAATCTGTTAATTGAAGCTATCAAACTTTAAATACCGTTAATCCCCTCGCAGGCCACATGCAGGCCGAGGATTGGCCACCCCTGGTATAGAGCATTAATGGTAAATTCTTTCAAAGAAACAGGTCAATTTATTTATTTAGATATATTATTTAAAAATAAATAAATAATTTTTTTTCTATAATTATTAAACTAATTTATACCTTAAACTTGTCCTTTTTAATTTTCATTATGCATTTCGGATGCATTCGCATCCTTCTTCAGATGATTTGTGACATTCATCGCTGCTTGTGTTTTCGTTGTCTTCATTCCGACTTCTTCCCTTCACTTCACTTCGTTTGTCCCGGTTCTTAAGGATTATACGGTTCCAGTCTTTAGGGATATTGGCGTGTTCATGCTCATTAATTGCTGTGGGGTTAGTAATAATTTCAATAGCTTCTCTTTTTAGTGCGTAACTATGGTTGTTATATTGAGCGATTTTTTTAGTTTTTATTGTGTTAATATTAATTGGGTTAGAGGAGTGGGTAGAGGCAAGTGCAGTGGATTGGCGATTATGTTTTAAATCGGCTCTGTGTTCTTTCTCCCGTTCGTAAATTTTGCGTTTAGTGACCCCGATGTAACAGGCGTGGGAATTATCAATGTGATTAAAGTTAATTTTATAGATTCCGGCGGTTGCTTGGCTATCTATTATGTCCTTTTCATTCCGGATGTGTTGAAATATCACATCCGGTTGAAATATCACATTATTTCAACACATCCGGAATGAAAAGGACATAATAGATAGCCAAGCAACCGCCGGAATCTATAAAATTAACTTTAATCACATTGATAATTCCCACGCCTGTTACATCAGGGTCACTAAACGCAAAATTTACGAACGGGAGAAAGAACACAGAGCCGATTTAAAACATAACTGCCAATCCACTGCACTTGCCTCTACCCACTCCTCTAACCCAATTAATATTAACACAATAAAAACTAAAAAAATCGCTCAATATAACAACCATAGTTACGCACTAAAAAGAGAAGCTATTGAAATTATTACTAGCCCCACAGCAATTAATGAGCGCGAACACGCCAATATTCCTAAAGACTGGAACCGTATAATCCTTAAGAACCGGGACAGACGAAGTGAAGTGAAGGGAAGAAGTCGGAATGAAGACAACGAAAACACAAGCAGCGATGAATGTCACAAATCATCTGAAAAAGGATGCGAATGCATCCGAAATGCATAATGAAAATTAAAAAGGACAAGTTTAAGGTATAAATAAATTTAATAATTATAGTTATCGTCCTAAAATGAAATTTAGTGAAATTATTTTTTTTCTTTAAAAAAAATATTAACATTAAATCTTAATACCTTAACTTTTTTTTAATATTTTTGATTTTCTGTTAATTTTTTCTTGATGTAATACATAAGTTTATGATAATTCACTTATAGTTTAAAATCAAATAAAAGGTAAAGTTTAAAATACATTAAAAACATTTAAAACCGTTTAAAATTACCTCACAAGCGCTTTCGACTGCCTCCGCAGTTTTCCTCAGGTGTGCTCTGGTGAACACGTTCGCCGGGCGTATCTTTTGTATTCTTTCTACCTTTCTCCTCTAGGATAGGGCGCCACCCGGCGTAATTTCCATTGGCTCAGTGTTGCAAGCGTCGTGATTCGCAATAATTTCGACGTTTTCTCTTTTTGTGGCGTAATGATAATTGTTATAGTGAGCTATTTTGCTGAAGTTTTTAAAGTCTATTTTAATATTTTCTTTTTGGTCTATTTTTGTTAGTGCTGTTGTTATTTTACCGTATTTTATATCATTTTCGTGTTCTTTAATTCGCGTTTTTATCTTCCGTTTCATCATGAGCGATATAGCATCCTGTTGTTTTATCTTCTTTGGTGTAATTAATTTTGTAAATTCCTTCAGTTTCTGAAAAATGGATTTGGTCTTTGTCATTTCTAATTCTTTGGAAAATATTACTATTGGGTTTTATCGGTACATTTATGTTTAATTTCGCGGCTTCATTTTTTATTTTATTGCTTACGCCTTTATTATATGGAATTAGGGGGATGTATTTTTGTTTTGGTTTTTGTGCGTTGTTAATATCGTCCAGTTTTTTTTAGTCTATTTCTATATAGTTTATTTATTGTGTGCTTTTTGTAACCTGCATTCTGACATATTTCTGTAATTTTTTGAATTTCCTGTTTTAGTAAGGTTTCGTTGGAGCATATATTTATTGCGCGATTTATGTAATATTGTATGGCCGCGATCTTATATCTGTAAGGAGTTTTGCATTTAGCGTTTATAATTTCATTACTATTGTTTTGTTTCCGATATACCATGGTTTCAAAGTTTAATTCTAGGGTTTGTACTATAGTAACGTCTAAAAAATTTAATGAGTTTTCATTTTGGATTTCAAGAGTGAATTTAATGTCCGGGTGAATTTCGTTTAGTTTTTCAAGTGTATTTTTTGGGGGGGAAGTGTTTTTTAAAATTGCAAATACGTCATCTACATATTGATACCAATATTTTATTTCTTTAAAATTTTTTGTAATATACTCATTTTCTATCGTCTTAATTTAAATTCTGCAGTTACTCCTGAGATCGACGATCCCATTGGGACACCTTTATTTTGTTGATAGAATTTATTGTTAAATCTGAAATAGTTCTCATTTAATATTTAATATTAAATTGGTGGCTGAAATTAAGGTTTGGCATATTTCTTTATTTTTATATTTTTCTTTTCTTTTTTCGTTTATGATTTCGTTGATTTCTTTTATATTAATGGATGGGTACAGGTTTGACGTCAAAGCTTACCATAGTATCATTAGGTTCTAATTTGATATCTTTTAAGTTTTTTATGAATTCGTCGGTTGAATTTAGGCTGGTATTTGATGGGGGGAGAAGTTCTTGGTAGATGGTTTTCATATATTTTTCCAAATTGTCAATTAAAGACCACAAAAATCCACCTAAATTTAGACCGATTGTCAATAAAAAAGATAGCCCATCTTACAATTTGGAAAAATATATGAAAACCATCTACCAAGAACTTCTCCCCCCATCAAATACCAGCCTAAATTCAACCGACGAATTCATAAAAAACTTAAAAGATATCAAATTAGAACCTAATGATACTATGGTAAGCTGTGACGTCATAAACCTGTACCCATCCATTAATATAAAAGAAATCAACGAAAAAATAAAAGAAAAATATAAAAATAAAGAAATATGCCAAACCTTAATTTCAGCCACCAATTTAATATTAAATGAGAACTATTTCAGATTTAACAATGAATTCTATCAACAAAATAAAGGTGTCCCAATGGGATCATCGATCTCAGGAGTAATTGCAGAATTTAAATTAAGACAGATAGAAGATGAATATATTACAAAAAATTTTAAAGAAATAAAATATTGGTATCGATATGTAGATAACGTATTTGCAATTTAAAAAACACATCCCCCCCCCAAAAAAATAAATAAATAAATAAATAAAATACACTTGAAAAACTAAACGAAATTGACCCGGACATTAAATTCACTCTAGAAATCCAAAATAAAAACTCATTAAATTTTTTAGACGTTACTATAGTAAAAACAATAGTAATGAAATTATAAACGCTAAATGCAAAACTCCTTGCAGATATAAGATCGCGGCCATACAATATTACATAAATCGCGCAATAAATAATATGCTCCAACGAAACCTTACTAAAACAGGAAATTCAAAAAATTACAGAAATATGTCAGAATGCAGGTTACAAAAAGCACACAATAAATAAACTATATAGCACTAGACTAAACTAGTATGTTGTGGCCACCACAAGACTTTCTTCTATATTTTCCTATATACATATTCAATCAGTAACAATATTTTAAAAAAAGAAATTACGATTTTTTTTTCTAAGGTTTTTTTTTTTTTTTTTTTTTTTGTTAAAAGTAATACATATTCAACCAGTAACGATATTTAAAAAAAAAAAAAAAAAAAAAAAAAAAAAAATTTTTTTTTTTTTTTTAAGTAAAAAAAAATCGATAACTTTGTTTTAAATTATCACAGATTTATAGTTCAACCATTCGTTTTAAAGGTATTGACGAGATCTTTCGAAAGATACCCATCTTGAAAATTTACCCTTCCCCCGGGGGGGTACTTCCCCCCCCCCAGGGGGGCGAGCGATGCCCCCACATGCACAGAAATTTTTTCCTAGTTAACTATTACTATTATCAATAACTCATATTAATTTTACAATCACAAGTTAAAAATAACTCTCATTATGAACATTTATACGAAATTTTGTCCTATACTGCCATGTTAAAAATTTAGAAAAAATGCGATCACAGCGCCACCTGTTGAGCTATTGATCCCCAAATGTAATCAGCACCACTTTATGTCGGGGACCAACTAATTACCAAGTTTGGTTAAATTTCGTTTAAAAAAAAAAAAAAAAAAAAAAAAAAACGATTTTTTTTCTAACTTTTTTTTCGTTAAAAGTAAAAAAATCGATAACTTTGTTTCAAATTGTCACAGATTTATAGTTCAACCATTCGTTTTAAAGGTATTTACAAGATCTTTCGAAAGATACCCATCTTGAAAATTTACCCCCAGGGGGGGGGGGGATCCGGTGCCCCCACATGCACAAAATTTTTTTCGTAGTTAACTACTACTATTATCAATAATTCATATTAATTTTACGATCACAAGTTTAAAATAACGCTCATTATGTACATTTATACGAAATTTTGTCCTATACTGCCATGTTTAAAGTTTACATAAAATGCGATCACAGCGCCATCTGCTGGGCGATTGATCCCAAAATCTAATCAGACCCTTTCCATGTCAGGGTCCAACTATACACCAAGTTTGGTTCAATTTCATTCATCGGTTCGTGAGATACGGTGAAAAATACGAAAATTTGCGATCACAGCACCACCTGCTGGACGATTGATCCCCAAATCTAATCAGCACCATGCCCCGTCAGGTTCCAACTATATACCAAGTTTGGTTGAATTTCATTCATTGGTTCGTGAGATACGGTGAAAAATACGAAAATTTGCCCTATACTGCCATGTTAAAAATTTACATAAAATGTGATCACAGCGCCACCTGCTGGGCTATTGATCCCCAAATCTAATCAGCACAATGCCCCGCCAGGGTCCAACTATGTACCGAGTTTGGTTGAATTTCATTCATTGGTTCGTGAGATACGGAGAAAAAACGAAACCACAGACAGACAGACATTTTTTAAAAACTATCAATTCGTGTTCAAGATATCCCAAAACGTGTAGATCCGTCAAAAAACAGAGGTCGAAATTTTTCACGAATCCAATACTTTCTCTATATTACATATAGAAGAAAGTAAAAAACTGGACGATATTAACAACGCACAAAAACAAAAACAAAAATACATCCCCCTATTTCCATATAATAAAGGCGTAAGCAATAAAATAAAAAACGAAGCCGCGAAATTAAACTTAAATGTACCGATAAAACCCAATAGTAATATTTTCCAAAGAATTAGAAATGACAAAGACCAAATCCATTTTTCAGAAACTGCAGGAATTTACAAAATTAATTACACCAAAGAAGATAAAACAACAGGATGCTATATCGCTCATGACGAAACGGAAGATAAAAACGCGAATTAAAGAACACGAAAATGATATAAAATACGGTAAAATAACAACAGCACTAACAAAAATAAACCAAAAAGAAAATATTAAAATAGACTTTAAAAACTTCAGCAAAATAGCTCACTATAACAATTATCATTACGCCACAAAAAGAGAAAACGTCGAAATTATTGCGAATCACGACGCTTGCAACACTGAGCCAATGGAAATTGACGCCGGGTGGCGCCCTATTCTAGAGGAGAAAGGTAGAAAGAAAATAAAAGATACGCCCGACGAACGTGTTCACCAGAGCACACCTGGGGAAGACTGCGGAGGCAGTCGAAAGCGCTTGTGAGGTAATTTTAAACGGTTTTAAATGTTTTTAATGTAATTCACTTATAGATTATTTAAAAAACCTTTGTAGGTTAGCGTCTGACCTATCTATGATAAAGAATTGGATGACAACATTATTATTTTACCTCTTTTTCTGTACAAAGTTATGTTTAAATAAAGATTATTAATACAGTTTGTATACATTTTTGTTAATTTTTCCTTTCAGAATGATTCTGGTCACATTCACTTTGAAGGCTGTTTAACAGAAGATTATTTCAAAGTGAGAGAACTTTTATATGAACAATACGCAATCATATAACATATTACATCAAGCAGTTTCATTGTAATTATCATCATCATGTTTGTTGTCTTTGTATATAGTTTGCAAGTTATCTGCAGTTAAAAACTGCAGCAATTAAATTATTTTTACTCATCTTCTTTGTACATATTTATTCTAATATATTTACCATTTTATTTAAAACAAATTTACATTATCATAATATGAGTTATTTACAGTTTATCATGTAAAAATTTTATTATTAAAAACAAATTTTTTAAAAAAGTTAATTTTTTTTTCTTTATTTGTGTTTATCTTGTGTTCTTCAGAATACAAATTCAGCTGCTGCACATTTATTTACAATATATAATATGGGAAAAAACAAATTAGTTACTGTTTTTAAAGCTGCGTGTTTGTTTCATCACTTGTCCAAACATTTACAATCTCCTTTGACTTCCAGTTCTGTGGAATTCTAGAAATATTTAAAAAAGCCTGTGAGGGATCCAGTAAGATTTGCCAGGGAGAAAATGTAATTTAAAAAGGAGAAAGCACATTTGCATCTTCAAAAAAAATATTTTTAAAATGTAATTCAGAATGTTATAAACATTTTAAAGCAAACCACATGAAAATCAAATGAAGGGTGAGTTGGTGAGTATACCAATAACAATTAAAAAAATAAAAAGAGAGGGAGAGAGACTTACCTAAAACTTGAGTTTCTAATTTCTGTAATTGGTAAAATTTGGTATGAAACAACTGCACGGCTTCCATTACCCACTATTACATGTATTATATGCACTTTTAAGAAAGAGATAATGTGATCAGAAAACATAAAATTGAACTAACAAAGTAGACCTAAAAAATTTTCCAATAGGAGAAAGCTGATACACATGCAAAGACAAATAAAACAGAATTTACATGGCGAGTTAAAAAATTGAGAAAAAAAATCAATAGAGTATTTTTTGAAACACCCATTTCTCAGATCTAAAACTGACCTACCTAATAAAGATGACTGCTAATTTTCCTGTAATAATCACATGATACATGAAAAAGGATATCTAAAATATGTCTTTGTAACAATTTTTAAGAAAATCGTTAGAGCCGTTTTTGAGATACAGATTTTACCAAAACTTTTCATACTCGATTGTTGACTCGAAAACAACAATTAAACGTCGGTTAATATGGTGAGTTTGAAAAAATTTCGCACAGCTTTTTTTAAAGGAACACACTTGTGGGATCTCAAATTGAGCTATTTATACAGGACGCATATCAATTTTCCAGAATTAACCAACTAATTCATATGAAAGGATATCTAATAGAGTATTTATATAGCAGTTTTGAAGAAAATCATTATAGCCTTTTTTCAGATATGGACTTGCAGTCCCCCTTCTAGTTCCAAATGCCTTACTTCCAATTTTCCGATTTTCACCAAAAATTGGAAAAATCATCTGTACAACAGACCTATCTCGATTCTGAAGTTTTATAGTTCATCTTTATTAGTTTCAGAGGTATGATAGTCAGAATATTCTCCATATACATTCACTGACCAATTGCCAAAAACTGCTTTTTTTGGACTCAGGAGACCTTAAAACGTGTAAATCAGTTGAAAACTCAATATCAAATTTTTGGACTGAATACAATACTTCCATTACCTACAGTAGTCGGGTAATGGCTGTGAATGAAAAGCTATCAAATTTTACATATATGCTGTGTGTAAGGATTTTTATTCTCTTAACCTCAGATTTGATAGTAGAACTGTAAGATTTTATTTCATTACATGATAGACAAAAAATAAATACAAAACTGTATGAAATTTTTATTTTATTTTTAAATATTGAAATATCATATGCAAAACTTGATATTTACCAGGTAAAGGGAATGTTTAGCTTTAATTTGATTTAAGACTATAGGTTTTACTGCATATTTTAACGAAGTTGTCTTGTGGGAAACATATATATGTGACGTATCCTCTTACTCTGGGTCACATAATAGCTGTAAAAAAGAAAGGCTTTCACTCAGTAATGAATCCAAAGATGAGAGACAAACATTTATTGAGCCCTCTGGAACATATTACAGGGTACGGTCCATGATTGAAGGCTGAGCAAGTGGAATGCAGTGCAGTGAAGCCACGACCAACGGTAGCCCGCGATCAAACATCGTGCTACCTCCCGTGACCCCTCGGGGCCTTTATTTTGACGTGGCTTTACTAAGCAAGAGAGCACAAGAAGAGAGAGCTCCTCTATGCGCGTTTTCTCTTAAATACTGGCATTTTTGGCGGGAAATCACACCACTCCTTTGTCTGATTATTGGCTATTAACTTAATGATTGACAACTTAGCTGAGGTCCAGATTGCCAGGATTAATTATTATGCATCATCTAACCACAAGAAACTGCAAGTTGTGTTTATTCAGCACTTTATTATCCTAAAATTTGTTCACTTTTATGACTTTTGTGTTATGCTCGTGCCTTGTACTAAAACTTACTTTACAGGGGAAACTTTAGAATTAATTTTAAGTTAAGACTTTCTAATGGGATTTTCTTTAAGATATTACTCACTATTAATTTACAATAATAGAATAATAATTTAAAAAATTAATTAAATTAAATTACTTTCCAGTTTCCCTCAAAAATGTGTGCTTTCCACTATCATTTCAAAACAGATTATTCCTGTATTTCAAAAATTCTGGAATTTCTTTTAGACATAGATGAGATTCTTCAGACTTTAGTAGGAATTTCGGACTTTTCTTAATTTTTTAAATGTAATTTTCAGACTTTGTTATTGCAAAATATTCTTGTTAGTTTCCCATCATACTATAGGTATGTGGAGTTTAGGTAATCGTGAAAAATTTTTACCTCGGTTTTTTAACTTTTTTAACGTTTTCAGGTGTCAGGAATGCAAAAATGACAAAATTTGTATGGTGTCCGTCTGTAGGGTGTCTGTTAGTGTGTTAGTCCGTTAGTATGTTAGTCTGTGTACACAAAATCTCAAGATCAAATTGTCCCAGAGAAGTCAGATCAGTTTTAAAATATTACTTTCGATACTGGCAAGAACCCCTATTCATTTACAACATTTGAATTAAAAAACTTCGTAAGTTATTAGAAATTTACGATTTTCTTAACATGGGAGAATAGGACAAAATTTCACTTAAACATGCATTAAATGGAAACTTTTTACTGTAAAAATCTCAGACCAGTTTTAAAATATCAGTTTTGATGCCGGAATGAACATCAGTAACTATAAATAGAGATGCCAATTATTACGATTTGTCCGTAATTATTACGGATTTACGGCATTACGGACAACATATAAAAATTACGGATTATATGCTTTTTTAAAAGTCACGGATATCGTTCGTTAAAAAAAAAAGAAACTCCACTAATAATCGACGATCAAACGCACAACGGAAGCATTCCAATTCACAATCTTTTTCCATCCACAACGTAAATGTCAAGATTCATTTTAAACTTGCTTTATAAGATTCTAGAAACTATAAAGAAATAGAATTACACAATATTTCTTGCTGATGTAATTATTTTTTTACCCTCCCCACCCCCCTCTTTTCTTATCTCCAACCAGCCATCGTTGATTAAAAGCTCTGCAAAAGCCTTTAGTTTCCCAGTTTTTCTCCATCAGCAACATAAATGTCAATATTCATTTTAAACATGCTTTATTAGATTCTAGAACCTATAAAGAAGTAGAATTGTTTCATTTCTCATTTATCTAATTATTTATATTTTGACTGCCCCTTGCCGTTTCCCAGCTAGTGATCAGGGAAAAACCAAAAAAGTGATAGAAGTGTGCAATATTTCTCAGATATGTAATTATTTTTAGGCTTTATTACTGAAGTTGATGAATCTATTTGTTTTCTTCAATAAATTTAAAATACATACTATACTATCAAACAAAAGATATGTTAGGTTTTATGCAAGGGCGTATCCAGAAAAAAATTTCGGAGGGGGCCCAACTTTCACTAAGATGTTGGTCGTGTACCCGCACATGTACACACCAAGAGCGTGTACGCTAAAGTTTGTTCTCCCCCCCCCCCCAATCACCTTAACTTTAAGAAAAATATAAGTTGTTACCTTAAGCTTCATATCTAGGCATAGTAAAATGGTTATGCGCTATAAATAAGATCAGTTACAACGTCGCATGTCGGTAAACAATGGAATCAATGTTCCTAAAATCGGAAATGGCAAGAAAAGATTTAATGATAATAATAATTCTAAAATGTGCCTTGGGCCTAAAACTGATGGAACTAGTCCTTTAAAATACATGTCTCAACTAGAGAGTTCTTTAATCCGTGATGTTGTAAACCACTGACAAACGGAGAAAATCACCAAAAACTGGACTCACGGTAGTCCGGTTAATAAGGAGTCGAGCTCGTAATTGAAGGATTGAGTGATCGATACTGGAGCCATCCAAATACGGTCATGCAGATTAATGATATCAGTTGCACGTAAAATCCGTTGTGACCTCCATGTTTTGTAAATGCAATAGCTCGGGTATACTGAAATTGGGGAAGCACCTTCTCCGTGGAGGTTTTAAATTGTGATGGCACGATTCCGGATTACCCTAGAAATGGATTCCAGACCGTTGCTTTGTTGTCTGTCTAGCTTTAGTGCAATGTTAAGTCCATTCAAATTTAACGTACCAAAAACTGGCTGACGTCGTAATTCAGTGGCACATGATTTATGTGCCATGCACAACCATGTTTCAAATACTTTTCGTTTTTTTGTTTTTTTTTTAGATATAGCTTCTTTTTAATACAGCCGAGATATATCTTTTCCATAAAAAGATAAATCTAGTGCAGCTACGCTATCTGCTGGGCGATATACCCAAAAATCTTATCAAAATATTTATATCTAAGTTTCCAAAAAATAGTCTTATGGTGTTCAATGCATCTAAAAACATGTAAATACATTGAAAACTGGAAGTCTAAAAGTTTCCGAATCCAACGCATTTTTCTCTTGTTTTGTGTGTAGAAGAAAATAATATATATACATGGTTTTATAATTAGATAATATTGCTTACTTTAGATCATATTATTGGAAACATGAGGACCTGTGTGCTGGCGTCCACTAAACCGAGATATATTACATGTCTGTGTTGGGCGAACACATTGAGGTCTTCTTATATGGCTTACCGTTTATCGTGTCTTCTACAGACCCTGGGGCCATGGTTATACGCGTTGTAGTTGTTGAAAATCTTCAGGCATGGCGTACGTATCGAACTATCTAGCGTTTCTAAATGTACCCAGGGTGTGTATCAACCAGGTGTCTCATGTGACACAGCGTATCTTCAACTGTGGCTGCACGTCATTATTGGTTATCGTTTGGAAAGTTACCGGTGAAGCGATGGCCCATCATCCCGTTCTACATCAGACTCAGATATGTCTGCTTTATGACGATCGTAACAAAGATGTTCACATAACGTGTTGGTTTTTTAAGGCCTACCTTTCCTCACATGTCTTTCTGTAAAGTAGATTTTATATTGGCTGTTTTATGTTAGAAAGGAATGAAGGAAGGAAGGAATGGAAGGTATACTACGTGCATAACTGACAAAACCAGAAGTTCCATTTGCAACTGTGATCTTTGTTAATGACGAATCTTTTGTCTCAAAGGAAGGAATTAAAATGCTATTTCTGGCAAGAGAAAGGAGACACATTACAGGGTTCAACAATAAGTATCGTAAAGTTCTCTTTTTAGTGTTTTTTACAAAAAACTAATATGCATTTCGGCAATTTGGACTTTACAAAACAGAAAATTGCTGATAAATAAGGTTTCACAAGCAAACAAATTAACAACAACAAAAAAAAATATTGTGGAGAAAAAATTCATTTTTTTACATTTTTTTTCTGGTCAGTAGAACATGAAAAAAGTTATCTCAGAAAATTTACGTCCCTGGTTTTATGCAAGATACATAAAGCAAAAAAAAATAAAATAAATAAAATAATAATGAATGAAAGATCCAAATGTTTTTTCCCCCTTCAAAGCAGGTTTAAAAAAAAAAAAAAAAAACTCTTATTAGATAAAGAAATACATATTTATTTACTTTTGTTTTAAAAAAATTTCTAATTTTTTAATTAATATATTATATATTTGCTTACAAAAACAGTGCAATTCATTATTATATGTGGGCTTTTGCATAAAAAATATTCCGTGACACGGTTCACTTCTCCTCGTTGCATAAGTATATAACTCTGATTACTGATAGTTCTTATTGAAAATTATGCTACTTTGAAAATTTCGCAAGATATTGGAAATTTACGAATTTCTTAACATGGCAGAATAGAGCAAAATTTCACACAAACGTCAATCTTGAGGGATATTTTCATCGTAAAGATGTCAAACCACTTTCGAAATATTATTTAGGATACTGGCATGAATATCATTGACTATGAGTTTTCCAATTTAAAAAATTCATAAGTTATTTGGAATTTATGATTTACTTAACATGTCAGAATAAAGCAAAATTGAGCATAAACTTCCATTTTGAGGATAATAAATACATTAGACAACTTCAAAATTACATTTATGATATTTGTTTGAACATGATTGAATACAAATATTCTAATAGGAAAATTTCATAAATTATTCGTAATTTACGATTTTATCAGCATAGCGAAATTGAAAGTTTTTCATACAAATATGAATTTTGAGGATTATTGCATTGGAAATTGTAGCATGAAAACTAAACAATGGTATTGACCCTGATAAATTAAATTAATAGATTAGAATAAGATAAATATATTGAAGTGAACGGTAGATAGCCTGTTAGATGAGGATTTCATTCTGTCACTGTATCAAGCTTTGGTCAAATTCATTTCTTTTAACATGATTATAATATGTTCTGCACTAGAAATTTATGAGAACATAAATATGATGCGAAACTGAGCAGAGTCCACCTATGCCAACTAGTTTTTGTTAATTTTTTTTTTTTTTTTTTTTTGTTTAAACATGTTCTTGAGCAAGTAGTTTTCATTTATTCTCCTATTTGATTGTGGAAAGTATGATTTCTTGTATCTGTTTCTTCTTTAATTGCAAAAGTTAAATTATTTTTGAGTGTGTCACATATTTTCAGACTCTTTGTCCATTTCTCACTCGTAACTTTTTTCGGAACTGTATGATGTTTGCTATGGCATACGTTACAACAGTTTGTGACACTACTTTTACTCAGAAATCATTTGAAGAATTTTCCAATTTCCCTGCAATTCCAGACAATTATTTAAAGAGAGGAAACAAAACATTTAGAGTTACAAATGTATAAACTTTGAACTAAGTGGATGGTATACGTTTGTCGAGAGGAGGCGGGGGGGGGGGGGGGATGTTCTTGCAGATTGTGAAAGAATTCAATTCCATTCTAATAATTAAAAGTCAAGAAAAATTATCTGTTTGAAATTTGACACTGAAATGAACATTGAAATATAAAATATTGATTTCTGTTTCTCCTAGCATATATGCTAATATTGCTTGCTTTTGAACCCTTAAATAGAAAGTGCAATTGGATTATTAAGACATGGAGTGAAATAACTACAGAAATGATTCAAAAGTCATTTTAAAACTAAATGTGCTGAATGAAAAATATACCTAACAACCTAAACAAAATCAGACATTTAATTTACAGATGGTAGAAATGACATTAACAGTGCAAATGAAACAGAAGTTGATTATGTATTTGAAGATATAAATGAGCAACAATACAATGATTTTTTTATATTATCCAATAACAAACATTGTTAAATTTAGAAGATTTTTTCTTTTTCTTATTTTTTTTTTAAATAAATAACATGTTTACATATGTGAAAATCGGAATTTTTTTTCTTCTCATGTTCATATTTTTTAATGTAAATTAGCTCGATTATAAAATTGTATATATTTGCTTCATATAAGTCATTTGAGTGCAGTAACTATATATTATTTCAGAGTCAACTTGAAATTTAATGTTTATGATTTATAGTTAATTATAAAGTATTAAAAAATTAATCTAATTAAGATAAAATGGATATATTCTTGTAGTCCAAATGATGTTCAGAATGATAACAGTAATTAAACCTGCACATCAGATTCTCTTTTTCTCTCTCCCCATGTAATCCTGTGGAATTTTCATAGTTTTGAATTTTAGTGTCATCTCATAAAAAAAAAAAGGGAATTTTTTTTAAATTCAGTTATTTAATTCCATTCTTTAAACATGTCTCCTTTTATTTTAGACAGATTATTTTTAAATATATAATATATATTTAAATTTATTTTTTACAAAAATTGCTCATGAAGATTAAAAACAGCATGTTCTAATAGTGGAATTTAAAAAACTCCATTTTTCAATGAAATATTCTTGAAATATGTAGCAGTGAAAAACCAATAGTACGAGGTCTGTTTTTTTTTTATCAACCTCCAATCGCACGGTATGAAGGCCAGACATGCGGCAGGTGACTGGCATGCGCAGCATGTGACAGCGCATCTCCTCTTCTACACGCTCTGTCGCTGTCGAGTGCAACACGCTAATTCGTTTTCAGCTGCAGTCAAGTAAACATGGCTGTCTTTATTGATTCTCCCGCCAAGTGTGAATTGCGAAGTGTTATTAGTTTCTTGCAGGCAGAAGGGAATAGCGCAGCAGAAATTTATCGAAGAATGAGTTGAGTGTATGGAGACAACTTTATGAGTGAATGGTGTCGAAAATTTAAAGATGGCCGAACTGATGTGCATGATGAAGGAGGTCAAGGACGCAAGTCTGTTGCTACAGACGATCTTGTTCAACGAGTTGACAAAGAGGTTAAAGGAAGGCATAGGTTCACCATAAGCGAATTATCGATAAAATTTCCGCAAGATTCACGATCTGCCTTGCACTCGTACTCTATAGTTACTGAAGAGTTGCGCTACAGGAAAATTTGTGCTCGCTGGGTTCCAAAGATGTTAACGGACCGTTACAATATTGGTGGAGAAAATTTTTTTAAATCCATTGTGACCGGTGATGAGACATGGATTCAATATGACACGCCTGAAACGAAACGACAATCTCAGCAATGGATGCACACAAATTCTCCAAACAGACGTAAAAAATTCAAACAAACCTTCAACAACCGCAAGATTATGGCAACTGTTTTTTGGGACCAAAAAGGTGTGTTGCTTGTGGAGTTTATGCAGCCGAGGACAACAATTACTGCAGATTCTTATTGTGAGACTTTGTGACACTTGCGGAGGACTATTCAAAACAAAAGAAGAGGCTTGCTAACTTCTGGAATTGTTCTGATCCATGACAATGGTCGTTTTCACAGTGCTCGTATAACCCAACGGCTCCTTAAGCAATTTAAATGGGACATTTTCGAACGCCCACCATATAGTCCCGACCTAGCGCCCAGTGATTACCATCTTTTCACGGAACTAAAGAAGTGGCTTGGAGGGCAACGCTTCCAAACTGACGAGGAGCTCAAAGAAACCGTCATAACTCACTTGAAGTCACTGGCGGCAACATTTTATGAAGAGGGTATTTCAAAGCTTGTTCACAGATATGACAAATGCCTCAATCATCAAGGTGATTATGTAGAGAAGTAACCTTTAAGCTACATTACTTTTGGCAATAAAATCATTTTTTTATATTTACCCGTTTTTCTTTTGTAGCCTATCGGAGGTTGAAAAAAAGGCAAAAGTAATTGTCATAAGTTAAATTTATGTGCAAGTAAAAGTCATTAATCTTTACTAATATTATAAATGCAAAAGTTTAGATGGATGAATGGATGTTTGTTACTCAATCACACTACAACAGCTAAACGGATCTGGATGAAATTTGGCACAGAGATAGATAATAGTCTGGAATAGGAGATAGGCTACTGTTCATACCGGAAATTTGATTAGAATTTTTAAAATTAATTAAAATATGAAAATAATAAACTTGTAATTGCCTTAATACAAGCCATTTAAATTTTTAATTGTCGCCAAAAAAGTTTACGAGGTATTTTTATTTATTTTTTTCAACATAAAATGAAATACGCTTTCACGCGAAAAATAAAAAATTACAATGTTAAATTGGTGAATGAGAAAATGATGTATTTGTAACTTTAAAATAAAATAGCAATATTACAAATCTAGCATGTTTCTTCTGAATTTTATTTCATAGCATTTTTTTATATCCCTCAACTTTAGATTTTTTTTTTTTTTTTTTAGCACGGATGAATCACGCTTGGCATAAAAGCTAATTCAGCATTATATTAAAGGTATTTACTTATTGATAATTCTGGACAAATTTTGATGCTGGAGTAGATCGGACATTTTTCGCCAAGGACAGCCATTTAAAGCCAAGCAGCGCATCAAAAATATAACTAAATTATAAAATACTGAAAAAAAGAAAGAAATAGAAACAATAATCACATAAATTATATTTTGGTCTAAAACGGCGACAAAAATTCAAAAGTCGCCAAGAGGAGCTATATTAAGGTTGTACCATGATCAGGTTTACATATAAATTTATTTATTTGGTACAACTACGATATGTTAGGTACAAGTGCTATTTATAGAATTTCATGGCATTTTTTAGCCAAGTCAATATTTAATATTTTTCCCAACTTAAATTAAAATTAACTTACTAAATATAATATAAAAATTAGTTCTCTATGTAATATTAGTTTTTTTCTACTATAATTGAAAGTATAAAAATAATTAAATACCTCTACTCACTTAAATTAATATAAAACGATCTTTTGTTTATTTAGTTTTTGTTCATCCTTTATTTTTACAACCTTCTCATAGGGCAGCTAAGTCTGCAACTGACCTAACTTCGCTTTTCACCATCAGGCGGCGCACCGTACTTCCGGTGACGTCATATGACGCCTCTTCCGTCAACGTTGTGCAATCGCGACATGTGCCGTTCTCTGATTGGTTGTGCTAGTGGGCGTTAGCTCGTCGTTCATTTCGCGAGTGATATAAATACAGTTTCCCAGCTGAAGAGGTTGCTTCTTTTTGCTTCCTTCTGCCTGTTATTTTTTGTCAGCCAGGTCGGCTGTTGCTGTCCGTTACATCGCGGGCGATGTTTTATTTTTCTCTGAATAGTGTTATCAATAGTTAAATTATACTACAGCTATGTGTTTTTGGAAATAAGTTTTGACATCATGTTTGCTGCGTTATCAGTGGTTTTTCAATGGCCAGTATATGTTTAAGAGTTTGTTTTTTTTTGACGACTTGAGCATGGTTTATTTAAACGTGAGTTGACAATTCTAAAGTAATTAATTTAATTAATATTTAAATTTCGATATATATATACATTAAATTTATATTTATTTATTTTGTTAAGTTTGCTGTTTATGTTTGTTATTGTTATATACACAGTCAATAAATGTTAAGTTTAAAATGTAAAACTTTAGTCATTCTTGTTGTTTACACATGCACATATTAGTTTGTCTCTTCTCCATAGACAAGTTTTAAGATAAGCTTCCTCCAGTTCAGCACTCTGCTCATTTAAAGTATCGTTGGGCTTATAATTGACCCCAACATTTGGGTTATGGGCCCAGGGTTATTTGTTTTTTTTGTTTTATGGAGAGAAAACTTGGATAGAACTTGTGTGCATTGTGTTTTTGGCTCAATATTTTTATATATATATCCGATTTTTAAGTCGGGGGGGGGCCGCTGTTTTTTTACTGAATAGTGAATTTTTCCATTTATAGTAAATTTTTTTTGAGTTTAAGGAAGTTTTTAAAAAAAAAATATAAAATTAGAAATTTACAACTTAGTTTTTTTCCCATCTTAAAAATGGCATATGTAACATATAATATTGAGAAATTAAATGCAAATAATTACAGTAGTTGGTCATCTGATATTAAATATTTACTAATTGATAGAGGATTATGGGACATTATTGACAAAAAAATTGTTGTTCCTAAGGAAGTGACAGATACAATAACTGAGGCTGATATAGTTAAAATTAAAGCCCGGTCAGATAATGCCTTATCTACCTTGTACTTAAATGTACAACCTGAATATAGAAAAATAATAGAGAATTGTGACAGCCCTATTGAGGCATGGGAAAAGATAAAGGCTAGTTATTGTCCAGATTCCAGGTCCTTCCATATGAAAATTTTTTCAGATCTTTTAGATTGTAAAATTAAATCAAATGAAAGTGTAGCTTTATATGCTGCTAGGTTACTCAGATTATCAAACCAGCTCAAGTCGTTAAATCAAAATTTTGATGATGCAACATATAGCTGTTTTCAGCTACTTCGGTATCTACCTAGCAAATTTGATAGTATTGTACAAACGATTTTGCGGTGGCCAGACGATAGGTTTACCTTTAGCGAGATATTAACTGAGTTGTCTGCAGAAGAGTCGAGATTATGTTTAAGAGATGTAGACAAACAGGTTTATAATAAATTGCAAGCGAACATGACCGGATTAGACTACAATACTGCTGGAAATAGTAAAGAGCGTTTTAGTGAAACAAGATGTAGTCGAAACAAGAGCCGAAATCAAGAAGGAAACTCCAGGGGACAATCGTATCATTGGAATGACCGCTTCCGGAGCCAGCGTTGTCGTCAGAATCGTTCTTCTTCCCGATCCAGTAGATGGAGAGACTCTTCCCAGTCAGACCAGAATTGGCAAGGTAGAAGAGACCAGAGTCCGGATGCCAGGAGGAATGTCAATAGACGTGGACGTGGACAAAGGACTTTTAAGTCAGGTTGTAACTTTTCAA
This sequence comes from Salticus scenicus, assembly GCA_963930645.1. Lineage (NCBI taxonomy): Eukaryota > Metazoa > Arthropoda > Arachnida > Araneae > Salticidae > Salticus > Salticus scenicus. Next base: position 56,965,742 of record OZ005655.1, read on the forward strand.
ATCTTTTACTTGTAACTCAATCTTGTTTATCTGAATCTAATAGTGAGGGTTCTTGGATTTTCGATTCCGGGGCCTCACAACATTTTTGTTATGATAAAAATTTGTTTTGTTATTATAAACCATTATTTAATGAAAAAATGTCTGTTGCAGTAAAAGATGTAAATGTTGATATAGAGGGAGTAGGAAAAGTTAAACTTAGAATTGGTCATAGAATTTGGACTTTTGAAAATGTTATGTATTCCCCTAAATTACGTCGAAATCTGATCTCGGGTCCAGCTTTAGATAAGAAAGGATGTCGGTTTATTGGTGGCAATGGTGGAATTAAAGTATATAGAAATAATTACTTTTTGTTTAAAGCCCATTTAAAGAAGGGTATTTATCATGTTTTTGCTAAGCCTGTTAATTCTAAACGTAAAAATGTAACTTTTGAAACCTCCGTAGTGGAGAAAAATAGTGTTAATGTATGGCATAAAAGATTTGGGCATATTAGTCCAAGTATACTTGAACATACTTTTAAAGAAAAAAGAGTTAAGGGTTTGGATAGTTTAAATATAAAGGACTTTAATTGTGAAACCTGCCAGTTAAATAAGTTTAAGTCTGTTTCACATAAGCACTTGGGACAAATAAGGTCAAGACGTCCATTAGAACTGATATATGCTGACTTGTGGGGTCCATGTAAAGTTGAAGGCAGATGCGGAGAAAACTACTTTCTTTCTATCATAGATGATTTCTCGCGCCATGTCAACCTTTACCCACTTAAAGTTAAGTCAGATGCAGCAGATGTCATTATACGGCATATTAATCGTGCTGAAAAGTTTTTGGATGTTAATGTCAAGTTTTTTCGTTCTGACAATGGGGGAGAGTTTGTAAATAGTCAGCTTGAAGAATTCTTTGAAAGTAAAGGTATAGACCACGAACTGACAAATATATACACACCCCAGCAAAATGGAGTTGTCGAACGATTTAATCAGACTGTGGCTGACGGAATGAGAACCATTCTTAGCGAAAGCGGAATGAGTAAAAGTTTTTGGCCTGAAGCTGCCATGTATTTTGTATACACATGGAATAGAATTTGTCCTAAGACCTTACTTAAAACTCCTTGTGAGCTCTATACTGGATTCATGCCATCTGTTAAACACCTAAAGCCTTTCGGAGTAACTGCTTATGTTGGCACACCGAGACAGAGAAGAAATAAATTGGACCCTAAAGCCACTAAAGGATATATGGTTGGATATGCATCTCGAACAAGAGGTTATAAAATTTGGTTACCTGACAAGGATAAAATAATAGAAACTCTTAATGTAAAGTTTAATGAGTCAGTTTTTTACAATCCAAATGGTAGCGACAGTGGAGCAGTGCTAGAGCCCGAAGAGTTTTACATTGTACCACCTTTTGACGCTGACCGCTATAATCCTGTCTTAAGTGACCAAAAGGATAGCGAAGTTTTCAGTGACATAAGTGAAGAAGATGAAGAAACTTGTGGTAAGACTCAAGATGCACAAGGTAGCTACTGGATTAGACATGCTTCTACTCGTCCCACGGGAAATAAAACTGACATTTATTACTATCCTGAGAATAAAGGTGACCGTTTAAGATCGTTAAATGACGTAAAAGTTTATTGCCAGAAAAATAACATTTATTTTAATCCTGAGGATTTTGACTTTAGTGGCAAAAATAAATTCTGTGGGAAAATTTTTAGTCCTGATCCATCAACTAGTTCTACTTTAAATCCAGTCTCACATTTTGCAGCCAGAAAAGTAATTTGACTAGACAACATAAGAATTCCTAATACTTTCAATCAAGCCATAAAGTCTCCTGAGTGTGAATACTGGCAAGAAGCCATGAATAAAGAAATTGCAGTTATAAGGGAGCGTGAAGTGTGGCACTTAGAAAAATTACCTCCAAATTGTACGCCTGTAGGCAATAGGTGGGTCTTTACAATTAAAAGAGACGAAAAAGGCCAGATAGCTAAATTCAAAGCCAGATTAGTAGCGCAAGGCTTTAAGCAGATTAAAGGGGAAACTTATGAAGAGACATTCAGCCCAGTAGTTAATTTTGCTGTAATTCGTTTCTTTTTTTCCCTATTAGTTTCTTATTTAGGCTGGACCCACATACAATGTGATGTTGCTAGCGCTTACCTTTATGCTCCACTCAGTGAAACGATCTATATGAATCAACCTCAGGGATTTATTGAAAAGGATAAAGAAGAATATTTTTGTAAATTGGATAAGGCTTTATATGGCTTGCATCAGTCTGGTCGAGAATGGTTCTATGAAATGCATAAAGTTCTTGTTTCTATTGGTTTTAAAAAGTTTGAATCTTGTAATTGTGTATATATTCTTAATAATGAAATTGTTTTATTACTATATGTGGACGACATCGTAGTCTTTGGTCGGAACATTGAAATCATTAATAAAACTTTAGATTTATTGTGTAAACATTTTGAACTAAAAGTCCTAGGAAAAACTAGAAAACTTTTAGGTGTAGAGTTCGATGAAACTGGTGATTGTCTTGAGATGCATCAAATGCAATATATAGAGGATGTTTATGAGAGATTTAAAAACTTTAATATTCCCGTTTCATCACTGCCCATTGCTAAAGGCACTGTTTTTTCTAAGTCAAATTGCCCGACCAAGGATTGCGAGGTCCATGAAATGTCAAAAATTCCTTACCGTAACTTATTGGGATGTTTATCTTTTTTGTGTAACCGAACTCGACCAGACATTAGTTATGCAGTTAATATCTATAGTCAATTCCAACAAAATCCAGGTAGAATTCATTGGGAAGGTTTATTAAAGCTTCTTGGTTATGTTAAAAATACTCAATCTTATAAATTAAAATTTAATTGTAAAAAGCCCCAATTATTTGTTTATTCTGACGCTGACTTTGCAGCCAACCGAGATGATCGTACCTCCTTAGGAGGACAACTAGTTTTGTTAGATAACTCTCCGGTTGACTGGCGAACCTTTAAAGAGAAGTCAGTAAGTCTTTCTACAATGGAGGCAGAATTTATTGCCATGACTGAAGCATCTAAAAATCTCTTATGGTTTGATAGGATAATCACTGAGTGTAGCATTTTTCATTTTATTAATAATAAACCTAAATCAGTTTTATATATGGATAATCAGGCTGCTATAGATTTTGTTCGTTCTCCTATAGAAAATCACAGGTCGAAACATATTGATGTAAAATTATTTTTTGTTAGAGACCTTGTGAAAGATAATATATTTGAATTAAAATTTGTAAAAAGTGAACATAATTTATCTGATATCTTTACTAAACCATTAACTAAGCAAGAATTGATAAGTTTTATAAGTACTCTATTTAGTAAATAAAAATTAAATTTAATTATACTTACCGTTTAAAAATTAACTTTTTGATAAAAAATATAAATTTTTCATGAACTGTTCATTACATTTGTATGAACATGTTTTTTTGCTTATGTAACTAAAGTTACTAAGTTTTTTTGATACCACTAAATGTGGTGATATGGGGGTTTGTCAGTCTTGTGTGAATTTAAATTTTTGGCACATTGTTTTAGATTCTTGCATGCAAATGACTTAGCACATTGTCTTAAAACTTTTCTTAAATGCACATTGTTTTAAAATTTTCTTGTTTTGCATAATGTAACTTTGTATAAATTTTGATTAATAGTATATAACTTTGTATAAATTTTGATTAATAGTATATATATATTGTGTAAACTTTTTCTAGATTTTTCTTAGTCTTTTCAATGTTTTTTTAGATGCATTGGATGGACATTCTTTGTTTAAAATGCATATTGGTTTTTTGTGGACTTGATAAACTGGACATTCTTCATGTTCTTTTTGGATGAAAACTTGTATCTTGATTGGACTCTTCACATCGTAGTCAAATGGAAAACCGAAATACTTGCTGTAGTGGTGTTGTGCATTATTGAAGTTAAGAAAATGTGATGTTGAAATAAGTGTTTTTGTGTTAGTTACTAAAGAAAATTTTTGTTATAATCTTTAATATTCTAATAGTTGTAATATGGGTTGTTAAATGTGTTCTTTGTTAGCCATGCTCAAGCATTTAAATTTTTTTTACCTTAAGTTTAAGGTATGTTCAGTTTTTCTTGGGAATGTTCGTGCTTGTTCTAATAAAAAATGGCCATGAGGGGGGGGGGCCTCTTGTTAGGTACAAGTGCTATTTATAGAATTTCATGGCATTTTTTAGCCAAGTCAATATTTAATATTTTTCCCAACTTAAATTAAAATTAACTTACTAAATATAATATAAAAATTAGTTCTCTATGTAATATTAGTTTTTTTCTACTATAATTGAAAGTATAAAAATAATTAAATACCTCTACTCACTTAAATTAATATAAAACGATCTTTTGTTTATTTAGTTTTTGTTCATCCTTTATTTTTACAACCTTCTCATAGGGCAGCTAAGTCTGCAACTGACCTAACTTCGCTTTTCACCATCAGGCCGCGCACCGTACTTCCGGTGACGTCATATGACGCCTCTTCCGTCAACGTTGTGCAATCGCGACATGTGCCGTTCTCTGATTGGTTGTGCTAGTGGGCGTTAGCTCGTCGTTCATTTCGCGAGTGATATAAATACAGTTTCCCAGCTGAAGAGGTTGCTTCTTTTTGCTTCCTTCTGCCTGTTATTTTTTGTCAGCCAGGTCGGCTGTTGCTGTCCGTTACATCGCGGGCGATGTTTTATTTTTCTCTGAATAGTGTTATCAATAGTTAAATTATACTACAGCTATGTGTTTTTGGAAATAAGTTTTGACATCATGTTTGCTGCGTTATCAGTGGTTTTTCAATGGCCAGTATATGTTTAAGAGTTTGTTTTTTCTGACGACTTGAGCATGGTTTATTTAAACGTGAGTTGACAATTCTAAAGTAATTAATTTAATTAATATTTAAATTTCGATATATATATACATTAAATTTATATTTATTTATTTTGTTAAGTTTGCTGTTTATGTTTGTTATTGTTATATACACAGTCAATAAATGTTAAGTTTAAAATGTAAAACTTTAGTCATTCTTGTTGTTTACACATGCACATATTAGTTTGTCTCTTCTCCATAGACAAGTTTTAAGATAAGCTTCCTCCAGTTCAGCACTCTGCTCATTTAAAGTATCGTCGGGCTTATAATTGACCCCAACACGATATACACCCACAACGATATTTGGCGATTTTTCTTTGGTGCCGTTTTGGACATAACAATGCTGTTCTGGACTGTTTGCGATATAATATGGCAGCCTATATGTTGTTTAGTTTAGATTTGTGATTTTATGTTTTATGATTTTATGATTTATGATTTAGCCATAATCGCCAACAAAAAATTGCCAAATATCGTTGTGGGTGTATATTGAAATTGTTCCATTTATTTTTCTATATACCAACTACTATTAACTAAGCATGAAGTATATTACTTACAAACTTTGAATAAACACCATAAAATGCAATAAACTTGCAACAATTGTTTCGGGTCGAAAAAACACACGATCCTTCATGTCATTTTATGGTTGATCGATTAAATCAAATAAATATAGGAAATAATTTGAAAGCAGATATGATGTACATCACGCATAATGTTGTTCATATGTAAATGGGATTCAAATATAAAAGGGCTACTTCAAATTTTTCGATACTGTCCGTATCAAAACTGTCATATATGATAAGCACACAAATGGAAGCCCATGGGTAAGCCATTGTCACAGGCAATAGGGACAGACACCAGAGACTGCGAGGACGAACAAGTTGCTGCCTAAAGCAACGGTAACCCAATGCAAGCTTTTGAGCGATTTCAGTATTTGTTTTTCTTTTTTTTTATAAAGCTATATAGAAAAGAGTTTCCTTTAAATATAGTGACCAGTGAAGCGGGCAAAGCCTGCTAGTATTCTATAAAATCATTCAATAATTTTCATAAACTATATAATTACATACAGACATAAAGACAGAATGTTAGTACAAGGAGGAAATTCTCCATTCAGTTCATTTAAATAAGGGAAAATTATTTTTGAATTATATATATGCTATTACTGTAACTGTTAACTGTCTTTCATAATAATAATCTCCTTATATTATTAAAATCTGTACGCGCATGTGTGTGTCTGTCTGTGAGAAACGGCTTGAAACAGCAAAAACTCCGCCACTAACGGTCGCACGGACTTTGAACAGGTACCGTCGAACAGAGAATTTACCTCAGATCTGGGTTATCTAATTCGCTAAACAATGCGACCCTAATTAGCGGAGATATTAATTAAAATGTCGACCATTGTCTAACGAAAAAACGATTCAAAATGGCACGCGACCGCCATTTTCGACCAGGACCGCTTACCTCAAAAGAAGAACTAGAAAGAGGAAATTTCGTGGGTTTTTGTAAAGCGATCCTGCTCCAACGGTTCGAGATATCGAAATACACCTCAAACAGCAGAAAGAGCATTTATTACCGATTCTTATGGTACAATTTTTTTTTTAAATACGGATTTTTTATATTTTTTAAAAAAGTTTTAAAAAGGGTCAAAAATTTCTCTTTTTCGCAGTCATCTTTTTTGAAACGCCCTGTACGACCGAGTAACCCTTCCATTTCTTAACAGCTGGTATATAAAGAAAGGCCATTTAATCCTCTTTCGAACCATATAAACATTTTTACAAAATATGGATTAGCGATCCATATTTTTAGATTTTACGAAACATCCATTTTTTCGCAAAACATTTTATAACTCAAAAGCGTTTAGAGATAAATCATTTCTTTTTTTTTTTTTTTTGTATATAGATCTCGCTTTCATAATTTAATTCCCAAAAGATTGAGAGAAAATTTCAAAAACTGAATGAGTTATAAATTTTTTAATTTCACGCTTTAAACCCATTGAAATAGAATACGCGACCTTCCTTCCGTCAAATGAAGCAATTTCTCGAAACGATGTCTGATGGAAAGCGAAAAAAAAAAAACTTGAACGGAAAGAGAGACCTCTGGTATTTAATGAGGTCACATGTTTTGCTACTGCGATTAAAAATTGCAATTTCGAGCAAATAAGTCATTGGGTTAAAAAAAAAGTAAACATATATAAGTAAAAATAACTAACAGTGAAAAAGTAATCTTTTTTTCATCACATCTTTTTTTTTTATTAATTAAATTGAGTTTTAAATTTTTATTTGGCTAACAATAAAAACTATTTTTGCCGTAGATAACAACAGACTGATGTCTAATTTTCTCTAATCCAATAGTGGGAGGTTCCGGGTTCGATCCCAGGTAGTGCTCATCGCCCTAACCTTTCGGAGTTTTCCGTGGTTTCTTCCGAAACTCGCTTAATTACAATTTTTAAGCTCAACCCAGTACGCAAATAAGTCATTGGGTTTAAAAAAAAAGTAAACATATATAAGTAAAAATAATCTTTTTTTCAGCTATTAAAACTCATCACATCTTTTTTTTTATTAATTAAATTGAGTTTTAAATTTTTATTTGACCAACAATAAAAACTGTTTTTGCCGTAGATAACAACAGACTGATGTCTAATCTTCTCTAATGCAATAGTGGGAGGTTCCGGGTTCGATCCCACGTCGCGCTCATCGCCCTAACCTTTTGGAGTTTTCCGTGGTTAATTTATTTTTAATACATCATTCGAAATATATTTTAAAGTTCTTTTATATTATTCAAAGTTTTCAACAGATTTGCACATTTTGAGGTGTCCTGAATAAGTTTTTTTTATGGCGCTGTAATATTTTCAAATTTCAATATTTCTATTTCTAATTATGATTAAATTATTTTTAATACATCATTCGAAAGATATTTTAAAGTTCTTTTAAATTATCGAAAATTTTCACCAGATTTATACGTTTTGAGGTATCCTGAATCAATTTTCTTTTATGGCGCTGTAATATTTTCAAATTTCAAAATTTCAATTTCTAATTACGATTAAATTATTTTTGATATTTTAAAGTTCTTTTAAATTATCGATCGTTTTCACCAGATTTACACGTTTTGAGGTGTCCTGATAACGTTTTCTTTTGCATCTCAGCCAAATGAGTTAGATCGTTCAAAATTGGTATACGTAGGTTAATTAAGAAGGCCTGAAAGGGTGGAGAAGAAATACGCGTGCACCGCGCGCGTATACCTTAACTGTTGGCCTGGTAATATATTTAATCTTATCACTTTGTGCAATTTGCATATACAGTTGATATATATAAAAATGTATAAACTTATTTAATTTATATGGATTGAAAGTATAAAAGGTATCAAGTCTAAAGTTTAACTTAAACATGTTATTAAAAGAAAATATTCAGTTAATTTAAGTGAAGTAACTTATTTACTTATTTTCTTTATTAAAATAAAATATGTTTTTGTTACTTACGGCATTTTAGCTGACAGCTTTATCTGTTCTTTAATTACTAGGAAAATATGTTGTTTTTCTTTAGCTGTGATATCATGTTACACCAGCTTACCGGTAAATGCAAATGACTGTTTACTTTTTCACTCACTAGGCGGCATCAAATTTCACCGATGAAATCATCACGCTAATTCGACGCCACGGTGATTACGTCACTCTAACCACAATCCTCTCTTAATAGTATAAAAGGTGTTGAGGAACGTGGCTAGGGGCGGTTCCGGCTTTTTGTTTTACTTTTGCTGTTATGTACTTCATTTTCCGTTTGGTTGTTTTGTGTTAAAGTTCAGCTGTCATGTTATAGTAATAAGATATTGGAGTCTCCGGCAGTTGTTTATAATAAGTAAAAGATTTCATCGTATTAGAAGATGTATTTATAAAGTAACAGTTTTATTCAATCTTTATTTTTATATGATAAAAGCTCCATTGTCTAGTGATGAAGATTAACTGCTTATAATATGAATATAGTTTTAAAAGCTGTGTACTGGCCATTGTTACAGTCAGAAGTTAATTAAATTAAATATGTTTATTTATCTACTTCCTTGTTCAATTTAAAAGTTTATATATATATATATTTTTTGTTTTATATCAATAAATTTATATTTCGTTTTTAAAACCTTCTCTGTTTTATTTACAAGTTTAGTTACTACTCATATTTTATTTTAAAAGAGAAAGCATTTAAACCAAAACGGTTCCCTGCATATAACTCTGCTAATCTCTCAATATATATTTAAGCTTATTTTTTTTATTTACTTTTATGCTTTCAATAAAAGATTGGATGCTCAGTTAAAACCCGCATCCAATATCAACATCTTTAAAGGTTATGGGCTATAGTAATTATATAAAGTAAATAAATCATTTCTAAACTTGTTTTTCTTTTCCTTTATCAGTTATTTGAACATCTGTTTTGATCTGTAAAAGAGGGGGGAAAGAATCTTTGATTAACTTGTTTATCAGTTCTGAAGCCGGTGAAAGTAGGTCACTGTGTTAGGTGATAACTGTTCCTCTTCTCTCTACTCCTGGTGTATGAAAGGAGGTCATTGAACTCTGTCTGCTTTATTAAATGAGGGTTTTCTTTCTGTTAGATATTTAATGTTATGACATCCCTTTTAGTGTGTATTAGATAATTTTAGACGGGGGGCTGTCAGTTTAATTAGTTTTTTTTTATTAATAAGTAGTTTATGTTCTATTTATAGATATATATTTAATAGAACTTTAAGTTTTTTTTTAGAAATTGTCAGGAATAGAAATTTTTTTTCCAATTTGACATTTCTATTGAATTTTTTTTTCTCTCTTATTAAATTAAATTAGAAAAAAATTAAAAACTTCTGACTATGGCCAGTAATTATACTATTGAAAAATTAGCTGAATCAAATTATGAGAGCTGGAGAAATGATATGAAATATGTATTGATGGAAAAGCAAGTATGGGAAATTGTTGATGGTTCTGACCCTAAACCTATTCAACCTCCAGACAAGCCTGATGATCCTCTCTATTTAAGCAGTTTGAAGAAATGGAAGCTAAAATCTAATACTGCTTTATCCTTAATATATTTAAACATTTCTGAGCAGTTCCGTAAAATTATAGAAAATATTGATGATGTGAATGAAGCCTGGAACAAATTGAAATCTTTCTATCAGCCCGACTCCAGAGCCTACCACATAACTGTATTTAGTGAGTTATGTGCTACAAAAATTAAAGATAGGGAATCCATTAAAATTTTCGCTGCTAGATTATCTCGAACTTTTCAAAAATTGAAAGCTCTGGACAAGAATTTTGATGAAAAATACCTGTGCTTCCAGCTTATAAGGTTTTTACCTGAAAAATATAACTCCATCGTGCAAATTATTTTGAGAAGTGAAGATGTAAATTTTAATTACAAGTCAATACTAGAGGCACTTAGTGCTGAAGAAAGCCGTATTCTTTTGAAAGAGGCAGACTCTGGTGTTGATAGCATTACACTTTCTGCAGTACAAGCATCTAGTTCCAGTGTTTCTAAAGTTTGTTTTAAGTGTAACAAGCCTGGACACTATGCCAATAAATGCTGGAGGAAGCCAGGAAAACAGGAGTCCACCACACGTACCTGCCCAGTCTACTCATACCCTTCTGAGTCCAGTTCCGACACCACTCCATTCAAGCCCAGATTCCGAAGATCCAGGAGACAGACACAGTCCAGACGGAGACCATCCCGTGACTCTTCTAGACAGCGACGTCCATCTCCCTATCCTGGTAGAGGCAGACGACAGCGACAGAATCCCCAACGACAACGACCTGAGTCATCCTCATCGTTTCAACCAAACTGTAAGTCTTTTACAAACAATTTTATTTCCTGTAATTACTTAAACGAGTCTGACTCAGTGGACGAATTCATTTTCGATACTGCGGCGAGTCATCATTTTTGTAAAGGCAAGAACTTTTTTTATGAACTTAATCCTGTGTCTGATACTAATATGAATGTAGCTGTAGATGGTGTTAACTTTCCAATTGAGGGAATAGGATCTATCAAACTTAGGTTTGGATTGAGGTGTATAAATTTAATTAATGTAATGTATTCATCTAAGTTAAGGCGTAACTTGATATCGGGTCCTAAATTTGACCTTGCTGGGGCAGAATTTGTTGGTGGAGATGGCTGTGTAAAAATTTATGAATATGGTAAATTATTGTTTAAAGCTGTTTTAAAAAATGGTATTTATGTTGTCACTCCTAAAGTTTTAAATGGTCCACAAAAGAAAGTTTCTTTCTCTGCGTCGACTAGTGTAGATAAAAATGTGGAACTCTGGCATAGGAGGTTTGCCCACATTAGTCCTTCAACTTTGGTAAAAACTTGTGATAAAGTGAGGGGTTTCAAGTATAAATCAGATTTTAATTGTCAAGATTTTAAATGTGAAAATTGTATATTGAATAAATACAGGCGTGTATCCTTTAGTTCCATTCAACAAATAAGGTCCAGAAAACCATTAGAGTTACTGTATGCAGACTTGTGGGGGGCCTTATAGTGTAAAAGGTAGAAATGGTGAAAGGTATTATTTAACTATTATTGACGACTTCAGTAGAAAAGTAGCTTTGTACCCTTTAAAAGAGAAATCTGAAGTGTTTGAAAAGGTGAAGCACCACATTCTACGAGCTGAAAATTTTCTTGGTCTAAAGGTAAAGGCTTTCCGTTCTGACAATGGAAGCGAATTTCTAAATAGTTTGCTTGAAAAGTTCTTTACTGAAAAGGGTATTGCTCATGAGGTGACGAATACCTATACTCCAGAACAAAACGAAGTCTGTGAAAGGTATAATCAAACCATCACTGGTGCTGCTCGAACAATGTTAAGTGAGTCTGGTTTACCTGTTAGTTTTTGGCCCGATGCCATGTTGCATTTCACTTATACATGGAATCGTGTGTGCCATGGCAAACTAGATAAGACTCCTTTCGAATTGTTTGGTGGGACTAAACCGTCTGTTAAACACTTAAAACCTTTTGGCATAACTGCATATGTAGGAATCCCGAGGCAACTTCGTAAGAAACTTGAACCACGTGCTAGTAAAGGTTTTCTCATAGGCTATGCTTTCAGAACAAAAGGTTATCGCATTTGGTTTCCGAATGAGAATAAAGTCGTTGAAACAATAAATGTGTCTTTCGATGAGGAAAATTTTTATAAAGGTGCGCCTGATGGAGCAGTGCTGGGCCCTGATTTACAATCTAAATCTGTTGTCCCTATAGGCCATTATGACTCTCTTAATGAGGACGAGGAGGATGATGATAGTAATAGTGATAGTTCTCAGTCCCCTGTTGATCGAGTGAGGCCTTCTACTAGTAGGGATGTGACATCTTCATCGGATGATGAAAGCGATGGTGATACAGGTTTAAAAGTTGTAAATTGGATTAGAAAGCCAGTGTTAAGGCGTGATGGGTCACGCACTGATATCTATTATTTTAAAGAAGGAAAAACCTTAAGGTTGAGATCACTTGGAGATGTAAAACAGTATTGTGCAAAACATAAAATTTTGTTTAATCCTGATATTTTTAATTTTACTTGTAGTAATGCTTACAGAGGAATAGTAACAGGTGCTCGAGGTACTACTTCAAGTAATAGTGATGATGAAATAGATGCTAGTTTTAATGTTTCTAGTTGACTAGATCATGTTGTAATTCCTCGAACTTTTAACCAAGCTGTAAAATCTGATCAACGTACTGAATGGCAAAAGGGTATGGAAACTGAAATGAAAGTCATGTATGATCGTAGTGTTTGGCACCTTGAAAGTTTACCCCCAAATACAACACCAATAGGTTGTAGGTGGGTATACACTGTGAAAAGAAATGACAAGGGAAAAGTTGTACGTTTTAAGGCCAGGTTAGTCGCACAGGGATTTAAACAAATAAAAGGTGAAAGTTTTGATGAAACTTTCAGCCCTGTAGTAGACTTTGGCGTTATTCGTTTCTTCTTTTCTTTTCTAGTATCTTTATAAGGTTGGTCACATACACAATGTGATGTTACAGGTGCATACTTATATGCTCCACTTGATGAAAACATCTACATGACTCAGCCACCAGGTTTTGTAATACCAGGATCTGAAAATAAATATTGTAAGTTAGACCGTGCTCTTTATGGCTTACACCAGAGCGGTCGGCAATGGTATTACGAAATGAATAATGTTTTAGTTGAAATTGGTTTTACTAAATTTGCTTGGTGTAATTGTACATATGTTTTTGATAATAATATTGTATTAGTTTTATATGTTGACGATTTTGTTGTTTTTGGCAAGAACCAAAGGTTAATAGATAAAGTTTTATCTCTCCTAAGAAAACGTTTTGATATTAAAGTTCTGGGGTGTACCAGAAAGCTTCTAGGAGTAGAATTTGAGGAAGAAATGGGAAATCTGTTAATTCACCAAAATACCTATATTAGTGAAGTGTATGAAAGATTTCAGAAATTTAAAATCCCTATTTGTTCTTTGCCAATTAGTAAAGGTACTGTGTATAGTAAACAATCTTGTCCAAAAACAGAATCTGAAATTAAGGATATGTCAGTTTATCCATATCGGAGTGTTCTTGGATGTCTTTCATTCCTTGCAAATAGAACACGTCCAGATATTGCGTATGCAGTAAATATTCTAAGCCAGTTCCAAAGCAACCCAGGTTTAGCTCATTGGGATGGATTGTTGAAATTACTTGGTTATGTTGTGCATACAAAAGAACTGAAATTAAATCTATCTTGTAATAAACCACATCTTATAGCATTTTCTGATGCAGATTTTGCATCCAATCGAGACGATAGGACATCAATTGGTGGCCAGTTAATTTTTCTTGGCAATTCCCCCATTAGTTGGAGAACCTTTAAAGAAAAATGTGTAAGTCTCTCAACAATGGAGGCGGAATTTATTGCTATGACTGAGGCCACTAAATACTTTTATGGTTTGATGAAATTCTAAGTGAATGTTACAATTTTAAATTAATTTCTGGTAATAAGTTAAAACCTGTTTTATATGTAGATAATATTGCTACAATAGATTTTACAAAATCTCCTATTGAGAATTATAGATCAAAGCATATTGATGTGAAATTATTTTTTGTAAGGGACTTAGTATTTCAAAATAAATTTAAAATTAGTTTTATTAGAAGTAAGGATAATGTTGCAGATCCTTTTACCAAGCCACTCACTAAACAGCAACTGCAACAATTAATTTGTCAAATATTTTTAAAATGAATTATGTAAAATTATATTAGTAAAACTCCTTTTTGAAATGTCTTGAACATTGTTTTAGACATATTTCTTGTTGGGCACATTGTTTTATATGCTTATGTATATATATATTATAAAAATTGCATCTTATTTTTTTTTTTTTTTATTAGTATTGCACATTGTTTTATATTGTAATGCACCTTGTTTTATATAAGTATATTTGTAATATGAATTCATGTGATATTTAATTATTCTGTTATTGTATCTTTATACTTAAGCAAATTAATTCCCGTCAGAGGGTGGTTAATGCCACTCGCAGGGTTACTCACAGTTGGTTAGAGCAGCTCCAAGAAGCGACTCGCAGGAGTGCAAATGTAATTGCCAGATAACCTCCATGGGATAGTGCCCACCGTGTGGTTATTGCCATCTTATGGCCTTTTTGCGGGCATGTTAAGTATTATATTTTTGTAAGTCCCTGTTTTATTATGTTGATAATGGAAATGCCACTATGTCCCGCTTATAGTATAAAGTTTTTTTTTCTCTCTTTAAAAATGTTAACTTAAAGTAATCTTTAAACTCATGTTTGTCACTTGTCTGTGATGTCTGTAATATTTCTGAATTACTGTATTGTATTGTAGTTATACTCTTTATAATAGAAATTGACGTAATTTACATTGTATTTATATATTCTTTTCTGTATTGCAGGTACATATGTAGTTTATGTGTACATGGAGTGAGAATGGGGGCCCCCGTACAACAGTTGAAGAATAAATGTGTAGTATGATAGTGAGGAATGTGTTATTTGATTTTTAGGTTAATTTTCTGTTGTTGCGTCTGTACCTGTAATTTAAAGACTGTGAAGAACCTTTGTCAAGAAATACAGGGTTGGTGAAAAGTTCCCGTACTTTTTCTAGATATTTCAACAGTACATAAATACTGTATACAAAAGTAAATTCAAATAACTGCTTAAATAATAACGTTTATTAGATCAATAACAATACGATAAAACAAAAAAAAATTACAACAGATGCTCAAAATTGCCTCCTTGGGCCTCAATACATTTTCTAACACGCTTTGGAAAATTGTTGATGATGGTCGCACACTCGTCAACCGTGATCTCGTCCCAGGCACACGTCAACGCCGCTTTCAGCTGTTCTACGGTGGCGTATCGTTTAGCCGAGATCTTTTGCTCCAGGAGGGACCACACCGAGTAGTCGAGCGGGTTGAGTTCGGCGGCCAAACGTCCTTGCTCCAAAAGCCAGGAAAGAGCTCTTCGCAGACGGCAATTGTTGATTTGACGGAATGCGCCAGTGCCCAGTCTTGCTGAAGCGTGATTCTGGCTGCGCCGAAGTGCTGCGTTGCCCATGGTTCTAGAGCGTCGCGGAGGACTCGTTGCTGATAGCTGGCGGCGTTGATCTTGACGTTCTGCTCGATGAAGACCAAAGGCGTCTTCCCGGTGGAGCAGATCCCGGCCCAGACCATGATCGAGGCCGGAAAGTGACTGCGGCCGATAGTTTTCGCCCCCGCGGTTTTCTGTTGCCCTTCTTAAGCAGTTGACGGCGATTCTGGCGGTTGTGGAGCTGCTCGACCGTGAAAATCTTCTCGTCGGTGAAGAGCACCTGCAACAGGGTACCACCAGCGACCAGCCGTTGCATTCGGTGGCATCTTTGCAGCCGCTTCGCCTTCATGGCTTTGTTGAGGAAATGAACGCGGGTGATCTTGTAGCTGCGAAGTCCCAGCTTCTTTTTGACGATGTGCCGGACACGTTCGT
Organism: Salticus scenicus; assembly: GCA_963930645.1. Taxonomy (NCBI): domain Eukaryota; kingdom Metazoa; phylum Arthropoda; class Arachnida; order Araneae; family Salticidae; genus Salticus; species Salticus scenicus. The sequence continues at coordinate 56,981,554 of OZ005655.1, forward strand.
GGCTGATTCCGAGCTCCTTGGTCATCTTGTTCATAGAGATCTCTGGATTGCGTCGAATTCAGCACCGTGCCTTGTTGACGTTCTCCGGAGTGGTCGCGGTGGTTCAACGACCGCTTCGAGGACGGTCCGCGGTCCCGCCGGTCTCCTCATAACGCTTCACGGCATTGTGGACGGTTTGCTTCCTGTAACCAGTCGTGCGAACAATGTCAGCTCTCTTCATTCCTTGTTTGTGCAATTCGACCACAGTGACACGTTGATTTTCACAGACCTAACTTCAACAAAACTAAAAATAAACAAATAAATAAAACAAAAGTAAACAAGGAATTCAATAAAATCATCAGAAATGACAAATAACTTAACTAACTATCCAAAAATGCATAAACAAAAAAGTACGGGAACTTTTCACCAACCCTGTATATGATGAATTATCCACTAGTTTATTGTTTTCTGTTAACCTTATTATTGAAATCATTGTATGTATCTTCTTTTCTTGTAATAGACTAATGGAGTTTGTTAATTTTACAGTTGACTGATTAATTTGGAATGTGTATTGGTAAGGATAAAAGTAGATTAGATTAGTGATGGAATTAGGTTGATGAATTTTAAAGGAGACTTGCTGTGTCATTTATAGATATTGTTTTTTTTATCCATGTGGATATTGCTAGTGGAGTTAACTAGTTTTTTTTTTCCTCTCTTTTTCACCCAAAGTGATAAGAGGGGGGGCCATGTTGGCCTGGTAATATATTTAATCTTATCACTTTGTGCAATTTGCATATACAGTTGATATATATAAAAATGTATAAACTTATTTAATTTATATGGATTGAAAGTATAAAAGGTATCAAGTCTAAAGTTTAACTTAAACATGTTATTAAAAGAAAATATTCAGTTAATTTAAGTGAAGTAACTTATTTACTTATTTTCTTTATTAAAATAAAATATGTTTTTGTTACTTACGGCATTTTAGCTGACAGCTTTATCTGTTCTTTAATTACTAGGAAAATATGTTGTTTTTCTTTAGCTGTGATATCATGTTACACCAGCTTACCGGTAAATGCAAATGACTGTTTACTTTTTCACTCACTAGGCGGCATCAAATTTCACCGATGAAATCATCACGCTAATTCGACGCCACGGTGATTACGTCACTCTAACCACAATCCTCTCTTAATAGTATAAAAGGTGTTGAGGAACGTGGCTAGGGGCGGTTCCGGCTTGCGTATCTCCGAACTGTTGGCGCACACAGAACAAATTCACAATTTTTCGCCAGGGAATGCGATTTTCGCCAAATCTGGAAGTACAAAGAGAAACTTCACGCCGCTTAACCTGTATAAATAAACATCCGGCGTTTTTCTTTCTTTTTTTTTTTTTTTTTAATATTTTTTTTTTCTTCTGATTATTAATGTAGGATTTAAATCGCAAAACGAAACATATCTTGAAATTAAGAAATAGTTATCCGAATAGAGAAGTAGATAATAATAATGGTAATATATTAGCATTGAGATCCGATTTCATGTATAAGGTCAAAAAGTTTGTAAAAATTGTTCAAACAAATTACAAATTCTTAGTAAAATGCATGAAAAATGTTCGTAAGTCCAAATCAGTAGTACGCCATTTTACATTTCAACTATTTTTATTATCATTTTGTATTTAAATTTTTAAAATGTACGACTTTATAAAATATCTCTCTTACGATGCAGTGCTTGAATTTTCATAAATTATCACCTTATATTTATCTATTATGTATTTTTAAAGAACATCTTAATCATAATAAAATAGATATTTCGTGTTAAATTTTATGGTTGAAATTCATAAAATTTTCTACGTATAATTTCCTCCTCGGACATGTCCATTTCTCATTCTTTACCCCCCCCCCCCCCCCCAACTCCAACATACAAAGTCATAAAATAAAACGTTAAACATTTTATTAATGCTATTCTATTTGTTTTTCAGTAATCATAAACAATCTAACTTAATATGTTATACAAATCAAAGTAATAATGATGCGCATAACCATTTTCATCCTATATTTATTGTTACTAATTTCTATTGAGAGCGAAATGTATTCATATTAAAAGGAATGAGTATGATAGAACACTCAACACAGTCGCAGACTGAAATGCCGCACCTCATAGGCTACCCTCTATCCGATTCGATACATTTGACTTATCGTAATTAAATGACTAATTTTATTAGGATTGTTTTCGTACATTAATTTCCAACACAATTGATCCCCATATTGCAAGTTCGTGGGAAGTATTGGCCTAATTCGTCAAATGAAGGAAACACAATTTTTAATTACTAAAGTTTCAAATTAAAATGTTCATATTTAATGAAGTGTATTAAAAAATATATTTTAAAATATTAGTCTGACATGTTTACGACAAAATATTGGCATAATGGACGTTTAAACGAAATTTTGCTCTATTTTGCCATGTTAAAAAGAAAACGTAAATTTTGAATAACATGTGAAGTTTACAACTTACATTGTTCCAAAGCAATATTGTCCTTATCAATGACATAAGTGATATTTAAAAACTGATGCACCCATTTTACAAACTCAATATCTGTAATACACACAGACAAGTCACATAAACCAACCACTAAAAACATAATTTTTGGATTCAGGAAACCTCAAAACATATAAATGTAACAAAAATTCAATTTCGAAAACGTGATCCGAAAACAATACTTTCGCGACCTTTTACGGATAAGATAAAGTAAATTAGAATAAGAGAATAATTTTAAATTAATTAAACTTTAATTGCATTTATTACATTGATTTTTATTTATAAAAAGAAATGCTTTCATTTAATTTGGGGTAGACCTGTATATTTACTATATATTTTACAAACACAATATAGTGTACTAATTTAGCACAGAATTTAAAACACATAGCACGACATGAAATGACCTTTCAGCAATTCCATTGTATGAATATATCTGAATTCTTTTGTGGGGTTCTGTGTAAACTTCTAATAAAGGATATACATTCTACATTGTATACGAAACATTCTTTCATGCACATAAAATATAAGTTCAATTTTTTTTTGTTTCATCCAAAAATATTAAATTGTATTTACTAGAAAATTCACACATAGACTTAATGAATTTGAATTCTTTTCTTAGTCACTGTACACGAATTACTTAATATTTCATCCGAGTCCCAATATCTATTCTTGAGGTATGGTGATAACAAACACACAGACACATTCAGGCAACCGCTAAAACCTAATTTTTTGTTTCAGGATATTTAAGCAAATGTAGCAAAAACTCAATTTCGAAAATCTGAATCAAAAATAAAACTTTTCTTACAATATATGGGTAAAATAAACTAAATAATGATCATAATAATGACAATCTGGTGTGTCACTCACACGACTTTCTTTTTTATCCTGCATTTCAATATTATAATGACAGATTGCACATTAAATCTTAAGATCAATAGCGTAAGAATGTAAAGTTTAATGTACTTTTCAAATAATCTAAAATAGGTTTAGAAACAATTTTATTTGACGAAGAGAAAGTAAATAATAATAATAATAAAAATGATAATAAAACAGAATAAAATAAAATAAATGTATTTCAAGGATAATTTTAAAAGCTTTAAAATGATAATATTACAAATATAGTTCTTCATTAATCTTGATAAAATAAATTTAAAGGGTTTTCTAATAAATTTTGGTATTAAATTATATTATCTAAAAATAACGATACAAAGACTCCATTGACACATTTTTAACAATTATGATTCAGGGAGCCTCAAAACGTGTATATATAACAGAAATTCAATTTCGAAAATTTGACCCCCAAAACAATACTTTCTCTACCATATATGTTGGTAAGAGAAAGTAAAATAAATAAATAAATGTATTTCAAGAACAATTTTAAAAGCTTTAAAATTAGAATATTACAATTTTATTTCTTCATTAATCTTGCTAAATTAAATTTAAAGGGTGGAGGATTTCTAATAAATTTTTGCATTAAATATATTATTTAAGAATTACGATACTAAAACTCCATTGGCAGATTTTTATAGTTTATTCTCTTGGGGAAAAAAAAAGATTGATTGAATCCTTAACGAGTCGTGAATGAAGTGGAAAGAAGGGTTGCTTTGCGGCGCAGAGTGTTTTGGCGCGAGCTACAAAAATTCGCCAGGTTTGCCTGTATGCGCCAACATTTCGGAGATAAGCTTCCGGCTTTTTGTTTTACTTTTGCTGTTATATACTTCATTTTCCGTTTGGTTGTTTTGTGTTAAAGTTCAGCTGTCATGTTATAGTAATAAGATATTGGAGTCTCCGGCAGTTGTTTATAATAAGTAAAAGATTTCATCGTATTAGAAGATGTATTTATAAAGTAACAGTTTTATTCAATCTTTATTTTTATATAATAAAAGCTCCATTGTCTAGTGATGAAGATTAACTGCTTATAATATGAATATAGTTTTAAAAGCTGTGTACTGGCCATTGTTACAGTCAGAAGTTAATTAAATTAAATATGTTTATTTATCTATTTCCTTGTTCAATTTAAAAGTTTATATATATATATATTTTTTGTTTTATATCAATAAATTTATATTTCGTTTTTAAAACCTTCTCTGTTTTATTTACAAGTTTAGTTACTACTCATATTTTATTTTAAAAGAGAAAGCATTTAAACCAAAACGGTTCCCTGCATATAACTCTGCTAATCTGTCAATATATATTTAAGCTTATTTTTTTTTATTTACTTTTATGCTTTCAATAAAAGATTGGATGCTCAGTTAAAACCCGCATCCAATATCAACATTAACTTGTGCACGCGCAGAGCGCACGGAACTGCGCTGCCCGTTCGATCCCAAGTCGCGCTCATCGCCCTAACCGTTCAGAGTTTTCCGTGGTTTCTTCCAAAATTCACGTAAATACGGGCTGTTTTTTTTTTTTTTTTTTTTTTTTTTCCCTAAAATATCAGATTTAAATAAAAGTTTCAATTTTATCAGAATAAGAACCGTTCAGAGTTTTCCGTGGTTTCTTACGAAACTCACGTAAATACGGGCTGTTTTTTTTTTTTTTTCTTTCTAAAATATCAGATTTAAATAAAAGTTTCGATTTTATCAGAATAAGATTGATCAATCGCTCAAAAGGTGGCGCTGTGATCAGATTTTTTCTAAATTTTTAATATGGCAGTCGCTTAATTACAATTTTTAAGCTCAACCCAGTACGCAAATAAGTCATTGGGTTAAAAAAAAAAGTAAACATATATCCGCGATTGTAATGAAATGCTCGCCCTCTGGTGGGCTAAGGTGAAATTACAATAAACATGGTTTAATTCGAATTCCATACAGCCGCCATTGCTTGCCGATATTTAGTTTCACATATATTTATTGAATAAAAATGAATAAATACGGTAAAAAAGATAACACATACTGTTGTGTGCTACAATCTAACTCCAAAGGATCAAGAAATCCAGAATTGAGCTTCCATTTATTTCCAAATGACAAATTTAAAATTTCAGTTGCTTCGGCTAATGGAAGTAAAGAATTAATCAGATGATTTGACACTAATATTTGTTCAGCTTCAGTTAAAAATCTACTTCCGATCGAACTTTGAATAAACTGAAGTATTTTTTCCAAAAGCAATCAATTTTCCATAATGTAATGGCGGAGAAATTATAGTACGAATATTAAGTAGAATAACAAAAAGAACACTAATGGAACACACGTGGCTATGTTTACTAACAACTGCAGTGTTGAGAAAGCGCCATCTATCGATCATTACAATCGCGGATAAGTAAACATGACTAAAAGTAATATTTTTTTCATCTATTAAAACTCATCACATCTTTTTTTTTATTAATTAAATTGAGTTTTAAATTTTTATTTGGCTAATAAGAAAAACTATTTTTACCGTAGATAACAACAGACTGATGTCTAATCTTCTCTAATCCAATAGTGGGAGGTTCCGGGTTCGATCCCAGGTCGCGCTCATCGCCCTAACCTTTCGGAGTTTTCCGTGGTTTCGTCCGAAACACACGTAAATATGGGCTAGGACTCTCATCGCCCTAACCGTTCGGAATTTTCCATGGTTTCTTCCGAAACTCACGTAAATACGGGCTGTTTTATCTCAGCTACTAATTAAAATAATTTCATAAGTAATACATCATTAGAAAGCTTTTTTGAATTGGAATCGAACAGTGGAATACAGAAATTTCTAACGCCAGATGGCGCTGTAAGTTCTTTTTATATTATCGAAAGTTTTAACCAGATTTACACGTTTTGAGGTCTCCTGAATTAGTTTTGTTTTGTATCTCAGCTACTAATTAAAATAATTTCATAAGTAATACATCATTAGAAAGCTTTTTTGATTTGGAATCGAACAGTGGAATACAGAAATTTCTACTGACATATGGCGCTGTAATATTTTAAAATTTCAATTTCTAATTATGATTAAATTATTTTTAATACATCATTCGAAAGATATTTTAAAGTACTTCTATATTATCGAAAATTTTCACCAGATTTACACGTTTTGAGGTGTCCTGAATCAGTTTTCTTTTATGGCGCTGTAATATTTTGAAATTTCAATTTCTAATTATGATTAAATTTTTTTTGATACATCATTCGAAAGATATTTTAAAGTTCTTTTATATTATCGAAAGTTTTCACCAGATTTACACGTTTTGAGGTTTCCTGAATTAGTTTTCTTTTGCATCTCAGCCAAATGAGTTAGATCGTTCAAAATTGGTATACGTAGGTTAATTAAGAGGGCCTGAAAGGGTGGAGAAGAAATAGGCGTGCACCACGCGCGTATCCCTTAACTTGTGTGCGCGGAGAGCGCACGGGACTGCGCTGCCGAAGGCAGTGGGGACCCGGTGCGAGTTTTTACCCGATCAGAAAATTTTTTTTAGGGGGCACGGAGGGTCAGGGAAGGAATACGCGCGCGCAGCGCGTGTATCCCTTAAGTTGTGCGCGCGCACGCGACTGCGCTGCCGAAGGCAGTGGGGACCCGGTGCTAGTTTTTTCCCGATCAGAAATGATTTTTTTTTTAGGGGGCACGAAGGCTCAGGGAAGGAATACACGCGCGCAGCGCGTATATCCTTGAAGTTGTGTGCGCGAAACGCGCACGGGACTGCGCTGCCGAAGGCAGTGGGGACCCGGTGTGAGTTTTTACCCGATCAGAAATGATTTTTTTTTAGGGGGCACGAAGGGTCAGGGAAGGAATACGCGCGCGCAGCGCGTGTAACCCTTAAGTTGTGCGCGCGCACTGTACTGCGCTGCCGAAGGCAGTGGGGACCCGGTGCGAGTTTTTACCCGATCAGAAATGGGGTTGTTTAGGGGGCACGTAGGGTCAGGGAAAGAATACGCGCGCGCAGCGCGTGTATCCCTTAAGTTGTGCGCGCGCACGCGACTGCGCTGCCGAAGGCAGTGAGGACCCGGCCCGACTTTTTACCCAATCAGAAATGATTTTTTTTTTAAATTTTTTTTCTTAACACTAAAAGTTTCTGTTAGTGATTCATTAATTTTAGTGATTCATTTGAAAATACTGACCCGCTAGCGGGCGAAGCTCGCTATTGGATGTATTAAAAGCTGCATTTCAAATTTGTATTGTGATAAAATTTCATTAAAATGGAAATTTTTTAACATAACTGGGGAAACATTCATAGATGGCTAGTGGCGTATACAGACTTATCATTTCGGGGAAGGGGGGGGGGGGCTGAGATATAATTGTGAAGAATTTGTTTGCTTTAAAAATTTGATGTGTGTGTTTACACACGCGCATCCTCCCCCCCCCCCCAAAAAAAAAAAAAACGCTGCACTTGCTAAAGCCTATACAATTCGTACGACATAACCTATAATAAATATATTTTGAACTCAATCAAGAGCTGTCGTAATATTCACATACAAATACCAGCGTAAAAATGAATTCAGAACACCTCAAATGGTAGTGCAGCAAAATCTCAGATTTCTTTTCATTATTACTATTTTTTACTTTCTTCTACATTCAATAGAAGAAAGTATTGGATTCGTAAAAATTTTCAACTTCCAGTTTTCGACGGATTTACATGTGTTGAGAGGCCTAGAACACGATTTTGACCATTTTTAGAAAGTGTCTGTCTGTGTGTGTGTGTGTGACAAAAATTTTGTGGCAACTGTATCTCCGGAACTACTGCTCAGAAATATATATAAATTTATATGTAGATGCACCTTGACCTATATTAGTGACTATCAGCTTTTGGTGTCAACTGCTCAACAGGTGGCACTGCTATATAGCGATTTCCGCAGTTTAAGGGGAGGCTATATCTCAGGTTCTACTGCATACAATCAAACAAAACTTGATATGTAAGAAGGTCATTATGAGACATTACGCTGGTTCAATTTGGATGCTTATCGGCGAATAGGTGGCGCTACTATACTGAAAATTTCCTCAAACGGTAAGGCTCTGTCTCAGTTTCCATTGCATATAACAATATGAAACTTGATATATGATATAACCTCTATAAAAATGCATTTTTAAAGATTTTATTTATAGGCAACCAAACCGTCTTTCTTTGGATATTTAGTGTTAGTCTCTCTAACAAGGAGAGGTCACGACATGGAAAATTCAGATCGGGACGAAATTGCACAGGATTGTGGTACACTATAAGGGTAACAACATATTAAAGCAGTAGGACCCACTATCCACAAAATTTCGAGAAAAAAGCATTTAAAGTTTCAGTAATCTTTAAATAGAAGTTATTTCGCAAGCGAGTAAGCGCTTCAGTGGTGTGATCCTAGAGCGCGAGTCTCCCAACCAGATGACTTGGGTTCGAGGCTACCTGCGGGACTACTTTTTTTTTTTTTCTTTTTCTTCTTTAACTTTTTATGTAATCTTAACTTTTTATTTATTTTACTTTATTTTACAATTCAATTCAAAATTTGAAAATTTTAATAAAAAATTATTTAATTTTCTTGAGTATAAAATAACTTTTTCTATTTTTAATATTTATAACATAAAAATACAATAAATTTATATAACTTAAAAAATAAATTTTAGTTTCATTTTAACTGTAAAATAAGGTAAAACTAAAGAAACTGTTTTTAATTATTTATCTAAATATTTTATTTTATTTTAGGTATATTTAATTTTATTTTTTAAATTAAAAAAAAAAAAAAAAAAAAAATTACAGAGAAATGATGATTTTAATTGCATATATAATTACTATCCAAATAAAATAATTACTTCTCCAATCAATAGTTTCTTAAAAATTATAGTATAGGATTGCGATGCTATTAAATTATCACAGGTAAAGAAATGTTATCTTTAAATGTAGATTTTAAACGTTAATGAACATCGTTTCTTTTTCGATAACGACTTCCTTTTTACTTTCTTCTATATGTAATATAGAGAAAGTATTGGATTCGCGAAAATTTTCGAAGTCCATTTTTTGATGGATTTACATGTTTTGGGATATGGAGAACACGAATTAATAGTTTTTAAAAAATGTCTGTCTGTCTGTCTGTCTGTCTGTATCATTTTTTGTGGACGCTGTATCTCACGAACCAATGAATGAAACTTAACCAAACTTGGTATTTAGTTGCACCCTGACATAAACTGGTGCTGATTAGATTTTGGGATCAATCGCTCAATAGGTGGCGTTGTGATCGCATTTTATGCAAATTTTTAACATGGCAGCATAGGACAAAATTCCGTATAAATGGGCATAAAGAGAGTTATTTTACACTTGTGATTGTAAAATTAATATGAATTATTGATAATAGTAGTAGTTAGCTAGGAAAAAAAATTTGTGCATGGGGGGGCATCGGTTCCCCCCCCCCCGGGGAAGTAAATTTTCAAGATGGGTATCTTTCGAAAGGTCTCGTTGATAATAGTAATAGTTAACTTGGAAAAAATTTTTGTGTATGTGGGGGCATCGGTTGCCCCCCCACCGGGTGGGGGAAGTTCCCACCCGGGGGGGGGGGGCAAAGTTTCAAGATGGGTATCTTTCGAAAGATCTCGTCAATACCTTTAAAACGAATGGTTGAACGATAAATCTGTGATAATTTAAACCAAAGTTATCGATTTTTTTAACTTTTAACAAAAAAAAAACAGAAAAATATCGTAATTTTTTTTTTTTTTTTTTTTTAACGAAATTTAACCAAACTTGGTATTTAGTTGGTCCCCGACATAAACTGGTGCTGATTATGTTTGGGGATTAATAGCTCAACAGGTGGCGCTGTGATAGCATTTTATCTAAATTTTTAACATGGCAGCATAGGACAAAAATTCGTATAAATGTGCATAATTAGAGTTGTTTTAAACTTGTGATTGTAAAATTAATACGAATTATTGATAATAGTAGTATGTAACTAGGAAAAAAATTTTTTGCATGGGGGGGCATCGCTTCCCCCCCCTAGGGGGGAAATACCCCCCCAGGGGGGGTAAATTTTCACATTGGGTATCTTTCGAAAGATCAGGTTGATAATAGTAGTAGTTAACTAGGAAAAAATTTTTGTGCATGTGGGGGCATCGGTTGCCCCCCCCACCGGGGGGGAAGTTACCACCCGGGGGGGCAAAGATGGGTATCTTTCGAAAGATCTCGTCAATACCTTTAAAACGAATGGTTGAACGATAAATCTGTGATAATTTAAACCAAAGTTATCGATTTTTTTAACTTTTAACAAAAAAAAAACTTAGAAAAATATCGCATTTTTTTTTTTTTTTTTTTTTTTTAACGAAATTTAACCAAACTTGGTATTTAGTTGGTCCCCGACATAAACTGGTGCTGATTATGTTTGGGGATCAATAGCTCAACAGGTGGCGCTGTGATAGCATTTTATCTAAATTTTTAACATGGCAGCATAGGACAAAAATTCGTATAAATGTGCATAATTAGAGTTGTTTTAAACTTGTGATTGTAAAATTAATATGAATTATTGATAATAGTAGTATGTAACTAGGAAAAAAAATTTCTGCATGGGGGGGCATCGCTTCCCCCCCTGGGGGGGAAGTACCCCCCCGGGGGGGATAAATTTTCAAGATGAGTATCTTTCGAAAGGTCTCGTCAATACCTTTAAAACGAATGGTTGAACTATAAATCTGTGATAATTTAAAACAAAGTTATCGATTTTTTTCACTTTTAACAAAAAAAAAAAAAAAAAAAAAAAAATCGTACTTTTTTTTTTTTTTTTAATATTGTTACTGATTGAATATGTATAGGTAAATATAGAAGAAAGTCTTGTGGTGGCCACAACATACTAGTTTTTTTTTTTTTTTTTTTTATCCTTCTGTGCACAAAATAAAATTCTACCTGCCCTTTATTATTAACAAGCTAGAAGTATTTACGTAATTTATACACATTCAAACCAAATCAGGAAGCTCAAACCAAGATTTAAGTACACCTGCTAACTGTTTCATACTTTGTTTACAACTTGCTTATTTTTTAATTAGTTAAATATTTGCCTGTTTTTATTTATGTTTCTTATTTAGGGTTTTGTTAAACTAAACTTTATTTTTTAAGTTATAGAAATTTATTGTATTTTTAAGTTATAAATATTAAAAATAGAAAAAGTTATTTTATACTCAAGAAAATTTAATAATTTTTTATTAAAATTTTCAAATGTTGAATTGAATTGTAAAATAAAATAAAATAATTAAAAAGTTAGGATTACATAAAAAGTTAAAGAAGAAGAAGAAGAAAAAAAGTAGTCCCGCAGGTAGCCTTGAACCCAAGTCATCTGGTTGGGAGACTCGCGCTCTAGGATCACACCACTGAGGCGCTTACTCGATTGCGAAATAACTTGTATTTAAAGATTACTGAAACTTTAAATGCTTTTTTCTCGAAATTTTGTGGATAGTGGGTCCTACTGCTTTAATATGTTGTTACCCTCGTAGTATACTACAATCCTGCGCAATTTCGTCCCGATCTGAATTTTCCATGTCGTGACCTCTCCTTGTAAGATGAAAATCATTTGCATTCATTATGTTAGATAATTTTAGTAGATAAAAATTTTAATAAACTATTTGCATAGAAAAATACAGAAGAAAGTCTTGTGGTGGCCACAACATACTAGTTTTTTACATAATACACATGTAACAAACATGCAAGATGTAAGGAACAGAAACATACATGTTAAAAAAAAATAAAACTACATTTTTTAAAATCACTGAAATATCTCCTATTATTAAAATCTGTACGCAACTGTCTTTCTGTCTGTGAGAAATGCCTTGTGCGCGCTAAAGCTCCGGCGCTAATGGTCGCATCGCCTTGAAACCAGTGTCGACAGACGCAGAATTTCTTCATCGCGATAATTCGCTAAGCGATGCAGCCCTAATTAGCGGAGATATTAATTAAAACGTTGAGCTATGTCGATCGAAAAATGACTGAGAATTCACGGCTATTTGCTTAAAAAGAGACATTCTTACAGAAAAAGTGGAAAATAAATTAGAAATATCAGTCCTATCGTTACAAATATGGTATCAAATGAAAGGGCCGATTTTTCTCAATCCGATGGTTTAAATGGCTTATCCATCGGACAATTAGATTTTTTTTAAATTAACTAAACTAAAAAAAAATGGTGGCAACAAATCAAAAGAATTTAAATATCGCAGACGATCGTCTACAGTCTTGAACGGAAAGAAACACATCTGGTATTTAATGAGGTCACGTGTTTTGTTACTGCGATTAAAAATTGCAGTTTTGAAAAGGCTTCAGTTTTTCAATGTTGCACACTAAACTTGGTATACAGACCTAACATCACAAGACAGCCTTGCAGTTCAAATTTCACATTGATTTTGGAGAAAATTTACATTTTAATTGGAAATTAAATTTTATTCTAATATGCATATTTTGAATTCTAATTATGATTAAATTATTTAAAACGATTTAAAAAAAGGTAAAAACGATTTAAAAAAAGGTAAATTTCTAATGGGTTTTTAATGTTTTTAAATTTTTATGATTAAATTATTTTTAATACATCATTCGAAAGATATTTTAAAGCTCTTTTATATTATCCAAAGTTTTCACCAGATTTACACGTTTTGAGGTTTCCTGAATCACTTTTCTTTTGTATCTCAGCTACTAATTAAAATAATTTCAAAAGTAATACACCATTAGAAAGCTTTGTTGATTTGGAATCGAACAGTACATTACAGAAATTTGTACCGCCAGATGGGGCTGTAATATTTTCAATTTCTAATTATGATTAAATTATTTTTAATACATCATTCGAAAGATATTTTAAAGTTCTTTTATATTATCGAAAGTTTTCACCAGATTTACACGTTTTGAGGTCTCCTGATTAGGTTTTCTTTTGCATCTCAGCTAATTGAGTTAGACCGTTCAAAATTGCGGTATACGTAGGTTAATTATGAGGGGCTGAAAGGGTGGGGAAGAAATAGGCGTGCACCGCGCGCGTATCCCCTAACTTGTGCACGCACAGGACTGCACGGCCGAAGGCAGTGGGAACCCGGTCCGACTTTTTAACCGATGAGAAATGATTTTTTTGATTTTCTTTTCTTAAGAATAAAAATTTGATTTGAGAAGGAATATGTGCGCGCGTATACCTTCACACGTGCGCGCGCAGCTCGCATGGGTTTGCTCTGCCAAAGGCAGTGGGGACACTGTGTGAGTTTTTACCCAATCAGAAAAGATTTTTTTTAGGAGGCACGAAGGGTCAGGGAAGGAATACGCGTGCACAGTGCGTGTATCCCTTAAGTTGTGCGTGCGCACAGGACTGAGCTGCCGAAGGCAGTGGGGGCACGGTGTAAGTTTTTACCCGATCAGAAATGATTTTTTTTTAGGGGGCACGAAGGGTCAGGAAAGGAATACGCACGCGCAGCGCGTTGTTGGATGCCAGATTAATAAGGCATCTAATCTTTTACTAGAAAGCATAAAAGTAAATAAATAAACTTAAATTAACAGTTTAATTTAGCAGAGTTATAAGCAGGGAACCGTTTTAGTTAAATGCTTTCTTATTTAAAAGAAACTATGAATTGTAAATGAAATAACTAAAAACTAAACTTGTAAATAAAACAGACAAGGTTTCTAAAAACGAAATATAAGTTTATTGAGATAAAACAAAATATATAAAACTTTTAAATTAAACAAGGAAACAAATAAATAAACATATTTAACTTCTGACTATGACAGTGGCCAGTAAAAGAGCTTTTAAACTATATTCATATCATAAACAATTAATTCATCTTCGTCACTAGACTAATAGAGTTTTAATCACACCAAAATAAAGATAAAATAAAACTGTTACTTTAATAAATACATCTTCTATTACGATGAATTCTTTTACTTATCGTAAACAACTGCGGGCGACTCAAATATCTTATTACTAAAACATGGCAGCTGAACTGTAACATAAAACAAACAAACAGAAAGTGAAATAAGTGAGCAAGCAAAAGCAAAACAAAAACCGGAACGCCCCTAGCCTTGTTCCTCAAACACCTTTTAAACTGTTGCGTACTTGGGGGTTCGTGAGTTGTCCCAGAATGAAAGGCAAAACTTACAAAAATTCAGTAATTTATTCACAGAAAATTCCAGAGAAATACAGGTCTATAAACCAGGTATCAGCTTCAATTCAATCAATAACACAGCTTGAACAACAGCTGTCAATAGCAAATCCACCGTACAAACTGTATAGCAATAACACTTAAGGCAAGACTCTTTCAAAGAGGCTCAAACAATGCAAGCATTAGCGAAGCTGGCTGAGAACTGAACTGACTCTGACTGGCCTTGGCGAAGAAAACAGGCTTATATACTGTTCCATGGAACCCAGATTTTTCGAGAAAACTCTAGAAAGTGGTCAACCAATCAACTTACAGCTTCCATATTTGGTATATCCCTAATAAGGATTTTCTCGCCAAGGTCGCCAAAAAAATCGCCAAGGTGGGAAAAAGTCGCCAAATCCATTACCTGCCTCATTGGGGCTTTTTAATGCGTTTTTAAGGGAAAATAAGGCTATTTCAACGCTAAAACGACTAGAAATGCACAAAATTAGCACTTTATCAACTTACTAAGCCTCTTTAAAAGAATTTATACAAAAATAAACACTATTTACAATTTTGTAACAATACTATTCAGAGGGGATTGTGGTTAGAGTGACGTAATCACTGTGGCGTCGAATTAGCGTGATGATTTCATCCGCGAAATATGATGCCGCCTAGTGAGTGATAAAGTAAACATTCATTTGCATTTACCGGCAAGCTGCAGTGACGTGACAGCACAGCTAAAGAAAATCGACATATTTTCCTAGTATTCAATAAACAGATGAAGCTGTCAGCTAAAATGTAGTAAGTAATAAAAATACATTTTTATTTTAATAAAGAAAATAAATAAAGTTACTTTACTTAAATTAACTGAATATTTTTTTACAATAACATGTTTAACTTAAACTCTAGACTAAATACTAATTGTATTTTTAATCCATATAAATTAAATAAGTTTATACATTTATATATCAATTGCATATGCAAATTGCACAAAGTGATAAGATTAAATATATTACCAGGCCAACATGGCCCCCCTCTTATCACTTTGGGTGAAAAAGAGAGGAAAAAAAAAAAAGAAACTAGTTAACTCCACTAGCAATATCCACATGGATTAAAAAAAAAAAAAACAATATCCTATAAATGACACAGCAAGTCTCCTTTAAAATTCACCAATCTAATTCCATCACTAATCTAATCTACCTTTATCCTTACCAACACACATTCCAAATTAACCAGTCAACTGCAAAATTAACAAACTCCATTAGTCTATTACAAAAAAAAAGATTTAACAATGATTTCAATAACAAGGTTAACAGAAAAAAATGAATAAATGGATAATTTATCATATATTTCTTGACAAAAGGTTCTTCACAGTCTTTAAATTACAGGTACAGATGTAACAACAGAAAATTAACCTAAAAATCAAATAACACATTCCTCACTATCATACTACACATTTATTCTTCAACTGTTGTATGGGGGCCCCCATTCTCACTCCATGTACACATAAATTACCTATGTACCTGCAATACAGAAAAAAACTGAACTGACTCTGACTGGCCTTGGCGAAGAAAACAGGCTTATATACTGTTCCATGGAACCCAGATTTTTCGAGAAAACTCCAGAAAGTGGTCAACCAATCAACTTACAGCTTCCATATTTGGTATATCCCTAATAAGGATTTTCTCGCCAAGGTCGCCAAAAAATTCGCCAAGGTGGGAAAAGTCGCCAAATTTGGCGCCAAATCCATTACTTTTTAATGCGTTTTTAAAGGAAAATAAGGCTATTTCAACGCTAAAACGACTAGAAATGCACAAAATTAGCACTTTATCAACTTACTAAGCCTCTTTAAAAGAATTTATACAAAAATAAACACAATTATTTACAATTTTGTAACACTGCCCCCCTCCCAAGGACTGAACGTCCCGGGCAGTGCAACCCTTGGTCAAGAGGCGAAACTAAACAAATTTACACTATATAAAATACAAAAACTAAGTTGCACATAAAGATAACATAGAAATATAAATTAAGTGAGAAATATTTACAAAATTCACAAATATATACAAATATTCATATACAAATATTTACAGTGCGCATGCGCAAATTTTACCAGTTTTTAAATTTTAATATTACCGTTAATTGTGGTACTTGGCTAGCCTGTTATAGTGCACCACCTTCGGTTTTGATGAAGGTGTTTTAGTGATCCGCACCACTACATCATTCAGCCTTTAAGACTGTGTACGGTCCATCCCAGTTACACTGTAACTTGGGGGAGAGTCCTTTGCGTCGAACAGGATTCCACAACCAGACCTTGTCTCCTTCCTGGAACTGATGTTGTGTAGCCTTTAGATCGTACCTTGTCTTCATTTTCTCCGTTGCCATGTTAATCCGCTCTCGAGCAAAGTTGTGTACGTCCTCAAATCGTGCCTGGAGATCTTGGATGTACTCCTCGGGCGATGAAGGCGCACCGGGTGGACAACCAAACAGGAGATCACATGGGAGACGAAGTTCACGTCCAAAGAGCATTTGGGCTGGAGTATAGCCGGTGGTTTCATGGACAGCACTTCGATAAGCCAGAAGGAACAATGGCAACTTCAAGTCCCAATCTTGCTGGTTCCTTGATACTAGAAGAGAGAGGTTATTCAGGATGGTACGGTTGAACCTCTCGACCATGCCGTCCGACTGGGGATGTAAGGGTGTTGTCTAGGTTTTGTCTATGCCTAGTAGTTGACACAGTCCTTTGAAAACATCAGAGGTAAAGTTCCTACCTTGGTCTGTATGGAGTTGTAGGGGCGTGCCGTATCTTGACATCCATTGCTGCACTAGGACCTCGGCGACTGTGCATGCCTCTTGATTGGGAATGGGATATGCCTCAGGCCACTTGGTGAAATAGTCCATCACGACGAGGATGTATTTATTTCCACTGGAGGTCCGCGGCAAAGGACCCAAGATGTCGAGTGCAATCCGTTCAAATGGTGCTCCCACGTTATACCGTTGCAGTCTTCCTCGACTTCGTTTCTGCGGGCCTTTACGTGCCGCACAAGCATCACAGGATTTACACCATTTCTCCACATCCTCCTTTGCCTTGCACCAGTAGAAGCGTTCCCGAACTTTTTGCAAAGTCTTCATTACCCCAAAATGGCCTCCGGTAGAGCTACTATGCAGTTGTTCTAAAACATCTGGAATTTTTGATCTTGGTAATACAATCTGCCATCTGAAGCTTTTCCCATCATCAGATTCCCACTTTCTGTATAATACGCCGTTTCTGATATGAAGAGAGTCCCAAAGTGCCCAATAACTTTTCGTAATGGGACTAAATCTGGAAATGTCCTGCCAGATAGGTCTGTTGCTGGTCGTCTCCTTCAGCTGTAATATTGGCTTTATGTCAGGATCTTCCAACTGGGCTTTTCTAAGTTCTTCGTCACTCCATGGATCGGTACCTTGATCTGATGGTGTTGAGACAGTAACTTGGCAGGCAACCGGATTTGTCGGCAGGTATTTCTGTTCGGCTCTAGAGCAGTACTTGCAGCTTTCCGAGCAGGGCTTCCGTGACAAGGCATCTGCATTACCATGTAGAGTCCCTTTAAGATGACGTATCTCGAAGTCATATTCCTGCAGGCGTTGTATCCACCTGGCAATCTGTCCTTCCGGGTTCTTGAACTGGAGCAACCACGATAAAGATGCATGGTCAGTTCGGAGCAGGAATCTTCTGCCATAAAGGTAATGATGGAAATGTTCTATGGCTTTCACGATGGCGAGTAGCTCTTTCCTGGTGGTACAGTAATTTCGCTCTGGTTTAGACAGGCATTTACTCCAATAGGCAATGACATGTTCTTGACCATCAATTTCCTGCGACAAAACAGCACCGACACTTTCATGGCTGGCATCTGTATCAAGTATGAACTGTCTGTCGGGCTGTGGATACGTCAAGATAGGCGATGATGTTAAGGCCTCTTTAAGTCGCTTGAACGCTTTTTCACATTCATCTGTCCACAGGAACTTCTGCTTGGCTTCCGTCAGCTTGTGGAGTGGTCTGGCAATATTTGAGAAACCCTTGACAAACTTCCTGTAGTAAGTGCATAACCCCAGGAAACTTCGTAGTTGGTGTACATTTTCAGGGCGACACCAGTTCTCGACTGCAGAGATCTTCTCAGGATCAGTTCTCACACCTTCGGCAGAGATGATATGGCCGAGGTAGCTCACTTCACGACGAAACAAGTTACACTTGCCTGGATTCAGTTTGAGGTTAGCTATTCTGAGTTTCTCCAGCACCTTTCGGATGTTTCGTAGATGGTCTTCAAAAGTGCGCCCCACAATGATAATATCATCCAAATACACCAAACAGGCTTCATAGGAAAGTCCTTTTAGCACTGTCTCCATCAGGCGTTCGAAGGTGGCAGGAGCATTACATAATCCGAACGGCATAACTTTAAATTGCCACAGTCCTTGTCCCGTGGTGAATGCAGTCTTCTCACGATCATCAGGATGTAATTCTACTTGCCAGTAACCGCTCTTCAGATCCAACGTCGAGAACCATTTATTGCCAGCAAGTGTGTCTAATGTGTCGTCAATTCCGGGAAGAGGGTAACTGTCTTTCTTCGTGATGTCATTCAAACGACGATAATCCACACAAAATCTTGTTGAACCATCCTTTTTTCGCACCAGTACTATGGGAGAGGCCCAAGGACTCGTTGATGGCTCGATGACATCATTGTGCTGCATTTCACTTAGAAG
Organism: Salticus scenicus; assembly: GCA_963930645.1. NCBI lineage: Eukaryota > Metazoa > Arthropoda > Arachnida > Araneae > Salticidae > Salticus > Salticus scenicus. Next base: position 57,000,744 of record OZ005655.1, read on the forward strand.
TTCAGTGACCTCTTCCTGTTTAGCAAATGGAAGTCTTCTTGGATGTTGTTTGATTGGAGGATGATTTCCTGTATCAATTCTGTGCTGGGTGATGTTCGTTCTCCCGACGTCTTCAGGTGTTCGAGAAAAGAGGTCTTTAAATTCTTGGAGTAGCTTCTCCGCAGCACATCTCTGTTCCTTTCCTAACTCTGAATTCTTGAGTAGTTCCGTTATTAATTGTTCAGAAGACTTGGATTCGGTTGATTGCGTGGGGCGGTTGATGCATGTAACAGGAGTGCAGGTTGCTAACACCTCATCCTTCTTCACTGTTCGGACCTTATCGCTGATGTTTGCGACTCTCACAGGAATAGTACTCTTTGAGAGATCAACTAGAGTTGAAGCTACCAGAACTCCTCTTGGGCTATTGTCTGTATTCGGGTATTCAATCAGTCCATAGCGGAAGTATTGCTTGGTAGGAGGTGTTCCTGAAACTATTTTCTCTGTAAGTGGAGGGATGGAAATTTCAGACTTGGCTGTTATCTGGCATATTGGCTGAATGTCTTGATTTTCAGTGTTGAACACAGCGATGTCTTCCGAACTCGAATGCAGTTCATTATTCTTGAAGTCCAATTGAAAGTTAAATTTTCTGAGGAAATCAATTCCAATGATTAGAGGATCTATTATATACGCCACATATGCCATATGATGGTAACTGGCATTTCCAAAAGTGATGGTCAAGTTCATTTTTCCATATATTTTGATTTCGTCTCCGGTCACAGTCTGGAGTTTAATGCAGGGCGGCGTCCAGATGATCTTTCCTTTTAGTTTTTGAGCCAAATCCGTTCTAATGATGGTCACGTTGGCTCCCGTGTCCAGAATCATCCGGCAGGTGGTGTTGTTAACTTGGCCATAGACGTGAAGTCCATTATCGCCGCCACTCATCGATGAAACATGAAATACTGTAAATTGGGGCTCTTTAATTTTAGGCAACCTCCGCCCCGCGAGATGGCCTCCTCTTAGTTTCCCTGCAGTGATGGTGAAGCCGGGTGATTTCCTATAGTTGGTCGTACAGGGCAGTTCCTCTTCATATGACCATCCCCTCCACAGCCCCAGCACTTTATCTTCCGATCCTTTTTTTCTATATTATTTTCCAGGCTGCGCAATCTCTTTAAGATCTCTGCGAAACTTCTCTTCATTTCATTCTCATCATCAGGCGTATCATTTAATGAGACTGCTCTTATGGTATGGCGGTCTTTACGGGAGGCTTGTTGGGCTGCCTCTATCCTAAGTGCATAGCCTAAAGCTGATTCTACGTCTCTGATGTTGGAGAGTCTCAGCGATTTTTGAATTTCTGGATCCCGAACAGCATCGATAAAGTACTGAAGAGCTAAGTCGTTTCGAGTGTCAGCTTGACAGTCTGAGAATGCTAGGTGTGACAATCTCTGAATGTCCGCTGCCAGCTCTTGCAAACTTTCGCCCGTTTTCTGGTAGCGGGATTTTAGCTGGAGGCGACTATAGTCTTTAGAACACTTCTCTCCGAACCGTAGCTCCAGTGCTCTAGTCAGGGCCTCGAAGTCGTTCCTTTCTTCTTTAGAAACATTTCTCAGTATCTCGGCTGCATCTCCCCGTAATGCTGCTGCTAAGTGGACTGACTTGGCGGTAGAGTCCCAGCCGTTAGCTTCCGCTACGATGGAAAACTGCGTCTTATATACATGCCAGGAGGAACTGCCATCGTAGGTAGATAGCTTTATAAATTCCTGATTCTGGATTCTTCTCTCTTTCTTTTCAGTTTCCTGGGGCATGGATTCTAACTTTTCTCCCACTTTTCTCTCCAGATCTTCTTCTATTTTCTTCAGTTTACCTTCTATCTCTGAAAACCTTCCTTTCAGTTCCTGATCAAAATTTTCTTTAACTTTCTCCTCGAAACTCTGTTCTATCCTCGTAACACTCTCTTCAACCTTCATAACATTTTCTTCTATCTTCATAGCTTTCTCTTCAACCTTCATAACATTTCCTTCTATCTTCATAGCTTTCTCATCAAAACTTTCTTCTATTTTCAAAACTTTCTCTTCAAAATTTTCTTCTATCTTTATAACTTTCTCTTCTATTCCATCCATTCTATTTTCCATCACCGTTAATTTACCCTCGATTGATTCTTTCACCGTTGACAGCTCTCTCTTCATCTCATCTTGATTAGATTTAATTTCTTCCTGAACTTCACCCATAGTGTCTTTCATTTCCTTCATTTCTTCAGTCAAACTGGCTTCCAATTCTTTTTGTCCTTCCTTCATTTCTTTACTGAGGCTATCTTTCATTTCTCTTTGCGATGCTTCCATCTTTTCCTGTCCGGCTTTCATTTCATTCATCTCTTGACTCAGGCTATCTTTCATCTCTCTCTGCCCTTCTTTCATTTCATTCATCTGGGTAGCTAAGCTTTCTAGAAGTTTCTTCATCTCTTGCTCCATGGCTCTCGTTATCACCATTCACAGACAATCCCACTTCTGACACCAGAAATGTTGCGTACTTGTGGGTTCGTGAATTGTCCGAGAATGAAAGGCAAAACTTACAAAAATTCAGTAATTTATTCACAGAAAGTTCCAGAGAAATACAGGTCTATAAACCAGGTATCAGCTTCAATTCAATCAATAACACAGCTTGAACAACAGCTGTCAATAGCAAATCCACCGTACAAACTGTATAGTAATAACACTTAAGGCAAGACTCTTTCAAAGAGGCTCAAACAATGCAAGCATTAGCGAAGCTGGCTGAGAACTGAACTGACTCTGACTGGCCTTGGCGAAGAAAACAGGCTTATATACTGTTCCATGGAACCCAGATTTTTCGAGAAAACTCTAGAAAGTGGTCAACCAATCAACTTACAGCTTCCATATTTGGTATATCCCTAATAAGGATTTTCTCGCCAAGGTCGCCAAAAAAATCGCCAAGGTGGGAAAAAGTCGCCAAATCCATTACCTGCCTCATTGGGGCTTTTTAATGCGTTTTTAAGGGAAAATAAGGCTATTTCAACACTAAAACGACTAGAAATGCACAAAATTAGCACTTTATCAACTAACTAAGCCTCTTTAAAAGAATTTATACAAAAATAAACACAATTATTTACAATTTTGTAACAATACTATTCAGAGGGGATTGTGGTTAGAGTGACGTAATCACTGTGGCGTCGAATTAGCGTGATGATTTCATCCGCGAAATATGATGCCGCCTAGTGAGTGATAAAGTAAACATTCATTTGCATTTACCGGCAAGCTGCAGTGACGTGACAGCACAGCTAAAGAAAATCGACATATTTTCCTAGTATTCAATAAACAGATGAAGCTGTCAGCTAAAATGTAGTAAGTAATAAAAATACATTTTTATTTTAATAAAGAAAATAAATAAAGTTACTTTACTTAAATTAACTGAATATTTTTTTACAATAACATGTTTAACTTAAACTCTAGACTAAATACTAATTGTATTTTTAATCCATATAAATTAAATAAGTTTATACATTTATATATCAATTGCATATGCAAATTGCACAAAGTGATAAGATTAAATATATTACCAGGCCAACATGGCCCCCCTCTTATCACTTTGGGTGAAAAAGAGAGGAAAAAAAAAAAGAAACTAGTTAACTCCACTAGCAATATCCACATGGATTTAAAAAAAAAAAAAAAAAAAAAACAATATCCTATAAATGACACAGCAAGTCTCCTTTAAAATTCACCAATCTAATTCCATCGCTAATCTAATCTACCTTTATCCTTACCAACACACATTCCAAATTAACCAGTCAACTGCAAAATTAACAAACTCCATTAGTCTATTACAAAAAAAAGATTTAACAATGATTTCAATAACAAGGTTAACAGGAAACAATGAATAAATGGATAATTTATCATATATTTCTTGACAAAAGGTTCTTCACAGTCTTTAAATTACAGGTACAGATGTAACAACAGAAAATTAACCTAAAAATCAAATAACACATTCCTCACTATCATACTACACATTTATTCTTCAACTGTTGTATGGGGGCCCCCATTCTCACTCCATGTACACATAAATTACCTATGTACCTGCAATACAGAAAAGAATATATAAATACAATGCAAATTACGTCAATTTCTATTATAAAGAGTATAACTACAATGCAATACAGTAATTCAGAAATATTACAGACGTCACAGACAAGTGACAAATACGAGTTTAAAGATTACTTTAAGTTAACATTTTTAAAGAGAAAAAAAAAACTTTATACTATAAGCGGGACATAGTGGCATTTTCATTATCAACATAATAAAGCAGGGACTTTCAAAATTATAATACTTAACATGCCCGCGAAAGGCCATAAGATGGCAACAACCACACGGTGGGCACTATCCCATGGAGGTTATCTGGCAATTACATTTTCACTCCTGCGAGTCGCTTCTTGGAGCTGCTCTAACCAACTGAGAATGACCATGCGAGTGGCATTAACCACCCTCTGACGGGAATTAGTTGCTTAAGTATAAAGATACAATAAAAGAATAATTAAATATCACATGAATGCATATCACAAATATAAATCATATCACTTATATAAAACAAGGTGCATTACAATATAAAACAAATAAAAAATAAAATATAATAAAAAATATAGTAAGATGCATTTTTCACAATATAAAACAATGTGCATTACCAAGAAAATATATATAAGCATATAAAACAATGTGCCTGACAAGTAATATGTCTAAAACTAAAACAATGTTCAAGACATTTCAAAAGGAGTTTTACTAATATAATTTTACGTAGTTCATTTTAAAAATATTTGACCGATAAATTGTTACAGTTGCTGTTTAGTGAGTGGTTTTGTAAAAGGATCTGTAACATTATCTTTACTTCTAATAAAACTAAGTTTAAATTTATTTTGAAATACCAAGTCCCTTACAAAAAATAACTTCACATCGATATGCTTTGATCTATAATTCTCAATAGGAGATTTTGTAAAATCTATTGTAGCAATATTATCCACATATAAAACAGGTTTTAATTTATTACCAGAAATTAATTTAAAATTGTAACATTCACTTAGAATTTCATCAAACCATAAAAGTATTCTAGTGGCCTCAGTCATAGCAATAAATTCCGCCTCCATTGTTGAGAGACTTACACATTTTTCCTTAAAGGTTCTCCAACTAATGGGGGAATTGCCAAGAAAAATTAACTGGCCACCAAGTGATGTCCTATCGTCTCGATTTGATGCAAAATCTGCATCAGAAAATGCAATAAGATGTGGTTTATTACAAGATAGATTTAATTTCAGTTCTTTTGTATGCACAACATAACCAAATAATTTCAACAATTCCTCCGAATGAGTTAAACCTGGGTTGCTTTGGAATTGGCTTAGAATATTTACTGCATAGGGAATATCTGGACGTGTTCTATTTGCTAGGAATGAAAGACATCCAAGAACACTCCGATATGGATAAACTGACATCTCCTTAATTTCAGATTCTGTTTTTGGACAAGATTGTTTATTATACACAGTACCTTTACTAATCCGCGATTGTAATGAAATGCTCGCCTTCTGGTGGGCTAAGGTGAAATTATCATACCACTGATAGCTTTCACGCTGAAACAATGATAGAACAACAAGAAAGCACAATAATAAATACACGTGGCAATATTTACTAACAACTGCAGTTGAGAAAGCGCCATCTATCGATCATTACAAACGCGGATTGGCAAAGAACAAATAGGAATTTTAAATTTCTGAAATCTTTCATACACTTCACTAATATAATATAGGTACTTTGGTGAATTAACAAATTTCCATTTTCTTCCTCGAATTCTACTCCTAGAAGCTTTCTGGTACACCCCAGAACTTTAATATCAAAACGTTTTCTTAGGAGAGAATAAAACTTTATCTATTAAACTTTGGTTCTTGCCAAAAACAACAAAATCGTCAACATATAAAACTAATACAATATTATTATCAAAAACATATGTACAAAAAATCCCTTTTCGGCAAGCTTAAAGGCAAAGGTAGATTCCTCTACGTTAATTACAAAAGTAAAGAAACATTACATATGCATTAACACATACTTAGCCAATGTGTCTTTGTTCCCACACATTGCATTATTTACGTCGCTATTCTATTTTTAAGAAATTTAATTATCAACTACTACTGCTCAAATTCTACTTAAAAATTTAGGCTAGATTAATTGGTCAGTAAATGTTTCAATTTTTTAAAATCCAAGCTCATAATCATTCAACAAATAGATGGATGATTGGGTTTAACGTCGCACTAGTGCTGCGCAGATGGGCAATTGGCGACGGTCTGGGACACACCCCTAGAGATGGTCCGGAGACATGCCATCACAATTTTGATCCTCCACGGAAGGGATGGCTCTCCCGCTTCGGTGACCCCCAGAGGTATAATTTTTGATGGGAACATGGAGGACATTGCGGCCACGACAGATTTTACGTGCACCAGCCACCATTAGTGTACACGACGGTCTTTGGCCGGCTCGAGTACCGAACCCGCAATCTTCCAATTACGAGGCCGGCGCTCTACCGACTGGGCTACCGCGGCTTCAACAAATAGAAGCCATAAAGATATACAATTTGGTGACAAAACCTGAAATTTGTGATTTGGCGGCAAAATTTGATAGTTGACGACGAAATTAGTTATTTGATGACAAAATTTCGCGAGCTTGGCGATGAAAATTGGCATCTTATCTATATATATAAAAATGAATGTTTGTCTGTATGTTATTTATAAAATCTTAAACGGCTTGACCGATTTCGATCATTCTTTTTTTGTTTTTTTCCTTATAGGTCAGGGATGGTTTAGGAAAAAAAAAATTGAAAAAATCTTTAAAATTAATTAAAATATGAAAATAATAAACTTATTGACTTATATTGACTTAATATAAGCCATTTAAATTTTTAATTGTTGCCAAAAAAAGTTTACGAGATATATTTATTTATTGTTTTCAGCATAAAATGAAATATGCGTTCATGCGAAAAATAAGAAATTACTAAATTGGTCGATGAGAAAATGACACATTATAATTTTGAAATAAAATAGTAATATTACAAATCTAACATATTTCTTCTGAATTTTATTTCACAGCATTTTTTTATATACACCTCAACTTCAATTTTTTTTTTTTTTTTTTTTTTTTTTTTTTAGTACGGCGGATGAAACACGCTTGGCATAAAAGTTAATTCAGCATTATGGTAAAAGTATTTTCTTATTGATAATTCTTGACAATTTTTTATAATTTTGATGCTGAAGTAGATCGGACATTTTTCGCCAAGGAAAAGGTAGAAAGAAATACGCAAGCGAAGTGATGACGTCACTGGCCGTTCGTGGATGCAAGAAAAGTATTTCCTATGTTAAACGCCCATTGGATTTTTTGTAAAAAATTATTAAAAATCGAGGAAAAATATTTCCCGATTTTAATCCGCATATTTAGGTATAGATATGTATTAGTTATCATGTCCATGCATTAGATTAAGTTATTTTTGTTGTAAAATTGACAAAACTTGAATTTTTAATTTCAAAACTCTAGAAGAAAAAAAAAATGGCAAACTTCCATATTCGAATGAAAACACAAACTTTTAATTTCAAAGGATGATATTAACACAATAAATATCCAACTAATATACTGATTAAAAGGGAAATGATAAATATTCTATCATAATTTGAAGTCAAATTTGTTTTCAAATGTCTAAATAAAGTATCTGATATAACATACTAATATGTTGTAGCGGAATAGATTTGATATCGGTCACCATTGGTAGAAAAATAAAATATCGCCAAATTATTTGGCGAACATAATTTAATTCCTTTCAAAAATCATGGTTATTTTTACAACTTATTTTAAGACAGTAATGAATAATATGAAACAATATTTCGCACAATGCATATTACGAAAATATACATCTGGCATGTATATTTTCGTATTACGTTTTTGATCGCCAAATACAATAAGCGCCAAGAACGACAGCGTTTTGAAATTTAAAATTAAAATTTTGTCAATTTGACAGCAAAATAACTCAATCTAACACATGCACATGATAAATAATACATATGTGTACCCAAATATGGGGATTAAAATCGGGAAATAATTTTCTTCGATTTTTAATCATTTTTTACAAAAAATCCAATGGGCGATTGACATAGGAAATCATTTTCTTGGATCCACGGACGGTCAGTGACGTCACACTTCGCTTGGGTATAGAAACAATAATCTCATAAATTATATTTTGGTCTAAAACGGCAACAAAAATTTAAAAGTCGCCAAGGGCATTAAGGCTGTACCATGATCAAGTTTACATACTAATTTATTTATTTTTCTATATACCAACTACTATTAACTAAGCATGAAGTATATATAACCACAAAATAATAATTGTCTCATGCGATAGAAGTTGCCAATCATAGCATATTGTAATATTATATGTGGCTTGAAATTGCTGTCATTCTATGGTTGATTGATTAAATCAAATAAATATAGGAAATAACTTGAGAGCAAATATTATGTACATCACATATAATGTTGTTCATATGTAACTGGGATTCAGATATAAAAGAGCTACTTCAAATTTTTCGATACTGTCCGTATCGAAACTGTTATGTATGATAAGCAACCAAATGGTAGCCCACGGGTAATCCATTGTCGCAGGCAATAGGGACAGGCACCGGAGATTGCAAGGACGAACAATGCGCTGCCTAAGGCAGCAGAAACCCAAAGCAAGCTTTTGAACGATTTCAGTTTTTTTTTTTTTTTTTTTTTTTTCATAAAGCATATAGAAAAGAGTTTGCCAGCGAAGCGGGCAAAGCCGTCCAAAATTGTTCAAGAACTAAAATATTATTCAACAATTCGCCGGGAAATGAAAAAAAAAAAATATCATTTATTTGTAAAAAAAAAAATAAAAAATAAAAAATTTGAAACTCATAAATATTATATGAATTTCACCACATAGTTAAAATTTTAATTAACCAGTCACCAAATTATTATTAGAACCAGATTAATATTGTGCAATAGTGAACTAAAATCATACAAAGAAAGGTTTCGAAATAAAATTCATAATTGATGACCCAGTTTTTATACTTCCACAACGCAGTACTGTTTTAGTACAGAATCCCTATGGACGAATTTTAAATTTTTATCGCCATGTTGGCGATAACTTTTTACTTATTTATTTTGGCATTTTAATTTGGCTTTCAATGAGTTACAAATTTTTTTGAGTGTACTTTATCAGACTCTGTTTTGCACAGCACCACAATGATAAGGTTTCATTTCATTACATATTATGATCAAACCGTCAGTTCCCACACATACACATCAAAATTTCCACGTGAACGAAGTCGCGGGTAACAGCTAGTTGTTATTATATTTTCTTCCCACGCAAAAACTCATATCTCTTCACAGACCAATACGCAAGCGAAGTGTGACGTCATTGACCGACCGTGGGTGCAAGAAAATGATTTCGCATGTTAATCGCCCATTGGATATTTTGTAAAAAATTATTAAAAATCGAGGAAAATTATTTCCCGATTTTAATCCCTGTATTTGGGTATAGATATGTATTAGTTATCGTATGTATGCGTTAGATTGAGTAATTTTGCTGTCAAATTGACAAAATTTTAATTTTAATTTTCAAAACTGTCACCCTTGGCGTTTTTTGTATTTGGCGATCAAAAACGTAAAACGAAAATATACATGCTAGATGTATAGTTTCGTAATATGTATTGTACGAAATATTGTTTCATATTATTCATTACTCTCTTAATATAAGTTGTTAAAATAACCATGATTTTGAAAGGAATTAAATTATGTTCGCCAGATAATTTGGCGATATTTTTTTCCCCGCCAAGGATGATCGATGTCAAATATCTTCCTCTGCAACATATTAGTATCTTGTATCAGATACTTTATTTAGACATTTGAAAACAAATTTGACTTCAAATTATGATAGAATACTTATCACTTTCCTTTTAATTATTATATTAATTGGATATTTATTGTGTAAATATCATCCATTGAAATGAAATGTTTGTGGCGGAGAGCGTTCGTTTTGTAAACAGCGCGCTTCTCTCTCCGTCCCATCGGATGTGTGCACGCGCATCGGCTGTGCGCATCTTAGAGCTCTCTCTTCTCTTCGCTCAGAGAGCAGTTTTTATGTACCGGCGCTTGCCGTGGATGCTTTCGTTATGTTGTTGTAAATAAAATTATATTTTTCTAAATGAGTAGTATTAACTTATGATGTCGGATGATTTTTCATTATTCAATTAACCTCACGCAACCTAGATGTTTAATCTCCAAAAATGGTGACCGCGGATTTTATTTGAATTGTGTAAATTTTTAATAGTTTCGATTTCACTTTGAGAACAATATGACGGACTCAGCAGCGGTTAAAATACCCGTCTACAATCCGGTAGATCCTGCATTGTGGTTTGCAATGTGCGAATCCACATTTGAACTTGCCACTCCAAAAGCTGTAACGGATGCAAAAACCAAATTTAATTATTGTGTAGCTCATTTACCACCTGAAACAGCATCTCTTGTGAGAGACATTATTCTACAGCCTCGATCAGATACTTCGTATGATGAACTTAAAACGGCGATACTGGAACGTTGCGGTGAAAGTCGCACTCAAGAAATTCGAAAATTACTAGCTGGAGAACAATTGGGTGACAGAAAGCCATCAGAGTTGCTACGCGACATGAAACGTCGTGCCGAAAATCATAACATTACAGATGCATTATTATTAGAGCTTTTTATGCAACAAATGCCATCTAATGTTCAATCTATTCTAGCCTCCGTACAACCACTCGACTCGCAAAAGGCAGCTAGTATTGCCGATCGCATAATGGAAGTAACATCCCCGCAGGTAAGCGATGTCTCTTCTTTAAACTCCAGTGCTTCATCTGACACAAATAGCGTTGATATGCTTCTTCAAGAAGTTCGAAAACTTCGTAAAGAAGTTTCTCAGCTGCGTCGAGGACGTAGTTTCTCGCGAAATCGAAACCAAACACGAACTCGGAGTTCATCATCCTCCGATGCTTCGAATAAGAATATTTTTTGTTGGTATCACCGAAAATTTAAAGAGAATGCCCAAAAATGTGTTCCACCTTGCTCATACAAGGAAAACGAGGCCGGGAAAGCGTAGTGGCGACGTGCGCGATCCCTTCCGAATCCCGTCGCCTGTTTATCAGAGACCGCAGAACAAACTTGCAATTTTTGTGTGACACAGGTTCCGATGTTTGTCTGATTGCCGCATCGAAACAAGAACTCCGAAATAAACACATAATGGTATTTACTGCGGCAAATGGAACACCCATTTTTGTTTATGGTCGTAAAACATTAAATCTCGATTTCGGACTACGCAGAACATTTAATTTTTCTTTTTATGTGTGTAATGTTAAAACAAATATCATTGGGTCTGATTTTTTACATTACTTTAACTTAACTCCTGATTTAAGAAGGAAAAAGCTAATTGATCTAAAAACGAATTTAAAAATTTCTTGCATGGTAAGTGCTGTTGACTTACATTCTGTTAAAACTATTACTGATGATACTGTTTATCATAAATTATTGTCTAATTATCCTTCACTGTCAAAATTACCTGATCTTAATCGTAGTGTAAAACATAATACAGTTCATTTTATTGAAACTGTAGGTCCTCCTGTTTCATGTAAACCTAGGAGACTAGCTCCTGATAGATTGAAAATTGCTAAATTAGAAATTCAAAACATGATAAATTTAGGCCATATGAGACCATCTAAAAGTAATTATTCCTCCCCTCTCCATATGGTGCCCAAAAAAGGCACGAATGAATGGAGACCAGTCGGAGATTATCGTATGTTAAATTCTCAGACAGTGAAGGATAAATATCCTGTGCCAAATATTTGTGACTTCACCTCTGAATTAAATGGTTCTAAAATTTTTTCACATATAGACTTGATTAAAGCTTATCATCAAATCCCAATTAACCCATCTGATGTTCATAAAACAGCCATAGCCACACCATTTGGCCTTTTTGAAAGCACTGTTATGCAGTTCGGCCTCTGTGGTGCTGCCGCAACATTTCAAAGATTCATAGATGAAGTCACTCGCGATCTTCCAGGGGTATTTTCATTTGTTGATGATATTTTAATTGCCTCTAAAAATGAAGATGAACATTTCTTGCACTTGAAATCTCTTTTTTCTAGATTAAGTGATTATGGTCTATGTATAAATGTTTCCAAATGCATTTTTGGAGTACCATGTATAGAATTTCTCGGTTTTCAAGTATCAGAACAAGGTTTAAAACCATTACCTCATAGGGTTGAAGCTATTCAAAAATTTCCACAACCTACTTCTTTAACTCAATTAAGAAAATTTCTAGGTATTTTTAATTTTTATAGAAGATTTGTTCCTAGAGCTTCACACATTTTAGCTCCATTAAATAAATTACTAAGTGGTCATACTAACAAAAAGAAACCTAAAAATCTATCTAAAAAGTCAGAACAACCTCTCAATTGGGATGAGGAATCTAATAAAGCCTTTTTAGATGCAAAAAAAGCAATAGCAGAAGCCACCCTTCTTAACCATCCAATCCCAGGTGCTACCTTAAGCCTTTTCACGGACGCATCAGACGTAGCCGTTGGTAGTTCTCTGATGCAGTTACGTAATGAAAAATGGGAACCCATAGCATTTTTGTCCATAAAACTCTCTAAAAGTCAAAAAAATTATTCCACTTACGACCGAGAACTTTTGGCCATATATTTATCTATCAAAAAATTCCGGCACATGCTAGAAGGAAGGAACTTCACAATCTACACAGACCAGAAGCCCCTAATATACGCCTTCAAGCAAAAGCCCGACAAATGCTCTCCCAGACAACTTCGCCATCTGGATTTCATAGGACAATTTTCTACAGACATACAGCATATTAGAGGACGCGACAACACTGTAGCTGATGCTTTATCACGGGTTGAGATTGATGCAATTGCACTCCCCTTACTTGATTTCCAAAAATTATCACAAGAACAACTTAATGATCCAGAACTTCAAAACTTTCTATCCCAGTCTTCACAATCTCTTAAATTACAAAAGCATTATTTCCCATTAGAAAATGTTACTCTCTATTGTGATTTTAGCACAAGTACACCTCGTCCTTTCATTCCTAAATCTTATCGCACACTTATATTCAATCACATTCATAATCTTTCACACCCAGGTATTTCTGCAACATCTAAAATGATATCAAAAAGATTTGTTTGGCCTAATATGCACAAATTCATTAAAAATGCAGTAAAATCTTGCCAAAATTGTCAACGTGCCAAAATTCATAGACACACTAAATCCCAAATAGGCACTTTTTCATCACCTGACTCTAGATTTGCTCATATACACATAGACTTCATTGGACCTCTCCCTGTATCGAATGGTTACCAGTATTGCATGACCATAATTGATCGATTCACTAGATGGCCAGAAGTCATACCAACTACAGACATGACAGCTATGACTACCTGTAAAGCTCTCATTAACAATTGGATATCTCGGTTTGGATGTCCTGTAACAATAACGAGTGACCAAGGACGAAACTTTGAATCAAATTTATTTAGAGAACTCACTAAAATTTTAGGAATAAAAAAAATACATAGCACAAGTTATCATCCTATTTCAAATGGAATTATAGAAAGATTCCACCGTCATTTGAAAAGCGCTTTAATGGCTCATAACTCAATCAAATGGTCAGAAAATTTACCAGTTGTATTGCTTGGCATACGCTCAGCCATTAAGAGCGACATAAATGCTTCACCCGCAGAACTTGTATATGGCACAACATTAAGACTGCCTTCAGACATCCTAAACTCTTCTAGCACACCTTCACAACCCACGGAAGATTATGTTTCACAACTTAAACTTACGATGAATACTTTAAGTCCCGTTTTACCTGTTCATCATGGCAAACATCCCATTTTTGTGCACCACTCATTGCAAGATTGTAGCCACGTTTATTTACGCACCGACAGTGTGAAACCACCACTGACACCTCCATACACCGGACCTCACATGGTAATAGAACGTACCGACAAGACATTCGTCATAGAACTCAATGGTAAAAGCACTACCGTTTCCATCGACAGAGTTAAACCCGCATTTCAACTTCCATCACAATCAGATCAGTCTGTACCATTAAAGGTTACGACGGATGAACTGCCGGTAAACGTTCATAAAGAAACTATTACCAGGTCAGGTCGGCGTGTACATTTTCCTAAAAATCTTGTAAAAGAATATATCATTTAACCTCATTTATATTATATTACTGTATCATTCATTCTTATATAGTACGTTATATGCAATATTTTACATTTGGTATTGCATTGTGATTTTTTTTTCAAGATCTGTAAATTTCTGTACTTATGTATCAAATTATGTTTTTATATTATACTCTGCATACTTATGTAACCGAATATTCCTATCGTGACTATGTCACTGGGGGGATACTCTGTGGCGGAGAGCGTTCGTTTTGTAAACAGCGCGCTTCTCTCTCCGTCCCATCGGATGTGTGCACGCGCATCGGCTGTGCGCATCTTAGAGCTCTCTCTTCTCTTCGCTCAGAGAGCAGTTTTTATGTACCGGCGCTTGCCGTGGATGCTTTCGTTATGTTGTTGTAAATAAAATTATATTTTTCTAAATGAGTAGTATTAACTTATGATGTCGGATGATTTTTCATTATTCAATTAACCTCACGCAACCTAGATGTTTAATCACCAAATGTTTATATTTTCAATCAAATATGGAAGTTTGCCTTTTTTTTTTTTTTTCTAGAGTTTTGAAATTTAAAATTCAAATTTTATCAAATTTACAACAAAAACAACTTAATCTAACGCATGCACGTGATAACTAATACATACCTATACCGAAATATGGGGATTAAAATCGGGAAATAATTTTCCACGATTTTTAATAATTTTTTACAAAAAATCCAATGAGCGTTTAATATAGGAAATATTTTTCTGGTATCCACGAACGGCCAGTGACGTCATCATTTCGCTTGTGTATATCCACGGCCTTACTAGATCACTCCTCGGCGCCAACACTCCAACGTCGTGAAAGCGGCCATAACAATCGACGATTTCTCCGGAATCAAATGCATTGAATGTTAGGGTCGGCGTGCAGCGCCGCCACAGCAAACTTGCAGAGCATTTAAATTAATTTAAAATTTAAAATGCAGTCTTCAGATACGCAAAAATATCTGAATCATAAAAATAATTGTGGCAATAATTTTAAACCAGTTCACTGAAAAATAATAAATTACATTAGTCGTTTTCTCCTAAATAAAAGATACTCTTCTTCAAATATTTGTTTTGCATGAAAGAAATGAAATAAGGATTAGAAAGGAAAATAAAATAAAAATTTATATATATATATATATATGTGTATTTATGTATGTATTTTTATTTTTCCATTATCATCCCAATACCAATTCTAGCTAAAGTAGTTGTAATAAAAATTATAATATCTCGAAATTTTATGTTAACAAATTAAAAATACGGCCCAAAAATTCGGCTGTATTTCTACTACTTTTATAAAAATAATTTTACATTGTGTCTTTTTTAAAATTATATTATATACATATATTAGCTAAAGCCTGGGAAAGTAGATGGCGCTTGTTGCCGACCCTGAAAATCGATTCCGCGGCTTACATTGATCTTTGTAGTTTTGTTATGGCCGCTTACGACGTTGGCGTGTTGGCGCCAAGGAGTGATCTAGTAAGGCCGTGGTATATCTTGTTTCCACAAGATAAAAAGTCAAAGGAAGCTGTAACGTATTACTCTCAATTTCAATCGTAAATTTAAATTCTTGCGTAAACCAACGAGATATATAAAGTAGAGTGATAAATGGTAACCCTTGAGAAGGTCCAAGATGAGTCATGTGACATGCTCTCCTTGCACCTGCGTATTCGGTGGTTCCCTTGGTAACAGCTTATTTTTAGTAAATTTCTATGGCAACTGTTTGGAGATTGTTCTTCGCATAAGCCAATGTTTTTGTTTACTTACGTAGTTTAATATTCTTTTGCTCTAAATCATTTTGATTTTGATTTCACTTCTTTTTTATTTCGTGTAGTTGAACTTTAACCGACAAAATGCTTAAAAAGAGTTGAAAAATTATTATTTGTTTTTAAATTTAGCTCTTTAAAAGTTTAAATTTTCTTTTATAAACACTTTTAAACTTTGTTGGGAAACGATGAAAAAAAGGTATTTTTTTATTTATTAAAATGTGAAATATGTGTAAAATTATTTTAAAAACAATTTATTTCGGTCATAGGACTGTCATGTTACCTAATAATAATAATAATTTGTCGAGCCGCTATTTTAAATGCCAAAATAGCGATAAAGGGCCAAACACAGCAACCTATTGGAGCATGTCACGTGATTCATCTTGAACCACGGAAAGTTAATCCTTCATCTATTGATGAATTTTCCACTCTAATTTATATATCTCGTTGGCGTAAACCAGCATTCTAAACCATTCACCACAAACGATATTTTTACCAAGACAAACCTATTATTTTAATTATATATTTTTAAATGATTAATTAAAGCTGTTACCATGGTTTTTATATTTTCAGCTGTCTTTTTCATTATCGTCTGCACGTATCATCAGATTATAAATTTAAGCAATTAAAGCTAAAGAAAAAGTCGGCTTCATCACAATTGACGAAAAATCACTTTTTAACTTGTAACTTTTAAGAAATTGTAGTTATCGAAAAAGTTTAAATACAAAAGTTGTTCTTTAGGGTAAGGCGGTAATTCGGCTGATTTGAAGTATTTTCCTATTTTCAATATTAAAGAAATTATGGACAAAGGAAAATTTCCACCCCCTTTGAGCTGGACGCCCCATCTACGAACTCGACCGAGATTTTTACTGTCCTGACAACATATCCCCAGCTGTTTAAATTTAAATAAAAATTACTCCAGTTATCGTGTTCAGAACTTAACACGGGAAAAAGCGTTATACATATATATATATATACCTATATATATATATATATATATATATATAAACTTTTGAACGGAGGGTGGTTTTGGGTTCTAGGGGTCATGATCGGTGAAGATATGAAGAAATTTTCCAAAAGTCGTGTCATGAGAACCATTGCAATAGGTAGATCTCCTATAAGGAATCTACCTAATTACACCAAGCAAATTTTGTAAAACCAATTTCAACTAAAGCATTATTCATTTCGTAATACCATTGCCGACCGCTCTGGTGTAAGCCATAAAGAGTACGGTCCAACTTACAATATTTATCTTCAGATCCTGGTATTACAAAACCAGGTGGCTTTTATTTGTTTAAATCCCTGTGCGACTAACCTGGCCTTAAAACGTACGACTTTTCCCTTGTCATTTCTTTTCACAGACACTAATTAATACAGTCATTATGCACAATATGTAATACACAAATTGAGAAGCAGATATATACAATAACATAATACTGAACATTCTATTTCCTACACCTATGTAAATATATATATATATATATATATATATATATATATATATATTAAAACAGGCTGTTACATATAAACAAAACATAAAAACAATAAACCTACTACAAAAGATTAAAATGCTAAAAAACATAAGAAATAAACGAAATTTTTTTTATTTAAATATTTATAAATACTTTTTATTCGTTTAATTAAATAATTACAATTGCCAATTCTTTTAAAGTATTTATGTAGGCTTTCACTAGTATATCTCTTAATATACATATTACTGAAGGAACATTTAACTGAGAGAAAATGGAGAGGATCATCAAGAACACCACAGGGGCAGTCAGAATCAGACCTTTTATTGATTTTAAATAAAAAATAGGAAAAGAACCACGACCAGTTACAAAATAAAGCAAGACTTGATTTTTAATTTTTATATTAAAAGACACTTCAGAGAAAATTTCAAAAGTGATTCTGCCTTTAGTTGAAGTATTCCAGATATTCTGCCAAATATTCAAAGTATCATTGATCAGAATTTTATTCAGAAATGAAGTAGGGAAAGGAATATTAATGTTAACACCAAAATTAATAGCGTTTTTGGCAAAAGAATCTGCCAGCTCATTACCAGTATTGCCCGAGTGGCCTTTAATCCAACACAAAGTGATTTTACCAGGAAATGAGTTTATAATTTTCAGAATATTAGAAACAATTGTTGACTTAGGGTAAAGATCATCAAGAGAAAAGAGATTATAGATAAGCTGTCTGTCAATATAAATTACAATCCTCATCTTGTAATGATTATCTCTAGCCCATTCTAAAGATTTTAGGATAGCCATGCCCTCAGCCTGAAAAACAGAATTGAACTCAGAGAGCCTATATAAACCCTTATCAACAATGATACCATTCAAAACTGCCACCCATGCACAACCGACACCATACTCATTCTTACTACCGTCAGTAAAGATATTCAGGCACTTATGAAAGGGAATAGAGTAATGAAAAATTTTAAAACTGTTGAATGGGGCCGTAGGATCAATATTGTATATAAAAGTTTTATCTTCAAAGTCCTGAAAGCCAAAATATCTACCATCACAGAAAAGAGAAAAACCATCATATTTACACCTATATTTATTATTTAACCTAGAGGCTTCCAAGTCAATGGGAGGGATACCAGTAATATTACATATAGCCATGGTTGAAACAGACCTATAAAAGTGCATAATTCCAATAATAAACACCCTCTGACAGGAAGAGAGTTTCCTCAAACCATGCACATTAATTAAGCTAAACCAAACCTCACAGGCATACAAAATTTTAGGTTTTACAACAGTTGTATACCAAAGTTTCTTCAGCTCCGGCTTCATCCTCCAATTTAAACCACTAATTTTTCGAATATTTCTACCATAATCTGTAACTTCATCTCTGATAATCTCCAAATGATATAGAAAACTAAATCTAGTATCTATATTAAGACGAAATTTATTAAGCTATCTATCTACGACGGCAGTTCCTCCTGGCATGTATATAAGACGCAGTTTTCCATTGTAGCTGAAGCTAACGGCTGGGACTGTACCGCCAAGTCAGTCCACTTAGCAGCAGCATTACGGGGAGATACAGCCGAGATACAGAGAAATGTTTCTAAAGAAGAAAGGAACGACTTCGAGGCCCTGACTAGAGCACTGGAGCTACGGTTCGGAGAGAAGTGTTCTAAGGACTATAGTCGCCTCCAGCTAAAATCCTGTTACCAGAAAACGGGCGAAAATTTGCAAGAGCTGGCAGCGGACATTCAAAGACTGTCACACTTAGCATTCTCAGACTGTCATGCTGACACTCGAAACGACTTAGCTCTTCAGTACTTTATCGATGCTTTTCGGGATCCAGAAATTCAAAAAGCGCCGAGACTCTCCAACATCAGAGACGTAGAATCAGCTTTAGGCTATGCACTTAGGATAGAGGCAGCCCACAAGCCTCCCGTAAAGACCGCCATACCATAAGAACAGTCTCATTAAATGATAAGCCTGCTGATGAAAATGAAATGAAGAGAAGTCTCGCAGAGATCTTAAAGAAATTGCGCAGCCTGGAAAATAATATGGAAATAAAGGATCGGAAGATAAAGTGCTGGGGCTGTGGAGGGGATGGTCATGTGAAGAGGAACTGCCCTGTACGACCAACTAAAGGAAATCACCCGGATTCACTATCACTGCAGGGAAACTAAGAGAAAGCCATCTCGCGGGGCGGAGGTTGCCTGAAATTAAAGAGCCCCAATTTACAGTATTTCATGTTTCATCGATGAGTGGCGGCGATAATGGACTTTACGTCTATGGCCAAATTAACAACAACACCTGCCGGATGATTCTAGCTACTGGAGCCAACGTAACCATCATTAGAACGGATTTGGCTCAAGAACTAAAAGAGAAGATGATTTGGACGCCGCCCTGTGTTAAACTCCAGACTGTGACCGGAGACGAGGTCAAAATATATGGAAAAATGAACTTGACCATCACTTTTGGAAATGCCAGTTACCATCATATGGCATATGTGGCAGATATAAGAAATCCTGTAATCATTGGATTTGATTTCCTGAGAAAATTTAACTTTAAATTGGACTTCAAGAATAATGAATTGCATTCGAGTTCGGAAGACATAGCTGTGTTCAACACTGGAAATCAAGACATTCAGCCAATTTGCCAGATAACAGCCAAGTCTGAAATTTCCATCCCTCCACATACAGAGACAATAGTTTCAGGAACACCTCCTACAAGCAATACTTCCGCTATGGACTGATTGAATACCCGAATACAGACAATAGCCCAAGAGGAGTTCTGGTAGCTTCATCTCTAGTTAATCTCTCAAAAAGTACTATTCCTGTGAGAGTCGCAAACATCAGCGATAAGGTCCGGACAGTGAAGAAGGATGAGGTGTTAGCAACCTGCACTCCTGTTACATGCATCAACCGCCCCCGCAATCAACCGAATCCAAGTCTTCTGAACAATTAACAACGGAACTACTCAAGAATGCAGAATTAGGAAGTGAACAGAGATGTGCTGCGGAGAAGCTACTCCAAGAATTTAAAGACCTTTTTTCTCGAACACCTGAAGACGTCGGGAGAACGAACATCACCCAGCACAGAATTGATACAGGAAATCATCCTCCAATCAAACAACATCCAAGAAGACTTAAATTTGCTAAACAGGAAGAGGTCACTGAACTTCTAAATGAAATGCAGCACAATGACGTCATCGAGCCATCAACGAGTCCTTGGGCCTCTCCCATAGTACTGGTACGAGAAAAGGATGGTTCAACAAGATTTTACGTGGATTTTCGTCGTTTGAATGACATCACGAAGAAAGACAGTTACACTCTTCCCAGAATTGATGACACATTAGACGCACTTGCTGGCAATAAATGGTTCTCGATTTTGGATCTGAAGAGCGGTGACTGGCAAGTAGAATTACATCCTGATGATCGTGAGAAGACTGCATTCACCACGGGGCAAGGACTGTGGCAATTTAAAGTTATGCCATTTGGATTATGTAACACACCTGCCACCTTCGAACGCCTGATGGAGACAGTGCTAAAAGGACTTTCCTATGAAGCCTATCTGGTGTATTTGGATGATATTATCATTGTGGGGCGCATCTTTGAAGACCATCTACGAAACATCCGAAAGGTGCTGGAGAAACTCAGAATGGCTAACCTCAAATTGAACCCAGGCAAGTGTAACTTGTTCCGTTGTGAAGTGAGTTACCTCGGCCATATCATCTCTGCCAAAGGTGTGAGAACTGATCCTGAGAAGATCTCTGCAGTCGAGAACTGGAGTCGCTCTGAAAATGTAAACCAACTACGAAGTTTCCTGGGGTTATGCACTTACTACAGGAAGTTTGTCAAGGGTTTCTCAAATATTGTTAGACCACTCCACAAGCTGACGGAAGCCAAACAGAAGTTCCTGTGGACAGATGAATGTGAAAAAGCGTTAGCGACTTAAAGAGGCCTTAACATCATCGCCTATCGACGTATCCACAGCCCAGCAGACAGTTCATACTTGATACAGATGCCAGCCATGAGAGTGTCGGTGCTGTTCTGTCGCAGGAAGTTGATGGTCAAGAACGTGTCATTGCGTATTGGAGTAAATGCCTATCTAAACCAGAGCGAAATTACTGTACCACCAGAAAAGAGCTACTCGCCATCGTAAAAGCCATAGAACATTTCCATCATTACCACTATGGCAGAAGATTCCTGCTCCGGACTGATCATGCATCTTTAAAGTGGTTGCTCCAGTTCAAGAACCCGGAAGGACAGATTGCCAGGTGGATACAACGCCTCCAGGAATATGACTTCGAAATACGTCATCGTAAAGGGACTCTACATGGTAATGCGGATGCCTTGTCACGGAAGCCCTGCTCGGAAAGCTGCAAGTACTGCTCTAGAGTCGAACAGAAATACCTGCCGATAAATCCGGTTGCCTGCCAAGTTACTGTCTCAACACCATCAGAACAAGATCCCGATCCATCGAGTGACGAAGAGCTTAGACAAGCCCAGTTGGAAGATCCTGACATAAAGCCGATATTACAGCTGAAGGAGACGAGACGACCAGCAACAGACCTACCTGGCAGGACATTTCCAGATTTAGTCCCATTACGAAATGTTATTGAGCACTTTAGGACTCTCTTCATATCAGAAACGGCGTATTATACAGAAAGTGGGAATCTGATGATGGGAAAAGCTTCAAATGGCAGATTGTATTACCAAGATCAAAAATTCCAGATGTTTTAGAACAACTGCATAGTAGCTCTACCGGAGGCCATTTTGGGGTAATGAAGACTCTTCAGAAAGTTCGGGAACGCTTCTACTGGTGCAAGGCAAGGGAGGACGTGGAGAAATGGTGTAAACCCTGTGATGCTTGTGCGGCACATAAAGGCCCGCAGAAACGAAGTCGAGGAAGACTGCAACGATGTAACGTGGGAGCACCATTTGAACGGATTGCACATGACATCTTGGTCCCTTGCCACGGACCTCCAGTGGAAATAAATACATCCTCATTGTGATGGATTATTTCACCAAGTGGCCTGAGGCATATCCTATTTCCGATCAAGAGGCATGCACAGTCGCAGAGTTCCTTGTGCAGCAATGGGTGTCAAGGTACGGCACGCCCCTACAACTTCATAACGACCAATGTACGAACTTTACCTCTGCTGTTTTCAAAGGACTGTGTCAACTACTCGGCTTAGACAAAACCCAGACAACACCCTTACATCCCCAGTCGGACGGCATGGTCGAGAGGTTCAACCGTACCATCCTGAATAACCTCTCTCTTCTAGTATCAAGGAACCGGCAAGATTGGGACTTGAAATTGCCATTGTTTCTGCTGCCTTATCGAAGTGCTGTTCATGAAACCACCGGCTTTACTGCAGCCCAGATGCTGTTTGGACGTGAACTTCGTCTCCCATGTGATCTCCTGTTTGGTTGTCCACCCGATGCCCCTTCATCGCCTGATGAGTACATCCAAGATCTCCAGGCACGATTTGAGGACGTACACAACTTTGCTCGGGAGCGGATTCACAAGGGAGCGTTAAACTAGCCTTATTTTGCCTTAAAAACGCACTAAAAAGCTCCAATAAGGCAGGTAATGGATTTGGCGCCAAATTTGGCGACTTTTTCTCACCTTGGCGATATTTTTGGTGACCTTTGCGAGAAAATCCTTATTATGGATATACCAAATATGGAAGCTCTAATCTCATTGGCTGATGAGATACGGAAATTTCTGGAACTTTCCACTACAGGAACTACAGGGGTATATAAGGACTGTTTTTTTCGCCAAGGCAGTCAGTTCAGTTCAGTCTGAGATCAGAGTCAGTCAGTTTCGCTAATGCTTGCATTGCTTTGAGCCTCTTTGGAAGAGACTTGCTTTATGTTTTATTGCTATACAGTTTATACTGTGGATTTGCTATTGACAGCTGTTGTTTAAGCTGTGTTTACTGGCTGATTTGAAGCTGATACTTGGTTTATATACCTGTATTTTTCTGGAACTTTCTGTGAATAAATTACTGAATTTTTGTAAGTTTCGCCTTTCATTCTCGGACAACTCACGAACCCTCAAGTACGCAACAATATAATTGGCCCTTTACCATTATCAGAAAACTACTGATATTGTGTCACTATTATCGACAGGTACAGTCGACGGCCTGAAGCTATTCCAACATCTGATACTGAAGCAGAAACCATAGTCAGGGCCCTTTATTCTGGCTGGATTTCTCGTTTCGGCGTTCCACCTTACATCGTCTTTGACCAGGGAACACAGTTTGAATCGCGCTTATTTCAAGAATTATAAAAAATTATGGAATTTCAAAGGAAACGCAAAACCTCGTACCATCCTCAATCAAATGGTTTCATCGAGAGATGGCGCAGGTCTTTAAGAGCTGCTTTGATGTGTCACAACATTATTGCATGGACTCGTTCACTACCAACTGTTCTGTTAGGTTTGAGAACTGCCATCGGCGATTCTTTTGAAACAACACCTGCAGAGATGCTCTACGGTGAACAACTCCGTCTACCTGGAGACTTTATACAACCTACTCCAGCTTCAATCAATCAATCCGAGTTTGCTACTCAGCTTAAAAATCATTTTGCCGCCGTCAAACCAGCACCAGCATCTAATCATAGTAAGGAAGATACTTTCATTTTCAAGGATCTTTCGACGTGCTCACACGTATCCGTACGAAAGGATGTTGTACGCAAAAGTCTTCATCCACCCTATGAAGGACCATATAAAGTAGTATACCGCAGTGAGAAATATTTTACTGTACTTATCAGAGAGAAACAAATCAACATTTCCACCGATCGGCTTAATAAGCATTGTAACTTATTAGCTCACGATCAAACTGTCAGTCAAAATGTCCAGGTTTTACCCGCCACTACCAACCATACGGAAAATAAGATTATCAAGGATAGGGAAACTAAAACTGTTTCGTTTTTACCTACCAAGCAAATCTTTACCAGAAGTGGAAGGCGATTCAATCGACCCACTAGATTTACCAAAAACTTTTTGAACTTCATTTGAACTCTCATTTTACGTTCACCTGTTCACTGGCGGGGGAGTCATGTAGCCATCTGGCAACACATCCGATAGTTAAAAAGACTTTACGCATCTGGCAACAAAAACATTTTGTTTCCCAGGTAGCGATAAGAAACACAGGCGATTAAACTTAGAACAGTAACAAGGGAACTTTTTTCCTCTGATTGGTTCTTCAAATTACGTAGTACTGACGCAAATTTCGTCATTTCACGCATGCGTCTTGGAATTTGATCAACGAATCCCTATCGCGCTGCGGTGTGTAAAATGTAAACATAAACATGTAATTTATCCAAGTTAGTCTATTCTCAAAGAAATCCCCCCAACCACAAATTAGTCTATGGTTAGAAGTAATCTAATGCAAGTCTTATGTTAAAAATAAACAAATGAAAAATAACACAAATAGATTTAAGATTTACTTTTTGATAATTTATTCTTGATAATATGGTACTTTAAAACTACTCAAATACATGCTTCAAAATATCTATTTTTGTCACGGGAAACTTCGTTTATTTTCTTATATTTGTGTATGTTTATCTTAAATTTAATACCTTAAACCTTGATTATGCTATAGTTCTAGAAATTTCCTGAGTATTTAGTTTAATACAGCATAGATGCTTTATAAATGTTTAAGATATTTTATAAAGATGTTTTATATTGGAGACAAAATACGTTCATAGACATTGGCGAATTTTTTTTTTTTTTTTTTGGTCTTAGTGAATGGCTTAATTGGAATAAGTGTATGATTGTTATACTAGTAGGCAAAACTTATCTGACTAACAAGTGCATGCATTATTAAAGTAAAACTAAGTGCAGTATGTCTTACTTAGTTTTTCATATCAAGTTTGTACAGAATCGGAAACTTTTTATTTATTTTTACTTTTTTTTTTTTTTTTTTTTTAAGGAAGAAGTGCAAGATAAAAGATAAAGTTTATTTAAATTAATATATTAAACATCAACTACTCAGTTCTTTTTTTTTTTTTTTTTTTGTGCTTTTCCATTTTGCTGGTGCAAATCTAGCCAAGCAAAACTTTATTAGCGACAGTGATGCATTAATGGATTATTATTTAATTTGTAACCTAGGTTTATTTATTTTTTAATTTAAAGTTAAATTACATCCGTAATTATGGATACGATAAAATAAATATTGTATTTAGCTTTAAGCAAAATTTCAGAAACTTTACTTCTTAAAAAAAAAAAAACTTAATAAATGATAGTTTCTTTAATTTTCTTATTACTCCAAGTGTTTTGAAACAGTTACTTTCTTAGGTGCTTAAAGACAAGTGTCTGTTATATCATTTTGACGAGTGAAATGGAAAAGTACTTTTTTTTTTTTTTTTTTTTCTCCCAATACCTGAATTTTTATTTATTTTTTTAATTTTATGAAGTCTATGTCATTTTGAACATTTTTTCATTTTGACAGTGTTTGTTAAATTTGCCAAAATTATTTCATATATATTTGCATTTAGCTTCCACACTTTTTAGCTGTTTTTAAATAAAAAACACACTTCTTTCTATATTCTCTTAACAAATATTTAGAGTTAAGAAAAATTTTATAAAGACTTACTCAATTTTGGTGTAATCCTTTTTATTTTACTTTATTTTATTTTAATATAATGGGATTCTCGCAATCCCACTCTCTAATGTGAACCTTGTTTTGCCTGCATTACTTGGTTACCACAGAAAAATTTATAGGTAGCATAAGATTGGTCAGTTTTAGATATCAGAAATTATTGTTCCCCAAAAAAATTGCTTTTCCAATTTTCTTTAAACTTGCTGCATAAATTATCTTTCGTATGCCTTAAGACATATGTATTATTTTTCTATCACAGAAAAATTGTTAGGCAAGTGATTGATTACAAGGCTGGAAAATTGGTACAGAATTCATACCACAAGTAAATCAAACAGAATTTTCTTATTAAACCGATTATTTAATAGGTAGAGAAATATTTTAAATGATTACTGCTATGAGCTCTGCATTAATTTTATAGCCTCGGTGGTGTCATTTATGTCTTCTGACCATATTACTTCCAAAATAGTTTATAATAGTCAGGGGCGGTCCGACGGAATTTTGACACCCGTGCGAGTATCCATATCAGCGCCCCCCCCCCTCCCCCCAATCTCGAAAGAAGGTGATTGCAATTTAGTGGTCATAAATTATTCAGATATATATATATACTTTCTTCTCAAAAATCTTGTGTATTCATAGAAAAAAAAAACTAAAAGCAGACTTTGGGGACTGCCGATAGAAGTGAAAACTAAGTAACTTGTGAATTGTATCGTCGAGCTATTAGATTATTATTTTCGAATTATTTTTGGTTTGTAAAGAAGTGTTTATGATCTGTATTATATGGTTCGGCACAATATTTGTAGCCACCCATATAAAATGAACTAAGCCTTATATAAGGTAAAAATATTGATTAAAAAATATAAACAGGAGACTTGCCGTTGGAATATTAAAACCCGAATAAATTACTACGTCAGAAACACCAAAGAAAAATATTGGAAATGCATACAGCTGTTTCGGCAGCCTTAAGCGTGCCGTCTTCAGTGCAAAAAGGATCAATTTCGCACTTCCTTTCGGATCCTTTTTGCACTGAAGACGGCACGCTTAAGGCTGCCGAAACATCTGTATGCATTTCCAATATTTTTCTTTGGCGTTTCTGACGTAGTAATTTATTCGGGTTTATCGAATGTCCTGTTATCGATGAAATTTGTAGTATAGCAGCGCCACCTATTGGCCAACAAGCATTCAAACTGAGTCAGCATAATGTCTCATAATCGCCTTCTCACATATTAAGTTTTGTTTGATGATACACAATAGAACCTGAGATATAGCTTTCCTTGTAATTGGGGAGATCGCTGAGTAGCAGCGCTACCTGTTGAGCAGTTTACACCAAAAGTTGATAGGCGCTAATATATATTAAAGGGCACCTACATACAAATTTATATGCAATTCTGTGCAGTATTTCTTGAGATATAGACATTTGCGGAAATTGCTGTGTAGCAGTGCCACCTGTTAGTTGATAGGCATTCAATTTCAATCAGCATAATATCTCATATTGGTCTTCTTACATATCAGGCTTTGTTGGATTATATATGCAATGAAACCTGATATGTAGTCTAGACCTCTCAAAACTTGTAAAACCGGAAGTCGAAAATTTTTGCTAATCCAATACTTTCTTCGATTGAATTTAGAAAAAAAAAAAAAAAAAATGTAATTACTGATTGTATTAAGTTAAAAAAAAAAATGTTTAATAATAATGTTTGAACATTTATGTGAGTTGTGAACTTCAAGATTGCAAAAATATGCTTCATTTTCAGTGTTAGTAGTTCGTTGTTTAATGCTTATCTGAAAAAAAAAAAAAAAAATGTATATGTGTGTATATATATATATATATCTTTATTTATTGCTTGTCTTCGACGTGCACGAAATTTATTATAATTCGAAATTTATTATAATTTGGGTAGCAGGGATATATGATTCGGAATTCAACACAATTTGACCATTTTTAGAAAAATGTCTGCCTGTCTGTGTGTGTGTGAGACAAAATTTTGTGGGAACTGTATCTCAGGAACTACTGCACAGAATTTCATACAAATTGGTATGTAAATGCACCTTGACATAAATTAGTGACCATCAACTTTTGATGAAAAATTGTTTTACAGGTTGTGTTGCCCTCCTGCTTTTTCTAAATTTTTCACATGGTGATATAGGACAAAATTTTGTATAAATGTGCATAAAGAGAATTGTTTTTTAATAATCATTATGAAATTTACAAGAATTATTTATGATAGAGATAGTCAACTGGGAAAATTTTTTTGTATGTGTAGGAGCCTCGCCACCCCCCTGAGGGGGAAGTCCCCCCTCGAGGGGAGTAAATTTTAAAGATGGGTATCTTTCGAAAGCTCTCGTCAATACCTTTAAAACGAATGGTTGAACTATAAATCTGTGATCATTTAAAACAAAATTATCGATTTTTTTTACTTTTAACAAAAAAAACAGAAAAAAAAAAAATTTTTTTTTTTTTTTTTTTTACGAAATTTAACCAAACTTGGTATTTAGTTGGCCCCTGACATAAACTGGTGCTGATTAGATTTGGAGATCAATCGCTCGACAGGTGGTGTGATGATCGTATTTTTTCAAAATTTTTATAGGACAAAATTTCGTATAAATGTACATAATGAGAGTTATTCTTAACCTGTAATTGTAAATTTGATATGAATTATTGATAATAGTAGTAATTAATTAGGAAAAAAATTTTATGCTTGTGGGGGCATCGCTTCCCCCCCCCCCCCTGTGGGAAGGGGTGTGATGATCGTATTTTTTCAAAATTTTTATAGGACAAAATTTCGTATAAATGTACATAATGAGAGTTATTCTTAACCTGTGATTGTAAATTTGATATGAATTATTGATAATAGTAGTAATTAATTAGGAAAAAAATTTTGTGCTTGTGGGGGCATCGCTTCCCCCCCCCTGTGGGAAGGGGGGGGGGGTGAGTAAATTTTCAAGATGGGTATCTTTCGAAAGGTTTCGTCAATACCTTTAAAACGAATAGTTGAACTATAAATATGTGATGATTTAAAAGAAAGTTATCGATTTTTTTTTTATACTTTTAACGAAAAAAAAAATATATATAATTTTTTAGTTTTTATATTGTTACTGAGTGAATTTGTATAGGAAAATATTGAAGAAAGTCTTGTGGTGGTCACAACATACTAGTTTTTTAGTAATCATTATGAAATTTACAAGAATTATTTATAATAGAGATAGTCAACTGGGAAAATAATTTTGTATCCCCCCCCCCTGTCCCGAGGGGAGTAAATTTTCAAGATGGGTATCTTTCGAAAGGTCTCGTGAATACTTTTAAAACGAATGGTTGAACTATAAATCTGTGATAATTTAAAAGAAAGTTATCAATTTTTTTTTACTTTAACAAAAAAAAAAATTTAATATTGAGGACTTTTAAATGGACTTTTTTTTTATATTTAGTGTTATACTACTTCTCTAATACAGAAATCGTCTGCATTATCATGGAAGATAATTTTTTTAAATAATAATTTTAATAAGTTATTTTTACTGAGTGAATTTGTATAGGAAAATATAGAAGAAAGTCATGTGGTGGCCACAACATACTAGTTTTATATAGGAATTTTCGCTAGTGTTCGGACACTTTTGTTACCGACTGTACATGTATTTCATTGAAATGATAGAAGCTATTTCTTTTCGCTGATATGTTTTACCGGTTAAAAAAAGTAGGCTATCAACGAAAATTAATTTTGCCCAAAATAAAAATTTGCCAGTTTGATTTCTTACTCATCAAAAGCAAAACCCCTCGTCTTTGGTTTTCACTTCACATTAAGTCAAATTTTATAATATTTCATAATATTTTTAAATTTGAGAACACATTCTTTCTGTGCGTGAACTTCAGCGAATAGAGAAAAAAGATATCAATTCAAAATTATACTTGAACTTTGTATTTAAGTATTTATAAATTGTGAAACAAACAAAAACATATTTAGGTAGAGTCAGTGAGAACTGTTTATTTGATTTAATATGGTTTAGTTGGCTATAAGCTGCATTACTGATAATTCACTACCAGCGTTTTATAGTCAATCTTCTTAGTATATTTTATTAAAAATTCGTGACAATTCAGAATTGCCGAAGACCATACTTTTTTTTTTTTTTTTTGTCATTATTCATAAGCAGCATTTTTTGCAATATGTTTAAGCAATTAAAAAAAAAGCATAGATTTCTACACAAAAATAGTGGTGGAAAAAATACAGGTGGTGGCAACCCTGCATATTTGGAAATAAAAGCATGATCAATGACAAACAAATTAAACTGATGAACATATTTCATCTGCATTGCGAAGTTAAAAAAATAAACTTTCACTCAATACACCATAAAAGTATATGAACATAAAAAAATTGTGTTAAGTTTTATCTGCATAAGGGAAAAAAGAGAAATTTTTGGAGGGGGCGACACCCCCCCCCCTGAAAATTTTCAGTGCCAATGCATGTTAAAGTAAATATTGCGAAAATGTAATGAAAGTATTTAGCCATTGTCTTGTGTACATGCATAAAACTGATCCATACCTATTTAAAAAATGATGTACCTGTAAGTATATAACATACAGATTCTATTATTATATAAAGACATTTTGTTGTTGTTAAATTTGATTGTACAGGGTTCATAATCAAATATGAGAAAAAATTTCCCTGAGTTTTCCAGACAATTTTAAAGAAAATATTAGCAATATATTACAAGAAACACTCCTCTACAGAGGCGAAAATACTTCTAATTCCATTGTATGATGTCATATTACTGCCGATCATGACAGAAATTTACATAGAAATCATTGCTCACATGCGTATTTTCACAATACTTAATCATTTGAATCAATATGAAGGCTAAACAAGGAAATTATATTATGAGAGAAAGGAAATTGTCGTTTTTCCAGGTTTTATGATCAATTTTCCCTGATGAAGTATGAATCTTGTTAAAAATATTTGTATTTATCTAAGAGAAAAAAATAAATAAAAACTTCTTTATTTAATGAATAAATTTTTAAAATATTTAACATTGCATGACTCTATAGGCCTATTTAAAGCTATCAATTAACCTTGCTGTGGTAAATGTGCTCTTAAAAAAATATAAAACAATTTATTTGATACAATAATAATAAGTAGTAATAACTGCCAGAATTGCATTTTATGTTTAATGAAAAACTTATAACCAGTAACAGTGAAATCTCAATAAAAAATATTTTAATAAATATCCATTAAAATTTTTGAAAATGTGTTAAATAAAGAGAGTCTAAAACTTAATTTTTATCTCTTAACCAAAACGCCAATAATATGCACTATGTACGGAATACACACAATCAAAAGAAAATTTATTTAAGTATATATATATATAATTTGAATAATTCAATTTCTTTACAACACTCAGCAAATGAAAGATAAATGAAAATACCAACATATGAAATTTTAAATGAGATGTATTTCGAATCAGAGGAAAAGAGTTGATATATCAAACAACCAATTAAATGCCAAGTTTAATATGCAAAAATTAATAATTTAAGAAATGCATAAAATCAATACTAGGAATAAAAGTTGAATATATAAGTTAGTAATGCAATAAAATAAGAAATATACTATAAAACAATTAAAAAACAGCATTTTATATCTCTAATAATCAAAATAATTTACAAAATTTAGAATTATGTAATACAAATAATGAAAATAAATAAATAACAAACTTACTTATAAATTAAATCAAGTTCATTCTTTCACTAGAATATCATATTCAATATATTACTATGATTCTTTAATGGATTACATACATATGTATCTTTCTTTTCAATAAAATCAACCAAAAATTGGAATTCCTTATAACTGTGGGGTACAGTTTAAGAAAATAAACTTACTGCAATGCTCTAAATTAATACATAATGCAGTAGACTTATTCACTTTAACAATTTACCCCATCTCCAAGAATCTCTTAATCCTGAAAATCGCTTTTCACAAACTAAATTCATGGCAGCTTTTCATAATATGCGTTTTAAGAGTTCATAGGAAAAATGAAAATTTTTTCAGAACTAGGTAACGAACATATTTTTATCATAATGACATATCTTCGTTTCTTTCTATCCTCCCTTGCAATATTTAATTTCCATTTGTTTGTTTGTTGCACTTCCACGGAGGCATGGGGGTTTGTTGTTATTTTCACATCAGCGTCCGTGTTTAGGCGCATGCGTAAAGTGACGTACTACCAGCTTATCTAAAGAACCAATCAGAGGAAAAAAGTGCCCTTGTTACTGTTCTAAGTTTAATCGCCTGTATAAGAAACCAGAACTTTCGTGGAACAATGTTTACTTTGGGCGGGTTCAGGCTCTCGACCGATCCAGGATCGATCCAATTGGTCGTGGAACAATGCGTCCAGTCTCTTCGACCGGTCTGGATCAAAGTCGTCCAGTCCAGTGTAATGTGTTCCATGGACCGGTCGTGGATCAAATCGCCCAAGAAATTTTTCCGAGTCATTTGATCCATTTACAAATCCATTGCTGTGATTGGACGTTGGTTATGCTCTGGTTACGCCATCTATCGGTCCTTACATACGCTAATATGCATAGAAGCATTTTATTTGGTAAATAACTGTATAATTGTTTTGGAAATATAAACATATACATGCAAAGGATTGAAATATACAATAATGCAAATTAAAATTCATCGAATATTATTTAAATAAAATAAAATAAAATTTTAAAATGCTCCCTGCTAACAATTTATCCATCAGTTAATTTTTATGAAACATTTTTATGTTTGAATACTAAATATTTGCATTAAATTTCAACATTCAAACATAAAAATAATTAACAATATTTAAAAATCAACATTTAATTTGTATTTAAATAATAATAATATTTATAAAAAATCATAAATATATTAAACATTTAAAATATTATTGATTCAAATCAGAATTAATTGAATTTAACAAACCAATTTAATGAAGATTTGAATCAAATGAATGATAATTTAAAAAACTGTTTTAAAAATCTTTTTTTTTTTTTTTTTTTTTTTTTTTGTAATTATTAATTTTTAAATTTAAATTTTATAATTTTTTGCAATGTGTAATAGTTTTATATTTCTTACTTTAGATCATAATAAAATTTGAACCTACTTCTTATTTACATCGAATATTTGAATGCTAAATATTTGTTTTAAATTTCAGCATTCCAACTTAAAAATATTTAACAAAAATTAGCTTGATAATAAATCCATAAAATAAAACTTATAATTGTTAAAATACATTAAAATACAATGATACATAATTGAGGGAAGTAATTAAAAAAAAAAAAAAATTGCTGAAAAAATTTCTAAAATTAAAATTTTATTGTCATTATTTTTTTATTTAAATAATTTTCAAAAAAGAATTATATAATTAATATTATTGTATTTCAGTGTATATGTACCCAACTATTCAGAATAAAAATTTAAAAAAAAAATGTTATGCATCTATCTTCTTTTTATTATTCATAGTTAAATTACATTTTTAAATAATGAATTCAATTTTTCTTTAATTAATTTAACTTTATAATATTCTATATCTAACTTCAAACTAAGCCTACAGATGGCAGCACTGATTTTGATCCAATAAAAGGATCAGAATCGTCCAGCCTCTGCTTTCGACCGGTCGTGGATCAAATGACTCAGGGCCCAGTTGGATCGGTCGAAGTGTTCCAGAGGCTGGACTCGCCCTTTGTCTCTGAGCTAGAATATTTGTAATAACGCTTGCTGATATTTCTATAGATGCTACTGTAATAATTAATTCACCCTTTGTATCAATTAGATTGTAAATAGTATATGAATAATATTAGTTTTATAATTGGGAGTCCTTTTTATGCAAACTACCCACACCTATAGTAGTAACAGATATCTCCAAAGAATGGGGATAGATGGCAGCACCATACAGCTTTATGATATCCAATTCATATTGAGTAGGTAGCAATCACACGCATGCGTAATGCAGTTTCAAAAATGGCTATGGTGCTGAATGATTGTACGATAGAAAAGCAGCGTGCCGTGATCCAATTTTGGTGGGTGAAAGGACTTGTATAAAAAAACATTCATAAAGAAATGGGAAGTACTACAGCATCCACCTTACAGCCCAGACTTAGCCCCAGCGATTTTCATCTGTTTGGTCCCCTGAAACAACATCTTGGAGGCAAACAATTTGCAGTTGACGTCGACATTCAACATGAAGTCCTACTGTGTATGAGACATCAACCCAAAGAATTTTACGCAGCTGGAATATGGGCTCTGATAAAACGATGGGATAAGTGCATCAACTTTGCTGGAGATTATGTGGAATAATAATTTTTTTTTTCAAGTGATTATCATGGTAAATTATTTTTTTATTACCTATTGTGACTTAATGACTTTCCCTCGTATATATAAAGAGAGAGACATGTATTCTCATAAAAATTAGTATACGAATTTAAAAAAAAATCTTTGATAACTACAAAAAATTAAGGTAGGTAGCGGAAATTATTCTTAGAAATTTTACTTGTTTATTTATTTTTTTAAACAAAATTTTTGATTAAAAATACACATGTTCAATTTAAATGCGTTATAAAATAGAGAAAATAATTATATTTTGAAGCAGCTTTAGTAGCTCCAAATTAGCGAAATTGGTAATTTGGCACTGAAGTAGCCCTATCGTTTCTCGCCAAGGTCTTTTCTAACGTAACTGCTATAGATATTTTAATTCATCGCGAAAGAGACAAAAAATTATATATCAACAAGAGGGTACTGTACTAAAGCTGTACCCAAGTCATGTAAAAGAACACTCCTCTTTGTGATCAATTAATATTACTTTACTTACAAATTACTTTAAAATTTGCAAAAGTACATTTTTTTATAATGGAGAAACAAGTGGATAATAACATATTAACTTTTATCCATAGGCCTATTATTACGTTAACTTTTTTGGGTATTTCGCGTTATTGGTAAATATGTGTTTTATTTTATTTTATTTATTTTGTCAATCTTA
Organism: Salticus scenicus; assembly: GCA_963930645.1. NCBI lineage: Eukaryota > Metazoa > Arthropoda > Arachnida > Araneae > Salticidae > Salticus > Salticus scenicus. Next base: position 57,035,843 of record OZ005655.1, read on the forward strand.
TAACTGAAGCAAAGAGTTTGTCGGGAACACTTCTGGGTGGACCACTCCTATTTTTGATTAGTCTAGATTTGACTACTTTGGTGATGAACGTTGGCCTCTTTTTTTTTTTTTTTTTTTTTAGCAAAAACTGATGATTTTTTTAAAAGATACTGCATCTATGTTATACTTTTTAAAAGACCTCTAAAAATTTTTCATTTTTGTGTGGACATTACATACATCAAGTTACTAAAGATATTACGTTGCAAAGTTTTCTTTTAATTAATTAAAATATAAAAATAAATATTAGTTGTAATTTAATAGTTGCCAATAATAATAATAATACGAGTTCATTTTTTTTCGACATAAAAATAAATGCATTTAATTAAACGCGAACATTAAAAAATTGTAGAAAATTAAATTATGCATCTCACAAAAATTGACGTCATTATCACTTTAAAATTTTCTTTTATTGATAAAGTGTTAATGTAGTTAGGTATCGCAAATGCATAAGTAAACATTTTCGCGAGAAACGTCCGAGCTATTTCAGTGCCAAATTTTATATTCCGCCAAGATGTCCAAGCTGTTTCGATGTGTTTGCACAATTTTTCTCAATTTTATTTTTAATATTTTTCTAATGCGAGTGAGAAAAAAAAGAAATGCATTTTTTTAACCAATCAGAAGCTGACTGGCCATTGACGTCTCTAGAGAATCTTTATGAACGACGTCGAGAACAGCGCCCTCAACATTTACAAAAATAATTTTCGGTCAACTTCCTTCCCTGTCTTTACAGTGATTTGCTATGTATCTATGTTTGACGCATTCATATAGTAATTTATATAGATCTATCATCCCCATGTTAACGAGCAAAGATTTTTGATGTCGAAAAAGTTTTTTGGCATCAGCCATTACAGAGTTAAAACTCGAAAATAATAATAGAATAGAATGTTAATGAATTTTGAAAATGCCGAAATATTGCGTGGCTTTTAAGTGTTCTAATAAATATATGAAAAGAAATGAGATAAGTTTTCATATTCAAGTAATAGTTTGTTATATTCAAGTAATTTATGAAAAATATAAATTTTATAATCAGTTGCTTTGTTATTATTATGAAACAATTACTGTCTTCATATTTAGTTGAATGCTTTTTTTAAATTTTAATATTTTTTAAAGAATTTATATTTGTAAGTAATATGGAATTCTCAAAATTCTTTTAAATGTAGTTAGCAGCTGCGGAAGTTTTAATATATAACTAGTATGTTGTGACCACCACAATACTTTCTTCTATATATAATCCTATACAAATTGTTTATTAAATTATAATTTATTAAAATTATTTTTCATGATGAATGCAGACGATTTTTATCTCAAAGAAGTATAATAATACATACCGAAAGAAATAGAGTCAGTTTTGTACAGACATGAGTATACTAGAGTATAGTCAAAAAAAAAGAAAGAGAAAGAAAAAAGAAAGGAAGGAAGAAAAATGGGTATCTGGGGTTTTTCATTCTCTTTTAGTACTTAAATTTTATTTGCTAAATTATCTTTCTCTATTCCCGTGTAGAGATGCAAGGCTTTCAAAACACCCGGTTTTTCCCCCTGGGAATTTAAGAGAAAATTGGGAATTTTGAAATTTCCCCAAAGCTGGGAATTTTGAATATTTTTATAACTTTTGTTAATTATTTAGCCTCGGATCTTTAAATTAACTTCAACTTTAATTCCTGCATAGATTTCCTTTTCGTTTCCCTTTCCCGCTAATTCGAGCATCTTCTATGTTTATTCCGAAAACGAAGAAAATAATTAATTATAATTAATACGGTGCTAACACTAACAGTAAGTTTCTGTCATTATTCATTAATATTATTTTGTTATGTTCTTGAGATTTCCTTTCCATTCTTAATGAGAATTAATAACATTTAATTTTTTTTATTCATAATTCGTTTATGAATGTACTATAAAACAATTAGAGAATTGGACTGAAGATTTTAGGAAACAAACCCAACTAAATTTATATTTCATTAAACTCAAATGAAGTATTTAAGAAATTAGTTTGTTACCTGATAATTTTTAAATTATTTCTGTTCCTCTTCTTTTTTTCAATTACAAATAATAATAATAATAAGAAGAAGAATTCTGAAATTTAATCTGTTTTAGGGAAATATGTAAGTAATTCGATAATTTTCCCCACTTGTTGTGTTAGAAATGTAGAAACATTTTTTTTTTTTTTTTTTTAAATGCATAAAAATCAGGAAAACAATATGTGTATAAATTTTCATCAAAAAATTTTCATTGTAGGAAATTTAACATTATTTTTTTACAAACTCTAATTAGAAATATTTATGAAAATAACTTGTAAAAGGAACTATACCACTGTAGTAATTGCATAAAATGTCATCCCTTCTTTTTAAAAACTCCTTCATTATTTTAAATAATTCTTTAAAAATAGAAATTTTTAAAGAAGTTTTCAAACCTTAATTATTTCTCTTCTCAAACTATTACAGGATTATGCACATTGGTTTCCATAATTCTTCAGCTTGTATAATATGGAAATTGTATCCAACATTGTACCGATACATTTATCTTAAGTGCTAATTCGATAAATAAAGCTTAAGTTTCTTTTCAAATTATGATTTGGCTGCAGTTCTGATAAATTGAAAATAAAATGATAAATTAAAATAATGTTATAAGCTTATCAGTGTATCAAAGTCCTTAAAATTGCCATTTATATTAAGTAAACAACTTATTATTTGCTTTAGAGATTTCTAATTTGTCTTTTCCTCGCAATATTCCCAAAGTTCCCAGTTTTTTGCCCAAAACTCCTCCCCATTGACGACTTGACCTTCTGTCGTCATGGTGAAATTTAACCTATAGGAATCTTAATTTACCCCACAAATAAAGGACTATAGCCAATCATAGCACTGCTTTTCCCCACAAACAAAAGGAAACTCCGCCTCGTTATAGTCGTCCATTCCCGGTTTTTTGCATCTTTATTACCATGTATAGTTACTCGGGAAAAGATATCCATAAGAGAGTAAAATGGCCGTCTTTTTCCAAATTAAGGCATCACTTTTCCCCCCTCATTGATCAATCTATGTCTTATTACTATATCTATGGTTTGACGATGAATCATTGATGTGAGTATTGGAATGAGTTATCATCAACATGAATACAGAATCACTCATTCCAGATTTCACCGACTCGACAGCATCCTCTCGAAAGGATAACACACGGGATTTGTGGATTTTCACGAAGAGAAGATAATATCATGTTCACTTGTATCTAAAAGTGTAAAAGTTGTTTGAAATAAATTTGAATATTTATTTGCTCTATTAACCCATCTCGGTTTTGAAAAGTTAGAAATTTTGAGATGTTAATCGTATAGATGTCTTTTAAAGTTCAAAATATTTCACCACAGTTGTTTGTTTACCTTCAATCAAGAACATTAATTTTAAAGGTCTCATTATAAAAAGTCATGTTAATTTATTTTATTAATATATTTCGTTTACATTCTCAAGTACAATAGTATGCGCTTATATCTTTCTGTTATATAAATATATGCTCGGTGTTAGTAAAATTTTTTAAATGTGCTATTTCCAAGTAAAAAAAGGATTTTAAAGGATTTATTGTTGAAAATAATGCCATGATGATTAAGACACCGTTAAATGAACGTTTGGTGGAGTAATGATTCCTGAAATGTAAAAAGAGAAATTTGTGTTGTGTTATTAATTGGGATATAAATCAACTAGTCAGGCAACCCAGACATCTCAGATTTTTATGAAAGTGTCAAGCATTTAATCATTCGAGTGACAACATATTTCGAGAATTTTAAAAAACTTTGATGGTTATGATATGCTTAGTTTTTTATTTTATTATAATAATAAAATGACTGTGCTCAATCTTAATGCAGAATTTCGAAATTTTAATTTGCTATAATATCTAGAGAGATAATACATTCCTCTTGTCAAAGAGAATTTTATAAGTATCACGTAAGCTTGGGAAATATTTTTTAAATAAAAATTATAAAATACAATTTTTTTTTTTTTTTTTAAATAGATATTTAATATATATATATATGTGACATTAAATACTATTTAAATTCAGAAACTTAAGATCTAACTTTGAATGACTGGAATGAGATTTTTCAGATAATTTAATCTTTCTTTTTAGATTTTGCTTTTCAACTGTTTTCTGAGCTTATTTTATTTTTTTGTTGTGAGTTTGTTACATCAACTAATCAAATAAAATTTGATTAAATACTAAAGCATAACAATTTCCTTTTTTTTTTTTTTTTTTTTTTTTTTTTAAATAGTTTGAAGGTTAAAAAATACCTTTATTACATTAACATAATAGATTTTTTCATGAAAGCTCTTGTTATTTCATTTCAATATTTTGCCTTTGCATACAGGTTTAGCTTTTTTTGTGTTTTTGCCCTGGAATAGGAACAAGGCTCATAGAAGGGGTGGATAGATGCATTGTACAGTGTACAGTTGTATTTCTGAATTTGCTATTTGGTAAAACATTAAATTCAGAAATCATTAAAACTGAAATAAGTTTGCATTTTTTATACAGACAGTTTTCTTTGAAAATAATTCTAACATTTTCATTCTTTAAAAAGTGATCACTCCCAGCCACACATACACTATTTTATGTCTTTAAATGTATATGAACATATTTGTTCTTGTTTTCATTTTATAGAATAGTTGGGACTAAAAATTTAAAAGTATTTTCCTTAAAAGAAAAATTATTTTTCACTGTAATAGAATTGTTGTTATAAATATGATCAAATACGGGTTTTGGACTAATAACAAAGTTGTTCTGAATTATCACTGTGATATAGATATGAATCTGTCATCCTTGGCGACTTATGTATATGGCAATCAAAAATGTAATATGAAAATATACATGCCAAATGTATATTTTCATACTGTATACTGCAGGACCCGAAATTTCAACTCAGATTACACTCGCCAAAAAAAAAAGTTTTATTCGCCACAAAATATGGTTGCCATTTTTTTTTCTTTTTTTTATGCATTTTGGGTTTTTTATTTTTCCTAACTATTTGAAAGACTTTTACAAATATTTCTAAAATTATAAATATTAAAAGTGTGTCATATATAATCATGTTTCATAATCATCTATAATTAAAAATCATTGTAATGTATTTGAGATTTTAAAAATATTAAAATGTCTAATAACATAAATGCAAGGAGTCATTAAAGAAAAAGAAGAAAAAAAAATTATTTGTCAAACAATATCCCGGGAAAATCTTTTTACTGTGAAAGATTAAGCTTCCTTATTTATCTATTTATTTACTTAACTTTTTTATATTAAAAATGTCTTTTTTGTCCATTTTATTTTATAATCAGACGGAATGTCGATGTGTATAACTTGTTCATTGTTGTCATTTGAACTAGTCATTTCGATAAAACTGTTGCTTACAAATCATTACAAGTGCAAATCATTGGTGATTTTAGTAAAAAACTGAAAAATATGAAATGTTTTTTGGATCATTATTCTACAAAATAAACATAAACAGTATCTTTAATTTGGTTCATGCTAATTTTCATGTGACAATATCGCATAGGCAAACATTTGCATATCTCTTCTCTCGGATATTGGGCGACGGGCAAAGAGGCTCTCTGCTCGTCTATTCTCACTCTGCTTCGAGAAATAATAGTGGGAGAAACAAAACAGCCGAAGAGATCAAAACTTTTATGTATGCACTTTTCCTTTTCCAGGCAGGGGCGATCTCGGGCAGCGCACACACAGACTCGGCCCTCCAACAATCTAAAAAGGAGAGGATAAATATGAGGTTATAAGATGGCAAGAGTTTGCCATATTTAAATCTATAAAAAGAATGTTTTCTGTCCCTGTATCGTGTAAGAATTCTATCTCTGTAACTAGACCAAATTTTTACTCACCACAGTAAAAATTCCACTCACCAATGGCGAACGGAAATTTCACACCCTGATATGCTGTATTATTCATAATATATATATTGTTTCATATTTTTGATTGCTTCATAATATAAGTTATTGAAATAACCATGATTTTTGAAAGAAATATGTTATCTATGTAACTTGGCAATCTTTTTTCTTTTTCGCCGAGGAAGACACATATCAAATCTGCTCCGTCACTATAATTTTAAAAGTATTTCGTATTTTTTTTTTCTTTTGAGTTCTGTTCAGTTTTTTAATCTTTTGCTTGTTTAGTTAATCAAATTATTAACTTTTTTTAGAGGTGAATGTCTGTAGGATTTTTTAAAGTTTTTAGGAATTTGTGCTTAATACATTTGAGTAATTCTCTGAAAAGTGGTCATTTCATGTCCCAGTAGTCTTGAGGCATATTTTTAAAAGAAACAAAAAGCTGTCCAAACTATCAATATTAAGTGATTTTGCATATAATTGGTTATTCTTTGGTTATTGGAATTGAAATATAATTTAAAAATGCAAAATATCATTTCCTCACTGTGCCCCCATTCCCACATATAAGTAAATAAAATGGTTTCTATGGTATTAAAGCATGTATATTTAAATTATTTGAATTGAAAATTTATTCAACATATTTTAATAAATATTTATCCATTATGTTATATTTATATATTATACAATGAAAGAAATTAGAACACTTTTTATTGGTGGCCCTGCTAATAGATATCATTCCCTCATCAAACTATAATTACACCCCTACTTACTGTACTACTGCAGCACATACTTAAAGTCAAATTTATATAGCAGCAAAGTAAAGAAACCATTTTGTGTTCTGTTGGAAACATTTTACAATGAATATCATATGGCTCTCAAACATTAGATTTAAATACAGTATTTTCATTATATGCCATTCCCTCACTTATTATAAAGTTAACTAAAAGAAATCAAATTTGCTTTTTTGTGTTATTTATTATTAATAAAAATTTAGTGTTTGAAAATATAGCTAAACCTAATAATATTTTTATAAATTAGTTTCTAGAAGAAATTTGTCATTCCCTCATTTTTCTAATTAATAAAAATAATTACTATTTCAAAAATTATCAGATACAGTTTGATTTATATTATTTTTTATTAACTGTAACATATGTGTACATGCATAAAATAAAATAAAATAAAATAATGGAGAAATTTTATATGGGCTAACTTTTTAACCTACTTTTCAGAGAATGACCCATTTCCTGATTTCGGGATCTTTTTTTCAATTATTTTTTAGGGACTGTTAAAAGGATACTGTTAAGGCCATATCAGATTCACGAACTTTTCAGGCAGTTTTTCACCCAACGCTTAATTTGTGCCGATTTTCTGGGAGAAATTGCTTCAACACTCAGTGTGATAGCGATTCTGAAATTCGAACAACTTTTTTCTCCATGCCTTAAAAAATTAGGCGTATGAACAATTTTCTTCCAGCTTTCAACCAATCAGAGGTATAGGCTGTGTAACGTCATTCTTCAAGATGGCGCACAATAAAAAAGAGAGTATCTCTCTGTTAAAATGGAACTTTTAGCAAGGAAATGTTTTAATTGAATGCATTAAATATTGTAGGCACTGTGGGATGCTTAAAATAGTTAAATACTTGCTTTGAGTGTATTTTCTGTATTGATGCGACTAATTTTTCAGTGTTTATTCGTATCCATCTTTTATATATGTCTGTGACCTCGAATAGATTTCTATATGTTATTTGAAGCTTCATACTTTATTAAAATAAAATCAGTAAAAATACTTATTAAAATGCTTTATGGATTACTAAGAAAAAGTGCCTTATTATAATTATTTTTAAATAATTATCGTTTGTACTTAAAAAAAAAAAAAAAAAAAGCTATGAATACTTAATTTCTGAAAAATATTCTTTTGAATCAGGCCTATTTATGGTTTGATAAAATTTTCTTGAATTTTATTTTTGCAAAAATTAAATAAAAATAAATTATTACAATTTTAAAAAGAATTTATATTATATTTTAATTTTGTTTGTTTTGTGAAAAATATGCAAGTATAAATATTTTCAGAAAATAAACTCCTCAATATTAATATCTATATAATACATTTTTTGTCTTCCAATTAATATTATATAAGTAATATAGTAATTGAATGACTGGGGCATAGAAATGAGTGGGGTCATGGAATTTAAAGTCCTTTCCATGGGATTTTGCACAGTTTCTAAATCCTACCCATTGGTCCCATGGACTCAAAGTCCTACCCATTGGTTTTTGCATTGTCTCAAAGTCCTACCCATTGGATTCCTTTTAATGCTGTATGAAATAAGTATTCTTTTAAAAATATTTATCTACATGCAATTTTTTGTAACTAATATTAATTATGAGTAAATATTAATTATGCTTAATTATTAATTGATTTTCTTGAAAATAATTTTTTATCCATTTTGAAATGAAATTGTTGAACAAAATATTGATGTTATTTTAAATATATTCCCAATATTATTAATTTCCAGGTAATCAAATAAACACAAAACATGAAAGAGATATTTTCATTTATTTAATTTCATAAGTACTAAAAATATTTTTATTATTATTAAATAAAATGAAGCAGAACTTGAGCTTTGCAAGAAAAAAATCAACATTCCAACGAACGATTTATTTGCGCCAAGAAAAGCGCGATAAATAGTAAATCATAAACCAGTTGTTCAAGCAATTTTTGTTACAATAACATACTTGCCAACTTTTCCGGTTTTCCCGGAAGACTTCCGGTTTTTTAGCGTGTCTTCCAGACAGATGATGAAATCTTCCGTTTTTAAAAAAGTCGCGGATATCGTTCGTTTTAAAAAGAAACCTCAAATGTTCTAAGAAAACTCCCGATTTCCAATCTTTATCCATCCATAACATGAATGTCAATATTCAATTGAAACTTGCTTTATGAGATTCTAGAACATGTAAAGAAATAGAATTGTTAAATATTTCTTGCTGATATAATTATTTTTTGCCCCTCCCCGCCCCCTTTCATTTATCTCCAACTAGTGATCAGCAATCAAATGTTCTGCAGTAGTCTTTTGTTTCCTAATCTTTATCTATCTGCAACATAAATGATAATAAATATTAATTTTAAGGTTCTTTCATCAGGTTCTAAAAGTAGAGTTGAAAAAGTTTAATATTTCTTACTCTGTAATTATTTTTGTATCCCCCCCCCCCCGGATTGTGACCAATTCTAGAAACAATAAAGCAATGGGAATGCTCAATATTTCTGATGTATGTAATTATTTTTAGACTTTATTGCTGAATTTAATGAATCTGTTTATTTTTCCTCAATTAAATATTTGTTTGTCATATTTATACCAAATGTGTAAACATGTGGAAAAAAATGAAGAATAATTTTTTCAGGTAGGAAAATTTTTCCCAAATCAATTTAAGAAAATTAATTCTCAGTTGGTTTTATGCACATTTGAAACTGATAATTAGCTACTGCTACTTTTTTTTTAGATGTATGGTTAATGTGTATGCACAAAAATCATATTGTATATTTGTTTAAAAAATTTGTTTTTCTGTTGGCATGGAATTTTATTAAGGTTTTATGTGGATATAAAAGTTATTGCAGTTATATTATTATTATTATTATTATTTATTCTTTTTTATGTTATGGAAAAAATTCTGAAATTGCTTAATGTAGTTAAAAATTATACATATAAATATTTATGTCGCCAATTTATTGAAAGTGACATTATCAATATTTAACAAATCAACCAACCAACAATGTTAGCAAAAAATTTTCAGCTAATTTCAAATTTTAAAAACCACATGTATGATTTATTTATTTTTATTTTATTTTTGCGGGGGGGGGGGGGGGGGAGCTTGAACAGGGTTCATACTCATCAGGGATAACCTGGAAAACCTAGAATACTCAGGGACGTAGGATTTTGTTTTAAAAAAAAAAGTCGGGGAAAATAAAAAATTTCATCAAAAGTCAGGGAAAATGAATTATATAAAACCTGGAAAAACAAATATTTCCTTTCTCTCAAATAACTTTTGTTTAGATTCATATCAAAATGCAAATGATTAAGGATCATGAAAATATGCATGTAAACAATGATTTCTACCTGAATTTCTATCATGATCGGCAGTAACATGACATCATACAGTGGAAGTAGATGTATTTTCTTCTCTCTAGAGGAATATTTCTTGTAATAGTTACTAATATTTTTTTGAAAATTGCCCAGAGATTTTTTTTTTTTTTTTTCCATATCTAAATGTGAACCCTGTTGAAACAGCTAATGGAAACTAAAATTGTTTAATAGAAAATATTTGACAGTTGCTTAGTGAGTGCATTTCTTTCTACACTATTCGGTATCAATTCTCTTTCTTATTTTTTATTATATACTTTAACTTAACTAAGTTTTTTTGTCTGTTGTTAAATAAATTTCTTACAGATTCTGTTTTGTAGATATTTATATGTTGAAGAGGTATAACTTCATTTAAAACATTTATATATTTAGTATAATCAGTAGAGGCACCAGAAATTCCCTGACGAGGGGACACCACCTCCCCGACAGGGGGGAGGGGCACTACATAAAGAAAGTTTATTATATGAGTATTTATCAAAAACTGCAATACTGTTAATAATATTTCTGTTAATATTTGTACCATTCCATTTGTTAGTACTCCTCGTGGTTTTGGAGATCATCGTGTCACAGACAGATATTTTCTAAAAATATCGTGGTCAAAACATGTTCTGGATCTCTCAAAATGTATATATTCATGGAATACTGGAAGCTGAAAATTTTTACGAATCCAATACTTTCTTCTATTGAATATATAACGTAAAAACTGGAATGCTCCAAATTTGTAAAAGGAAAGAAAAATGCTGCTAAAAGTAGAAAAACTGAAAATTTTGTATTTGTTTCCCCGAGAGATTTTAGGAATATGCCCCAATAGGGTGTCACAGACTCCCCGACGGGGGGTGGGGGGTCCCTAGCTGGCGCCACCCCTGAGTATAATCAATCTATAGTAAAACATTTTTATAGATTGCTTCAAAATATTAAAATTGTAAAACTGAATTGTTTAATACGTCAAAGAAAAAAAAACTTCCCCTTTTTTATGAAATCTTCTGGTTTTTCAACAAAAATCTTCCCTTTTTTATTAAAATTGGTTGGCAAGTATGCAATATAATATTTAGCTGAATAATTCAGCTAAATAATTTTTAGCTGAATTAATTCAGCTAAAATAATTTACAGACCTAAATCCATTCATGAACTCGATTTCTTTGAAGCTTTTCATATTTATAAAAATTTTAAAAACCTTGTACATTGTGATTTCGCTGTTCCCTATTTGTCTGATTGTTGGAAATTTTACATTCAGTCCACATTTCCTTAATTTTTCTACTGTTTACACAGCTACACATTCCTTAATTCCTATTGGCCACACTCCCCACCTCTTCTGTAATCCTATTGGTTGAACTAAATCCGGTCCCTCTCCTATATAACGAGTACTTCTCCAGATTCAGAATTCTTTTTTGCACTGATGACGGTACGCTTTAGGCTACCGAAACAGCTGTATGCACCTCAATAATTTTTCTTTGGCGTTCCTGACGTAGTAGTTCATTCCTGTTTTAATAATATGTGAATGACCTGCATTAATTATACAATTATGAAATATTATTAAGTTTTTCTGTGAGTATTGTCATAGAAATAATTCGCTATTTCTGGCTCCTAAGATATTGAAACTTGTCAGTCCCTGAACATAACCATAAAAATAAAACTACAAAATTATATTTTTATTTTATTGAAGTAAAAAAATCTTAAGTAAAACATATTCAGAGAGAGATAGAGAGTTTACTTGCAATTTACATTTCAATTCCAAAAAATGCGTGATCAGTGACTGACTGGCAAATTTTAGAACAGCTGAGTCAATAATTGACTTTTCCCCGCTGTAAACAAAAATATGTAGTAATACATTGAAAAACAAATATTCTAGTAATTAATTATTGAAGAATATTTTTTAGATAGGTAATTTAAATATTTTTAAAAATGAAAAAAATCATGTTAATTGTTGATGTTAAAAATTTCATTTTAAAGAAATTTTAGAATGCATTATTTTAATGGTTTACATAAGAATCAGTCTATCAAGAGTGTAATTAAATCTCTGGTTTTAATTTGTTAAAATTATGATTTAAACATTAAAATCGTGTAATTAAAATCCTTAAACCCTGTTTGAAATACTGATAATTTTTGCCACTGGCAAAAACTATTTTTGCCGGGGCGGTTTTTTCCGCGGTTTTTTCCACTTCGGCAAAAATTGGCCAACCCTGCTCAGTTGTGTAAGCTTTTATGAAGAATTTTTCACTGCTGTAAAAATTATAAATTTAAAACTAAAGTGAAATTTGTTGTTTTAGATATTAAAAATAAAGATATTGATTTTAGTGTGTAAAATTACATTTTTGTTTCACATACAAAAATTTTTTCTAATGTATATAGCTTTAAAAGTAAAATAGGTGAATATTATTTTGTAGATATGTTGAATCGAAAATATAAAGGGAGATGTATCCTTGGTGGATACTGCAAAAATCAATGAGTGCAGTTTCACAAAATATAAACAATGACTACTTCATTGACTAGTTCTAATCCATCAGATATGATGCCCCAACCTCCTGCTACTATTGTAAGGGAAGGCTGGTTACTGAAAAGAGGTAAATGAACTATCTCATTTTATTTAACAGTTTATAAATATGCATTAAATATTGTTTTTTTTTTTTTTTTTTTTTTTTTTTAATACCCAAATTTTATTTTAATAAATGGTTTTTACTATTTTTCATAGAAATTAAAGAAAAAAAATTAATGACTTTTAATTATGGTCTTTAAAGTAGATCACTAGGTTGATAAAATATGCATTTATCTGCAAATTATCTGTATTAATATTAATTTTATACTTGTTAATCAGTTGTTATACTACTTGTTTTACTTTAGGACCATCATTTTGTGATCTAATAATAAATAATAAAATCTAGAAATGATTTATGAATTGTGTAAGATTTTAAGCACTTTTTGATTTTATAAAAAAAAAAAAAAAAATGTGAAATTATAACTAATCACAGATAATGAAATAAAACTTAGAACATACAATCACACCAAATGTATATGAAGTGTGTGTTCTTTTTAGTAAATGATAACATTTTTCTGACTGTACTAAAATTAATTTTACTATTCACGATAATTAACAACAATTAAATACAGTATTTCATAACATTTTAAATCATAAACAAAGTATAAAAAATTATATTTGTTTCTTCTAAAAGTCCTGCTGTTGCCACACAGTCTTGGCAAACATCAACCAAAACTTCAAGAACAAAATTTTGTGCAGCACTAGTGCAACATAAAATCCACCCAACCAACTATCAAGAACGATATGTGATTCTTCGATGTGACCGAAGCGACACTGCAGTTCTCATTTTTTTGGGACAGATTTTATTTTAAAAGCCTTCTTCTAAGTTTTTAAAAATTGTAGGTGTGATGTAAATAATTCATTTTCCTTTTATGTTTCCATATTTTAAATTAATTTTATTAATATTTTTAATTTTCATAGCAACAGAAGTTACTTAGTGAGGATCAAAGAACCTCATGGCGTACATTGCGTTCTGGCCACTAACCCTTTTTATTCTTTGGGTCAAAAGGTCAAATATATATATCCAAATAATTTTATTTACATAAGAGAAAAGAGGAATCAATTTACTTATTGGCTAGAATGCTGTAAAAAGAAAAATGCATACAAAAATAATGTTTGTAAGAAAACTAATCTGCTGCATCAAAATTAATCAATTTTATTTTCCAAACCACACTAGTAATTCCAAATTAAGTAGGATATAAAAATTAATGGTTTTTAAAATTTGAATAAGTATTCATATAAACTAATATATATATATTTATTATTAATAAGTAGGCACTCTCTCTCCAAATGATAAAATGGTCATTATTTTAAAACAGAAGCAAAACAAATCTTTCTCACCCCATGTTCTTCTCTTGAGAGCTGCTGAAACCCAACTAAATTTAAAACTACCGGAATAACAGAAGGTGGAGTCAGAACCATCACCCTATTGGTTCTCAGCATGGTGTGATATGACATCACCACTAGGAAAGAAGAACCAATTTTTCTCCTGTGTGTGTGTTGCAGTAAAGCAAACACAACAGGGTGAGTTGAGCCAGCTGAGAGAAACAATGCATTTAAGTGCAGAAAATGATCTTATTTAATATTTAAAAAGAAGTGATGTTATTAACATCACATTACCCCTAACGACCATTAAAAAAATTTGGAAGACTAAAAATGTGAATGGAGAGTGCATACCTACATTTACATGAAGGATTACAATTTTTTTTTTTTTTTTTTTTTTACTTACATGTGAAAAAAAAATATCCATATTGACTACATAATATTATAGGAACGGCCATTAAAGGCATGAATGTAACAAAGCAAATTTTTAAGCAACTGAAAGGTCTTACAATACTCTTAACAACATGCACTTGATAAAAAAATTTGGAAATTTTGAGAACAATGTACATGTGACACAAAATCTGAACCAAACACAATACAAAATCGATAAATAAAGCTGAAACAATAAAATTCCGACAAAAAACCCAATATCAACGCCTACCCTGGTAGGTGATCAATTCTACCAAAATAGGCGAGGAATACACCATTTCATCAAAAACAATACTATTTCAGCACTGTGGTTACAGACATTCTCAAATAAAAGATCTTATTGATACAAAAGTGGTCAGTGACATATCTAACAATATTTATTAGGATATTGACAACTAATAAAATATATCTATGAATGCAAACAGACACAGCTTTTATCAACAAGTGACATGAGTAAAAAAACATTGATACCTTTTAAAGAAAATAGTATTATAACAGAAATATTGAAAAGCATGTTAATTGCTGTAAAATCTGCTTTCTTATAAATTTGTAAAAATAATTAGTTAACGAGAATAAAAAATGTGTGACATGACAAAAGAATTTCAGTGGATGTGCAATATCAACAAAAATATTTAACCAATAGTCTTGATATTAAATACCATCTACCGATTAATCAATGTATAAGTATACACATGAAAGAACAACTATACTAAATAAATGTCAAAGAAATCTTGTTAACAACTGATAAAACAAAATCAGTTATATTTCAGTATAAAATATTTACAGATGACCTCTTGAAGCATTATTATGAAGGAGAAAAAAAAATCAAAATAAGTATCAATACAAATGTCAAAATAATCTTACAGATAAATATTACATTACGGAAAAGGCATTCCAAGTATCAATACAAATCAAGTATCAATACAATAAGTATCAATACAAATGTCAAAATAATCTTACAGATAAATATTACATTACGGAAAAGGCATTCCAAGTACTCGAGTATAATATTCGAATAAGATTTTTTTTTTTTTTTTTTTTTTTAATTTTATCATTACCATTATTATTATTATTATTTAAAGAATATACATATTATAAATGGAAATAATAAATGTGAGTGGCTACCGAGGCCACCAAGTTAGATTACTAAACAAAATCAAAAATGCACTTAATATAAACGTCAAATAATACTCAAATAAACATACTATCAGATATAACCAAAACAAAACTGCAATGTCAATAATCACAATAAACAAAAAATTTTATCAAACATTATACACATTTATATACATATCATGTGTGGATTGTGTATTAATTTGATTGTGTAATAGTGTGGATGTAGTGTATACTTGTGTTGTATAAGTGATGTCTGTGTCTGTGAAAATGGTGTGGAAGCTTCCAGAAATTGTATTTAATAACCCAATATATTTATAAACATGACAATGTGTAGGAATTAATATATGAAAAGAAAGAAGAAAAATTATGTATACACATATAAATATGCAAGTTTCCGATACATATAACACACACATACTGTACATTTTGAGCAGTAAATAATTATAGTATAGTTATCAAATTTAACAAATAAGACAATATATAAAATAAATCAGCATAACAGAAGATTTATATTCATATTAACTACAATACACACTGCACTAAGTTTTTGTAGATATTCAACATTTGCCACAGGAGAAAAAATATATATATATATAACTACACAATATATAATAGGACAATATACAAAATACAACTTATCAAATATACCTGTACCAACTTATACTTGTTTACAACAGGCAACTTTGGTGAATGAATTGCTTATCAAGTCCCCTAAAAAAAAACTTAAAAAAAAAAACATGTTAAAAGAACATTTGTGAAAATGGAAACAAAAAAACAAAAAAAAAATTAAGTTTTGCATCTTGGTCTGAGATCATAATGAGACTGCGGTTGAACAATCCCAGCTGGTTGACCTGTCAGAATTGTTTGTGGAATGAGATGTTGCTTTCTTTTATGCGCCAGGATGACACGGTCTATGTTAATAGTGAATGGTTCAGCCCCTTCATTTTCGAATTCTCTGACGGAGAGTAACACGTCAGATATTACTTTTTGAACTGAATATGGGCCTATGAATCTTGGTTTAAATGTATCTTTGGTTTTTATAAAGACCATATCATTTTCTTTGAATTTCCGGAGAACTGCTTTTTTATGTTGTCTAGTATTACGTTGGTTTTGGTAAAACTTCATGTTATGATGCACTTGCCTAAAGATCTGTTTCATTGATTCCATGTATTTATGGTATTCATATGGAAATTCCAGTGTTTCTAACTGAGGAGCTTCAAACAAGTCAAAGATGCTTGTTATTGACCTGCCAAAATGCAGAAAGGCTGGAGAATATCCAGTTGAAGAATGAACGGTGGTGTTATACAGGTTCTTGTGTATCATCAAAGCCTGATGAAAATCAAATCCTTCCTTGGTAAGAGTGGAAATTGAGGATTTAATGCTGGTATTAATTCTTTCTGATGAGCCTTGTGTTTGTGGGTGTCCTGATGATGAATGGGAGATTGTAATTTTCAATGTCTGTGCCAAGTTGTTAAAGATGTTTGCTGTGAACTGTGGGCCTAAGTCTGAGAGTATCGCAGAGGGTCGACCAAAGGTAGTAATGTATCCCGTAATGGCTTTAACTACAGCTTGTGCTGTTGCATTTTTTACTGGTACCAATTCAATATGTTTAGAAAAATGATCGAGGAATGTTAACACATGGAAGCCATTAGAGAAAGGACCCAAAAAGTCCATGGAAACTAACATACTCGGCGCAGAAGGAACAAACATTTCCTGCAGTGGAGCAGGTGGAATTCTGTGCGGTTTATATTGAATACATAATGTACAGGACAGAACAAAGTTTTTCACATCTTCAAATAATCCTGTCCAATAAAAGTGTTTAAGTATTCTTCTGTATGTATTTCTAATTCCAAAGTGAGGCATGTGACAAATTTTTAATACTTTAGGTTTTAACTTCTGTGGTACTACAATTTTTGTTTTTGGAGAGTTTTCAGGCTGGTGAAACTTTCGTTTGATCATTAACAGACCAGTGTCCGGATGGACAAAATAATTTTTATATTTAGGAGAAGGTTTCTCCGAAGTGATATCGACAATAATTTTTAGCAGAAAGTCATCTTCTCTTTGCGTTTTAAAAAAACATTCTTCCGAGATTTCCATCATAAGATTATCTGCGTCAGAACTGTTTAAGGAACGACTGAGTGGAGCAGCATCGTTGCTTAACAACTGAGGTAAGGAAGAACGATGAGGCTCTGATGAGGTGAGTGACTTATCAGATTTTTGTGTGACATTGAAATGATGGAGTTCAATTGTTGGAGAAGCTGAAGAAATGGGTAAATTGTTAGCCTCTTTAATTAATTCTGGGTTTGAGTTAAGATCTTGAGTGTATGGAGAAAAGTCTTCTCTTGAAAAATAGTCTGCCAAAACATTTGTTTTACCTTTTACATATCTGAATGTGTATTGATAGTTTGATAATTCAATCAGCCATTTAGTAGTTAGATCAGCAGGAGAGGAAATTTTCTTATAGTGTTCGAGTGGTCTGCTATCGCTGAGAATGGTGAAAGGTCGGTTGAAAAGGAAAAATTTAAATGCACTGACTGACTTAGCTATGGCCATCAGCTCAAGCTTGATGGCTGAATATCGCTGTTCTGATTTAGATAGTGTTTTACTAAAGTAACTAACCGGAAGCAGAATGCCTTCCTTTTCTTGTAGAAGAACCCCTGAAATAGCAATTTTGCTAGCGTCTGTATTAAGAAAAAATTGTTTTGACCAATCGGGTAAAGAAAGAAAAGGTTTAGAGAAAAAAACTTTCTGTATTTGTTTAAAGACTTCAGCATGTTCCTCTGTCCATTTAAATGTAGTTTTCGGAGATGTTAATTTTATCAAAGGATCAATTAATCGCGAGTAGCAGGGAATGAGTTTTCTGTAGAATCCACACAATCCAATAAATCTTTTTAGTTGTTTTCTGGTTGCTGGGATAGGAAATTGAGTAATTTTTGTAATGTTGGAAGAAATAGGATGTATTTTCTGATTTTGGATGCTGAAACCGAGATATTCAATAGATGACTGATGGAATTTACATTTCTTTGGAGACAAAGTCAGATTGTACTTTTGTAGAGTAGCTAAAAGTGTTTGTAATTTTTCTGTTGTTTCCTGGAAAGAGTCACTTCCTATAATAATGTCATCCTGGTAAGCATATATGCCTGAACAATTGCACTCTTGTATAATTGTGTCAATAAGCATTTGGAATGTTGATGCGGCTGATCTCAGCCCAAACATTAATCTTTTAAATGAATAAGTTCCCCATTGTGTAGTAAATGAGAGACGTCGTCTGTATTCTTTAGGTAATGAAATTTGATGATACGCTGAGGGAAAGTCTAATGTTGTAAAATATTTAAATTTTGAGATGTTATTTATTATCGTATCAATTCTTGGAAGAAGATAAGTGGAGCATCGAATCATAGAGTTGATTAACCTTAAATCTAGGGCCAATCTAAAGGAAGGTTTATCCTCCTTAGACACAGCTTTCTTTTTAACCATGAGCATTGGGCATGCCCATTCAGAGATATTTCTCTCAATGATCCCTGCATCCAGTAATTTGTCAAGTTGATCTTTTGCCTCTTCTTGAATAGCTTGTGGAATAGGAAAAGGGTAAGTTTTTAAGGGAATATCTGAAATGAATTTTATATGTGGAGTGATATGATCGGTGTGTCCAATCGACTTTAGTGAACATGAAAATACAGAGTTAAATTTCTGAAGAATATCTTGCATTATTACCCTTTCTGTAGGTTTTAAATGCTGAATAGAAAAATTATTTACATTAAATTCTTTCTGTCTTAAGGATAAAACTTCTGGTGTAGCCTTAATTAGATTACACATGTGATCAGGTGTATTTGTTGCAAGATCCAAGGAATTTTCTTCTATTTTATCTATCTCTGAAATGTATCCGCAAACGGTATTTTTATTTATATGCAGTTTCTTGCTCGAATTATTATACATAGGAATAAAAAATTGAATTAATTCTTGTTTAGTAGAATTTTCCTTGATATGTTGTACCTCCATAAGAGAAGGATAGGACACAAGTGGACAATGCTTGTTAGACGATGTAAACATTACTAACTGATTTTCTGGAATAAGCGTGGACCGCACAGGCACATATATAGTATCCTGTGGATCAATCATAATCTTCTGGGTAAGCCAACATTTTTGATAAGAGGGTAAGTTCTCTTTATGAACATCAATTTTAGATTTTTTATATCCAGTTTGGGGAAAATCCATATGAGTAGCTATCTTATGTGATGCCCGATTCATATCAGATTCAGATGATAGAAGACTGCAAGAGGGTACAGTGTCTAGAATATCTAAAGCATTTTCATTAATTTGTATTTTGTTATTGTGTAAATTGATAACTACGTGATGGGACTTTAAAAAATCAAAGCCAAGTATACCAATAAATTTAGATTCAGTTGGTATTTCAATAAGAAAAAAGGTGTGTTTGTAAAAAGTTTTCCCTATTTTAAAGGAAATGCAAACACATCCGTCACATTGGACTATAGAGTTTACTGTAGATATCTTGACTCTTGAAGCAATTCTTTTGTAATATAATTTGTTTTGATTTTGTAAGAAGTAATGTTTTGAGAGTAATGACACAGAAGCTCCTGAGTCGAGAAGAAAATTCTCTAATGTTTTGTTTAACAGTAATTGTATGATGGGGAGATTGGGCAGATCATTGTCTGTGTGTAACAAGAATTCCAGTGAATTAACTAATATGCAGTCTCCATTTTCCTCCACACTCGGGGACGTTACCAGTACAGGAGATGTTGTCTGTATCGCAACAGATTTGACTTTGCGTTCTAATGACAAAGGGAACTTTGCCTGTGTGTCTGGAGATCTCAGAATGATTTCATTGTTATTTACAAAAAAATTATTAGGTAGATTAGAATATGTTGAGTTAGTCTGTGAAAAGTTGTTATGGTAATTGACTTTATTCAAACCTGACCTATATGAGGAACTCTTTGTATTTAGGAGTTTAGTGTCACTTCTACCATTCTCCACTTCTAGTCATTGTGAATGACTACTTTTGGTTTGAGGGGAGTTGGATTTAAATGTTTTAGGGGCCCTGGCTCTCCGTGACATGTCTCTATAAGGTCTAGAGAAAGTTTGCCCATTACGATATCTGTGAGAAAACTTATTTTGTAATTTTCTGAGTGCAAAGCACCTCTGAGCAGAATGTCCAGGTCTTTCACACCATTGGCATTGAATCGTGTGCGAACCTTTATTTTGTGGAAATTTATTGTATGGCCGCTTGCTATAAGATGAATTGTTAATCTTAGTCAAATTGTTTTCTGAGTTTGTACCTATCACTTCACTATCTATTTTATGATTGAAGTTTTGAATAGTAGCAAAAGATGTTCCTGGTAAGACAGGGTTTACTTGCAAGTTATAAATTTCCTGGAATTTTTCGAGACATTCCACCATCTGATAAAAGGTTGTGGCTTTTTGTGATAGTAGATGAATTCTAAAGTGGGGCGGAATGAGATCATTGAATTTTGCGATTAGTAATTGTTCAAGGGCTTTTTCTTCCATATCAGGAAAGAGTTTTCTCACTAAATTTTCAAGCTTATTAGCAAAAATATTAATATTGACATCGGACTCAAACTTAAATTCGTTAAATTGTTGTGCTATTGCAGTTGCCGACTCTACCTTAAAATATTTCTTAAATATATTAAATAACTCTTTTGTATTTTTGGCTTTTTGGCAAGCTGGGGAGGAGACATAAAACTTAAGAGCAGTATCTGCCAATTTTGATTTCACAAAAGCCAAAGCATGGGATTCTTCCCATTTGCTGTTCTCAATTTTAAATTTCACTTGTTCAATAAAAAAATCCAATAAATGAGGGTCTCCAGAAAATGGCGTTACTAAAGTTTTGAATGGTAAACCTCTTGTCAATCCTTTGTTAGAAGCCATTATTTTTTGTATATATATGAAACTACTATATTGATTTAAAAAAACAACACAGATGTATGAAGCTTGTTATTTAAATTTCTTGATTTTTACATGTGTTGATGGCTATTTGCATATAATAAATTCACGTAGTTGAGGAGAGAGAGAGATACCTACAATTTTTTTTTTTTTTTTTTTTTTTTTTTAAACCAACAATACAAAGTTCTGTTGACTATTATTTATTTAATCAGTTATTCAAAATATATTGAACCAAAAAAAAAAATTTTCATTTGTACAAAGTTCCAGCATATCACAATTTTTGAAACAGGGAATTGTCTTATAGGTCACTTGGTATATATTCAATCACAAAAAAAAATGTTATTGGTTATGTATGACTTTAAAAATAATTTCAGTAATTCTAGCAATAAAAATAAAATAACTTAGTCAAAATAAACAATCTCTACAGTATCATTTATTCTTAAGAACAATAATTAAGTATTCCTTTCATTTTCCTTTTATTTCTCAATCTTTTCTCATCTGATCACAATTTGACACAACCGGCACCAAATGTGATGTAAATAATTCATTTTCCTTTTATGTTTCCATATTTTAAATTAATTTTATTAATATTTTTAATTTTCATAGCAACAGAAGTTACTTAGTGAGGATCAAAGAACCTCATGGCGTACATTGCGTTCTGGTCACTAACCCTTTTTATTCTTTGGGTCAAAAGGTCAAATATATATATCCAAATAATTTTATTTACATAAGAGAAAAGAGGAATCAATTTACTTATTGGCTAGAATGCTGTAAAAAGAAAAATGCATACAAAAATAATGTTTGTAAGAAAACTAATCTGCTGCATCAAAATTAATCAATTTTATTTTCCAAACCACACTAGTAATTCCAAATTAAGTAGGATATAAAAATTAATGGTTTTTAAAATTTGAACAAGTATTCATATAAACTAATATATATATATTTATTATTAATAAGTAGGCACTCTCTCTCCAAATGATAAAATGGTCATTATTTTAAAACAGAAGCAAAACAAATCTTTCTCACCCCATGTTCTTCTCTTGAGAGCTGCTGAAACCCAACTAAATTTAAAACTGCCGGAATAACAGAAGGTGGAGTCAGAACCATCACCCTATTGGTTCTCAGCATGGTGTGATATGACATCACCACTAGGAAAGAAGAACCAATTTTTCTCCTGTGTGTGTGTTGCAGTAAAGCAAACACAACAGGGTGAGTTGAGCCAGCTGAGAGAAACAATGCATTTAAGTGCAGAAAATGATCTTATTTAATATTTAAAAAGAAGTGATGTTATTAACATCACAGTAGGAAGTAAATTATTTAATATTTATGTTTTATTTACAGTCCTTTTTTTATTAGGAATTAAAAAAATACGTGTAAAACTTGATAATTTGAGTAAATTTTAAAGGTTCTCTATTATAATTAGTATTATAATCTATTGAATACTACTGCTGACTCTAGGCTAATTTGGCAGGGCGCTGCACCCTGTTGCCCTTTTTAAGCACGTATTAGCAAGCACCCTGTGGCCCTTTTTAAAAATATTTTGGTACCAAGTAGCTTTTTCTAACATTTTAAATTCCCTGACTTTTTAATTTTCTAGCAATAGTTTTACAGCATTCCTGGAAGAACAAATGCATATAGCCTATATATATACACACACACATACACCCCATAGCAGAAAATGCGAGATGCGCAATTTACGCCACAGATTTTATTTTAGTCTGCAGGTTATTTACAAATCAGCATTATGTAGAAATTCCTAATCTCCAGATTTTGGCAGGAAAGATAGCAATTTTCTATCTTTTTCCATCCACAACATAAATGTCAATATTCATTTTAAACACGCTTTATTAAATTCTAGAACCTATAGAGGTAGAACTGTTCAATATTTCTCACTGATATAATTTTTTTGTCACCCCTCCCCCTTACCCCCTGTTCTTGCAATTTCCATTTTTTCTCCCCCATCAGTAACATTAATATTGTTTTTTAAAACTTACTTAATTAGATTTAAGAACTCACAAAGAAGTAGAATTGTTCAATATCTCACTTATATTTGTTTTACTCCCCCCCCCCCTTCCCACTAACAATGAAGTTCCAGCAGAAGATTCCCATTCTTTCTCCATATGCAGCATAACTGTCAATATTCTGTTTAAATTTGCTTCATTAAATTGCAGAACCTATTTAGAGGTAGAATTGTTCAATATCACTCACTACTCATGCAATTTTTGTTATTGCACCTTTGAATATGTACTAAATTTTGTATAGATTTCAAAATTTGATGATCTTGACACACTTTTGTTTGAATACCAGTATTTTTATAAATGGATCGCTAGCACTATAAAAAAAGTAATTGGATCTGAAAGGATCACAGGTTTTATTTGAAAGTCTTTTATTAAGCTGTCAAAGAAAATACCTGTGCTTATTAAGTTACTTAACTCATTGATGTTACATAACCCATTAAGTTACTTAGCCCCACTATATGAATCTCACTCAAAAATTTTGCATTTTTGTAAGCTTTGGTTACAAAATGCATATCTAATCATATATAATTTAAATAAATAAAAAATAACAGTTATTTTGTTCAACGATATGATATAGTTTCAAAATGGTAGACATGGCACCTAATGGAGGTAGAATAGATGTTGATAAACTGCTTAACCAGGGTTCATACGCCTCAGGGAGAACCTGAAAATCAGGGAAAACTCAGGGAAAAAAAATTGGTCATAAAATCTCAGGGAAACCTCAGGGAAACTTTCAAAACAAACACTAAAACCTGGAAAAACAGGGATTTACTCTGGAAAAAGCTGGTACTTGTGCGTTTCTGTGACGTCATTATGGAAACCCGATAAGACACGCCTACTAACATCATGCCAATTCAATGAAAAACTGGGCATGCTTTTTGCATCATGAACAATCCAATCGTGAAATTAGACACACCTTTCCTCTCTCTGAAAGATTCTTTAGCTTGATTTTTCTCCATGGTTAATTTGTTTTCATTCGATAATCGGCATCTGGCAGCAGCTTCAAATATTTCGTTTGTCTTACTGATGCAGTGTGACGTGCTTAGCTTAGTTAGTTTATTAGCTTAGGCATTTTATTTTTTGTGAGATGGATTGAAATATAATAAAAAAGTAATTATTATCATAAGTTGGAAAACATCGTTTAATCTGGTCTGGACAGATAAAAACTTAAATCCACAGTTTGCATTTTGCGTCAAAAGTGTAGATAGTGACCCTTACAAAGCACAGTGTTGTTCAATAATCATTGACTAATCAAACTTTTTTAAGCATTTGGTTTAAGGGCAAATTTTTATGTACAGTAATTAAGTTTCCAAGTGTTTGTTATATATATACACATTTCCAATTCTGATTAATATTTTATTTTGTCTGAAAAGGATTTTAAAATTAATTTAAAATAAGTTATTCAGATCAAAAACATTCTACGCAATTAGTTCACTACTTTTTTTTTTTTTTTTTCATTTTTTAGAAAAGGGGGGGGGGGGGAGTCAATTAAAATAAACATCAGTAGCTGTCGATATGGAAAAATTATTGATTCTGGGAATTAACTCAGGGAAAACTCAGGGAATTTTTTTTCTGAAAATGAGTATGAACCCTGTTAACTCTTTTAAAATTTTCTTGATCCCTGTTTGTTATAATTTAAGAAACAAATTTTTCAATTAATATCCATCATTTTAAACCCTTTCCCCACACTTGAATAATAAGTTATTTTTAGCGATTTTCTCTTCTTATGCAGTAGAAACAGATGATTTTGTTTCAATAATTAAATAAATAAAAATACAATTTGCATTACAAACTTTTTGAAAAAATTACCAGCGAAGCTAGGCACTTCAATGTTCAATGTAAAAAATAAAAATATATATTTATCTTAATTATTGTAGAAAAAAAAAAATCGTAATTAAATGTTCCTGCAGTGTGAGTTTTGGCGCCTAATGGGTTAAATGCAGTTTCAATTCCATTATTACAAGTTTTCTATGAAAGTTGGGGCTCTGACATTGAGAAGGTGAGCAAAATGCAATTAAGATGTGCAGATGGCAATGACGAACAAACTGTAATTGCACTGTAAAAAATAGGTTCTTAAAAATAAGTATATATTGTCTCAAAATAGCCCCAACACAATATATACTTAAATTTGAAAACCCATGTACTTATTTTAGAGTACATTGACATGCCAAACATGGGGATATTGGGATTCTTATTGGTCAACCCCAGTTTTGAGCATGTCAATATATTCAAAAATGAGTACATGGGTTTTCAAATTTAAGTATATATTGTTTCAGGGCTATTTTGAGACAATATATACTTATTTTTAAGAACATATTTTTTACAGTGTGTTGATAAGAGAAAGTTTATACGTCTTAAAGTCCCTCCATCTGGTTACACAGGAATCAGAAAATTTTAGAAAGTTGCATTAATTTCAATGTTTAGAGTCTCCTGCAAGTATTTTACTAGAGTCAGTATTAACAAAATCATAAACAAAATAATAGTTCTTATACAATATGAAAGATAATTGCTAATGCTAACTCTTTATGTAGCTATATGTAATGGAAATTCTATAACTACAATGCTTTGACATATCTGACAGATTAATAACATTAGATAAATGCAAACTTGTGATAAAAATATGCTTACTGAATCTGGTAATTTTTTACCCTCCCGTAACTCATTGTGAAGTTATGCTGCAGATTATTTTCTAATGCGTAAATAGTTGTCGCAGATTGACAGAAAAATTTCTGCTACTGGGTACATACACATAAAATTACTAATTTACTTTTGTCACATACACAAATCACAACATAGAAGAGCGCAAATTATGCAAATACCCTTTTTAAGAATAGGTTGCCCTTTTTACTGAATTCCCCCTGACGATCCTTTTATTCTAGAGTCAGCACTATACCTCTATCTCAAAACACATGAAATTCAAAGATATGAAAAATTTTGTACTGCAGTAACCAGTATTACGCACAACTGTACGCTTCACATACATGAAAACCAAAAAAGATATCACTGAACACCTCTATCTCAAAATGCATGAAATTAAAAAATATGCAAAATTTTGTACTCCGGCAACCAGTATTATGCACGTCTGTATGCTTCATGTGCATGAAAACCAAACAAAATATCACTAAACACCCCATCTCAAAATGCATGAAATTTGAAAATATGCAAAATTTTGTACTGCAGCAACCAGTATCACTCACGTTTGTATGCTTTGCGTACATGAAAACCACAAAAGACATCACTAAACACCCTTATCTCAAAATGCATGAAATTCAAAAATATGCAAAATTTTGTACTGCAATAACCAGCCAAAACTCTATTAAACCAGCCTATTGCCCTATTCAACCAGCCGAATAACACTGACTAATGTAAACATCAGAAATATTCATATAGTGTAGTACTAGTGCGACGTTAAACCCTATCTACCTTCCAGAAATATTCATTTGAAAATAAAATATTTTCTCTCTCATGAAACTTGCACAGAGTAGACAAATTTTCATGACTTTGATGTCACTTAGTGTCAGCGTATTGACGTAACACACGGCACAAACAAGCAAAGGTAAACACAAAGCCCATAACATCTGGCGCTCTAGCGAAAAGTACTAATGAAGTACGCCAAATGTAACAGGCAGCTTAAAATATATTTTAGCCAACATTCTTAAATTCTGCAGTAATGATTTAATTAGGAGACCAACTACAAATTGGAGCAGAACAAAAATACTTTGGATTACTCTGTATCATGTAGTAATACAGTTTTATATATGTGAATAGCAATTTATTGCTATAGTTAAATTTTTTGTCTATTTCTTACAATATGGAGGAAATAAAAAGGTGTTCATGCTCTTCTGCTATAATTGGTTTATTATAAACAACTTTTAAGCATCATTCTTTAGTTAAGTATTTAGTTTTTCTTATAATGAAATAAGGAAATATATTTATGGGAGAAGGGGGGAAGGAATAAAGAATAAAACATGTGTAAAGCTAATTGTACAAAAAAAAAAAAAAAAAAAAAAAAAAAACGACCTTGAATTTAATTAAATATTATTTTTAGGGCTGTGCCGATTAATCGATCAATGCTCAGTCCCAATAAAATTTTTTAATTGAGTTAATTGGCTCGACTAATTCAATTAAAAAATTTCAAAATCCGATTAAGATTTTCAAACTACGAATTAAAGTAAAAATGCTGTTCTGTCTACAAAATATTTTTCCACATATTTTGCTAACAAACATTCTAAGAAACTTCCATCAAATAATGAAAAAGCAAAAAATAAATAAATAAAAGCTGATCTTTGAATTCAGTATAGTGTTGACTCTAAAAAAAAAAAATAAAAGCTGCCAGGTGGGAATTTAAAAAAGGCACTCTTGTACCATATAACAGATTCTTGTTTATACATTTTTAAGAAAATACAATGCATATCTAATCTTTCTATATGTAAAAGTATATTACTTTAAAATAGGGCTGTAAACTCAAGTTAATGTATTATTCGAGTACACAGAATACTTAACTGTATACTCGAGTTAATTGGATCGATTAATTTGATTAAAAATTTTCAAAATCCAATTTAAATTTTCAAACTACAAACTAATGTAAAAATGCTGTTCTGCCTACAAAATATTTTTTCGCATATTTTATTAACAAACTTTCTAAGAAACATCCCTCAAATAATGAAAAAGCAAAAATTAAATTAAATTAAATTGAACCTCTCAAAAGAAGTTGTTGCACTTTTGTTGATAGAGAAAAGGGAGAGGACAGTTATTAAACAAAATGCCGCTCCATGTGCATGCTGGAACAACAACACCTGTCTGTAGCCTTCTACAGAAAGTGTTGGTTAGGGTAATAGTATTCTCAGAAACAAGAAGCTTTCAAAAAATAGAAATGCTAAAAATTTAAAAAAAAAAAAAAAAAAAAAAGAAGGAATTGAGATTTCCACTATCCCACTGATGGGGGAAATGGCAACTGAGTTTCACAATATCTTCAAGCGTTTATTGTCTGTTCAGAATTGCTGATAGTAACTATTGCAGTAGAAGCAGAAAATAACATTCTGTGTTCTACTCCGAAGTGACAAAAAAGTACTAAAATATAAGAATTTGAGATTTTTATGATAATGATATTGAATTTTGAGAATACATTTAAAAATAGTGACAAGCGAAATGGACAAGGCCTGTAAATATAAAACTAAAATATGTGTAAATTCATTTAATGTTTCTTTCAAAATGAATTGAAAAATTAAAAAAAAAAAAAAAAAAAAAAAAAAAAAAAAATTTGAATTAAGTGAAAATATTTATATAAAATTAACACTTAAAGTCACCAATTATTACTCTGAAAATTGATTTAAATTTCAGCTATGAAACAGATATAATTGATTAGACAAAACGTTTGAGGAAAAAAAAAAAAAAATCTCAGTCAAACTTATGAATAATATATATATATATATATACAAATATATATATATATACACACACACACACATATGAGAGTTTTATTCATCATTCAAATAAAATTATATAAAGAAAAATGAAAACCGATTAAAAATCCGATTAATCGATTAATGAACTACGATTAACCCTGTTAAAACTCTTAATCGATTCCCACCCCTACTTTAAAATGACTAAATTTGTTAAAAGTTCGGTTTTGAGATTGAAAAGGTTTTTTTGAAAGGCCTATTTTTAAAAGACCCCCACAGAGGACAATCCCCCTTAGGCCTGGGACCTTTGTGCAGACAGCCGGCCTTAATCCCTACAACCCTATTTTTAAGACAAAAAAAAGAAAAATCCTATTTATAAATGGCAAATTTTGTTGATTCATGAATTTCATGATCTCTCTCCCCCCCCCCCCCCCCCCAACACTGACTGTCAAATTTTGCGATTTTCCCATGCCAAATTAAAGAATTTCGCTATATTTTTCCTTGAACAATTGATTGATTTTAAGATTTTTCTCACAACAGACGAATTGGTAAAGTTTTTTTTTTTTTCTTTGTAATAGATTTTTTTTTACTATTTTTGTCCTGCAAACCACTGCAAAATCTTCTTTTTTTTTTTTTTTTTTTTTACAACTGATTGACAAATTTTGTGATATTTCCATATGACCAAATGATGCAAATTATTATTTCCCATAATCATTGGACATATTTTATGATTTTTTTTTTAACCTCCTATGATTGAAAATGGAAATAAAGTAAAAAGGGTATGTCAAAAATGGTGGCAAGGGCTGCAGGATATGTACATACAGTAGAGCGCTGATTATCCGAACACGTCGGGACAGACCCTAGTTCGGATAAGCAAAAGTTCGCATAATTGGACAAACAATTTAAGGGATATTGGGACAATAGAAAATCACATGTACAGAGTTTTATCAACTTCATCATCTTAAGATCTTTTGATAGATTTTCGTTTTGAGCTTCCTTCCTCACTTTCAAGTGCCGTTATAAAATTTATTATGGAATCTTGATTCTTTTAAATTTTTGATATCGTAGACTTTCCTACACCATACACCTGCTAATTCTGTACCTGCTTCACCATTTTTAAGCCTTTCCAATATCTTTACTTTTTCTCCCAATGAAAGAACAATTCTTTTTCGCTTGCCAGACATCTTATTTTCACCTCAGTTCTAATGAAATGAACCGAATTGTATCAGATCACGAGTGCAGTTAGTCAATTCTTCTAAGAAACCTGTCTTTCAATAAGCTGGACTGGAATGGCTTGTGTGGTTCTTCTTTTGCATTGTTCTTTAAGCTGTTACTTTTCCGGATGCAACATACCTCAATAGTTAGATTAACGAGTACTGAAAATTCTCGAGTAAACGACTGATAACATAGACGTTTCCTTCGACTGGTTACAACTCTCAATTGCTTAATACCATCCAACACTATAATCCCCTACGCCATACGATTTTAAGGCATACGGCTATGCAGGGCTATTATGGGGTAAAAAGAATTATGAAAGGGTCACTGCGAAGGTGACAAAAGGAGGATGCAATGCGAAGGGGAGGTGATAGGAACAGGAATTTTGTGCTTTGATCTTGATTATACCCCCTTTCACCAAGCCTTAATCTTTCACCTAAATCTGAAGAGGGGGGAGGGGGATTGAGAAAAATAGGGTGTTTGGATAATTGGAAGTTCGGATAAAGAAAAATAATTAGTGAAATGAGCTGTTCGGTTAATTGGAGTTCGGATAATCGGCGCTCTACTGTAATCTATAGGGCACATAAAGTTGTTTAAAAGAGCTGCTAGGCCCATATTATGGATACAAATGGTCTTCGTGCATGCACCCTGTCAAATTGAACTAGAATCAATACTAGAGGGATTTCAAAATAAAATAATTTGACCCCCCCCCCCCCCCCCCCGCTTCACCCTCAAGGAGAAAAATCAAAAACTTTACTATACATAGATGAAGAAGTAAAGTTAATATTGTTAATTGAGTTTCATTATTATGTATTTTTTATTTTGTATGAAAGTTATTAAGAACTTGCTTTAATAAAAATTATAACAACGTTATTTTTCTTTTTTTCCGTAGGTGAACATATAAAAAACTGGCGACCAAGGTACTTTATTTTATTAGATAATGGTGCTCTCATTGGCTTTAAATCTAAACCAGAACATGGATTTGATGATCCACTAAACAATTTCACTGTTAAAGGTAAATATTTTTTTAATGCTTTTATTTTTTGAATAGTAATGAAATAAAAACTTGACTATTTTTTCTCTCTTTTGTTATTCAATAAAAAATTTGCAAATTCCATTTTCATATTTTATCCATTACTATTGCAATATTTTAATCTATTTTACCTCTAGTACATATTTTATTTCTGAAATAAAAAAATGTGTATATTTTGAAATATCTATTAAGTTCCTTTAACTTACCACATTTCTGTCTTTTCTTTTCATTTTGTAAAATGTTTATGAAAATGTTTTACAAAAATGACAATGTTGTAAAATTTAAGGCGACATTATCACCTGAAAACGAAACTATTAGTCCCCATGTTAATCTATAGGGAATAAATTTCGCCTTCTAGCAAGTATAATTATTTATATTTCGGCTTCGTTTTTTTTGCATTGTATGGGTAAACTCAAGGCTCAGAGGTTGCTTTTATTAGAAATTTTATATAGTTAATTGTAATTTTTTAATTATTAATCAATGCTCGAAAAAAGCCTATCTGATAACATATGCCATTTTAATCGTATTGTAAATATTGTTCAAATGATCATAGAGAAATTTTGAAAACACGAACCTTTTCTCTAATGTATGTAGTTTTGATTAAAATAAATAGTAATTTTTTTAATGGAAATTAAATTGATTATTGGTACAATTTAAAATTATATCAAAACTGGCAAAGAAATATTCACAGCAAAACGAAGTTCCTAATCTGACAGTTTTTTAAATTGCTTCACACTGCGGGAGGAGTGAGATAATGGGTTTCCTTCACGCTGCGGAAGTCGTATGGTAGGGGGATTGTGGTCAAAGTAATTTGAAAACATACAGATGTCGCATAGAAAAAGAGCAATATTTTTTGTGTTCAACTGAATATTTTTGAAAATAAGTCTCTGAAGGTGTTGTATTAAAACATGTTTGTGTATAGATCTGTTTAATATATTTGATTTGCTTTAAATTTAAATTATTTAGATATTAAAATATTAAAAATTTACTTTTATTTTATATAAATATTATTTTATATTTTACACCAGAGAAACATATTTTATAGTAACAGATTTATAACTATATAATTTTGCATTTTTTTTTTTTTTTTTTTTTTTTTTTTGCCTCTCAACTCTATAAAATAAAGTAAAAATAAAATAGTAATTTGTTAACATATTTACTCATAATAAAATATTGTTAAAAAATGGTGATAAAACAATAGAAAAAACAAGAAAGAAAAAGCATGCAGTGTGCATTGATTAATAACACTTTCCAACTGTACGTATCGAATAACTTTTAATATTCTTTGCCTAGGTTATCACACAACAGACAGAAGGACTAAAAATATACAGATAGACTAATTGATTTTAAAATTACTCTTAGGCATTTTAGAAAGTGCTAAAAATGCTTAACACAAAAGAAAATGAAGCCGTTAGATAAAAATTACAGCTTTTATATTCTATACAAAACATTTTTTTAGAATATTAACAATACATATCAATGTTTTTATGGTTCTTTAAATATAACTTTTAAAAGATTCTGTCCTAAAACTTAATGCATTGGCCTTTTTTTTTTTGTTGTTGTTGTTGTCCCTGTAAACAAACGAGTTGTACAGAACCTATTAATGTAATCTTATTTAGGGAACATTCCATAGTGAACTTGATTGTATCATGTTTTAAAAATTCTCAAAATATTTACTGATGCTAAGAGCCGTGGACAAACAGATAGAAAGGTAGAAAATTGGACAGACAGATACATAAATTGAAGTCATATTCCCACTAAAATTATAAGAAAGTGTTAAAATGATTAATGTAAATGAAAGTGCAATTTCAGCAAATTTTTATTAATAGCTTTTAATATAACTGAATATTTTTGCGTGGCCCTGTAAATCTAATGCTAATCATACTATATTATTTAGAAGGCACTCTTTTGTACATACGAATGATATTTTTTTTAATTGCATTTTGCTTTGTGCAGAGTAAAATTATTAAAATTTGGTTTATAAAAATAACTCTCATAGAACGCCATGCTTTGGAGTACTTTAAAGTGCCCTTGTATACAGACAGGTTAGAAAAGTACTCTATTTTACATAGGAAACATTTGAATAACATATTTCAATTTCATTAAGATATGTCTACAGTAAAGGTATGAAAATATGGTTTATAGAAATACCTCTCATTTTTTCATTTTTTTTTTCTTTTTTAGTATTGTTGTTCTTGGGGGGGAAAAATTGTAACAGTTCAAATTATAAAATTTATCAAAATTTGAGTTTAATTATTTTTTTTTTTTATTATTATTATTTAATTCCTTTAAAAAAAAAAAAAAAAAAAAAAAATCTGCTTTTTTTTTTATTATTATTATATTGGTCGGTATCAAATCTTAATATAATGTAAAGAATGGGCATATGACGCAGCAGCTAGAATATTTACAGAGGGAACCTGGACCCAATGCAATGCAGGAGGCAAAAAGCGCTGCCGCAGGCAGCGGTGACTTGAAACACACTTTTACAGATATTTCAATGTCATTTTCGCTTTCTGAACATATTGTGTAAGGAAATTATTGTAATCATGAAAAAAATTCGACTCAGATTTCGGTGTATCTATACGTTTTGAGGTTCCCAGAGTTCATTTTTTAGTTTTTCTTTATAAAATGATGTAAAAAATTCTGGTGTGAAACAACCACACGACTTCCATTACCCGCTATTACACATATTATAAAATCATTAGAATTGAACTAATGAAATAGATAACTAAAAATTTTCCAGTTAGAGAAAGTTAATACACGTTTGCGGTAAACGCATGAAAACGTAAAGACATAAAATAGAGTTTACATAGCAAGGGAAAAAGAAAAAAAAAAGGTAGAGATTTTTTTTTTTTTATATACCAATTTCCGAGATCTAAATATGATCAATCCTATGAGGATGACTATTAATTTTGCTGTAATAACCACGTAAAGCATGAAAATGGATATCTAACATGGGTTTATGTAACAATTTTGAAGAAAATCGTTAGAGCCGTTTTTGAGATACCAACTTTTACCAAAGCTTGGCATAATTAATTATTGACCAGAAAACAATTACATACACAAAGATATTTAAAAGAGGGTTAATATCGCAAGTTAAAAAAACAAACAAACATACAGTTGTTTTGATAGGAATTCACTCGCTTTAAATTCAGTTATTTATACAAGAGGCCTATCAATTTTCCAGAACTAACCAACTATATCATTCGAAAGGACATCTAATAGAACGTTTATATAGCAATTGAAGAAAATTGTTGGAGCCGTTTTTGAGATAAGGGGACTTACGGCCCCACTTCCGGTTTTCCAATTTATTAGTTTCGGAGATATGATAGTCAGAAGCTTCCTCACACACATACACAACTGACCAATTGCCCAAAACCACTTTTTTGGACTCAGGAGACCTTAAAACATGTAAATCAGGTATTAAATCTCGATATCGAATTTTTGGACCGAATACAATACTTCCATTATCTACGGTAGTCGGGTAATGGAAGGAAAAATAGCGATTTTTTTTCTTTAAATATAGGGACTACCGAAGCAGTCGAAGCCTGCTAGTATTTAATAAGTATAAAGCTGTAATGACATTAATCTTGCCAGAAGCTTGTCTAAGTTTAATTTATGACAGTTTTAATTAAATTTTATTATTTATATGTAATTGTAAATAAACATGTTTAATTTTATTTATAAAAAAAAAAGTGAAAACTTTTTTTTTTTATATTATTATTATTATTTCTTTCATTGTGAGCTCAAGATAAATAACTGTCAAGCTATAACGGCGTCAGTTTTACAAGAAGTTTTTCCAAGTTTAAGATTTATTATTTATGTATAAATATCCCCCTTCCTTTTTTTTTTAATGCTTAAAAAATGAATGCGTTATTTATTTATTTTTTTAAATGTTTGTTCATGAAACTAGGATATTTCATTTCTGTAAAGCTATAACGGCTTCAATTTACCAGTAGTTGTCTAAGTTTAACATTTGATGATTTAAATTGTATGATTTATGTGTAAATAAAAATATTTCTTTCTATTAAAGAAAAAAAAAAGTGTTAAATTATTTATATATACACAGATACACACTTCGCGACAAAAAGATATGTACAAAGATTTTTTTAAAT
Source organism: Salticus scenicus (assembly GCA_963930645.1). NCBI lineage: Eukaryota > Metazoa > Arthropoda > Arachnida > Araneae > Salticidae > Salticus > Salticus scenicus. The sequence goes on from OZ005655.1 coordinate 57,070,978, forward strand.
CTTTTTTTTCATAAAATGACATTATCTAAATTCAGGGGTGAAACTTTTCAGGGGCTACCCCTGAATTCAGGGTTTTTGAAATTTTTGCTGTTTCTGATTTTCATGTAAATTATTTTGTTTTTACAAAAATTTCTTATTTTGAATGTTTAATTTGCCTTATAATGTATTAAGAACTCTCCAAATATCATTTAATACAGGTAGCCATATGATATTTCATTATTAAACCTTCCCTATCTGCATGCAAATATCAGTTTTCAGGGTTTTTGCATGCTAGGTAGTTTCACCCCTGTAAATTGTGCTGATTATTTATTATCTTATACTATTAAGTGAGCATTATTTGTATATATATTTCACTGTTCTCGAAAATGGTAGCTCGGACAGTCACGAGATTTAACACAAAGGTGCCGCCCGAAGGATCATTGTGCACATCGAAGTCAGAATTTCAAATTTCTGTTTAGTTTTCTTTTAATTAATAAAAATATGAAAATAATAAGCTAATAATAGAAAAAAATTAGCCATTTAAATTGAATCCATAATTTAATTGTTGCCAAAAAAAATAAGAGTTTATTTTTTTTTTCCAACAGGAAAATAAATACATTTATCTAATCTAAACATGAACAATACTACACACTACTGATCACAGAGCTTCCAAATTTGGCATATAGGTACCTGGAACCCTGCAGGTGTGCACCTCATCGAGAGTTTTTCGAATTTTGAATTTGAATTTTTTAAATTAACGATTTTTCGATTTTAAACATTGGCTTTTATGTTTCCTTTTTCATGAATTTATTCTTCGATTGTAATCGTCTGCATATCTTAGCAACGGCTATATTATGCAATTTATTTTTTATTTAATACATTTATTTGAGGGCGAATCTTTTTTGTCTTTTTAATTTATTATATTTATTGAAAATAAAATGGTAATGCAGTAGAAAAAATTAAATATATTAAATTTAAAATTTAAAAACGTATTTATAACAGTTATGTTTATGTATAATTTTTATAGTATAACAACAATTATTTTTCATTTGTTAATTTAATTTCTTTAGAAGTTTTTTTTTTTTTTTCTAATTTATAGTATTTGTCAGGAAAAAATGGTAGTATATAGTAGAAAGGATTAAACTGATTGGAATTTATTTGTTTTTTATGTATTTAATTCCTTCTAAAAGAAAATCTACTTTTTATTTTATTTCATTACATTGGTCGGAATCAAATTGTAATACAGTGTAAATAGCATGAGCAATAAAGTACTTGGTTCAAAAACTAAAATATTTAATAGACGCTGAGATACAGTTATCTTTAAAATCGTAGTTCTTAAATAATGGCAGACCCACCTATCGTCAATAAATACCCATATTGAAATACATAGGTTGGTTGGTTGGAGGATTAAGGCCGATTGACTCCTTATGTGTCCTAGGCCTATAGGGGGAATGCCCTCCGTGGGGGTCTTTCTAAGGGGTCCTAGCCCGTATTTACGCGAGTTTCGGAGGAAACCACGGAAAACTCCGAACGGCTAGGTCGATGAGCGCGACCAGGGATCGAACCCGGCACCTCCCATCTACCAGCTTTGAGCGCAGAACCGCTCGGCCGCTGGTGGGCCCCGAAATACATAGGAAAGAGATTTCTGCAGGCAGTGGGGACCTGCTCCCGATACAGTGCGGGCAGAGAAAGAGCTGCCGTAGTCAGCGAGTACCCGATGCAAGGTCTAGAGCGATTCCAATGTAATTATTTTAGTTTTTATTTATAATGTGATGTGAAAAATAAATAATGATCCAATTCTTTTGGAGATTCATTTAAATATAGTGGCCAGCGAAGCGGGCGTAGCCTGCTAGTTATCATAAAATGACACTAATTTAAGACTAATTTTTTTATAAGACTAGTTTAGAAAATTTTTATGACTAAAATTTTTCTAACTTAAGACTACACTCCGCGACAAAAAGATAGGTACAAAGATTTTTTTTTTAAATTTTTGAATATGATTATTTTGAATATGATATAAATATTTAGTATGTTTTTGATAATAATAAATGATCAGCACGATTTAAATAATGTTATTTTATGGGAAAAAAAAAAAAAAAAAAAAAAAAAAAAAACCTTTGTGCCTACCTTTTTGTCGTGGAGTGTATAGATATATATATTTATTCATTTGTATAAATATTGTCATATATATAGCTGCAAAATTGCAATGCCATCAATTTTACAACAAGTTTAACTTTTGACGATTTGAATTGTATGTATTATGTGCAAAAAAAAATATTTCTTTCTAACTTTTATATATATATATATATATATAATAAAGATGATCTATTAAGCATATTAGAAGCCAAGCAACAGATACAAGATCACTGAAACACCAATGACCAATAAGATAAAAAAAAAAAAAAAAAAAAAAAAAAAAAATCATCAGTGGATGAAATACATTAATGTAAAGAAACCAGATCTACCAATTAACAGTCTGCAAAAACAAACGAATCAATAAAGCAAAACAACAAATCTTAACTTAAAACCATAAACTTATCAAAATTAATGAAAAAACAACCCAAGAAACACAAGATAGGAAGAAGGAGGCAGGCGGCAAGACTTGTGACTTGCCTGTGGGGTTACACTAGTTTTACGCCGGCAACACTCCCCCAGCCTGCCACAACCAGAACAGGAACCACATGAATTTAAGAATGCAAAATTTCAAAGCAGATGAACAACAACGAAGCCACGAAGCCACAATGAAATTCACCGATTGATCACACTGTGTCCAACAGTACAATTAGAACATTAAATATAGTTGACAACTCAAAAAGGAAAAATCTGAAATTTTATTGGAAAATGAAAGTTTGCATAGTAATACAAAGCAAATGCAACAAGCCTTCTACTTTTTTTTTTTTTTTTTTTTTTTTTAATTTAATTTCACAAACCCACCCAACCATCCAGCCTTACAACACCACCCCACCTCCGTAATCAAACATCTGCCCACCCAACCGCCACCTTTTTTATTGTCTTTTATTATTTTATAATTTTTTTGTTGATATACACAAGAGTGTACACAGCTTTTTTTTTTTTTTTTGTACTGACAGAGACATGGTTAAGGATATAAAATAGAAAATACAAAGTTTTTAGGAAAACCCATTTTAGCAGTGGCTGTGATCAGTTTATTAATATTCTTGTTTTTAAACTTTGCAGAGCATAAATTATTAATTCGAAATAAATGGTTAATGATGATGTTTCTAAATACCGAAAGATGCAGACATGAATTAAAATGTGTAAATAAGTTGACATTAAAACAAAAATCTTGCCGTTTGTCATAGATATCTGTGTAAAGTTTATTACCATCGATGATTATTTTTAGATCTAAAAAGTTAATTGATTGATTAGTCAGAGTATTTTGAGTTAACTTTAAATTAGGTGGATAATTGAAGGAAAAGCCATTTTGTGAGTTCTTGTTGAGATAAAATACAATAATATCATCGATGTAACGATAAAATCGAACATCATCATTGCAAATTTGCTTTTCATAATAATAAAGATAGAGATCTGCCAAAATACTGGAGCTACAACCTCCTTGTGGGATGCCTAATTGTTGCAAATAGATAGCGTTGTTGTGGAAGATATAATTATTATGGATAACAAAGTTAAGAAGAGTTTTAAATTTTTCTGCTTTAAAATTGTAAGGAAGATTAATTTGAGCTTTATATTCTTGAAAAAGACTGTAAATGATATTACTAAGATCTGATAACTCAATATTATTGAAAAGATCTTGAAAGTCAAAAGTCATGATATTGTCTATTGAATTGAGCGATTTTATGTAATGAATTAATTGAAAGCTATTTTTAAGACAGTGTAAATTATCAACTTTGCAAGTACATTTGTAAATTTGTTTTAGAATATCCAGTAGAGCTTTATTAGCATTGTTGTTATAAGTGTTACACCCAACAGTGACAGTGCGAAATTTAATTGGAGATTTGTGAAACTTAGGTATGAGAACTATATAAGGATAATTAAAGTTATTGAAGGGAAGTTGAAGTAGTTTATAGTAATTATGTATTTTTCGGTTATTAATAATAAGGTTATTATTAGTTAAACTGAAGATGTTACTATTATTGATTGATGAGTTTAAAATAGAGAGATAGTAGGATTTACAAATAATGGCATAATTATTAGGTGATTTGTCAACATAAGTGATCACAAAGTCATCCTGTAGTGATTTGATTGAGTTAAGAAGTACAGATTTTTTAAATAACACCAGATTTGAAGAATTGATAAATAATGCATTTTTGATTTTTTGTAACACTAAAACTTTCCATTGAGTGAAGTAGGCAATTGGTTTATTATGAGTAATAGATATTTTATAAATAAATAAATCTAGGTCATAAGAAAACTGTTGAAAGATTTGTGGAATGCTAGTTTTAACTGGAAGTCTAAATTTGGTGCCAAATTTCATGAATTTTTTTAATTGATAATTATCAATAATATTGAGATTACCCGTGATAATGTGTCCATGGTCTCTGTCCATAAATTTTGAGAAAGAAGGATCATTGCATTTACAGGTTACAGTGTTAGTAAAAGAGGTAGACTTAGATACAGAATTATAATTGAATATCTTTCTGCCAAGAGGAAGAGGATATTTGAAGGTACGAGATAGATTTAAATCTTTAATCGGAAACAAACATTCTTTGTCATTAATGATAGACGTAATGTTAATACTGTTCAATATTTGATTTGTAAAATTCACAATTAATTGAGTATTTGTTTTAAATTTGTTGGGCTTTTTATTAAGTTTTAAATTAAATTGTTTGATTTTGTACATTATAATATCATAAAAAATGTCTGAAAAATGTTTATTATAGGATTGGCTTTGAAAGACATTCAGAAAGTTTACTAAGTATTTCTTTTTAATTGCAAAAATAAATTTTCAAATAATGAACCAGTTATAGTTAGATAAGTAATTAGTCTGTAGATCTGAAATGAGTTTAATAATGGCACTTTTAGAAAAGATTAAATCTGTTTTTTTACTACCTCGTTTAGTTCTAGAAGTTTTATTGTTAATTTTGTGATTAAGTTGTGCATAAATAGTCGAATAATCATGTAGAGGGTTGATGTTAGAAAATGCTTTAATAGTTTTACTAAAGTATTCGGAATTTAGGCCATATGGATAAATTGTATTATAGTATTGCATAAATTTTGATTCAAGAAATAGACGCTCACTTTTATTTTTCTGAATTTTTACAATCTCTATGGTACATGAATTAAAATTATGTGATTTAAAGTGTTGTAATTCTATAGTTGACTTAGAAGATGCAGCTGAAAGGTTTTTAGAATCTGATCGATGCTGATTAATGCGTAGATGAAGAGGAGTTGAAGTTTCACCAATATAACTAAGTTTACAATGACCACAATTGATTTTATAAATAACATTGTATGCCTGACAAAATGGAACCAAAGACTGATTATTATTCAATTGTGTGTGAGAGGCCATAGGGCAAGTTTTACATCTATTAGAACCGCATGTTCTAAACTGAAGTAAAGGAGGAGGAGATAATAGGTAACTGGATGTCGATCCAAGGATATCCCTATAAATATCCTTGTACCGGGCACAATACTGCTGTGAAGCTAAGTATTTTTTGCCAGGATCTAAAAATTTACTAAACAGAGTCATAGAGAAAAAATGTTTTTGCATATTAAAAATCACAAGGCAAGTATGTATTTACATTAGTTTTATCGAAAGTGGGCTATACCAAATTCAATTACTAAATTAAATTGATTCTTGAATAATAAGTATCTGGATTAATGAAAAGTGGAGAGAACTAAAAATAATAATAATAATAATAATAATAAATAATATGTACATATTTACACTAAACCTCCTTTGACTGAATCTATTGATTTGGTTCCAATTAAAAATTAAATTCCGCCCATTTTTTTTTTTTTTTTAAAGTAAAGTAAGAAAAACTAACCATCACAATTCACAAAATGTCAGGCACAAAATGCTATATAATAATTATAATGAAATATTCGACTACACATACACAACATTAATTAAAAAAAAAAAAATAAATAAATAAAAATAAAGAGTAAATTATTAACGTAAGTTGCCAACTATACAGTTAGTTAATAATGATCCAGGGCCAGTGACAAAATACTGTCGCAAAACTTCACAACACTACAAGAATCATAATATAATATAAATTTTAAATCAGTAAATAACATATTGAAAAAATTACAGAAATTACAGAAATAATACAAATTGTAAGAGCGCAAATGCAGCTTTATACAAAGTGTATAATACAAAAAATAGTGTTAATGCCAATTTAAGACAAATCTAAATATATGAAATTCATATATTAGATAATTTAAATGACAAAGCAATAAGTTTTATTAAACACAAAATACATTCAAAATTTATGCGCAATTGCAGCAGGTTTAATTTTAAATGTAAATATAATAAAGATGATCTATTAAGCATATTAGAAGCCAAGCAACAGATACAAGATCACTGAAACACCAATGACCAATAAGATAAAAAAAAAAAAAAAAAAAAAAAAAAAAAAAATCATCAGTGGATGAAATACATTAATGTAAAGAAACCAGATCTACCAATTAACAGTCTGCAAAAACAAACGAATCAATAAAGCAAAACAACAAATCTTAACTTAAAACCATAAACTTATCAAAATTAATGAAAAAACAACCCAAGAAACACAAGATAGGAAGAAGGAGGCAGGCGGCAAGACTTGTGACTTGCCTGTGGGGTTACACTAGTTTTACGCCGGCAACACTCCCCCAGCCTGCCACAACCAGAACAGGAACCACATGGATTTAAGAATGCAAAATTTCAAAGCAGATGAACAACAACGAAGCCACGAAGCCACAATGAAATTCACCGATTGATCACACTGTGTCCAACAGTACAATTAGAACATTAAATATAGTTGACAACTCAAAAAGGAAAAATCTGAAATTTTATTGGAAAATGAAAGTTTGCATAGTAATACAAAGCAAATGCAACAAGCCTTCTACTTTTTTTTTTTTTTTTTTTTTTTTTTTTTTAATTTAATTTCACAAACCCACCCAACCATCCAGCCTTACAACACCACCCCACCTCCGTAATCAAACATCTGCCCACCCAACCGCCACCTTTTTTATTGTCTTTTATTATTTTATAATTTTTTTGTTGATATACACAAGAGTGTACACAGCTTTTTTTTTTTTTTTTTTTTTTTTGTACTAACAGAGACATGGTTAAGGATATAAAATAGAAAATACAAAGTTTTTAGGAAAACCCATTTTAGCAGTGGCTGTGATCAGTTTATTAATATTCTTGTTTTTAAACTTTGCAGAGCATAAATTATTAATTCGAAATAAATGGTTAATGATGATGTTTCTAAATACCGAAAGATGCAGACATGAATTAAAATGTGTAAATAAGTTGACATTAAAACAAAAATCTTGCCGTTTGTCATAGATATCTGTGTAAAGTTTATTACCATCGATGATTATTTTTAGATCTAAAAAGTTAATTGATTGATTAGTCAGAGTATTTTGAGTTAACTTTAAATTAGGTGGATAATTGAAGGAAAAGCCATTTTGTGAGTTCTTGTTGAGATAAAATACAATAATATCATCGATGTAACGATAAAATCGAACATCATCATTGCAAATTTGCTTTTCATAATAATAAAGATAGAGATCTGCCAAAATACTGGAGCTACAACCTCCTTGTGGGATGCCTAATTGTTGCAAATAGATAGCGTTGTTGTGGAAGATATAATATATATATATATATAATAAAGATGATCTATTAAGCATAGTAGAAGCCAAGCAACAGATAGAAGATCACTGAAACACCAATGACCAATAAGATAAAAAAAAAAAAAAAAAAAAAAAAAATCATCAGTGGATGAAATACACTAATGTAAAGAAACCAGATCTATTAATTAGCAGCCTGTTAAAATCACACAATCAACTGTGGAAGAAAATCATATTTATTGAAAATGATTTTCTTCCACAACACTAATTAAAAAATAGCCACCATTTCTTCCCATTGCGTACTCTTCCCCCCCCCCCCCCAACAAAAATAAATACATCTATCTTTTGATAAAATAAGACTTATGTCTGTAAATTTCTCGAAATCAAACAATTTTCAGATATCTTCATTATTATAAATTTATCCCAAAATTTACTGAATTGCTGACTGGGGTGTCGGCCTGGTTAGCTCAGTTGGTAGAGCCTTGACCTTGTAAGTCAAAGATCCGGGGTTCGACTCCCGGTCCAGGCATTATTTTCACTCAGACGGAAAAATAAAATTTCAATAAATAAATACTTCTTTTTTTTTTTTGAAAAATTTTTGATGCACTTTAAGTTTTCGAGGATGTTAATTAAAAAATAGCCACCATTTCTTCCCATTGCGTACTCTTCCCCCCCCCCCCCCCCCAACAAAAATAAATACATTTTTTTTTTTTGATAAAATAAGACTTATGTCTGTAAATTTCTCAAAATCAAACAATTTTCAGATATCTTCATGTTTTACACATCATGAAATCAGAATTTTCTGCGCGTGTGTCGGTCGTTGTGTGTGTATGTATGCAACGTTATTTTTGTCCAAGTATTACATAGAACGGTTGCACAAATTCAATGACCCTTGACAGATATAGGCAAAAAATGCTTCTGTAATCAATTTAAAATTACATCTAGGTATTTAGATTCGTTAAAATGACTATATTTGAGAAAAAACTCGACTTTGTATTTTTTGTTGATTTGTTTTTCGATGGGAACTGTGCGTTCTCTTACTTAAACGATATCTTTCCTTATTTTTGAACGTTCTTTTCAAAATTAATATTTTCCTTTAAAAGTTAGATTGTTTTGTACAAAAAACATAATTTTATCCCAAGCAATATTCATTAGATATTCTGTAAAAATCCATAAAAAAAAAAGTATGTAAAAGGAGAATCTATTACATTTTACACGTAAGATTTCTACTTTTTTAACGCACATTTGTAAAGAAGCTATTGTAATCATGATAAAAATTCGATTTTGAGATTTTCGTGTTTCTATACGTTTTGAGGTGGCCTGAGTCAATTTTTAGCATTTTTACAGGGATGTATGTATGAAAGGATAAAATAAGCGAGTTTTTAAATTAGTATTTAAATTAATATTAAGTGATAATTTAATATTAATATCTCAGAATAAATCTTAATTTTAAGAACAATTTTATGAGAATTCTATTTGAGTGCCCAGGTAAAGTTGTTGTCTCAATAGAGCTTCATAGTGCAGGAATCTGATTTCAGAATAAGTTTCGTAATCAAAATTATGCAATAGTCGAAATAAGTGGTAAAGCATTGCAAAATAATAAATCCTGGATGCCCGGGTCAACCAATCGTAAAAGGTAGGCGGATTTTAGATTAGCTAATTATCCAATAAGCATTCATAAGAATAGTTTCGGTTCCCGACGAAACAACAGTATTTAAACGGGAGCACGCGAAAACTCGTGGCTTTTTACAAACATCACTTGCCTAATAAATTCACGTTAACTGATACTCCATCATGTAATAGTCTTACTAGCTAAACTCGCGGCGCCCTTCGAGGTTCGCCGAAAGTGCCGGCCATCGGCACCTCTTTCCGAGATATACAGCTCAGGATGCCTGAACAACTGGCCCATGACTGCATCATCTCTATTGTGACTGCACCTTTAGAACTTAATAAAATATATTTCGAAATCAAATGGACTCCCTACTCTCTTATATAAGATGCCTGGACTTCCACTTTACTATATAAGAGGATCGTTACACCATCCCGTCAAACACAGAACTCATTAATATTTTTTTAAATATATTACAGAAAGTCGACCAGGATCATGTGTACCTGTTTGCGGAGAATCGATGAAAAGTTTTTCCAGTATCAGAATTTCCAGACGATAAAAGATCGATGATCGATGGATATTAATTTTGTGTGTGTTACTGCATTATTTCCCAACGACAAATTCTTGAAAGCTTTTGCATATTTCAAAGAGTCATAAACTTTAAGTGTGAATATGTCGCATTAAGAATCAACGGGATTGTCTTATAAAACACAGCCGTACCGCCGATAGCTTGTGTTTTTGTGCGTGTCACTGCTTTATTTCTTAGTGACAAATTCTTCAAAAACTTTTGCATCTTTTGGATAGCGATAAACGAGATTGAATATTTCACGCAAAAAATCAACGAGAATTGTATCATACAGTTGCACTAAATTGAATGGACGAGAAGCGCGCCTTCTAGTCTAGTAGATTCGATGCCTCTCTAGGACTTACACCGCTTTTTCCCAAGTTCTTTTTCGTCTGCCTCGTATCGTGCCGTAATGTGAAAAATACCACGTGGATGATTCTTATCACTGATCAATAAATGTCGCCGGCTAAATTTTAAACAAGTGTTTACTCACAGAAAGACCAACTTGTTTATTAAAAATATTTTCTAATGATTGTGAAATGACTCATTTTGCACTTTCAAAACATCTGTGGCGTCTTGTCTCATCAGCTGTTCAACAATGTGAGTGTAAACAAAATATTAGTAAGGAAACAAACATCTGTTAGCCAGTCATTCACGGGGAAAAAGATTTATTTGTGCTTGAAACAGTTTCTTTATTTTATTTTGTTTTTCTATATATTTGTTTTTTCATGCGGATGAAAGTAATGTAAGTACAGTTTTAATTTAACTCAAATCTTAACAGTTCATTTAGTGGTATGCTTGAATTCTATTAACAAAAATTAATTATGCTACTTAAAAATAAAATAAAATAAAATAATAATAATAATAATAAAATAAATAAATAAATAAATAAATATTATTTACCATCGAAAATTTTATTTCCGTGATTTTATAAGTTTGCATTGAAATTTTTTAGGGATTTTTGTTAAAGTTGCAAAATTATTTATTATATTTTATATATTAAATTTAGAGAAAATAAATTTTCAGAATTACTTATATTTAAAAAAAAAAAAAATATATATACAGATCTTTAGTAAATGTTCATATTAAGTTAATGCTAATTTTTTATAATTTTTAAGAGTTTTAGTATATTTCTGTAAAAGATTAGTTTTTCATAAAAGTTTTAATTTAAAAAAAAGTATTGACATCCATTGCAGAATTAAAATTTTGACTGTTTGATTTCATTTATTATCTAGGAAATTTTTATAGTTCAATCAGCTGTTGGTAAAGGCGCATTATCAATTGTTGGTTTGAAATGTTGAATTTTTAAATTTTTTAAATAAGAGTAAAATAGGTAATAATTTTGAAGTAAATTTCGAATTAAACAAACAAATAAATAAATAAATAAATAAAAATAAATAAATATTGAGTTTTATTATATCTGTTAATCTTTACATTTGATTTTTAAGAAATTTTTCTCACCTATTTCTGTTTGATACTTTTGCATATGAGTCCATGGTGTACATATTTTTTATTTTTGCATGTTTGTGTTACTAATTTTATATTTTCAAATATTAACATTGCTTTTATCTTCATAAAATTTATAGTTACTTAATTTAATATTCAGGCAGTGTTATTATCAGTGTTTTGTTTAATATTTTTACATGCTTAAAAGTTTTCATTTTTATAAAGCGTTTTTGATAATGTGTACATTTTATACTCTTATTTTTTTTTATTACGTGTTAAACTTTTTATTATAACTACATCACTTCTCATACGTATCAAAGTACATCAATATATTTAGTGTAAAGATTTTTAACTAAGAGTTTCTACAGTCATTGTTTTCAAAATTCACAGGACCAATATTGCGTTGGTACAAATCCAGCCTCATCATGAGAATTGCTAAATAAAAGTTGCATCATACATTAAAGTTGCATCATACTCATCACACATTACTTATTGTTTATAAAACGTTATTTTTTTTAATTTCGACACGAGTCCAAGCATCAATTTTACCGAGACAACAATATGAGTACTGAATATTTCTGAGGTATTTTTGGCATAGAACCGGTCGCAATACATTAAATTGCTCTGATCAAATGGATATCCTGATCAGAGTATAAACAATCCTACAGCCTTGAAACCTCATAAACAGAAACTAAATTAATACTCATAAAATTAAGTCTCCGGGAAAATATGTCATTTAAAAAAAAATTATTATTATCATTCGCAATTCGACATAAGGAAAATTCAACAAAATTGCAGTGTTAAATAATTGTTGGAGTTGTTTCAGGCAAAATTGTGGTAAAAGCCATGAAAACTTCACAATTAAATAAAATACTCATTGTTACATTTCTCCTAATATGTCCGGGCCAAGCGCTCTCAACTCACACTCATTTACAAATTCGTCCTGTGAAATAAACAAAAAGTCACCTGACTCATTAGCATTCAAATAAAATGACTGTCGTTAAACCAAACTGTTAACTTGTATATTAATGTAAATATTTTTTTTTCTTCCCCTTGTGTATAGAAGTAGTAATTAATAGTAATTTTTTATGTTTCATTTATTTATTATAAGATATCAGAGGGAATTCTAAACTTTAAAAGGTTAAGTTAGGGACTTTAAAAATCACTGAGCAAGAATTTCGATGCTCAGTCACTAAATTAATGTCGGGCTTTAATCTTGTCCAAATATAAAGTGAAAAGCCACTTAGTTGCATACAATTGAAATTAAGTTTGCAAGAACACTTTGGATTTAAAGTACTTACCAAGATCCCTGGTCACGGGTGGTATCCAATCGTTGAAGCCACTGCAGAAAATCTGGAGACGCTATCTGAAATAGGATACTCACCTGCAGACCTATGATATAATTTTTTTTATTTACATTTCGTCTTTCCTATTTTATATGTTGATATTTTCTAATATAATATTTTTCAGGTTTCAAGTTGTGTTTTAATTGTACATTTTTTACATATACTAAGTTTTCAAAAAAAAAAAAAAAACTGTCTAGTGTTTTTATACTTTCATATACTATTATTCGTTTTATTCATCTTGCATATTTAGTCTCTTTATTGTATTTCTATGTTAATAATGTCACTATTATACCAGAAGAAATATTTAGGTGTCATGATGTTATATTGTTTGTATACCACATTTATATAAATTTTTCAGGTTGTGATAGAGTACAACAGGCCAAAATTTTTCAATGTTAATCTTAAAAGTCGTTATGTGTATCTTCTATCTAGTCGTTTTTCATAACATATGTTTGTATTCTTCAGAAACTGTATAATATTTTGTATTTATCATGTACAGGCCACAGACATCCTGAGTTAGTTAAAATTTAATGCAGCCAAATTTCAGACTTTATAAGCTAAAATTTTATTTTATTTTATTTTTTTTTAGAATTTTTCTCGTGACAATACCAATAATAATGATTCCATAATAAAATTTTTCAGACAAAATTTTCTAAAAAATAAAATTTTCCAGTTTTAAATAAATTTTTCATTTTTAAATAAATTTTCCAAAAAAGTTAAATTTTATAACTTGTCAAATTTTCCATTTTAAGTTAAACTTTCTCCTGGAGTATCTTCTACTTCTGAGGGACTTTCCACAAATTTGCAGGCAAATATGGGGGAGTGTCGGCTTGGAGGGGGGGGGATATGAAAGGATAAAATAAGTGAGCTTTTAAATTACTATTTAAATTAATATTAAGTGATAATTTAATATTAATATCTCAGAATAAATCTTAATTATAAGAACAATTTTATGAGAATTCTATTTGAGTGCCCAGGTAAAGTTGTTGTCTCAATAGAGCTTCATAGCGCGGGAATCTGATTTCAGAATAAGTTTAGTAATCAAAATTATGCAATAGTTGAAATAAGCGGTAAAGCATTGCAAAATAATAAATCCTGGATGCCCGGGTCAACCAATCGTAAAAGGTAGGCGGATTTTAGATTAGCTAATTATCCAATAAGCATTCATAAGAATAGTTTTGGTTCCCGCCGAAACAACAGTATTTAAGCGGGAGCATGCGAAAACTCGTGGCTTTTTACGACCATCACTTGCCTAATAAATTCACGTTAACTGATACTCCATCATGTAATAGTCTTACTAGCTAAACTCGTGGCGCCCTTGGGGGTTCGCCGAAAGTGCCGGCCATCGGCACCTCTTTCCGAGATATACGGCTCAGGATGCCTGAACAACCGGCCCATGACTGCATCATCTCTATTGTGACTGCACCTTTAGAACTTAAGAGTCATTTTTTTTAAAGTTGGACACTTTTGATAGTTGACATCTTCAATTTTTCCGAAACTTTCAGGATGTGTTAGTAGTACTCTGATAAGAAAAAGTGAAATTTAATTTTTTCTGAATTTGATTTGTTCGACCTACAGAGGGGGTCAAAGTCTGAGGCCGTAAATAAAGGGTGCCATTATAATATCATTTTACTCCTAAAGCCATGCGTGATCCATGTCAATTTTTTTAAATACAGATACTACTTGATACTAAGTACATTTTAGCATAAACAGTTTGGTGGGTCATTCATGGCTTTAAAGGCCAGGGTCATTCAAAAGTGCAGTTTTCGTTGATTTTTTCCATGTTTTCAGTCTGAATATCTGCTAAAGCTATGAGTGCCCCATAAAAATAATTATGGGGTTAATTACACACCTTAGTACAGAACTTAAAAATATTTAAAATTGCATGGGTCACTCTTGGCTTTAGTAGATAAACGGTCTCAAAGTTGAAATTTTTCAAAAAAAGGTCAAATTTGATGGTAAATTACTCTATAAGCCATGAGTCAATAACTATGAGAGAGAGTTTTAATTATACCCTAGATGGTCTAGTTTTAGACCCAGGTTACAAACCTATGGGGCTTGCAAGATTTATTTAGATATAGTCTGTTTTATATCGCCAATGTGTACCTGTTCTATATAGTACAAAACGCTTGAGACCCAATTTTGTAATACATTAATGCTTGTTTAAAACTTCCCATTTTACATTACAGAGGTCAGCATCAAAATAAATATAAAATAAATATAAAATTAAAAAATCTGGAGTGACTCCACTCAACTTTCCGAACATTGAGTAATTAACAGTTTTGTAGATAAAGCCTATAAATGCTAGATTCGCCAAAATGCTTATAGTTAGTGCAACAGTGATTTATAATATTTATATAAATTTTCAGCTCAATTGAATAAGGCGTTTAGATGCTATCGCACTTTTAAAAATTTGGTCCCATAATAGGCCCTAATGATAAATAATTTTTCTTTGTGTCCCTGTAAGAAAACTGTAAGTGCTAAATTCACCAAAATCTATACAGTTGGTGCAACTGTGACCTATAACATGTGTACAAATTTTTTGCTCAGATTAATAAGGCGTTTAGACACTATCACACTTTTAAAAATTTGGCCTCATAGGCCATAATGATAAATAATTTTTCTTTGTATCCCTGTAAAAAAAAACATAACTTCTAGATTCTCTAAAATCTATACAGATTGAGTATCTGTGACCTATAATATATGTATGATTTTTTTACTCAATTGAATGAGGCGCTCTTTTAAAATTTTGGTCCCATATGCGATAATGATAAATAATTTTTCTGTGTGTCCCTGTAAAAAAACTATAAGGGCTAGATTCATGAAAATTAATAGAGTTTGTGCTACGGTGACTTCCAGCATGCGTACCAACTTGCAGCTCATTCGAGCAAAGCGTTTAGACGATAGCGTGTTCACTCACACACATACATACATACATATATCATCGCAAAAATAGTGAAAACGGGCTCAGGGGACCTCGAAACGTATAGAAATATCAAAATCTCAAATTCGTATTTTTGACATGACTGCAATACTTTCCTCACTATAGTGTTCAGAAAGTAAAAATTACATAAGGGAGACAGGGGCAAGTTGAAGTACGGAGTAAGTTGAAATATGGAAACAAAAAATACAATTTTTAAGTTCTTATTCATTGCCAATAAAGGGAAGTGCAGACACAGAAAACCTACTTTACAATGTAAAAAAAGATGTGTATGTAAACATCTGTCGATTTTATGAGGATAAAACTGTTTTTGAGTACTGTATTTTACTGTGAGTAAAAATTCAAATTTTTAAGTGATGTTGCATTTTATGTAACAAAAATTGGTGAATGTTTCTGATTGATTCAGCGTTTATAGTGTATAGGTGCAGCTTGCTAATCATATGATTTGAAATGCCCACGAGCATAAGTACTGGTAGCTTAACATCTTGTGAAGTGAAAATTGTGGGCAGCGGCCAACTGAAACAAATATAGGGGAAGCTACTTGAAACACCTGTTTCAATTAGTCTCATGCGCAATTTTTATTATTATTATTATTATTATTATTTTGTATACAGTCTCGTTTTCATCACCCTATATATGTTTTACATAATATAACAATATGCACATTTCAGATGTATCTTAGGTTATTACTTTCCGAACACTATAGTGAGGAAAGTATTGTAATCATGTCAAAAATCCGAATTTGAGATTTTGATGTTTCTATACGTTTCGAGGTTCCTTGAGTCCGTCTTCACTCTTTTTACGATGATATATGTATGTGTGTGTGTGTGTGTGAGTGAACACGCTAGCGTCTAAACGCTTTGCTAGAATGAGCTGTAAGTTGGTAGTCACCGTAGCAAGAACCCTATCGATTTTGATGAATCTAGCACTTATAGTTTTTTTACAGAGACACAAAGAAAACTTGTTTATCATTATGGCCTATGGGACCAAAATCTTAAAAGTGCGATAGCATCTAAACGCTTTATTCAATTGAGCAAAACATTTATACACATATTATAGGTCACAGATACTCAGTCAGTATAGAATTTGGAGAATCTAGCACTTATAGTGTTTTTACAGGGACACAAAGAAAAATTCTTTAACTTTAGGGCCTATGGGACCAAATTTTAAAAGTGCGATAGCATCTAAACGCCTGATTCAATTGAGCTGAAAATTTATATGAATATTATAAATCACTGTTGCACTAACTATAAGCATTTTGGCGAATCTAGCATTTATAGGCTTTATCTACAAAACTGTTAATTACTCAATGCTCGGAAAGTCGAGTGGAGTCACTCCAGATTTTTTAATTTTATATTTATTTTATATTTATTTTGATGCTGACCTCTGTAATGTAAAATGGGAAGTTTTAAACAAGCATTAATGTATTACACAATTGGGTCTCAAGCGTTTTGTACTACATAGAACAGGTACACATTGGCGATATAAAATAGACTATATCTAAATAAATCTTCCAAGCCCCATAGGTTTGTAACCTGGGTCTAAAACTAGACCATCTAGGGTATAATTAAAACTCTCTCTCATAGTTATTGACTGATGGCTTATAGAGTAATTTACCATCAAATTTGACCTTTTTTTGAAAATTTTCAACTTTGAGACCGTTTATCTACTAAAGCCAAGAGTGACCCATGCAATTTTAAATATTTTTAAGTTCTGTACTAAGGTGTGTAATTAACCCCATAATTATTTTTATGGGGCACTCATGGCTTTAGCAGATATTCAGACTGAAAACATGGAAAAAATCAACGAAAACTGCACTTTTGAATGACCCTGGCCTTTAAAGCCATGAATGACCCACCAAACTGTTTATGCTAAAATGTACTTAGTATCAAGTAGTATCTGTATTTAAAAAAATTGACATGGGTCACGCATGGCTTTAGGAGTAAAATGATATTAAAATGGCACCCTTTATTTACGGCCTCAGACTTTGACCCCCTCTGTAGGTCGAACAAATCAAATTCAGAAAAAATTAAATTTCACTTTTTCTTATCAGAGTACTACTAACACATCCTGAAAGTTTCGGAAAAATTGAAGATGTCAACTATCACACCTCCATAGACTTTGTCCAGCTTTAAAAAAAATGGCTCTTAATAAAATATATTTCGAAATCGAATGGACTCCCTACTCTCTTATATAAGATGCCTGGACTTCCACTTTACTACATAAAATGATCGTTCGCCATTCCGTGTAACCGCAGAACTTATTAATATTTTTTAATATATTACATGTATATAATTTTGTGTGTGTGTATGCATTTGAGCAGTAACTATATGTTGTGCCCACCACCAGACTTTCTTTTATATTTCTTTACAAATTCACTAAGTGCAAATAACACTGTTTTGCAAAAAAAAGAGATTTGATACCATTCTTGTTGATTGATTCGTATGTAAAATGACCTCCTGAATGCGAATACGACTCCCATTTTGCCCAGTCACCCACCGTTTTCTAGATACACCACCCCTCAATTTTATGACTATGAATTTAATTTGAAGAGTGAAAAATATTTAATTTAACACCTAAAAACAAAAAATGTATAATGTTTAAAAAATATTATTAATAGCAGATTAAACTAGTATGTTGGGACCACAACAAGACTTTCTTCTATATTTTCCTATACATATTCAATCAGTAACAATATTTAAAAAAAAAAAAAAAAAATTAAGATTTTTTTTTCAAAGGTTTTTTTTTTTTTTTTTTTTTGTTAAAAGTAAAAAAAAATCGATAACTTTGTTTTAAATTATCACAGATTTATAGTTCAACCATTCGTTTTAAAGGTATTGACGAGACCTTTCGAAAGATACCCATCTTGAAAATTTACCCCCCCAGGTGGGGAAGGAAATTTTTTTCCTAATTAACTACTACTATTATCAATAACTCATATTAATTTTACAATAACAAGTTTAAAATAACTCTTATTATGCACATTTATACGAAATTTTGTCCTATACTGCCATGTTAAAAGTTTGCATAAAATGCTATCACAGCGCCACCTGTTGAGCAATTGATCCCCAAATCTAATCAGCGCCAGTTTATGTCAGGGTTCAACTAAATACCAAGTTTGGATAAATTTCATTCATTGGTTCGTGAGATACAGCGTCCACAAAAAGTGATACACACAGACAGACATTTTCTAAAAACTATTAATTCGTGTTCTGGACATCCCAAAACATGTAAATCCATCAAAAAACGGAGGTCGAAAATTTTTACGAATCCAATACTTTCTCTATATTACATATAGAAGAAAGTAATAAATATAGGGGCCATTCCTAAAAAACGGTGGGTTGTAGGGCAAAATGAGCCTCATATTCGGATTCAGGAGGACATTTTACATAAGACTATTCTGAAATGTTGTCATAGGAAATTTTCATGCTGAGCAGTGTAAATAACTAAAAATATAATTTATTAAAATTATCCACCATGATGAATACAGACGATTTTCATCTTAGAGAAAACTAACAAAGACAAAAAAAAAGACAGTTTTATTCTCTTTAAATAGCATCTTAAAAAATGCGTTTTTATAATGGTTACCTCATATATCAAGTTTCGCGTAATTATATGTCATAAAAGTTAAGATATAGACTTTCTGTTCTCCGATAAAACTGTAGTATAGCAGCGCCACCTACTGGCCCAAATGAATAAAATTGAATCATGATAATGTACTTTTCACATATCAAATTTTATTTGATAATACACTACAGAATCTGAGATATAGCCTTCCCTTAAATTGCAGAAATCGCTGTATATAAGCGTCTCCTGTTGAGATACTCACACCAAAAGTTGATAGGCACTAATTTATATCAAAGTGCATCTACATATAAATTTATATGCAATTCGGTGCATTACATCTTGAGGTCGTGACAAAAATTTTTAACTCACCCATATAAACAGACATTTTCAAAAAATGTTCAAATCGTGTTCTGGATCTCTCTGAACATATAAATCCATCAAAACTAGAAGTCGAAAATTTTTACGAATCCAATAATTTCTTCTGTGGAATATGAAAAAAAAAAAAAAGAAAGAAAGGGGGGAAAAACCTAGATGCAATGCAATTTTTTTTTTTTCTGTTGTAGGGGAGAGTCAGGAGGGATGGGACATTGGGAAAGATGGGACACCTAAAATTATTCTTAAAATAAATATTATTTTTAATTTCTGACACTCCCACCAGATGAAGTAACTACAGCCCCATATTTGTTGTTATGTATCATTTTAGTTGGCAAATTCTGTAAGTTTATGTAACGAAAAAACTACTTTATAGAACCTAAAGTAAATAATTGCTTAATTTTCAAGGCAAGCCTTCAACGTCATTCACTGATGTTAGCATAATTACTTTTCCTATTTTATATACCTAATATTATAACTTTTATAAATTAATAGCTAAATTAAATCTAAAAGTAGCTTGTGCCTAATAATAAGTTTTTTTTTTTTTTTTTTTTTTTTTTTTTTTTTTAATAATGAATAGGGGGGGTGGGGATGGGACAGAGCAGTTCAGGGGGGGGGGGGGATGGGACACGTAAGAAAAGGAAAAAGAATGAAGATTCTGATAATCCTTAAACAGAGAATATCAAGAGGCACATGATTGAATAATAGAAAGAGACAATGCACGAAACAAATTCAAAATCATGGAAAATAATTGGTGTCGCACTCACACGAGTTTTGTTTACCCTTTTATATTTTAAAAATACTTTATTTACCATATATCTATGAGAATTAATTTTCGTTCCTGAGCAGTTTTTCTGGACATGGTAAAATATACAACAGAAATTACATTCACCAATTACAGTTAGAATTTCTTGGTAATATTTGTTTTATGAGATATGCTGATAACACACACAGATTAGCCACTAAAAACCTTATTAATATTCAGGGAACCACAACACATGTAAATATAACAAAAACTTAATTTTGAATATTTGAGCTAAAAAACAATACTTTCTCTGCTAGAAGTAAAAAAGAAAAAAGATGAACTAATCGAGCATTTGAAATTTTTTA
This sequence comes from Salticus scenicus, assembly GCA_963930645.1. Lineage (NCBI taxonomy): Eukaryota > Metazoa > Arthropoda > Arachnida > Araneae > Salticidae > Salticus > Salticus scenicus. Next base: position 57,091,671 of record OZ005655.1, read on the forward strand.
TTTACGTGGTACATTATACTCGGTTTGCGGAAATTTCGCCCCCAGCATCTCGCCCCCGGCATTTCGCCCCCAGCATTTGGCCCCCGGGAAATCTCGCACCCCGGAAATTTCACCCCCGGAAATTTCGCCCCCGAACAGTGAATTTCGGAAATTTCGCCCCCAACGCCTCGCCCCCGAGTTGTGGAAAATATATATGTAATGACAAATAAAAATATAAATATACATGTAGTAATTCTCAATATATTTCTATTTAATTAATGACGATATATTGAACGGCCCAGCCCGCCCGTTACCGCTCTTCTATGTCTTTTCCTAGTCAATTTTGTTCTTTTATCCTTTCTGGTGTTAGCCTTTTTTTTTTTTTTTTTTCACACTTGACATTGTGAGTTTTTTTGTTTTCATCCCATGCTTTTTTCTATGGAATTTTGTCTCCCTTTTTCCCCCTGTTTCTATGAATTTTAAGCCTTTTTCCCTCGCTTTCTACATTCTAAGGTGCGGTCCTAAAATTCGATATCGAGTTTTCACCTGATTTATACATTTTAAGGCCTCCTGAGTCCAGAAATGTAGTTTCTGACAGTTGGTCAGAGTGTGTGTATGTATGTATGTATATGTATGTATGTGTACGTACGTGCGGAATTTTCTGGGTATCGTATATCCGAAGCTAATAAAAATAGAACTACGAAACTTCAGAACTGAGACAGGTCTGGTATACAAATAATTTTTTAAAATTTTGGGGGAAATTGAAAAATCGGAAATGGGACAGTGGAAAACGGAAGTGGCACCGTAAGTTCGTATCTCAAAAACTGCTCTATCAATTTTCTTCAAATTTGCTATATAAACACTCTATTAGATGACCTTTTAAATAATATAGTCGTTAGTTCAGGAAAATTTATAGGCGTCCTGTAAAAATAGCTCAATTCCAGACTTCGCAACTGCGTTCCTTTAAAAACGACTGCACGGATTTTTTTTTTCAAACTCGTTATATTAACACTTTTTAAAACATCTTATTGTATGTAATTATTGTTTTCCAATCAATAATTGAGTTTGCCAAGTTTTGGTAAAATATTATATCTCAAAAACGGCTCTAACGATTTTTTTGAAAATTATTACATAAATCCATTTTAGATATCCTTTCTCATGTATTACTTGGTTATAAGAGGAAAATTAACAGTCATCCGACTTAAGTAGGTCAGTTTTAGATCTCGGAAATTGGTGTTTCAAAAAATGTGTCTACCAATTTTACTACCTTATACAAAGTATAAGAAAGTTAGTAATCCCGATGTGCGAAATTTATTTTGAATTATGCATAGCTCAAAACATGAATGATCGTAGAAGGTTGCAAATTTATATGCGTAACTGTTATAATGTCTAGTTGTACACTTGCAACTTTGGTTTTAATACGAGTTCCCGTTTCAGAGATATCAACGATTTTAAACGAATTTTCGTGACGACAGTATTTAAGTACGTATGTGTGTGTGTGTGTGGGGGGGTGTATGTATCTCGCATAATTCAAAAACTGTTAGACGTAGAACTTTGAATATTAGTATATAGGTTTTTTATAACATCTAATCGTGCACCTCTATTTATTTGATTTATATGATTATGGACGACTTTATATGACTTTCCGTTTCGGAGATATTTAGGAAAATAGTGTTCATAATGACCAAAAATACAAAGATTTTGGCCATTATATATGACTTACCATCATAGAGATTTCAAAAAAAGATAATGATAGAGCCAGTAATGATATTGTTATGAAACTTGAAGACTTTTTGCGTGTAGAAAGTTATGCTTAAAGATATAAACAGGTACTTGTCAATGAAGGCATTTTCGTAAAATGAATATTTAGCCCGTAGATAGAGCCTGTAATGTATCTCGCATATCTCAATAACGGTTCGACGTAGAACATTGCAAATAGGCATAAGGGTTTCTTATAACATATAGTTGTGCACCTTCCTTTTTGGACTTTATTCAATTTTCCGTTTTGGGGATATTTAGGAGAATTGTATTCATAATGACCAAGAATACAAAGGTTTTGGCCATTAAATATAACCTACCATCATAGAGATTTCAAAAGAAGCTGATAGAGCTAGTAATGAAAGTTGAAATGAATGTTGAAATAGTATGAAAGTTGAAGACGTTTTTGCGTGCATAAAGTAATATGAAAAGACACAGGCAGGTTCTTGTCGACAAATGCACTTTATTTAATAAATGTTCAGCCCATACACAGAGCACGTAATTTTATTGTTGCGAAAGTTATCGACATTTTAGCGTTTTGAATTTGATTCTTTAAGACAGATATATGTTCCAGTCGACGAATGGATTTTTTTTTTTATGAATATTCAGCACGTATATAAAGCTTGCAATGATATTGATAAAAGACGAATTGTTTACGAATAACGAAAAAAACGAAAACATACTTAGTAAGCGAGCATCTTTTATTTTGGCTTAATGCAATTTAATTAATTATATGCTCCATTACTAATAATTAGTGTAAAATAATAAATGTAAATCAATAATAAAACTTTCTATACTCTATTGGAGTTAACAGTTACTTTTGAAAATGTACTATATTTTCAAACAACCTCAGTTTCGATTCTTAGTTCTTAAACCCTTTGAGTATCAGAGTTGGTTGGTTGGTTGGGTTTTTACATCGCACTAGTGCTGTGCAACGGTGCAATTGACGACGGTAAGGGTCTCGCTCCTAAAGGTGGTCCCAAGACATGACATAACATTTTTGACCTCCACGGATGGGATTGAGGAGCTGAGTAAGTACAATAAATTATTTTATACAACAAATTATTACAAGATAAAAAGAATGAACTTTTTATATAACATGTTTTTAATGTTTTTTTTTTTTTTCCGTTGAATCATATAAACGCTACCGAAGGCCGCGTGGAACTGAAATATTTGGCTAAAAGTAACGAAAAAATGCATTGTCACCGTGTTCTGAGCTATTCTGAAACTTTCAAATGTCTAGCTAGACGGGAAATAACATGGTATCTGAATCATATAAACGCTACCGAAGGTAGCGGGAGCTCGAAAAAATTGGCTAAAAGTATAAAAAATCTTACAGTGATCCTGTTATGAGCTTTTATAAAAGTTTCTAATTTCAAGCTTTTAGGGAAATTATACGATTGTTGATTCATATAAATGCTACCGGAGGCTGCGGAGACCCGAAGTAATTGGTTAAAAGTATAAAAAAAATGCTTTGTTATCGTCTTTTGAGCTATTATAAAAGTTTCAAATGGCTAGCTAGTCGAGAAGTTAGTAAAATGAATCTTCTGTTGAATTATATAAACACTACCAAAGGCAGCAGGGACCTGAAACAGTTGGCTAAAAGTATTTAGAAAATGCATTGCCACCATGTTCTGAACTATTCTGAAAGCTTCAAATGTCTAGCTAGTCGGGAAGTTAGTAAAATAAATTTTTGGCAAATCATAAACGCTGCCGAAGGCATCAGGGACCCGAAACAGTGAGCTAAAAGTATTAAAAAAATGCATTGTCACCGTGTTCTGAGCTTTTCTGAAAGTTTCAACTGTCTAACTAGTCGGAAAGTTAGTTAAAAATAGATTGCAAGATCTGTACTGGACACACAAACAAACAAAGAAGAATCGAAGTTAATAAAAACATGGTAATATTTGGGGAAATACCGCATGTATGTTTATATCTTTATTTGTAATTACATTTACATTTAGCATCACTCGGGGCGAAATTTCCAGGGGCGAAATGTTCCGGGGGCGAAATTTCCGGGGTGCGAAATTTCCCGGGGGCGAAATGCTGGGGGCGAGATGCCGGGGGCGAGATTCTGGGGGCGAAAATTCCGGATCCCATTATACTCTAATGTTGGATAAAATAGGTGTTACTAGTAATTAATTAACCTTACATATATAGTGACCCACTGTTTGTCTGTTTTCCTCATTTTTTTATAGTATGTCTGTATATTATGTACTTATTTTAACTTTATAAACATGCCCCATCCGTCCCTCATATAAGGGAGGGGCGGGACATTTTTATGACTATGTTAATTGGCTTATAAAATTAATATTTTAATAATTACCATCAAATTTATATTTTTAAAAGGTGTTAAAATGTTTCAATTTGTTTCTCTGAAACTTAGTGTTGTATACATTAAAATCACACAATCAACTGATTAGGAAGAAAATCAACTCATTGTCCACCGGTTATCGGCCTGGATAGCTCAATTGGTAGAGCCTTGACCTTGTAAGTCAAAGATTTGGGATTCAACTCCCGGTCCAGGCATTATTTTCACTCAGTCGTGGAAAAAAAAAAAAAAAAAATTACAGTGTTGTACCAATAAAAGTAAATTTGTAAAAAATATTTTTGTTAAAACTGTTCCTCTCCTCTTCTGGTTTTAGTGGGTAAAAATCTACAAAAAAAAAAAAAAAATCCTTAACAATTTTTTGGTTAGGTCTGCAACCAAAAAATTGTTAAGGATTTTTTTTTTTTATTATTATTATTATGAGAAATACATTTCTCATATCTTTGAACCTCAAACAAATTATTTATTATACGCTATGTTTTCAAATTGAAGTATAATTTTAAATGGACCTGATTAATTTAACCATGTCAATAAAACCGCAACAGTAATAATAATAATAATAATAATACATAAATAAATGAATTTTAAAAAGTCAGGAGAACTTTAAAAAGTGAAATCAATTAAAAGTTAATCAATCTCTGTTCTCTTTTTATTGTTATTTTATAATTAACTTTGGAAGCGATATTTTCCAAAAGTATTCGTGTTTGAACTCTGTGCTTATTAAATGTAGGAAATTGTGTATTTTGCCCGTAAAACTGAACTCACAGACGTTTGTGAATTTCTACACATCTGCAATATTATCTTTCATTTGTACATAGCTCACATGAAGTTGTTAATGATTCGGTCCCCTGAGATATTTTTTGTATTTTTCTTTCCCTGACATGACACCCCGCAGGGAAACTACAATTTGTCACTCTGCCATCTCCGCCCACAGCAGAATATTTACAACTGAATCCAGAGGGCGCTGTCGGGACATTCGAGTTAAAAGCAAATGAATATTTCCCCTTAACTCTCATTGTAACTTAAAATAAATTTGACATTAAACAAAAATTCCCAGTTTATCTTTAATAATTTGTTTGAAAGTTATCTTTATTCAATGATAATAATTCATCTTTAATTTAAAAATTAATATTTGAATTTAGGTTGCCAATTAATGAAAGCTGATCGACCTAAGCCATTTACATTTATTATTCGAGGATTGCAGTGGACAACTGTTATTGAAAGAACATTCTGTGTTGAATCAGACAAAGAGAGGTAAGCACTTCAGAACCCTTGCTGATAATAATAATGTATAAATAATAAAACTTTGTATTTGGTTCACTTTTGCTTTCATTTATAACAGTAGTTGTATACATTTTGTATGTATTTGCTTTATCAATGTTAATAGTTTTCTTACAAAATAAGGTATTAACATCTCATATCGGTGGTAAAATTTTGAAAGTATAAACATAGAAATGGTTTTCTAAAACAGAACATAATTTTGAATAGTTTATTACATCATTCGGAAAATTTTAAATAGCTTAACAGAATTAGAAAATTCAAAAATATAGTCGAAAATTCAGAGAATTTTAGTATTTTTTCCAAAATCTGGGAGTCAGAAAATTTCATAAATTTTTATGACAATTGTCAATTTAGTGAACTTTGCACTATGCCACAGTGGCGGATCCAGAACTTGACTTTTGGGGGGGGGGGGGGGGCTAAGATTTTTCAAAGTGTTATTCTAGACCAATAAAAAATTTACAATTGCAATATTCAATTATAAATGTCAGTGTTTTTTTTGGGGGGGGGGCTTCAGCCCCCTAGCCCCCCCCCCTTAAATCCGCCACTGCTATGCCATACTTTGCATGCATTTTAGTTCCCCATCATACTATAGGTATAGGGAACTGAAAATTTTTTTATCTTAGTTTTTTTTTTTTTAACACGTTTTTAGGTGTGAAGAATCCAAAAATATCAAAATGGGTATGGTGTCTATCTGTAGGGTGTCTGTTAGTTTGTTAGTCTGTGTACACAATATCTCACGATCAAATGATCGCAGAGAGGTCGGACCAGTTTTAAAATATTATTTATGACACTGGCAAGAACCCTATTCATTTGCAACATTCCAATTAAAAAATTTAAGAAGTTATTCGAAATTTAAGATTTTCTTAATGTGGGAGAATAGGGCAAAATTTCACTTAAACGTGCATGAAAAGAAATATTTTTATCGTAAAGATGTGAGAACAACTTTTAAACATCAGTTTTTATGCCGGGATGAACATCATTAACTATAAACATGCTACTTTGAAAATTTCGCAAATTATTCAAAATTTATGAATTTCTTAACATGGCAGAATACAGCAAAATTTCGCATAGATGTTCCTTTTGAGGGATATTTTCATTGTAAAGTTGTCAAGACTACTTTTAAAATATTATATAAGATACTGGTATAAACATCCTTGACTATGAATTTTCTAATTTAAAAATTTCTTAAGTCATTGGAAATTTAAGATTTACAATATGGCAGAATGGGACAAAATTTCACATAAATGTCCATTTTCAGGGATATTTTCATCGTAAAGATGTCAGAACACTTTTATATCATTTAGGATACTGGCATGAACATTCCTGACTATGAATTTTTTAATTTAAAAATTTCATAAATTATTTGGAATTTACGATTTATTTAACATGGCAGAATAGGGCAAAATTTTAACATAAACGTCCATTTTGAGGATCATAAACATATCTGACAATTTCAAAATAACATTTATGATACTTATTTGAACATGATTGACTACAAATATTCTGATAGGAAAATTTTGTAAGTTATTCGTAATTTAAGATTTTATCAACATAGCAGAATTGGGCGATATTCCATATAAATATGCATTTTGAGGATTGTTGCGTTGAAAATAGTAGCAGGAAAACTAAACTATGAAATTGACTCTAATAAAATAAATTAATAGATTAGAATAAGATAAATATAGCAAAGTGAACGGTGGATAGCCTATTAGACAGGGATTTTGTCACTGTGTCAAGTGTTTGGTCAAATTCATTTCTCTTAACAATTATAATATGTCCTGTCACTAGAAATTTATGAAAACATATATATGATGGGGAACTGCAGGGGCCAATCCAGGATTTCAAACTTGATACCTATTTTTGTGAAAATTTTTAACGACATTTTATTTTTGTGAAAAATTGTAGCGCACTAGTTCCAAACTAAGCAAAGTAATAAAAAGAAAAGAAATATACATTTAAGACTTTTTTTTTTAATAAAGGCGTCATCAAAATTATTTGTTTACAAATACTTATACAAATGCAATACTTGTTTGCAATTAATCTTATTTACAATACATATTTAGCACTTAATTAGGCTTTATATCTGATTAAGCTTATTCATATGTACAAGTCAATATGAATAATAAGATAGAAAATGAATGAGTTTCTTAAAGGGTTATCCTGCGATTGGCAGAATCTTTAAATATGTTGACAATGTGATCAACTTGATCATCAGACAACTTTTCAGGGCCATTAAAGATGGCCATTAGATGGAAATTTAGCGATTTTGTAGAAAGACTACTTCTCAACTTTGAACATACTAAATTCATCCTAGAAAATAGTCTCTCTACAGAAGCTGTTGATGATGGTATTATTACACTAAGGGTAAGTAGCTTCATAAGATTTGGAAATTCACACCAAATAGTGGCCTTTCTCTCCATTATATTTATCATATCTAGAGGTGTAATTTTTCTCTCCAGACACAAGTTTACCTTTTCTTTTTCATTATTACGAAGTAGTATTTTTGCGTTTTCCATTTTTTCAATGTCAAAAGTGAGCCTAGTTTCTTCAATTTCCCTTTCAAAAAGTTTCAACTCAATTTTTGCTTCCATTTCATTAATAATTGGGTCTGATTCTGTAATGTTATTTTGGAAATTATCTATTTTCTTTTGTCCATAGTAAGACATTAAAGTTGACCACTTTGTTTCAATTAAGTCTGATTCAAATAGATTGTGGCTTTTTTTATCTAGAACAAATACGTCAAATGCTGCTAATGGAGAATCATCCTTAACTTCAAAAGCAAATTTCAGTTCATTTTTGAAATCTTCAGTAAAAGAGCAAACAAAATTCTCCTTAAATTCTGCTAGTATATTTGCAGTGGAGGATGTTGTATTTTTCCTTAGTTTTCTACTTAAGGAAGTAGCATTTTCTGCAAATTCTAAGAATTCGGAACTTTTAGAAAAATAAGTCGCCTCTTGTAAATTTCCGCATAAATCTTCAGTCTCTTTTATGACTGCTTGCACCTTATCATTGATAAAGCTGAAGTTGATTGTCTCTTTCTGTAGCCACAAGTTTAACCTATCTACGATTTTTAATAAATCTGCCAAAAATAAAATTGTCAAAAAGATATCTGGACACAAGAGTTGTTCTCTAACCCCTTTGACTTCAGGTTCTTTGGTCTTTTCAAAAACTGCATCTAGAGTTTCAACAATTTCTATGAATCTTGATGCTACTCTAGCACATGCATGTCCATGCGATAACCACCTTGTTGTTGAAACCTTTAACATTTTTAAAGATTCTAAATTGTAAACATTTTCTTGAATGTTTTTTAGAATAGAATATTTTTGTGGACTATAATGGAACATCTTCCATAAAGATATTAACAGTGTATCCATACTCTTCAAATTGCTGTGTTTATTGAACAAATGTGTAAATACAAGTGCCAAACGGTGGTTTCGACAGTTTATGTACATGCAATGAGGAGACTTGTGCTTTATTCTTCGCTGCAAACCTGTGAGTTCACCACTCATAACATTTGTACCATCCAAGGAAACAAATAGACATTTTGACAAGTCAATATCTTTCTCTAACATAAATTGCTCAATTGAGTGCATTATGCTAGCAGCATCAGTTTCGGTTAAATTCACGAGTCCTAAGAACTTTTCTTTGACAGCCCCATTTGTTGTTTTAAATTTAGCAATTAAAGCTAACTGCTGTCTTTGAGCTTTATCTTTGCTCTCATCTGCAAAAAGTGTAAATGCATCACATAACTTTAACTCTGTCATATATGACTCTTCTATATATTCTGCAATACATTCAAGCATATTCTGAACAGAATAATGAGATAAATAGGTGGCATTTTTTTTACATGTGTTCAGATGTAGTTTAATGTCAGGATCACCAAGATCATGACCCAAAAATTGAATTATACTTTCAAAATTGTCCAAAATTGCCCATTGTTTCTTAATCATAAAATAAATAACTTTAACAAATTTTTTCATAACAACTTTGTTATGTTCTTGTTTTTTTTCCAACTCATTACAAGCACCTGTTTTAACCTGTTGGTATACATTAGATACTCTTGATGACTGAAGGGCATTTAACGAATTCTGGTGTATTTTACTGTGCTCGTGAGTTTGAATAGATCTTGTTGGATGGCCATGGAACTTCACTCCTTTAGAAACCCAGGGACCTTTTGTATTTATAATTGAACACACTTTACATAAAAAACCTTCAGCTGAAGGGCTGTAATAAATCCAATGTTTCATTTGTTCATACTTTGAAACATTTGTTAAAACATTTTCTTTTTTATTCGACATTTGTTCTAAATTATTAGCAGAATTCTCCATACTTGAAGATGGCAAATGCTTTACAACAATATTTTCACTGACAATATTCTTTTCCTGTATTAATGCATCACCACCCTTACCCACATCAGATGTTGCATTTTCATCTACCAAACACATTTCTTCATCTCTAATAGACTCGTTTTGATCAGATCGTTCCGTATCCGAATTAAATTCTTTTTCATTTTGAAAAAATGCCTTTATTGACTTTGTTCCTAAACTATCGGAAGTTCTTGAGCGTTTCACATAATAATCTTTGTTATGTGAAAAGCCACCCGTCGCTGGACGTCCTCTTTTCATTATTATAGTTTTTAATTTATGAGAAAAAAATGAAAAATATACGCACACATTAATTTACGCTATATCAAAACAAAACAAAAAGTAAGTTTAGCTGTATATGAAGAAGAGTATAAAGAAAAGCTGTGTATAAAGAAGTAAAGCTGTGTATAAAGAAGTATTTCTTTGCTTACCTTATATTTTCGAAGTTTTGACAGAACAAGAGCCAAATCTCATTCCCGCTCATTCCTCTCTTAAGCAAACAGTAAACAGAAACGACTAATCAGCAAACACCACACCTCCGGAGTGTGTCTGCACCTGCACCTACCGTATTTCCCGGTAATATCGCCGCATCGCGCATAATTTTTTTTTTTTCATATACTCCATTATAACGCCACAGCCCAAATTCCGATGCATGTAAATCATAAACAAAACATATTTAAATTGCCCATTAAAATAAGCATCAATTTACACAAAAATAGGTTAATCATTCTAAAATAATATTTATAATATAATGGAATCCTCTTTTCATTATTATAGTTTTTAATTTATGAGAAAAAAATGAAAAATATACGCACACATTAATTTACGCTATATCAAAACAAAACAAAAAGTAAGTTTAGCTGTATATGAAGAAGAGTATAAAGAAAAGCTGTGTATAAAGAAGTAAAGCTGTGTATAAAGAAGTATTTCTTTGCTTACCTTATATTTTCGAAGTTTTGACAGAACAAGAGCCAAATCTCATTCCCGCTCATTCCTCTCTTAAGTAAACAGTAAACAGAAACGACTAATCAGCAAACACCACACCTCCGGAGTGTGTCTGCACCTGCACCTACCGTATTTCCCGGTAATATCGCCGCATCTCGCATAATTTTTTTTTTTCATATACTCCATTATAACGCCACAGCCCAAATTCCGATGCATGTAAATCATAAACAAAACATATTTAAATTGCCCATTAAAATAAGCATCAATTTACACAAAAATAGGTTAATCATTCTAAAATAATATTTATAATATAATGGAAGAAATTTAAAAGCATAATACTTGTCAGAAATTTGTGAATATATAACTTTATTTACCATCATATTTTGACTCTTATTTTTACTGTTATAGAAAAAAAAAAATACTTACGATAATAAATTTTCCAGATTAATATTTTATTTATTACATGTTACTATCAAAAAATCCGTCGTTTTATTTTTTTAAACTGTACTTCAATTAATAGCTTTTTATTTTTTTTAAACTTTACTTCAATTATAGCTAAAATCTAAACTTTTATACTTAAAATTAATTCGTAAGAACTGTTTTCCAAATTCAATTAAAAGTGAAATTATTTCGTTTAAATTCAACATATTATCCGGCAATTCTTTTTTTGGACTAATTAATCAAATAGAATAAATTTCAGAACAATCCGTTTTTGTTTTTCGTAGGATCGTGCCGTACCTCAGATTGACGGTCAGCATGCGTTATTTCTCCCGGTCTTCCTTCACTCTTTGCCGGCTTCCCGTGCGCTCCTTTCCCGGTGCCGTCGTTCGCCGCGGACCGCACGTGGGCGGTGACGTCACGGACTCCGTTGGTGCGCCGCTCACGCTGATTAGACCGGCGCGGCATGACGTTGGGCTTTGCTCTCCGGGTTGTGGCAGAGAGGTACACACACAAGGATTGTTTTTACTTAAGCTACGCCGTTTCCAGCACGTAGCAAACGATAGCGTGCGGCTTCAAACCGACATTCTGTACGATTTTTGTTTCGCGAATCGCATCAACAGAAATGTGCAAATAAATTACTTTTCTTCAAAAATACCGATCATTTAAATGTCAAAATTTGCAGGGATAACTACGATTTTTGTGAAAGTACCGATTTTACACATATGATTTTTGTGAAGGTACCGTTTTTGCCAGGCCGATTTTTGTGAAAGTACCGATAAACGGCAGTAAAATCGACCTGTATTAACCCCTGAACTGAGCAGAGTCCACCTATGCCAACTAGTTTTTTTTTAAAAAGCTGTATTAGTATTATAGATTATTAATACTTTTTAAGTGTTATAAAAGGATTGCTACGCCATCTGTAAAATCTGGGGAAACACGGGGAATTCCAAAAATCTAGTAAAAATCAATTAGAGTGTAGAAAAATTAAAATTTTTTCATAAAAACTTTGAAAATATTGTGGGTTTTTAATATTTTAGCCTTTTCTGTTAGAAAAAAGAAAATTTTATTTTTCAGTTTAATAAATTTTACAAATAAAACATATCAATTATACTGTTTAAAAAAGGATTAGATTTATAATCTTAACTAAATAAATTTACCTTAAACAATATCCTCTTTAAAAGTCTTAGCATATATATTTCGGGTAGCATCGTACCCATCATCAATGCCAAGTGAAAAGTTTGTTCTTCTGAGGTGGTTACTTTGTGGTGTTGTAGAAAACATGGTCCCGCTTCACTTCGTTTCTTTCTTCTTTTCTCTTGAGGATCTGTTGCCACACTGCATTATTCCTGCAGTGTGGCAACAGATCCTCAAGAGAAAAGAAAAAAGAAACGAAGTGAAGTGGGACCATGTTTTCCATGACACCACAAAGTAACCACCTCAGAACAGACTTTTCACTTGGCACTGATGATGGGTACGATGCTACCCGAAATATATATGCTAAGACTTTTAAAGGATATTGTTTAAGGTAAATTTATCTAGTTAAGATTATAAAACATGTCATTCCAAAAATTTTCTTTTCTATGAATTTGTGTAGCAAACCTGTAAAAATTGATACTTTTCAATAAAACCATTGATAGTATTGAAATCTTTTTATTTTTTAACAAATCTTCTGTTTTTTAAATCTTCAGACTTTTTGTTTAATTAGTTGATTGTTATACAAAAAGTAACTTTCATAATTTAAAACTGGGGAATTTGATAAAATATCAATTAGAAAACAGGGAAAATTCAGGGAATACTAAACTTTATTGCAAAAACAGGGAAAATTCAGGGAATTAAGAAATTTTTTGGATTGGAAAAGTTTTTCTTAATACTTATTGTCAGTTTTTATTTTTAAATTGTCTAGTTTTATAATTTGCAGAAAGACTCCCCTCCCCTTTTTTTTTTAACTTTCCGAACCTACATATTATGTAAGGAAAGTATTGTAATCATGTCAAAAATCCAAATTCGAGATTTTGGTGTTTGTATACGTTTTGAGGTCCCCTGAGCCTGTTTTCACTATTTTTACGATGATATATGTATGTTTGTGAGTGAAAACGCTAGCATCTGAACGCTTTGCTCGAATGAGCTGTAAGTTGGTACAGATGTTGCAAGTCACCGTAGCACGAACCCTATTGATTTTGGTGAATTTTTTAAAATGCAGTAACGTCTAAACGTCTAAACTTCAATTGAACAAAAAAAATTATACACATATTATAGGTCACAGTTTCACGATCTGTACAGGTTTTGGTGAATCTAGCACATCTAGTTTTTTTACAGGGACAACAAATAATTCTGTATCATTATAGCCTATGCGGTGAAATTATTTAAAGTGCAATAGCATCTGAATGCCTTATCCATTTGAGTGGAAAAATGATATATGTTATAGATCACCATCATACAAACTGTATAGATTTTGGTGACTCTAGCACTTAACGAGTTTTACAGGGACACAAATAAAAATTCTTCATCATCAAGACCTATAGGCTGAAATTATTTAAAGTGCGACATCGACTGAATGCCTTATTCGAATGAACTGAAAATTTATATACATGTTATACATCTCCGTCACACAAACTTTATGAATTTTGGAGAATCTAGCAATTATGGTTCTTTTTACAGGGACAAAATTCTTTACATTGTGGCATATGGGCTAAAACTTTAAAGTGTGATAGTGTCTAAATGCCTTATCTGATGGAGCTGAAAGTTTATATAAATATTATAAGTCATTGTTGCACTAACTATAAGCCTTTTGGTGAATCTAGCATTTGTAGTTTTTTACAGGGACACAACGAAATATTCTTTATCATTATGACCTACGTGTTCGGTGAAATAGCGTTAAACATTGTCTACTATATAACTCTATCTACTATCTACTCAAACACCCTATTATAATTTTCTCTTTTGTTTATTTAACAAATTCTCTTACTTTACTTTATCTACAAAACTGTTAATTACTCAATGTTCGGAAAGTCGAGTGGAGTTACACCAGATTTTTTTTTTTATACTCCTGTATAATGAAGGGGAAAAAAATGTCAGTTATATGATTTATCCCAATTATAGTAAGTTGATAAAAAATTAATATACCCTAAATATGTTCAATTAACTTGTAAGTTTATTAGATTCTGATGCTGCATGATTGTATGTCATCTATTTTACTTTAAAAGAGGCCGGGAAAACTCAGGGATATTTTTCTGTTCCAAATTTGTGTAGTGACCCTGTACTAACAGTTAAGGCAAATTAGGCCAGGAATTAAATATGGATTTTTAGCTTAATATTCAAATCACAGAACTAATCTTTTCGATGTCTGATTGGAATAGGTAGATGGGAAATTAGTCTGTTTTACAAATGAAGATGAATTCCAAACATAAATTTTTAATATGAGCAGTTAAAATTGTAAAAATTTCAGGGTTGGGTTTTTGACATCAAAAAGTGGTTTTCGACAAGACATGTCAGAAACGTGTCAAAAACCTCAGATAATAATAACCTTATTAAAAGTATTTTATTGTAAATCAAGCTACAAAACTGAGTAAATCATAATCTATATATTATAAATAGTTTTGTATTACATTAGTGTAATTTTAATTAAAATACAAAGTATAATTCATATTTGTGAAGGAAAAATAGCAAAAAAATATTGAAATTATTAGATGCCTTTTTCAAAGTACTATTTATATTTTTTATTTAATTATTCAAGTTAGTTACAAATAATATTATTAATTTAAATACTAAATTCTTTAAAGCCATGATTTTTTTTATTATTCAATCACTGATTTTAAGTTACCCAAATATTTCATTTTTTACATAGGCAACAATTACAACATTAATATTATATAATTTAAAATCATTATAGCTACATGTTTTAAATTAATATTAGGATGTCCCCACAAAGGTGTGATGGTGGAAAGATTTATAAAGTGACACATCACTTATTGTCATAAATGTCTAAACACAACTATTGAAAATTTTTTTATTAAATTTATTTATTACTTTTTAAATTCAGTTTTCACAATCATAAAATTCACAATTGTTAAATTAGAACGTGTTTACCAAAATTTAATTTTTCAAATTTAATTTTAAAGCTGTGAAATGTGTCACATGAAATAAGTGTAGTTTTTTGCATTTTATAGTTTCAAATTAAATATTAAAAAATACATTAAAAAAAATGAGTAATACAGAGCTCACAGCGGTGACCTAAAAGTAACTTTTCACTACTAAAATCAATCACAGGCTACTATGGCAACTATTTTTGTTCGAAAGTAGCTTAAAAGCTATTATTTTAAGGTTAATCAACTCTATTTTCAGAAAAATAGAGATTTTTTTTACAATAGAAATTGTTCCCCTGTATTTTTCTTTATCTAATTTTTGGCCTAGTGCAATATTTCCATTACCTAGGGTAAAACAGTGGAAGTGTAAGGCAAGGAAATTTATTTCTATGCCTTGACATAGTTAAAAGGTTAATTTCCTTGAAATAATTAAAATTTTAATTATTTATCTTTTGTAATTTATTATTATTATTACTTTTAATCAAAGATTACTATTCATGTCCTAAGGGCTACTATTTTATACATTAAAAGTGACTAAAGCAACTATTTTTGAGTGTCTTTCATGCTGGGAACCCTGTAATACTATTACAAAATTGAAAGTTCGCTGTAGAATAAGCATTAATATTCCAATAGAATTTATTAAGCTCATAATGCATACTAGCAGGCTTTGCCCGCTTCGCTGGTCACTAAATTTAAAGGAAACTCTTTTCTATATAGCTTTATAAAAATAAAATAAAATAAATTACTGAAATTGTTCAAAAGCTCGCTTCAGGTCCCTACTGCCTTCGGCAGCGATTTGGTCATCCACTGCAACTCGGGCGCTTGTCCCTATTACCTGCAACAATGGTTTACCAATGAGCTTCCATTTAGGTGCTTATTATATAACAGTTTCGAAATAGATAGTATCGAAAAAATTGGAGTTTCCCTTTTATATTTGAATCCCAGTTACACGTGAACAACACTATACGTGGTGCACATAATATTTGCTTTTACGTTATTTCCTATGTTTACTTTGTTTATCCAATCAATCATAAAATGACAGCAATTTCACGCCAAATATTACAATATGCTGTGACCGGCTACGTCTGGCGCATGAGACAATTAATTTTTTGTGTTTATATATAATTCATGCTTTGTAAACCTGATAGTACAGCCTTATAATTATACTCTTTGGCGACTTTTGAATTTTTATCACCATTTTAGACTTTTAATCCATTGTAACAATAAGACTTAATCCCTTGTAACAATATGCTATGAGCGCTATTTCTGCCGTATTTTAGACAACTGATCTTTTTATTTTTATATTTATTTCCCATCAAACATATTTTTATTTTTATTTATTTATTTAAATATTAATTTGAATTATTCAAATATTTCTGTTCGACAGCGTGCAAGTGCAGTAACACACAGAGGCTCATTTGTTTGTATGATAAATTAGCATAGTGATTATTATATAAAAAAATAAATAAATAGTTAAACATTGTCGTGCTACACAACTTTATTATGTTGCTCCATTGGGGGCTTTTGAATTTTTGTCGCCATATTAGTGATGGATTTTTTTTTTTTTTTTTTGTATGAAAAAGGGGAAGACTGTTTTGCTAATCATTTTATCAGACTCTTTTTTGTTTATACATAAGAATCCTTCATATTCTGCTTAAATTTTTAATGGTTTTTAGGTTTAAAATAGTGCTTGTTGAAATAAATTTCCTATGTTTAAAACTGCATTTTTTCTGTAAATTTTGTGTAAAAATAAATCATTTATGTTTTTATATATTTGATGTACTACTTAGATCAAAATGGCTGTTGCTATATTAAACTTCTTGTCGAAAAACATTCGGTGTACTTCAACACCAAAATTAAAAAAATCGCCCAACAGGATCTATTAATGAAACTGATAAAATAAAAATATGGTTCATAGAGTTTAAATAATCTATTTAAAAAAACTTTTAAAACCCAAATTCTTAATGTATCGTATCACATACATAGATATAGTAATAATATATAGATTGATCATTGGGAAGAAAAAAGGGATTCCTTTTCACTCCGGAAAAGACGGCGATTTTACCAAAATATGGCAGTCTTTTCCCGAGTGTATACACGGAAGTACAAACAAATATTTTAGCAAATAAAATTCATGAATAATTTATTTACTAAAGGTGAATGAAAAACTCCAGATATAGTTTAAAATTCATTTTTCTTCTTTTCTTTTCCAATACCACTTAATGGCTGATTCCAAAGCTTTTTTTTCGGCATCAAAAATCTTTGTACGATAATATGGGGATGATAGATCTATATATATTATTATATCTATGATCACATAAATCTTTTTGAAGTTAGAATAAAACTTAATTTGGAAAAAAAAAAGATGCAACTTTTTTGTTTATTAACCAAAAAAAATTGATGAAATTTGAAATGCAAGTTGGTCTTGTGAGGTACAGGCTGTATATTATATTTTTGTGTTCGTGAGAGAAAATTTAAAAGAATTTGAAAACTGCAATTTTTAATCCCACTTCAAAAACATGTGACTTATTGTGAAGCAGATTTTTTTTTTTTTCTCTCCTAACGGTTTCCATACAATCGACTGCTGTTGCCACCTAAAATTCATGCTTTGGTTAATTTTAAAAAATCTAATTGTCCGATTGATAAGCTGTTTAATGCATCGGATTCACAAAAATTTTCCCTTTCATTTGGTATCTTATTTGTAACAATACGACTGATATTTCTAATTTATTTTTCTAATCTTTCTGATTTATTTTCCTCATTTTAAATAAATGTACGTTTTTTTTTTTTTTTTTTTTTTTTTTTAATTATTATTATTCTATTGAAAAAAAAATTGGCAACAATTAAATTATGAATAAAATTTAAATGGCTTATTTATCAGAAATTTGAAGGTTATTATTTTCACATTTTAATTAAGAAAAAACTAATCAAAAATTCGAAAATCTGACTTTGATGTGCACAATGACCCTTCGGGGGGCACCTTTGTGTTAAATCTCGTGACTGTCCGAGCTACCGTTTTCGAGAACAGTGAAATATATATACAAATATTGCTCACTTAATAGTATAAGATACATTTTACAACATTCAGTTCAGCGTTGATCGTAGAGGATTTCTTTTAATTTTGTATAAATCTATTCTAAATTAAGAAAGAGAGATAATAAAAAAGGCTTCCCAACTAGTATTTTGTTATTGCATACTTTCTCTAAAGAGAAAAGAACTAGAATGGTGCGAAATGCTGAAAGTAACAGTATAAGATTGAAATATATATTTTTATTTTTTAAAGTTAAAAGGAATTGGTGCATTGATTATTTAATTAATATACATTTCTATTTATAATTTTTCATTCCATGTTTCATAGTAGCCTAAAATTGTTTTCTATTTTCAAAAAGAAGTTTACTGACAAAAATAACACTTTTAAATTTTGATGGGACATGTTTTTTGGTGTCTAAAACTTATAAAATTTACTCAAGGGACTAGAACCAAAAATTAGGAAAATGTAATAAAATGTAGATATAAATAGTTTCAGAATGCTTTTTTACAGAATTTTAGGTTTTGACAATTGTCAAAAACTATGTCAAAAAGGGGTTTTTGACATGACATGGTTAAATCCGGATAAAACCGTCAGTTGTCAGAAACTTGCCAACTCTGAAAAATTTTACTCTGATTAAATATAAACTATGTATTTTTAGGGCTTGGGTTGGGGACAAAATCTCGCGGGACAAAATATCACGAGGACAAAATATCACCGATGTAAATGAATACAAAGCAAAAATGAGTTGGTAATTATTATTAATGTTGTATAAAATTTTATGACAACACATACCTTAGTCAGAGCACTGGCATTCTGACAAACCTACAACAAAATTTTTTATAAATTTTACTTAAAATAGTTTAAAGACTATGTTTATTAACTTTTGTCAAGATTAGTCATAATGAATTCCATCGTGCTTATCAATTAAAAAATTTTTAATTCAAGTTTGTGAATAGTGTTCAGCTTTAATGTTAGCAGTGATGTACACGATTTAAAATTGTATTTTGAATAGTGAAAAGCAAAAGATAAAATAACTTAAAAATAAACATACATAAAATAATGAAATCAACTCTATGATTTAATTAATTAATTAATATTTATAAAGCCATGTGGTCCCCGCCAGAGATCATGCATGATACAAAATCAAATTTTCAAATAGATCATACTATTTTTTTTTACACGATATTTTGTTTGGCGAGCTTTTGTCCTGTGATATTATGTCTGGATCCCTTTAGGCTTTGATGGGTTACCTACCTATCTAATGGCTCCAAATATTAACCACTTGACTACGGCTCCATACGATCTGTACGTAGCCATAGTCAAGTGGTTAATGGCAAATTATATTGGTCAGATATCCCTGGCCTGGTAACTTTTCATTGTTTTCTTGTTTGTATTTAACTTTTTCCGTTAAAAATATACCATTTGCGTTTTAATCAAAGTAATGGCTTATTTATCATATTGGTCATTTTCATAATTAAATAATCATTAAAATTTTTGCTATAACCTTACTTTTTTTTTCACATAATTTAAAAGGGTCTTGAGGTCAGTCACAGACTGTCCTTGCTATATTTCACAATGTAATAATAAGACCTACAAAATTTTTAATTAAACTGTGTTTTTCTAATACCTAATAAGTATTCTTTAGAAATTTTTTTAATGACAGTCCTTTATGGTATATATCGAATTTCTATTGATTTTTTGATGTAGGTATGTATTTGGCAAATGCCGTAAAATATTGAAATTTGAATTCTCTCTTGCATATTATCAGAGATGAATGGATGCAGGCCATTCAGTATGTGGCAGACAGACTTCAGGAACAGGAACCTGATCAAGATGTTGAAATGATGGAACAAGATGATCTTTTAGGAAGATTAAATATATCTACTAGGACTTCAAGTACTAGAGGAAGAAAAATCGTGAGTTTTCTTATTATATTTGAACTAAGTTTATATTTTACTGTTGGGGTATAATTTTTAATTAATGGGAAAATGTTATGTTTGGATTTGTAAATTAATTTTAATAGAAAGGGTAAAAGCTGATTTATTTTTAGTTCTTAAATAAATATAAATGAAATTGGGAAGAAAGCATTCTTGCTAAGTTTTGGCCCACCAGGGCTCAAAATTAACAGTGGTCTATTGGTCCAGCAATGGACCAGCAAAATATAAATTCTAGTGATCGGCCAGACCAGTGAAGCTTTTCAATTTTTTTGCATTTTTTACTTTTCTCTAAAATTTTATGTAAATCTGTCACAGAATAGTATATACAGTGGAGCACCGTTTATACGTTTTTCAAGGGACCGTTCCTAAAAAACGTATAACTGATAAAAACGTACAAGCGAAAATTCGTTTTAACATTAATACACAATAAAGTGTCATATTAATAATAAAAGTCTAATCAATTTTCATGATTTCCTTAACATTTATTCGAATAAGAGATATTTTAATTAAATTTAAAATATCTTTAAAAGATGGAATAAAAATTAAATATTAATTAAAAATATAGAAATTCAGAATTTTTTTTTAAAGATTTCGATTTTAACCTTTAATAAATCTTCAAGTTTACAAAATGCTTATAAAGTTGTGGGTTTTTTCTTTTTATACCCTATCCCTGGAATCAATTAAAAGAGAAAGTGGGAGGTTTTCAAGTGGTCACTGGCTACTCGTATACGTAACGTTCAACCCAGTCGCCAACTGATTATCTCTGAAAATTTCTCAAAAAACCCCTTCTCCCAGGCTATCGATGCAGGTCGCATTTTGTTACCATAGTTCTGAAAAAATAATCGAAAAGATAAGAATAAAACATAAAGAGCATTCATCTTTATTTATTTATTTATTTATTTATTTATTTTTTAATCGTTGAAGGAAATTCAAACTTGGGATTCTAAAAGGAGAAAAAAAAAAAAAAAAAAGGGAAAAGAAACGTATAAGTGAAATTAAGAATTTACTCGTGTCGTATAAACGAAATATTTTAACATTAGAATTCAATGGAATGATTTGGGACTGAAGTCGAAAAACGTATAAATGAGAAAAACGTATAAATGAGAAACGTATAAAAGGTGCTCCACTGTATATAACAATAGCAGTGTACTTCTTTATAATTGTCAACATCACCTATTCTCTGTAATTTTTCATTTAATTTCAGTTTCATAACCTTTTTTCTTTTAATTCTTAATAGTAAATACGTGACATTAAGCTCGTTTATTAAAGCATAAATTTTTGATTTATATAAGACTTCATTTCATTTGTATTTTTTAATTAATTTACAAAAATTTATCATATTAGACTTGTAACAAAATTTACAAACATAATTTATAAACAAAATTAAAAACAAACAGTTTGAAATTTTTTAAATATTTTTAAAAATGCTACAGAATATGGAAGAACGGACTAGTCAAAGTATGTATGGACCAGTGAAATCTGAAAATCACTGGTCTTGCGGATTAGTAACATTATTTTGTTAATTTCTACCACTGATGAGTGTTTGAAGTGTTTTATGTCGGGATAGCAGCTGATACAAAATGAATGACCACCAATTTCTGTTGCTTATAATCTTTATTAGACTTAAGCAGCACAGTATTTTTTCAAAACATTCAACTTCAAAAACATTCTGAAAGTTCTAATTCAGGGAAAACAGGCTCTGTTGATATTGTTAGCTGGTGTTAGCAGTTTAAAAACTTTCTCCCTATCAGAAACAGTGGTGAGAACATACATCCACTAATTCTGTAAACTATTTTTAGGTCTATATGTATGGGGTACATATTGAATCTGCATATATCAGAAGAGAGCCAATACTTGTAAAATTTCTACATTGTTTTATATCTTCTGATTGTGTGGATTCAGCCCCTTCTTGGCTTGTCCTGAGCTAAGATCGGGCAGGCAAAATGCTGAAAGTCAGCTTTAAAGGTAATTTTTAATTGAATTTAAATATGTTTATTCATTTATTTTTTTGTAGGGCATTTTATATGCAAATAATGTTATTAGGTTTAAAATATATATATATCTATGAAAATAAACATTAAAAAAAATGACATTTTTTAAAATTTCAAACCCGAAATTCGGTTGGGAGGGGATTAATATATTTAAAAAACTTTAAAAAGCCATTTACTGCTGATCTCTTTCCAAAATGTGATTGTAAATTTAAAAAAAAAAAAAAAACATATTCGAAGAATCTACCCTCTATATATTATTTAATGAATATCAATAATAAAATCCATAAAGAATAAATTTTTTCTACAATTCATTTTCAATATTGCATAAGAAGCTGACATTTTCAAAGTATATTGCCTAAACTTTAACTAAAATTTCATTAAAAAAAAAAAAAGAGAGAGAGAGAGCAGTCATTAATAATTAAAGCTAAATTTATCTTCAAATTTCTTCTGAATTTTGTACTACTTCACACCTGAGTTTTTCTTAAGTTAACGGCAGTGTGTTGGTATTTAAGAAAAATAGGGCCAGATGCTCATTAATAAAAGATTGCACATTTGTCAAGGTGTAAAGAGATAAATTTTACAAAAAGGACATTTCACTTTGTGGAAAAGGGGCATCAATATTAGAAAATTTTTATGTTTATAAATACAGCCCTTAAGTAATTATTGCTGAATCAATCAAAATAATTTAAGTTTTAACATTTTGAACACATTCATATAATGAAAAACACAAATTGAGTAAAAGCTTTTTTAATATATAGTTCTCAGATCTTCATTAAACTTTGTCTGGACATATTAGAGATGTCAAGATATATTTTAAGTAAAAAATGAGGAAAATCTGTATTTTTCATATTTTTTCAAGTGAGATGTCAAGTTTGCTTGAATCTAATTGACTATTTCCTATAATTTGGGCATTTCAAATCTAATTTTAAGTTTCCTTTAAGGTAAAATTTTGATCGTGTTGCTATGTTAATGTGTTGTTAAATTGAAGGTATGCTACAATCCTGTAAAAGTTCATTCTGAATTGAATTTCTGATGTCATGAGATTTTTCCTTGAAAGTAATTTTTCTGAAAAATAAAAATATTCACATATTTGTAAGAATATGAAATGCTCATAACACTGAGTAATTTTTCTGAAAAATAAAAATATTCACATATTTGTAAGAATATGAAATGCTCATAACACTGAGTAATTTTCTGAAAAATAAAAATATTCACATATTTGTAAGAATATGAAATGCTCATAACACTGAGTGCTTTTCCCATTAATTAAATTAAGAGTTTTCAGCAGAATCACTTGAAATAGCAACAATTCTTCCATGTGATGGGGGAAAAAAATTCTGAAATTTCGTCCATGGCAAGAAAATTTACAAGAATGCTGTGTGAGTGTTCTCACACATATGTCCTTTAAAAGTTTATTTATTTATTCAAATCTAATATGTAACAAAAAGGAGGGATTAATAAAATAATAATAAAAAAAAATCTTTTTAAATTTATGTAATTCAATTAATTAATTATAGAGAATTTCCCGTTTTATTTACAAATCAAAATTTGTGTTCTTTGTCCTTTATTGTTACAAACACATTTCTCTCAGAATAAAATAAAGCAATTTTTATATCTGGGTTTTTCGAAAAGTAACTTTGTTTATACATTTCCCCGAATGGATTAAATCAATTTAGCTATAATTATTTATTTTTGAGAGGGTAATTTAAAATTCGTTATTAGCATATTCCTAGCATAAATAGCTATTAATAAAATAAAAAACAATCATTTCAATTTATATTTATTACCCTCGCATACTTGCCAACTTTTCCGATTTTCCCGGAAGACTTCCGGTTTTTTAACGTATTTTCCGGTCTTCCGGACAGATGATGAAATCTTCCGTTTTTTAAAAAGTCGCGGATATCATTCGTTTTACAAAGAAAACCCAAATGTTCTACGAAAACTCCTGATTCCCAATATTTTTCCATCCATAACATAAATGTCAATATTCATTTCAAACTTGCTTTATGAGATTCTAGAACATGTAAAGAAATAGAATTGTTAAATATTTCTTGCTGATGTAATTATTTTTTACCTCCCTCCCCCCCCCCCCCCTCCTTTCATTTATTTCCAATCTAGTGATCAGCAATCAAATGTTCTGCAGAAGTCTTTTGTTTCCTAATCTTTATCCATCTGCAACATAAATGATAATATTAATTTTAAACTTCTTTCATTAGATTCTACAAGCAGAGTTGAAAGAGTTTAATATTTCTTACTCTGTAATTATTTTTGTATCCCCCCCCCCCTTTCCCTGGATTGTGATCAATGATCACTTCTAGAAACAATAAAACAATGGAAGTGCCCAACATTTTTCATGTATGTAATTATTTTTAGATCTTTATTGCTGAATTTAATGAATCTGTTAATTTTTCCTCAGTTAAATTAAATATTTGTATGTCATATTTATACCAAATGTGTAAACATGGGAAAAAAAATTAAGAATAATTTTTTCAGGTAGGAAATTTTTTTCCAAATCAATTTAAGAAAATCAATACTCAGTTGGTTTTATGCATGTTTGAAACTGATAATTAGCTACTGCTACTTTTTTTTTATATGTATGATTAATACACATACACAAAAATCATATTATATTTATTTAAAAAATTAATTATACTTTAACTTAACTAAGTTTTTTGTCTATTGTTAAATAAATTTCTTACAGATTCTGTTTTGTAGATATTTATATGTTGAAGAGGAATAACTTAATTTAAAACTTTTATATATTTAGTATAATCAATCTATAGTAAAACGTTTTTATAGATTGTTTTAAATATTAAAATTATAAAACTGTTTTTTTTTTTTTTTTTTTTTTTGTATTTGACGTAATAAACAAGTAAGAAAAAAAAAAAAAACTTCCCTTTTTTTATGAAATCTTCTGGTTTTTCAATAAAAATCTTCCCTTTTTTTATTAAAATTGGTTGGCAAGTATGCCCTCGTATTTACATTAAAACCGATTATTATTTCAAGCAGGTCATTATAGTTCTAAAAATAGATTTATAATGGATTTTTGCAGTCTAAGCGTCGCCGTTTTGTGTACGCTGAGAGTTGAAGGACATTTGGCATTGCTTCTCAATGTCAAATCGATCTAACTTTATAACGACATTTTTATATTCAAAAATTTTGTATTAATTTGTTAGGAGGACAAAGAAACATCTTGGCATTCCTTTGGCTGAATATTAAGGATGCCAACTTTTGGGGTTGCAATTTAAGTTCTCTGAGGCTGGCAGATTTAGTGTAGCTTTTCGATTTTGAGTTCGTTCGATTAAGACGATCCTTTTTTGGTCTCCTCCTCTCTCTCTGTCTAGATAACTGGGATAGAACATTTTCCAGCTTTACCAATGAAGTGATGATATAAAAAATTATCTGTGACTAAGAACATATGTATTGAATCGCTACTATAATAAAACACAGTAAAGAATGATTTATATGCTGTTTATTTGGAGGTAAAGACTTCTGTATTATTCACCACAAGTTTACGATATGGCCGTTGTGTGAACAGAACCTGGTTTTACTAAAAATCTCCTTCACAAATGCCCTGTATATTAATTTTAATTTGTTTTTGTTGTTTATACTTCATTAAATATATATTTATGCCATATGTTATCTTTTGATCGCATTATTAGAGAGGCATACTTTATTAAACATTAAAGTCTGCTTCTTAAATTTGATTTATCTTTCATGTGTATAGATTTATATGTGTAATAATTTTGTTTTACACTGTTTACAATTATAATTCTGTTTATTTATTTGCATTTATTTATTTTAGACATTAGATAACTTTGAATTTTTAAAAGTTCTTGGTAAAGGCACATTTGGTAAAGTTATCTTATGTAGAGAGAAAGGTTCTGGTCATCTATATGCAATTAAAGTACTGAAGAAAGAAGTCATTATTCAGAAGGTATTTAAGTTTTCATTATTGTGTTTGTAAAGCATTTTAGTTGTTAAAATTATTTCTTAATATAGTGTAATATACTTTTAATACACTTTTTTAATACACTTAATATACTTTTTTAGAATAAGATGTGGGAAAATGTAAGCAGCAGAAAATATTTTAACGTTTACAAGGTTCACTCTAGAAAAATATATCGAGTGGGATTATCCCACTCTAAAAAAATTTTTAAGTGGGATTTCTCAAATTTAAGTGAGAAACTACATAATTTACATTTTGAAAAATCTTTTCTTTTCCAAGAATTATAAATATACAGATCAAACAATTGTAAAAAATTAAGTAAACATTAAAAATGAAAGTTTCATAACTCTTTCCCTTTTGTGGTTAAAGACCAATGGCTGCTTCAATATACAGTTCAGAATCTGAATTTTCGTGAAAAATGCAGAAGGAATTGCTCAAGTTTTTATCACTTAATCTGTTACAAAATTTATTTTAATTTGATATTTTGAGTACTCAAAGAGTGTTTGACAGAAGAGCAGTAATTGAAATAACAAAAATTATTTCATATAGAATTATAATCTGCTGCTGCCACATTTTGTAGCTTATTTTATATATTTTCTTAACAAATCTATGGAACTAAGAGAAATTAAAATTATTAATAAAATTTAAAATTTAAAAAATTATTTTTTAATTTTAAATTATTACTAAAATTTTCCACCCTAAATTTTCAAATTTCTAACTTTAAAAATTCTAAAGTTGAAAACAGGATCACAGGATTCCTCTAACAAACAACAGAGAAAAATAGAGGATCTTTAAAACACATAAAGTATTAGCTAATGCGACTGAAATACTTGATGAACAATGTGAAAAAATTGGGAGGAAAAGCCCCCTTATTTATTTTTGAATGGTATTTTTTAAATTATTGTGGGATTTTCACAATCCCACTCTCTAATGCAAACACTGATATAACTTAGAATCAATAAATGAATAATATTATAAGAAAAGCTTGTTATTGTCATGAGTTAATATTTTTAGACGACTGATTAATTTTGAAAAAGATTATTCAGATGTGACCATTTATGTCTCAGTAACAACAATTAATAATAATAAAAAAACAATACAAATAATTCATGGCTATACAACTACAACCCATATTAAAAATAGTAGAATACTTTTCACTTTTCGGGAAAACATTTAATGTAACAAAAAATAAGTTCAAACTAGACATTTAAATGAATGTGCAACCTTTCTTAGACTCTAAAGTATACACAGCATTTGATTTACATCTAATTCAAATTAAAATGAATAATCAGAAAGTTTATATTGATTATGATTTACATAAAGTAAAAAAATTAGAAAATATATATATATATATATATATATATATATAAAGTTTGTCATGTCACCTTTTGCTAGAATCACAGCTTCGATCCTTTCAGGCATGGATTCCACCAGTTGTTTATATTCATCGCTACTGATACTGTTTCATGCACTCTTCAATGCAGTAATGAGTTAAATTTTGTTAGTGGGAACTAGGTCCTGAACCTTTTTCTTTACTTGATGCCATGAATTCTCAATTGGGAGAGTTACTTGGCCAGTTTAATACCAAAATCTTTCTATTAGCCACTTACAAGTTAATTTTGTGACACAAAGTGGAATTTTGCTCAAAGGTAAATGAATCTTTGCATAAATCCTCAGAGGAAGGTATCATGTAGTATTCCAGTATAATCTTGATACACTGTAGAATTTACGTGTTGTATTAAGATACATAATTGTCCTGTTCCAACATACATGCATCCCCATACCATAACACAGGGGTAGCCAATGTGCGGCTCGCGAGGAGACTAACTTTGGTTAACACATTAAAAATTAATAAATACATTCTGACTTTTCGGAGTGAAAATAAATACCATTCAACGATTATGATAGCTAAAGAATCACCTTGTTGTTATGACTTGTTATTAGATCCATTAATTCTTTTTCTTATAGTTATTAATGTATATGTCAGAAAATTTTTATGATACTATTTTATGACTGTATGTAAATGATTTAAATTAATGTATTCTGTTCCGAATCTTCATCCTACCCTCCCCCGAAAACGCATTTACATAATTAATGCACGTACAAACATATGTACACATACACATATATACATAAGGTGCAGCCTGCCTGAATAAAATAGGTTCCCAATGCAGCCCACCATGCATTTTTGCTTGGGCAGACCTGCCATAATAGATGCCGCAAACTTGACAAAGTGTCTTGAACAAGATTTCTCAATAGCTTCATGTTTTAAACACCTAACTCAAACACCTTCCTCAGCAGATATTTCAAATAAAGATACATCACTGAATAAAACTAGGGGTGAAACTTTTCAGGGGCTACTCCTGAATTCAGTGTTTTTGAACATTTAGCTGTCACTGAATTTCATGTTAAATTATTTTGTTTTTATAGAAATCTCTTATCTTGAATGTTTAATTTGCTTTATAATGTATTAAGAAGTCTTATAATATCACTTAATATAGGCAGCCAGATCATATATCAGTAATAAATCGCCCCTATCTGCATGCAAGTAGCAGTTTTCAGGGTTTTTGCATGTTAGGTAGTTTCATTCCTGTAAAACGCTCTCCCAGTCTTTTTGCCCCCTAGATGAACTTCTCTTTGCACCAGCAGATTTGTGCACATCTTTGATTTTACTTTGCGGACTTGTGATTGAAACTCCAATTTATGCAATCGCTTAAGTGTAGTTGACTTTGACACAACTCCTCCAGATTCTTTTTAACACTCCTCCCCATCTTTAATAGAGAATTTAAAAATCTATCATGCACTCAATTATTCATTTCACCTACTCTTTTTATAAGCATTTTGTAAATACTCAATCGGCAAAATGGAGATCAGTAAGTTTATCAAATTTTAACTATTACGTCTTTAGTAAATTGCAGCCATGACAAAGAGACACCAGAACCACTCATAATTTTGAATTAGTTAATAAATATAATCCTTGTGCTTAACTAGCTAACACTTGAGAAATATTGACTCTGAAAATGAACCATAGTCTAGAATTCAAATAATTTTGATTCTAGTTTGGATTTCAAACTGCTTTTCTAAGATTTTAATTTTTAAAAGATAAACTTTTTCTTTTAAATCCTTGCATGTAGTTCCAGAAACAAAAATTTAGTTTGATTGATCTCCTTCTTCATCTTTATAAATTTTCTTTCTGATTTCATATCTAAAGTGTTTTTCTTTCTGTTTTTTTTTTTTTTTTTTTTTTACTGCAATTTATTACATTTTATGTTTTTAAAAATGTGTTCTTATGTTTATAAAGACCACGAGAAAATAGTTGCTTTAATAGATTTTTGATTTTTCAGTAGTTCTGTTTATTCAATTCAAAGAATCTCACCTTTGTAATTATTATTTTAGGATGAAGTAGCTCATACTTTAACTGAAAATAGAGTTTTGAGGAATACAAAACATCCCTTTTTAATTGTAAGTATTTTTCTATAAATTCCTTTACTATATTTGTCTCTATATATATGTATTGAATGTTTCTTTCTTTTTTAGTCTCTAAAATATTCCTTCCAAACTGCGGATCGACTGTGTTTTGTTATGGAGTATGTAAATGGTGGTGAACTATTTTTTCATCTTTCCCGAGACAGGATATTTAGTGAAGAGAGGACCAGATTTTATGGTGCAGAAATTTTACTAGCTTTAGATTATCTACACAGTCAAGGAATCATTTATAGAGATCTGAAGGTAATTTTTATAAATGGGAATTGGGAATAGCATTTTAGTCATACATTTGCTGTAATATAATGGTGCTTTAAGTAAATTAAAATAATTCTTTTTTACTAGTATATGGCCTGTGTAAAAAGTCCCAAAAAATTTTATATATACTATTTTAGAAGCAGTTTTCTTTTTATATAGCTTCACAGCAATAATAATGTTTAAAAATATTTTCTGTGTGGCAAAATATCACATTATATTTTTTTGTTTTAATAATGATATTAATTTGATCTTAACATTAATTCTCAATTTGAAAATCAGTATTTTTAATGTTAATTTTAGAGTAGAAGTCATTTTTATGACTGAAGTGTATATAAATATAACTAACTTTAAAATACCATTCAAGTGCCCTCTTTAAACCTTCAAGGAAACTCGAGATATATTTGGGGAGGAGAGGAATAAACAATAAACATTGGCAAAAATATGAAAATTGGCGTGTATATTCACGCTAAAATTGACATAAAAAATTATTTTAAAGCAAAACACATAAAAGTATGTAAATTGCTATTAAAAATTAGAAATTGCTAATAGTTTGTAATTGCTCCTTTAAAGTTTGTTTTATGTCAGAAGACTTTATTATGCAGGATTTAGAAAATTACAGAAATTAAAAGTCCAAAGCTGCAAATGTCAGTGCAATTTGCAGTTCTTGTGGTAACATCTTGCATAAAAATTAAATCCGGAAATTCCTTTGAGTCCTAGGGAAATTCTAATTCAGTGAGGAGCCGTGAATCTCAGAATAAAAAGACAGAACACAAACAACATGAGACTTTTGCCATAGATTTCATTAGCTAAACAACTCTGCAAAGCTCTCCATTCCAAAAATTACGCAAGTGCAGTATTGTCTGACTTCATTCCAGTGGTCTTTTGGCAAGATCTCCCACACATGGCCAAGGATTCAAAAAGGATACTCCATTACCTTCTGCCAACCTTGACCAACAACTTTGCTTGAATTAAAATGGTTTCCTGAGTGAATCCAGTGTCATTGTGTGTCTATGACTACAACCACATGACATGTATTATTTTGCAGTGATTAAAAAAAAAAGTTAATTAAATGTAGTTAATTTCTGGTTAACTGACATTCAAGCTACCAGAAAAATTCGGGAAACCATTTTTTCCCCACTTCCAATAAATTGTTTTAAAAAATTGCCTCTTAGGAAAGTGATTTTAGGAAACTTATGTTTTTTACCTCTTCAAATAATCGGTGTCCGATTTATTATAAAACCAATCAATGTAATATTTGGAAAGGTGAATCTTAAAAAAGAAATAACATAACAAAAAAAACCTGTCTCCTATTCGGATAGTCCTCTGCTGAGTGTGTGTGTGTGTGTGGGGGGGGGGGGGGTTGCTTCAGTAAAACAGTAGTCCAATGTGTTAAAGTGAAATAAAATACAAAAATAAGTGTGCTCGTGATTTATAGAGAAAATTGGATGCAATTTTCTTTCAGAGTGCTTACACAATAATGTGAATTAAGCCTTAAAATATCCACTACCATGTAGTGACTAAATTAGTTCTGATTATAGGCTAATTTAGCAGGCTGCAGAACCTGATAGGCCTTTTTTCACAAAATTCCTGCCACTGCTGAGTCTTACACTAGGCGAGACATATTAAACCCTCAACAATAACTTTGATGACTTTTTCTAGTGAATTTTGTCATTTTATTCTTTCCGGTGTCAGTCTTTTTTTTTTTTTTTTTCCCTCACTCTGAAAACTGTGAGTTTTTTTCTTCTTGTCCCATGCTTTTTTCTATGGATTTTTTACTCTTTTTTTTTCCCTTTTTCTATGAATTTTCAGCCATTTTTCCTTGTTTTTATATTCCACCGTACTTTAGAATGTAGAAAACGAGGAAAAAGGGCTTAAAATTCATATAAAAACAGGAAAAAAGAGTCAAAAGACCATAGAAAAAAAGCATGGAAGAAAAACGAAAAAACTCGCAATGTCAAGTAAGTGTGTGTTTGTGTGTGTGTGTGTGTGGGGGGGGGGATAAGGCTAACACACCAGAAGAAGTAAAAGGTAAAAATTGACTTAAAAAAAGTCATTGAAGCTCGGGAAGAGATTGGGTTTGGGGCCCTGAAGCTATCGTTGAGGATTTAATATGTCACGCTTAGTATAACCAACATTCATTTAAAAAACATTTTTGCACTTGGTAGCCATTTGCAACATTTCTAAAGGCTTAGAAGTTCTACATCCATCAAGATACTTAAAGCAACTTGCTAAAACAAATTAACATTTGCATAGCAGTAAGAAGAAAAACAAAAGTATGTGTTGTCACTTTAAATAACTAAACTTTATCAAAAAAATTACAGTCCACTTCCATTAATGATATCATAGCCTCAGCGAATCAGTAGGCAATGCTAAAATGATCTCATTATCAGCAGTAAGTCACAAAAATATTACATATTTCGACAATGGGGCATTAAAAATATAAGAAATTTTACTGGGTTTATAGTAAAGTAATTGCATTTTTTCGTAATCAGCTTTGAAAAAAAGCACAAATTTTGAAATAATTGCCTATTTCAGCATTCGTTGGTAAAAAAAAAAAAAAAATCAGAAATTAGCTGCAACTAAGCATAATTTCTATTTAATGAGTAACAAAATAATTCTACAATTTGATAATCAGCTATAATAATGTTTTAGCTGTCTATTGGAAAAAATTGGACATTTTTCTGGGATTAACTAGAAAAAAAAAAAAAGGGACTGAAAACTCATAAAAATGTGTGAACTCAAAATGAATTCTTTACAAAAATTACAAGAATTTTAAAAAGTTCTTCTTTCAAAAAGGGGTGGGGGGGGGGGGGGGAACTAATCTATGAGAAAATTATTTATTTAGCAAGCACCTGAAAATGTTTCGGAAAAGTTAAAAGTATCTACTGGTGCTAACAATACATTGAACTTTACTTGTCTATCAGATAGTTTATAATCTTTAAAAATATTTAAAGTTTGATCATAATGTCGTGTTGATTGCAATGCCACCACACTTTAGAATGTAAAACTCGAGGAAAAAGGCTGAAAATCCATAGTAAAAAGTATGGGACGATAAGGAAAAAACTCACAATGTTAAATGTATGTGGGGGGGGAGGCTAACACCAGATGGTATAAAAGGGGAAAATTGACTAAAAAAAGTCATTGAAGCTCAGGAAGGAATATGGCTCGGGGCCATGAAGCTATCGTCGAGGTTTTGCTACGTCTCGCCCATTATGTGCAGATTTAACTGTTTGTTTGGAATTACTAAAGATGGAAGAACACAGAGAATGTTAAGCTCAACTCAAGATTGTATTCATCTGAACTGAATTCTTCATGAACTTATATTACTGTCAGTGAACTTTCTTAAACGGAACATTTCAGAATCGAAAAATTCTAAATAAGCTCGAACTCGCAGCCTTTGATTTTGTAGCCTCTACCTCAAAGATACTGCACCTACAAACAGAATGAGTTTGACTGCAATTGAATGCAGTGTATGAAAAAATGCAGAAATGAAGTGTTTGTGAGATGTCTGCTTTATTAATTATATATTATGTTATAGTTTTCAATTAAAGTTTTATTAAAGTCGTGTCTAAGTCTTTATAGTAAGCTACATAATTTATTGTTTTATTTTGCTATTTTTTAGCTAGAAAATTTATTGCTTGATAAAGATGGTCATATAAAAATAGCTGATTTTGGATTATGCAAAGAAGATATTAACTATGGTGCTACAACAAAAACTTTTTGTGGAACTCCAGAATATTTAGCTCCTGAGGTATTATTATTTTTCTTTTTCCTATTGACTTGGTTATTAAGGGCATTATTCTGCTTTGAGAAAGAATAATCTGATCATATCTTGACCTAGGGAGTATGATTGCACAAATTTGTATCCTATCCTAAGTTTTGAACATACTCTTTTATTTAAGCTTTCTTTAGTTTCAGTTGGAATTTTATTGATTCATAGTTCTTGTTAGCTGGAAAAAAAAAATTAAATATATTCTTGACATAATTGATTTCACTAAATATTTTAGCTTTATTTTCAATATTTTCATACTTTTATAAATTTGTTTTACAACCAGTAGCTAAAATTTCACATATTCAACATTTTGATTAATGCAGGTACCTCAGAATGTACATTTTTTTTTCAGTATAACTGAAAAAGGAAAAATTTTAACTGTGCTGCCCATTCTTTTGCTTTTTTTTTTTTTATAATAGTGTGTGTAGTTATTGTTTTGACCAGAGATCATTTGAAATTAACATAAATTTTAATTTACATTGCGTTAATCTTGGATATATATGTGTTTCAGTGATCTTGTATCTGTTGCTTGGCTTCTACTATGCTTAATAGATCATCTTTATTATATATATATTTATTTATTTAATGTTTATTACCAGAATTAAAAGGGGGAAAAACAGAGTTAAGTGGTGTTATTGTTCAAAAGAACAAACTTCTAATTTGTTTTATGGAATTAAATGCAATATGTAAGCTGTGTTTTACTAAAGCAAAATTAATTTTTTATAGCTTTGTATGTACTTGTTGTGTAACTATTGTGTACTAACTGTGTAAGTATTGTGTATTACTAACTATTGTGTAACACATTTAATTATAGAGGTGCCAATTATTATGATTTGTCCGTAATTATTACGGATTTACGGCAATAATTAAGGCATTACGGACAACATATAAAAATTACGGATTATACGCTTTTTAAAAAATCGCGGATATCGATCGTTAAAAAAAAAAAAGGAATCCCTACTAACGATAGACGATAAAACGCACAACGGAAGCCTTCCAATTCTCAATTTTTCTCCATCACATCATAAATGCCGATATTCATTTTAAACCTGCTTTATTAAATTCTAGAAACTATAAAGAAATAGAATTATACAATATTTCTCACTGATGTAATGTTTTTTTACTCCCCCCCCCTCCTTCTTTTCTTATCTCCAACTAGCCATCGATGATTAAAAGCTCTGCAGAAGCCTTTAGTTTGCCAATCTTTCTCCATCCTCCATGCTCCATCAGCAACAGTCAATATTCATTTTAAACTTGCTTTATTAGATTCTACAACCTATAAAGAAATAAAATTGTTTGACTTCTCATTCATCTAATTATTTATATTTTGACCCCCACCCCTTTTACAGATAGTAATCAAAGCTTACTTCTAGAACCAAAAAAGTGATAGAAGTGCTCAATATTTTTCACATATGCAATTATTTTTAGGCTTTATTACTGAACTTGATGAAACTATTTGTTTTTCCTTAATAAATTTAAAATACATACTGTATCACCAAACAAAAAATATGCAAGATGCATAAAGAAAAGGACAATGTTTTAGTATTTAATGCCACAAAAACAGTTGTCTGGAAAGAAAGAAAGAAAGAAAGAAAGACTATTAAAAAAATAATAATAGTAAATAAAATAAATTTTTGTAACCCCCCCCCCCACCCCCCCCAAAAAAAGACAGAGAGAGATAGCCAAAAGTCCCCCCCCCCTTTCAATGCAGATAAAAAAAAAAAAAAAAAAAAAAAAAAAAAAAAATCCTTCATTTTGTAAAAGTTAAAGAAATTCATATTTATTCACTTTTGTTTGGAAATTTTTCTAATTTTTTAATTAATATATTATACATTTGTTTACAAAAACTGTGCAATTCGTTGTATGTGAGTTTGTGCATAAATAATATTCCGTGAGGCAGTTCACATTTCATAAATGTATAACTCTGATTACTGATAGCTGTTATTGAAACTTGGCACCTCTATAATTAGATAGTTATGCATTAAAATGATATTTATTTACATCAATCCATATACTTATATAAAAACTTTTTTTTTTTTTTTGTTTTACATTTACATCATGAAACTTGAGAATTTAGCTGTTAATCAAAACTTAAAATAAAATAAAAAAGAGCCTTTTACATGTTTAAAAATAAAAATTAATACCTTTATTTAAACTTCGTGCTTGGCAGAAAGCTTTTTCGTGAGGGGATCCCCTCCGTCAACGGTGCTGACTGCACTTCGTGGTTGGCGGCTACTGAAGTCTTGATTTTCTCCTTTATATTCATATAGGTGACGCCACACTTTGTCAATTTCTGCTGATTCGTGGTCGTTGATGACGTGACTATTGTGCGCGATTTCAATACTTTCTCTAAAAAATGCATAGTTTTGATTATTGTAATTAGCGATTCTTGTAACATGATCAAAATCTATATTTATATTGTTTTCATAGTAATTTCTAGCTAAAGCGGTGGTATTTTGATTGAATTTTATGTCGTTTTGGTGCTCTTTAATTCTGGTTTTCATTGACGGAGGGGATCCCCTCACGAAAAAGCTTTCTGCCAAGCACGAAGTTTAAATAAAGGTATTAATTTTTATTTTTATATGTATTATAACTTCGTTTTAAGTAGTTTTTATAATGTTTAAATGCCCTTTACATGTTTTATTAGTCTATAAACAAATCTATTTTTGCATGATTTTGTTCATAAGAAAAGAAAAATTATATTTATTTATTTTTAAAGAAAAGCATACTAATTTAGTTTTAAGTTTAAATATACCTTACATAAGCTTTTCATCGTTTTGGCTGATTAATTTCGGTCGCAAACGCGACCATCCTCAGAGCCATGACAATCGTTTTCGTCCTTCTGTTTATAGTTCGGCGGTTTGCTGTGGCTGTTATTTCGCTTCACTTCATATTCCTCCAAGATGTGTTGCCAGGCAGTAGGGATGACGGAATGTTCTCTATTGTTTACAGTGTTGGGGTTAGTAATAATTTCAAGTGCCTCCCGTTTTAGAGCATAATTATGGTTATTGTAAGGTGCTATTTTTTGGATGTTAATGGAGTTAATGTTTATGGGGTTATTATTGTGGGTAGTGGAGAAAGCGGTAGAGGTTTTTCCTAATTTAAGGTCTGCACGGTGTTCTTTTTCTCTATCGGTGATTTTTCGCTTGGTCATCCCAATGTAGCAGGCGTTTTTACCGTTGATATGTTCGAAGTTGATTTTATAAATCCCGGAGGTGGAGTTTGGTGGAATGGGGTCTTTTTCGTTTCGGATATGTTGAAAAATGTTTTTGTCAGGTTTTATTGGAATGTTTAGGTTATTATTTTTAGCTTCATTTTTTATTTTAATGCTGGCGCCTTTACAAAATGGGATTGCAGTGGTGAAAATAGGTTTACCGTATATTTCCGTGTATAAGCCGAGAATTTTTGGAAATTTTTCGGAAGCTGTATTATAATGGTCGGCTTATACACGGATCTACATTTCTAGCAAAAAACGCACTTCAGAAACAATGATTGAATACATATATTTTAAGCTTAAAAAGTATATATAAAGTAAAATAGTTATATTAAACCTTATTTTTAAATAATTATCACATATAAAACTCTTAAATTAGAAATTTTAAATTTATTTCACGAAACACTCGATGTAGTTACGTTTGTTTACATTTCTTTTTGACCTGCCGGTAACTGAAGTCATCGGCAGAGTGCACGAACGGAGTAAATTCTCTGTCTGATTCAGAAATAGTATAAGAGAAACTTGAAAAAAACAGGACTCCCGATCATATTTTTAATTTATACAATTAAATTTAAATCATCTCTGTTTAAAATGTTTCTAGGCTTGCACTAGCAAAAGCGGCAAAGCTTCGTTTTTTTAATAGAAGTATTTTTATTTTGTTGAAGATTGCCTTGAAGCACTGATAAAAATACTGAAAAGTAGAAATATACAAAATAATTTAGATACGTCATTAAAAAAAATCGATGCAATCGGACTTTGCACAGCTTATTTATGTAAACATCCAGCGGCGGCATTGCTTCATCGACGTTAGGGTTAGGTCTCCCGGCCCGGTATTACGGTAGCCATCGTTTTCAGCAGCTGCCGGGACTTTCGTGCGTTCGCGTCTGTGTTTGCCTCCCTTCTGATAGGGTTGCCAGAGTTAAAACTATCGCCGTTGGCGAACAATCTGCGAACGTTTTACGTTATGGCTAAGCAAGGTAAGGAATTCTATTGGATAAGCACGCATTTCGCGCAATTTCATTGGACAGATTATCATGAAGGTTGTATAGATTGGCAATATTTTCACCATTTTGGCGATATACTCAAACTTTAAAAAGAGTATTTTTTTCAATTCGGCTTATACACGGGTTTGCAATTTTGGGCAAATTTCTGCAGGGAAAAATGTACTCTCGGCTTATATACGGATCGGCTTATATTCGGAAATATACGGTAGTTTTTTGGGCATTATTGATTTTCAAATCAATAATGCCCAAAAAACTAAACCTATTTTCACCACTGCAATCCCATTTTGTAAAGGCACCAGCATTAAAATAAAAAATGAAGCTAAAAATAATAACCTAAACATTCCAATAAAACCTGACAAAAACATTTTTCAACATATCCGAAACGAAAAAGACCCCATTCCACCAAACTCCACCTCCGGGATTTATAAAATCAACTTCGAACATATCAACGGTAAAAACGCCTGCTACATTGGGATGACCAAGCGAAAAATCACCGATAGAGAAAAAGAACACCGTGCAGACCTTAAATTAGGAAAAACCTCTACCGCTTTCTCCACTACCCACAATAATAACCCCATAAACATTAACTCCATTAACATCCAAAAAATAGCACCTTACAATAACCATAATTATGCTCTAAAACGGGAGGCACTTGAAATTATTACTAACCCCAACACTGTAAACAATAGAGAACATTCCGTCATCCCTACTGCCTGGCAACACATCTTGGAGGAATATGAAGTGAAGCGAAATAACAGCCACAGCAAACCGCCGAACTATAAACAGAAGGACGAAAACGATTGTCATGGCTCTGAGGATGGTCGCGTTTGCGACCGAAATTAATCAGCCAAAACGATGAAAAGCTTATGTAAGGTATATTTAAACTTAAAACGAAAAATTATATTTTACTTCTCATTTGGCTTTTATCATAATATGGAAATTTGGAGAGTTACGCATTTGACACAAACATATTAAAA
Source organism: Salticus scenicus (assembly GCA_963930645.1). NCBI lineage: Eukaryota > Metazoa > Arthropoda > Arachnida > Araneae > Salticidae > Salticus > Salticus scenicus. The sequence continues at coordinate 57,130,463 of OZ005655.1, forward strand.
TTTAGTAGCCCCAGTTTATGGTTTTTGCAAAGAATCTTTTTAAATTTTAAAGATTTTTTAATTTGTTGCATATTAATATATCAATTTTAGGTTTTAGAAGATACGCATTACGGAAGAGCTGTTGATTGGTGGGGTCTTGGTGTTGTGATGTATGAAATGATGTGTGGCCGATTACCATTTTACAATAGAGATCATGATATTTTGTTTGAATTAATTCTCATTGAAGAAGTGAAGTTTCCAAAATCTTTATCTCCTGAAGCAAGATCTTTATTGAGTGGGTTATTGATAAAAGATCCTAAAAAAAGGTAGAGTTTCTCAATTTTAAAATAAACTTTTTTTTTTAATATTAAAACAATTGTTCAATTGTATAATTTTCATATTTTTCCTTTACTGAAAAATATTTTAGAGAAAGAATCATTTAGCAATATCTGCTATAATAATAATAATAATAATAATAATACAGCAGAGCACCGTTTATACATCTTTTACATTTATATGCCCTTTTAGTGAAGTCCCGATTCATTCCTATTCATTTTAATGCAAAAATTCTTCGTTTATAGGCCGCTAATATTGGTTATACGTCTTTTCCACTTTACTAAAATTCGCAAAATTTCTCGACCTGTTATTATTTTCCATCTTAAGTAAAACAGATTTTTCCTAGAAAGCATCGTAAATGGAAGAACACAGGAAAGATTGAAGAATACTAATCAAAGAATCAACTGAATTCCCAGTAGAATTTTTAATACTCATAGACAAGCGGCAAATAAGATGAATATTAAAGATTTTTAATGTTATTAAATAACTATCTGTATGGACATAAATTGTATGCTTATTATTAAAGATACACAATACAGGGTGTTCCAAAAGTCCCACACCTAACTCGAAAATGAGTCGGAATTTTGAAAAATGGCGAAACACATATTTAATGAATTAGAGAGGGACCACTTTTGGGGAAAAAAAGTTTAGGCTCGGGGGAGGCTAAAGAGGGCAACTTTAAAATTTCAAATAGAAAGTATGTGCTGTGATGCATCCCTGGGAACGTCTCTTCAAGACAATGAATTTGATATAAATAGTTTTGCCCTATGATGATTATTAAAGGAGATACATGAGTTTTTAGACTTTTGAAATGTGGATTTTATACTTATGTATCCCCTTTAATAATCACTGCAGAACAAAACTATTTATACTAAATTCATTGTCTTGAAGAGACGTTTCCAGGGATGTATCCAGTACTGGATCTACATTTTTGAAAGGGGGTGCAGACTAGAATGTGCCACCCTCTAGACACAATTATTAAAATACTAAGACTTTTAATGTCTATTTTAGCATTAAAATTACACATGATTCTAAAGATTTATTTTCTTCTACTTTATTTCAGCAAATTAAAAAGTTATAGTTAAGATTTTTAGCTATTTCGTTCTCAAACAATAATATTGCCAATCCCAACAAGAGCTTTCGGGACATTGTGAAATTTAATAATTTTTGATGAATTTCATTTTGCTGAAACTTATTCCACATGAAGCAGAAGTTGTAGGCAGAGTTACATAAATTCTGAGAGCTATATTTAAGTTTGGAAAGGCATCCTGCATGCAAATAAATTTTACACTGAACTTCCAATAAAGAAACAGGTTTTAACTCAGAAGTATTTTCATGTAAAAGTGATCCGTATTCTTTAAAAGATTTCAAGTTCAGAAATGAGCTCCTCTGTCTTTGTCATATTTAAGAGCCAAATCGAGACCATATATATTTTTTAATCTGTTATGGTCGTTTTCATTAATGCTTCACCAGTCAAAAAAGTGCAATCAGAATTTATTTTCCTTGCTATTTCGTGATTAATTCCTATTAAAGTTTGATCCGATATAGCGTTTGCTGGTTGTATAAGTCTTGGAGAAAATATCCGTAACTCGTCGTCGGCTAATTTGCTAGGCATTTTTTTTCTTTTACACGTTCTTTGATGAATGTGTTTACTGACATGGACACAACAGTGGCAGTAGCTTCCTCAAATCATTCGTTGAATCCAGTATTATGTAACCTTTTCATTATATTTTCAAAATCTTCCATCAAAGCAATTGATCTCATTAAAACAATGTAATTTTTTTTTTCTTTTTATTTACTGACACAGTTGATCTCTTTCATAACATGATTCCATATAAATAGAAATCTTTAAATAAACACCATAAAAGGCAGTAAATATAAACAACTGTTTTGGATCGAAAGAAAATACGATCCTACATCAGGCGAACAAAGTAGGCACAAATTCTGCAAACAAAATGGCAATGAAGGCTTTTTGTAGGTTTTGGTACATTCCTACATTCCTGCTTTGTTTCCAGCACTGGTGGCTATTGAATTCAGCGTGTTCCTCAAAAGAAGAAGCAGAGGAAAAATTTTGTGCGTTTTTGTAAAGTGATCCCTTCTCAACATTAGAGATATTGAAAATACGCCTGTACCACGAGAAAGAGCATTTATTACAGATTCTTACATTACAACTTTTTTTGAAAACTAAATTTTTTGTTTTTAAAAATTTTTTTAAAAAGGGTCTAAAATTTCTCTTTTTCTCGATTGTCTTTTTTAAATCACCCTCTACGAAAGAGTAAATGTCCCATTTCTTAACAACCGATATATTTTGAAAGGTCATTTAATCCTCTTTCGAACCATATAAAAATTTTAACCAAATACGGATTAGCGATCCATATTTTTAGATTTTAAAAAACATCGATTTTTTCACAAATCATTTTATAACTCAAAATCTTTTAGAGATAAATCGTTTTTTTTTTTGTTTTTTTTTGTAAATAGATACAATGTATCGATAATCTGTAACATCGATCTGTATTGATGATACGAAACAGATCTCAAAAGATTGAAAGATTATTTCAAAAACTGAATCAGTTATAAATTTTTTAATTTTCTGCATCCCTGTACTTTTTCATAAAATTCTGAATCCTGCTTACCGCATTTGCCGATTAATTCGTATTACAATACTTGATATTTTGGTTACCATGGCAACTCCCATATGACTGTCTGGACAGTGGAGCAGAAAGAAAAACATCTGTTACTGATTGAGGTCACATGTTTTTTGACTGGAATTAAAAATTGCAAATTTCGAAATTCTTCAATTTTTCTCTCCCGCACACAAAACTTACTATACAGCGTGAACATCACAAGACAAGCTTGCAGTTCAGATTTCATCGATTTTTGTCAATAAACAAAAAATTTACATTTTAATATACACTTTAATTGCAAATTTAATTTTATTAAAATTTCAATATTTCAAATTCTAATTATGATTAAATTATTTTTAATGCTTCATTCGAAAGATATTTTAAAGTAATTTTATATTATCGAAAGTGGAATTCGAGATTTCACCATCAGGTGAAATCTCGAAAATCTCTTTTTAAGGTGTCCTAATAAGGTTTTCTTTTGTATCTCAGAATTTTGAAAGGTCGTAACACGGTGAGCCAACAGGCTGTTTCAGATATTGAAACAGGAAGAGGGCAGCACGGGCGCTTCCGAGTGGGAATTTACTGTGATTAGTTTTTCAATAAAGTTATTTTCACTATATGTCAATGAGCTGTTATAGGACCTGAAACGGGGAAAAGGCGCCACCGAGCGGGAGTTTCGTAAAGTCGGACTTTTCAAAGATCGCGAACCAGCTGGTTGCCAAAAGCGGCCAGTGTTAAAATAAACTACAAAATGAAGAATGTGCAATTCAGTTACATGCATATAACTTATATTTTTTTGTTTTCATGATAAGCATATACGTTTTGGAAGGAAAAAGAATTACAGTGATGTGTTCGATAAAATGGTGCTGGTTTTAAGAAGTTATTATGTAACAATTAACAGATAAACATTTTCTAATATTGTTAGATATCTAAACTTAGATATTTTCCAATAACAACATATTTTGGAAAAATTAATGTAGTTTGTAGACTATTATAATATTACTTCTCCCTGCCTTTTCTGAACATTTTCTTTCTTTCTTTCTTTTTATATATATATATATTTTTTTTTCTAAGAAATAAAATTTTAGAACTGACTTCTGTCTTTTTGTTATTTTTATATTGTGGGAATATTGTTAGATTGCTTATTTATTTTTATTTACTATAAAGCTCAATTATTCTGTAAATTAAAAAAAAATGTACTTAATTTATTCTAGATTGGGTGGAGGGCCTGATGATGCCAAAGAAGTGATGGTAGACCCATTCTTTCGTTCAATGCCATGGCAAGATCTTTTAGAGAAAAAGGTGATTTTGTTGTACATTCTTAAATTTAAAATTCAATGCACACACATTATTTACACACACACACAGTAGAGAACCAGAAATCTGCTGACCTAAAATGATCTAAAGTCAGAAATCCACAAAGCTTGTTAGATCTAAACAATAAAATTCAGTATTAATAAGTTACAAAACTGCAAATCAGAATTTTTGTAAAAGATCTTGAATGCAAATTCTGTACTTGCATTTTATGGTTACAGTAATAATCCCAGTGACAGAAAATTTTGTAGCTGTCTGCGACAGGTTTCTAAAATTTCATAATCTGTCTGCGAAATTTGCATGCAGTCAGGGGTGAAAATGGCTTAACGCTACAAGGCTCAATTTTTTTTTAGTGGGTGACAAAAATATATAGGTTGTAATTAGTGATCAGAAGATAGGGAAAACTTATAAAAATAAAACCATATTTTATGGAAAAATCAACTTTTTAGCTCAACGTACCGTATGTGGAGCATACATAAAAATATGATTTACTAATACGTTTACTATTGTAATATTGTACTATTGTAAGATAAAGAATTTTTCTTTGGGTCCCTGTAAAAAATCATGAGTGCTAGATTCACCAAAATCAATCGAATTTGTGCTATGGTGACCTATAACATATGTACCAATTTCTAGCTCATTCGAACAAAGCGTTTAGGCACTATCGTGTTCACTCACATACATACACACATGCATTATCGTAAAAATAGTAAATATGAATTCAGGGGACCTCAAAACATGTAGAAACACCAAAATTTCAAATTTGGATTTTTGACATGATTACAATACTTTCCTCCCTATTATAGTGTTCGGAAAGTAAAAAGAACAGATTTTATCAGTTGACTATGAAGGAACTGTCTTTATTGATATCTATTGAAAAAAAATTATTCAAAAAGTTATAAATATCAACTGTAAAGCAGGCACCTTGCAAAAATTGGACAGTTTTTTAAATATTTCTTTAAAATATTTAAATAAAAAACATTTATTTCAGTAATCAAGCACAAACTTTTTGAAAAATGTTTTTCTATTTGTAAAAAAAAGTTTAAAAATGTGTATATTTTTGTTAATTTGAAATTTTGTATTATGCTTTTATCAAAACGATTTATTTTTTTAATAATTTTGATTGTTACTTTTGAGATTAATATATATATATATATTTTAATGAAATAGTGCAAAATAAACTTTAATTTTTTAAAGAATATATTTTCAAATTCCACATAAAATAATTAAATTTTAAATTGAATACCAAGTTTCATTCTACCAAAAATCCAATTAACATTGTTTTTACATGTAGCTGTAATGTACATAAGCAATTTTATGCAAAAGTATGATTACATAACTTTGTTAACATTGAATATCACATGTCATGTATTTTTAAGGCTGCATGTGTTTCTGTTATCTCAAGTAATTTTACTGAAAATTTTTAAAGCTAAATGATTATTATGCATTTTAATGTTATTTTTTTATCAATTCTTATCTTTTTTTTTTTTAATTAGCTATTGTAGGGATATCATTATCTTCAGAGTTTTTATTATTATGAAGACATCTAGATTTTATTTTCTTTCTTTTTTTAACTTTATAGGTAACTCCACCTTTCAAACCTCAAGTAACTTCTGACACAGACACAAGGTATTTTGACCAAGAATTTACTGGTGAATCTGTCGAGCTTACACCGCCAGATCAAGGTCCTCTGAATTCCATTACTGAAGAAATGGAACAGCCATATTTTCAACAATTTTCTTTTCATGGCAGCACAGGCACATTAGGGAGAAGCATCGACCCATAAATGCCAATTATTTCATTATAAAAAGAAAAAAAAAAAAAAAAAACAGTTATATTTACATTAACTTTGTTGTGAATTTAAAGCAAAATCATACACATTACATTTGTTGAAGATTTATACTTACCAATGTGCATTATGAAAGAACAAAAGCAATGTGTATAGTTTTCATTACAGAGAATGACTGTTTGGAATTTACCTTTGTTGAATTGTTATTTTGTTTTCATTTATCTTCAGGGCAAGTTAGATGGACTTTTTGTTGTGAGTTAGCTCTCTTAAATTGATGAAAGAATTTTTGAGAGTTTAAAATCTTTTGATGCAGGATAAACCAAAATTTTTGTTGTTTTCATATATTTAGCATTTATTCTAAAAAGTATTTTTTTTTTCAAAAGTTTGTTTTATTTCTTCCTCCCCCCTTCCTTTTCCTAAATATTTTATTAATCATTGCACAATTGTTTTCCTTTCTGATATTCTGAATGCTAAAAGAAAAAAATATATATATCTAATTATGATAATTCCTTTGATTTTTTTTTAATATATAAAATGAATTAAAAATTCATGTACCCTTTATCACATGTCATGTTTCTTACTACTTTTTAAAATAAATAAAAATCTATTAAATTTAATATAATTATATAATTTAAATGATAAAAATATGATATTCCTTTGAATGGATTAGTTTGAATTGTTCCCAAACTTTAGGTTAAGCACTTCTGTATTTCTGTGAAAAGAACATATGCTGGAATTGTAGAGTAATTTTTTAAATATATATTTCTGAATAAGATAGGCTCTAATAAGAATGCATGAATTAATTGTAAATTAATTTCCTTTTTCGCACCAAAATAGTTTATCATTATGGTACTAACTGTAACATATAACAGCATGTTGAAATTGTTGAATTCTGAATTTATAATTAAATATAAAGATAGCAATAGGAAGAGTAATTTGAAAAGTAAAGACAGATTTATTTATTTCATTTTATTCAAATTTATTTAATCGTTTAATTGAATCTAAATCTCAAAAAATAAATTTTGTCAGATCATTTTTTAGTTTTGGTTTAAAAATGGAAATTTAGAAACACTTTTTTATTGAATACAGTATTTTATCTACTAAAAAAACATTGGAAATTTGCAGTTATATATACCAAAAAGATGGCCTTTATTTGTTTGAATTTATAAATTAGGGTATATAAAAATTGCTGTCAAAAATGAACTACAAAATCACATTATGAATTGTGTTGATTATCAGTTTTTATTTGTTTATGCTTTTCTAAATTTGCAGTTAAATAATCATATATATTTCTGAATATTTATCTTGATCTAAAACTTAATTCTTTTAATAAGGAGCAGATAATTAGAAACTATTTTATTTAGTGTGTACTTAAAATTGCCAGGCAAATGTTCTTAGAAAAATGTAATTTTAAATGTAAATTTCTTATAAAAATGCTATATATGCTGTAAAAAAAAATATTTTATGAATATTTTCTTCAGTGCCTTGAAAAATGGATAACCAATTTCCATTTGGTTCTCTAAAGTTGTCCTAAAGGTATGTGAGTAGATTGACATCTTAATTGAGTTTAATGTAAGTCAGAAGAAAAAAAAAAGTATTTTTATTTAATCTTTCATAAATGGACTCTAAACAGACATTTTATTGTTGTTATTGCATTCCCTGTGAACTACATTAGATTGGACTGAATGCATATCTGAATTTTTATTGTTGCTTTTTTATTTAATTTTATAAAAAATGTTTTAAAAATCTCAAAATAATGCATGCATTTGAAGTAATTTTTAGGTTTATTTGCAGCTACGAACCAAAATATCTATCTACTGAATATGGTGCAAGCATTTAATGCTACTATAAAATCAAAATTAATTTTTTATATCGAAGAACTATCAGAAGTAGAATTATTTTTTAACTGTAAGATTAACATTGCTTCCTATGTCTGTTTACAAAAGAATAATTTTGATGACTTTTTAGAAGTGTGTTAAGTATTATAGTTATAATGTACACATCATTTATATTTTTGTGGAATTGTAACATGTCAGAGAAAGTTCTGAGAATAAAGTTCTGTACAGTGCTATGTGTTTACATTAAAATCCAAATAAAACTTAAGGTATTAATTCATCACTTGTTTCTTGGAGGTTAACGGTGATAGGAGCTTTACACAGAAGATCATTCACATTTTACGAAAATAAACTTGCCTGTTTCATATTATACTTTTTAGAGAAAGTTTTGATCATAGACCTATTATAACAATGAACGGAACATTTCTTTATTACTGGAATATAAAAAAGTGTGGCAAAGATTGTGTAGGCAAAAAATTAACTTTTTTGGCAATTATCGCATTATTGGCAAATATTTATTTTGATTTTTTTTTAAAATTATTATTTAAAGATAAAGCAAGCAAAACTTGTGTAAAATATTACATTTTCAGCGTTTCAGCTCTATTTTTTATTTATTTACTTTTTCATTTAATATAATCATCTAGTAAGCATAATTCTCATAAATTATTGTAAACAATATTATACTTCTACAATATTATACTTTCAATTCCTAAAAATACATGGAATTGTTATTTTTTTAATGTAAAGAATTAAATATAGCAGGTATAAGCATTTTACAGAATTTTACAATGATAATTATTTAAAAAGTACGAAATAATAAAATATTAAAAAAAAAAAATCATTCTACCTGTGAACTGTAACCCTCATTTTACATAACTTTTAGGTTTTTTACAGAACATCTAATAATTATAGTTTGCGATAAAATATATTTAATATACAAAACAATTTAACTTTTAAAGGGAATTATAAATTTTAAAAAAGAACTTTAAAAAATAGAGAAAGATATCGTCTGTGTAAGAGAACACAGAATTTAGAGCTTCGCAATAAAATTTCAATGTTGGCCTGTTTGGCTTATTGTAATCATTGTAATGCTGTATGTCACATGACTTCTTTTATGAGTGATCGTTGCCACACTAAGAGGTTGCCATTGTCCTATCCACTGTAATAAGTCTATGGTTTTGATGCTTTCTGTAATAATTAACTACTACAATTTTGTTTCATTTAGAATATAGAATAAATGATGTATTTTGAAAAATTGTTCATAAAATTTATAGATGGTTTGAAGAATATGTAAATGCTTTTTCTATTGAAAAAATAGGTAAAAAATCAAGGGCATGTATTTCTTAATATAATTTAAAAGCATACAATACCTACAATTTGGTGACAGCTAAAGCCCATGGTATTCTACGGGTAAATCAGGGGTGCAGAATATGTCTGAACTCCCGAACGAGATTCAGGGGAAATTTTCAGTATTTTTTTGAGAAAAAATAAAACTGTATATTTAAAATAACAATTTATTACTTGGCAATGCTTATAATATAAAATAACAGCTTTATTTTTAAGTTACAGTGTGTACTTATCCTCTTAAACACTTATTACATAGAATATAAATGGTTTTGTACAACAAAATACTTTTGTGTTATTGAGGAAAATTAAGATTGTATTTGGGGGAAAATTCCAAGGTCTGAACATTTTCTGCACCCTTGGGGTAAATTAGTTTATACAATTACACATTACTTGATATATTTTTTTTAATTCCGTTTTCCACATTCAGATTATTCACAACTTTTAAGTTGATTTCTTTAGAAATCGACCTATTGCAATCACTTCATTTATCTATCTATCTATATAATATATATAAATTTTATCAGTGGATGAAATACACTAATGTAAAGAAACCAGATCTATTAATTGACAGCCTGCAAAACAAACGAATCAAATTCGTTTGTTTTGCAGGCTGTCAATTAATAGATCTGGTTTCTTTACATTAGTGTATTTCATCCACTGATAAATTTTTTAAAAAAATCTTATTGGTCATTGGTGTTTCAGTGATCTTGTATCTGTTGCTTTGCTTCTACTATGCTTAATAGATCATCTTTATTATATATATATATAGTAATACAATATTATCAGTGCAAAAAATTGAAATTTAAAGATGATTTAACTTCAGTATTAAGACAATTATTTGGATCATAAGCGAAGACTACCCAAATCAAACCAAAAAAGAATTAAAGAAAAATCGAAATGAATTATTGGAAATTGGAATGAGAAAAAAGCATTATTTGCATTCTAATGTTTTCAAGGGCCTGGTAGAATGCAAATATGCTATAAAAAAGGATGTTTTTCTGTCACAAAGAAAGCAAAAGCTAAGAATTTCTTTGTTCACAGGCCCGAAACACTCATAGTAAAACCAGAAAAAACGAAGATCAAAATAAAACTATTACCTAAAAAATGATAATCCAAAACCATTTAAAATTGTAGATCAAAATAAAATCACCACTACAAATAATACAAAATTACTTAAAAAATTATAATTGAAACATATGCAACTCAAAGTTAGAATAAACGAGACACATGTAAAATTCAACAATTAGATATCAGTTAAACGCACAGTTAATCAGTTCAAAATTGCAGTGAACATGGAGTAAAATAAAGGATTCACAGAACTATTCAGGTAGAATAAGGATTCAGACAAGGATCCAAGTCCTAATAAGGATTCAGGTTATTATTCATAATTATTGTAACATGAATAGTGCTGCCATCTACAGTAAAGTTATGAAAATAATTGAAAAATAAAATAAATAAAATAAAAGGAATAAATAAAAAAAGGAATAGATGTTACGCTTGCATGCGTTACCACCGCGCCACCTATAATTTGTATTCTTAACTTTGAAGTGAAGCGAAAAGAGTGTGTGTTGTGAAGCAAAGTGTGTGTTCGGAGACCGTAGAACGCGGCGTCGAAAAATAAATAAATTATGAGTGATTAAAGTGTATTCGTGTTTTAAATAAGCATAAATTGCCTTTACATGGCCCGTCGAGCCACAGGACCTGTTAAAAAGAAAGAGTAATTACGAGTTTGTTTATTTAATTTCATTGTGAGAAAAAGAAGTTTCGGTTTCGTAATCGATCGATGAAACAAAAAGTTTTGTTTTAATCATAGAGAAAAAAAAAAAAAAAATTATATCGATGGATGGATTTGATTTAAGTGAAACATAAAATATAAAAGTGAACGAAAAAAAAAAAACAAGTGAAGTGATAGTTTATTTAAGAGGAACAAGATAATAGTGTTTTTTGTTCTCAAGTGGAATACAGCGATCTGAGGTAAGAGCATCTTCATAAAATTTGAAATTGTTCTGAATTTATTACTTGTTAAATTTAATAATGTCAATTATCGATAAATTAAGAAAAGATGAGCTTAAGCTTGTCGCAGAGGAATTGTGTTTAAGTGTAGGAGAGGGTGCTAAACTTGTTGAGTTAAAATATATTATTGAGAAATGTGAACATTTTTCAAATAGTGAGTTAATGAAAAATGTAGTTGATTGCGCGGTTGAGGAAATTAAATCGAAAAAAGAAGAAGAAAAATCAAAAATGGAGTTGGAAAAAATTAAACTAGCACAATTAGAGAAAGAGTTAGAGATAGCAAACATTCGTAAGGAATCTTTACAAATTCTGATTTCGAGAAAATTAAATTAGCGCAGTTAGAGAAAGAGTTAGAATTAGCGAATATTAAAAGGGATTCATCCCAAAATAATTCGCTTTCAACTGTGCATTCGGAACCAGAACTTCTAAATAATAATAATCTGGAAAGTTTTATTAAGAGTATTAAAACGCTTACAATTCCATTACCATCTAAAGCAGAATCATTCAATTCCTTTTTCCCGTTTCAGGTCCTACAACAGCTCACTAACATATAGTGAAAATAACTTTATTGAAAAATTTTATCGCAGTAAATTCTCGCTCGGTAGCGCCTACGGCGCCCTATTCTCGTTTCAATATCTGAGACAGCCTGTTCGCTCACCGTGTTACGAACTTTCAAAATTCTGATTTTAACAAAGTCCAGCTCGGTGGCGCCTGAGGCGCCTTATCCCCGTTTTAGAACTTACAACAGCGTCCCCCCCCCCCTTCCGTTCCTACTAATCATTTTACACTCAAAAATATCCTCAATCGATTTATCCTGTCTTAATACCTAAATATACCAATTTCAAACGCTGTAACTCTTTTTTTTTTTTTTTTTGCCCCTTTACCCCCTCCCTAATAATTCTATTCTTTCAAAAATATTCTCAATCGAATTATCGGGCATTAAAACACATTACTACGAAATTTCAACGGAATATCTCAATTCAAATTACTGCAAAATATAAAAGAAAACTTAAATCTTTTCCTAATAAATATGTAATTTTTTTGCTTATTCATGTATTTTCATGAAAATTGAACAGTAGCTTTATAATATGCTGTGTAATCCGAATATTAATTTAAATGTAATGTAAATGAAAATTTGAAGAATTTAGAAATTTGTAATTTTTAATTCCACTTCAAGAACATGTGACATTAATGATCTCCAGATGTTTTGCTTCCTTTCCAGACAGCGGAGAAAATCGTCTGCTGATAGAATATTTTTTTTTTTTTTTTTTTTTTTTTAAGCAATTAGCCGTTGAATCTTGCGGCTCATTTTTCGATCGACATGGTTCGACATTTTAATTAATATCTCCGCAACTAATTAAAATTTTTAAATTCTGTTTTCACTATCCCCTCGGGAAGGCTTCTGAGCACCCGTATGTCAAATTTTATACTTCTGCGTTCAGTAGGGGCTGAACGTATAGATGCTCAGACAGACAGACAGACAGACAGACAGACAGACAGACAGACATCTTCTTTTATTATTATAGATTGCGTAAAGTGAATGATTTTAAATCATTATGTGAATTAATTGTATCTGACAAAATTTTTCATTCATTAGATCGTGAATTAATGACACACTTTGGGGTTAAGCAGGGTGAATCATTTTTTAAACCACAAGAATTGGGTCGTGAATGTGATATTTATTTATCTGCAAGGGGCAGAGGTAAAAATGAGTTGAATGTGTTTGCAAAGACTAGTGTAAATGAAGCGAAGCGGTTTGTCGGGAACAAATCGCATAATTCACGATTTCAAAAAGTTGCTTCAAATGTGTTCTTATCAGAAATAAAAAATGTAAAATGTGTTCTTTGTAAAAATAATGAATATCATGCTTTATACATGTGTCCGCAGTTCAAAAACTTCCTGTACCAGAAAGAGTTAATGTTATTAAGGCAAATAAGTTATGTTTTAAGTGTTTTTTACCGAATTGTAATGTAAGAAAATGCAATACGAGAAATTGTTTTTGTGGAAAACCACATAATAAATTGATTCACTTTCCTAGAGAAGGAAAATTTAGCGATTCTTGTAAGGAAATAAAGGATAATTCGGAAGTTGCAGCTGCCGCTGATTCCGAAACATTGAATAGAGAACAGCACAGTACATTCAATTCCTTTTTTCCTCCTAATTTTCCTAGTGACAGGCAGCAAATTGTAGCCACTAGTTTTGCAAAAAACAAAACAAAAAATGTTTTATTGAGTACAGTGCGTGTTTTAGTTAAAGATAAATATTCTCAATGGCAGGAAGTAAGGTGCCTTCTAGACGGCGGCTCTCAGGCGTGTTTGATAACAAAAGATTGTGCAAATCGATTACAACTCAAAATAGAAAAAGTAAATACTTTACTCTCTTGTTTGAATGATGCATCGATGACCATTAACGGTTGCGTAACAGCAACTATTGCCAATAAAGAGAAAAACTTTGAGAAATCCCTAAATATGTTTGTTGTGAGGAAAATTACGGATTTTGTTCCGAATAAAGTAATTAATGTACATATCGATGTCCCGAATTCAATAATGTTAGCAGATTATAGTTTTAACATTCCTGAAAAAATAGACATGCTCCTTGGTGCTGAAATTTTTTATGAATTATTGAGACCGGGGCAAATATATTCTCAGAACCCTCAGCTGCTCCTTCAAAATTCTTGTTTTGGTTACATTGCAACGGGGAATTTAGATCAAAGGGATGAGGTTAAAATTCATTGTGGATTAATACGTGGAGAGGATTTAAATGTAACATTAAGAAAATTTTGGGAGATTGAGGATGTAAATATAGAATTAACCAAAAGTAAAGAACAGGCTATATGTGAGGAACATTTTACGGGTACACATAAGAGAAATGAGAAAGGTAAATATATTGTAACAATGCCTTTAAGAGATGATCCGTCATGTTTAGGTCAGTCTAGAGAAATTGCTCTTAGAAAACTCAGATCGCTGTGGAAACGTCTATCTAGAGACGAGAAATACTTGTCGTTATATAAAGACTTTTTAGAGGAATATAAAAACCTTGGTCACATGAGAGAAGTAACAGAGGATAAAACTCCTGATGTTGCTTATTACGCACCTCATCACGGAGTGTACAGGCCAGATAAAGATACGACTAAATTACGTGTAGTTTTCAATTGTTCTTCACCAACAACAAATGGTACTTCTCTTAATTCCTTGCAATTCAATGGCGGCGTAATACAAAGTGATTTATTTACCATAATGGTGGGTTTCCGCCTGCATATTTACGCCTTAACTGCTGACATCAAAATGATATATAGAATGATTCTCATTGACCCGAGTCAGTACCCACTGCAGCGAATTCTCTGGAGCAATAGCATTGAGGAACCCCCCAAAACATTTGAATTAACAACAGTGACATATGGAACAGTCTCAGCGCTTTACTTAGCTATGAGAACCTTATATCAGCTTTCACTTGATGAGCAAAAAAAATTCCCGAAAGCATCCCCAATCCTTCGTGATAATTTTTATATGGATGACGTGTTATTTGGAGCAAGTACATTAGAGGAGGCGAAAGAGTTGCAACAGGAGTTAAAGGAGGTTATACAGTCCGCAGGGATGGAGCTACATAAGTGGTGTGCTAATAATGATGAACTTTCTCCAAGTATGACAGAGTTACAATTTTTATAACAAAGATGAAATTAAAACTTTAGGCTTGGAAGCCAAAGGATGGTTGTTTTGTTTTCCAAGTTAAAGTAGATCTGAAAAATTCCTATACAAAAAGAGAGGTGTTGTCGACGATAGCTAGGATCTTTGATCCTCTAGGCTTATTAGGCCCAATAATTGCTAAGGCCAAAATATTTATGCAAAAGCTTTGGCGTCTAAAAATTGATTGGAGTGATGCACTCCCAGCACCAGAATACAGAGAATGGCATCAATTTCTCATTACATTAGAACGAATAAATGACATAAAAATTGAGAGGTGT
This sequence comes from Salticus scenicus, assembly GCA_963930645.1. NCBI lineage: Eukaryota > Metazoa > Arthropoda > Arachnida > Araneae > Salticidae > Salticus > Salticus scenicus. Next base: position 57,145,661 of record OZ005655.1, read on the forward strand.
ATTGTGATTTCCCAGGCTGTAAATATCGAAATACATGGATTTGCAGACGCTTCAGAACTCTGCTATGGAGCGGCCATCTATTGTAAGTCCAATGATTCACGTGGCCAGACATTAATAAGATTAATCTCAAGCAAATCCAAGGGTTGCTCCGGTTAAAAGCTTAACAATCCCTCGATTAGAGTTGTGCGCAGCTGTTCTGCTGGCAAAGCTAATGAATAAGGTGTTGGCTGCTTTAAAGGTGATGATCAACGAAGTCTATTTTTGGACAGACTCTACAATTGTTCTGGCGTGGTTACAGAAGGAACCCATGGATTTGAAACCGTTTGTGCAACATAGAGTAGCAACTATCAAAGACCTTTCACCAATCCAACAGTGGCATCATATCGCTTCAGATCAAAATCCTTCTGATGTGTTATCAAGAGGCATTGATCCAGATAAACTGTTCGATCACGAACTATGGCTAAGCGGACCCAGCTTTTTACTAGAAAGGGACTATCCGAGTCAAATAACTGTTAACCCAAAAAATTTGGACGATTTTAGAGTAGAGCTAAAAAAGTCTAACACAAACTGTGATGATAATTTTAATGTTTTTAATTTGGTAACTGATAGTGACTTTGTGTGTAATCTTCTGAATTTAAGTAATAATTATTTAACTGTTCTGCGTATTATAAGTTTTATTTTCAGGTTCATAAATAACAGCAGAAATCCTCTTTACAAAACAAGTGGACCACTTATATCTTCAGAAATTGTTGAAGCAGAGAAATTTTTATTAAAGTGCATACAAAGTGAGGAATTTTCCGAAGACATTAAAGACTTACAGGTAAAAAAGGCTATAAAGCCTAACAGTAAGTTGAAGATGTTGAATCCATTTATTGACAAGGAAGGCCTGCAAAGAGTAGGAGGAAGACTTGGAAATAGTGATTTAAATTATAAGAAATTTCCAATTCTTCCATCTAAACATAAATTAACTGAATTAATTGTTGTCTTTTATCATAAAAAATTTTTGCATGCTGGGCGTAATTCTCTATTGTATTATTTGAGGGGAAAATTTTGGGTTACAAATGGTAGAAATTTATGTAGAAAAGTTGTGCATAAATGTGTTAAATGTTTTAGGGTTAATCCAAATTCAGCACAACAAATATTAGGTAATTTGCCAAGAGATAGAATTGTTCAAAACTATCCATTTAATATCACTGGGGTAGATTTCACTGGTCCTTTCTATATTAAGTATAAAAATCAACGAAAAGGTATTTATAATAAAATATATGTTTCAATTTTTATTTGCTTTGTGACCAAGGCTATACATTTAGAGTTAGTCACGGATTTAACGTCCACAGCCTTTATAGCTACTCTTAAGAGATTCATATCGAGGAGAGGAAAATGCAGTAAGCTGTATACAGACAATGCTGGGAACCTTGTAGGAGCAAATGCAGAGCTCAAAAAATTGTATAAAATGGTAAATGGACCAGATGATCAAATTTCGGGGTATATGAGTTCAGAAAACATTGATTGGCAGTACTCACCTCCTAGAGCGCCAAACTTTGGAGGATTGTGGGAAGCAGGAGTCAAATCCTTTAAATATTATTTGAAAGGAGCTGCGGGAAATTTAAAATTAACCTATGAGGAATTTTTGACTTTAATTATACAAATTGAAGGGATGCTAAATTCTAGGCCTTTAGTCCCCTTAACTGCTAACGTAGAGGATTTAAATGTGTTGACTCCTGCCCACTTCCTCTTAGGAAGGTCAATTACGTCTATAACTGAGCCAGATTTATCAGAAATTACAGAAAACAGGCTTAGCCAATGGCAAAAAATAACAAAGTTATTTCAAAGCATTTGGCGTAAGTGGCACTTAGATTATCTATGCCACTTACAACAGAGATCGCAATGGAAATTTGAGAAACAAAACATATGTGTTGGAGACATGGTTATTCTAAAAGAGGATAACTTACCTCCATGTGAGTGGCCACTGGCCAGAATAAGCAAAATTTTTCCCGGAGCGGACAAAAAAGTAAGGGTAGTGAAGATTAGTACTGCCTCTGGAAAATTTAAAAGGTCCATTTCTAAAGTTTGCCCGCTTCCAATAAATGATTAACATTGTTATTAATTATGAATGTTGTAAATTATGTAATATTTTGATAATTTTTTTTTTTTTTGCATTACTTTTTATTTAACATATGTAATATTTACTGTATAATATTGTGTAATATTAAGTGTATCAGAATTTTTATGAAAAAAAAAAATGACTGTTAGATTTATTGAATGTTTAATAAACATTGCAATGGGGGCCGGTATGTTATGCTTGCATGCGTTACCACCGCGCCACCTATAATTTGTATTCTTAACTTTGAAGTGAAGCGAAAAGAGTGTGTGTTGTGAAGCAAAGTGTGTGTTCGGCGACCGTAGAACGCGTCGTCAAAAAATAAATAAATTATGAGTAATTAAAGTGTATTCGTGTTTTAAATAAGCATAAATTGCCTTTACAATAGATAATAAAAGAAGAAGAAATAAAATACATATAATGTCCGTACAAAATAGCCAGGAAGCATGAAACAAAGTAAAAGAAGACAAAAACTTTTTATTTTCTTAGAATCAATGTGGATGATTGAATAGTGCTGCCAACTACGATTGTAATTTGCCACGAAGTTTGAAAGATAATGTGAAAACATACTAACCATAAAATAATACCTAATTTTTTTAGACCTAAATTTAAATTGGATTAAAAATTGTGAGGGAAAGAATAAATAAAATAATAATAATTTAAAAAAAATTTTAATTAAGTGTTTGGGATAACCATTAATTAATGCTAAATTTTTAAAGAATCGAAATTGTACTTTTTGATGTTTATCAGACACTAAATATTTGATCCTTAGATTAAAATTAAGAAGAATATTGACAAAAACAGATTTATGTAAACATGTTTTAAAATTAGTAAACAAATTTACTTTAAAGGGGACATCTTTCTTTTTATCATATAAGTCAAATTCTAATTGGCTATTACTATTAAGAATAATTTTTAAATCTAAGAAACTAATAACACTAGATTCCAAATCAGTACTACTAAGAGACAGATTTTCAGGATAATTAACAGGTAAGTCAAGATTGGTGTGATGTTTATCCAAATATAATTATATCATCTATGTATCGTAGTAATTTAAAGTTAGTACACTCAATGTCATGCTCATAATAATATAAGTATAGATCAGCTAATATACTAGAAGCAATGCCATCTTGTGGCAATCCTAAATGTTGTTTATGTAAAGAATTATTGAATAAAATATAGTTATGGTATAGGATAAACCTAGTCAGAGTTTTAAAGGCTGAAGGAGTAATGTTTAGATTTAGATACTGAAGATTTTCTACAAAAAGTTTATTTATCATATCAAACATATCTTTTATAAAAATATTATTAAAAAGATCATTGAAATCAAATGTTTTTATACCAGTAATATCAGTAAGATTTTTAATTTTATTTTTGAGTTGAAAACTATTTTTTAGAAAAAAATTACTCTTGTTAGAAACAATATAACTATGTAATTTTTTAAGGATATTTAACAACATAATATTAGCATTAGAAGTATAGGCATTACAGGCAACAGTAACAGTACGGAATTTAATAGGATCTTTATGAAATTTTGGAATTACTACTAAATAAGGATAATTATAGTTATTATTTTTGGTATTTATTAACTTGTAATAATTAAATATATGCCTATTTTTAATTTCTATAGTGTCATTAATCTTAACAAAAATATTACTAGTATCCATAGTATCAAAAAGAAGTTGTTTATAATACTTTTTGCAAATAATTGCCTAGTTATTAGCCGCCTTGTCAACATAAGTAATAATAAATTTAGACTGTAAGTCTAGAATTGCTGTATTAATTTCTTTGAAATTATAGTACTTGATATTAGAAAGATGGTGCATATTATAAACTAAATCAAGTTTAAATTTCTCAAGTAACTTAAATTTCCACTCATTAAAAAATTCCACTGGTTTATTATAATCAATAGCAATTTTGTATATAAAGAGATCCAAGTCTAAATTAAATTGAGTAATGATATCAATAAATTTGAATTTTGAAGGCATACGAAATTTAGTACCATGCTTCATCAAAGATCTTAAAGTAAGATTTTCCACAATATTGATATCGCCAATAATAATATGACCATGAGATGGATTGAAAAAATATTTATATTTGGAATCAGAACAATAGCACGGAGGCTGTTCATTAGAAGTAAGAAATTTAACAAATTTATTGTAGTTAAATATTTTTCTGCCTAAAGTAATATTGTATTTAAAAGTTTTTTGAATGATGAAGTTTTTGATGGGAAAAGGATTGGATGGATCATTAAGGATATTGTGAATATGAAGTTTATTAAAAACAGGATGAGAAAAATTTATCACCAAGAGAGAGTTATTTATTTTTTGACCAGATTTTAAGTCAAGTTTAATATTAAAACACTGAGCCCTATAGTGTAAAATATCAAAAAATACATCACTGAAATGTGAATCAAAAGAATGAGAATGGAATACTTTAAAATATTTAAGAAGAGGCTTCTTTTTTATTCCAAATATAAAATTACGTATATCTTTCCAATTATAAGACTGAAGAAAAATACTTTCTAAGGATTTGAGATTTTGTAAAATAGATGAAATGTCCAGAAGTTGGGAAGACGACCTAGAAGAACCCCTAGAAGTTCTAGTAGTCTTTTTAAATAAAGAGTGATTTAATGTCGTATATATATCTATAATGAAAATTTTGTCATCATGATAACTCCTGAAATAATACTCCAAATCGAACCAAATTTGGACAGTGAATTGATCTTATAAATATCTTGGATGAGTTTGTTAACCAAGTAGCTCCGACTTTTAGTTTTCAAGTGGAAGCCACTTGAAAATTTCAATCCCACATTGTAAAAAGCATATTTAAAGCAAGGTTTGCTTGAATTTTGATGTAAATACAGGCCACATAAGGGTTTCATTTCAATGAAGTTTATATGCCATTTTTAATAAAGTGGCAGATATTTTAAGTTAAGCGGGGCCACTTTAAATCAGGCTACCACTTGAAAATTTAAAATCATAATAACTTCCAAAATAATAGTCCAAATCAAACCAAATTTGGACAGTGTCTTAACTTATCTTATATGAGTTTGTTAACCAAGATGCTCCGCCATTTTGTTTTCAAGTGGAGACCACTTGAAAATTTCAAATTTACATTGTAAAAAGCACATTCGAAATTTCTTTGAATTTTGATGTATACATAGACAATATAAGTGCCTCAATCAAGTTTATTAATGAACTTTATCAGCCATATTTAACAGAGTTTCGGATATCTTAAGTTAAGCGGTGCCACTTGAAATCAGGCTACCACTTGAAAATTTAAAATCACGATAACTTCTAAAATAATACTCCAAATTGAACCAAATTTGGACAGTGAACTTATAAATATTTTGGATGAGTTTGCTTATCACGTTGCTCCGCCATTTTGTTTTCAAGTGGAGACCACTTGAAAATATATCATCACCATAACTTTTAAAATACTAAACTGATTCAAATAAAAGTTGGATAGTGAACTTATGGTTCAAATATCATCGATAAGTTCACTTGTGGTGACTTGATTCGCAATTTTATTTCCAAGTTGCGGCTACTTGAAAATTTATGATTATGGTAACTTTAGTAATACTCAATTCACATCAAATTTGGTTAGCGGATTTATCATTCAAATATCTCGGATAAGTTCGCTGGACATCTCACTCCGCTTTTTTTTTTCCAAGTGGTGCCGAAAATTTCTTATGACGATAATTTTTGAAATACTGATTTAATTTGAACTAGAGCTGGACAATGAATTTATCATACAAATATATTGAATGATTTCACTGGGCAAGTTGTTTCGCCAATTTGTTTCCAAGTAGCAGCCACTTAGACTGTCACTTGAAAATTTGCCATAACAATAACTTTTGAAAAACTGCACTGATTCAAACCACAGTTTGATAGCAAACCTATGCTTCAAATATCTTGGATGTGTTTGCTGGGCAACTTGCTCCACTATGTTGTTTCCAAGTAGCGGCCACTTGAAAATTTGTTATCATGGTAACTTTTGAAATACTTAATCAGTTCAAATCAAAGTTGAAAAATGGATTATTCATTCAAACAACTATGATTTTGGTGGGGAAGTTTATTTCCAAGTTATGTCCACTTGAACGCTACCACTTGAGGCTTTGTTATCGCGATAACTTTGAAATACTGAGTTTATTCGAACCAAAGTTGGACAGTGGACTTATTTTGCAAATATTGTTGCGTACTTGGGGGTTTATAAGTTTTCCGAGAATGAAAGGCGAAACTTGCAAAAGTTAAGTAGTTTATTTACAGAAAATTCCAGAAGAATACTGGTTGGTTCAACTTCACAGTTTCACAAGTAAACACAGCTTAAATAACAGCTGTCAACAGCAAATTCACAGTTCAAACTGTATCAAAGCATTAACATAAAGCAAGGCTCATTCAAAGAGGCTCCGAACTCCTTCAAAAGCCATGCAAGCATTTGGCAAAACTCAACTGCGACTGACTAACAAGGCGCGTCGGCCACCTTTTATACCCCTTTATCAAACCCAGAAAAATTTAGAAATTTCACATAACTTGTTAACCAATCACGTTACACCGTCCATCTTTGGTATATCGATAGTAAGGATTTTCTCGCCAAATTTGGTGCCAAATCCATTACCTGCCTTGTTGAAGCTTTTTAATGCATTTTTTTAGGAGAAATTAGGCTGTTTTAACTCTAAAACAAACTAGAAATGCAGAAAATTAACATTTTATCAATTTACTAAGCCTCTTTGAATTTAGAATTATTTACAAATTTGCAACAATATCTTAGATTAGTTCACTGAGCAACTTTCTCTGCCATTTTGATCCACTTAGTTTTTCAACACGATGATTTTTGAGATTCAGAATTAATTCAAACTAAATTTGTACATAGACTTATCTCATAAATGCATGTGATATATGTTAACTTGGCCCACCATCTTATTTCCAAGTGCCAGCCACTTGAAAATTTTAAAATCGCATAAAAAGGTATTTATGAACCGATTTTCTTAAAACTCCATATGTGCATAACCTACATCAATATTTCTACCAATTCCATTAATAATTTGTAGGCGACATTTTGAAACAAATTGACGACTACTTGATAAGGAAAAATAAATCAACATTCCCTTTCAAATAAGCCGGAAGGACTTGTTTTAATTTGTTCTTGTTTTCTAAAAATTGATTTTTAAAATTTTTAATGTTTCACTTTGTGTGAAAAATGAACTAAGCACATTTTTTCCATTTTTTTATTTTCAAGATGCTATACTCAAAATAGTCAGTTTTTGGAAAACAAGAGCAAACTTTAACAGTTGTGGATTTTTTTTTTTTGTGAAAATGGAATTAAAAATAAATAATATATATTAGTTAATGAGTAATTTTACAAATAAATTTCCTCATATAATGATATGGTCTTTGGCTGTTGCCAAGGGTAGTTATCGTATGATTTTAACTGGCTTCAAAAAGGAGGAGGTTCTCAATTCAAACTGTATGTTTTTTTTTTGTTCTTGTTCTTAGCTCATAACTTCTGAACGGATGCTCCGATTTTGATACTTTTTGTTTTGTTGCAAAGGTCTTGGTCTAAAATAGGTCCTAATGTAATATCTTTTTGATCTGAAGAAAATACAGGGTGCCCCAAAAAGTCAGTTCCAACTCTTAACTGCTGAATGGCTGCAGATGTAGGTATGGTAAAGTGGCCATGTACTACTATACTCAACTGCTTATAGCACCACCCGGTGGTAAATAGTGGAGTTAACGTTCCTATCTCGAAAACGTTCAAGATAGGGGAAAAAAAGGTAATTACAAAATTGTAAAGCATAATCGATTTAGTATGAAAATATAATTTGTAGCCATTAAGGCTAAAAATAGAACGCTTAAGACTTACATTTGTTTGTTCGCAATTTCCTATACTGTGCCCTACATGAACTACGTTGCACACTTTGTAGTGGATGACATGTATGCTATGTAGTTCAAAGTACGGTCACTATAAGCAATCACATTGATTGCGCATAGTCGTTTTTAACTGACTTCACAAAAGAGGGGATTCTCAATACAAACCATATGTTTTTGTCATCATTGTTGTTTGTTAACTTATAACTTTGTAAGAAATGCTTTGATTTTAATACTTTTTAGTTTAATGTAAAGATCTTGGCCTGAAAAAACTCCTATTATGATTTCAATAAGGTCTAAACAAATTACAGGTGCTCACAAAAGTCAGTTTTCATTCTTTTAACTGTTGAACAGATGCAACTACACGAAAAAAAGTAGTATGTTAGTGTAGTAAAGTGGACATGCACTACGAGATGCGACTGCTTATAGCGCCACCTAGTGTAAAACAGCGGAATTAGCATTTCTATCTTGAAGACAGTACAAGGTAGGAGAAAGAAGTAAATTTCAAAGTTGTAGAGTACCATCGATTTAGTACAGAAAAACACCTTATAAATATAAATGTTAAAAAACAGAATGTTTAGACTTGCATCTCTTTGTTCGCAGTTTCTTTCCCTGTAACGTGCTGAAGCGATCTTAGAAATCAAAAAGACCTTTATTTCGAAGTTTAAATTTCTATCCATCAGTTGTAATGCCTATTTGGATCCTTGTTTGAACTATACGCTGTGAACATTTCAGCACAGTGGGTTACTACATGTACAGTCGGTAACAAAAGTGTCCGAACACTAGCAAAAATTCCTATATAAAAAAAGTACGCTTAAGATTAAGAACAGGATTCGACAAGGATTTATTTAACAAAACAGTATTAAGCGTACTTTTTTTATATAGGAATTTTTGCTGGTGTTCGGACACTTTTGTTACTGACTGTACACTCTGTAAAATTTAATCAGAATCCAGATATGTATTGAAGTTGAGGTTATCGTAATATCCTTTCTTTGTTTGTTTTAATTTATTAAAGATATACGCTGTAATTTTTTCTCTAGAGCTTCATTTGATAGCCTTATATGAATAACAGAGAGTCATAAATTCCTTTCAAGCTGTTTCTCATTTGAACGTTTACATTTCATATATTAACTGATATTGGATACTTTTATAGTACTTGCTAAATAGGATCTTTGGTTACAAATGCAGCACATCTGTTTTTTACATCTCTAAAACTTTTTTAAGTTGATGTATTTGAATTCAATAGACATTTTTTTTTTTTTTTCATATTGCATAAAGGCAAGAAAAGTGACACAAATTAAAAATACAGTATTTGAGAAAAATCAAATTAAAGATACGGCATTGACTAGAATAAAACAGGCGCATCTGCCTCATGAGTGGATAATTTTCGATATGGAGATGTAAAGTTTTTTGTGCACATTGGGGCACTTCATATATTTTTCAGTGTAATACACTTGAAATTACTATTTTTTTTAGTTGTGTCACTTTTCATACAGGTTGCGATATGTGAAACTGCCATCGAACGTCTTCTCATGTTCTGCTATGAATACATTTTCACTGAAAGGAAAAAAATAAAATCTTTTCGTAAAAAAAAAAATAGAACTGGCTCCAAAAAGCAATTATTACACAAACAACTAAAAATAAAATAAAATTGTAAATTGCGCCTAAAAGTATGAAATAAATTCCTTCACCAAACAAGACAACCACTATAATTAATCATAACTTTGAAGTCGGTGCAAAATTAAATAAAAATTGATGGTTTCATTCAATATAAAAATCAAATTCTATTCAAAATAAACATCTCCCTTTGGCATCTCCAAAACACAGCAGAAAACTTTGATTCAAATATGCAAACTGCAATCATATTCACAGTTAAAAATTGTTAGAAAATGTTTAATGTAAACGAAAATGCCAATTCCAGCAAATGCCCAATAATAACCCTTAACGTAACAGAATATTTTTGTGAGCCCTGTAAATCTAATGCTAATCGTACTGTACACTATAGAAAGCATTCTTTTGTGCATATGAATAACGTATTTTAATTTCATTAAGATTTATGCAAAGTAATTAAAATTTGGTTTATACAAATATCTTTCATAGAACACAATACTTTGGAACACTTTCGGGTATCCCTGTATACAAACCAGTAATGATGTTTATTCCATTTTCTATAGAAAATATCTGATAGTAAATTTGAATAACATATTTCAATTTTATTAATACATGCATAAATTAAAGGTATTAATATGGTTTAAAAAAATACTTCTCATAGAATACAATGATTTGGAGTACTTTCTGGTCTCCCTGTACACAAGTTAACAGAGGTATTTACTCCATTTTCAATAAGATATACCCGATAGTGAACTCAAATAATATATATCAGTTTCAGGAAATTCCATCAATATTCATGGGAGTTAGAGTGCAAACAGACGGATGGACAGACAGACAAACCGAAGTCAGTAACTCTTTGTAACTTTGTTGGAATTATTAAAGAGCTGAAGTCATAAAATTTTTCAACCATGATGGAAAGTGGTGAAAAGAAAAATTTCACACGGTTTTGCTGGTCTTTTAATTTTCTTCCTCTCTTAACATGTTTTAATTTGCAGGTGACCCCCTAAGAAATTTAACTATTAAATTTTTCAACAATACGGAATAATGTAAATTTGCATTAAGTTCTTAAAACTGTTGATTTCATATGTTTTAATGATTTTAGTTGCTATTTTAAAATGAAGAATCTTTTTTTAATTTTTCTCATCTCATAGATAACTCCCTAAAGTGAGCCCTTTGGCGTTGAAAAATAGATACCAAAATTGAAAATAAAGTGGTACAAGCCATCATTTTCAAATTGTAATGATTTAGAGAGATTTTTTTTTTTTCTCTTCTTAGAGCAAGGATAATATTTTTCTAAATATAAGTCATATGATCAGAGGGACCATATAAAAATTAAATTTTGTACTATATGTATACAGACGTGTGTACAAAAAATGCCATATTTGAAATCTGTCTTAATGTGCACCAATTTTGCAATTGGAAGTATGTTTCTATCTTTCTTAGTTTACGAAATAATCACTGTAACATTTATTTTGAATCACCCGGTATAAAATTATTACATCTACATAAAACAGTATATCATATTAGTGATATATATGCCAGTTTGAAATTATGCAATTATTTTTCAACTTTGTTAAAAAAAAATCCTTTTCATTTTTACCATCTTTCTGCAATATCTCTTTTGAATGAAACAGTTTTAAAAAAAAGAAAGAAGAGAAAAAATGAACAAAATTGCAAGCCATTTTTGTATTTGTAATTCATGATGCAAAAAATAAATAAATAATAATAGCCTAAAATTCTAAGGATTTAACAATAAATATCAAACATAACTAACAAATATAATATATTGACCCTGTAAGGTTCAGTACAGGCAAAAAATGGGGTTTTTTGTTGTTCTTTGCAGGGTTGGCAAGTTTCTTCCAAGGCGGAAAAAAACGGCCGGAAGAAATAGGTTTCTTCCAAGTGGAAGAAACTGTTTTTCTTAAAAATTTATCCTATAAATTGCAGATTTGTAAGATACAATGGATGCATTGATCTTATAAACAACTTTAAGTAACTTTAAATATACCTATACAAATTTAATAACATATTTAGTTAATAATTATGAGTTTTTTTTTATCAAAATGAGCTAATGAGCCTCGATATCTGATGATCACATTCCAAAATACTCAAAATCCAGTAAAAAAATCAATTTCAATTTAAACAGTTTTATTTCTTTAACTGGTAATAAATAATAATTTGGATCACTTGCTTATACTTTCTGATAAAACAGCTCTTAACATAATCCAGTTAATTAAAAGAACCAGTATGCAATAATTACAATTTACTATATTACAAAATGTCATCAAAAACTTTATTTTCCTAATAATCACATACAGTACAGTCAACTCCCTCTAATCTGCAAATCCTTCTAATCCGTAATTGATTTTTTAATCTAAAAGAAATTTACATCTCATATTTAAAAAAAAATCACATTTTTACTTTTTATTACCATGTTTTTATTAACTTCGATTCTTGTTTGTTTGTTTGTCTGGTACAAATCTTGCAATCTATTTTTAACTAATTTCCCTGCTAGCTAGACATTTGAAACTTTCACAGTAACTCAGAACCCGGTGACAACACAGTACTTCGAAGTCAGATTTTCGAATAGTTTCCTTTTAATTAATTAAAATATGAAAATAATAAGCTCTTAATAGCAATGAAATAGCCATTAAAAAATTAGCTATAATTTAATTGTTGCCAAAAAAAAAAAAAAAAAATTACGAGTTCATTTTCTTTCGACATAAAAATAAATACATTTAATTCAATGTGAATGTGAAAAAATTATAAAAAGTTAAATTATGCATTTCACAAAAATTGACGTCATTATCAATTTAAAAATTTTATACACATTGATAAGTGCTAATATACGTTGTTCTAAAAGGAGTAATATTTTATTTTTAAAAGCAACTTTTTTTTCACTATTATTATTATTTCACTGAACTGATACCGCGTGCTTAAATATTATTTTTTAGCCTCATGTATTTTATTAATGACTCATAAGAAAATTTAAAAACATGGTATATAAAAAGTTTTTTTTTTTTTTATCTCATAATTATTTTTTATCAAACTTATAGCATAATCCTTACTTTGAAACACAAAGGGGGGGGGGGGAGTAACATTCTTATATTTATTATCCTGCAATTCATACAGACTAGCACTGAAAATAAACCTCTGTTACATGAATGTTTAACAAAGTTAATCAGGGCTGAATATTATTTCCAGACTTTCAAAAATATTTTGTTTCGTATTTTTTAAATATGCTTAAATTAATTACAATCATATATGAATGTTATAGATTAGTTTTATTAATATTGAAGAAATATTTATTCAAAAATTTATTAAAAATCCTCTTTCTGTTTTGATGTATATTTAATTAATAATAACTGACTTTGTATCTGCAAAAGAAAACTGTAAACAAAGGCAATGATCTCTAATTTGCAAATTCCTATTATCTGCACAACCACTGGACAAAACGTTTGAGAGTTAGAGGGAGTTGACTGTAAAACAAATGAAAAGTTTTTTCGCAGTTCAATACTGCACTTTATTTTTCAACTTAAAATAGATAAATACAAACTATGGATTTTTTTTTTTTTTATCCTAGAGAGCTTGCAGGACAGTTTAAAAGTAGGTATCTTACTTATTGATACAGTTCATTGGGTACCAGCTTCGAGTTTATACAAAAAAATTGTATCCTTAAAAAAAAAAAAGAAAAAGTGCAAATATTATGGCTAAAAATTCCATAATTATCAGTATCACTTGTACTGTTTGAACGTATAATAATATTATGAGATAGTATCTATGCAAAAAGTTCTAAAAATATTAGCACTAAAAAGTAAAAACCCATCACTGGTATATATTTAGTGTTTGTTATCAAATAACTTATTTTTCTAAAGATATTTTTAATATTAATTGAATTATAGTTTAGATTTGGCATTATATTTATACTTTGGGTTTATATAGTTCGTAAATTTTAATTTTTAACATCTGTTTTGTCTTTTGGTTGGTTTCTTCCGGTTTCTTACATTTTTTCCAGTTTCTTCCATTGTCCTGGAAGAAACTAGTTTCTTCCAGAAGAAACCCAACCCTGGTTCTTTGAAAACTTCAAATTCATTAAAACAGCCTTTTTAGAAGATTTAGTTTTATAAAAATGATGTTTTTACAAAATTTTTCTGTGTTTTCAGAATTATTTTTAATGTTTAACAATAATATGGTTAAATGAAACACTATTAACTTGACAATAAACATTTATATAGAACGACTGATAAAATGGAAGGTGTTACATTATTATTTTTTTTCCACAAAGATGGGCCCCAAAAATTAAAACCTGGATTGACTCCTGACATGTAAGTGTAAAAAGTAGGCAGTGATAATTTTCTTTTGTATTCCTTTATGAAATACACTTTCAAATATGAATAAAATATGTTAGTATCAATATTAACAAAAATTAAAAAAAAAAATTTTCACACTTTTTTTTTTTTTTTTTTTTTAAACTTTAACCATACAAAAATGCATAATTATTTTTAATATGAAAATCGTACATGGAAGGGTTAAAATATTTTTCTTTTGTTACTAGTTTTAATTTTACACAAAATAGCTTAATAATAAAAAAATAATTAAATTCAAAATTGTGATAAAATTCTGAACAGAATGAAATAAGAATTCATTTTACAGTTTAGGCCAAACGTTAAGAATGTGAAGGTCATTTAATTTTTAATTAATTATAATTAATTAGTATTATTTTGCAATAAGTTTCCTTTTAGTATAAAATTGCTCTCTTTTGAAATAATTTTAAAATTCAAACCTAATATTGTTATTCTTTGTTTAATATAAAAAAAAATCCAATTAAACCCCATTATTAAAACCCACCTGGGTTGGGCTTAAAAAAAAAAAAAAAAAAAAAAAAAAACTGTTTCTTTAAAATCCTGTCTGAAGATAAGTCCAATGAATTTTGTACCTCAAAAAATCCTTAGCTCCAAATTTTTATTAAATTCACTATCCATATCCATTTTCGAGTAAACTCAATTTCAGCCATATTTTGCAACCGGTGGATAAAGAATTAACAGCGAACGTGAATTTTCTTGAAGATGAGAATAAGTCCAGTCGATTTTTCAGTAGGACAAAAAAAAAAAAAAAAAAAACCTTAATCATAAACTTAACTTAAAATCATATATATATATTTCTTAGTGAATCCAATTTATGCCATATGTTGCAAACGGCGGATAAAAGTTTAACAGATGAAGATAGGTTCACTCTATTTTTCTGCCTAAAAAACCCTTAATCCTAATCTTTCAGCATAATCTTTACATATATTTCTGAGTAAAGCTAATTTTCACCATATGTCGCAAATGGCAGAAAAAGGGTTAACAGCGAGCAACAATTTTCCTGGAGATAAAGACAAGATCAATCGATTTTTCATACAAAAGAACCTTTAACCCTAAAATATTATCGAAATCGTTACAGCCATTTCTGAGAAACCCAAGATATATATACATGTAACAAGACACGTAATTAACCTGTTAAATATAAGCAATGGATTATTGGGGGTAAAAACAGACAGTAAAGTCTATCTTCTGCATAATGTCAATAAGTTTAACAATGGGGGAATTGGGATATTCCAATCCTTCAAAAGGGCTCTTTCCAGCTATGTAAACATGTGTGGGGGAGAGCTCGTCTGCTTAGCATGTCCCAAATATGTCCTATCAGTTTCATGTCAGAATATGCTAAATAAATATGATTTTCTATATTCTTTCATCATAAAAGAAATCATTCTCTAGCAAAACACAATATGACCTGCTATTGTCATCTTATAAAATAAAATTATTTTCTATGGCTCTATCATAAAGATTTAATATCGGTGTTGCTGAAGTGGTAGAGATCTATTTCTAATGATTCGGAGATCAGTAAAATCATTAGTTGAGATGGCACTTTAAACCGACATTAAATTCCCTCTATAAATTTGATATTTCCTTGCACAGGTAAAGAATTGTTTCAAGTCCCATGTTCCCTTCAAAGGAAAATGAAATTGTTATCAAGAATAATTATAAAAATCGACTTGTTGCATATGAAAATATTGCTCGATTTATGTCTACTCCAATTAAAATGTTAACTTGTCCACACTCTGTGGGCAACACGATGTTCTTTTTATGGCATAAAATACCACAAATCTATGAATTTATAGACCTATAATGTGTAATCATTTTCGAACAGTTTCACTCAAATTTGTTGTGCCAGTAGTCGACTGAAGATTGTATTGGAGAAGATTGGTATTCATCGTTATTTTTGTGTGGCCCTCATTTAGACATTGCCTACACGACGATTGATGCTTGGTCTTGTTCAAGCAGGTTTCGTGACAGATTTGGCACCACTCCTAATTAGTATATTCACACTAAGTATAATTTGATTATTCATGGTTCTTATACCAGATGGGTTACAGTGTCACCTATTAATAAACAATGGAATTAATGTTCCTATCTTAAAAAACAGTAAGAGATATGGTACAAAAACAATTAAAAGTTATAAAACATCTTAGATTTAGTACGAAAAGACATCTTACGCACAATAATTTCTAAAGAGAGTTTTAAAAATATGCGTTTGTCTGGTTTATGACTTAACACTTTTAATGATGTAACATTTTTTATGACATTAAAAGCGACAAACAAACGGAGAAACTATCATTTTTTCAACCAAGAACTAGAATTTGCATAATTCACAAGACCGTTGTTTAAATTATTTAGTCTTTTCTTCATTCGTATGCATTTTTCAACACCATGGATTAAAAAAATCTTGACTAAACAAACACACATTTTACACGTTCTCAGCATAATTGTGCACAAAATATATTTTCGTACTGAATCGAAACTCTTCTAGTGCTTTGTAATTGACTTCTATTGGTATCTCTTACTATTTTCGATTGAGGGACGTAAATTCCCTTATTTGTCGATCTCAACTTGTAATGGCCAGTTCTTGAGAGGTACTTTTATGCCCAGAGCACAGTCCATTTTTTCATGTTTACCGACTTTTAAATCTCACATTGCCCTCACTGATACAAAGTACTGAAATAAAGTCTTTTTTTTACTATTCCATTGAGTTCTCAGATTAAGCTCATTTTCATTTACTTTTGACTCATTAGGAATTTAAAAAATGCACTGTAACTACACATATCAATAAGACAATTATCAATGAATTACCTTTTGATTACAGCTTAAAGCTACTTTTGTTACAAAGGAAATGATCAAATATCACTTGAATAAAAAAAAGTTTAAGTTAGGGAGAAACAATAAAGATGGGGCCCCATTATCAAATGCTGCCCCAGGGCCCCCAAGTCCCTTGTTATGGCTCTGATCACATTGAATGAATGAATCAACTTATTTATGTCAAAGTGTTCATTGTATGTTCAAAGTCAAAATAGCAGCCGCCTAATTTCAAAATCTCTGAAACAGCAAAAATTCAGAACCCCACAGATATTGTTTTTATTTTTAAAAGATCTTTCCAACAATTTAATTTTTATTAAGACTTTCAAAAAATTTCAAAATTTTATGACCCAAAATGTCTATTTTCTCATTTCTACATACATGGTACAAACCTGCCAGCATTAATTTCAGACAAATGTAAATATAATGTAGATGAAATGCAGTAATCAAGTAAATATATATATTTCCTTATGATTATTCTTTTCACCTGCAGGTATAAATTTCTGAGCTTTCATATAAAAGCTTATATTTCCATTTAATATTTATAAACTGAACTAGATTAGGTTTGTTCAATAAAATATATATTCAGGCAACAATTCTTATGGTTTTTGATGTATTTTTTTTTACAGATTGGAAATTTTTAAATTGTGTTTTCTCAGTTTGCATTTTTCCATAAATTCATGATCTTTAAAAATTCTACAGATATTTACCAAAAAACTGAATATTTCTTTTGGATGTTTAATGAAAACTACTGAAAAGAATTAGAGATTGGTTTTGAAATTGATTAATTGGTTTTCAAGAAAAAAATTAAAAAGTGCATGTATAGGTAAAAATGCTTTTTGTTATATTTTTATAATTAAAAAAAAAAAAAAAAAAAAACAATTTAATTTTCCTTACCCTTTTTAACAAACATACAAATGTCTTATAGACAGATTATAATAAGTATTAAATATTTTTCTACCATTGATTCTATGGATTCATGAAGAATATATTATTAATATCAATCACAAGGAAAACAAAATGAAAGTTAATAATTAAAAGATCATTTTATTAATCATTATCACTCTCTTTATCCCAATCTTTCATTTCTGCACCCATCATAAAGTCATCTTTCAATATATTCCACGTTTCTTCTTGTTTAACTTTTTTCATAACTGGATCATCCTAAAATAAATATGTTTCTGCTATAAACATATATCATATTGTAACATAATTCATGTACTACAAAAAATACATATAAATCACAATAAAATAAAAACTAAAGCAACCAAAGTTGAAATAACTATCCGCATCAAACCCAACAAAAGTATATTTTTTAAAATTCATAACAAAAAAGATGCAGTAAACACACACTTTAGCAACTGCTGGCATTTATCAAATTAACTACATGACAAAAACAATAACACATGTGCCTACATCGGTCTGAAGGAAAGCAAAATCAATAATCATATTGAAGAACATTATAATAAAAATAAAAACTACAATGTTAACTAAATTAAACCAAAAAGAAAATTCAGGAATTAATAGCTACAGGGTGGTCCGAAAAACATGATAGAAAGTAAGTGATCATTGTGGAAAAAAGACAACATGCAAGAACATGAAACATATTTTATTGAATAAAGATATGAATGACATTTAATATACAAGATGCTTAAAATGTCTATTGTCCCCGACTATAGTATTATAAAGCTGGTTCCAAAACTCTGTCATAATGCGCTGGAGTGTGTCGTAATCAGTGTTGTGCAAGTTCACGAAAAAAACGAACTAGTTCAAACTCAAGTTCATCGTGTAAAAAACGAGTTAGTTCGCGCTCAAACTCATGTCTGAAAAAAATGAACGCGCTCAACTCAAGTTCATTTTTAAAAAGGAGCGAAACTCATTTAAAGTTCATTTTTGAGGTTTTTTTTTTTTTTTTTTTTAACCGATCTTATCCTCCGTGAACATTTTCATAGGTAATTTACATTTTTAAAAAATACCAATTACCATGAAAATTATTCGTAATTTAATGCTTAATTAAACTTATAAACTTACAACTCTTAATTATAACTTAATAATTTAATTGTGGTAAAATTTATTTACGGACACTTCTGAATAGTGGACCCACTGTTTTTGGGCGGTTTTCTATTCTCAAATTTCCAATACGTTTGTTTATGGGCATGAGAAAACTTATTCATAGGAGACGAATTCCATCATTCAGAGATTCCGTTGTTTTGAAATATATTTTTTACCATGTTTTGATTAACTTCGATTCTTGTTTGCTTGTTCGTTCGTTTGTTTGTCCAATACAAATCTTGAAATCGATTTTTAACTAACTTCCCGACTAGCTAGACATTTGAAACTTTTAGGATGGCTCAGAACAGGGTGACAATACATTTTTTTTATCCCTTTTAGTCAACTGTTTGAGGCCCCTACTGCCTGCGGCAGCGTTTATATGATTCGACAGAAACTTTATTTAAGTAACTTTCCGACGAGCAAGACATTTGAAATTTTCAGAATAGTTCAGAACACGGTGGAAATGCATTTTTTAATACTTTTAGTCAACTGTTTAGGGTTCCTGCTGCCTTCGGCAGAATTATCAGTACAAAGCTTGCAATCAATTTTTCACTAACTTCCCGACTAGTTGGACATTTGAAAATTTCAGGATAGCTCAGAACACGGTGACAATACATGTTTTTAATACTTTTAGTCCACTGTTAGAGGTCTCTACTGCCTTCGTCAGCGTTTATATGATTCAACAGAAAATTTGTTTAACTAACTTCCCGACTAGCTAGACAGTTGAAACTTTCAGAATAGTTCAGAACACGGCGAAAATGCATTTTTTAAAGTACTTTTAGTCAACTGTTTCAGGGTTCTGCTGCCTTCGGCAGTGTTATCAGTACAAAGTTTGCAATCGATTTTTAACTAACTTTCCGGCTAGCTAGGCATTTGAAACTTTCAGGATAGCTCAGAACACGGTAAAAATATTTTTTAAAATATTTTTAGCCAATTGTTTCAGGTCCCTCTGCCTTCGGCAGCGTTTATATGATTCAACAGAAAATTTATTTAGCTAACCTAGACAGTTGAACCTTTCAGAATAGTTCAGAATGCGGTGAAAATAAAAGCTCAAAATCAAGTGGGTTTTGGAATTTTTTTTATTTGGGGACCGCCACTTAACGATTTGTGATATTTCATCCAAGGTCCCTAAGACAAACCGGTAAATTGTGTTAAATATTTAGCTAATTCAAAAGGAAACTCAAAATAAAATTAAAACGTTAATAATAAATTTAAATAACATATAATTTAATAAGAAGTAGCTTATTAAATAGAAAACAATTGTTAAATTTACAAAGGGTACATAAATTGCCCATTGGAAGAAAAATCTCAAAGTGTTTAGTCTTCTGTTTAAACGAGCGTAGAATAAAAAGGTACAGCTTTCTTTTTCCCCCGGATAATTAAAATTAGAAGCTATAATTCTTAAAACATTTATTTCTTTAAGAGAAATTTCGTAAAAATAAGTGCATTTTTAATACTGTTTCCAAATAATGTGT